>CM045565.1:0-2400000 GCA_024721245.1 Mitragyna speciosa
TTTTTATTTTGGCAATTCTTGGCTACGTTAAGGTAGTATTATTGTCATGCATTAAAGTAGGAGAACTCCAATATAAAGAGACAAGTGGAGCGCACCAAAGTTTAGGTAGTATTCTTTGAGCGAGGAAATCACTCTTGACTTTTGACAGATGGGAACAGCCAGGTAAATCCTTAGTATAATATGAACTTTTTGATTTATTATTTATTTATTCCAATTAAATATTTTCATCAACCTTAGTCTCACGCAGGACCAAAATAGTTCTGTGGCTGACGTGGTCTTATATCTTGAGAAGAAATAGTTTTTAATTTTCAGGGGAGGAATTAATTAATGAATAACCTTTGATGTGCCATTCTTTGACAAAATTCTTGGATCTTCATAATTCAATTTTTTAAGAATATACGCACGCATACACACTCATATAAATATATACATATGTACATACACACTCACACACACACATGTATGTATGTATGTATGTATGTTTCTACCTATCCATCTATCTCTCTCGTGTCTAGTGTTGCACGGCTCCATTCTGCTAGAACTTCGAATCATTCTCTTGAAGTTCATTCTCTTCATCATAAATGATCCGCATGCCCCAAAATGGGTTTAGGGTTTAGGGTTTACTACATATGAGTGTGTTACTACATATGTATATACACATCATTTCTTCACACCGTCTTGTAAAGGGTTGCCACATGGCGAGAAGGAAGACTGCTACAGATGCTAATGCTTCCTTTGTATACAATAGGTAGGTAGACGTTTACAAAATTAAATAAATAAAAATTCCTTTGGATAGAATTTATCTGAAATCTCCTTTATCGAGGCAAGGGAGGGACCCAAAAAAAAAGTATACTAAAATTTCAGTACCTTGGATGGCACTAATAATCCTAAATCCATGTTCATAAAATTTCAGCGTCTATCTGCGCTGTTAAATCAAGGAACTATTTTGGAAGGGAGTTGAAATAATGATTAATTTCTTATTGAATACAGTATTTGATCAAATTGTGTGCATAAATAAATAATAAAAAATAAAATTCAACCAATTGAAATATGCCAAAAGTGGTGACTTTTCATAAATTGTAAATAAATTTGTTGAAAGTTTAGTAAGTTTCACTGCATTAATGATTCTTCATGATGAAGTGCGAAGTATTCTTAAAATATTAATCAGAATTGCAATTGATGTTTCAAGATTTTGTAATAAAAGTAGTCCATGTTATTTAATAATTAAAAAAAGTTGGTCAGAAATTAGTAAGTTTAGCGTATCTGCAAAATTGAAATACACAAAATCTCTTGGAATAAAACAACTTTTTTAATTTATAAACATAGATTAAAATTATGTTTTCAATTTTATAAAATTTGCGTAACTGAAATAATTAAAGATATGTTAGATGATTTGATTTAAAAATTTACATTTAATGTGTAGTTATAATTTCAAAGTTATTAAAAAAGGTAAATAAAACATAAAAGGAGATACCAATATACAAACAGACTCTCATAATATATAGTATAGACTATACAAACTTGTGTGCCTGCGTTGGCGTAAAAGAGTGTTAAGGAAGGATATTGGAAAACTCACTACATACATAGATGTACTGCATGGGGGTAATTAGTTTGTATATAATCCATTTAAATCAATTGACGTATATACATTTATCTAATAGTTTACATGAATTTGATAAAATTCATCCTTCGACCGCTATGCATTTATCTATTTTGTCACCTATATGCACAACTATGAGCCGATCTCAACTTTTTTTTTTAACTTGCTTTCATATTTTATTTTAAATTTGTGAGGTTCTCAATACTTTTCTCTCGCACTTTCAAATTTTTTTAAATAAAATCATAATCAATTAAAAACCCGCTTTTTATTATATTTTCATTTTTTAAAAATAATTATCTTTTACAAAAATTTAAATAAGTCAATAACAAATCCTTACACGTTCATGTAATTTTACTACTCATATATGTACAATAATCATAATCTTAATTATCTTTTAAGAGATGTTTGGGTATTAATAGCCCAAAAATCTGATTAGAGGACCAAATATTGGCCTAGATAATTGCTCTGGATAACTTGTGTTCAAGTCGGACGAATGATATTTTTCCAATAATCAAGGTACATCTTCACTATTCAACTATACACTTATATCTTGAGATGGACATCTGTTCTTAACCATTAAAAAAAAAACAAATTGAAGCAAAAAATTTAAGCCCTTGTTCAAAAAATACGTAGCTTTGTTTGGACAATATCACAATTTAAAATAATATTAAGAGAGAGTCAAAATAACCAAAAACCCATCACCGATTAGTTTTTTAATCGGATTGTAATGGACTAATTTCATGTTTGGTACACTGGAATGGTCCAGAATGGAAAGGCCTTTCCACCCAGAATGCTTTTTCTCCCAGAATGGATTGGAAAAAGTTTTCCAGTCCATTGTTTGGTAACCCAGGTCAGAATGGAATGCCTATTCCTTTTCCAATGTTTGGTATGATTATATTTAGATGTTAGAATAAAATAAAATATATATTAATTTGACTTAATTGCCCTTAATCCTTTGCACTAGAATATATCGTATTTTTATTTTATTTGTAATTCTATGCCTACAAAAGACTTTAATATTTTTAATTTTAAAATTCTTAATATTCTTGCTAAAATTAAATCAATTATACTCTTTAATTAATTTTAAAATTTTTATAATTATTAGCATTATAATTAAAATTGTGAAAACCTTAATAATGAAACTACGTTCACAATTTAATTTAATTAATAAAAAGTTTAGTTTTTACACATTTGCATAAAATTTAAAAATAGTATTTTAAACATTTTTATAGCAAACAGAAAAAAAATTCTAAGTATATATTAAATTGATTATGATTCAAAAATCATAAAAAAATTATTAATTGAAGTTATTAAAAACTTTATATTTTTAAATTTTAAAATTAAAAATTAGTAAATGTATCCTAGGTTAAAAAAAATTAGCAAAAAAAATTTGTAGGGGATAAAATTGACTCCTATTTTTAAGGCCTTTCTAGGATGAAGTTGGAAAGGCCTTTCCCTAGATTTTTTACTCTTAGACAGTAAAAAATCCCAAAAAATTTTTTTTAATATGATGTACCGGAAGAGCGGCCAGATCACAATCTAATTCGGTTCAACTAGCCATTCAACTATTTAATATGATTTTTCTTTTATTTTTTATAAAGACTAGACCCATGATTGTTTTACGATTCGATCGGTCGAACTGACCGGTCCGGTCTGATTTTCAAATCACTACCTTTTACAGCATCTGCACATCAAAACTTATTCTTATGTGTTATCGAAAGAAACTTGGGACATTAGAGACCCTTGCAACATTTTTCTATTTTTTGGTTGCAATGTCTTTTCCAATATGAATGGTTTTTTTTTTCGTTACTTTTAGGTTAATTGTAAAAATTTTGAAAAAATAAAAATACTAAATTGAGGGACAGAAAGTGTTGCACTTTAAACATCAAGTGAATTTTTTTTTTATAACCAACAGAGGGGTATTTTCATCAATCAAAATTAATAGTTACAGTAGGGGCATTTTTGGCATTTCAACTTTTTCAATGGTCAAACTGCTTAGTTTGACTGACAGAGGGGTCTAACTGAGAAAAAAATAACATTAAGGAGTAAAGTGAGAACTGAGCTAAACATTAGGGGGACAAAATGTAATAAACTCTTTATTTTATAATTGACGTAAACAAGGGAAAAAATGGAAAATCAAACCTAATGAAAATCACGCATCCACACATAACCGTTTTCTTTATCATCCAAACTCCCAAAGTCCAATCTAATCTCACCATCTCTTCCATCTCTTATCCCCCTCTTCTCTATCCTTTGTTCCCTACCAAAAACACAAAATCACAAAGGCATGCCCGTTGCCCATGAAATCAGATCTAGTAAGGAGGGAGCAAAGAGCGGTGGTGGTCTCTTTCCTCTGTCCTCTACCAAAAAGACAAAATCACAAACAAAAGCATGCTATTTCATTTTCGGTTTTTCATCAAATATACGGGACTAGGAGAATAAGAGCAAAAATGGCCGAAGGAGGAGATCACCACCACGTTTGTGGGGCCCACAGGCACGGAGGAGGCAGAGGTGGTTTTAGGAGCAAAGTCTGCAGCATGCCTGGCGGGCCTTACTGTAGGCCCGAGCACTGGAAGCGCAACACCGCCATCGCCATGGCCGGCGTCGTCCTCCTTGGAATCCCATCCCCATCGCCATAGTTTCCTTTGAGCTTGGGCAACGGCCGCATATGCTAGTTCGCCCAATTCCATCTCAGCTTTGGTGCAAGAATTTCAGAAAAAAGGAATATTAATAGGATGATCTTTTTTTTTAATCATTAATATGATGATCTTGTAAAAGCTTTTTGGTGATGCACCTACAATGCAGTGCAGTAGTGCCAAGATTGCGCTTGGTTTCTGTAATTGACTCTGAATTTTGGTGTTTCATTTTCTAAAAGAATGGACCTACCATCCAGTATATTTAATTGAATAAGAATGACTCTGGAAATTCTTATATGTTTTTAGGGAAAAAAATATTTGGTAGAAGTTTGGTGCTTAAAGCGGGGAATATGCGAGATGGAGGAGTTTGGAAAGGGCATTGATGGTTGCCGGAGTTGGAAGGAGGGTGGCTAGGTAGAGAGAGGAGAAATCAAATCTTGTACAAAATAGACAGCCAAACGGCAATCTTAGTCAATGATACCATAATGCCTAAGGTCAAATCACCGAACAGGGTCAAAACTGACATTTTATCTTAAACTGGGTTAACAACTCAAGTCAACCACCTCAGACCAAAGGGAAAAGAGATCTGCAGTGCAATCAAACATGAAACATGGCCTTCAAGAAGGATGCAGAATAACAGCCAGAAAATTTTCAAGAACCCCTGAAACCAGAAAAGAACCATCATCTTAATATTTTTTGTATAAAAAAAAAAGAAGTATAAATTGAACAGACTCAACATCAAACTTCTTATCTTGGACTCCTGTGACAAGAAATGTAAACTAAATAAATATTCCCAGCTAAATAAATAAGTAAGAACATTGAACAAAAGCGCTGAAGGGACCAATTTACTAAACTGAACCAAGAAGGATCAAGATTTTTGTAAAATGCCTTTTTTATGAGAAGATAATAAAAAAAAGGATTTATAAAAAAGAAACAAAAGAGAAATCACCCGAACAAAGATATATTCCACTTTCTATATACGAAAGGACATAAATTTCAACAACTCTGAAGAAAATAAGCTGTCATATTTCAAGATTTTCATAAAAAACAAAGAACAGTTCCTATACCTGCAAAAAAAAACCCGTTTTGACCAAAACCCTTATAAAAAAAAACTTGATTTTGAGAGAGAACCACAAACAACGGAGGTTTTTTTGGTAAATCTAGAGCTCAAACAACGATCCGCAGCTCCAGATCCATGGTTTCTGCGGAGGAGGAGGCAGAGAAGAGAGAGGAGAGAGAGACAAAGAATTGGGCTTGAACGCCAATAATCCGATTGGACCAATAAGTGTTTTAATTTTTGGGTAAAAATTATGCATTAATAATTTATTGCTTGGATGGAAAAGCTCCGTTTGAAGTAGATTTCCATTAATAATAATAACGAAGTACAAAATACATGACCTATGAAATTTGATCAAGGAGGCCATTTCCCCTCTTAAGATACAAATTCTGAAAATAATTTCTTTTTTTTTTTTCGGGCAAATGTATTTGCTGAAACAAGACACTATTAAAGATAAACATGTTAGGCAACAGACAGCAGCCTAAAAACCCCCCAGAAAACAACTAATTTTATCTCATAATGAAATCTTTTTCGAATAAAGAAATTTCTACAACCTTCTTTCTTTTAATTGCAAATTCTTGATGTCTTTGCCTTCCATCCTCCAAACCCCAAACCCCATTACCGGCATTTTGAAGCTGCCGTTCAAAGTAATTGCCATTTTAGTCAAAAGCCCTTTGCGTAGTGGGATGGAGCTAGCAAACTGCTTGCACTCTACTAGTGACTGCGGGAAGCTTTAGGTCTTTTCTCATGATTTGTTGTGTTTGACAAACTGATGAGGGGTGAGAGAGAGGACTGTGTCAAAAAAAAATTGGTGGCACTCGGTTTTCTGGTGTGAACGTCCATGTGTATTTTATGGTTGTGTGCCTAACCAAATGCCTAGCCAACCAGATACAGGCTGGTTGCATTGCGAATAAACACCTCGTCCGCGTTAAATTCTTACTTGTAACGGAGGATTATTGTCATTTGACCTTATCATATTATTACAATTATCTTTTTTTCTTGTGCTTTGTTTTTTCTTCATTTTTTGGGGTTAAGGATAGAATAAAGAAAAGGAAAGCAATAGAACATAAACGAAAAGTGAAGAGGTGCAAGTTTAATCCTTTCTAGACATTTGTTAGCAAACTGTTGCACCTACAAATTTTCAGTCTATGTTCTATACAATTGTACAATAAAAATGTTGAAAAAAAGTTAAAAGGCATTTTTTTTTTTACAAAATTAAAAGGCATTATTTTTTTTAACAATTAAAAGGCATTATTTTTTTTTATAACATTAAAAGGCATTAAAAGGCATTATTTAAATGACCAAAGTGGCCTCTTAAGTAAATAAGTTAATGTAGACGTTACCACGAGCAGATGTGAAAAAGTACAAGAGACGTTACAACTAGAAGTGGGACTGGCCCAAAATATTTCGGAAGGATGGTTTTACTTTTGACCGTAAATGAAGGGGAATACTTACATGTAAGTATTTGCCGTTAATGACATACTCTGGTTCCCCCTTGAAGATTTTTTTTTTTTTTAATCTCCCTTGAAGATTTTTTTTTTTTTTTGACAATTTGGGGAAAGGGGAAGGGGAACCTACCTTACTCAACCCAAACTGAAAGCCAGAATGGGAAGAGCACCTAAACTACACCCCACAAACCCACTCCAAAAGCCATGGTGGATGATAACTAGAATCACGTGCTTGCTTGGTGGATGAGTCTATAATGTAGTGTCAGTCTGTAGGGTTTTTTTTCTTTTTTTTGGTCAAAAGTCATTTATAGTGTCAGTCTATAAGATAGTATCTAAATAAGTGTAAATTCATGTTGTATTGTATAACATTTGTATGGACAATAATATTCCATTTTATGGGTTTTATTCGCAAAATTGAGGGAATGTTTCTTGGTAATAGTGTCAGAAAATTTTAAGGGAAAAAAAAAGTTTTATAAAGACGAATAGTGGTGTTAGGTGGCAGTTACAAACCTATTTAATGGTTATAGGCAGGAAAGGTTTATATAATACTACTAAAAAAAAGGTTTAAATATGCCCCTTACAAAAGAACACGTTTCAATAATACCTACTTTGGATAAAAGGGTTGTGCTAGCACATAACATGAGTATTAACATTTGAATGCACTAATGCATAATTTTTTAAAGTATAAAACAAATAATGGGTACATAATATTCAAGTAAATAAAGCCAAATTTAGTGCTTTGACGGTTAAAATTGTAAATCCACTTGATACTTAATATGACATTGACTGAATGCATGGAGTGTTATTGACTGCAATGAGTTTTATTATTCTCTTTTATGAAAGTAAAATACTTTCGATTAAAGGAATAGATAATGATGTCACTTTGATTATAGTGTATATAAATAATAAATTCAGAAGCTGTTTAGTTCAAAGTTGATACGAACTGCGATCTAGCTAATACCCAAGCTTGGATAATGAAAGACTCAACCCCTCTAACCCTCGGGATGGCGAACCTTGATACGATCTCGACCCACGATCCAACGAGTTAGCGAACAAAGTTTGAAGGTAGATGGCGCCACAAGCCAAGGTAATTACTTGGATTGATAAGCCTAGAACACCTAGAGAATTCCTAAGGTATTCAAAGAAAAGCTTCCAAGAAGCCAAGAGGGAAAACTCTCAATTTTATTGTAATGTCTGATAAAACCGCTTTGTCTTACAATAGAGTCCCTATTAATAGCTAGAAAAAAACAAGGCTTAATTGCCTTAAAACCCTTACTTAAAGTTCTAGGCTATTACAACTTGAAAACAGAAAAAGTACAAAAAACTCGTAAAAGCCCGTATTATTCCGGAAGCGAACCGCGCGACGAACCGCGAGAGAGTGATCCGCGGGTTCTTCTGCGGTTGTGTTGAAGAGAGTTTCTGGACATGAATTGCTGGAGAAAACGCACGATAGGGTATCCGCAGTTCATGATGCGGTTGCTCTCGTGGCTCGATCAAAGTTTCTGGATGTGAACCGTGTATGGATCCGCGAGAAGGTCATCCGCGGTTGGACCTGCGGTTTCTCTCCTGTCATCTACACTTGTATTTTGGTCACCTTGTTCCACTTGAATGATTGTGCATTCCTTTGTTCTTTCCTTGGACATTTCTTCAATGGTTTTTTAGGCACCCACTTGTTCTTGGATTGCACAAATGAATACTTGTAGCGCGTTCTGGAATTCCTTAGCCTGAGCTCTTGTTACTGGTCCACTAGGCACCCTAATTCCGCCACTTTGATTGTCATGATTGATCACCATGTCCTCATCATTCCTCTCTTCTTGAGAATGATTTGTCCTCAAATCAAGCTCGTCACCTACAGGAAAAGGACTTAGATCAAACACATTAAATGTGACACTAACTCCATACTCACCGGGAAGTTCAAGTTTGTAGGCATTGTCGTTGATATGCTCCACAACTTGAAACGGTCCATCTCCACGTGGAATCAACTTGTTGTGCCGTTGAAGAGGAAACCTCTCTTTCCTCATGTGCAACCACACCCAATTGCCCGGTGCAAAAACTACTTTGTGCCGACCCTTGTTAGCTTGTTTCATGTATTGCTCTGTGCTCTTCTCAATATTCATACATACCTTCTCATGCAATTGTCTCACAAACTCAGCCTTTTTCTCACCATCTAAATTCACATGCTCAGAAACAAGGTAAATGAGACAAATCCAAAGGGGTTAGTGGGTTAAACCCATACACAATTTCAAATGGTGAAACATTGAGTGGTAGAGTGTATGGTTCTATTATATGCAAACTCTACATGAGGTAGACATTCTTCCCAAGATTTAATGTTCTTTTTAATGATCACACGCAATAATGTAGCTAAAGTTCTATTAACAACTTCTGTTTGACCATTGGTTTGAGGGTGACTAGAAGTAGAAAACAACAACTTAGTGCCCAACTTAGCCCATAAAGTCTTCCAAAAGTAGCTAAGGAATTTCACATCCCTATCGGATACAATAGTCCTAGGCATGCCATGCAACCTAACAACTTCCTTAAAGAACAAATTGGCTACAATAGAAGCATCATCGTTTTGTGACAAGCAATGAAATGCGCCATCTTAGAAAACCTATCAACAACAACAAAGATGGAATCATTACCTCTTTTTGTCCTAGGTAATCTAAGTATAAAATCCATAGAAAGATCTACCCATGGTTCCTTAGGAATAGGCAGTGGAGTATACAAACCGTGGGGTTGGACCTTGGACTTAGCTTGTCGGCACGTCACACATCTTTCCACCAATTTCTCAACGTCCCTCCTCATACGTGCCTAATAGAAGTACTCTTGTAAGATCCCAAGAGTCTTTGCAACACCGAAATATCCCATCAATCCTCCTCCATGCGATTCCCTAACAAGCAATTCTCTCAAGGAACAATTAGGAATATACAATTTGTCTAAGTACCATAGATAACCATTAGAAATGCAGTATCTTCCTGTTAGCCATCTTCTTGCATTTTTCATAAATGGCACCAAATTCATTATCATTAATATACAAATCTTTAATCATTTCAAAACCAAGTAGCTTAGCATCAAGTGTAGTGATCAAAGTGTACCTTCGAGATAGTGCGTCAGCTACCACATTACTCTTACCAGATTTGTATCTAATAACATAAGGGAAGGATTCCACAAAAGCCACCCATCGGGCATGTCGTTTACTCAACTTGTTTTGTCCTTTGATGTCCTTTAAAGATTCATGATCGGTGTGGATAACGAACTCTTTGGTCCTCAAATAGTGTTGCCACGTCTCCATAGCACGAACAAGCGCATACAATTCTTTATCATAGGTGGGGTAGTTCAATGTGGCACCATTGAGTTTTTCACTAAAGTATGCGATTGGTTTGCCCTCTTGCATCAACACGGCACCAATCTCTATACCTGAAGCATCACACTCAATTTCAAAAGTCTTCTCAAAGTTAGGTAAGGATAATAACGGTGCATGTGTGAACTTGATTTTGAGTAAACTAAAGTTTTTTTTTAACTTCTCCCCAATGGAATTTCTCATTCTTCTTGATAACAACGGTCAATGGGGCAGCTATTGTGCTAAAATCTTTAACAAATCGCTGATAGAAGTTGGCAAAACCACGAAAGCTCCTCACTTCTCCAATAAATTTCGGAGTTGGCCATTCTTGAATTGCCTTCACTTTGCTTTCATCCACATGTATACCCTGTGAACTCACAACAAATCCTAGAAACACAAGTTGGTTAGTGCAAAAAGTGCACTTCTTGAGATTAGCATAAAGCTTCTCTCTTCGAAATACTTCAAGAATCCTCTCTCAAATGATCCACATGGTTCTAAGAGATTCCTACTATAAATCAAGATGTCATCAAAGTACACAACCACAAATCTTCCTAAAAATGAGCGTAATATATGGTTCATCAATCTCATGAAAGTACTAGGGGCATTAGTTAACCCAAATGGCATGACCAACCATTCATATAACCCGTGTTTAGTTTTGAATGCAGTTTTTCATTCATCCCCCCCTTTAATCCTAATTTGGTGATACCCACTCTTAAGATCAATTTTGAAAAGATTATGGCACCACACAACTCATCAAGCATGTCATCTAATCGAAGAAATGGGAATGACGATACTTTACCGTAATGGAGTTAACGGCTCTACAATCGGTGCACATCCGTCCACATTCTATCTTTCTTGGGCACAAGGATGACCGGAACGGCGCATGGACTCAAACTCTCCCGAGCCCAACCTTTTTCTAGTAGCTCTTCCACTTGTCTTTGAAACTCCTTGGTTTCTTTCGAATTGCTTCGATAAGCGGGTCCTATTAGGCAAGGATGCTCTGGGGACAAAATCTATTTGATGTTCAATCCCTCGAATAGGTGGTAGTCCACTACGGCACTTACTTTGGAAAGACATCTTCGTAGTCCTGCAAGAGAGAAACAATAATACTTAGGCAAAGACGGGTCAAGATCATTAGTAGCAATTAATGCCTCTTTACACAAGAGCATGAATAGAGGCTGATGAGATAGAATAAGCTTTCCTCATTTTATTGGCTTTTAGGAAAAGGTTTTGTTTTCTCCCTAGTTTTTCCTCTATGGCTGGATCATTATTTGCCTTTTTTTTTCTCACTTTTCTCGGCCTTTCGATTTTTTCAAGCTTGCTCTTTCTTTTTCTTGTCATTTTCTCGCTCACTCTCCTTTTGCAATGCCACTTGATCCTCATACACTTACTTAGGAGTAAGTGGAGCAAGTGTAATCTTCCTATTGTTATGAAAGAAGGAGTATTTATTAGAGTATCCATAATAATTAATTTTCTTATCAAATTGCCATGGTCTCCCAAGTAACAAATGGGTAGCTTGCATAGGTACAACATCGCAAAGTATCTCATCTTCATACCTCCCAACCCTGAATATACAAGGACTTGCCTAGAGATCCTCACCTCACCACTATTGTTGAGCCATTGAAGCTTGTAAGGCCTAGGATGATCCTTGGTAGGCAAAGCTAACTTCTCTACCATCAAAGCACTAGCAACATTAGCACAACTACCCGTATCAACAATGAGACTACACACCTTGTCTCGGATGTGACAATAGGTGTAAAAGATATTCTCACGTTGAAGCTCATCCTCCTTGAATTGGGTGGTCAAGGCTCTTCTGACTACCAATCCCACATGATCATTGGTGGGGACTTCTTCTCCAGATTCTTCACCACTTTTCCTCCATCAAAGGTGACATCCTTTCATACTCCTTTTCATCATCCGTGATGACCTCACCATTAGTCAATTGTGATCATAGTCCGTTTGTTTGGGCATTGGGAAGCAATGTGCCCAACTCCAAGGCATTTGAAGCACTTGATGTCCCGGTTGCTGTGTTTTATTTGGGTCATGAGAGGCTTTCCCTTTACCCTCTACCCTTGCTTGGTTGTTCATGGGTTTTGGAGAGAGAGTAGAAGAAGTGGCTCGTTCATCTCTCTTTGGTTGAGCTGGCCTAACATAGGTGGATTGGGAATTGGAGCTAGATCTTCCTTGGCTCCTCTTCTTGAGTCTTTTCTCAATCTTCTCGGCCTTTGTCTACCATCTCCTCCATATCCATATAGTGTTGTAGCTCCAATAATTCAGCTATCTCGGCCCTCAACCCATTCAAGAACCTAGCCATAGTAGTCTCAAGATCCTCCGCTATATCGGCACATAGCATTAACATCTCCATTTCTTTGTAATAATCTTCAACGCTTACGGTTACCTTGAGTTAAGGTTTGCAACCTTTGACACAAGTCTCGGTGGTAGTAGTTAGGAACAAAACGTTTCCTCATAGCCGTTTTTAATTCATCCCAAGTGCGGATTGGTGGCTCTCTATGCCTCCTCCTACCTGTAGCCAATTGATCCCACCACACAATAGCATAATCGGTAAAATCAATGACGGCCAGTTTTACCTTTTGCTCTTCGGAGTAGGAATTGCAATCGAAAGATCATCTCTATTTTCTTCTCCCACTCGAGGTATGCTTCGGGATCTGACTTGCCTTGAAAGGTGAGAATTTTCATCTTGATCCCCCTAATGGCGTCTCCTCCTTGATCATTGTCACGCCTCCCACGTCTAGGCCTCCTCACGAGTTCCTCTTCTTCATAGTGATATTCATCCTACTCATACCTTGGGGTCCCACTTTCGCCTATTTCAGGGTTGGCTTTGGGAAATATCCAAGTGGTCAAGGCGTTCATGAAGGGGCTCTAAGGCGCGATCCAACATGCCTTGGAACTCGGCTCTCATCGCCTCAGTCAAGAGTCGAACATCAATTGGTGGAGGAGTTCCACCTTCCCTAGACATGTTTTTCTTTCAAACAACCTGCAAGAAAAAATGTTAGTAATAAAAGAAGACCTCACCCACTCGTTCTCACTAGATGTTCCCTCACTCTCGTGTATTACTCAATCACTTTAATGCGCTTCACCACTCCTCAATTGGCCTCTATTCTGCCTCCCCTTGAAGAGTTAGGATTCCTCCAAAGGTACTCAAGCACTCACCAATAGTCAAGAATCCACCCACGTGTGGCATGAATTTGGAAGAAGATACCAAGACAATGAGAATAGGTAGGAAAGTGAATAAGAAGCTGAGAACAAGAAAATATGAGTTGGAATTTTTATCAAGCACTAAGAGGGTATTAAGAAAACATAAGAACTTGACTCAAGAAAGGATTAAATAAGACCCTAACCCCAATACAATGATATTTGAATCAATTTTGGCTGGGACAAAGGATTATAATCAACTTTCTTCCTTCTCAAGAATCAACAACCAATGATTTTTCTCTTTTTCTTTTCCACTTCAATGTTTCTTCTTCTTCCTTTTTTTTTTTTTTAATTTTTTTAACAACTAAAAGTCAACACAAAGTCCAAACAAATACAAACAAAACTACACCAATTTCACTCAGATGAATAGTAACCCGAAT
Source organism: Mitragyna speciosa (assembly GCA_024721245.1). Taxonomy (NCBI): domain Eukaryota; kingdom Viridiplantae; phylum Streptophyta; class Magnoliopsida; order Gentianales; family Rubiaceae; genus Mitragyna; species Mitragyna speciosa. The sequence goes on from CM045565.1 coordinate 13,672, forward strand.
GAATAGTACTTTCGACATGAACAGTGCCGATATACAGTAAGCTACAGAAACGGTGAATAGTGACGATTTTTTTTTTAATTCAAAGAAACAAAACCCAGCACAAAAGAAAGACTAATACGCAATCCTTTTGGATTTTTGGACTAAGAGAACAAAGAAAGCAAGAACATGACGAAAAACCCTAATAGGAACTTTTCTAAGAATTCAAAGAATTAAAATGATATAACCTGGGTAAAGGCACTAACTCGATACCAAATGATACGAACTGCGATCTAGCCAATACCCAAACTTGGATGATGAAGGACTCGACCCCTCTAACCCTTGGGATGGCGAACCTTGATACGATCTTGACCCACGATCCAACGAGTTAGTGAACCAAGTTTGAAGGTAGATGGCGCCACAAGCCAAGGTGATTACTTGGATTGATAAGCCTAGAACACCTAGAGAATTCCTAAGGTATTCAAAGAAAAGCTTCCAAGAAGCCAAGAGAGAAAACTCTCAATTTTATTGTAATGTCTGATAAAACCGCTTTGTCTTACAATAGAGTCTCTATTAATAGCTAGAAAAAACAAGGCTTAATTGCCTTAAAACCCTTACTTAAAGTTCTAGGCTATTACAACTTGAAAACAGAAAAAGCACAAAAAACTCGTAAAAGCCCGTATTATTCCAAGAAGCGAACCGCGCGACGAACCGTGAGAGAGTGATCCGCGGGTTTTTCTGCGGTTGTGTTGAAGAGAGTTTCTGGACACGAACCACGGGAGAAACCGCACGATAGGGTATCCGCGGTTCATGATGCGGTTGCTCTCGTGGCTCGATCAAAGTTTCTGGATGTGAACCGCGTATAGACCCGCGGGAAGATCATTCGCGGTTGGACCCGCGGCTTCTCTCCTGTCATCTACACTTGTATTTTGGTCGCCTTGTTCCACTTGAATGATTGTGCATCCTTTTGTTCCTTTCTTGAACACTTTTTCAATGGTCTTTGAGGCATCCACTTGTTCTTGGATTGCACACATGAATACTTGTAGCGCGTTATGGAATTCCTTAGCCCGAGCTCTTGTTATTGGTCCACTAGGCACCCTAACTCCGCCACTTTGATTGTCATGAGTGATCACCATGTCCTCATCAAAAGTTCTCAATTAGTATTACTATGAATATCATTGACTCTATGATAAGTATGGGTATGAATATGGTTGACTCTACTATAAGTATGAGTTTTGACGATTTCTCCCATCATGTTAGGATTAATAACATAATGAATATCATTTTCCCAAAAGAGTTAATGCGTTTGATATATTAGTATGACTTTGATAGCTATTTTCTAAATATCAACAGTAGGTGTCATTACTATTAACACCCATTCTCTTCCCTTCCTCTAAACCAAACACCCCTTGATAATGGTTTTTGTAACACTTTATCATGTATAAATAAAGGTAATACGTCGTATTAAAACCTTTTCGCATTAATTCCTCAAAGTTTTTTATATTCAATAGTTGGAATATTAAAAAAATCATAATGGTTTCTCAAATTTTATTAAATAAAATGATTAAATGTCATATAAGTTTTTAGCTTTAATAAATATGTGAATAAATCAAGATCATAGTATGAAATTGAACTTTAAAAAGTTAATATTACTTCCTTAAATTTTATTGTCAAATTCTGAATTTTTAAATTAGTTTTTGGAAAAAATGCAAAATTAAGGCCATGCTTCGCAATTAAACTTAAAAAGTCATTAGTTTCTCAAACGTTATTGGCCTAATTGTGACTTTTTGAGTTACTATTTCAACATCATGGTTATTTATTTCATTGTTATTTGACTTTTTATTGATCCAATTATTATTTTTTTAGTTACTATTTGGACAAAGTACAAAAATTTTTAGGTCATAATATTATGTAATTAAACATAAAAAAGATCAATATTATTTTTCCCATAAAATCCTAGAGGGAGATTTGATAAAATAATTCATTTTGGAGGAATGTCTTGAAAGGCTAGCCAATTGTGAAAAATCCTCATTTAATCGACTAAAACCATCCAAAAAGCATCTTTATGGCTAAAAGGGTATTTAAAATTCAAACCGCTATTTTATATATACACATACATACATACATATATATATATATTAGACACTAAATTTTGTCGTACCTTTTATAAAAATGTGTTATTTACTTCATTTAGATGTACTTTTTATTTTTTGAGAGTTCATTATAATTTTGAGTAAATTATGACTAATTCGTCGTATTAGGAGGCAAAATGATATTTTTAGCATGAAGATACTTTTTTATTTTATTTTAATTTCTAAATTCATATTTTTTTATATTTTCATGATTTTTCTAATTTTAATGACTATTTGGAGTCATTTAATAATTATTTAAAATTTTAATATTTTTAAGTTAATAGTGTGTTTTCCAATGCATCATTTTTATTAGAATTTTTATGAAAAAACTTTTATATGTTCATTTTGTATACTGATAAATTTTCTGAAAAGATTTCATAAATTTTTTTGGGCAAAAATTTCATGATTTTTAGATGTAGTTTGTTATTTATTTAATTTTTGTCTTTTTATTTACTAAAGGCACGTTTCTCAATATCACATTAGCATCTAATTTTTACATCTTCTTATAATGTTGAATTTTAATATTTTTTTATAATTTTAAAGAGTCCAAGTGGCTTGGTTTCATTTATTTTTCATTTTGTATTACAAATTTAAAAAAAAAAAAAACCTAAACAGCAGCAGCGTAATCCCAAGGCTGCAAAGCCATTCCATTGCCCACCTAAAACCATCAATCACTAGATTTCATGGGATTTGGTTCAATTTTTGACTAATTCACCATCATCACACTCAATCTATCTTTACCTCACTTTCACTCTCCATCAGACAAACAATTCATAGAACTCACCATTTTTCACTCTTCCATCCTCTCCCTTTCGGTCCTCACCAATTCACTCATCTGCTATCTCTCAACACCCTTCACACAAACACACACACACACACACACACACACACACACACACACACACACAACACACACAATCACACGCCCAGATACACTCACACACCACTCTTTCTACTTCCCCTGCACACACCCAATCTCATCGGCCTCTCTACAATTCACAAATCACAACCACAGAAACACACCATTCACTCACTCTTGCACTTTCCCTCTCAGGCTTCCTGCGCCTCACAGACACGTACCCTCTCAATCTCTTCCCTCACTTCACTTGCACACGACACACAACTCTGCCTCTCCATCACCCTCTGTCCTCCCTCACGACTCTCACAATTTCATTCACATCACTATCATCTTCACCTAACAGCAGCGCACTCACACTCTTTCGGCTCTCAATCTGCACTCACAAATACTTGCACACTTCACTCTGCCAGTAGCCCCATCACTACCACATCCATCCACAACCTAGTACAAACACCACCAAAATCACCACAGTCGGTCACAGAGCTAGCAACGGCCACACACGCACATGCAATCAAACTGCAAATTACCCCATATACTCCCTCAAATCAACCACAAAAACACAACTAAAGCAGCCCCAATCGTCTCCTGTTACCACCGTTGCCCTTTTCCATAACCCACCATCCACCAAAACATCACTAAGACAGTCATCAAACAGTCACATACATGCAAGTGAAATTAATGTGTAGCTATATATTTCATAACTAATGTTGTTATCTCAATCAAGTGAAATTTTATTAAAATCCAAGCAATGTGTCTTAAATTAAAAACAATGGAACATCATGATTTACATAAAAAAAAAGATATTGTTGACAAATTGACTAAATCAATAGCCCATTCATACACCTATCGCGTTCGAAAATTGATGAGGTACGGTGGGGTCGTTGATTGTCGCACCCTGAAAAGGCGGTCCGGTCTGGTGACCCTTGTTTGAAAAGAAAGTTTTGGAAAAAGTTCGCGTGTGAGAAAAAATTGAGTTTTTATTGCAAAAGTGTTATTTAAGAAAAAATAATAATAAAAATAAGGCCACGACTAAAAGTGCGATAGTTTTGGCTAACTAATTTTGAAAAAGGATTTTATTTTAAAATGGAGTCGCCACTTGGATGGAGTTAGGGTGTACCAAGTCACCTGAAAAATCATTTAACAAATAAAATTAAAATTTTAGAAAAATATTTGAAAACCCTTTTCCAACTCTGGTCTATGCAAAATGAGAGAAGAAGGTCCAGGAGTCACATTTGAAGAAAGGGAATGCAAAGGCTCGCATCTAAGGCACCCTTTCTACCTAGCCGAGGCTAGAGCCGAGGTTTAATCAAAATTTTTCTAAATTAACCCGAAGCTCTATTGCGTTTTGGATGTGTCTATATGAATGCAAATCCTAGATCTAAATGTGAGTATCGGGATGGTCGGAATATTACGTCGAGACTTGGTCGGGATTATCGCATTAATTTTGAAACCCGAGTCGAGACCTCGAGGGAGTCACGAGTGTCTATGCAAAAATGAAATGCAAAAAGAAAAGAAAAATAGTAATATAGATAATAAGTGATCGAAGAAAGTGGGTATACAACATAACGGGTACGGGGGACTAATAACTCGTGACTAGTATTTTTCTACTCACGGAGGAGGGAACGGCCTGTCAATCTACCGCTACCCACGTGAGTAGACGACTATTTCTAGTCGAATCACACAAATGACCTAATTTCTAAGTGAAATACAATTTAAATATCATGCACTTGAAGATGTGTCAAAATAAATACATAGATAATAATAATAAAAAATCATGCAAAATGGAAAGAAAACTAAAAGTGTGTGAAATGGGATAAAAAAGCATGCAAGTGGTGAGTCTAATCACTAAAATGACCTAAGGGTCTAGCGTTGGACTAGCTCTTTCTAGGGATTCCCACTAGCGTTGGACTAGTAGGGAAACGATAAAGCCACAACTAGCATTGGACTAGTGTGGTGACGGAATAATAAGAACTAATAAAACATAAATCAAAATAACAAAACATAAATTGAAAACAAATAAACATATAAAGACATATAAGAGCACATACGAGCACATAACACGCAAACATGATATTCTAGATGCAAAAATCCTAATGAAAGCGGTAAAACATATAAACACAAAAGCACACACAAAGCGCATAAGCCCTAACTATTACACCCGGAGGGTTTTAACTACAATTTTAGGGGTGAAAAAGTAGCATGACCTATCTATTACATTTGCTATCTAAATACACAAATATTTGTAAAAAATACGAAATGTAACCTAACTATTACATTGACTAGCTAAATACAAAAATATTACATTTTTTGCCAAAATAATAAAATTCGTAATTAAATAACATAATATGAATAAATACGTAAAATTGTGTAAAAATAAGAAATACATAAAAAAATATGTATGAAAATCACATTGGAGCACATAATGAGAAACTAACGAGTAATGAGGGTACCTATTTGAAGACCCGGTACCAATGCTTAAGAAAATGAACACACATGTCAATGTATCACGATATAAATGAGTAAAGCACAAAGAACGTAAATATTGACAAATTGTGGCAAAAATGTAAAGTCTAGCAAGTAAGGGGACTAAAAGTAGAATTCTATAAAGCTTGCGGGATAAAATTGGAAATTAAAGCAAATCTAAGGGGGCAAAGATGCGAATTAATTTTCAACAAAAGTGGGGCAAATTGCAAATGGGGAACTTAATTGAAATGCATGTAAAAATCTAGGGGGTGAATCTAAAATCATGGGGGACTTGATTGCAAAAAAATGAAATCTCTTGGGACATATTAATAATACTTGACAAAGAATATATTCTTTTGTCATGCATATTATCAATAAATTATTTCAACTTTTTAAAGATAAAATAATTATATTAATAAGGTAAACTATTTGAATTCAGTGTATAAATTTAGTTAATTATCAAACAGGTATAACTTTATCAATTCGGTAACTTAATATTTTCAATACTTAAAATTCAGATTTCAGACTTCAGACTTCATACTTCAATTTTACCAAACGGCACCTAAATCCTTGACCTTTTTATCATTAAATATTGCAATTTCGTTATACCCAAATTAGAAGTGCCATTTTAGTATTCCTACTATTTGGTCCCACGATAATTTTTAAAAGATTCACAAGCTATGTTGATTTTTGCTTATGATTACATCTAACCCATTAAGGGTTAACTACACTCCACCCCAATCTACCACACGGCATACTTCACTAAATCCAAAAACTACTCTCCTTTCCCTCCCCTCCCCTCCCCTTTCTCCCGCCCCCAAAAACCCACCCCGTAATCATAAATGACTATAAAATAGAAATATATATTCAAATTCATTCCCCCTATTTTCTCAAAACTCTTAAACGACACATTTTCTTTTCTTCAAAATTTTTTCTTTGTTTTTTTGTCCAAAACTTGTAAAACTAGACATAAAAACTAAAACGCTTTCACTAAAAAATATCAAGAAAAAAGTTTGGTTTTCACTCTACTATTGTAATTTTTTTTTTTGAACGAGTTCTTAGATGGTTGGAATTTCAAAATTCTCGTAATATTTATCGAACATAAATTTTGGTAGGCTATTATTGTATGATAAGAATTTAAGGTCTATCAAATAAATTCAGGTGTGATAAGCTTTTAAAAACTTTTGGATAATTTCTTTCTTTTTCAACTGTAAAGTTGCAAATATGAAAGTGGGAAAGAATTTATAATTTGAAATTTTGTTTAGGATGTGGCATTTTTGTCAATTCAAAATGTCTTAAATGTTAAGTTGATGATGTGGACTAGAAATGGGGATAAAATGAAAAAATTTAAAGGTTATGAGATAAACTGCAACTTTATCAAACTTTATGGGTATTTTCTAAAATTAACCCGTCGTTTAAAACAAACAAGAGACAATTGGTGACGTGGGTGAAATGAGAGGATGATCTCGTAATCCTTGCTTTGGAGAAGATACAACATATTAGGAAAAAATTAAGTGAAAAGATCATCATATTTTCACAAAAAAATGTTAAAATTTCATCATATACTAAAAATTTGAACTATCAAGAATGTGAGTATGGTACAAATGAGGGGGAAAAAAATTTGATAGAAAATTATCTACAAAAGATCACGTGGCAACGGCAATATATAATAGATGGTGCCGTTGGATTTCGTTTTTGGTTTTATTTTTTTTTTTAGTTGGTACGGAGAGAGATTGAACACTGGACAACATAAGATATTACCGCATAAGTTGCCAACTAAACCACCCCGGGGCGTTTTTGGTTTCATAGAAGATCCTATTGGTATGTGAAGGCTTCTCGGTCATGTTTTATTTATGATCATTTGATGGTTGCATCTTCTAACCCGCATCTAATATATTTTTCTCCTCCCCAGATTTCTCTTCTTCACGGTAATTGTGATAACATAGCTCTAAATGTTCATCCCATCAAATTACTTTAATTGGTTCTAAAAAAAAAAACTTTTATTAGCGTAGTAGTTGGAAGGAAGACTTCCATAATCATTAACCTGTAGCCTTCCTAAATTTTCCTTCTTCCCCGTAAACCTTGTAGTGTTTCTATGTGGGGTCAATTTTTTGCATCAGCAATTTTATGGCGTATTTAAGTTGAAGACAGTGCCAGTGCATTTTACTGTTTGGCGCGATTCTAGTTATTGATTATACATTATCGTCATTGTTGGCAATAAGAAATCCCCGTTTGACCTCCAACGGATTTGACAAGTAACCGTTGTTTTCACGTTCTTAGTAGGGCTGTTCAAAAAGAATCGAAAAATCGAAAAATCGAGAAAATCAATTCTTTCCGAACCGAAAAAAGAGGGTAACCGAATTACTGATACCGAGTCGGATAGCGGGTCGGTCATAAATTAAGTGGGTCGGGTAGCGGTTCACATCCTTGTGAACTGGCGGGTATCCTGAACCGGTCCATAGTAAGGGGTAGTTTTGTCATTTTGGTATGTGATATTATTTTACTAATTCATTGTTTTAGTTTTTGATTTATTTTATTGTTACTACTAAGTTGTGCTTCTATTTCATTCTTGATTGATGAACATTTGACTATTTATTTTATTATTTGGATGTTCATTTGACTATTTATTAAGTATTTTTTATTTTTATAGCTAATTGAAATGTGATAATGAAGTTTAAAAAACTAAGTGTCTATATGTTTATTTAGTTTTTTGTTTTTTGGTTACTTTGAAAATTACAGTTTTATGATGTAATTAACTTTAAAATCATTGATACTTGTACTACTAGTAATTTAATGATAGCTTTACGATTTTTCTTGTTTTATTTTTTATTTTAAAAATACTGATAAATTATGATGGATCGGGTCGGGTAACTGGTCTATCCGAACCGATTTTCCGGGTAACCAGAAGGCCGGGTACCGGTTATGCGTGGACCAGTTCACGGTTCGAAATTTTACTGAACCAGTAGGAGCGATTCGGTTCAAAATTTTTGTTCATGGACCGGGTACCCAATCCGTGAACACCCCTAGTTCCCAGGGGTACCCAAAAGTAAATAATGAATGCTATCGCTCGAGTTAGAGGTGACCGTTACGGATGTTGACTACTTAGGAACAATTTAAAATGATGCACTAACAACAATTTGTAGTACCGAATTACTTTTCTAAGGGCTCAGAGAAAAAATAAAAGCCAAAGAAAACGATAGGACAAGAAAAGTTAAACATAATTTTCTATTAGGTCAAATCATCCAAACAAATAATATTTACTTAAAGATGACACATAAACATGTAGAAAAGTTTGAGTTATTGTACATATAGCAAACATGAAACTTCCTAACTTTAGAAAGAATTTACACTTATGTTGTCAATGATTTAAACAACAAATAATGTACACAGGGAACAATTATGGACGAAAAATAAATCAAATTTTTTATAGAATATGACTAACATAATATTTCACTTAATATATAGCTGGTGGTATTTTGTGTAAATGTTTATTATTACATCAACTAATCACGATCCCGTAAAATGTATGTGTTATAATTTTCTTCTTAAATTAGTGATTATTGGAGAATAATTTTAATTAAAAATTAAATTGAATGGAAAAATAAAAATTAAAACTTACACAGCAAAATTTACTCCTTTAGAACAATTCTCATTTTTTATTACTTCGTGCAATTTGGCAAATACTAATGCCTTTCTAGTAACCGATATGTGTCATTATCTACCTATAAAATAAAAGAACATATGAGTTACTATAGCATACTTAGCTGTTGACACGTGGCGCACCAATTGTTAGGTATTTTGCTTCCCTTCCTTCTGCCTTTTGCTGCTTTTTTTCTGCCTTTTTTATTTTTTTAAACCTTTTTTCTTTCACCTTTCATTTGGGCCTTTTCTTTCGTTTGTTGTCTGATTTTTTGCATATTAATTCACCTGTTGAGAAGTACTGGTCTCGAGAATAAGGCACCAAGCACATCTTTTCCATCTCTCTCTCTTTTTTCTCTTTCTGCAAAATTCCACCAGCCACAAGCAATTTGATTCTGGCATTGCTAATTTCTCTTTGTCCATAGAAACCCTGCATACAGTTCCTCTCTCCCCTGATGTTTCTATATGGAGCCTTTCAAAATCCCTTCTTTTCCTTGATTCCTAAAAGCTTTTTTTTTTTTTTTTTTGGGCAACTCCTAAAAGCTACTTCCCTTGCTCTTTTATTTCTACTTAATTTTCCTATTTTGTGTATTATCTGCCTCTCATTTGCATATGTTTTTCAAGGTTTAAGGTGAGTATTTTTATTTAGCCTTCCAATAACTACTTCAGGTTTGTAACTTACTTTGTGAACAAAAATAAGAAAGATAAAACCAGAAAGTAATCTCTTTCTACTCCTACTTTCTGATTTTCAATCCATGTTTTCTTTTATTTGTGAATAATCTCTTTCCACTCCTCAGAGTAAAACATATACACTTGAGGCAGCTCTCAGAAAATTATGTTATTCATTGCAATGTGGGAAGTTAACTTTTTATGGCTATAAAAAATTGTGTTAAATTTTCTTATCTCAAATGTTTGCCTTGATCACTTTTTTTTTTATGATAATTTGCCTAGATTACTTCAGATACTGCCTTTGAACATCAAATGCCTTGCCTTCAATATGGCTGTATTATTCAATTGGCTGTCAGCATCAATGGTTAGAATGACAACAAAATTGGTTTCTTATACGAATTATTTGAATTCATCATATTTTGTGCTATTTGTATAATTTAATCAAATTGTTTAATTTTTTAAGTTTATCAATTTTTTCTTTTTTTATTCTTTCTTTTCATCAATCTTGCATTTAGTATAACAACTCTAGGTATGATATTGTGGTGATTTTCATGTCAATCAAACTATAAATAAATAAAAGAAGTTTCATTTACTGAAACTTAGACATTTGATTATACCACATAAGTTATATGTTTTACATTTTTTAATCTGTTTCATTACTTTTGCAATCTTGTATTTTGTCCAGGGAACTAAAAATAAGAGCCGGGATTTAGCAATAACTTTTATGTTGTTGAAATCTAAGATCCTTTTATTTCCATTTAACTTCTTCACTTGCTAATTATCTTATAATTACTCTATTTTCTTGAGGGTTTAAATAAATCATATTTTTAGGTGGCCAAGGTTGTGCCTTGCACAGCCGGACCTCCCTAGTAATACCATAAATGGCAACAAGCACATACTGAAATTACACGTAACACCTTCGTTCGAATTTTTATGCCAACCCTCAAGTTTTTCTTTCAAAATTTTTCGTCCACTTGGAACCTTCTTAACTAATGCCCATCCGGTCCAATAGAAAAATTAGTTTCCTAATACTTTTTTTTTTTTTTGTAAAAAGTTTCCAAATTCTTTTGAGTTTGTAGATTCCCGCCCCTCCCCAAAAAAAAAAAACATTTCATGAGTTTGTACGATGTTTGATATTTAAGCTTACACTTCTCCCATTGTAACGATTATAATGTAATCTGCTTTTTAAAATATTTCAAATATTTTCATTAAGTAAAACAAGGATTACAAAAAAAATTTTAAGTAAGGGATACAATTCTTTGTCAATTCCATTTGCTTTTCCACATTATCCTCTCGATAAGTTGACTATAAATCACAATTATTGCACTTGTAGTATGTTACAATATAATCAATACAACTTATGGTCTTTTGAAATCCCTTTTTAGACTGGCACAATACAATAAAAAAGTTTAAATATCTTATTGTAAATAATGAAAAGAGAATTATATTTGACTTGATGCATGGTCATATGTTGACCTGTTAGCGTATCAGTATCCTACGTCATCACGTTACCAAAACTGTCAAAAATCCCGGGGGAATTTTTTGTAATAAACATTTTTGTCAAAAATCCCGGGCAAACTAAACCACCATAGAAGTTTAATCTATTACCAATTAATGATGGCATGCTACTGTTTATTATTAGTTTATGAAAGACAATTCAATGATAAATTATTAATATGAAAATCAACATTTCTTGAATGGCAAATTGCTTAATCAAAATTATAAACTAAAGAATGAAAAACTTCAAATTTACATTACTTTCTATTGTTGAAAAGGCACAATTAACATTACGTTCATAAATAGTAAATATACAAAAAATAGGGGGCAAAATATAATTTTTAAAAGTTTAGGGGCTAAATTATAATTATTCAGCAATTTAGGGGTCAAATTATAAAAATATAAAAGTACAACGGTCAAGTTGTAATTACATAAAAATATAAGAATAAAAATGTAATTTTTACAAGTTTAGAGGCTAAACTATAATTATACAAAAATTCATGGGCCAAAACATAAATATATAACAATACAGGTGTTCAAAAGTTATTTTTAAAAGTTTAGGTGCCAAATTGTAAACATACAAAAATTTATGAGTCAAAACGTAATTAAAAAATACATGGGTCCAAATGTAATTTTGAAAGGTTCAAGTGCCAAATTGTAAATATATAAAAGTTCTGGGGCCATAACATAAATACATAAAAATACAAGGCTCGGAATATAAATTTTACAAGTTTAGGGGCTAAATTGTAAATATACAAAAGTTCAGGGACCAAAACATAAATATATAAAAATGCAGGGGTAAACTATAATTTTTAAAAGTTTAGGAGCTAAATTGTAAATATATAAAAATTTAGGGGTCAACATGTAATTAAAACAAACAAGTTTCAAAATTTAATTTTTAAAAATTTAGGTGCTACATTGTAAAAATACAAAAATTTCTGGAGCCATAACATCAATACATAAAAATAGAGGGGCCAAAATATAAATTTTACAAGTTTAGGGGCTAAACTGTAAATATACAAAAAGTTCAGGGGCCAAAACATAAATATATAAAAATACAGGGGTCAAAATGTAATTTTTAAAAGTTTAGGTGCTACATTGTAAATATACAAAAAGTTCTGGAGCCATAACATCAATACATAAAAATAGAGGGGCCAAAATGTAAATTTTACAAGTTTAGTGGCTAAACTATAAATATACAAAAGTTCAGGGGCCAAAACATAAATATATAAAAATGCAGGGGTGAATCTGTAATTTTTAAAAGTTTAGAGGCTACATTGTAAATATACAAAAGTTCTGGAGCCATAAAATAAATCAATATAATTATAGGGGTCAAAATATAAATTTTACAAGTTTAGGGACTAAATTGTAAATATACAAAAGTTTAGGGGCCACAACGTAAATATATAAAACTACAGGGTTCAAACTGTAATTTTTAAAAGTTAAGTGCTAAATTGTAAATATACAAAAATTTAGGGTTGAAAACGTAATTAAAACATACAGGGGTCAAACTGTAATTTTTAAAAGTTCAGAGGCTAAATTGTAAATATACAAAAGTTGTGGAGCCATAAAATTAATCAATATAATTATCGGGGTCAAAATATAAATTTTACAAGTTTAGGGACTAAACTGTAAATATACAAAAGTTCAGGGACCACGACATGAATATATAAAAATGCAGGGGTCAAACTATAATTTTTAAAAGTTTAAGGGCTAAATTGTAAATATACAAAAATTTAGGGTTGAAAACGTAATTAAAACATATAGGTGTCAAACTGTAATTTTTAAAAGTTTAGAGGCTAAATTGTAAATATACAAAAGTTGTGGAGCCATAAAATAAATAAATATAAATATAGAGGTCAAAATATAAATTTTACAAGTTTAGGGACTAAACTGTAAATATACAAAAGTTCAAGGACCACAACCTAAATATATAAAAATACAGGGGTCAAACTGTAATTTTTAAAAATTTAAGGGCTAAATTGTAAATATATAAAAATTTAGGGCTCAAAACGTAATTAAAGTCAAAATGTAATTTTTAAAAGTTTAGGTGCTTCATTGTAAATATAAAACAGTTTAGGGTCAAAATCTAAATACATAAAAAAATTGGGCTCAATCTATAATTTTAACAAGTTTAGCAACCAAATTGTAATCACCAAAAGTTCAGGCCCAAATTTCTTATTTTCATAATTTTTCTGTCCGACTTTTAATTAGACTAAATATCAGCGCGCAAACTGTAAATATTAATAGTTCATGCTCCAAAATTTAATTACACAGTAATTAAATTCTCTATCTATAAATGTCAATATCTAACAACATTCAATTCCAAAAATAATATATTTACCCTACATTATTTATTGGCTCAAAATTTATTAAACATGTAAACAGTCAACCTATTGCCACAATAACTTTATTTATTTCAAAATTCATAAACAAAAACAAAATTTACCCTACGTATTAATATAAAATCATAGAATATAATAACAAAAACAAAATTTAATTTAATTACATTAATTTACCCTACACATTAATATATCCTACACATTAATATAAAAACAAAAACAAAAATAAACATATAATATTTACCCTTTACATTACATTGCATTTAATGTAATTAATACATAATAAAAATCATAAAAAAATTATAAAAACAAAATTAAGAAACAATTACTATAGCACCCTAGAAAATGCACATATAAGAGACATTTTCTTTTCTTATTTAGGGTTAAGTGTTAATCCTTGATTTATTAGTTGGGAGATTTCTTGAGTTAATTAGGTTAATTAGCTAAAATTTTCATTTTGAAGCAAGAACACTTAAGTACTAAAGTTAGAATAATTCTACTTGACCATTTAACTTATATTAGTGTTTAAATTTTGACTAGTTCATTTTACTATTTTCTAGTCTTTTGGCTACTTGAAATTTTGCCCAATTTTATTCAAAAGTTTCATTTATTTTCTTTAACCTTGGCTGGAATTTTTCTCTTTCCTTTCTCTCTCTTGGCCGAAAATTCTTCTCTCTCTCTTTTCTTTTCTTTTGGCCGAAATTTCTTTTTCTTTTCTTTCCCTTAGGGCCGGTTTCTCTCTTCTATTTTTGTTCTATTTTGCTTTAATAATTTATGTCTAATTATTGATTATATTAAGTGGTAAGAGTTATTAATCTTCACCAATTAAATTAATCCAAGTAGCTACTCTTGCATTAAAAGACTAACTATTTACTTTACTCTTGTAAGATTTTAATTGGACCACCATTTTCCCATCTTTTCTTCTTTTCTTTTTCATTTTTCTTAGAATATTTCTTTCTCTTTTTTCCCTTCACCTTGGCCGCCCATGCCTTTTCTTCTTCTTCCCTCATTTTTGCTCTCAACTTCTTGGACTTTATCTCTCAAGTTGACACAAATCAACCATAGGAAGTGGACTTCTATCTTTTCTAAGCAAAGTTCTAAGCATATCTAAGGTATTTACCATGAACTTACCTTATTAATTTCATGTTTTAAGTAGTTTTTATGCAAGTTTAATACCAAGTTTCTTGTTAATACTACTTGAAGAAATTTGTTAGAACTTGATATATACTTGTTAGATAAAGTGTTCTTATGGTTAAATAGACTAGTATGGGGCCTTGGAACACTGAAATTTCATGGAGAACATGTTGTTTGGGTGAAAGTTCTTGGAGCTTGATCCTTGAAATTTAGTGAGATTTTGATTGAATTTGAGTTTGGATTAAACTAAGAAGTTGTAGAACTTGTTGAATTATGGGTTTGATGATTGAAATCTTGATGAAAAACAAGATTGGAAGGGCCGAAATTTAGGGGAAATAATGCCCAATTTTTGTTAGAAAAACCCTAGAAAAACCCTAGAATAAAAACCCTAAACCCTAAACCCTAGAAGAAAAAAAAAAGAAAAGAAAAAAAAACTTGAATTTAATGGGGTATTTCTTGAATTTTCTTACTAGGTTAATTAGGGTTTAAATTGGGTTTTTCATTAGATTATTTCTTTCAAATTGCAGGACCCGATAGTGAGACCCGACCTTTCTACGAGATATTTTCTTAGGCACTAGGTGAGTGTTCATCTGTGTGCATGATGCATGAAACGCCCTGTCATACTAGTTATTATTATTTCCATGCATAAAATGGTATGATTACACTGGACATGAGTATATAATAAAAATGTGTTATTTGAGGAAAGATGTGTACTTTATCGCATCTATTCCGTAATGTGTTACATGCTTTCACTATTTAATGTGTTAATTGTGCTTGTGACTTCCATGGTTAATTTTACTATTTTCCACGGTTAATCAAATTGGGAGCGTATGGGAGAGATATAAGGTGTTGGGCGTTATTTGGTGCTTGTTAATTGTTTATCTTAGTAAAGTCCTGAAAAAGGCTAACTCATGATTGAATTTATTCTTGATCTTGGACTTCCGGGGCTAACTTCACCGTTACCCCACGGTTAGTCATCCGGGAGCGTTTGAGGTGATATAAGGTGCTGGAGAATATAGGTGCTTGATATTCTTTCCGATAAGAGTTTCATTCCTCAAAGAGGGTAACTCCGGATTGAATTTTACGAGTATGCTGGACCTAAGCTTGCTTTTGCAGTGAGCCCGTATCCGCCATTGACTATTTGTTAATTAATTTATTCACAAATTGTTTATTTACTCATTAAATATTTTATCGAACAAAAATCACATTTCACTGGTATGATCGCATGACTTGAGCACTCACTGGGCTATTATAGCTCATTCCATTTTATTTGTTTTCCTTTACTCAGGTTACTTGAAAAATTAAAGCTGGACGCACTGGTTTTCGATTATTATGGATGTTGTAACTATTGTAATAGCCGAACTGTGTTAGGCTATTTTTGTGAAAATCATGTATATTATGACTTGTAAACTTGCGGTATGACTTGTACCTTTCAGTTAAATAAGAAGAGTGTATTTTATTTTGTTCCATTTTATTTTAGTTTATTTTATTTTAAGTTAAGTACGCTCGGTCGTTTGCGTGAGTGCGTGAATCGAGACCTGGCGAGAGCTAGGCAGGCAGTCCGCTAAGCCCTTTGGTGCGCCTCTGGGTAAGGTGGGGCTGCTACAATTACCTGCTGCTAAATTGAAAAATGCCTACTGGTTGTTTGAACTTGCGTGAAGAACCAGCCACGCTTTTGTTCTGCTTCAAGATGGGCACGCCTTTGTTCTGCTTAAAATGGAGCCAGCCGCTGCTTGGGGAGGTATGGAGCCGGCGAAGTCAGAGAGTGAGTGAGGGAGAGGGAGAGAGAGAGAAAGAGAGAGAGAGAGAGAGAGAGAGAGAGAGAGAGGAAGAGAGGGGGAAGTGTAAAGCGGGAAGGAACGAGTGAGTGAGGGGCTGGGATATGGGCATATTATAGGCCACCGGTGGGGGCTAATTTAAAAAAAAAAAAGTAATGGCCCAACGTGTTTGAAGAACACGTCGGGAAGGGAATCTTGGTCAAAAAGCCACCTGGCGTGCTACAAAGCTGACGAAAGCGCGCTAGGCTGCAAAGGCTGGCGCTGTTGGGCACGGGTAGCCCGACATGTGTCTGGAACACGTCGGCCTCGACGTGTTTCAGAAACACATCGGGGTGGCGTTTTCAAAAAAAAAAATAATTATGCACCTCCACGTGTTTAACAAACACGTCAAGTATATATTCGATCAACCCTCGTCTGACACCTACACATTTAACATTTTTTTTTGAGGTATATTCCAATGCATAAGCCGAGAAAGGCTCGCAGGCAAAGCAGTAAGGCGAAGAGGGAGGCTGCATCTACAGAGGTAATAAAGGAGGTGGATCGCACAAGAGTAACACAAAATAAGCATTGTACCATGAGGGGTAGTATTGACATTTAGAAAAATTTACTTTGGCAATATAAAAATTGCTCTGACAATAACAGTGGCCATGAATGTTAGTTGGGTTGGAATGTTATGCAACAAAAAAAAATGAATAAATCTAAATGCGGCAGAGCATACCATGTGTTAGCATAATTGAATAATACTTTAAATTCAGCCTTAGAAAACTATTATATACTACCATAACGAATTAATGCCTTGTATTTAGAATAGACAATTACAATTTTCAATCTGAACACTTGTCATGTCATATCAAACCTCTTTATGTTTTTATTTTAAATTTTGTGTTTTATTCACTCATCCCACTAAATTTTTATACACCTCCTACCTATTTATCTTTAGTGCGGATGACAACTAACACGAAGATGCTTTCATAGTAAAATACAATAGCTTCTAATCTTTTTCACAAGTGTAACTAGCCAACATATTATTAGAGATAAATGAATGCTTAACATCACTCATTTTACTATGTACAGCACTAATCATTAACTTATTTTATTAAGAATCTTGAACATATTGAATATTAGCAATGGATGTGCCATTTTGCATAAAGTCAAATACCAACATGTCTTCCAAGCATAGGATAAAAAATCAATAAGCAATGTCAATCATTTACCAGGTCATGTTACCAGCCATTCACTCATAGTTTATCGCCATAATAACATTATATAGTGTTGACTTTTTTAATTACAGTTGAGCAACAAAATAATATAGATTATTAGACATCCAACTGCCTAGGCCTAAATCTATTATTTTTACCGCGCGACATGCGGTAGTAATTGCCTAGTTCTTTATAAAGTTTATACGCTAATTTAGTATTTGTATCGAAGTCATGGGACGGGTGCAAATTACGTGATATAAGCGGTATCCACAAACACCTGCTCCCCCATGCTTTCGCCTTTACAAATCTAAACCAATTCGTCGGACATGCATGACGACACAAGGCATTAACGAAACGTGATCAATAATTGCAACTTTGAAATTCTAACTTTCCTACCATGTGCCTTACTTTGTGAACCTCAGTAATGAGTTAGAATGGATGGGGAAGGGAAGCTAGACCATGACGGAGCAACAGGCGTCGACGTAAGCCTCAATGGACTTTTTGACGCCCTGAAAGGTGTTGTGGATCATGAAACTGGCGTCCCCTTTATGTGATCAGCCATCAGTGAAGACCCAACCAACGTGCGGCAGTGGTGGCGTTGTTAATGATGGATACCTTGTCGACTTGGTCGGCATTGATGAGGGACTGGATGAGGGTGCGGGAACAAAGGATGGCCTGCTGGATGTGGTCGAAGAATGAGTCGCTGGGTTGCTGGAGGGAGCTGTGCTATTTTTTTTAATACAGTGCAGTGAAGTAAGGTCAAAGTCTTTGCTCTTCTCGAAACGCATACCCAAACACTTTACTGAAATCCAGCTCAATTTTTCTTTACGAGTCCGTTTATCAACTAATTCCATTTCCTTTGCCTCCCTATATATACGTTGAGAGATTGCAAAGCCAAATGAGAGAAGTTAAAAAGAGAAAT
The DNA here is from genome assembly GCA_024721245.1 of Mitragyna speciosa. Lineage (NCBI taxonomy): Eukaryota > Viridiplantae > Streptophyta > Magnoliopsida > Gentianales > Rubiaceae > Mitragyna > Mitragyna speciosa. The sequence continues at coordinate 32,282 of CM045565.1, forward strand.
AGAGGCAGGGAGTTGTTTGGAATTTGGATATCCAATCCGATTAAGAAAAGTAGTCAGATCTGCACCTTTTGTTTACACACACACATATATTAATTTTTGTTGTTGTACATAAAAAACTCTAATTCACGAGAAATTGTCTTTAATTTTTTATTTTATCTCGCTAATTTTTGTTATTGTATACACACACACAGAGTATATGTATATTTCTATATATATGTGTGCATGTGTATATGTGTTTGTACATACATACACACGTGCACTTGCATCCATAGTTGCACATAGGGGTGTAAATGAACCAAGCTCGCGAGCAGCTCGGTCAAAGGCTTGACTTGAGTTCAAAGTTGACCGAGCTCGAGTCGAGCTGGAGCATATCTACTCGATCATCTAGTCGAGCTTGAGCTTCATATATTTAGTTCAAGCTACTCGCGAGTTACTCGAGCATATATATATGTATATATTATTTTTTATTTTATATGTAAAATTACTATAATGTTTCAATTTTTTAAAGAAATGACATAATTATAGTGCCTTTCCTTAGTGAATAGTAAGGGTAATTAAGTTAAATTTTATTAATATAAAAAATAAAAAAATAATGGCCCAACACACACATGCACACACATGCTCTTCACGAATTTTTTTTTTGTCTAAAAAACTCTCTGCATCTTCTTTCTCTTCACACACACACACATACCCCTACCCACCCACCAGAAACTCACACACACACCCACCAGAAATGCATGCACATGCAAACAGAAACACACGCATGAAGATTGATGTGGTTTTATGCTATTTTAATGGTGTATTTATGTGTTGCTATCAAATGGAAGATCATGACTTTGAAGCTTTGATTTGTGCATTTTTCATTCCTTTTGTGATTGATTGTTGATTGAATATTGTTTTATGAATCATCACGATCATTTTGGTGTAAAAATTATCCCCATTGTGAGTCATTTGACCAATGGACAATCTTGACCCAACTGTTAGTTTTTTTTTCAGATCTATATGATTTGAGGCACTTTGGTCTAAATTTGAACTTGGATTTGTAATCTATGCAAAAAATAGAGTTCGATGATGTAACTTGAAGGTGAAAAAGTCACCGGCGGCGACTATAGGTGGCAGGCTACCAGCGGCTTGCGGTGGTTGCCAGTGGTTTGCCACCTGCCTTGGCTGAGGGCCTCTTTTTAAAAATTAGACAAATTTTAGGAATCTTTGCACAATATGTAAGAATATAAAACTTTGCATTTTTATATTTTCCTCCCTTATAAATTTTTTAAAATTTATAGATTGACCCCCTAAAATTTATGAAGTATTCAAGCTTGAGCTCAAATATAACTCGAGCATGCTTTGAATCGAGCTCGAGCTTTAAAATGGTGTGCTCGATGAGCTCGAGCAGAGCAATTTAAGAGACGAGCCGAGCTCGAGCATGTGATGCTCGAGTTCGGCTCAGCTCGATTACACCTCTAGCTGAACATATACGTTTACATAGCTGCACATGTACGTCCTATGTACATATATACATGCATATACATACATACATACATACATACATACATATATACATACATACATATACATATATACATATATATATATGTGTGTGTGTGCGTACATACAAGTGTGTATATGGACGTAGACATATACTCTAAATTTTAGTTAAATACAAAATTATTATAATTTCGACAATAGGCTTGGGTTAGTGGCTAGGTTAAAAGTAGTGCAAATTTTTTGGAATGAAAATGTTGGTGCCAAATTATTTTATCTGTGTAAACACCAAATTTTGACACACTGCTCATTTCCTAACATTGGGGGACCTTTTTCTACTATTTGGAGTCAAATCCTGATTTTTGGATAAAATTAACAAAGTCAGCAATTTTAGGGGGCAAAATAATAATTTTAGTATGTAAATATTTTTTCATTACTTTTGGGGTTCTAAATACATATTTTGTATTTTCATACTTGTTTCTAAATTTTTGTGATTTTTTCAAGTTTAATTGATATTTTTTGTACATTTCATCAGTACAAGGGCAAAATAATCATTTCACTTCGCGAGTACCATTTTTGCTAATTTGGGTCCCTAATTCAGTTTTTAGGCTTTTAAGTATGTTTCTAAAATGTTCTAACTTTTTTGGGATCCATTACTATTTTTTTGATAAATATTCTGTTCAGGGGCAAAACTGTCATTTTATACGAAAAATGTATTTTGACAGAATTTTTTCATTTGTGTAAAAATTTGTTATTTTGATTTTTTCACTTTTTGAGTGTTTTAGAAAAATCATGGCATTTTTTAGTTTTAATTTTAATTTTTTGTGTTTGTTAAAAATTAATTTTAGAGAAAAATGGTATTTTTCTTTTTAGGGACATTTTTTGTCTTTTCTCCACTTTTTGGAGGATGAGCCTTTCTTGACCTATAAATAGCCCATTTTTGGACCAAAAAAAGAAGAGAAAAAAAGAAAAAGCTTAGAAACATTTTTTAATTTTTTCTACTAAACTGAAAACACCAAGAACCCCAAGAACACTTATTACATTTTTTAGTACATCTTCAACTTTTCAACCACTACCTCAAAAATACCCACTACCTTTTTAGTTCATCGTCATATACTACGCACTTCCCCAAAAACACATACTATAATCCTAGTATATATTCATACACCACACGCACCCTCCCAAGAACACACACTTAACACACACACACAACACCAAAACACACTACTCTAATTTCACACACGACTTCACACACCATTTACACAATAACATACACACACATAACAAACAAACACACATTTCACACACACTCAGACCACAAATTCACATACAAATCACAAATTCACGCACAAGTTCACACTCACGTACTAACAAGACACAAACATACATACACTACATCACACATATACACACACAGTGGGCAATTCAGTCCAAACCACAATCAACAGCCATAATTTCCCCCTACCTCTTCCACCAGTATCACCCAGAACTACTGCCAAACACCCCAAAGCCACTCAAAGTCAAATTCAACCGAACCACCATTACCATCACAACAAACAACCCTCCATCACCTCTGCTTCAATCCACCACAAACAGCCCTTGAAACTGTTACAACCCAAGCCACAAAACTGCCCAAAACAACACATAGTTCACCACCAAAGCGACCTAATTCACCATCCTGAACTACTACTAAATCAGCAAAATTCATAACCAAAAAACGAGATCACTCTGTCCGCAGCACCCACCTACTGCCAGACCTCCCAGATCCACCCAAGAATAGTCCAAAGCAATCCACAAAAGAAAAAAAAAAATCAAACAAAAAAAAAACAGTTTCAAAAAGAAAAAAACCAAAATCTCCAAGAAAACAACCCAATTAATCCTCCGTTAACTCCATGAGCCTTCAAATAAATATACCCACAGCCACGATGATTAACCATCCTCCACCAATTGAAACTAATTCAACAACCCCCTCCCACAGACGATTTTACTACCACTGCACCTCACCGTTCAACTGGCCTTTGCTCCTATTTTACCTACAATTCACATCTCCACCGCCAACCCAGCTCTGCATCTTCACAGCAGCATAAAAACAAAAACAAAATCATCTCTACAAACTACTGAATCCTCAACATCATCCACCCCAGCAATCATCATCAATCCCTAACTCTCACCACCATCGGTAAAAACACCAAATCACCATTATAATCAACTGCTAAACCTATAAACTTCACCATCTCTCCCTCCACACCTTCACAATCAGTTCCAAGTCAACTACTTAGCCACTCAACCGCCCACAACCAAAACAATTTGCAGCCCCCAATAACCTATCTGAACCACCGCAACACCCACAGTTTAGCCTATGCCCAACCCATAATAGTCTAATCAACACAAATACAACCACCAGACACTCCATTGTCATTGCCACCATCACCCAAAACAGACCACCATATCCATCCTCACCACCACCAAATTTTCTCACCAAGATCATAGCTTATCAACCACACCCAAGCAGCCATCAACGACACTAAAATCACCAAGCCAAGTAATTAACAACCAAGGACCACACTCCACCACAAAACCACCTAAACTAGCCACAACGGCCTTCACAATCAGCTCCAGAATTGCCCCTTCCAAGCTCGGAATCGCAACTCAGACGATTCCAATTCACCAATAATTGCCACCCTCACCACTATTACAACTTTCGGCCATTATCAACCATTTACCCACCACTGCCACAGGACCAGCAAACCTGCAAAGAACAAAGCAGACACAAAAATCTACACCAACCACTGCGTAGCCGTCGCTACCAGTAGCATCACCAAGCTCAAGCTGTCTCTCCTCCGTCGCACCATCGCTCTAGCGGACCCAGCTAGCAAGCCCTCCACCACCACATCGTCAACTTAACCAATCCCTGCCTAGGTAAACCCTTAGCCCCTTTTCTCAATCCTTGGTTAGTTGGCTTTGAATGAAGAAAATCGTGCAGATATTTAATGAATTGAGGGCATTTTGATAGTTTGGTTTGAGAAATTTTGGAGAAAGAGACGGCTGGCCAAGAGAGAGAGACAGAGCTAGAGAAGAACGAGAGAGAGAGGAGGGTCAGAGAAGGGGAAAAAAAAGAAGAAAAGAGAACCAGCGAGAAGAGAGTGAAGCAGAAAGAATGAGAGAAAGAGAGAAAATCTGGAGAGAAAAGAGAAAGCAGAAAGGAAAAAAAAAAGCAAGAGAGAAGACAAAATGAGAAGAAGTGGACAAAAATAGAAACGAAAAAATGAAAGAGAAATGAAAGAAAGTGAGTTGGGGGTTCAAGAAAACAAGAAGAAGAAGACTAAACTGGGGAAGAGGGTCTGGTGGTATATTTTCATTTATTTCACTTTAGTTCATTAAGTTTTAATTGGTTTTGTTCCGGTTTAATTCAGTTTGGGTTATTAATTTAGTTAATCAAGTAAATTTAATTGACTAATTTAGTTTTTAGTTTTATTCTGAATGTCTTCATTAGGTTACGTCTGAGCCCTTGTTTTCCTGTAGTATTAACATGCCTTCTAAAGACTTTTTGCTTTATACAATTAAGTCCTCATTAATTACAAATTGACCCCTTTTATGTTTAATTTCATTCAATTGAATTTGAATTAACTGTAACTTGGTCCTTCAAATTCTGTGAATTACTGTTTTATCCCCTAATGTGCTTTAATTTGCATTTTTGCCCCTAAACTTGTGTAAATTTTTAATTTTACCCTCTTGATTAGTTGAATTTTTATTTTTACCCTCGAGCCCCTTAGAGTTACAATTTGTCTTAGGCCCCTTTGTTTAATAGAATTTACATCCTTTACCCAAATTTTTGGCCTTTCATATGTTTTCGATTTATTGCTTTAAACAGTAGTACCTTAACTTGTTTGATCGTTTTGATTAGTATTAGTACAGAGTCTTCAAAAAGGTACCTTCATTACTTGCTAAATTCTCTTTATGTACTCCAATGTATTCCTATGTGATTTTTTTATGCATTTTCTTCATGTGCTTTTTATTTATTTTATGTACCTTTTGTGTACTTATTTATGCTATTTAGTTTCAAACTTCGTTATTTGGCAAAAATATAACAGTTAGATCATATTTCCTTTATTTTTATATTTAGCTAACCAATGTAATAGTCAAGTTACATTTCGCACAAATATTTGTGTATTTAAATAATAAGTGTAATAGATAAGTCGTTTTTACTTTTTCCTCTTAAATTGTAAGCTAAATCTCTTGGTGTAATAGTTAAGACTTGTATGCTTTTGTGTGCTTGTGTGCTTATTTATTTTACCGCTTGTATTGGGACTTTTACATCTAGACATTATGTTGACATGTTATGTGCTCCTATATGCTCTTATATGTTTCTATATATTTATTTGCTTTCAATTCATGTTTTCTTATCTTGATTCATGTTTTATTAGTCTATCATTATTTCGTCACCACGCTGATCCAATGCTAGTTGTGGCTCTTTATCATTTCTCTGCTAATCCAACGATAGTAGAAAATTTTTAAAAAGAACTAGTCCAACACTAAACCCTTAATTTATTTTAGTGATAGTTTCACTCCTTGTGTGTATTTCATATCAGTTCACACACTATTTCATTTTTCTAGAATTTTTTCATTCTTGTATGATCTTTGTTTATATTTTATTATCTATTATCCATTTGACAAATATTCAATGCATAACATTTAGATTGCATTTCACTTAAAATTCTAAGTCATTTGTTTGATTCAACTAGAAATAGTCACGTACTTACAACTAACTACTTCAAAGGCTAAATACATTTTGATCAATCTGGGGAAAAAAGGGGAAAACAAAAAAGAAAGAAAAAAGCCCACAATAATTTGAGATGCCCCTCGGGACTTGTTTTGACAAAGCTGGAGCATAAAACACGTAGCTTCTTCTCATTGAAATTTGAATCATATCCACGCAGCAAATCACTTAGAATGTACTCTCTCTTTTTGAGAGCTTTTCTCTCTTTTTTTGAGAGCTTCTTCTCCTCGGTGGGTAGGGGGTGTTCCAAGTAGACATATCAAATAAATGCTATATAAGTGTAATTGCAACATTCAGTTTCTAGTTTTTCAGTAAGCTGGTTGATATGTTTCTTTTCATGTTGTTTGCAAACTCATACTAGTCCTGTTTTGTGCCGTTCGGTATCAAATACTATCTCTATGTTTCCTTATCATTTTAATTTTATTGTCCTGTTTTTATCAGTGTGTCTAATGCTTGATTCTTGTGTTCCAGTGTTTAAAGTGAGTGGCATATAGCAAGTGTTTTTGCTTTTCCTTCTACCCATGAGATTTGTAGAGTGGTTTTTATGCTAATCCGTGTTGACAGATTGTGAAGATAACAGTGTTTGAAGTGATTGTCCTGGGGAAACCATTGGCCTTGTACAGTCATGGCTGAGGAACTAGCAGAAATACTAAGAAAATTTGACCTATTGGTAAAGGAGAAAGAAGAGGTTGATCTAAATGAAGGTGACACAGTAAAAAGAATGGTAGAATACAGAATGTGTCTGTTTGGGAAAGTAATAGTGGATAAAGTGATAAATGCAACTAGCATTAAAAGCTTTGTGAATCATGTATGGGGTTACCCAAAAGGCCTGTCTGTGGTTGAAATTGGAATCAATTTTTATCAATTCTACTTTGAAGAGGAAGCAATAATTGAGAAGATTCTAAGTGGACGACTATATCTCATAGACAACCAGTTGCTGAACATCAAGAAATGGGAGGAGAACATTGATAAACACCCGAAAGCATTCGAGGCAGCAGTGATGTGGGTTCAACTTTGGAACCTTCCAATCTATTGGTTAACAAAGAAAATTGGGCTAAAGATTGGGTTGGTCATTGGAAATGTGAAGGAAGTGATCATTCCAGCAGGGGGAAACAAGAATGGGAGACATTTGAAGATACAAGTTGAAGTGAATATCAGTAAACCTCTGCTTAGAGGAACAATGACAAGGATGAAGGAAGCAAGCAGATGGATAGAGTTCAAATACGAACGGTGCCCTGATTTCTGCTATTTGTGTGGAATCATAAGGCACAAAAACAAGTGCTGCAATAATAGGAGCAACAAGGAAATGAGTGGCAAAATGGACCAATATGGAATGTGGCTAAAGGCCACAGGGAATAAATCACCAAGCAAAAAGGAGGCGATGAGGCCGACAGGTTCAAAGAACTCACAAAAAGACTACCGGAGTTCAGCCATTGTTATGCAGCAAGGGGAACAAGAACAAGGAAGCTAGGCACAAGGAACAAGGGAGATGGAAAGTCAAATGGGTACAGAACATGGTGTCAGAAACCAACCACAGGATGGGACAGGTAGAAGCAATAGTAAAGAGAAGGAAGAGATCATAGCAAATCAAAATTTAAATAAGAATGAAGTGCCGGGAAGAGGAGTTTTTGGGGATTTTAATGGGAAAATAACCGAATCGGATAGTAACAGTGGGCTCAAAATTAGTGAAAATGTTTTGGGGGAGCAAGGCTCAAAAGCCCAAACTAGTGATGGACCCTATGATGTACAGGATATGGAGATCTGCCTAATTCCAATACAGGAAGACATAAATAGAAGAAAGATGGATAGGGACCCAAATTTAAGGATGGGCCCAGTTACTCAAAATCTCAGCAAGAGAAAAGAGATTAGAAAATCTAGATTGAAAAAAGAAAAAGAAATAGTCATGGAAGAAGAAGGTCGGGGCAGCAAGAGAATCCCATTAGCAGCTATTGAGATGAACGTGATAGCATCTGAAGAAGTTGCCAAAAGGAAATTTGCAAACAGAGAGGAAGTAGAGGAAGACTGTCTGGAAGAAGAAAAACTAGCAAAGAAGGTGAGGATAAATGATCAAACAAAATCTACCAGAACAAAGGAGGGGAAGGATGTGACAACCCCACCTTACCCAGAGGCGCACTAAAGGACTTAGCAGACAGCCTGCCTAACTCTCGCCAGGATTCAAATCAGGCACTCACTCAAATCATCCAAACATTTATAACTCATAAATAATTTCATATAATTCAACTTAATAGTACAAGTGCCACTAAGAGGCTTTATATCCCAAAATATACATAATATTTACAAAAATAGCCTAAACAATTTAGCTATCAAAATAAAAGAAAAACATATTATATCCAAAATCTGCTTTTCCAACTTTAGTAGTATGGGAAGCCTGGTTAAAGAAAACAAATAAAATGGATGAGCTAAAATAGCCCAATGAGTGTTTCAAATCAAGCATACTAGTAAACCAATAAACATTAAATGATAATAATTAACAAATTCAATAAACAATGGATAAGCAATATGAAATGTCATATAATCAAAGGCGGATACAGGCTTACTATGGGAGCAAGCTCAACCGCAGGAGTATCATTCACTGAAATATATAACACTGGTATTGAGACCGAGATGATAGCTTAGGTCCGAGATACTTATAAAATTCAATACAGAGTTATCCTCTTTGAGAAATTTAACTCAAATAGGAAAGAATAACATTCACCTATAACCACAGCACCTTATATCACCCCGAACACACCAAGTTCGACTAACAGTAAAGTAACGGTGAAGTTAGTCACGGAAGTCTAAATTTATTCAAAAGTTCAATCCTGAGTTAGCCTTTTCAAGGACTTCACTCAGATATGAAATTAACACTCGCCTATAACACCCAGCACCTTATATCACCCCGAACATACTAAGTTTGACTAACCGTGGAATAACGGTGGGGTTAACTACTGAAGTCGCATACACAAACAATCACATTAAAGCAATAAAGCATATAACATTTAGTGGAGGAGGTGCGATAAAGTACACACCTTTCCTCAATTAGCACATGTCATTGAATAACATTTACAGACATAATATATCATTTCATGCAACATGCACACGCAAAACACTCACCTGAAATGCTTAGGAAAATATTTTGTAAAAAGGTCGGGATTCGCTTTCGAATCCTGAAATTCAAAAGAAATAACCTTATAAAAACCTGATTAAAAATCTAAGTAATTTAATAAGAAAATTCGAGAAATATCCCAATTCTTTCTAGGGTTTAATTTTTAGGGTTTTAGAGTTTAGGGTTTTACCTTAGGGTTTAGGATTTTCGAAATTTTTAGGGTTTTACCCAAAAAATTCGATTCACTAATAGTTCATTTTCTAAAATTTCTGCAGGTTCAAATCACTAAATTACAACCTATATAGCTTTAAATCATAGCCTATTCAATTTTTACTTCTTAAGTTTTACCGAAATTTCGGTAGCATTTCTCCTAAAATCGGACTAACCCAAAATTTTTACCTGCAAGAAAATCAACCAACCAACTCAACTTCAACTAGTCCTACAACTTCCATGTCATAATCAATCCAATTTTACTCAAATTTTCCATCAAAACACTTGAACCACACCAAGGTTCTTCAACCAATCAATACTCAATTCTTGTTATTTCAAGATTTAAACACTAATTACAAGTCATACAAGTCTTTAAACATCATAATTATGGAATAAAACTTCATATTCATGGCTTAATTAGTCATGCTTAAAAACAAGAACATGAGTATTAACTTACATAACTACAACTTATAACTTGGAAAGAATAACAAAAGTTCAAAGTAAATACCTCAAACAAGTCTAGATCTTTGCTTAGTGAGGAAATTAATTCACTTTCAATGGAAGGAGATGATCAAAATGGAGAGAAAAGCTTCAAGAAAATAAAATCAAAAGAGAGAAGAAAGAGAGAAAAGAGGGCCGGCCAAAGTGAAAGAAAAATAAAGAAAATAGGCCAAAAAAAGTAGAAAAGAAATAAAGAAAGAATTGGGAAAAATAACAACCAATCATAGCAAGACATAAGTGAACATAAGGTTTTGACTTTCTTACACATTAGCTACCATCTTGGCTCAATATAATTAGTGGAGATTTTGGACATTTATCTTCCGTTTAATTTGCAAGAGTTTTAGGGTACAACCTTTAAAGAAAAATGTACAACATGCTAAAACATAAAAGAAATCATACTAGGGTTAATTCTTCTAACTACTTTTGGGTTTTCTTTTTCTTTTTTTTCTAACATGGCTAACAAAATTTCTAAATAAGTTCTATGTGCTTTTAGGGTTGTTACATTCTCCCCCCCCTTAAAAGAATTTCGTCCTCGAAATTCTACTTGGATTTTCGAATAGTTTGGGATACTTTCTCCGCATCTCTTCCTCTGTTTCCCAGGTGGCTTCTTCCAAGTCATGATGCTTCCAGAGGACTTTGACAAGAGAAATTTGTTTATTTCTCAAATCTTTCACTTTTCGATCCAAGATTTGAACTGGCTGTTCTGCATATGCTAAAGTTTCGTCAAACTCAATCTCATCTGGTTGAAGTACGTGTCATGGGTCCTGGTGGTACTTTTTCAAGACAGACACATGGAAGACATTGTGCATTCTGACCAATTGTGAAGGCATTTCTAATTGGTATGCAACTTGAACTTTCTGTTAGTGTATGCCCTAAAACCAAGTTAGTTTTTGGGATTTTTATTACGCTTATTTCGTGTTATACTTATATATGTGGCATTTTCTTTGTCATTTAATACTTGTTATTAATATTACTTGTTTATTTGATAAAGTCCATAGAATATTAACTGTGTATAAGAGATTGTAAGAGTTACAATGATGAGACTCTTATTACACATTAAGTTATATTCTTAAATATCCCTAGTCGTAGTATTAATGAGATTGGACATCATTAATATGGGAAGACTAGCACATACTTTGCCTCTACTTATGGTAAGTAGTAGTTGATCTCGTCAACTATGGCGTGTGACACCTAAGCTGGTATGTGGATGCTTGTTAGAGAACAAGTTCATTGGATTGATCCGCCAAGAGTTACTATTCATAGTGCTAATGAATTATACTCTTAATGGCAATGGTGTAAGTGATCCTTAGACTTGAGATTACCATAGTATCTTGAGTGTGGATTGCTATGCTTTGACTCTATTGCTCGGTGCTCGTAAAAGAGTAGCCCATACGGTAGAGATTGGGCATAGTATGAAGCATGGAAGGATAGTGAGTAATCGATATAGGATTCACCACTCCTTATTATAGGAGAGTATATCCCGGATTGGCCACTTGTTGAAATATGACTTAAAGAATCTTTTGCGCAAAAGTGAAAGTATGACTTGAAAGAGTTTCAAGGTTATACTTTTATGGAAAGTTATATTTCGGGAACAAGAAATCATTAATTAGTCATTTAAAGAGTGCGCACTACACTCTTAGACTAATTGGGATATAGTGTGGTGAAAGGATATTAATTACACGGTAACATTGTCATTGATAGGTGTAGTCTACCATATGACTTTCCTATTCACTTGGGTGGTCATGATGCATTGCTAGACGCCACTCATGATCTATAAGTGCAAATTAATTAATTAGTGAATTAATGATAAATTAAAGTGTTAATTTATCTGGCTCTTAATTAATTAATTAATGAGTTATAATTTGTACTTATTGCCAACGTGAATGGAACCTAATGGGTCACACACAATAAGAACATGGTCTTTGGGTTAAATTGTTATTAAGATAAGTATAAGATACTTATGGGGTTAATTTATGTGATAAATTAACTTAAAGGACTTAATTATAAATATTCTAAGTCTTGATGGAAATTAGTTTCCTAAAAGGAATTAAGAAGCTATTTGGTTTCCTTTTGGAATTGGTTTCCTAAAGGAATAGGATTAGCTTAAGGCAAGCTTCCTAAACCTTCTTGGTTTCCAATTGCTCTTGTTTCCTTAAAGACTAGGATACTACATCTATAAATAAGTCCATGCCTTGACTCTTGGAAGATTGATGAAACACAAGATAAAATCTAGAGAGAGAAAAATTGAGAGAGGCGTGTTTTCTCCCAAGAAAAACGCCACACCCTCTTCTCCCTAAGGGTTAGGGTTTTGTCTTCTTCCTCTTCTTGTTCTTGTGTTCTTCATGAATATTCAAGGGAGCTAGCACTCAAAAGGCAAGGCAAGCAAGCCCAAAGGTTCCTAAAGATCATGTTCGTGTGGATACCGTTGGAGGCTCGACACTTGGAGGGCTTTTCAGTGGTAGATCAACACCTTCATCGAATAGGATCTTGCCCTTTGAAGCATAGAAACCTTCTATGCTTGAGGTATTTGTGCTAAACACCCTTTAATCGTATAGATTACATCAAAGAGATCCATGGCTAAGGTAATAAATTTTTAAATTTTCCGCTGCGTTACTCCCCTTATTACCTTACAGTGGTATCAGAGCCTACTTTGATTATATCTATATGATTTGTGTTTATTTAATTGTCATAAATATGGATGGTTTGTTCTTGATGAAATTTGTCTCAAAATTGTTTTAGAAAAATCAAGAGTTTGATTTTTAAGATAAGTTCTTAATTGTTTAAAAGTGTTTTAAATAATTAAGATGAGTTCTTATGGTTGTATTCAAGGTTTCTAAATTATTTTTACGTGCTAAAAGGGTTTTAACATGTTTTGATTCAAAAGAGTTTTGAAAAAGACCAAAGAATTTCAAAGATCGTATTTTCTGGACACAAACCGCGCGAAAACTCGCGCGCGTTTTTACCCACGGTTAAAAACTCGTATGTTCTGTCAACAAACCGCGGATGAAACCACGCACGGTTTGTCCCACGGTTTGTAAACCGCGGATGAACCCGCGCACGGTTTGTCCCACGGTTTGCTGGCAGAGTTCTAGCGAGATTTTTCCTATTTTTTGGAAAACGCGAATTTTTGGAATTTTCTCTATAAAACACTTTCCAATTTTAATTGTTAATATTTGGAAAGTTAAATTTTGGAAACCTACACCTTCTATAACTTTATTTTTGAGACAAATAAATTCAAGAATATTAATCTAATTAAATTAGACCATGTGATTTATGACTAGAATTAAATAGAGTAATTTATTTAATTGTTAAATATTATGATGGCATGGTGGATGATTATGGACTATGACCAATGTGATTGAATGGTTGAATTTTTATCAATTTTGATGGTTGGCTTGTATTGGTTTTTAAAATAGGGCCTGCGCGTCCTGCCTTCTCTATTATTCTCATGTAATTCTCTTCTCACCTAACTCCCCTCGAATGTAACTCGAGGTTTCTTAGTCAATACATGTAATGTACATTGTGTAGGTTAGAGTTTGGTTTTAATTTTCTAAATTGTTTAGAATAGAATTACATGTGTAATGTACAAAGAAGATGGAGATGGAACCAAGGAGCAACCATGGAGGCTTATCAAGAGTTGAAGACCTCCCAAGGAATGCATCAAGGAGTTGATCACATCCCTTAGGAATTTGACCATATATTTTCCTTAAGGCTCGAGGAAAATATCTTAGTAAAGTCCATAATCATCCACGGTTTATTATGCATGTTTTTATTTTATATGTCGATATATTTTAATTACATGCTATGATGAGACTGTATATTGTATAATTAACATAAAATCCCTCAAATAAAATATTAAGTCACTAGCCTTCCATTATTGTAGTAAAAATCATTGTTTTTGTTAAGTGTTGACTTGTTGGCCCACCGTCAAGGTCATCTTACCTAGAGCATGTTTTTTACTATGAGATATGATCTCCAAATAATGGGCCTGACTTAACAAAAATGCTTAACTTGTTGGTCTCCATCAAGGCTATGGTGTTTTTGAGGCGATATTAAGTCAATATATATAAGTTGCCTTCCATTATTATAGCAAAAACGAAGAGTTCCTATTAAGTGTTGACACGTTGGCCTCCGTCAAGGTCACCTTACTCGGAATATGTTCTTGCTATGAGATGTGATCTTTGAATAATGGGTATGACTTAACAAAAATACATAACGAGTTTGGCCTCCGTCAATGTTATGATATTTTTGAGGCAATGTTGGGAAACAAATAAGATGTGAATATCAAGAGTTGATACCCAACTATCTAGGAGTCACAAGAGTTGTGATTGATAAAAGTTATCTACCTAATCGAAGTTACCTTTGGGGCATTGGCCTCCGTCAAACCCAAAGTTAATTAGATGGGATCCTAGCCCACTAGGAATTTCCAATGGATTCCCGAATCAATAGATTGAGGGTTATTGATTTGAAGTAAAATAGTGGGAGCAAACCAAATAAATTCGAAGCCCACATTTTTGGTTTGCAATTATAACATGAAACAAATACTTGTACTATCTTTTCACTTGTTGTAGAATACATGTACACATGAACACACTTATCACCCTATATCTCCATTACATATACGATTTTCTTGGACTAGTGTAAGACTTGAGAATAGTTCTTAAGCACTATGGGCTATGTCCTTGATACCCACTTCCACTTATCCTATAGTGACAATTATAGTTAGGAAATAATGTGCATACAAGATGCATAAAAGATGATAATGATATTACTACTTATATCATAATGTCATCTATAATTCCTAAGCTATAAAAGTAGCACAAATTGATAGATCTTTTTGTCTGTGATTGTGCATCTCAAAGAGTTGTTGATACACAATCTAGGACCATTAGATATGAGATATCTAAGGAGTAATCTGTCAAGGAAGAAAAGGGCACTTTATTGCTTGTTAAAGGAAAGTCCTAGCATGGTCTTGAGAAGACCAAGTAGCTATGACAAAGCTTAAAGGTGTGATCAAAAGGACAAGTCTAAAGGCACATGTTTCCAATTCTATTGGAAAGGGAATTGTAAGGCTCGTTTCAATACTAAGAAGTTGAAGAGGCCAAGTAAAGCTTCTACTTCTAAGTATGTTTATGTTTAAGATAAATTCATCTATTAATTAAGACCGTTGGGTATAAGATACTGGATATAGATCCCATATTTGCAAAATGTGCAAGGTCTTAAAGCATGGTAGACAATAAGTAAGGAGAAAGTCAAACTACATGTGATGAATGGAGCAAGAGTTGCTACACTCGTTGTAGAGACTTATACACTCTTTACCAACTGGGCTTGTTCTAGAATTTAAAACATTGTTATTATGTGATTCTTACAAAAGAACATGAAATCAATTCACATTAAATGTGAAAAGATTTACCATTACAAAAGAGAATATATACTGTTCTTTTACGTAATGGTGTTCTTTGTGGTATTAGATCACTAAAACAACGTTTTACAAATCCTAGACCTTGATAAGTCCATTCTCAAACATAGACAAAAACTCTATATTTTGAAACAAATATCCTTCTGGCATTATAGACTTGGTCATGTGAATGAGAAACGCACTTCCAAATTACATAATAGTTGTGTACTTGGACTCATTCAATTATGAATCGTTTGAGACATGTGATTCTCATTTACTTAGAGAGATGACCATAACACCTTTTATTATAAAAAGGTGAATATGCTAGTGATCTTCATAGACCTTCAACATATAGATGTTTTTGGCCCAATGTCGATCTATGCTAGAGGTTGTTTATCATACTTCATCACTTTCATGGATGATCATATGGGATATGATTATGTGTATCATATGATACACGCATCCATGGCCTTTGAAGTGTTCAAAGTCATTAGCATTGAAGTAAGAAAAACAAAGTTGACAAGAGTATTAAAACACTAAAGATTTGATCTATGTGGCTAATACTCAATGTCAAGTGTTTCAAAATAATTAAAGAAGAATGTGATTCTTTCTCAATGTCTCCATTTGAAACACCATTATTGATGATGTGTGAAAGAGGAGAAGTTGTACCCTATGAGATATGGCGCAAACCATGATGAGTCATACTACAATTCCTAACCTCATTTAAGGGGTTCTTGCCTTAGACGCCACTCCCATACACTCAACCATGTTCCAACAAGTATCTATTTGTGGGGTATCCTTGTGAAAACATTGGACACCACTTCTATAATTCCCTTGAGAAAAATGTTTGTCTCAAGAAATGTCTTTTTCTAGAAAAATAGTTTATTCTTAAAAGAGACAGTGGGAGCAAGATAGAACTTGAAAGGTTCAAGAACCATGAATTGACAAAGATCAATAGTTGGAACTAGAGCTTATGCCACATCTTGATGAGGCGCAACGGAAGCTCAAAATACACAAAATCTTCAAAAGACTGGTAGAGTGCATTATACTCTTGAGAAATACAGATTTCTCACACATGAGAGATATAGACTTCTCATTAGCAAGAGCAATATTGTACTTAGTCATATATGATGACAAACCTACTAGTCACGAAGAGGCTTTGTCTAATGTAGACTCCTTGACATGGCAAGATGCCATAAAATTCCAAAATGGATTCCATGTACAAGAACAAGGTGTAGACCTTGCTCAAGTCACCTAATCGGATAAAACCCATAGGGTGCAAGTAGGTCTTTATGAAGAAAGACTGACATGGATGGTAACTGTAGTTACCTATAAAGCAAGGTTAATGGAAAAGGATTCAATTCAAAGGCTTGACTTTGAAAGAAACCATTTTCACCAATAGCCATGCTTAAATCCATTTAAGATTTTACTTGCAATAGCTGCTTTTATGGCTATGACAAATGGATATGAAGACTTCATCCCTTAACGGGAATTAAAAGGTATGTATATGATACATCCCTTGGGCCTTTACTTCCATTGATAGTCATTGGGTACGCAAGCTTCAAGGGTCCATTTGTGGACTCTTGCAAGTGTCAAGGTGTTGGAGCATTTGTTTTGATAAGATAATCAAAGAGTTTAGATTTTCTTGAAAACAAAGACAAGCTTTGTGTAAATGTAAAGTTGAGTGGGAGCATTGTCATTTTCTTGATACTATATGTGGATGACATATCGTTGATGGAAACAACATACTTTAAAGGTAAAGATATGGTTGTCCAAGAATTTCTTAATAAAGGAAGAGGCGATCTCTAATTTGGGAATTAAGATCTATATAGATAGATCCAAGAGGTTGCTTGGTCTCACTAGATCCAAGTACATAGGCTAGATGCTAAAGGGTTTAGCATAGTGCAATCGAAGAAGGGGTTTTACCTATGTGATAGGATATTACTCTTTTGAGAGACATGTGCCTTTGACACTTGTCGAGATTGAAAGCATTAATAGATCCCATATGCTTTTGCAATGGGTTCTATTTGTATTGCTATCCTATGTACGAGACCCGATGTCTTCTGACTTTAAGTGTTACGAGCAATTCTGGTGAGTGTCACTAGATGGTTATCAAAGAATATTCTTAAGTACTCTAGAAGCACTAAAAGACTATTCTTGACTATGGAGATTACACTTAAGAAGTGTGGGATTTAAAGATACAAGCTTTTAATCCAATAGGGATGATAAGTAAATCATGAGATGAATTGGTGTTCACGTTGAACTGTAGTGGATAAAAGCGTTTTATGATAGACACTATAACATATTCTACAACAAAGGCGAGTACATGGTAGCTTTAGAAGTTACTATGGATCAAGGGATTCTTTGTTGGACAAAGAATAGTTCTTTCTATTGTTTTATGAAAACAATTGTGCCATCGCTTAATCAAGGAACTAAAGTCTCATCCATGATCCTAAAGTGTAGGTTCGTGCCGCCATCTATTTGTGGAAATAGTTTGGTACAAATGATGAAAAGATAG
The DNA here is from genome assembly GCA_024721245.1 of Mitragyna speciosa. Lineage (NCBI taxonomy): Eukaryota > Viridiplantae > Streptophyta > Magnoliopsida > Gentianales > Rubiaceae > Mitragyna > Mitragyna speciosa. The sequence continues at coordinate 50,274 of CM045565.1, forward strand.
AGGAAGTTCCCACAATGTAAGTGTCACTAATCCTTTCACCATGGCCTTGTCCCAGAAGTAGGCATGATAGTCATGCTCTATGGCCTAAAACCTATAGGTGATTGGTTTTAGTGCAAGTGGGAGTTTGTTAGTGTATGCCCTAAAACCAAGTTAGTTTTTGGGATTTTTATTACGCTTATTTCGTGTTATACTTATATATGTGGCATTTTCTTTGTCATTTAATACTTGTTATTAATATTACTTGTTTATTTGATAAAGTCCATAGAATATTAACTGTGTATAAGAGATTGTAAGAGTTACAATGATGAGACTCTTATTACACATTAAGTTATATTCTTAAATATCCCTAGTCGTAGTATTAATGAGATTGGACATCATTAATATGGGAAGACTAGCACATACTTTGCCTCTACTTATGGTAAGTAGTAGTTGATCTCGTCAACTATGGCGTGTGACACCTAAGCTGGTATGTGGATGCTTGTTAGAGAACAAGTTCATTGGATTGATCCGCCAAGAGTTACTATTCATAGTGCTAATGAATTATACTCTTAATGGCAATGGTGTAAGTGATCCTTAGACTTGAGATTACCATGGTATCTTGAGTGTGGATTGCTATGCTTTGACTCTATTGCTCGGTGCTCGTAAAAGAGTAGCCCATACGGTAGAGATTGGGTATAGTATGAAGCATGGAAGGATAGTGAGTAATCGATATAGGATTCACCACTCCTTATTATAGGAGAGTATATCCCGGATTGGCCACTTGTTGAAATATGACTTAAAGAATCTTTTGCGCAAAAGTGAAAGTATGACTTGAAAGAGTTTCAAGGTTATACTTTTATGGAAAGTTATATTTCGGGAACAAGAAATCATTAATTAGTCATTTAAAGAGTGCGCACTACACTCTTAGACTAATTGGGATATAGTGTGGTGAAAGGATATTAATTACACGGTAACATTGTCATTGATAGGTGTAGTCTACCATATGACTTTCCTATTCACTTGGGTGGTCATGATGCATTGCTAGACGCCACTCATGATCTATAAGTGCAAATTAATTAATTAGTGAATTAATGATAAATTAAAGTGTTAATTTATCTGGCTCTTAATTAATTAATTAATGAGTTATAATTTGTACTTATTGCCAACGTGAATGGAACCTAATGGGTCACACACAATAAGAACATGGTCTTTGGGTTAAATTGTTATTAAGATAAGTATAAGATACTTATGGGGTTAATTTATGTGATAAATTAACTTAAAGGACTTAATTATAAATATTCTAAGTCTTGATGGAAATTAGTTTCCTAAAAGGAATTAAGAAGCTATTTGGTTTCCTTTTGGAATTGGTTTCCTAAAGGAATAGGATTAGCTTAAGGCAAGCTTCCTAAACCTTCTTGGTTTCCAATTGCTCTTGTTTCCTTAAAGACTAGGATACTACATCTATAAATAAGTCCATGCCTTGACTCTTGGAAGATTGATGAAACACAAGATAAAATCTAGAGAGAGAAAAATTGAGAGAGGCGTGTTTTTCTCCCAAGAAAAACGCCACACCCTCTTCTCCCTAAGGGTTAGGGTTTTGTCTTCTTCCTCTTCTTGTTCTTGTGTTCTTCATGAATATTCAAGGGAGCTAGCACTCAAAAGGCAAGGCAAGCAAGCCCAAAGGTTCCTAAAGATCATGTTCGTGTGGATACCGTTGGAGGCTCGACACTTGGAGGGCTTTTCATGGTAGATCAACACCTTCATCGAATAGGATCTTGCCCTTTGAAGCATAGAAACCTTCTATGCTTGAGGTATTTGTGCTAAACACCCTTTAATCGTATAGATTACATCAAAGAGATCCATGGCTAAGGTAATAAATTTTTAAATTTTCCGCTGCGTTACTCCCCTTATTACCTTACACTTTCCTACTTAGGGCATCTGTGACAACATTGGCTTTAACCGAATGATAATTAATGGTATAATCATAATCCTATCATAACACCACCCATCTACGCTGCCGCAAATTTAGCTCTTTCTGGGAAAACAGATACTTCAGGCTCTTATGATCTGTGTATACCTCAAAAGTGACTCCATACAAATAATGTCTCCATTTCTTGAGTGCAAATACCACAGCCGCTAATTCCAAATCATGTGTAGGGTAATTTCTTTCGTGAGGCTTTAACTTACGGGAGGCGTAGATAATTACTTGTTTTCTTTGCATCAGCACACATCCCAAACTTTCCTGTAAAGCATCCGTGTACACACTGAAAGTTTCCTTCCCATTGGGCAAAGCTAACACTGGAGCCGATGTTAAACGTTTCTTGAGTTCATTAAAACTTTACTCACACTGTTCATCCTAATTAAACTTAACATTCTTTTGGGTCAAAACAGTGAGTGGTGTGGCTATCTTCGAAAAATCCTTAATAAACCGCCGATAATAGCCAGCTAATCCCAAGAAACTATGAACTTCAGTGGAATTCTTAGGTTATTTCCAATTGACCACGGCTTCCACTTTAGAGGGATCTACCGCTATTCCTTTTCCAGAAATGACATGACCTAAGAATAACACTTGGTCTTTCTAAAATTCACATTTACTGAACTTGACATACAACTTGTTATCTCTCAGAGTTTGTAGCACAATTCTCAAAGTGTTGCTCTTGCTCCTTATGAGACTTGAAAAATATCAAAATATCATTAATAAATATCACTACAAATTGATCCAAGTATAGTTTAAAGACCCTATGCATCAAATCCATAAAGGCCGCTGGAGCATTAGTCAATCCAAATGGCATTACCACAAATTCATAATGACCATATCGAGAGTTAAAAGTAAGTTTTAGGCACGTCTTCTTCCTTAATTTTCAACTGATAGTATCCTTGCCTAAGGTCTATCTTAGAAAATACTACTGCTCCCTCCAATTGGTCAAACAATTCATCAATATGGGGTAAAGGATACTTATTCTTGATTGTGACATTGTTTAACCCTCGATAGTCAATACAAAGCCTAAGAGTACCATCTTTCTTCTTTACAAATAGCACTGGAGCTCCCCATGGTGATACACTTGGCCTGACAAACCCTCTTTCTAACAAATCCTGGAGTTGAATCTTAAGCTCTCCAAGTTCTGCAGGAGACATGCGATATGGTGTCTTAGATATTGGCGCGACTCCTGGCACCAATTCTATCCCAAATTTCACTTCTCTCTCAAGGGGTAGGGAGCTTAATTCCTCAAGGAAAAACATCAAGAAACTCCTTACCACTAGGCACATCTTCAAGTCTCACTTTATCTTCAGGGGTATTAATTAAATAAGCAAGATATCCCACTACCCCTCTTGAACATCAATTTCCTAGCTTGCATGGCGGAAAGAAGGTTCGAAGAAGTTAGGGTTTTCTTTACATCCAACCTTAAGATAGGTTCTCCCGATATACTAAACTCTATCACTTTCGTCCCACAATTTAACTGGGTACAGTACCAGATTAGGACAATCCATGGCTAAAATCACATCATAACCTCGAATAGGACAACAGCTATGAGGTTCGTTAGAAATTTTCTCTCTCCTACCCACAGCTCACAATCTTTGTAAATAAGGTCGGTTGTCAAGCAATGGTCCCCAGTAGGAGTCCTCACTTCCAATTCATAAGATAATTTAATAGGCTGTATTTCTATAGCAGTTATAAACTGAGGATTCACAAATGAATGAGTAGAACCAGGATCTACTAGCAGATTAGCTAGATGGTGAAAAACAAGAATCGTACCTTCAATTCACTGCTGATGACTCCTTTGCATCTTGCTTGTCTAAAGCGTAAACTTGAGCCGGCACCTTTCGCTTGTTTCCACTTTCTTTGGCTTTATCGAGGTCCTTGTACCCCGGCTAAGCTACACCCTGTCCACTGACCGTCTGTTTTAGGCATTGTCTAATTTGATGATCCGCACTACTGCAAAGCAGACATTTACGGCTTTTCCTCCAACAATTTTTTTCAGTATGATTACCTTTACCACAATATCCACAAGTAACTTGAATAGCCAAAGGTTGAGTTCCTTTCTGAGTATCCTCCTTTCATTCGTTTCCTGGCAGAGTTCTTCCCATCGGAGTCCCTCTTGTCCTTCTAGGTTGGGCACCTTGCCCGATTCTCACTCCTCCAACTCCTCTTCCCGTTCTAGGGGTTGTAACACTTCCGGTTGATGGTCGGGAATCACTAGTGCTTCTTCGTATCCTCGTTTTCACCGTCCGAACCAAGGACTTTGTCTCTTCTACTTGCTGCGCTTTGTCCACCGTGGCTTCATAAGTTTCAATGGTAATGGCGGCGAGGGCATCTTGAATTTCTAAATTTAGGCCTTGAACAAATCTTCTTTTTCTCCGTCGTTCGGTGGCCACTAATTCAGGAGCATAACGGAACAGTTTGGTAAACTAAGCTTCATACTCAGCTACACTCAGTAATCCCTGTCTCAATTTCAAAAATTCGTCTTCTCGTTTCTCCTGTACTCGCACAGGAATGTATTTCTCCTTAAATTCTCTAGTGAAATTGACCCACATTCTCGGGGTCTGATATCTTTCCCACTTGGCATTTATCAAATTTCACTAAGGGGTAGCAGCACCTTCCAGCTGAAATACAGCAAATGTCACTTGCCTTTCATCAGTATACTTCAGGGCAGTAAAAATTTTCTCAATATCCTCTAGCCATTTCTCGGTGATTTTAGGATTTGAACCACCGGTGAATTTAGGAGGATTAAACTTCTGAAATCTTTCTAGAGCTACGTCCTCCCCTACTACGAGGTTTTCTGAGGATTACCGGTTTCCATTACTGGATTCTACCGGTTTCCAAGTTGAGTCAAAACGTCAATCATTCGATTTAGTACTGCGATCATTGGGTTAGCCCCAAAAGTATGATTTACACTCGAAGTAAGTGCCTTCGTCCCGGTTTTGGCGACGGGGACGTCCTCTACCACTGACCTCGTCCACTCATGACTTAATATTCTATAATAATATTAATGAATTATTTCAATTCCATGTAATAAGTGACGAGATATATTTCAAAATGCACAAATTCAAGAATAAACAAGGAAATCAAATTTTTATGCCACACAAAGTCACTATATATATACAGGCAGTTCGGTTTACACATTTTTCAAAAGTTTCACATATAAAACATAACACATATACAAAGCATAACAAAATAAACATAAATCTTTGTACATATTCCTATCTAGTGATCTAGCCTAACCTGTACTGATCCTGCAGAGCTCACGTCCTCAATGGGCTGCCTCTCTGGTTCGTCCTCAGGAGCCTCCTCGATCCCAAAAGGTGGATGCACGGCCTGTCCCGACTCTATATGCTGTGCCTCGTCTCATACCTCGCCCAGCACGCTGTCTATCATCAGACCACACTCATCTACAAGACGTCCAGTATGCTCCTGGACATGCCGCACAACGCGAGTGAGTCGACCATGCGTCTCCTGGTACTACACTCGGAAAGCATCGGTCCTTTACTGTTCCTCCTGAACAGCAGCCTCTAGCTCCTGAATCCTGTGGGCCTGAACTCTCACCATCTCTCTCAACTCATGAACGCGCGCCTGGGAGGTGTCGCCCGCGCATCCAACCCGTCTACTATCATCAATCAATGAAAGTATGACATAATTAGTGTAGGAATATGTCCTCCAGCACCCACATGCGGGTCGCACTCGGCGAGCCGGTGAAAACCTACGATAGGGATGTCCCGATCCCTCGCGATATCAAAATATTGGTCTCCTACAGTGCTCCTGCTATATCGGAGCCACATTAGATGACTGTGATGCCTCTCCCTGACCGCTCTCAGACATACCTACAGGTTTAAATAACAAATCAATTAGGTCTAACCAAAAGTACTTAATAATAAGTAATACCTAAATATTACACTCAAAATCAAGCTTAGAAAATAACTAAAACCATTCTCAAACATATTCACATACGCGTCCAGGCAGGAAATTCGGATCTTATCTCTTACATTTAGGTTGATCAGGCCCAAGAGTAACTGACTCAACCCAAATTTCCTACCCGACACACAATCAATTCTAACACTAGAGACCAGATTCAAACCTAAGCTCTGATACCACCTGTGACAGCCCCACCTTACCCAGAGGCGCACCAAAGGGCTTAGCAGACTGCCTATCTAGCTCTCGCCAGGACTCAAATTACGCACTCACTCAAATCATCCAAACATATATAACTCATAAATAATTTCATATAATTCAACTTAAAAGTACAAGTGCCGCTAAGAGGCTTTACATCCCAAAATATACATAGTATTTACAATAATAGCCTAAACAATTTGGCTTATCAAAATAAAAGAAAAACATATAATATCCAAAATCTACTTTTCTAGCTTTAGTAGTACGGGAAGCTTGGTTAAAGAAAACAAATAAAAGGGATGAGCTATAATAGCCCAGTGAGTGTTTCAAATCAAGCATACCAGTAAATCAATAAACATTAAATGATAATAATTAACAAATTCAATAAACAATGGATAAGCAATATGAAGTGTCATATAATCAAAGGCGGATACAGGCTCACTACGGGAGCAAGTTCAACCGCAAGAGTATCATTCACTGAAATATATAACATTGGTATTGAGACCGAGATGATAGCTCAGGTCCGAGATACTTATAAAATTCAATCCAGAGTTATCTTCTTTGAGAAATTTAACTCAAATAGGAAAGAATAACATTCGCCTATAACCCCAGCACCTTATATCACCCCGAACACATCAAGTTCGACTAACCGTGAAGTAACGGTGAAGTTAGTCACGGAAGTCTAAATTTATTCATAAAGTTCAATCCTGAGTTAGCCTCTTCGAGGACTTCACTCAGATATGAAATTAACACTCGCCTATAACACCCAGCACCTTATATCACCCCGAACACACCAAGTTTGACTAACAGTGGAATAACGGTGGGGTTAACCTACGGAAGTCGCATACACAAACAATCACATTAAAGCAATAAAGCATATAACATTTAGTGGAAGAGGTGCAATAAAGTACACACCTTTCCTCAATTAGCACATGTCATTGAATAACATTTACAGACATAATATATCATTTCATGCAACATGCACACGCAGAAACACTCACCTGAAATGCTTAGGAAAATATTTCGTAAAAAGGTCGGGATTCGCTTTCGGATCCTGAAATTCAAAAGAAATAGCCTTATAAAAACCTGATTAAAAATCTAAGTAATTCAATAAGAAAATTCGAGAAATACCCAATTCTTTCTAGGGTTTAATTTCTAAGGTTTTAGAGTTTAGGGTTTTACCCTAGGGTTTATGGTTTTTAGAATTAGGGTTTTCAAAATTTTAGAGTTTTACCCAGAAAATTCGATTCACTAATAGTTTAGTTTCTAAAATTTCTGCACGTTCAAATCACTAAATTACAACTTATATAGCTTTAAATCATAGCCTATTCAATTTTTACTTCTTAGGTTTTACCGAAATTTCGGCAGCATTTTCCCTAAAATCGGACTAACTCAAAATTTTTACCTGCAAGAAAATCAACCAACCAACTCAACTTCAACTAGTCCTACAACTTCCATGTCATAATCAATCCAATTTCACTCAAATTTTCCATCAAAACACTTGAACCACACCAAGGTTCTTCAACCAATCAATACTCAATTCTCGTTATTTTAAGATTTAAACACTAACTACAAGTCATACAAGTCTTCAAACATCATAATCATGGAATAAAACTTCATATTCATGGCTTAATTAGTCATGCTTAATAACAAGAACATGAGTATTAACTTACATAACTACAACTTATAACTTGGAAAGAATAACAAAAGTTCAAAGTAAATACCTCAAACAAGTCTAGATCTTTGCTTAGCGAGGAGAGTAATTCACTTTCAATGGAAGGAGATGATCAAAATGGAGAGAAAAGCTTCAAGAAAATGAAAGCAAAAGAGAGAAGAAAGAGAGAAAAGAGGGCCGGCCAAAGTGAAAGAAAAGGAAAGAAATAGGCCAAGAAAAGTATAAATGAAATAAAGAAAGAATTGGAAAAAATAACAACCAATCATAGCAAGATATAAGTGAACATAGGGTTTTGACTTTCTTACACATTAGCTACCATCTTGGCTCAATATAATTAGTGGAGATTTTGGACATTTATCTTCCATTTAATTTGCAAGAGTTTTAGGGTACAACCTTTAAAGAAAAATGTACAACATGCTAAAACATAAAAGAAATCATACTGGGGTTAATTCTTCTAACTACTTTTCGATTTTCTTTTTTTTTTTTCTAACATGACTAACATAATTTCTAAATAAGTTCTATGTGCTTCTAAGGTTGTTACAAAGGAGGCCACCCTAACTTGGCTTCCCAATGTCCAATGAAGGTTCTGGCGTGAAATTGCCAAGGTGTGGGGAGACCCTTGGTTATTCCCAGTTTGAAGGAGGTATTGAAACTCCTCTCCCCAAATTTGGTATTTTTGTGTGAAACCAAGAACAAAAAAGCTGTTTGGGATAAATTTAAAAGGAAATTAGGGCTTGATAATGTTTTTGTGGTTGATCCCAGGGGACTATCTAGTGGTTTGGTTGTTTTGTGGAATCATGAAGTCAAAGTAGAAAAAATTTTGTTCACTGATTTCTCTATTGAAGTTAAAATCCCAGGGGAAAATGGCAAGGAACCATGGTGGTGTGTCTATATATATGCATCTACTGATCTGCAAGAAAGAAGGAAACAGTGGGGTATTTTGAATCAGAGAAGACAATTGTAGGGCAACAGGGTGGCTTACATTGGGGATTTCAATGATATCATTTCGAACGGAGAAAAATGGGGTGGAAGGAAGAGAAGTAATTGGAGTTTCAAAGGATTCAGAGAATTCATAAGTTCAAATGGATTAGTGGATATAGGCTTCGAAGGATTGCTGTGGACATGGTGCAGCACATGGAATAGGGACGGAATAATCAAAGAAAGGCTTGATAGAACACTGGTAAGTGTGGAGTGGAACGTAGAGTATCCTAATGCCAAAGTGACGCATATAGAGAATCATGCTTCTGATCATGCCATGCTATTACTTGATCCTAACCCGAAGGTGGCAAGATACAAAAAATGTTTTTACTTCGACTCAAGATGGTTACAGTACCCATAGGTAGACAATGTGGTTGAACAGGCTTGGAGCAAACAGGTACAGGGATCAAGTGGATTCAGGGTGTCAAGAAAGGTAAAACAGTGTAGATGGGCTCTCTCTGGGTGGAGTAAAGAGAAAAGGATAAACAGCAAGGCTAAAATTGATAGAATAAAGAGGGAATTAGAACTACTGAAAGGCGAAGAAAAGCAAGACAATGTAAGTAGAATTGCACAACTGAAGACCAGTTTAGCCAAAGCTCATAAGGAGGAAGAGAGTTACTGGGCCCAAAAGGCAAGGATTAAATGGCTGAAGGAAGGATATCGAAATATGACCTACTTTCATGCATGTGTGTCCACAAGGAGAAAGAAAAATAGAATTACATGTTTGCAAAGGGGCTGAGGTGGATGGTGCGAGAGTGAGGAGGAAATTGAAGAGGAAATTGCTGATTACTACAACACATTGTTTACTTGCTTAGAACCAATTGACTGTGAAGAAATCTTCAATGGTATTCCCAGGACAATCACAAGTCAAATGAACTAGAATCTTATGCAACCTGTTAAGGAAGCATAAATTAAAGAAGCACTCTTTTCAATGTATCTCAATAAAGCTCCGGGACCGGACGGTATGTCTCCACTCTTTTTTCAAAGATTCTGGGATATTATCTGTTGTGACATTATTAACGTAGTGGAAAATTTTTTTAAAACGGGTTATATGCCAAAATCTTTCAACGAGACCTTGGTAACTCTTATCCCAAAAATTGAAAATCCTTTAAATCTTACCCACTTCAAACCAATCAGTCTTTGCAATGTTGTGTACAAAATCATCTCTAAAATCTTAGTTAATAGGATCAAACCTGTTTTGAATGAGTGTATAAACACTTTGCAAGCTGCTTTTGTCCCCAATAGGCAAATAGTTGACAATCTCATTGTTGCACATGAATATATCCACTGGCTTAACAAAAAAAGGACTGGCAAAGATGCTTATATGGCTCTTAAAATTGATATGTCTAAAGCATACGATCGAGTGGAGTGAAATTTTTTGTATAGAGTCATGGCAAAGATGGGTTTTTGTCCACTTTGGATCAAATGGATCCATGGTTGTTTAGTGTCAATGTCCTTTTCTTTCAATGTAAATGGTAGGAAATGTGGATATGTGAGGCCCTCTAGAGGAATTAGGCAAGGAGACCCCCTTTCCCCATATCTTTTTGTGCTGAGGGCTTGTCTAGTCTTCTTAGGCAATCTGTTAATAAAAAAATTGTTTCAGGTATTAAGATTTCCAAGAAAGGTCCAGTTGTATCTCATCTATTTTTTGCTGATGATGCATTGTTATTTTGTAAAGCCACTCCAGAAGAAGCACAGGAGATGATGAGGATCATTCAAATGTATGGAAAAGCATCCGGCCAAGAGGTGAATGTGGAGAAATCTTCTTTTTTTATTAGGAAGAACGTAGATCAAGGAAAGATGGAGGAAATCACTAGACCATTGGGAAACATGCAAAGGGTTCATCAAAGCAAGTACTTGGGATTACCACTGCTAATTGGAAGATCAAAAAACAGTGCTTTAGGTTTCATCGAAGAAAAACTGGCAAAAAAGCTATCCAGCTGGAAAGGGAAGTTCCTCAGCCAGGTAAAGAAATTTTACTCAAATCTGTAGCACTTGCTATGCCAACATACGCCATGTCTATCTTTAGAATACCAAGTGGTTTGTGTAAGCAAATGTGTGGAATGATGGCTAGATTCTAGTGGAGAAACAATGAAAAGGAGCAGAAGATTCATTGGAAAAAATGGGGAGACATTTCGGAGGTTAAAGGAAAAGGTGGCTTAGGATTCCATGACCTGCAATGTTTCAATGCTGCTTTACTTGCCAAACAAGTATGGAGGATTTTGACAAATCCAAACTTGTTACTGAGTTAAGTAGTAAAAGGTAGGTATTTTCCTAAATCTCCAATCCTAGAGGCTAAGAGCGAAAATGGAGATTCTTGGGTTTGGCAAAACCTAACTAGTGCTTTTAGATTATTGAAAAATGGCTTGCGAAAACAAGTGGGAGATGGTAGAACAATATCCATATGGAATGATAGCTGGTTAAAAGGCATAAAAACAAGAAGAGTCAATTCACCAAAACCTGTTAATTGTGAGTATGAATATGTGGCAGACCTTATGGAACATCGCCAATGGAACTTGAACAGCCTGCATTCTCTGTTTTCAAATGAAGAAGTAAGAGCTATAAAAAATATCCCACTGAGCTGGTTTGGAAAAGAAGACAGACAGACATGGAGTAGGAATAAGCAAGGTATCTACACCACCAAACCTGGCTATGTGATGGCTAAAGAAATGATAAAGGAAGAGCAACGACAGCTACAAGATGCAAGTACCAGCCGGAACAACCAGGATCCCAAGCTTTGGCATCAACTGTGGGACTTGAACATAAAGTACAAAGTGAAGCATTTCCTATGGAAATGCTTACATGACATTGTTCCCACGAATGAAAGAGTGTTTAGAAGGATAGGAAAGGGGAGTCCTATGTGTAAAAGGTGTTGGGAGGATGTAGAAACTTTGAAACACATGCTTTTTCATTGCAAGAAAAATTATATGACTTGGGAAACTTTTCCGGTGAGATGGGATGGGCTAAGGTAGTTTAGAGGCAATTTTAGGGAGTGGTGGGAGAATTTGCAAAACGCTAGAGAAAGAGGCAGAGGAAAAGAGCATATAGAGGCCACAGCATACCTATTATGGTAGGTTTGGAAAGAGAGAAACTCCTGGAATTTCAATGCAACAAAAAAGGCTGGGCATGTGGTGGCCGAATCAACCATCTCGGAATGGGCAGAATTCAAGGATGCAACGGGAAGCCAATCAAGAGAAGCGGATGCAAAGGGGCAATCAAACCACAACTTGGACTTTAAACTGAGAGAACTATAAAAACAACCTGAGATAATCATGTACACCGATGCTGCAATAGACACCTAAAGAGAGAAGACTAGTTTTGGAGTGGCAACTAGGAACAAAAGAGGAAAATTGCTATCATCATGGGTAATACCAGGCATAGCAGGAAGCACACCAATTATCAGTGAAGCCTACGCAATCAGAGATGCACTGCTGAGAGCCTTACAAGAGAATTGGACTTTGGTCTTGAATATTTCAAATTGTAAAGAGCTGCTTAATTGCATTAATGGAACTTGTGAAGAATTGTCTGAGGTCAATGTTGTAGTGCAGGACATTAGATTGTTAAAATAGTCGTTTTGGAGATGTTCCTTCTTCTTTATTAAAAGAGAAGGAAACACGCGTAGTCACAATTTGGCAAAATTTGCCACTAGACTTGTCCATTAGATTAGGTGGAGGGAAACCTTCCCTGTGTGGGTGATGCAATCTGCACAAAATGATTATCTGGCAGTGTCCAGAGAGTGTGTTTGATACTTTTGTAAGTTCAGAATCAGATCTATAATACAATGACTTTTGGAAAAAAAAAAAAAATCACTTAGAATGTGACTAAGATTAGACCCAAATATGGCTAACAAACTTTCCGAGCGCAACTAGTGACTTTTCTTCACCGCGCAAAAATGTCACCGAATTCTCAACCAGATCACAATTTACGCACACGATCACGCCAAGAACCTTGCTGCATTGTGAGTACCTAAGAAAACATAGGCTCCATTAGAATAGTTATTTTTCGAGTGTTGTTTAAAAAACAGAATTGTAGCATTTTAGAGATTCTTTTTGGAATTGTGTACCTAAGGTTAAAAGATTGGTTGGAAAATGTATTTGAAATATTGAAAAAATTTTTTAAAAAACATAGACAAACCAACAAAGCCATATATTTTGCAAGAACAGATGAATTATCAAATTTTCCAAGCAACAAGAAAAACTACATTTATCTCTCACCTGGTCACTCAAAAGATTAGAGACCGTGGCACTTTCATGCATCTCTCTCCTGATATTCTTAGATTCTCCTTCTTCATCTGTTTCAATAGCAGAAGGAAGTGAAGAAGCCCCAAACATAGCCTCATCATGGGCAGCTTTGATCTCCTCATCCCTCCTAGCCTTCAGGACATTTACAATTCACACCATAAGCGATACTTCCAATTCTACCTGAATCTGAGATTCATCTCTGTGATAAACCCCATTCACCCAACACAACCATTTGTTGGGCACATAATTGCAAATAAAAGAATAAAGAAAGGCAAATAGTACCTCCACTGTTGTGAACCGGAAGCTTTGACCAATATGCTTAACTAGTGCTGCATCATCCTCAGCAGCTGCACAGTCAAAAACTTTGTAATATTAGTATATAAAGAAACATTTATGAATAATGTTCATGGAGAAATACCAACTCAGGGCACAAGTCCAATAAGAGCAATTGATTAGACCGATAAGCAGAAATACAGATCAATCACCCAACTTAGAATAGCAAACCATGGAGAAAAACTAACTCGGATAAAGGCCCAATATAAACAAGAATTGATTAGACTGATGAGCAGAAGAAATACAAATCAATTACCCAACTTAGAAAAGCAGACAATGGACTTTTTACTGGTCATATACATAAATAACCTATGGCAATACTGTGCTCAAAAAGAAATGCTGGTAAAACAACTTGAGATTTTCCAGAATAAACACAACTCGGTACAGCATACAACTATAAACCAAAAAAACACAGAGAAAACTTACAGCTGCAGCAACAGAATTTTTTTGCTTCTTGCAGCTAAAAATTAAAATTTTCATAGTGTTAGTATATAAGGAAGAAAAACCAAATAAATATCATGCAAATTATACAGGTGTCTGAAGTCTCAAAATTAAGAACTAAAGAAAACCAGCAACGCCCTCTCCACATCCTTCACTTCCCAATGCCAAACAGAAGAAAACTAAATTAACTAAATTAACTAAACTGTGAGAGTGAAGCAAGATCTTGAGATCTGCATTGTTCAATTTACTAAACAAATTTAAGAGAAATCTGATTAGACATATCAGTCATTTTAAAATTTGGCATCTTCCAGAACCATCATTTTTTCAAAGTTAAATTGTAACAGTGCTTTTTAGATTTAGTGTAACAATCCTGGCATCCAGTCACTAGGCTACAATATATGGAGGATAAATTAAGAAGAGAATAAACAAAGCAAACCAGTGGAGAGTGAACACTACAATAGTGTTAATGATTATGAGATACTCAGTTAAAAAGAGAGGAAAATAAAAGAAAGAACTAAATGCAACATCACAAGGACCACTCTCAAGTCAGCAATATTTTGCAACAAAACACTCACTAGCAGCTAAATTCCTTCAGAAAATAGAAGAATGAAAATAAACAAGGCACAACTTAAAATCGCTCCACTTATCAACTTTCACATTAAAATAAATTTGAAAAGGCTAACAGTTTGACCTTCAATCTCCTCATCATCCAAAGGAGCATCTTTGTCAAAGTCAAACCTTTCCCATCCCGAGCCCATACCCTTCGTTTCATCCTTTTCAGCTGCAAAGAGAATAACACTTTCAACATCTTACCTAGAAAAGATAGAAAATGCAGGCATATTCATCAAACTAGCTTTGCAAATGATAGGTACATAAGTCATAAATTACCACATGAACCAAGTGCACCATCTACATGGAACAATTAAATAGAGATTGAACAATTTTGCCTGGAAGAAGTATATTTATGCTACCTGAATCCACTCTTATGACTTATTGTACGACAGCTTATGCCAAGAGTTAACATTACCATTTCAAATATGTGGTCTCATATTATTTTCAATGGGTTTGGGTTGGGTCAAAGGTGTTGTTGGCTATATTAGAGTTATCAATTTGTACTATTAAGTTTAGCAAGACATAATTATCGTATTTTCCATTTATACCAGAAGGATTGAGATCTGCCCCATTAAATTCATATTTGCTGGGTTCTGTTGTAATCTGAGGTCCATCCGAGGAAACTATGAAACAACACACTGAATATCATCTAAAAGTGGCAGGTAAAACAACCAAATGGTAATTTTAAAAACCTGGAAAGAGAGCTGACTAGCAGTTTGAAATCATCAATTCTGTAATCCACTAGTCTTCACCAAAGTTGTAAAAAAACTAGGAATGAAATGTGTTCTTTAAAACCCAAGGCTGAAGCATTGTATCTACAGTTTCCAGCCAATAACTTGTACTTAACTCCCTATTAATACAGGTACTTAAGTATTTCGTGTTTCAAGACGAAACACACAGAACCAGATCCATGACCAATCCATTCAGTGGCCATATATCACCGTAGTCACAAAACAGTTTATTCTATGTTTCAAAGGGCAGACTGCGTTTACAAATATAGCTTGGAACTCCAGGAAGCAAATGTTTAATGCTATTATTGAACAATCATAAAATTATGCAAGGAGATAGAAGGCAAAACACATGGTTTGCGATTTGGATAACTTTGTGATGCGAATTGCTATACCCAACACGATACATAATCTGTCTTTCTCTGTTCAAAGTGTTGAGCCTCACAATTTTATATGTAGATTACCTTCTTTGTTCCTCGATCGTGAGAAAGACATGCAATAAAAGAAGTTCCCAGTTTTCTGCTCATGAAATCATACTCAGTCCAGTTATTGCCAAATTAAAAGCCTTGATGCACTCGACTTTTATAAAATATAAGTGATCCTAACTTAGCTAATACAAGTTGAATGTTCCACAACAAACTGTTTGTCTAGAACTATCTATGCGGAAAATATGTGTGACCCACCAGTACTCCTGTGGAGTAACACTTGTTTTAACCAGACTAGATGGCTCTTTAAGTAAATCCATGAAAGTATACTGGGTGAATTATAGCTTGCGTAGACTTTACCAGTTTCAGAAAGTTGAAGTTTCATCTTGGCTTTGACTTTTTCTGCTGGCATCTGCCCAAATAAGAAGCAGAAACTGACATCAAACACGAGTGTCAAAAAGAAGTCTAAAAATGCCCAAATTGAGACAAAATATCACATTAAGTAAAAGAGGGGAAAATCACAGAAGTTTTAAAGCTATGCTTGTCCTAGGTAATTATCTAGTGATACATCATAACCATTAACAAAGAATAAATGATAAAGAAAACAAGAATCCAGAAAAGAAAGCATTATGACACTCTTCTTCTCCTTTTTAAAAAAAAAGGCATTATGACACTCTAGAGGAGATTCCTGAGTCTTTCAAGCAAATGTTCCAAAGATGCTGTATTCATAACAACCACATCATAACAGACGACAGACTGAGTGTTTACATAAAAAGATGAATGTCTAAGGCGCTAAAAAATGCCTAATTTATGATAATACTGATGAATTGCAGCCTATTGCTAATTCAAAATATAAATTAAATTTTGAAAGAAAACATCTGTACCATTTTGTCATAACCTTCAATCAATTCTGCAAAATTAGTCCTACCAATTCTCTCCTTCTCCAACTTATTAGTGCTACTCTTTTCCCGTTTTCCCTGCGGCGCTGGCGACTCACTCGAACTCCTATTCCTACGACCTCTCTCTCCCCCCCTCTTCCTCTCCCTCTCCCTACTTCTACTTCTGTGTCCACGCCTCGCTCGATTATCATTTCGGCTTCTACTCCTACTCCGGCGCCTCGAATGACTATCTCGATCTCGGCTTCGACTCCTACTCAGCCGTTTTGAACGTCTATCCTTATCCCGACTCCGACTCCGGCTCCGGCTCCGGCGCCTTGAACTCCTTTGGCTGTCTCGGCTTCTGCTCCGGCGACTTGAGTGGTTAGTATCTCTATCTCTTGAAACCCGCCTGGTGGTGGAAGTTGTTGCTAGATTTTGGGGCGGTTGGAGGGGCTGCTTTTTTTTGAGTTTGTTTTGGATGGATTCAAGTTGAGCCTGTTTTTCGACCTCAGCAGTTTTCGGAGCGCTCGAGGCTTTGACGAACGTGCTAAGGAAAGAAGATGACGAAGAAAAGATGGGAAGGGCTGAGCTTCGGGATGGAACGGCGTCCTTGTTTGAAGCGGAAGAGAACCCAAGTCCTTGTTTAAACCTGGCGGCCCCTTCTCCTTTCCGAGTTAACTCATCATATAAAGCTGCAGCTTTTTCTTCCTCCATTTTTTGCTGTGATGCGAGGGAGGTGATGGTGCTGCTCCGTCTCCTGGTGGAGGAAAATGAGGAGGGGGGAACAAAAAAAAAAAAAGGCAAAAAAAAGAAAAGGGGTTTCAGAATTAAATGAAGACTTGATTAGCGTCGAGCATTGTGGCTGACCCGGCCTTATTTCGAATTTAAAGTTCACGAGAGATTTGGAGCTAATTGATCGGAATATATGTCAATAAATAAATAAATAAATAATAATAATAATAATAATAATAATAATAATAATAATGTTAAATTTGTAGATGTCAGAATTGGGTTGGTCGAATCTATGCTTGACACGTAACATGTTGAGATATTTTATTTTAAAAACACCCCGAAGTATTTGCAGAACTCGTAGAATTCGACGTGTTCCACAAACATGTCGAGCTTCTCATGCTCGACATTATTAGCGGACAAATGTCCAGCCAAGCTTTGTCATCTGGCAGCCTGGCTGCCTGTCAGCTGACCACTGGCCTGACGTGTTCTGCAAACACATCGGGCCCTTAATTTTTTTTGAAAAAATTTAACCCCACACCCTGATTGGCCTATAACTAAGCCCACACCCCCAGGCTCACTCACTCTCTACCGATTTACATCTCTCTCTCTCTCAAAAGGCCGTCAGCTCCTTCTTCAAGTAGAAGTAGAAAGGCTTGGCCAGCTCCTTCTTCAAGCAAGTTCAAACAACCAGAGGAAAAGAAACTTCAAATTTGCAAGTACAGCAAGTAGAGAGTTCGGTTGGGCAAGGGAGTTTAGATCTTACATTTTGCAACTTGGGCATTGGCTTTGTTTTCCAGTAGGTATTTGTTTCCGAATTTTGTTTTTGTAATTTTGTTATGATTTTATATTATGTATTAATTAAATTAAATGTAATGTAATGTGAAGGTAAATATTATATGTTGGTAATAATGTATCAAATAAATGTTGTTGATGAAATTTTTATGTATTTATGTTTTGACCCTTGAAATTTTATATATTTATAATTTGTCCCTTAACTTTTAAAAATTACATTTTGACCCATGTATTTTTATATATTTAGGTTTTGACCCCTAAACTTTTGTATATTTATAATTTGGCCTCTAAACTTTTAAAAATTATATTTTGATCCCTGTAGTTTTATGTATTTATGTTTTGACCCTTGAACTTTTGTATATATATAATTTGGCCCCTAAACATAATTAGAATAAAAAAGTAAGATTTCTGTCCATTAACCTTGTGGACAACTAAGGCTTGATTAGCTTGTTCATATGCTTTTTGTTTACTGATTATTGTTGTTTTTATGCTTAATTATTAGTGGTTTTTGTTTTCAGTTTTCCTCTGTTTTCTCTAGTCATAGGTAACTGGCGTTTGTTCAATTTCTTAGGACAATGTCAAAGCTATTTGAAGGGAAAGATCCATTTGATGATCCTTTTTTCACTCAACCATTTGGTGGCTTGTTTGGTGGGAGGAATCCATTTGATGAACCCTTTTTCGCTAGCCCATTTGGTCATCCATCCAGGTCTGTCGAAGCAAATTACTATTGAGGAACTAAACCCTTGATGATGATGGTGGTGATGTTAAAAGTTCAGAAACTAGAAAAGAACTAATAACTAAAAACCCATATGAAAATACCAATGGTAAAGGACAACTAGATCAGTTAATTTTAATTCTTAGTCCTTGCTTGTATATAGCATTTTCCTGTCATTCTCTTCTTGACTGCATTTTCTTATACTGTGATATTTGTTGCACTTTACTCTTGCTTTATAGGCGGTAAAAGTTCTATCTGCTTTCGAAAGGTTGCATATGGTGGTCTGGATGGAATATATTACGCTTGCTCTGAAGGCAGGATGGCTGGCGATGATGGAGTGAGTACTTGCTGAGCGAAGAAGTTGGTGTCTTCTTGGTTTTTGTGGCTATTATCTTGTTTCTTATACTGTCTTTGTTTGTAAACTAGGTGTTTCTCACAGAAATGAAAGGAAGAAGATAAATAATTGGTGAATCACTTTCATACAATTTCCAAGGGAATCCATGATAAGGTATGATTAGTCTTCTGTCTGCCTTTTAGGCTGAAATTATCTAGACTCATAATGGGCAATTCCTGATAGAATAGAAGTTAAGCAAGGCTTCCTAGGCTCTTCCTCTGAGTATGATATGAGAAAACCTTCCTAAATGTGCAAAAATGTAGTAATAAGTGCCTATCAAGTTGTGTCTCACATATTTAGTCTATCCTTAATTCTGCTTGTGCAAGGTCATTCAGTTATAACAAATAACAGTTCAAATGGTAGAGCAGATTCATTATAAACTTTGCACAACCTGAATGAAGGTTTGTTTCCTCTTTGATGTCCCATAATGTTAAACTTTTTTCAGGTGCCCTCAATTCTCGTTTTGTATTGCGCTGTTTTTTTAGATGAACTTCCCATTTTTGAAGAAAATTGGAAAAGCAATGCTGACAAGTATTTACCAGGCTGGAGCAGTGGGTTCAATCAACTTGAGAATGTAGGTAAATTGTTAGGGCTTTAAACATGTCAACCATCAATCATCTACGATTATGTTGTTCTGTGGCCTTTTGTCCTTGATCAAAGTATAGTATCCTAATCTTTCTCAGTTTGAACTTATAATTACGTATATTCAAGCTACTTTATGGTGCCATCTTGTGATATTACATGATCTCCATCAACTTTGATAAGATTCTAGATACCTTAATCTTGCATGTCAATGCGGAAATATGAAAGGGCTGAAATGAAAGCTCATTTCATAGTATTTCCATGCATAAATAATATTCACTGATTTACTACATGCATGGGTTGACATTATTGATGTGATGCATTTAGGAGCTAAGTTGATCAGATGGGATGGATTTCCAACATGGAGCGGCTGGGGTGGTTGGGCTCTTCCATTTACAGAGGATTATGGAAATGTTGCAGCAGTGGAACTAGGTGGGAGTGAGAAGGACAAAAAAGTTGTCCGCATGACCCCTATATTTTTGTATATTTATAATTTTATCCATAAATTTTTGTATTATTACAATTTGGACCATAAACTTTTTAAAATTACATTTTGACCTCTAAACTTTTTAAAAATTATAGTTTGACTCCTAAACTTTTGTATAATTACAATTGGCCACTAAATGTTTCAATAATTACAATTCAATAGACTTTAAATTTTGTATATTTTGAATATGTTGCTTAGGAAGCATTACGTTTTGTGCTTTATCCCCTGAACTTATTAGTTTTACATTAGTTAGATTTAGGCGAAACATGTCGAACGATCATACCTTGCCAATTAATTTATATTGGGGAGGAAAAATCATATATGTCGGAGGATCAATGTTGTATGACCCCCCGATGCCGAAAATTTTTTTGTTCCTTACGGAAAGGGTAAATTTTGAGGAATTGATGGATAAAGTATACGATGTTATGGATCTAGACCGGAATAGATTCAAAATTACTCTAATGCTTTGGGGTTACATGCTACAAGGTGCATCTAGTGTAATACCTTTAGTAGATGATACCGAAGTAAACGCAATGTATTATTTCAAAGGAAATAATCAGAAAGTAATTGAGATCTACGTAGAGGTTGAAGAGATCCCAAGAGTACAAGAATATGCAATTGAATACACTAGTCAATTTGGCTCGTTTCCAGTGGATGCAACGTGGACAGTCGATTTGTACAGAAATTTGTCTACGCAATTAGAATACGGAGATATCCAACCGCCTAGGAGAGGACGGAGAAGAGGCAAGAGGGGCCGTATTGACAATCGCCCTAGTAGTAGTGTAGTGGGAATTCATTTGTCTTAGGCGGCAGAGTTTGTTTCTGGGCACAATGATGATGATGTACTTCACATTCCCAGTGCAGAACTAGAGACTAATGAGGAAGATAGTGACATGGACTCCGAGCCAAAAATGGAAGATGATGAGTTCGAGGATGATGCCCAAGGATATGACGCATTCGAACAGGAGGACGCCCGAAGATATTCCGATGTGAGTCCTAGTTCAACATGGACTGGCTATGATTCTGGAACACTTCAGTATGATACTAGTGTATAGGCAACTTTACAATTTGACCCCTTAAACGAGGGTCTCGCTGAGAAACTTAATGTGTGGAACGAGGAGATAATGAAACTTCAATTGGACATGTTATTTGATAGTAAAGAAAAGGTACAGAAAGTAGTGCAAAAGTTGTCCATTAAGCAAAACAGAGAGTACAAAGTGCGCGCAAGTTCTCAAACGACTTGGTGTGTGATATTCCTTTAGCTACACTAGGGATACTTAGGCAAGTGCACCTATCGTTTCCAGTAGTATAGTGTATAGGAGTACCGAGTGTCGATCCCACAGGGACTGTGTGAGTACTAGTACTAACCTTCTTTTTATTATCTAACCTCACAAAGCGAATGACGAATTTATTGGAAATACAAATTAACTAAACTAATTACTTAATTAAAGCACAATCTAGAATTCAGTAGAGAGAATGGACAAAAGTAGAGGCGAATCCAGATGAAGAATACCCTAAACCAAGTATGCTAAGACTATACCTTGATTAATGAATAGCTCAATCACTTAGACCCTAGAATCCCTTAATTAGGTTTAATCTTTCTCAAGTATTAACCTCTATCCCCTTGGTTGATTGATTGAAATCTCTTCTCGATCAAAACCCCAAAGAGAAGCATTAAGGTTCTATGGATTCTATGGTTTTGGCTAGGTTTGAATCTAACCAGGGAGACTCATGTTATTCTATCTCTAGCAACTCATGCAAGCTTCTTTATTCAAGAGATGATCTAATTAAATAGGTGATTTCTCAATCTACCTATATGAAATTAATATTGAATCTAAGGATGCTAGCGATTCCCAATTCAATAACATTAAAACTCATGAATAAATCTAAGAAAAAAGTTAGAATTTTCATTAATCAAAAATAAAATCAATAGCACAATAGTGTAGGATTCATCCGTCTAAATCTTTCAACTCAAATCATAAATACAAGAATAAACCCAACAAAATACAAGAAAAGAATGGAAAAACTCATTCTCATGTAAATTCTCTTTATTCATCCCTTGCATCTTGAAGAAGCCTTCTTGCTTTGCACCATGAAAGCCCTTGAGTTGCTTCTCTACCCTTGCTTTCTTCTCTCTACATCCCTCTAGATGTGTGTAAAAGTGTGTTTTTTTGTGTTTTAGAACCCAAAGAAACCACCTTTTCCCTTCTCCAAAGAGGTAAGGTTCTCCCCTCAAAAGATTCGCCCAAAAGTGCTTAAAAACTCAACATTCCGTCACTAGGCCGTTGCTAAGGCCGTGGCACGGCCATACCTACGGCCTTGTGTCCTCCCTTTCTGACCAAGGCCGCACCCAAGGCCGCGGCATGGCCTTACCCGCGGCCTTGTGTCCTCCCTTTCTGACCAAGGCCGCACCTAAGGCCGCGGCAAGGCCTTACCCACGGCCTTGGCCAGAGTGTTTCGCTTCTCTTCCATGCACAATTTCACCTTGAAAACGGCCGAACTAGCTTTTCCTCAAAACATAAAAGTTTTATCCCTTTGAATAATCTTTCCAAATCAACAAGAATCACATCATTTGGAGCTCTGTACGCTGCGATATAGCTGAAATACTAAGAACTGCTCGGAACAGTACTGCAGTACAAATATCTTTCAATAACTTAGAATTTTAACCTTCGAAACTTAAGAACTGGACTTTGATGTCTACATATGAATTGTAGATCATTGAATTAGCTTCAAAATGCTTCATGAATCACCTTAATCCAATATCTCTAACTCAAGTTATTACTAAATCATTAACATATGTCCAGGCTGCCAAACCGTTTCCTTTCCAATTCTTCTTCCTCTATTGCTTCTTTGCACTACTTTGAGGATTTCTTGACTTTAACTCATCACGAACTTCAAATCACCTCAAAATATCATCCAATTGCCATCCAAATTGATCCAAATTGGTGATGCAATGTGCAAATCCTATGAAAATGACACAAATCACATGTAAATCACACCTTTACACAATTTGGCATTCAAATCATAAACGAGAAGAAACAGCTAAGAAATAGAGGAAAACTCATAGAAACACCCTAAAAACCTACCTAAAGACCTACTAAAAACTAATGCACTTTAACACTTATCAGTGTATTTATTGTAGAGCTCATAACTCAACACCTCCATGCAATTGGCAATTGAAATCAACGTTGAGACGATCTCATAATATGTGGATGATTGTTACTCTTGCTGATGAACATATATGTGCTCAGGTGTTTAACAACAATGATCACAAGCAATTGAGTTCAGAGATAATTGCTGAGTTCATTATTCCACACATTAGTAATGGTTCTATGTTCAAAGTAAAGGACATAATGGCTATAGTTAAGCAACATTTTCACTGCGATGTGTCAAATAGGAAAGCTTGGTTCGGTCGTCGTAGAGCCATTGATATTCATTATGGTGATTGGTCATCATCTATACGTCTTCTTCCGACGTACATAGAAGAGTTACAACGATGCAATCCGAGAACAGTTATTGTGTGGGATTCACATCCAAGTAGCACACATTTTAACATATTTTTCGATTTTGGTCCTGTCATTCAAGTATTTTGTCATATGAAATCGATGATTTGTGTGGACGGTACTTTTATGAGAGGAGCGTACTAAGGAAAATTACTAGTTACTGTTAGGTACGATGCATGTAATCATCTATTGCCGCTCGCCTTCGCACTTGTCAATGAAGAGAACAACCGAAGTTGGTCCTGGTTCATGCAGTTGTTGTGTATTCACATATGTAGTAATGTTCAAAATATATGCGTGATATCCGATAGGCATAAATCAATTATCCATGCAATGATAACTCTTTCAGAATGGCGTGAACCAATAAGAGTCCACTGCTATTGTCTTGTGTACATGCAAAGCAATTTCACCCAGAAATTTAAGAACGAGAGGTAATATCAGTTTAGAATTTAAATGGATCACGTAATTTTACAATTTTAACTCACACCGTCTAACGAAACACCCTATTATTCAGGCTAAAGAAACTTGTAATTGTAGCTGGAATGGCCAACCAACCATCTAAATATGAACAATTCATGGAACAAATACAGAGTTTGAATCAAGAGGCGTACGATTGGTTGATAGGCGTCAATGTTAGACTCAAGCAATGGGCTTTGTGCATGGACGAGAGATACCATTGGAGTCATTCATCGACAAATATGGCCGAGTGTTTCAACAACTTGCTAAGAGATGCTCGATTGTTGCCTATCATAGCTTGCGTTCGCTTTACACTGAGCCAGACTGTTAAATTGTTTGTCAAAAATCAGAAATAGGCATGAAATGTGAGATGCCTACTCCCAGAATACAATTGGACCAAATACACGTCAAATGAGAAAAAAAGAAAAAAAAATACAAAGTTGAAGTGTATGACTCCAGAAAGAGAATTTTCAACATCATTACTCGCCATCGTCGAGGTCACGAAGTGGAAAAATGCAAATTGTAGACCTTACACAGCGAACGTGCACATGTCGTAAGTTTCAACAACTCCACTTCCATTGTTCACATGCAATGGTGGCATGCTCTTAATGTAGAATGAATCCTATGGATCTGGTGGGGGAGCAGTATACTTATGATGCTTATCAGGCGACATTCGACCACCAATTTTATCCTCTCAGAGACCAAGTCTATTGGCCGCCATTAGAACTCTAATTGACAATGAACAGTAGTTGCGTAAGACAAAGATGATCGAGGCCATTGTGAACTGCAAGAATTTGAAATCAGATGGATCATAAATGTTCAGATGCACCGCGTTGATATAGCAATTGTTCTCGACCAGGACATACGGCACAAAACTGTCCTTTTCCTGATTCTTTTCACCGTTAGCAATGTAGGATTTATGCTTATTGTACTCATTTTTTATTTTAGGGTTTTAACCGTGTAAAATTAGTATCATGTTTTTCATACTTAATAAAATTTTGAGGTGGCATCCTTTCCTCATGTATGGAGTTTGCCATTAAATACAATGAAATTGTTTTCATTTTTTGTGGTTTATGATGAGTTTATAATTTTTGTTTTTAGGGTTAGTTCACAATCTCTAGGGTTAGGGTTCAGGGATTTAGGGTTTGGGGTTAGGGTTTGGGTTTAGGGCTTAGGAATTTAGGGTTAGGGTTTAAGGTTTTGGGTTTTGGTTTTAAGGTTTAGGGTTTTGGTTAGGGTTTGGGTTTAGGGTTAGGGTTTAGGGTTTGGGTTTGGGTTTGGGTTTAGAGATTTAGGGTTAGGGTTTGGGTTTAAGTTTTAGGGTTTAGGTTTTTGTGTTATTATTAGATGTAAGGATTTAGGGCTTTTTGTTATCATTATTTGTTAGAATTTAGGGTTTTGTGTTATTGTTATTACATCTCGTTTGCTACAATTTTATTTTTTTTATCATTATGTAATATTTACTGTCCATTTTAAATTACTTTGGAATTATCAATTTGATGCATTCTTTACACATGCAGTCACAGATTTACATGGATCACGTGCACATAAGTACCGCGACACCATTTTAGGGTTCTATAGATGATGCTATTTTGCATCTCTAGCCTGTTCACAGATCTATAGCGGTCTTTCATGATGAAGGCGTTGATTTAGACGTTAGAAAGTGTGATAGACGATTTTGGCAGTTATATCACATCACAGACCCTCATGTGAGGTATTGTATTAACGCTGCTGGATTTGGAGGGTTATACCGAGTCGGTTCTTACAATTTGGACCACAGATTTATTACTGCATTTGTCGAGCGTTGGAGGCGGGAGACGCATACATTTCTTCTTCTTGTTATTAGTGAGGTCACTATCACTTTGCAAGATGTCGAGGTATTGTGGGACTTGCGAGTGAATGGTTTACTTGTTACATTACACCACAAGTCTACTTCTCGAGCTCAGTGATTAGATTTGGTTAATGAGTGGTTGGGATTTTTGTCAGAGCAAAGTAATTTCAAGGAAGCACGCATCAAGATCGACACCCTATACAAGCATTTGATAGACCATTTATTACCATCGAATTCCCTTGATGAGATAGTCTGCCAGTATGCTCGCATATTCCTCTTGGTTCTATTCGAAGGTCATATGTTTGCAGATAGTGCGGGTAATATTATACATCTTACTTGGCTAGATTATTTGAGAGATCTAGAAGGGATGGGCCAGTACAGATGGGGGAGTGCCATACTAGCATGCTTGTACAGACGCATGTGCCAAGCATGCCATTCCGACACTAGGATCAATGCAAGGCCGTACATGCTACTGCAGGTAAAAAACTTAGATATTAACCCTACATTATTAAGTATTATCAACTGGTTAAGTAACCTAATACCTGACATGTTAAATTATCCGATCTTAACAGCTATGGGCATAGGAGCAATTCTTGACCATCCGTCCGGTCATAGTCAATTAGTGACCAGTTGGTGATTATTCACAAAGAGGTAGATGGGTAACCAAACGTACTATTCAGAATGCTTCCCAGCATGTAGCCAATCACTACTGAGATTAGCTTTCGATATTGTAATCGGATTAAGTATTCGTATATTTTTAGACATTTTGAAATTTTTTTCTACAATACATAGATTTTTTCTATATGTCGTTCACCATTGGTCAATTGTTGCAATTTATATGAATGCCCTACACCAATGATGTGCTATTGTCTTTACCCATTTATTGTATAGTAGGGGCTCATGTTTGGAGAGCTAAAGTCCCCTTGATATTTTGGCACATCATTGAGATTCATTTTTAGATCGTGTCATGCGCCAGTTCGAAATGTGTCAGCATATTCCAAAGGATGTCAACACTGATCAGGACATATTACATGACCTAAAACTCTCGGAGTTCCCAGGACGAGATTGGGATGACTACCATAGTTCTTAGATCGGTTACTGGTATGGACGTGCAGGTTCGATCGTTTTAGGAAAGCCTAGGAATACTTTTCAGCCATTGATCGATTACCTGCAATGGTACCACCATCACATGATCCTATATATCACATCTCCTGTCCATCAGATCTGACGTGATGGGCTGCAAAGTGTTTTTGGCCAGCTTGAGTACATGGTAATTGTTATGAAGTGCTATAGTATTTCCTTCAATAAATCGTACTTCATATGATTGCATTACTAATAATTTATATTTATGCGTCTTACTAGATGAGCAGCATATATAGGATAGGATAGGCATCTATGTCAAGCTTTTGTCATGATGAACCTACACAGACTTTTCATCCTAGTTTGACGATGATTCGAAATGAGGCATTCGGGTCCATGCGGTACTTACAACGTTTCGATCGCATGGGTCTTGGCCTAGATCCCCAATAGGATATTCGTGCCTTTACGTCACGCAATACCCATTATTAGAGGCCAGTTAGACATGTCCCTGGCTAGGTTGGAGCTTCGTCTCGAGGTGATAGACGTTGTCATCGACATGGACTTCACGATGATGGCAAATAAGATGAGCAGGTTACCCCGATCGATTACTATGCACATATCGTCAGGAGTGCACAGATCCCCTAGTACAATTAGGGTGTACGATACATACACTTTCTCAACTATGCATACTAGTACTTCTGACGTTGGGCACCAGTCTCATACGCCTGTATTTTCTGTTGGGTCCGATCTGCATTCTATATGTCAGTTCCTGCATAGATCGTCCGGTAGATTTTCTAATTCATATGTCTCCACATTTTTTACACCGGGTCCTATTCCACACATTCTTATCCCGTGCCCATCCACTTCTACCATGATCCATCATCATTACCAAAACTAATTGAGATATAGTATGGTGAAAAGATATTAATTACACGGTAACATTGTCATTGATGGGTATAGTCTACCATATGACTTTCCTATTCACTTGGGTGGTCATGATGCATTGCTAGACGCTACTCATGATCTATAAGTGCAAATTAGTTAATTAGTGAATTAATGATAAATTAAACTGTTTAATTTATCTAGTTTTTAATTAATTAATTAATTAAAGAGTTATAATTTGTACTTATTTCCAACGTGAATGGAACCTAATGGGTCACACACATAAAGAACAAAATCTTTGGGTTAAAATGTAACTAAGATAAGTATGAGATACTTGGGGGATTAATTTATGAGATAAATTAACTTAAAGGACTTATTTATAAATATTCTATGCTTTTGTAGGAAGTTAGTTTCCTAAAAGAATTAAAGTAACTAATTGGTTTCCTTACGGAATAGATTTCCTCAAGGAAAAAGTTTAGCTTAAAATAAGTTACCTAAACCTTCTTAGTTTTCAATTAGCTTTATTTTCTAAAAGATTAGAATACTTCCTCTATAAATAGGTTCATACATTGACTCTTGAATTATTATTACAACACAAAAAAGAAAACCTAGTGAGAGAAAAATTAAGAAGCAAAAGGCCGCCACTTTCTCTCTCTTGATTGTGGCATCTCCTCTCTCTCTCTGTCTCTCCCCTAATTTGTTAGGCTTTTTCTTTCTCTTGTATTCTTAATTAATTCAAGGGAGCTAGTACTCAAAAGTCAAAGCAAGCAAGCTTACAAGGTTCCCAAAGAAATTGTTCGTGTGGATATTGTTAGAGGCTCTACGCTTGAAGGACTTTTCATGGTAGATCTAACCTCTTATTCGAAGGATCTTTGCCTAATAGTATAGAAATCTTCTGTGTTTGAGGTAATTTTCATGTAAATCACTTGTTAATCATATAGATATGTCAAAAAGATCCATGATTAAGATAATAAATTTTTATTTTTTTGCTGTGTTACCTATGCTATTACCTTACACAAGCTATGATTTATACTCTTTCAAGCATAAAGCCAAGCATATCTTTCATGAATACAAAGGCATGTATTTTTAGAAATAACCCTAACTCAAGTCTCTTTCCAAGTTGAAGATTTCATGATGAAATTTGATTCCTTTTGTCTCAAAAGTCTTCCTTGAGCTTTGAATTATTTTCTAGGGCATCCCAAAGTGCAGCTGGACGTTGGAATTATCTTTAAAAGTTGTATGAACAAGTTGCAACTTGGAACCAGCCAAAATCAACAAGTTGGTGACGATCTGTGGGTGGGATCCACGAGTGGCAACCTACGGATCGTGACTCACGGATTGGTCTTCATTTCTAATTTTTTCCTTTTAAATTTTGGTTATTCCTATGATGCCCTTGAGACGTTTTTCCACAAGTAAACCATAATTGCCTTGGTAGAATCTAGTGAAAAAAATAATTGCAGAAAATTCCAACCTTAAATGATAAAATTGGCACAACTTGAATCAACTTTCAATTTTGATATTCCTTGAGTTTCAATTGATCCAAATTGTGTTTAATCATAATTTACCTACAAAATCAAATAAACTTGGGCATTAATTTACTCAAAATAATATTTCTGCCTTAAAACCCTAATTTCCAGACCAAAAACCCTAATTTAAGAGCAATCCTTTATTTGATGGAAAGTAATGAAATTGAGCCATTATAATATCAAAAAATATCAAAAACATACAAAAAACATACTAAAATCATATATAAGACACTATACTCAAATATGTAAAATTATTACTTATCAACAGTAAATTCAACAAGCTTGAGGTCACAATTGTAATTATTTTAGGATTTAATTGAAGAAAACCAAAACTAAGGGGGCAATATAAAATTATCAAGGACTTAATCGCATAACATAGAAACTTCAGGAAGCATATTGATAGTACTTAGGTAATCTGAGGGCCAAATTCAGAAATAGAAAACAAAACCCAAACAAACAGGTGAAAATTACATCTAAACCCTCCCAAAATTTCCAATTTCTCTCATCTTTGCTCCCTCTCTGGTTCTCCTCTTTCACTTTTTTCTCTAATTTTTTTTCATCTTTGTTTTTCCCTCTCATCTTCCCTTTGTTTTTGGTTTCTTTCTTTATTCTCTTTCCCATCCTTTTTCTCCTTAGCTTCGTCTCTCTCTGTCTCACCAAATGCCCGTTTCTCTCTCTTTCTCCAGCTTTCTCCCTCGTCACTCTTTCATCTTCACCACCGAGCAACATTAGAAATGAATTCCCCTAGTTGGCTTCTCCCTTGAAATTAGGGAGGTATGATAATGGTGGTGGCGGAAGAGAAGATCGACGATGAGGTAGAAACGGGGGGAAAATGGTGGTGTTGCGGTCGAGTTACTGGTGGCGTTGGAAGGCTGCTTTTACTGCGGTTAGGGTTGTAGGGGTCATGGTTTTTGGGGGATTGTTTGATGGTGGTGAGAAATTCGGCAAAGGGAATGATAGTGGTGGTTTGTTTTGGTTTTTTTTTTTTTTGTAGGTAATTTTGTGAATTTGGGGCTATAGTTGGTGGCAGGGGAGGGAGTGGCAGTGATGGAATTGGAGGTTAGTGGTTGGATGTTTGTGGCTGACTGGTGACAGGAGGCGAGTTGTTCAGGTGGTCAATTGGGTTCTTTTTGCTTGGTTGAGGTTGTGTTTAGGTTGTTTTGTTTGTTTTTTGTGCAGGTTGAAGGTGTGGTATGGTTTGACCAGACATTGTGGGGTAGTGAATTTTGATATTGGTGAGAGTTATGGGAGGCGGTGGTGAGGATTGGTTCTAATCATTGGCCATCGGGTAAGGCTGTGAGTGACTGGTGGAGGTTTTGGCTCGTGGACGAGGCATGTTAAATGTGGCTGGCAGTTGCAGTTTGTTGGTGGTGGAAGAACATATGGTGGAATAGTGGTGGATGTTGAGGGAGGTTGCGGTGTGATGTCCACCAAGATATACTACGTATCGTTAGGCAAGTATACCTATCATTGTATAGTATAGTATAGATGAATATCAAATATCGTTTTTCACAAGGACTATGATTACTAGTACTAACTCTTATTCTATTATTTAGCCTTAAAAAAAAGAGTGAATGAGAATTAATTTAATTGTTGTGAAATTAACTAAACATTAATCTAATTTGACTAAAGTAAGATAACACTAGGACACTAAGTAATTGAGTTCAACAATTAATCAAGAGAGAACTTTGATTGGGAATTCCCCTAGTCATCCTTATAGTATTTCAATTCTTGGTCAATTAAGTTACCAATTTTCCTATACCCAAAAATCTCTTTTATGGCGTATAACCTTTTTCAAAGATTATACTCCCTATCCTCTTGGTTGATTAGTGAGAATATCTTATTCACTAAAACCCTAAAAGAATGGTTTAGAATTGTGGATTTCATAAAATGAGTTAGGTTTAAATCTAACTTGGGAAGATCTAAGCCATCCTCTCTCTAGTGATTCTTGCAGGTCTTTTTATTTGTGAAGTGATTCAAATCAACCAAGTAATTTCTCAATTAACTTAAGTTGAAATCGTGGATTAGAAAAGAGAGTGCATAACCCAATCCGATCATACAAATTATTCCACAGATAAATCTAGGTAAAAAGAGTAACTTTCATTAACCAAATTGAATCAATCCATAAGAAGTAAACTAGGGTTCAACCCATCTAGGTTCATAACAAATTAGTTCATATTGGAATAAGAAAATTCAATAATCAATAGAGGAAGAACAATAAAACCCATTCTCATGGTGAATTTGAGTCTTCAAGTGTTGTTGTGGAGATCCTCCTTCCCTTATTGTTGCAATCCTTTTACTTAGAATCCTTTTAAGTGTCCTTCTTGATTCGTTGGAGGGTGGAGTCTTGAAACTCTTGCTTCTTGCTTGGTTTTCTTTCACTCGTTCTCTCCTTTGAAGTATAGAAGCCCTATTCTATCGGTCCACTATGTGGCCAACTGAATCCCTCTTTTAAAATCCTCAAATCTCATAAAAAATGCGTCAGTTCACCTTTGTTGTGCCTCCATAAGAAGTTTTGCCTTTGTTGTGCTTGTCCGGACGGACCTTCTAACCTAGGCCATGGGAAAGGCCGTGGCGCGGCCTTGCCTGAGGCCTTGGTTAGAAAGTTTACTTCTCTTCTGTTTCCTTGTGCTGTCATTTTGACCTTGGCTGTGTGGAAGACCGTGGCGTGGCCTTGGTCAGAAATTCTACTTCTTCCTTAAAAACTCCACTTGGTAAGTTCAACATTTCACTTGAGGGATCAACTTTGAATCTGGTGGTCAATTAAGTGCGGTGATTACCAGTTGACCTCAATTAGCATAGATACAAGTTGAAATCCTGTCAAACATACCAAAAACAACTGAATAAATAATAATCAGACTCAAGGACTCTAAATAGAGAAAACTTAACAATTAAGTGATAAAATAACTGAAAATCTCTACACACCTACACCTAAATCCTAAGAAAAACAATGTCACCATGGCACATATCAAATTCCCCCGCACTTAAGCCATTACTTGTCTTCAAGCAATGAACTCTAATGCACTCAAATAATGACTCAGCCAGAAGGAAAATATGCATGCATCTCTACAATATCTTCTTTGCCAACCTAGGAAAACTAACATGAAAATATTCATAATTACCTCAGATATTCATCATACTAAGCAAAGAAAAATGAAAAAAATGAATTAACTCTTGATTAAAACAGTTTAACATGCTCTTCCTTGATATTCTCTTTTTTTTCTTTTTCCCTTTTTTTTTTCAAAAATAACAACACCAATATTTCTACTGACTTCACTATATCACAAAAATTTTTTCACAGCCATTAGCTTTGAGAAATGATATTGCCCCTTTTGAGCAACTTATGTTCAATCAAGCCTTGTTATATGCATACTCATAATTCAAATGCTATTTGACACGAAAATCGACATTTTTAGATGAAAATTCCAGATTACTAGGCATATGAATCATTGGAGCAGAGTGCTAATTATTCATTAATCTACTTTCTTCCTTTTTTTCGCTCAGGTAAAAAGACAAAAATAATAAAAGAAAAAGGGAAGAACATTATCAAAACTACAAAAATCTCAACCTAATTCTTCTTACTTTATCTAGCCTATTTTCTCCAAAGTAAAAATTCCTAATTTCGTATTCGAATTTCCATTCCTGATTTAACCAGGTGAAGATATTTTTAAAGATGCATGCTATATTCACACTCAGGCAAGGGAAATTTGAAACTAACTACTTAGACACCACAACTTCCACAAGTAGAATGATTGGACACATAAACTTAAAAAGAAATTTTTGGACAAAATCTCCTTTATACTAGGGACGACTTCCTGCCAAACAAACAACTATCCAATCATCAAACCAACATAATCAAAGCAACCAAATTAACAAGTACTCGATATCTCCCCCTCACACTTAAGTCATACATTGTCCCCAATGTGTGAGAAACAAATGAAATGAAGGAAAGAAGAAAATTAAAACAAGTACTCCCTTCTGTATACGTGTTGCTTTTCATTTCAAAGTGAAAATGTTATGAGTTGTAGTATGCAATCAAAGAATAGCTGCAGCACATCACAGTGAAAAATAAACATAACATTAATCATGAAAGTTAGTTAGTACCAAAATGACAACTAAGGAAAAAATATTTATATAGGCCCAAATTAAAAGAAACAAAAACAAGCAAATGAAAACATAAAATAAAAAGGTAAGCACGATTTAAGGATCATGTCGGTAGGGTCTCCACGTGTTTAACTCGTCTTTGAGAGAAGTCATCTGATGTGATCCTAGGAGTGCTTACAATCTTGATGCTTGGATATTCTCATGGAGCAACTCGTTTGGACTAAGATGAGATCAAATCATGGCTGATCATGAGGAGAACGTTCAAGCTTTGTGACTACCATGGTGTAATTCGTGACTTTGGGCCTCTTAATGGACTTGGTGATCAAGCTATTCAAGTGTGTTCATTGGGCCAAGAGTTTATGCATTGGTTATGGATTAAATATACATTCAAAGAAGATCCAATTGAAGCTTCTAAGTGGTTCATAACATGTTTCTAAGGTGTTGGTTTGGTTGGACTTGTTGGAAGGCCTTTTAAAGATGCAAGATAGAGGCCCAATGGTGCTTAAAAGGAGGCGTCCTGCCCATGAACAATTTTTGGATGAATTTTTAAGTTTAATTCTTTTATGTTAAGTTTTCTATTTTGTTTACAAGTTTTAACTTCTTAGAAAGTTACCATATTGTATTAGGTTACAACTAATGCTCTTTGTTAAGTTTCTAGAACTTTCTACAAGTTGTTATGCAAGCCTATTTATAAGCCAAAACACTGTTACGAATTTTATAAGTTTGATGATTAATAAATTTGTAAGTTCTCAAATTGAATGCTTTCTTTCGTTCTTTGCTGATTAAGAACAACCCCCAAACTTGTAAAGTGATTCCAAGTTCAAAACCCTAGCTTAGAGTTACTTTATTGGTTTGATCAAGTGTTTTAGGTGCTGATTCCTTGAATCCTTATTCGTTCCATAAGGAGGTTCAAAGCTTCCTTGAATTTTTGAGTTGTTCATCTTGCGTGTTCAAGGCCTTGGTGCTGATTCTAGAGTCTAGTTCATCCAAGGGGAAAGGTTCGAAATTCATACTTGGTCTTTCAAGCAATTTTACGTTTATCTGCGCGTATCAATTGGTATCAGCGGATAAACGTGGAATTGCTTAAAAGACCAAGTATGAATTTCGAACCTTTCCCCTTGGATGAACTAAACTCTAGAATCAGCACCAAAACCTTGAACACGCAAGATGAACAACTCGAAAATTCAAGGAAGTTTTGAACCTCCTTATGGAACGAATAAGAACTCAAGGAATCAGCACCTAGTAACGCTTGATCAAACCAATAAAGTAACTCCAAGCTAGGGTTTTGAACTTGAAATCACTTTATAAGTTCGGGGGTTGTTCTTAATTAGCAAAGAATGAAAGAAAGCATTCAATTTGAGAACTTACAAATTTATTAATCATCAAACTTATAAAATTCGTAACATTGTTTTGGCCTATAAATAGGCTTGCATAACAATTTGTAGAAAGTTCTAGAAACTTAACAAAGAGCACTAGTTGTAACCAAATACAATATGGTAACTTTCTAAGAGATTACAACTTGTAAACAAAATAAAAAACTTAACATAAAAGAATTAAACTTAAAAATTCGTCCAAAAATTGTTCATGGGCTGGACGTCTCCTTTTAAGCACCATTGGGACTCCATCTTGCATCTTTAAAAGGCCTTCCAACAAGTCCAATCAAACCAGCACCTTAGAAACATGTTATGGATCACTTAGAAGCTTCAATTGGACCTTCTTTGAATGTATATTTAATCCATAACCAATGCATAAACTCTTGGCCCAATGAACACACTTGAATAACTTGATCACCAAGTCCATTAAGAGGTCCAAAGTCACGAATTACACCATGGTAGTCACAAAACTTGAATGTTCCCCTTATGATCAGCCATGATTTGATCTCATCTTGGTCCAAACGAGTTGTCCCATGAGAATATCTAAGCATCAAGATTGTAAGCACTCCTAGGATCACATCATCATCCTTCCTTCCACTGATGTCATCCATCCCTCTAAAGACTCCATATGACCCTCAATTCTTTCTATTGCAAATCTAGTGCCTCTTATCTCCCCTAAGATGGACTGGAACATGTCATGAATAGACTGATCCTCATGTGTCTGTGAGGGCTCTCCTTACTCCATGTATTGCATCTTCTCTTCCTCTGCCAATGGATCATCGCCTCGCTCAATAGCATCAACCACATACATTTTGTCAGGGTGCATAGTACTCCTCAAGCATGCGACATTTACTGTATCTCTCTGGTCGGTGCTCCTCTTTGTTTGACCCTCCAATGGGACTCCATAGGCTTCAAAAACAAGGGACAAGAGTCGAGAAAATTCGAAGCAAGATTTGACACTGCTTGGATTAGCTACATTTCCCATGTGGCCAATCACATAACAACAGAGCGGGGTGTCAATTTTCATTTCACAAACCTGTTTGCCATATATCATTTCATCTAGGAAGTAGATGTCACTGTATCGGCATTCATTTTTCCCGCTTCTCTTAGGCAAAACATTGTGGGTCAAGATAAAAATCGCGGCATGATAGGGAACGGCAAAATCGTTAGGTTTTCAAGAATCTTTTGGTTCCTTTTTGGGTGGACTGCTCCGTGACATTGAATCTATTGCCAGCCTTAAGCGGTGTCCATTGCCCTAACCATTTGAACTTTTCCTTGTACACAATTTCAGTCCCACTATTGGGGCATTGTAATATTCAAGCCAAGTCCCTCCATGTCAGAAATATTCTCTGACCTCGTACTGTCATTACCAAGTAAGGACCTCCATATTTGTTCTTGTCCTCTATGTTGGCATGAAATTCTCTGACGAGGTCAGGATAATAATACTTTGGCAACCTCAGCACTCCATCCCAACCCAAGTTGGCGAACATCTCCGTAATGTGGAGGTAGGCATCCATGTTCTCGGCTACATCCTTCTCAATGATTATCTTTTTATGCTCGTGCTCCAGCTACCATTGTTGATTCTCCAATGAGGTGAACCTTGATTTATCATCTGAGGGTTCACGAGGTGGTTCATGAGGTGGCTGGGATGAGGGACCTTCCCCTCTTTGCCCCTTGGGCCATATAGACCTCAAAGGGCCGCCTGCCATCTTTGTTCTCGGTATTATCTTGCATGAAGAAAAACAAATATTTATCAATAATGCTACAGGTATGCCAAATAGAGACTCATTCCGTACAATAACATCCGGTCCCTAAAAACACATTTCTCATTAACACCACACCCATACACAAATTAAATCCTCAAATTGTTGGGATTGCAATTCACATATGATAGGAGATAAAGATTGAGTAGTTTTTTATTAAAAGAAGAATAACTAATCAAATTAATAATCTCATAGAAGGAATATGCATATAAAGGTTATTGTTGCCAACTTAGCCTCAATATCCTATGTGACATTCGAAATGCACATTATTAGACTAGTTAATATCCCCAAGAACATCATTCAATCCAAAATCCATGAAAAATCTCCATTCTTACTAAAATTATCAATCCCAAGGAATAAGGGCAACAAAATTGAAAACTCATCAAATAGAAACTACATTGCCCAAAACTCATTATTCACTCATCACCCATCACTAATAGACTCTATTTCATATCATGTAATTCAATAATCAAAATCCAAATTTAACATATAAGTCACAAAAACATGTAAGGGTATAATCATCAAATCTCAACAATTAGCCTCTAATTCACGTAGCCCATGCTTTATTCAATCTCAAAGCATATAATTAACATTCAAAATAAGCCATCAAACTCAAAATATGGACTAGAAACACTTGCATTCAAATTTGAGTAAAATAGTACAACTATTTTTAGTCCAAGGAAAATTAGTAAATTGGATGTATTTTATCATAAAACTTAATAATGAGACTAAATAAAGTAGGAAGAGTTGAAAATGATCAATCATACCTTCAAAATTTAGGTGAAAAAGTGCTAGATTAAAACAAAGTCTCTAAAGGGGTGAAGTGTTTGAAGACCTTGAGAAATCCTTTTCTTCTCCTCAAAATCTATAGATAGATTGACTGTACTGGAGTGGGAGATGATGTTTTTGAGGATTAAAAGGTAGATGAAAGTGTAGGAAGAAGAATTAGGAAATGGTGTAGACACCAAATTTGGACACCATTTATTTTCAAACACCGGGGGACATGTTTGCACTTTTTGGGACAAATTTTAATTTTAATTTTTCAATAATCTGGGGGAAAAAATAGTAATTTTATTTGTAAATATTTTCATTAGTTTTGGAGGTTTTAAATTCACATTTCACTTTCATTTGTATTTTTTAATTTTCTGTGATTTTTCTATATGTAATTGGTATTCTTTATATTTTTACCAGCACAAGGGCAAAATGGTAATTTCACCTCGTGAATACCATTTTAATTCATTTTTAGGTCCAAAT
Source organism: Mitragyna speciosa (assembly GCA_024721245.1). Lineage (NCBI taxonomy): Eukaryota > Viridiplantae > Streptophyta > Magnoliopsida > Gentianales > Rubiaceae > Mitragyna > Mitragyna speciosa. Next base: position 88,138 of record CM045565.1, read on the forward strand.
TCATTTTTATAATTCTTTAAGCATGCTTCTGAATTTTCTTGATTTTTTCAGAAACAATTACTATTTTTCTGTGAATTTTCATTGCCCAAGGGCAAAATCATCATTTTACAAATTAAATTCATTTTTCTTCAATTTTGAGTCAAAAATGCATTTTCTAGTGTTTTAAGCTTATTTGTAATTTTTGATAATTTTTTGAGAACAGTAACAATTTTCATGTGAATTTTCATTGCCCAAGGGCAAAATCGTTATTTTACAAATTAAATTTATTTTTCACCAATTTTGAGTCAAAAATTCATTTTCTAGTATTTTAAGGTTATTTGTAATTTTTAATAATTTTTTGAGGTTAATATTTTTTTTGGTATTTTTGATGTCTAGTGGCAAAACCGTCATTTTACACCCCGAGCGCGTTTTTATTAGTTTTGAGCTTTAGTTTTTATTTTTGAAATCTACTATGAATTCTTTTTGAAAATTTAGAAATTTCTGTCAGATTCTTTGTATTAATTTTTAATTTTGGGGTTAAAAAAATATTTTTAATAAAATTAGTATTTTTTAATACCGGTGGCATTTTCGTCATTTTATAGCATTCTTGGCCAACAAGATAAGGGGCCTATAAATACCCCTTTTAATCAACAGAAAAAAAGGAGAAAAAATTTGGAAAACCCTAAAACACTTTTGCTTTTTGTGATTTTTTAGATTAAAACACACACTTTTACACCTTTTAAAACACACACTAGCCGCCACATCAATTTGGTTCACTATTCAACCGTCTTCTTCTTCAAGAAAGTTGATACTGTTCATCATTCGCTGTTCATCTGGTCTTTAAGCTCCAAAAGGTAAGTCTTAGTTTCTTTCTTTTGATTTTGATTCACTTTCCTTTTATTTTATTTTATGTTTTGTTGTGAATTTAATTAAATGTATTTGTTGTTGGGATTTTAGTTGAATTTGTGGGATTTTTTTATTTTTTCTTCTGCAAGTTTCTGGGTTTATTTCAATTTCTGGTTCATACTTATTTTTTCTTCTTCATTCCACCATTCAATGTTCCCACCACCTATTGCTACCACCCACAACCGGCTAATCAGCCCTCCACTCAACCGCTTGTCTACTCTAGCTATCGACAATCTGCAAGAGAGAACAGCATAAAATCAACAACTATCCATCACCAGAATCCAATTTCAACCAAAACCAATCCCAATTCCCAAACGCCCACAATCTGCAGCAAAATACAACCGCCAAAACAAACAATAAAAAAAATCAAATCACAACCAAATAGACTATGAACAATCAATTTGCAACCCATCACCACGCCACCATCCCAACCGAGACCTCCACCAGTCTTCTCCCCTGAATCGCTTCAACTCTGTTAATATTCCTACATCAATCAACCTCGCCAAGCTGCCATTAACAATCCGAAAGTGTCGACTCCAGCCAAGCCCAAGTCCACCATTATCGTCCAAACACTAATGAACCACCACATCAAGCCGTCTGCCCCACTGCAACTCCTCTCTACTCCACGTCCTACAAACAGACAACCAAGGAAACAACCCCAAATCAAACACAAACCACCAAAACTTGCACAAAACTAGCACAGAACATCTCCAATTTGCACCGTCAAACTAGTCCAAAGTCACCCAAAACCACCACTTCCACGTCACAGTCCCAAAAATTAGCAACTCTGCCACCCAATTCACCATCAAACATCCCAAATAGCACAGCAAAGCCACAAAAATTCACTGTCTCACTCGAAGCCACAACAGCTACTGGACCATCCCTATCGAGCCCACAATCCAACTGCCAATTCGCAACTCTCCCCAATTACCCTCACAACCAAGCCATTCTCCACCCCAAACTCCCACAATTCAACCCTTTCACAGCCCAATTCAATTGCACGGACAGCATGACCATCGTACCACCTCTTGGCCCCCTCCTCGCAGACACACCATCATCTTCCCCCTCACCAATACTCTCAGAGACCGCCATAAAAACCCACAATCAACAGCATCAAACCACAAGTACATACCACCTTTTGCTCCCCTGTCTCTCGCTGACGTCACTCATCCAGCTTCGCCTGCAAAAACACACATTATACACACACAGTTTCACTCTCACAGAACACACAATTAAACACTCCATTTGCACAATTCATGCATCAATCACATTTACATACACAAAATCCACACACAATAGCGCTAAACACGCAGTTATACGCTCAGCAACCATACACTCCACCACTCTACTTACATCTTCCCTTGCTTCAAAAGAGAAACTCGCTCGGAAATTCGCTCCACTGCTTCTGGAAAAAGAGGAAGAGATGAGCAGAAACGAATGAGAGAAGAGAGAATCAAGAAGAAAGAATCAGGGGAAAAGAAAGAGCTGGAGAGTAAAAGATAAAACTAGAGAGAACAAAGAGAGAAACGGAAAATCAAAGAAGCGGAGCAAGGAGAAAGCAAAAGAAAACAGAAAAATTGAGAGAGAAAAGGAAAAGATTTCGGCAAAAGGAAACGCAAGAGAGGGGAAACAGAGAGCAGTGAGGGTAGAGCAGAGAAAAGAAAAGAGAATGAAGAAGGAAAAGAGAGAAATCAAAGGGGGGGTTTCGGTTGAGAGAAGAAGCAAAAGAGCAAGAGAGAGAGAGAGAGCGAGAGAGAGAGTATGAGAAGAACGAGAAGCAGGAGAGAGAATGAGAAGAAGAAAGATAGGGGAGAGAAAGAGAGAACCAGGAAAGAAGAGAAAAAGCAACGCAGAAAATAAAAAATAGAAAGAAAAGAGAAATAGGGCAATTTCTGAAAGAGAGAAGAAAGAAAAAACTTGGAAAATCGATTAAAATTTTCAGATTTAAGGGGTATTTTTGGACCTTTCATGACGTTTATTTTGTTTAACCCAAATGTATCAATGGTTTGGTGTAGTTCATTTTAGTTATTTGTTTAAGATTAACCAAGTTTTTTTTAGTTAGTTAATTATTTCAGTTTTTGAATTTAGTTTGCATTTTTTATTTTAATATTTTCATTTATAGCAAATATTTACACTTTAATCCTTATATTATTGTGTATTACTAATTGGCTTCACAACTATTTTTATGCTATTCAATTAAGTCCATCCTTAATTGCATATTCACCCCCCACTTGCTGTATTTTTATTCTAAGTATCTTTTAACTTGCTGTAATTTTTTTTAGGGTTTAGGGTGCTGGAATTTTATCCTAAAAGTCTTTAAGCTTGCTGGAATTTGGTCCTAACTTCTCATACTCGCTGGGATTTTACTTCCAAGTCCTTTAAGTTGCTGAAAATTCTTTTATGGCCTTAGAACATTGTTACAATTTATGCTTTTGCCCCCCTTAGTTGCTAAAATTTGCGTTTTACCCTAGTTTCTCAATATTTACATATTTTTGGCTTCATTTATTTATTAAATAGTGGTACCTTAACACGTGTATTCATTTTTTAGCATTGGTACCGGGTCTTCCAAGAGTTATCCCTACTTCTTATTAATTTCTTTTTTATGTGCTCCAATGTGCCTTATGTGATTTTTTATGCGTTTATTCACATATTTCCTACTTGGTATGTTCTTTATGTATTTATTTCTTTCATGCGATTTCATTTTAAATCTTATTATTTCTTTATTATTATTTTGATAAAAATGTAATATTTTTGTATTTAGCTAGTCAATGTAATAGTTAGATTATTTTTCTCATATTTTAGTAAAAATTATGTAATTAGATGGAAAATGTAATAGATAGGGAATTTTAATTTTTCCCTTTTTAAAATTGTATTTAAGCCCCCGGTGTAATAGTTAGGGTTTATTTGCTTTTGCGTGCTTACATGCTTCTTTGATTTACCGCTTTCATTAGGATTTTGCATCTAGATATTATGTCTATGTGTTACGTGCTCCTACTTGACTTTATATGTCTTTATATGTTTAATTTGCTTTTAATTCATGCTTTAATGTTTAATTCATGATTTATGGTATCCCGTCACTACACTAGTCCAACGTTAGTTGTGGTTTCATTTCTTTTTCTCGCTAGTCCAACGCTAGTGAGATTTTTTTAGAACGGGCTAATCCAACATTATACCCTTAGAACATTTTAGTGTTAAGTGCATTTGTGTGTATTTCATATCATCACACGCACTAATGTTTTAGAAAATCTTCATTTTTGCATGATTTGTATGTATTTTTATTTTATTATTATCTTATTATCTATTATCTATTTTTAACAAATATCAGTGCATGACCTTTAGGTTGCATCTCACTTAGAGATTAGGACATTTGTGTGATTCGACTAGAAATAGTCGTCTACTCACGTGGGAAGCGGTGGCGTATAGGCCGTTCCCCCCTCCGCGAGTAGAAACATTCAGTCACGAGATATTAGTCCCTCGTACCCGTCATGTTGCATACCCACCTTCTTTCTTCACTTACTATATATTATTATTTTCTTTTCTTTTTGCATCACATTTTGCATAAAACTCGTGACTCCCTCGAGGTTTCGACTCGGGTTTTGCAATTAATGCGATAATTCCAACCAAGCCTCGACGGAACATGACGACCCTCACGATATTCACATTTAGACTTAGGATTTGCATTCACATAGATACATCCGAACGTGATAGAATCTAGGGTTAATTTAGGAAATTTTGATTAAACCTCGCAACTAACCTCGGCTAGGTTGAAAGGGTGCCTTAGGCCCAAGCCTTCGCCTTCCCTTTCTTCAAATGTGATTCCCGAACCTTTTTCTTTCGTTTTTCGTAGACCGAAGTCGAAAAAGGGTTTTTAATAATTTTTTTAAAATTTTACTTTTTGTTTTGTTTAAACGATTTTTTTGGGTGACTTGGTACACCCTAACTCAGTACCAAGTGGCGGCTCTATTTTCTAAAAATAAAACCCTTTTTCAAATTAAGTTGGCCAAAACTGTCGCATTTTCTAGTCCCGGCCTTATTTTCTTTTAAAATACCATTTTCTACTAAACAACACTTTTTCACTAAACATACGATTTTTTCTCACAAACGCGTGGCTTTTCAAAAAAACTCTATCTTTTCAAAAGGGTCTCGGACCGAACCGTCTTTTCGGGACGCGATAGGCAACGACTCCACTAGCACCCTTTTACCCTCTTTTACCTATGATTTTTTAGGGCGCGACAAATGGAAGAGAGGGCTTCTTGAAAGAAAGAACACAAAGAGTTTTTTTTTTTTTTGAAAATTTCAGCGTAAAAACCCTTTTTGCAAAATCTAGATGAGGCCGGGCAAAAGGCCGTGGTGCGGCCTTGCTCGCGACTTTCGTCAGATTATGCATAAAACAAAAGTGAAACAGAGTTTGGCCTCTGACCTTGGCCGTGGGGAAGGCCGTAGCCTTGCCCGCGGCCACGGTCTGAAGGCTTCAAATTCGTGTTTTCTTCACTCCAAATCAATCTCCAAACTCCTACCTAACACGGCCTTGCCCGTGGCCTTGGTCAGAAGGCTTCAAATTCGTGTTTTCTTCGCTCCAAATCAATCTCCAAACTCCTACCTAACACTTTAAGGTTCTAGTGAGTGCTTACATAGTAGAAATTTAGTACTAATGACTAGAAAAACATGCATAAAAGAAAATTGAACTCCTTTGAATGTGGTGCTTCCTGTACTCATACACCAATTAAAGTGTTCCCTTTTTTCATTGGACATGTAAAAGACTCAACAAACACATTATTAAAGAAATTATATTAAACTAATGCAAATAAATTAAAAATTTTCAATTACCAAAAAGAAATAATGCTAAAATATTGGGTTGCCTCCCAACCAGCGCTTTGTTTAGCGTCGTTAGCTCGACGTTCAATAGGTGCTCATGAATTGGGATCATAGAAGCAGTGAACCTCCCTCACTTGATCATTGAAGTCTCCTCCAAGGTAGAACTTGAGTCAATGTTCGTTGACTTTGAATGTTCCCTTGTCCTTGTGTGTGATTTCTACAACACCATAAAGGAAAACTTGGTTAACCACAAACGGTCCAGACCATCTAGACTTAAGTTTACCTGAAAGAGACGAAGTTTAGAATTAAAAAGTAGGACTTGGTCTTCGGGCTGAAACTCCTTCGGCTGCTTGATATTGCGATCATGCATTGCCTTCATTTTTTCTTATAAATTCTTGCACTTTCATAAGCTTCTTGACGCCATTCATCGAGTTCATTCAGCTGAAACTTCCTCTTCTCACCTACACAATTAAGATCAAAGTTAAGGCTCTTAATAGCCCAATAAGCCTTACGTTCTAACTCCGTAAGTAAGTGACACGATTTTTCATAAACTAGTCTATAAGGAGTAGTTCCTATAAGAGTCTTTATGCTGTCCTATAGGCCCATAATGCATCATCTAGCTTAATAGACTAGTCCTTCCTAGAATGCTTAACTGTTTTTTCCAATATTCTTTTCAATTCTCTGTTTGTTACTTCAACATAACCACTACTCTGTGGGTGATACGAGATAACTACTGTGTGAGTCACACCAAACCTACTGAGCACTTTTTCAAATTTTTGGTTACAAAAGTGAGTGCCCCTATCACTAATTATTGCTCGTGGTGTGCCAAATCGTGTGAATAATTTTCTTAAAAATTTTACCACTACCCTAGTATCATTCGTAGATAAAGCTTGAGCCTCCACCCACTTAGAGACATAGTCAATTGCCACTAAAACATATTTATTCCCAAAGGATATTGGAAAAGGCCCCCTAAAATCTATCCTCCATAAATCAAATATTTTACATTCAAGAATAACAAATTGGGGTATTTCGTCCCTACGAGAGAGGTTACCTAGTCTTTGACACTCATCACATTTCTCAACATACCTTTTGACATGTTTAAACAATCTAGGCCAGTAGAAACCTATCTCAAGGATCTTTCTTGCCATCCCATTAGTTTGGTAATGACCTCCAGCGGACCCCTTGTGACAATGCTCTAGAATGGCCTCTGCCTCAGGATAGTTCACGCACCTCCATATGACATGATCTGTACAAATCTTAAACAAATATGGTTCATCCCATAAGTAATGTCTCAACTCGGAGAAGAATTTCTTCTTCTTCTGATGAGTTATTTTCTTGGGGAGAACCCGTGAAGCCAAATAATTAGCTATATCAGCAAATCACGAAGTATGAGGATAGGAAGAAGAAAAAGTATAGAGCCTCTCATCAGGGAATTCCTCATTGATTTCTCCTTTGTGTGGATCTTCCAGTTGGTCATTCTCAAGGTGAGAAAGGTGATATGCCACCAGATTTTCTGCTCCTTTCTTGTCCTTGATCTCAATGGCAAACTCCTGCAGTAATAACACCCATCTAATCAATCTAGGCTTAGCATCGTTCTTACTCAAAAGATACCTAAGTGCCGAGTGATCAGTGTATACAATAATTTAGACATAATAAGATAGGATCTAAAGTTTTCAAAAGCATAAACTATCGCAAGCAGCTCTTTCTCTGTTGTGGCATAATTCTTTTTAGCATTAGTCAAAGTTTTGCTCGCGTAGCAAATAGGACAAAAATGCCTATTCTTCTACTGTCCAAGTACTGCACCCACTACAAAATCACTAGTATTGCACATCAATTCAAATGGTAAAGACCAATCAGGTGCTACCATAATTGGGGGGTGAGTCAATTTCTCTTTTAAAATGCAAAAGGCATTCAGGCAATCATTATCAAAATAAAAAAAAAAAAAATCCTTTTCTAGCAATTTCATTAAAGGTCTAGCTATCTTGGAGAAATCTTTGATAAACCTTCTATAAAACTAGCATGTTTAACAAAGCTCTTAATTGCCTTAATTGAAGTGGGTGGTGGCAATTTTTTTATGGTTTTCACTTTTGCCCTATCTACTTCGATGCCTCTTTTTAAAATTTTATGACTTAACACTATGCCTTCTTGAATCATAAAATGGCATTTTTTCCAATTTAGTACTATAGTAATTTCCTTACACCTTCTAAGTACCCTATCTAAATTAATAAGACACAAGTCAAAGGAATCACCAAAAATAGAAAAAATTGTCCATAAATACCTCCATGATGTCCTCGACTAGGTCATCAAATATGGCTACCATGCATCTCTGAAATGTTGCCTGTGCATTGCAAAGTCCAAAGGGCATCCTCCGAGTATGCAAAAAGTGCCATACGGGCAGGTGAAGGTCGTCTTTTCTTGATCTTCAGGGGCTATTGGGATTTGGAAAGTACTCCAGATAGTCCATCTCAGGAAGCAATAATACTCGTGCCCAGAGAGTCGCTCCAACATCTGGTCAATGAAGGGTAACAGGGAAGTGATCCTTGCATGTAGCATTGTTCAGCTTCCTGTAAGTCTATGCAGACTCTCCATCCAGTGACGGTCCTCATCGGGATGAGTTCGTTCTTCTCGTTTGGAACTACCGTCATGCCTCCTTTTTTTGGTACTACCTGCATAGGGCTCACCCAAGAATTAGTCAGAAATAGGATAAATCACCCTGCGTCAAGTAGTTTAATTACCTCTGCCTTCACCACATCCTTCATGTTCGGATTTAGCCTCTTTGGGGTTGTACTACCGACTTGAAATCATCTTCAAGTAGAATCTTATGAGTGCAGAAGGAGGTGCTGATACCCTTGATGTCAGATATCTTCTATGCAATAGCCTTCTTATGCTCCTTCAACATTTGAAATAGCCTTTCCTTCTTCTGTTCTTCTAGTCTTGATGCTATAATTACTGGCAGTTTTGAGTTTTCTGCTAAGAATGCATATTTCAAATGGTCGGGCAATCTCTTCAACTCCAGTTCAGGGGAGTCCTCAATTGAAGGCTTAAGACCACCCCCGCTCGTTCCGTCTAACTCTTCAAATGGCTTAATTCTCCTCATTGGCTCCTTAGCTTCCAAGTGGGCTACCTGCTCCTTGATTTCTAAGTCGAACAATGAGCTTTTCTCATGGATGATACATGATTCTAATGCATTATCTATAGGAATCTCTTGCAAAATAGAAAATGCATCGATATCAGTACTATCTACATAAAAACATGTATCATCCCTATCCAGAGAATGTCTCATGGCTTCAAGTATCCTGAAGACCACTTCCTCATCCTCTACTGTAAGAGTCAATTTCCCTGCATGAACATCTATCAAGGCTTTAGCAGTAGCCAGGAAAGGTCATCCTAGAATTAGAGGAATCTCTAGATCATCTTTCATATCTAGTATGACAAAATTCACAAGAAAAATGAATTTATCTATTTTGATCAAAACATTCTCTATGATACCCCTAGGATATTTAATAGAGCGGTTTGCCAACTATATACTCATTCTAGTGGGGTTAGGATCTTCTAGACCTAGTTTCAAATACATATTATTTGGCATTAAATTAATGCTAGTCCCTAGGTCAGCTAAGGCCCTATCAATAGATAAACTATCGATGTCACAAGGAATAGTGAAACTCCCTAGATCTTTCAATTTCTGTGGCAGTTTATTTTGTAGAATGGCTGAACATTCTTTATTCAGTGTGACAATTGAGAGCTCCTCCAATTTCTTTTTATTTGTCAGTAGGTCCTTCAGGAACTTTGCATGTTTAGGCATCTGCGATAACGTGTTAACAAACTGTATGTTAATCTGTAGTTGTTTGAAAAGTTTCAAAAACTTACCAAATTGCTCATCCTTATGGTCTTTTTGAGGTCTGCTTGGATATAGAATAGGAAGCTTGTATTCTTTCATCATCTTTTTCTTTGGCTCCACCGCCTTGCTCTGCTCATCTTCTTTTTCTTCAACCCCTTTTCCAATAGAAACCTCCTCTTTCTCTCTTGCCTCCTCACCTTGCAACTCCTTCCCACTTCTTAATGTGACTGCTTTTGCCTGCTCCCTCGGGTTGGTCTTGGTGTTGCTTAGGAACGTCCCTTGAGGTTTTTCTAAAATCAACTTAGCAATTTGGCCAATCTGATTCTTTAGATTTTGTATACTTGCTTGTTGATTCCTTAAAGATGCCTCAGTGCTTTGGAAGCATGTCTCAGATGTCTGGATGAATTTAGTCATCAAGTCCCCCATACTTGGCTTCTTCTCTTAAGGCTGGTGCTGTTGGTGGAAACTTGGTGGAGGTTGTCTTTGTTGTTCTTAATTTCTCTATAAGAAGTTAGGGTGATTTCTCCATCCAGGGTTATATGTGTTGCTGTAGGGACTATTCTGGGGTCTCGATGCATTTCCCATGTAGTGAGCCTATTCATCAGTGATCTTTGTGGCACCGAGCATTGGACACTCTTGATGGCCATGACCTCCCCCACAGAGGTCGCAATGCATCACTTGAGTTGGTCTTTGTGCAGTTGAAAGTCCATCTATTTTCTTACTTAATGCTTCCACCTGGACTGCCAATACAGTGACTGCATCTACATCATAGACTCCCGCTGGCTTAGGAGGTCTAAAACGACTGCCCTGCCATTAGGAGCTATTGATTGCCATTTCCTCTATCAACTCGTGGGCGGTTTCTGGTGTCTTGCTATTTAGAGTCCCTCCGGCAACTGCATCTATCATCTGCCTGGTTGCCGGACTCAGCCTATTGTAGAAAGTCTGCACTTGAAGCCATAACAGTAACCCATGATGAGGACATTTCTTTAGTAGTTCCTTGAATCTCTCCCATGTGTCATAAAGAGTCTCTGATTCCATCTGTGCATATGAGGAGATGTCGTTCCTCATTTTAGCAGTTTTGGCTGGTGGAAAGTATTTGGCTAGAATCTTTTAGCCATCTAGTCCCATGTTGTGATGGACCCTCGAGATAGCGAATTCAGCCACTGCTTTGCCCGGTTCCTCAGTGAAAACAGAAATAATCGCAACCTAATGGCGACTTCTGATACCCCATTCATCTTGAATGTGTCGCAAATCTCAAGAAAATTTGCGATGTGGGCACTTAGGTTTTCGTTTAGGAGACCATCATATTGGACGTATTGTTGTACCATCTAAATTACATTGGGCTTGATTTCAAAATTGTTTGCCGCCACTTGTGGTCTAACTATGCTAGGTTCTGTCCCTGTTAAGTGTGGCCTATCATAATCAGACATAGTCAATTGTCATGGTTGTTGCTGCTGGTTTTGAGCATTCTCCTGGTAGAGAGGATTTTCATTGACTATGGGATTGTTATTGGGGGGTTGTGCCATCTCTAGATATCATTGGTGCTCTAATTCGATCTCCTACCTCCTTGTCTAAGTCTTTCTCAAAGTGCTCGAAGGAACGTTCATTCAATCTCCGGGTCTTGCTCCAAAAATGCAACATGACTACTCCTTATCATGTACTAGAGCAAATACCTGTAAGTCGTGCACAAAGATAGCTATCAAATATTAAAAATTAACAATAATAAATACAAAAGTAAATAAACAAATAGAAAAACAATAATTAAAGTAATAAATTGTAAGTGTTCCTAATATCACAATCCCCAGCAACAGAGCCAAAAACTTGATGTCCATCGAGATATACTACGAATCGTTAGACAAGTATACCTATCGTTCTATAGTATAGTTTAGATGAATATCAGGTATCGTTTCGCACAAGGATTATGACTACTAGTACTAACTCTTGTTCTATTATTTAACCTTAAAAAAAAGAGTGAATGAGAATTAATTCAATTGTTGTGAAATTAACTAAATACTAATCTAATTTGACCAAAGTAGGATAACACTAGGACACTAAGTTATTGAATTCAACAATTAATCAAGAGAGAACATAGATTGGGAATTCCTCTAGTCGTCCTCGTAGTAATTCAATTCTTGGTCAGTTAAGTTACAAATTTTCCTAGACCCAAAAATCCCTTCTATGGCATATAACCTTTTTCAAGGATGATGCTCCTTATCCTCTTAATTGATTAGTGAGAATCTCTTCTTCTCTAAAACCCTAAAAGAATGATTCAGAATTGTGGATTTCACAAAATGAGTTAGATTTGAATCTAACTTGGGAAGGCCTAAGCCATCCTATCTTTAGTGATTCTTGCAGGCCTTTTTATTTGTGAAGTGATTCAAATCAATCAAGTAATTTCTCAATTAACTTAAGTTGAAATCGTGGATTAGAAAAGAGCATGCACAACCCAATCCAATCATACCAGTTATTCCACAAATAAATCTATGTAAAAAGAGTAACTTTCATTAACCAAATTGAATCAATCCACAAGAAATAAACTAGGGTTCAACCCATCTAGGTTCATAACAAATTAGTTCATAATGGAATAAGGAAATTCAACAATCAATAGAGGAAAAACAATAAAACCCATTCTCATGGTGAATTTGAGTCTTCAAGTTTTGTTGTAGAGATTCTCCTTCCTTTATTGCTACAATCATCTTACTTAGAATCCTTGTATGTGCCAGTTTTCTATGGTCAAATAATTCAGATGGTGCTACTCATTATTGGATTAAATGGAGAGATTTTTGCATGCCTGTGGATGAAGGAGGAGTTGGCTTCCATGATTTGATGAAGTATATTTTGCCTTTTCTATTAAATTATGGGGGTTGTTTTGTACACAACAATCGTTGTGGGCAAATTTTATGAAAGCCAAGTATTGTGGTGTGTAGTATCCAAACCTTGTATGCCCTTCTATGTTTTCATCTTTAACATGGAAAAGGATGTTGAAGGTGTGAAATGTGACAGAAAAAAATATAAACTGGTTGTTGAGGAGTGGTGACTGTAATTTCTGGTATGATAATTTGGTTGGGTTTGGCCCACTTTGTTGGAGAGGTAGGCAAGATGGGAAGCATAAGGTGTCTGATTTTGTGGTGAATGGAAAGTGGAATTTGGCAAGGTTGTAGAGTTGCTTGTCTCAGGATGTGGTTAATGAGATACTAGCAGTAGCTGCCCCATCTTCTTCATCCCCTGATATTTGTGTTTGGTCTCCGTCATCTATAGGTAATTTCTCTGTTGCATCTGCCTTTGATTTGGTTCATAAGGTGTCGCATAAATCGTGGTTATTTGGGAGATTATGGCTGGAAAAAAATTCCACTGAAAATTTCTTTCTTTATATTGAGGTTATTATTATGCAAAATTCCTTTTCAAGATGTGTTGTGGAGGTTTGGCTTTTTGGGGCCATCTAAGTGTTTCTATTGTTCATTTCCTTGTATGGAGATGATTTATCATGTATTTATATTAGATGATCTTGCTAGGAGAACATGGGCCTAGTTTGGCAAGGAATTCGATGTGTCTATATCACAGGTTTCTATTAGAGCTTGCTTGGCGTCATGGTGGTTTAAGAGGTCATCCTCAAAGTGTCTAAATTTTGTGATGCACATTACTCTATTAATGATTTGTTGGCATATTTGGACATTTCATAATTTTGTTTATTTTGAAGGAGCTAGTTTGCAATGGTGGAGTTTTTTGTCATCAATTATGAAAGATATTAAAGCGGTGGTTGTTGCTAGATTTCCATTCCTGCTTGTCTTTTCTTTGGATTGGAAGAATTTCATTCAGGTAATTTCAAAGCAACATTGTAGGAAGGTAGAGAAATGGGTTCACTGGATTAAGCCAAAAGAAGGAGAGTTTGTCCTTAGCATGGATGGGGCTTCAAGGGGAAATCCGGGTAAAAGTGGAGGTGGAGGCATTCTCTGAGATTTTCAGGGTAACATGATATTAGCTTTTTCATGTTATTTTGGTTCTTTGACTTGTGTACAAGCTGAAGTGAAGGCTCTCTTATATGGTGTTCGTTTATGTGAGGCTCATGGCCACAATAATATTCACATTCAGATGGATTCTAAACTGCCGGTAGAGATATTAGATTCTAAAGCTAAATATCCTTGGTTTGTTGCATTTGAAATAGAGCAATTATTGTATTATCATTTTTCTTCAGTCTCTTATTGCTACAGGGAGGAAAACAAAGTCGTTGACTTATTTGCCAACGTTGGATGTGATGCAAGAGAGAATCGAGTTTATTTTCATTCTACAGAACTTCCTAGGCTAGTATTTGGTGAGGTTAGAATGGATAGATTAGCAATGCCTTCTTTAAGAATATGTAATCATTTTTAGTTTTTAGTCATTTGGTATTTAAAAAAATATATCTTCATGTATTCTTTTTGGAGGTAAGGTTTATGTCCCCCTCCTTGTATTTTTTTTTATTGTAGTTTGAATAAAATATTGGGCTGGCATCCCACCCTTGTGTATGGGGTCTTTGCTAAAAAAAAAAAAAAAACTTATGTGTTAGTTCATTCTTAAACCAACAACAAGAACAAGATATGTCAAGTTTATTTTAGTGTGTACCCTAAAACCAAGATGGTTTAAGGTGTTTTATATGCTATATTTATCCATGTGGTATTTTTCTTTATCGTCTATACTTGTATTTCCATGTTACTTGTTTGATTGATAAAGTCCTTAGAATATTGACTATGTATTACAGATTGTAAGGGTTACAATTATGAGACTCTAATGCATAAAGTCATATTCTTAAATATCCCCAGTCATAGTATTAATGAGATTGGACATCATTATTGCGGATAGACTAGCACATACTTTGCCTCTACTTATGGTAAGTAGTAGTTGATCTCATTGACTATGGTGTGCGTGACACTTAAGCTGGTATGTGGATGCTTGTTTCAGAACAAGTTCATTGGATTGATCCGCCAAGAGTTTCAACTATAGTGCCAATGGTTAAACTCTTAATGACAATGGTGTAAGTGATCCTTTGACTTGAGATTACCATAGTATCTTGAGTGTGGATTGCTATACTTTGACTCTATTCCTCGATGCCCGTAAAAGGGTAGCCCATAGGTTAGAGATTGGGTATAGTTTGAAGTATGGAAAGATAGTGAGTAATCAATATAGGATTCACCACTCCTTAATAGGAGAGTATATCCTTTTATGGCCACTTGTTGGAAATATTAACTCATAAATCTTCTGCAGAAGTGATAGTATAACTTGGAAGTAGTTTCAAGGTTATACATCATGGAGAGTTATATTTCTAGAACAAGAAAATATAAATTAGTCATTTTTTAAAGTATGCACTATACTTTTAGACTAATTGGGATATAGTGTGGTGAAAGGATATTAATTACACGGTAATATTGTCATTGAAGGGTATGGTCTACCATATGACTTTCCTATTCATTTGGGTGGTCATGATGCATTGCTAGACGCCACTCATGATTTATAAGTATGAATTGATTAATTAGTGAATTAATGATAAATTAAAAGTGTTTAATTTATCTAGCTCAATTAATGAGTTATAATTTATGCTTATTACCAACGTGAATGGAACCTAATGGATCACACACATAAAGAACAAAATCTTTGGGTTAAAATGTAATTAAAATAAGTATGAGATACTTATGGGGTTAATTTATGAGATAAATTAACTTAAAGGACTTATTTATAAATATTCTAAGTCTTGTAGGAAGTTAGTTTCCTAAAAGAAATAAAGTAACTAATTGGTTTCCTTATGGAATATATTTCCTAAAGGAGAAGGATTAGCTTAAAGTAAGTTGCCTAAACCTTCTTGGTTTCTAATTAGTTTTATTTCCTAAAAGACTAAAATACTTCCTCTATAAATAGGTTCATGCTTTGACTCTTGAATTATTATTATTGCAACACAAAAGAAAACTAGTGAGAGAAAATTGAAGAAAGAAGAAGGCATGCCTCTTTCTCTCTCTAGGCGTCTCTCTCTCTCTCTCTCTCTCTCCTAATTGTTAGGTTTTTCTTCTTCTTGTGTTCTTAAATAATTCAAGGGGGCTAGCACTTAAAAGTCAAAGCAAGCAAGCCTACAAGGTTCCCAAAGAAGTTATTCGTGTGGATATCGTTAGAGGCTTTACGCTTGGAGGGCTTTTTCGTGGTAGATCTAACATCTTCTTCGAAGGATCTTTGCCTAGAAGCATAGAAATCTTCTGTGCTTAAGGTAATCTTCATGCAAACCCCCTTGTTAATCATATAGATATGTCAAAGAGATCCATGGTTAAGGTAATAAAATTTTATTTTTCCGCTGCGTTACCTATGCTATTACCTTACAGTTTAATCCTACTTAAAGCATATCATTAGTTTCATCTTAACCCTTGGCTTGTAATTAGTTCATATTGAAGATAAAAACAAGTAAGAACGTGAACATAATGTTTAAACTCATAACAAAGATTGAAAGTAGAGAGATAGAGTTAGAAATTCTCATTTCATAAGCTCAAGTCTTCATTTCCTCCATTGAAGATGAATTGATACAAGTGAAATTCCACCAAGAGTCTCTCCACAAATATTGCTTTTCCTAAAAACTACTAAGAGAAAAACTAAACTAAAACCACTTTAGGAGTGGTCCTCTTACCAAGGTATAGTTCAAGCATAAACTAAGCTTAAACTAAGCATATCTTACATGAACTACAAAGGCATATATTTATAGGAGAAACCCAAGTTCAAGTCACTTTCTAAGTTGAAGATGTAATGATGAAATTTGATTCCAAATCTTTGAAAATCTTGCCCTGAACTTTGCAATGATCTTCTAGTGCAGAGAGAATGCAGCTAGACATTAAAATTATTTGGAAAAGAGGTGTGAACAAGCTGCAAGTTGAAAAGAGCCGAAATTCTGCAATTGATCCAATATGTATTTAGTCATCATTTTTCTACAAAATCAAATAAACTTGAATCCTGCCTCAAAATGCTAATTTTCAGACTAAAAATCCTAACTTAAGAGAAATACTTGAATTGATGGAAAATAATGAAATTGAGCCATTTTAATATCAAAAATATAAAAAACATACTAAAATCACACTAAAATCATATATAAAATTCTATACTAAAATAGGTAAAATTATTACTTATCAAACTTCCCCACACTTGAATCATTGCTTGTCCTCAAGCAATTGGAAAATCAAGAGATCAAAACATGATTCAAAGCTTGAAATAACTAATGCCACATTATTGAATGTAATTCCACAAGATAGAACAAATAAGCATTATGCAATTCCTTGTCAAGTTTTCAATACTCATCATGTCAAGTAAAAAGGAAATAATTATATCAAGATTAAAACATTCTTTAGCCAAATTCCAATGCCTTACAAAATTTCACGTACTAAGTATTCAATATAGACAATTATATACAATTCAATTTACACACAATCGGGACATATTGAACTTTGTAATTTGTAAGTGTCTTTTGACGCGAAGTTGACATTTGTATATGAAAACTCCCAGTTACTCAACACTTTGATCATTTTAAGCACAATTTAGCCCTTAGTTTGAGAAGTGAAATTGTCTTTTAATGAAAAGATTGACATTTTGTGATGAAGATCCCTTATTACTCAACAATTTATTTTCAATCAAACTTGCTATGCACACTCAAAATTCAGTTGCTGTTTGACACGAAAATATTTTGTGATGAAAATTCTCGGTTACTAAGCAATTTGAATAATTGGAGTAGAAATAAATAATCATTTATCATTTTGCTCATAATATAGATGTCCCTCTATTCAGACATTGCATAAGTATACTTCTTGTCCATATCTACCACTTAATAATGTAAAATCAAGTAAAGAAAATAATTTTAAAATCAAACATGCTAAATCAAGACATAATTACAACCAATTTACAAGATATAATTTCTTAAAAACAAACCTCCTAATCACGCATTAACTATTTTTTCATATATTTGTAACAATCATTCAATCAAAGTTGCATAAATTGTATAAAAAACTAAGAGAATTTAACAAGTTAATGGCACAAAAGTATGATAAAGAGGCAAATTTTGAAAAATTTTGGCTATATTTTTCTAAAACAATATCTTGACACAATTACTTCAAACCACACCAAACATAATCCTTTATCTTCCCCCAATACTTAAAATGAAACATTGTCCTCAATGTGAAGAAGGAAAAATAAGAAAGAAAATGGAACAAGAAATCTCCCCTTGTTTAGTTGATATGTCCAAAAATTGTTATTGTTGTTGTCCCTTGAAGTACTTGGCCTTTGTAAAGTTTCGTCTTGCAATGCTTCACCATGTTTCTCAAAGGATCCATTATTGCTCACTAACCTTCCTTCAAAGCTTAAACAATGTCAAATGCTATGTTGAAGCATGTTTGAATAACCATTAAGCTCAAAAAGTATCATAGCATGCTTTGAAACACTTAATTTTTCCCACACTTAGTTGTTGCAATGTAGCTCCAAGGATGTGGAATTTTGATGCATGTGTTATAAGAGAAAATGGTGTGTTATAATGAAGTAATATGTAAAAGAAACTTTTGTCAAATTGCCTCAAAACAAAATTTCATACTTTGATACAAAAAGTTAAAGTTTGAACCAATGAAGTGAAACATGTGATGCAATCCCTTTGAATGTGTTAAAGTGATGTTTTCATGCTCACAAAGTTGCCCAACAATTTTGCAAGAAAAGCCATTAAACCATCAAACAAAATTGACCAAAATTAGCCAAAGAACCCTCAAAATATGCAAGATCCGTGGGTCAAGGTGACTCGTGGATCCCATGGATACCTCCCAGTTTCTGCAGAAAAAATTTCTACTGCAAGGGTGTACCAGGCTGATTTTTCAGCAATTTTGAATGATGATGTCTTCCATTCAAACTTCAAATTTTGGGAAAACAACTTTATAATTATGTTAACAAGCTTTAAATTCATGCATTAAACTCATCCAAATCATCAACACATAAGAAATGAGAATCAATCAAAGTTGGCCTCCCGAAAATTCTACGACATTGATTTCAAGATGAACTTGAAATTCAAACGTTTCTTTTTGATGTTTTGGATCAATTCAACACTTCAAACATGTTTCCTATGTTAAAACAAAGTTCTTAACATGATTTTGAAGCATCCAAAACATCAAAATTTCAAAGTTAGCATCAAAATCTCAAAGAATCTCCTTTAAAGTATAGTAACTAAATGAATAGTTACCTTTTTCACTTAAAAGCTCAATTTGATTCTTTGCATGTTTTGGACTTTAAAATCACTTTGAACAAGTTTTAAATGATAAAACAAAGTTGCTTAAAACCAATTTATTCAACAAAAGTCCATGGATTACCAAATGAGGATCAAAATGCTCAATGAAACTTAACTTATGAATAGTAAAACCAATGGAATAGTAACTTTGAGCTTCATGCTTCAAATTGGTTTCCTTTTTCATTTAAACTTCAAAACCACTTCACACACATTTCAAATAATGAAACTAAGTTGTCTAAACCAAATGTACCTTAAAAACACAAGAGATATGAAAATTTTGCATTAAACATCTAAGTTTAAACATGAACCTCAAGGATTGCATAAAATGCTTCAAGTTCTAATTCAAACTAAACTAATGAAACAAACTAACTACAAAACACACATAAAATATAAAACACATTAAAGCAATTAAAAATACCAAAAACATTGGGTTGTCTCCCAACAAGTGCTTCATTTAAAGTCTAGAACTAGACTTTTCTCCAACATTCTCATGTAATTGGAGTGTCCCACAAAGGATATAATACACCTTTATTGCTTAATTGATTAAGCAAATAGATGTGCATTCTTTGAGCAAGAATTCGTGTTCCCTTATTCATAATCTATTGAATCACCATAGTTACAAGAGAAATGCACTTAACAAAGAAATCATAGCCAAATTTAACTAGACTCTTCTCTTGTGTTAACCATTCATAGGTACCAATGAAATCAATGTGAGAATTGAAAGAAAGTTGTTTTTCATTTGAAATCGCATCACATGGCATTTCATCATACTTAACCTCAAATTCATGAATATGCTTGTTTTCACTCATAAAATCATCATATTCATAAAAAGTAGGAGAAACATCATATTGATCATCATTCTTACTTTCCATTTTTTCTCCTACATTTTCACAAACATATTTATCTTCATCATGCATAGAATCAAAAGTAGGGGGAATAGACATTTTGGCATTATCAACAACCTCCTTTTCTTAAACTACCTTATCAAATTGAACATTCAATTCACGCATTTGTTCCTCATTATGATCAAAAGTAGAAGATTCAAGCCATTGGACAACATGCTCAAAACAATCATTATTATATCCCAAATCATATTCATCATCATCATCATAAAGAGCTATTGATATTTGCTAAAGTATACTAGTTTTTATTAGGTTTTAGGGTAGGTTTTAGAGTTTCTCATTGAGTTTTATTAGGTTTTTAGGGTAAGTTTTAGAGTTTCTCGTTGAGTTTTTCTTTATTTCTTTGCTATTTCTTCTCATTTCAGATTTGAATGCCAAATTGTGTAAAGGTGTGATTTACATGTGATTTTGTATCATTTTCATAGGGTTTGCACATTCCATCACCAATTTGGATCAATTTGGATGGCAATTGGATGATATTTTGAAATGATTTGAATTTGGTGATGAGTTAAAAGTCAAGAAACCCTCAAAGTGGTGCAAAGAAGCACTAGGGGAAGAAGAATTGAAAAAGAAACGGTTTGGCAGCTTGGACATATTTAAGTGAATTGGTGATAACTTGAGCTCGAGATATTAGATTAAGGTGATTCATGAAGCATTTTGAAGTCAAGACAATGATCTACAATTCATATGAAGACATCAAAGTCCAGTTCTCACATTTCGAGGGTCAAAATTCTAAGTAACTGAAGCACATTTGTAATGCAAAGTTGTTCTGACCAATTCTTACTATTTTAGCTATATCTCAACCTACAAACATTAAAATGATGATTCCTGTTGTTTTGGAAAGCTTACTCAAGGGGTTAAAACATTTATGTTTTAAGCAAAAGCTAGTTCAGCTGTTTTTAAGGTCAAATCTGGCATGGAAAAGAAGCGAAACATTCTGACCAAGGCTACAGGCAAGGCCTTGCCAAGGCCTGGGGTGCGGCCTTGGTCAGAAGGGGAGCAAATTAGGCCATAGCACTAAGGCGTGGGGTGCGGCCTTGGTAAAAAAGGGAGCAAATTAGGCCATGGGCAATGCCTTGCCATGGCCTAGTTGCGGAAAGTTGTGTTTTTAAGCACTTTGGGGTGAATCTTTTGAGGAGAGAAACCTACCTCTTTGGAGAAGGGAAAAGGTGGTTTCTTTGGATTCTAGGGCACAAGAAACACACTTTTACACATATCTAGAGGGATGTAGAGAGAAGAAAACAAGAGTAGAGGAGCAACTCAAGGGCTTCCATGGTGCAAAGCAAGAAGGCTTCTTCAAGATACAAGGGAGGAATAAAGAAAATCTACATGAGAATGAGTTATCCCATTCTTTTCTTGTATTTTGTTGAGTTTATTCTTATACATATGAGTTGAGTTGTTATGATTTAGATAGGATGAATCCTAAATTCTTATTACTATGATTTTATTCCTTGATTTATGAAAGACCTACTTTATTCTTATATTTATTCATGAATGTCACTGTTGTTGAATTGGGAATTGCTAGCATTCTTTGATTCAATACTGATTTCTTATGGGTAGATTGAGAAATCACTTATATGATTAGATCGCTTCATGAATAATAAGGCTTATATGGGTTGCTATAGATAGAATTACATGAGTCTTCCCGATTAGATTTAAACCTAACCAAAACCATAAAATCCATAGAACATGAATGCATCTTTTAGGGGTTTTAATTGGGAAGAGATTCTAATTAATCAATCAAGGGGATAGAGGTTGTAATACTTGAGAAAGATCATAACCTAATTCAGGGATTTTAGAGTCTAAGCAATTGGCTTAATTATTAATCAAGTTAGAGTCATAGCATGTTTAGTTTAGGGGAATTTACATCTAAATTTTACCCCCACTATTGTTCATTCTCTCTGCTGACTTCTAGATCGTGTTTAGTTAGGTAGCAAATTTTAGTTACTTGCATTTTCATTTAGTTTGCCATTCGTGTTGGACGGTGAGATAATAGAAAGAAAGCTAGTACTAGTACTCGCGTAGTCCTTGTGGTATCGACACCCGATACTCCTATACATTGTACTACGAAACGATAGGTGCAATCCGTAGTGTAGTCAATGGGATATCAAATTTTTGAGGAGTCTACAGGTATGAATAAACTTAGTGCTTTTGAGAGGCTAATAGATGATATTGTTAATAAAAATAATGAACAAGTTGGAAGTAGTTTTTCTTATTCCCATAGTAGTGTTATTGTTTGTACTTGTTGTGGTGGAAGTTATGATTCTTATGATTGTTGTTATGGTAGACACTAATGATAACACTACTGTAATACCTATACCTCAGGGTGGTGGAATCATCCATCATATGGATGGAGGAAGTATGAGATCCAACTACAACCTACTTGGGAATTAGCCCATGATAGAGTAGAAGTGTATAGGTTTGAATCGTATCCTTCCCCTGTAGAGTCTAACCCTGAATTAGAATTGGCAATTGTGAAGTTTATGAAAGCATCGAATAATAGGATGGATAAAATAGAGGTTGAAATTGAGAAAATGGGGGAATAACTTGTTGCTATCACCAAAGCTACTGAGAGTCTTGTACGACAAATAACTAAAGCTATGAACACTAGGAATCCATATTAGCTACTGAGTGACATTAATTTTAATCCTAGTGAACTAGTAGAAGTGATTGATAATGATTATGGTGATCAATTGAGTGAACCTCTGATGGAGATTAAAGAGAAAGAACATGAGTGGACTGAAGATGAAAAAGAGAGTGAGGTAGATGTTGTAAGTGAGGGAGAGATACTTAGTGAACCAATTGAGTTTAGAGAGTCCTCACTTCCAATTACTACTTCTATTCCATGGCAGGCACCTGATGCATATAATTTTGAGCCTCTATACATAAATCTTCTTTGTGGTACTAATACTTTGCAAAATCCTCTTTGCTGTGGGGTCATTGATGATTTCATGACATGTAAGAGGAGACTAGAGGAATTTGAGGGCAAGGCCACAATGGAAGAATGCAATTCTATCATAGTGGTGCCACCGGCCAAAGCTAGAAAATTAAGAGTTGCAAGGAGCTGAATATGATAGGCATTTAAAGGTTGAGATCCGATGGCTCAAAAGGAAGAAGGAGTGGGCCAAAGAGGTTTTTCATCAAGGGGTTAAATGATACCACTTGATGGCGTCAAGCTAACGACGTTAAAAAAGCACTTGTTGGGATGCAACCCAACTTTTACTTTAGTATTTTAGTGCTTTTATTGTTTTTAAGTTTAGTAGGTTTGTTTTAATTAGGTTTTCATATTTGTTTTGCAGACCTCAAGGAAGAAGTTGAAAGTCACAATGGTTGCATGGAATTCAAAGAAGGAGTTTCCATTTAATTTTTTGTGTTTCATGGCTTATCTTGTGTGATTTTCATGTTGAAATTCCCTTTTTGCTTAGTTTTGAAGTGTTTAGGTTGTTTGGGAGTTGTTTTTTGTATTTGAAACGTCATTCTTCCTCCCAACCCTTACATCTCCACCTCTTATTTGTATGCTTTATGGATTACTCCTTAGTTAGTGGTAATTCATGTTTTAATAGTTGTCATAGTAGACATTCATGACACTTAATTTATACTTGTTAAGTTGCCATTTGAGGGAGAATTGCTGTTATTAAGTAAAGTGCATTATGTTTGAGCTTTGTTGTTCATTTGCTTGGTAATTAGCAATTGTGCTTTTAGGGTGTCAATAGCAACTTGCATGTATATCTAGTGATCTTTTTGAGTGGGCTACTATATGTTTTTTGGGATTACAACTAATTAAGTGTGGGGGTGTACTTTGAGCTTTACATGGGTGTTGTGAGTTTCTTTTGTACTTTCATTGGTTAAGGAAATAGCTTCCGTTGCACCTTGGTTTGATACTTCATTTTATTTGCGTGTAGGTACAATGGCAAGAGTATGAAGTAAATCATCCAATGGTGCTAAGACAATAGTGAAGACGATGCATAGGCACCTGATGGTTTTTAAATGCTTTATGTCATTCTCCTTTTTTTGTCTTTATTTAGTTCTTTCTGGGTCTGTGGGTATTATTTTTATTTTTAGGATTTTTATTACATTTTGGCATCCATCTAACGAGCTAAATAGTGTAGCTATACGTCTTTTGATGAGCTGCAGTGATTTCTACATTTTGGATCTCTTGCATGTAGCTAGATCATATTAGACAACAATTAATACGAAAGGGGAGTATTAGTTTCATTTTTTGTTTTCATTCTTATCATTTTGTTACTTTGTCACACATTAGGGAGAACATGTGATT
The DNA here is from genome assembly GCA_024721245.1 of Mitragyna speciosa. Classification (NCBI taxonomy): domain Eukaryota; kingdom Viridiplantae; phylum Streptophyta; class Magnoliopsida; order Gentianales; family Rubiaceae; genus Mitragyna; species Mitragyna speciosa. The sequence goes on from CM045565.1 coordinate 112,110, forward strand.
TAAGTTGGGGGTGAGAATACTTCGTAGTATTTGCTATTTGTTGGATGATATTTGAAGAAAATTTGAATTGCTTGTTGATTTGGTTGGTATTTTTGAATCTTGTGTTAACAGGGAATTGGCCCTATTTTAAGGAAAACTCTAAAATTTTTTCAAAAATTATCCAACTTAGTTGTATTCTTATTGTTTGATCTTAAGTTTTATGGAGTACTACTATATTCTACTCGTCAGTTTTCAATTTTTCCCACCCAAGTATTTATGTGCATTTTTTTTAGGATTGTCTTCTAAATTGACCGGGAGATGTGATTGTCTGATTTTGAAGTTTATTTTGAAGAAAGCATATTGAGTAAAGTAGGTTAAATTATGCTAAAAAATTTCAATTTAGTGAAGTTTCTTCGCTTTATTTGTTTTTCTTTGTAAGTTAAATAGTGATGTAGCTTTTTGGTACAACATATGCCTATGATAAGTAGTGTGTTAGAAAAGGGACGAAGTGTGCTAAATTGTAAAATTTTGAAAAAAAAAAGTGAAAGAAAAGAAGAGAAAAAAAATTAAGCTTAGTTTCTACTCTGCTGGTTTTAGTACTGAGTAATGAGGGGTCTTCATCTGGTCAATGTCAACTTTCGAGTAAAAAAGGTGCTAGAATTATGAGTATGCATAGCAACTTGGACAGATGAAGTGTTGAGTAACCGGGGACTTCATTTGACCAATGTCAATCTTCACATAAAAAGGCAACTTTATGTTCTAAGTAAAGGCTAAGCATAATAAGTAAAAAAAGTCCCTAATTGTGAAAAGTGAATTGATCATGGGCATATAGTTGTACTTGTGAGCTATAGGAACAACTTATAAATTTTGAATAAAGTAGATAAATAGAATTGAACTTATTTAATTGACATATAATTCTATTTAAGCTGGTGAGATGGTTGAATCCTCCCTATGCTGTTTACAAACTTAATACGGATGGATGCCCTAGAGGGAATCCAGGAAATAGTGGAGGAGGTGGTATATTGAGAGACATGAATGGTTGCATGATTTTTGCTTTTTCGATAGCCACAAGTGTTCAAGCTGAGGCACGTGCAATCCTTTTTGTTCAACAATGATGCCGTCAAAGAGGCTTCACCGGCATTCAAATAGAAACTAATTCTCTTTTACTAGTGAAAAATTTTCAAGAAAATTATCATGTTCCTTGCTCTATTTTGCACGAGGTAGAGATGATTAAAAAGTTTCAGTTGTCAATTCTATCCTTTACTCATTGTTATCGTGAGACAAACCGGTTGGCAGATTGTTTGTCTAATGTTGGAGTTTCTGATTTTAGTTGTTCCATCTACTCGTTTGAAAAAGATTTACCACGTATGGTACGAGGTGAGCTGCACATTGTTAGACTTGGCCTTTTTTCGTTTAGAAGATATTATAAGTAGTCTTTTTTGTAAGGGAGTTAGTACTCCTTTTTTAATTTCACGTTTTTATTTCTTATTAATTTCCCATGTAATTCTAGAGGTACGGTTTATGTCTCCCTCCTTGTATTGTTTTTATTTTTTAATAAATTTATAGAGTTGCGCCCACCTCCGTGTTCGAGGTTAGCTTAAAAAAATTTTGACGTATAATTCTTTCTCCTTTGCTTAATATAATGAGTATTTAAAATAAGATGGTTGAGTGCATAATTTTGTTTCATGGTTGTTGAGAACTTGTTCTTGAAAATGTATGTTTTGCTTTCACTTTGGTTAAGTCATTATTTTTAGATTTGTTTGGTTCATTGCTTGAGGACAAGCAATGGCTTAAGTGTGGAGGAATTGATATTTGCTAAAGTATACTAGTTTTTATTAGGTTTTTAGGCTAGGTTTTAGAGTTTCTCATTGAGTTTTCCTTTATTTCTTTGCTATTTCTTCTCATTTTAGACTTGAATGCCAAATTATGTAAAGGTTTGATTTACAGTGATTTTGTATCATTTTCATAGGGTTTGCACATTCTATCACCAATTTGGATCAATTTGGATGGCAATTGGATGATATTTTGAGATGATTTGAATTTGGTGACCTTAAAGTGGTGCAAAAAAGCACTAGGGGAAGAAGAATTGGAAAAGAAACGATTTGGCAGCTTGGATCTATTTCAGTGATTTGGTGATAACTTGAGCTCGAGATATTGGATTAAGGTGATTTAGGCAGCATTTTGAATTTAAGATAATGATCTACAATTCATATGAAGACATTAAAGTCCAGTTCTCACGTTTTGATGGTTAAAATTCCAAGTAACTGAAGCACATTTGTAATGCAAAGCTGTTCCAACCAGTTTTTACTATTTTAGCTATATCTCAGCCTATAGACTTAAAATGACGTGATTCTTGTTGTTTTGAAAAGTTTACTCAAAGGGCTAAAACTTTTATGTTTTGAGCAAAAGCTAGTTTGGCTATTTTCAAGGTGAAATCTGGTATGGAAGAGAAGCAAAACATTGTGACCATGGCCGTGGGCAAGGCCTTGCACGGCTTGGGATGCGGCCTTGGTCAGAAGGGGAGCAAATTAGGCTGTGGGCAAGGCCTTGCCACGGCCTAGTTGCAGAAAGTTGCATTTTTAAGCACTTTGGGGTGAATCTTTTGAGGAGAGAACCCTACCTCTTTGGAGAAAGAAAAAGATGGTTTCTTTGGATTTTAGGGCACAAGAAACACACTTTTACACACATCTAGAGGGATGTAGAGAGAAGAAAACAAGAGTAGAGGAGCAACTCAAAGGCTTCCATGGTGCAAAGCAAGAAGGCTTCTTCAAGATGCAAGGGAAGAATAAAGAAAATATACATGAGAATGAGTTCTCCCATTCTTTTCTTGTATTTTGTTGAGTTTATTCTTGTGCATATGAGTTGAGTTGTTATGATTTAAATGGGATGAATCCTAAATTCTTATTACTATGATTTTATTCCTTGATTTGTGAAAGACCCACTTTATTCTTATATTTATTTATGAATGTCATTGTTGTTGAATTGGGAATTGCTAGCATCCTTTGATTTAATATTGATTTTGTATGAGTAGATTAAGAAATCACTTATATGATTAGATCGCTTCATAAATAATAAGGCTTGCATAGGTTGCTAGAGATAGAACTACATGAGTCTTCCCGGTTGGATTTAAACCTAACTAAAACCATAAAATCCATAGAACATGAATGCATCTTTTAGGGGTTTTAATTGAGAAGAGATTCTAATTAATCAACAAAGAGGATAGAGGTTGTAGTACTTGTGAAAAATCATAACCTAATTAAGGGATTTTAGGGTCTAAACAATTGGCTTAATCATTAATCAAGTTAGAGTCATAGCATGTTTAGTTTAGAGGGATTTACATCTAAATTTCACCCCTATTATATTGTTCATTCTCTCTGCTAACTTCTAGATCGTGTTTAGTTAGGTGGCTAATTTTAGTTAATTGAATTTTAATTTAGTTTGCCATTCGTGTTGGACGGTTCGATAACAGAAAATAAACTAGTAATAGTACTCGCATAATCCTTGTGGGATTGACACTCGATACTCCTATACATTGTACCACAGGAAATGATAGGTGCACTTGTCTAAGTATCCGTAGTGTAGTCAACAGGATATCGACTATACGAGATATGTTCTTGTGAGTTTGTGTTTCTTGTGTTTCATGAAGATTTTCACATTGGAATAACAAATGATTTCCACCACACAAAGCACAATAAACATCATTATCAACCATATAATGATTGTTAAACATGTTTTTTCATTCCTCATTCATCAAGGTCATGTCATTTTCCCATATATGTCCATGATTCACATTCTCATATTCGGGTTCATTTCCCATTGTAGCATTGGAATCCTCAAGGACTCAGTTCATATTGCTTTTTTCATTTTGCTCCATTGTCTTTTTGTATTCCATTTGATCTTTAAGAAGTTCTTCCCATGCTTCTTTTAATTGTCTTCTATCTTCTTCAAAAAATGGGCAAATGATACCATTTACCATCCTCAATGGAAATTTCACTATCATTTTCCTCTAAAATGTTATCATGTACTTCATTCTTTAGTTCAACATCAAGACCTATCTCTATGCATTGAAAGTCATTCCTACATGAAGATTGTTGTTCATTCTCATGTTTATGCTTAATTTCTTCATTATAAAAATCATGAGAATCACTTTTTACATCCCAAAAGTCTTTTAAATAGTTGTCCCAATTCAGAACTCCAAATTTTTCAAACACTTTTTCTTTTGGTTTTTTTTCATGATGGACATAACTTTTTTCATATTATTCACACAAGGCATACCAATATTCAAGTTTTGATCAAAAATTTTATGGAAATTTCTTTCAAACATACCTTGATAAATGCAAGATTGGGATTCCTTTTTGGTCATAGGTATATCATTGAATTCAAGTTCGTTCGCCATGTGTTTGATGAAATGTTTAAACCAATTCTTTAACTTTCTCCAATTTCCTTCAACTTGAAACCACGAATTACCTAAAAAACAACACAAGAGTGATTAAAACTACAAAATAAAAATGTCTAGATTAATAAATACTTGCTTGGCCTCAATATTGCTAGGTTTTCTTTGTTTCCTTGGCAACGGCTCCAAAAACTTGACTGTGAGTTTAGGTTACTATCAAAATCATGCACAAATTCACACAAATAAGTAGTAAAATTTATAACCTAATACCCCTTTCTACAAGTGCATGGGTCAATTGTAGTAAGGGGAGTATTAGGGTCGATCCCACGAGGAAACATGAATTGGCAAGTACCAAAACTAATCACTTTGTTTATTATCTAGACAATTCATCAAATAGGTGGTAGGACAAAATGGAAAACTCAATAACTTGAAGTAAAACAAATAGAGAAAATCACAATTACAAGTTAAGTTAGGGGTAAGAATCCACTAATGGTCACAAAATATGCAAGAATAAGATTATGCTTGCTTATAATATTTAGTCTTACTTAGGAATCCACAGCAACCAAGAATTTCTCTCGCAATGAATTAGGTTACTACTTCAAAATCTCATTCTCATTATGATTCAAATGAAACTAGCAACAAGTATTGCCTATTCTCATAGTGAAACAACTTATGTGTTAGTTCATTCTTAAGCCACTAGCACGAACAATATATGTCAAGTTTGATCCTACTTAAAGCATATCATTAGCTTCATCTTAACCCTTAGCCTGTAATTAGTTCATATTGAAGATAAAAACAATAACAAGAACATAATGTATTAACTCATAGCAAATATTGAAAGTAGAGAGATAGAGTTAGAAATTCTCATTTCATAAGCTCAAGTCTTCATTTCCTCCATTGAAGATGAATTCATACAAGTGAAATTCCACCAAGAGTTTCTCTACAAATATTGTTTTCTCTAAAAACTACTAAGAGAAAAACTAAAGTAAAACTACTTTAGGAGTGCTCCTCCTACCAAGCTATAGTTCAAGCATAAACTAAGCTTAAACCAAGCATATCTTACTTGAACTACAAAGGCATATATTTATAGGAAAAACCCTAGTTTAAGTCACTTTCCAAGTTGAAGATGTGATGATAAAATTTGATTCCAAATCTTTGAAAATCTTGCCTTGAATTTTGGAATATTTTCTAGGGCAATGCAAAATTAATAGGACATTGAATTTAGCTATAGAAGTTGTGTGAACAAGCTACAAATTGCAGCCCACCATTTTTGCAAGTGGAGCCAATCTGTGGGTTGAATCCGCGAGTGAATAACCCGCAGATCACTCTTTTCTTCCAATTGTGCCATTTTCAAAATTTGGTTATTCCTTCCATGCCCTTGAGTCCTTTTTTCACAATTCGAACCATAATTTGCTTGGTAGAATTTATGAAGATAATTTATTCTGAAAATTGCCAATTTTAAATGATAAAATTATACAACTTGAATCATCTTTGATTTTGATAGTCCTTGAGCTTCAATTGACTTAAAGTGTATTTAATCATCATTTTCCTGCAAAATCAAATAAACTTGGGCATTAATTTGCTCAAAATAATAATTTTGGCCTCAAAACCCTAATTTTCAGATTAAAAATTTGAATTTTAGAACAATCCTTGATTTGATGGAAAGTAATAAAATTAAGCCATTTTCATAAATAAAATACTATATTAAAATAGGTAAAATTATTACTTATCAAATTTCAAGGTTCGTTTTGTAATTTCACCAAATTACGGGGACTGATCGGTAGTTTGGCTAAACCTCGGGGGAGGTAAATGTAATTAACCCTATATATATATATATATATATACATATATATATGTATGTATGTATGTATGTATGTATGTATACATATATGTGTGTGTGTAGACATACATACATATATATATGCGTGTGTACACACACACGTACATACATATATATATGTGTGTATGTACACACACGCATATATATATGTATGTATTGTAAGGTAATAAGGGGAGTAACGCAACGAAAAATTTAAAAATTTATTACCTTAGCCATGGATCTCTTTGATGTAATCTATACGATTAAAGGGTGTTTAGCACAAATACCTCAAGCATAGAAGGTTTCTATGCTTCAAAGGGCAAGATCCTATTTGATGAAGGTGTTGATCTACCATGAAAAGCCCTCCAAGTGTCGAGCCTCCAACAGTATCCACACGAACATGATCTTTAGGAACCTTTGGGCTTGCTTGCCTTGCCTTTTGAGTGCTAGCTCCCTTGAATATCATGAAGAACACAAGAACAAGAAGAGGAGGAAGACAAAACCCTAACCCTTAGGGAGAAGAGGGTGTGGCGTTTTTCTTGGGAGAAAACACGCCTCTCTCAATTTCTCTCTCTCTAGATTTTATGTTGTGTTTCATCAATCCTTCCAAGAGTCAAGGCATGGACTTATTTATAGATGTAGTATCCTAGTCTTTAAGGAAACAAGAGCAATTGGAAACCAAGAAGGTTTAGGAAGCTTGCCTTAAGCTAATCCTATTCCTTTAGGAAACCAATTCCAAAAGGAAACCAAATAGCTTCTTAATTCCTTTTAGGAAACTAATTTCCATCAAGACTTAGAATATTTATAATTAAGTCCTTTAAGTTAATTTATCACATAAATTAACCCCATAAGTATCATATACTTATCTTAATAACAATTTAACCCAAAGACCATGTTCTTATTGTGTGTGACCCATTAGGTTCCTATTCACGTTGGCAATAAGTACAAATTATAACTCATTAATTAATTAATTAAGAGCTAGATAAATTAACACTTTAATTTATCATTAATTCACTAATTAATTAATTTGCACTTATAGATCATGAGTGGCGTCTAGCAATGCATCATGACCACCCAAGTGAATAGGAAAGTCATATGGTAGACTACACCTATCAATGACAATGTTACCGTGTAATTAATATCCTTTCACCACACTATATCCCAATTAGTCTAAGAGTGTAGTGCGCACTCTTTAAATGACTAATTAATGATTTCTTGTTCTCGAAATATAACTTTCCATAAAAGTATAACCTTGAAACTCTTTCAAGTCATACTTTCACTTTTGCGCAAAAGATTCTTTAAGTCATATTTCAACAAGTGGCCAATCCGGGATATACTCTCCTATAATAAGGAGTGGTGAATTCTATATCGATTACTCACTATCCTTCCATGCTTCATACTATACCCAATCTCTACCGTATGGGCTACTCTTTTACGAGCACCGAGCAATAGAGTCAAAGCATAGCAATCCACACTCAAGATACCATGGTAATCTCAAGTCTAAGGATCACTTACACCATTGCCATTAAGAGTATAATTCATTAGCACTATGAATAGTAACTCTTGGCGGATCAATCCAATGAACTTGTTCTCTAACAAGCATCCACATACCAGCTTAGGTGTCACACGCCATAGTTGACGAGATCAACTACTACTTACCATAAGTAGAGGCAAAGTATGTGCTAGTCTTCACATATTAATGATGTCCAATCTCATTAATACTACGACTAGGGATATTTAAGAATATAACTTAATGTGTAATAAGAGTCTCATCATTGTAACTCTTACAATCTCTTATACACAGTTAATATTCTATGGACTTTATCAAATAAACAAGTAATATTAATAACAAGTATTAAATGACAAAGAAAATGCCACATATATAAGTTTAACACGAAATAAGCATAATAAAAATCCCAAAAACCAACTTGGTTTTAGGGCATACACTAACATGTATGTATGTATGTATACACACACACATACATATTATGCATACTTAATGTGTGTGTGTGTGAGCATGTACATGTATATATGTATATATGTGTGTATATTTATGCAGGTACATACGTACGTATGTATATATATATGTACGTACGTACGTACATGCACACACACACACACATATATATAGACACACATATACAGACATACATACATATATATATCTACACACACACACACATATTTATAGACATACATATGTATGTACATACATACATACATGCATACATTCATACATACATACATATATACATACATACATACATACCTACATATATATGTGTGTGCATGTGTGTGTATATATATATTTTTGCTTATTTATAGATTGTTGCCAATTTTGATTTGTTGGAGGTTGTGGAAAGCTAGAAATAAGGCTGTGTTTGAGGGAATAAAGATCTCAATTGTACAACCTTAAGTTGATTTGAAGAGATGGCAAATAATTATGTTAATTGGGCCAATAATAGAGAAACCATATGAGGATCTATAGGTATGTCTATGAGTGACACTCTTAGTATGTTGAAAGCACATATCGATGAATTGTTGAACTTGGTTACTGTGTGATATAGTAATGGTTCTTGTTATTCTCAAGTAATTGTTGATTATTGTACTTACTGTGGTGGAAATCATAATTTATATGCTTGTTTTAATTGTAGACAAATACAATATGATGACCATTATTACTACCCCCCTCAATATGACCCTTACCCCAATGCTTATGACTCGGAGTGGAGGGATTATCCATACTATGGATGGGAAGATACATGGAACCATCAACAGCCTGTTTGGGAAGAACCTAGTTTTCAATTTTATCCATCTCCTATAGATTCAAAACTTGAGTGGAAATTGGCATTTGAGAAATTGGCTCAATCAACATTAGAGAGATTAGCTAGGATGGAGAAAAAGTTTGAGGACCAACTCAACCAAATTGCTGAAGCTTTGCACATTAGGTACCAATATGATCCACTAAGTGACACCGAGTTAATTCCTACCGAGCAAGTTAAAGCAATTAGCTATTGTAGTGGTGACCAAGTCAATGAATCTCCATCTGTAGTAGAAGACCTTCATTGTGAGTTGGCCATGGAGTGGTTACCTGAGCTTATAGATTAAAAATATGACCAACTGACCACAATGTACATGAACCTTAGGGTCTAGAAAGAACATGAGAGTATTGTAGATGAAAAAGAGTGTGAGGAAGGAGTTGTAAGTGAGGATGAGAGTTTTAGGGAAACAATTGAAGGATTGAACACCTCACTTCCAACTACTTCTTTTAACCCACTACCGGCCTCTTGTGTTAACATTTATGATTCACTATATGTTACTATCCAGTTTAGCCAGACTATTTTGCAGGTTCCTTCTTATGTCAAGTTTCTTGAGGACACCGTGGCACATAAGAGGAAGCTGGAAGATCATGAGATTAAAGACTTAATGGAAGCATGCAGTGTTTTCGTTGATGTGAAGATACTGCCAAGGGTTAAGAATATTGGGTTGCAAGGTTCTCAAAAAGAGAAATATCAAATGGTTGAGATAGCAAAGCCCAAGAAGAAGAAAGAATGGGCTGGTGAAGTTTTCCATCAAGGGGTCACTTGACGAGCTGATGCAAAAGCCTGGCTGAAGACTATAAACAAAGCGCTTGTTGGGAGACAACCCAACCATTAATTTATTTTTATTTCTTTTAAGGATTTAAAGTAGTAGTAGGATGTATTTAGTTTTTATGTTATTGTCGCATCCGAAAAATTGATTAGTAAAAGGTAAAAAGGGTGCTAGTGGGGTCGTTGACTGTCGCGTCGATGATCCGGTCTCAGTGACCCTTTCGAAAATAAAGGTTTTTGAAAAAAAACCGTGCATGTGTGAGAAAAATCAAATTTTATTAAAAAAGTGCATTTTAAGAAAAATGGTATTTTAAACGAAAACAAGGCCAGGACTTAAAAGTGCGACATGTTTGGCCAAATAACTTTTGAAAAAGGGTTTTATTTTAAAGAAAATGGAAGTCGCCACTTGGTACTGAGTTAGGGTGTACCAAGCCACCCGAAAAGTCGTTTAACAAAAATAAAAATAAAAATAAATTTTAGAAAAATATTTAAAAACCCTTTTTCGACTCCGGTCTACGAAAAACGAGAGAAAAAGGTCCGGGAGTCACGTTTGAAGAAAGGGAAGGCAAAGGCTTGTGCCTGAGGCACCCTTTCAACCTAGCCGAGGCTAGTTGCGAGGTTTAATCAAATTTTTCTACATTAAACCTAGATTCAATCACGTTTGGATGTATCTATATGAATGCAAATCCTAAGTCTAAATATGGGTATCGGGAGGGTCGAAATGTTCCGTCTAGGCTTGGTTGGAATTATCGCATTAATTGCGAAGCCCGAGTCAAGACCTCGAGGGAGTCACAAGTGTGAATGCAAAAATGAAATGCAAAAAGAAAAGAAAATAATAATATAGATAATAAATGGCCGAAGAAAGTGGGAATGCAACATGACGGGTACGGGGGACTAATAACTCGTGACTGGATGTTTCAACTCACGGAGGGGGAAACGGCATGTATGCCACCGCTTCCCACATGAGTAGGTGACTATTTCTAGTCGAATCATGCAAATGTCCTAATTTCTAAGTGAGATGCAACCTAAATGTCATACATTTGAAGATGCGTTAAAATAAGTAAATAAATAATAGTAATAAAAATCATGCAGGAAAGAATACTAAAGTGTGTGAAATGTAAAATGCACATGAATGCACCTAACACTAAAATGTCCTAAGGGTCTAGCGTTGGGCTAGCCCGTTCTAAAAATCCACTAGCGTTGGACTAGCGGGAAAGCGATAAAGCCACAACTAGCGTTGGACTAGTGTGGTGACGGAATACCATAAATCATGAATTTAAACATTAAAGAATGAATTAAAATCAATTTAAACATATACAAACATATAAGATTACATAGGAGCACATAACACATAAGCATAATATTCTAGATGCAAAAATCCTAAGGAAAGCGGTAAAAGAAATAAACACCTAAGCACGCAAAAGCAAATAAATCCTAACTATTACATCGGGGGGCTTGATTTACAATTTAAGGGGGGAAATTTAAAATACCCTATCTATTACATTTTCTATCTAATTACACAAATTTTTGCTAAAACTATGAGAAGAATAATCTAATTATTACATTTACTAGCTAAATACAAGAATATTACATTTTTCGTCAAAAATAATAAAATTTAAAATGAAATAACACAAAATAAATAAATACGCAAAAAGTGCATAAAATAAGAAACGCACAAAAAATGCATAAAAATATCACATTAGAGCACGTTGGAGCACATAAAGGAAAAATAATAAGAGATCGGGATACCTCTTTGAAGACCCGGTACTGATACTACTCAAAATGAAAAAACGAGTCAAGGTACCTCGGTATAATCAAATAAAACCTAAAATATATAACTATTGACAAATTCGACTAAAATGTAAAGCCTAGGAACTAAGGGAACTAAAAATAAAGTTTTATAAAGCTTAAGATGTAAAATTAAAAATTGCTAATCAATCGAAGGGTCATGATGCAAAATAAGGCAAATTAGAGGGACAAAATAATCAATTTTAGTACACTCAGGGACCAAGTTGCAATTATCTCAAGACGTAATTGAATAAAAATCAAAATCAAAGGGGGCCAATGTGCAGACATCAATGACTTAAAGTGTATAAATTAAAAATGCTCCATGGCTTAGTGATAATAACCAAATGACTAGGGACCAAGACATAAATATTTCATTGTCATAAAATGACTTAAATTGAAATCCCAAATTGGTTAAACCAAAATCAAATAACTGAATTTATTAACTAAAGTACTTAATTAGACTAAATCCAAATACACTCGAAAATCAAACAAAAAGGCAAAAATTAAGAGCCCCAAACAATGATAACCTAATACTAAAAATGGAACTGATACCAGTAAAAGCCCCCCCTGAATCGATCGATTTTTTTTAAGTTCTCCAATTCCCTGTTCTTTTATTTTTTCCTTTTTCTTCTCCTTTTTCTATTCCTTTTTCTCTTATTCTTCCTTCTTCTCGAGCTTGATTTCTCTCTTTCTCTCTGCATCTCCTCTTTTCTTTCTCTTCCCCTCCCCTACGTTTCTTCCTCCAGATTTCTAATCACTCTCTTCCTCTCCATTTCTTCTCCGATTCTTCCTCATCTAATTCCCTCTTTGATTCTATCCCTCTCTCTCGCTCACGCTTTTTCTATTTCTCTCCTACTCTGCCCATTCTCTCTTTCTCTCTGTCCGACTCTCTTCTAGATCTTTCTTTCTGTCATCTTGCTAGTCCCTCACCCAGATTTTCTTTCTTCTCTCCGTCGTCTCTTTCTCTCGCTCACAGTTTCTCCGAATCTTTCATTGCGCAGGTGGTTTTGGAGTTGGAAATGGTAGTGGTTTGAAGTGACTAATTGGTGGGCCGAGTAGTGCTTGGGGATGCTGGCAGTGGATTTGGAGTGGATTTGGGAATTGTAAGTAAAGGGGGGAGGCGTTGGTTGTCTATGGTTAGTGGTGGTGTGCTCTGGCTATGGTGGTTCTGGTGGGCAGAAGAATTTGATGGTCAAATTTGAACTGATGGTGGCCGTGAAGGTGATTGTGGTGGCGTTGGGATTGGGCGTGGAGGTGGTGCTATCGATTCGGGTGGAGTTGGGAGGTTGTGAGACTGCGGTCGTAGAGACTGATAGAGGGTGTGCGTGCGTGTGTATTCTATATGTGTTCTTTTGTGAATGTGTTTTGTGTTTGTGAGTGTAAAACTGTATGTGTGTTTTTGATGCCCTGTATGTCTGTGAGATTAGTATGTATTGTGCACGTATGTATTGACTACGTTTGTGTGTATGCAATTGATTGTGCGTGTGTATGCATATGTTCAGTTTGGTGATGGAGTGAAACGAGGTTTGGCTGGGGTTATGGGATTTGGTTTACTTGATTGCAGGTGGGTGGTGATTTGGAGGGATTGATGGGAATGGAGGTGGTTGCAGGTGATTATCATGGCTGTAATTTGGTGGTTTCAGGGATTGGGAACTGGATTGGGGTGGTTGTTTGTTGATGTTTGGAGGTGGGGGAACCAGTTTGGTTATTTGAGCATGTTGTATGGTTGTTCCGAAGAAGGTGAGGGGGAGCTAATAATTCGGTTGTAGGCTGCAGGGGAGAACATATTGTTTGAGATTGAAGGTTGTTTGCAATTTATAATGCCTGTACCTGGTCTCTGCGTTTGATTTTGCATTGTGGCTTGGCATTTAGCGATGAAGCTAGCCTGGCTACTGATGGTCCTGTCGATTGATTTGTGGTGGTAAATCTGGAATTTGATTTGTATTGTTTTTGTTGTTCTTGCAGGTAACAGTGGGTTTTAATGGTGTGTGATGGATGATGAAGGAGGCAGCTATTTGATTTGTTATTTTGGTAGGTTTGATGACTGAAGGTCCCTGTGGTTGTTGGTGGCTTGGGCTGAGGGGTGGTGGTAGTGGTTGGAAAAGAGACGATGGAAAGAGATAAGCAGAGGAAACAAACCCATAGATGAAAAACAAAAACTCGGACAAGTCCAGAGATTGATGAAGAACAAAAATCTAGAAAACATATAAAAACCCCAGAAATAAACATATTCAACCAAGAAATTCCCAAATAAACAAATGTAAACAATCAGATTCATGTAGGGAAATGAAAGAAAAATAAATCAAACTAAAAAAAGAAAATAAAGGACTTACCTTCTCAGCTTGAACAGTAAGAGGTGAACAGTAGCAGCGATTTTGAAGGACGATGAATAGTAAATCAGCTCTTGAAGGCGGCGGCTTAGTGTGTGTTCTTAGGTGTTTTATGTGTGTTTTGATCTTCTAGGGTAAAATCAAAGTGTGTTTTAGGGTTTTTCATTTTTCTTCCCTTTTTTTTAAAATCCCTAAGTGGGGTATTTATACTGCACAAGTCTTAACCTCCAAGAAATGATTAAAAGACCAAAATGCCTTTAACTATAAAAATTACAACTTTATCCTTAAAAATTAATCCTCTCACAATAATGAAAAAAAATAAGAAAAATGTAAATAATAAATTCATTAACACTAATTCACTCCGAAAAAAGTTAGAAACTTAGAAACATGCTTAAAATCTAAAAACGAATTTGGGACCTAAAAATTAGCGAAAAATGAGTTTGAGATGTGAAATGATAATTTTGTCCTTGAATGACAAAAATTCACAGAAAAATAGCTATTGACCTCAAGAAATTAGCAAAAATTACAAGTGAGGTTAAAATACTAGAAAATGCATTTTTGACTCAAAATTTGGTGAAAAATGAATTTAAACTGTAAAATGACGATTTTGCCCTCGGACAATGAAAATTTACAGAAAAATAGTTGTTGTCCTCAAAAAATTATCAAAAATTACAAATAAGCTTAAAACATTAGAAAATGAATTTTTGACTCAAAATTGGTGAAAATTGAATTTAATTTGTAAAATAACGATTTTGCCCTTGGGCAATGAAAATTCACAGAAAAATAATTATTGACCTCAAAAAAAATTACCAAAAACTAAAAATAAGCTTAAAACACTGGAAAATACATTTTTGACTCAAAATTGGTGAAAAATAAATTTAAACTGTAAAATGACGATTTTACCCTTGGGCAATGAAAATTCACAAAAAAAATAGTAATCGTCTCTGAAAAAATTAAGAAAATTCAAAAACATGCCTCAAAAATTTGAAAAATGAATTTGGAACTTAAAATGAGCTAAAATAGTATTCGCAAGATGAAATTACCATTTTGCCCTTGTGTTGCTAAAAATATAAAGAATACCAATTAAATATAGAAAAATCACCAAAAATTAAAAAATACTTATGAAAGTGAAATGTGAATTTAAAACCCCCAAAACTTAAAAAAAATATTTACAGATAAAATTGCTATTTTGCCCCTCGAGATTATTAAAAATTTAAGATTTGTCCTAAAAGTACAAACATCCCCCCAAGTGTTTGAAAATAAATGGTGTGTCAAAATTTGATGTCTATAGTTATATTGTTTAGATTGTGTGACTAATGGTTTTGTAGAGCTTATATTTGTTTAACATGTTGTCATTGCAGGTTTTAATAGTCAGCATTGGATCAAGGGAGCGTGGCAATCATGGATAGACACTTCAATGGCTACAATAGGGGAGTAATGTTCCCTTATCTTTTGTTATTTTATGTTATTTTTCCTTCTTACACATTGAGAACAATGTGCATATTAAGTGTGGGGGGAAATTTAGGATATTATTCATCATAGCAATTGTTGTGTTTGAATTGTTTGGTTTTTGTTTTTGAAGAATATTGGTTGCATTGTGAAGGTTGTGATTGCTTGGGTATCAATTGCAGTTTGTCTAACATTTTTTGCCAAAATTTTTCAAAAAAATTTGCCCAACAATTCAAAAGTGCTTAATAGTTAAATTCTACAACCATTAGTAATCAAATTCTTCTACCTTAGTGAGATTATTTCGTGTGTTTTGAGAATTTTTTTCTTAATTAACTAGGGATTTTTTGTTGTGTGATTATGAAATTTTGTTTTAGAGAAAGTATATTAGGTAAAGGAGGAAGAATTATGCTGAAATTTTTTTTTGCAAGTTTAATGAAGTTTTTCTACTTTATTTGTTTTTCTTCATGAGTTAAGTAGTGAATGTGGTTTATGGGTATGGCTTTTGCCTTTGGTTAGCAATGTGTTAGGGAAAAGGGACTAAATGAGAGTATTTGAGAAAAAAAAATGAAGAAAAAGAGAGACTAGTGTTTTGAAAGAGAAAATCTTTTGAAGAAAGAGTAATAATTGAGCTTAGGTTCTACTCCGCTAGTTTTAGTTTTGAGTAACCGGGAGTCTTCATATGGCCAATGTCGACTTTCGTGTAAAAAGGTGCTAAAGCTATAAGTATGCACAACAACTTGGGCAGATGAAGTGCTGAGTAACCGGGGATCTTCATCTAGCCAATGTCGATCTTCGAGTCAAAAGGTAACTTCATGTCTCAAGGAAAGGCTAAGCTTAATAAGAAAAGTCCCTAGTTGTGAAAAAAGTGAATTAATCATTGGCATATAGTTGTACTTGTTAGCTATAGGCGCTACTAGCTTATGAATTTCGAATAGAGTAGATAAATGGAATTGAGCTAGTTCAATTGATGTATAATTCTTTCTCTTTTGCTTAATATGATGAGTATCTAAAATAAGATGAATAATTACATGATTGTTTTCCTTAGTTGTTGAGAATGTGATTTTGAAAACGCGTGTGTTGTTTTTACTATGGTTGAGTCATTGTCTTGATTTGTATTGTTTAATTGCTTGAGGACAAGCAATGGCTCAAGTGTGGGGGAGTTTGATAAGTGTACAGTTTGTGTATTTATTTGTGTGTTAGTTGTTTAGTTTAGCTTAGTCTTTAGGGTTTTAAATGATGAACAATGGTCACTTTTATGTCTATTTCTTCCAATTTTGAGTTGGTAGCTAAAATGTGCAAATGAGTGGTTTAATGTGCAATTCTTGTGTTTTGTAGATTTTAGCTATCATCAATTCAAATCAAGTGAAGTGTATTTGAATTCTATTTGGAAGTGATTTGAAGTTGATGAAAAGTGGCAAGAAAAGAGGACCAAAGATGTGGTGTGAAGAAGCAATGATAGAAGAAGAATTGGTGATAAAAGGGTTTCACTGCACCGACATGTTTCAGTAGTTTGGTCATAACGTGAGATAGACATGTTGAATTGAGATGATTCTTGAATAATTTTAAATCTAAGAGAATTATCTACAATTCTTATGAAGACCTCAAAGTTTGATTCTCACGTTTCCAATGTCAAATTTCCACTTTACTGAAGCATTCTTGTGCAGCGATGCTCTTCCAACTATGTGTCAGTATTTTGGCCATAACTTTGTGTAGTAAAGTCTAAATGACCTGATTCTTGTGCTCCTGAAAAAAAAACTCAAATGGCTACAACTTTTGTGTTTTAACCAAGAGCTGATTCTACACGCCTGGAGAGTAACTGTGATGACAATCCGGCCATGGATACCTGTTGCGGATACTGGGCAAAAACTTTTTCGTATCCGCGACATGTATCCGTGAACGGATACCCGTCTCGGATGTGCTGCAGAACTGACCTTTTTTTTTGCAACGCGGGATTTCTCTTGCCAAATGAGTCCAATACTTTATGAGTCCAATTTTGAGCATTCTAATTCTAATTTTTAGACTAGAGGACTCTATATATCGAGGGTTTTAACTCTTTGAGAGGAGAACCACTTTACACCATACCCACACCTATAGAGAGAGTAGTGAGGGTCTCTCTTAGAGAGAAATTTCTCTCTTTGAGATAGCCACTAGTAGGATAGAGTAGAAATCTCTCTATAGATTGAAGGAAGAAATGCAACTCAAGATAGTTGGAGGATTCTTTTGTACAACTCAAGATTGAAGGAAGAAATACAAGATTGAAGCATTGTTCATCAATCGAATAAGTTTTCTTCACTACTTTATCTCTTTCTTTATCTTGGTTTTTATGGATTGTTCTATTAAAGATTTGACCTTTTGTGTGAAATGCATCATGGGTGTGTGCTAAGTTGTTAATCTAGGGTTAGAGGAAATTAATGAATATATGCATACGATGTGTTCGTGATTATTCATGCTATCTTGTGCTTGTTTGTTCTCTATTTTGGTTTGCATGGATTTGTAGTTGCTTGATCACCAACTATGAATTGTTAGTTGTTATTATGCAATGAGAGTTGGTAATAATAATGGACAAAGAATAGTTGAAATCTAGGTTGCATGCCACACGAGAGTAGTGGTGCTCCTAGGTGGGTCAATTAAGCAATTCATGTGGCTAATGGACCAATACTAGTATCTTTACCACAAGGGTAGGAAAGAACTAATAGGGAGGTAATCGTTGACTTGTTACAAGATTGAAGGTTACGTATAATTGGGATTGGACCCTAAACAAGACAAGAACCAATAGCATGAGTTGATCCTTTCATTTATATGTATGGTCATTAGTTAACTCTATTCCCTAGTGTCTTAAGATTGTGAGTTTCCTCCAATATTATTTTTCTATAGAGTTGATTAGTTTAGTTGTTTATTTTATACTTTGCTCTTCTTAGTATTATTTGGTTCTTTAGATAATAAAGTTAGTGATAACGCCTTAGTACTTCACTAACCTTTTCCCTGTGGGATCGACCTTGTTGCCCTATACTTGATACGATTTGTGCACTTGCAGTATATAGGGTAATTAGGTTTTATAACTTGATTATTTGTGTGTGATAGAATTGGATTAATTGCTATATTTTTAGACCTAATTACACCCCTATCAAATGTCCTCCTTTCAAGTTGCAATCTAGACTCCTAACCCACCCGTGCTCCTAGTCGACAAATCTAAAAGACTGAAAACAAACCAATAGATGAAACTCTAAGTGGAGGGTTTGATCAATAACAAGATCACCTTGCTAAGGATCAAGAGGTAGTTCTTAATCACCAAAGAACTAGGGCAATCTCTCAAAGAGAAAGACAACTCAATTTTCTACAAAAAAAATATATTTAATATCATTAATATATAAGCCCTGCCTCTTAAATAGGCATAAGTCACGACATTACAAAAATAACTAATAGGAACCTTATCAACACTAGTTGTAACTTATCACACCTAACAATAGTAAAGAAGTTACAACTCAAAAACTAAACAAACTAGAGATTAGAAATGAAATCGCAAAAGTTTGAGTTCTATCCGTGCGCGATTACGACACGGATAAAACCAAAAGATTTACGCCACTATTCGTTAACCTTTTGTTTCTATCTGCGAGACCTATCCGTGCACGGATACAAGGCGTGGATAACAATAGAAGGGCAGTTCCATTGCCTGCAATTTTCTGGTTGAATCTGCGAGTTTTTTCAGTGCACGGGTACGTGGCATGGATAGGGACAGAAACTCAACTTCAACTCAACACATGTTCTGCTCTTATCTGCAAAGCTAATTGCGCATGGATTGAAGGCACGGTTAGGATCAAAAGCTTGACTCTTGATCTTTTGGTGTGGTTTGATGACTTTGCTCACTCCCATTTGCTTTTACATCAACCCAGCCATAGGTGATTATCCTTGACGGCATATTCCTTGCCCAAAATGACTCCGCTTCTTGCAGTTTCATAAGCAACCCATGTAATGCTTGCTTCATCCTTTTGTCTCGAAGTTTCGTCATTGGACCACCCATCCCTTGTAATCGATCTTTGTCATAGTCAAGTCCTTTGGAAGATCCTTGGACACCATCAGGAATATTTTTCCTTGTTTTGTTTTTGTTAAATTCTTGTACTTTCTGAGATAAGGTATATGTCTCCCTCCTGTAAATTGTTATTTTAATAAAATTTAGGGGTGGCATCCCTTTTTGTGTACGAGGTTTGCCAATTAAATATATATGTGTGTGTGTGTCTCTCAATTCTGAACATCCAAATTGCATCATATCAGACAAACACATTGGCATATTTTATGACGTGAAAAATACAAAATATTTATAGAAGCCATTCATATATCATACGATTTTGTCTCCAGCATATATGAATTAATTTGATGACCAAGCTTAACGGCATACAATGGTAAAATTTGTTTTGGTTAATTGGGCATGCTCGACAGCAGCACAAGCGTAGCGGTTCATGATGAGACTGAGGAGGTAGTATCTCGAGGCTTCGGGGTATTTTCCAAAAATTGACGTATGTCAGTGGCATCTTGCACACTATGGGAATCATCACTGGGATGTGCTAACCACAAACATATCTCACAGCTACGATAACATTTTTGCTTGGGATAAAAGAGATGCCCATCTAGGTGTTATAGATTTGGTATTAATTGGATAGTCAAGTTGTTCAATGAGAACAGGGAGCAAGCAGCCCGTTTTCGTAAACCATTCACACCAAGATAGTGGAAGAAATTTAAGGAGGCTAACCAAAAGGCTGCACGACACATAGTTAAGGAATTTGATATTTTTGTGAGTGATTAAAGGGTTATGACTAGTGGTGGATTGCATAATAAAGCCGGAAATAACAAGGCAATTAGGTATTACGAGAAGACTAGCATATGCGAGAAATGGCATATATACAGATGTGATAGTTGTGTGTAGGCGGGGGTGATGATCCTACCTGCTCATTAATGTTGTTGTATACTTATTAAACACACCTCGCAAAGTACTCAATTAGGCTTACTGCTTTGCCACACCTTGATGATTGGCTATTACCAAGTTGGGAGATCCACATCGATAGAAGCCATTTTATTGAGCACCGAGCAAATTATTTCAGAGGATATCAGATCCAAAACAAAATGGACCAAAGACAGCCTAATGAACCAATAAGATGCAAATGATGTCACTAGACTAACCACAATGGCAGAACTTGTTCGGCGTCGCAACTTAGAGATTAGATTTTCTTCTATACTTAATGTACTTAACATTAAATCACCAAACTATATTCTTGCATTTCATTCAACATTCAATAAATCTAATGTTATACAAATTATTTATTTTAGTGTTATATGCAAATGTCGAACATTTAAGGGTTTGTTATTTCTGCATGTTTCTTTGTTGTATAGTGGATGCTCATTCTACACAAGGTTCAACCATACATTCCAGATTATATACTACTCGGTACTCAACATCATGCATGAGTGATATTTGACAATGGGCATGATGATAGGCACATATTGGTTAGGTTGGGAGCACTCACGTTTTCCAAAGTGTGCCCTACAGTGCATCCGATTAGTTAGGTTTGAGGTATGCTATTATGCGGACACATTATTATTAATCATGTATTGGTCACTAGTCTAGTCAAGACGTTGGCAACCAGAGACTCACGCTATTCACCTGCCAATGGGAGACACAAATATTACGTTGCAAAACATTGAGGTTCTCTAGGATTTCCTTATTGATGGCCCACCAGTTATTGCTGTCTGTACATCACGCACCATTCATTACTGGAGGGAAATGCTTAGATGGACCCGGTCCACGGAATAGTTTCGTGGATCCCTTGGTCCAGAAGCAGCCAACACATTCATACGATAAGCCATGAGTGACGTGGCAATTTTTGGACCAAAAGGTCCACAGAACTATTTCGTGGACCGAGTCCATCTAAGTATTTTCCATTACTGGATACATCCGTGTAAGAAGTTGATGGTTTTAGTTTTGATGCATCAAACTTTTTGAGAACTCGATTGAAGATGCGATGCTTAGTCATTGCACTACATTTACATTTACTTGAAGATGCTTCCGATGATGCTTGTAGACAGCGTGCACAAGTATACATTATGATATTGTTAGGGGCTCCTATTGTCTGTTGAATTGGGCAATAATGTATTGTTGTGATTGATACCATTGCTTGAGGATCTAGAGACCGTTGAACAGTACAGTTGTACTTCTATAGTTCTAGCCATCTTGCATCGCTCGATATGTGATGCCATGGCACCAGGCGCAGGGACATTTAGGGTCTTCTGGTGTTACTACAAGTATGGGCATAAGAGCAATGCTCATTATTCGACCAGATCAAATAATGATAATATAGATTTCAGTTAGTGAATCATGTCTACCATAATTCTTTAATTTTTTTCATAATTTTGTTACAATTTTATTTAACTAATTAATAGCAGTTTTTCAAGTGGGATGTTGGATTTGACCTACATAGCATTTTATGGCATATTTCTTTGCGTTCTACCTGATTAGTTGGACAGTTACGAATAAATGAGACAATTTTGTTTTTAATCATTGCATCTTTAATGTATAATTGTTTATGTGCCTGTCATAATATTGTGTTTGGATCATTTGTAGTTTATTTAACAGCCATACTACAAGCTTTCTATGCTTCTCTATTACTGTATTGCTGGTCGTAAGATTTTGCAGACATTAATGCATCTAATTTGTTGGAAGGCTATAGAAGGTCACTTGCCCCACAAAGTTTTATGGCAATTCAGTTTGGAGTGGCTTTTATCCCACCAATATTTATGGATATACAGGTTACACTACATGCAATAGACTGGCACGGTTAAAGCAATCATGATTGGACCTATTGCATCGAGCTCACAAGTTGAGTTATGGACAGGACAGCACAATAGTGTCATTCGAGTCATATTAGTGGCATATATCAAATATCCATTGCCTGAATAACCTGCTGATACCAGGGGAGAACAATGTTGTACATCTCCAATCCTAGCTACATTCCCACTTTTCCTGAGGATTACCAGGGTGATAGTAACATAATGGAATACCTTGTGACTACTTTCTAATTATTTTTAAAAGTCAACATTGCATCAAATATGACAGTAATTTTTTAGAATGATGTGACGTGCCACATGCATTATAGGTCCATTGACTCCTTGTGAGATGTTGAGCCTCAAGCCATTAACATTTGGTTTGGGATACAAAACCTTGCAGCTAAATCACTGTGTACGGTTCGGGATTCGTGTCGTCCTTCACTTCATCCTCTGGAGTTGTCAATTCACATTACTGAGGGTCATGTAGATACTCGCAAAGTTTAGAGGTCTCCTTTAAATATCTAGGGAATCCAGTATATTAGAGAACATCGACATCATGTTAGATCTTCAGAGTCGACTAGTTTTGGTGGATCTCAGTTGCATGATCATGAAGAAAGCACATCCCAATAGCCTGACACATTGTCTCCGTTCACCCCCTTCATAATTTGTTGTTTCTAGTTTTGGCTCCTTTCCTTTATTTTAGTGAGCTGTGCATTGTTCCAGTTACTCCGATGAGCATCTCGATCTTACCTATGCTTTTTCCCAACCTTAGTTCACAGATTGAGGACACTGCATAGGAGTCACAGCATGTAGTTCAATACATACCGTGTAGGACAAATAAAATCTATAGGCATAGAGAATGTAGGGCTCACAGCACATAAGGAGCACAAGCATGACGTATTATTTGTAAACGTTTAATTTTTTGTACATATAATTACTATATTTAACTTTATATCAGAGTATTTATTTATTTACTATATTTATTACACTTAACATATATTTTAAGCTAATCTAATGTACACTAACACACCCTTAACCCTAATTGCTAACACAACATAACCCCTAATTTAAAATTCTAAACCCTATAATTATGAACCCAAATTCTAAACTCTCAACTTACAATTATGCAACTCAAATTCTAAAGTCTAAATTCTAATTGCAAACATGCCTAGTTAGCCCAAAAAATAGAGGACAAATGAGTTCACATGCATTGAGTTGAGCTTAGCAAATCAGCATAATTCGACAAGTTAGCCAAAAAAAATAAAAATAAAAAAAGAAAAGAAAAAGAAGGTGAGTTCGCATTTAGTACCACTTGTTTAGAACAAATCCCAAAATGCACCCCCAATTTAGCATAATTCCTAAAATAACCTTAATATAAGAACTTAGTCCGTAAAGGTTTCTTCTGAATGTTAGAATAAAAGTAAGTTTCAAAAAACTGAAAGCTATTCCTTAACATTTTCACTTTCCAGTGTGGACTTAAAATTTAGCGTTTTAACTTTTCAATTAGGTTCTTTAGGTTTTAAAAATCAAATTAGTTTGATTAAAGTCCAATTAAGAATCAATTAGCTCTTGTTTAATTTATTTTTCTAATTTAACTTTTGATTATGTATTTTTAGTCACATTCGTTTAATTAATTTATTTAATACTACTTTTTGTGAAATTAGGTTAATTAGTTTTAATTAGTCTTATTTTATCTTTTAGAACTTGTGTAAGCCCATAACTGGGACACTTAGATACTGTGTCCATAACTGGGACACTTAGATACTGTGCTATTTAATTTATTTATTTACTTTCAAGAAGTTAACTCTGATACCAATTGACACGTGACAGGTTGTGTGACACCAAGAACATCTTGAAACTTTAAGGAGACAATTTATTTAACCCTTGATTGTTTTGATACTTGATCAAACCCTCAAGATGTGGAGTCGTTTTTTGCCTCAGATCTCTCAACTTCATTGAGGTCCTCTCTTTAAGAACAATCTAGACCCCTACTCAATTTTGTGACTAGATTCCTAGTTGACAATTCTAAATGACTGAAATTAAACCAATTGAAAGAAACTCTAAGCTATGAATTTTGGTTAACAATATTGCCTTATTAAACCAAGAGTAGTTCTTTATCACAAAGAACCAAAGAAGTCTCTCAATCCTTGAGAAAAGAAAATCACACCATTTTATTCATAAAAATCATGAAATTCATAATAGGGATTTAGTCCTGTAAATAGGCTTATAAAACCATTAATAGAGAATTCTCGGCACTTAACAAAGAGCACAAGTTATAACCTAATACAAAATGGCAACTTTCTACAAAGTTATGACCTGTAAACAAAATAGAAAACTTAAGCTAACAATTAAATGACTTCTAGATCTTCTAGAATAATAAAGATGCCTTGAATTAGATTGGATTGGCCATGTGATCCAACTCCATAAAGCTTGGCATAATTGGGCTTGTAGTCATCTCAAGCGAATCCTTTTGGTCCTTAAGTATAAACATGACCGCCTTTGCATGGTTTGGACAGTTTGTTTGCTTCCATTGGGCTCTTTTTGTCTGTATACTTGATCCACAACCAATAACTTAGCCCTTGCCCCAAATCACAACTTCAATAACATAAACTCTTTTTTTTTTTTTTTTGACAATTGGGGGAAAGGGAATGGGGAGACCACTTACTCAACCTCAATTGAAAGGAGGAATGAGAAGCAAACCTAAACTTAACCCCACAAACCACTCCAAAAGCCATGGTAACTTTTAGAGGGTCGAAGGAGGTTAAATCTACAAATCTAACAACCAGAACGTCCGATGTGGGACTTCTAATAACATGAATTTTAATTCCAATAACTACACTAATCTTGTAGAAGTTCCTTGGGCAGCAAGCTCTCATGCATTGCACGTTCAATCTAATAACAAATAATGCCTCTTTGACTCCAAAACGTGCTAAGTGATACTCTATCCACAACTTAGCTTGCTTGGCTTGTGTAAGCATCCTTGGGATCCTATCATTCCCTCCTTCCTTGTGAAGATTTGCCCTCGAATCGCCTACACCATAGAAACAAACATAAGTAACATTGAAAAGTTGATTCAAGTCACCATGCGTACGTTGCAAACCAAGTTCACATACTAACTTAGGAATACCCTCAAAACATGTAAATTCACTTGACAAAATAATCAAATATAAAAAATGAAGATGTAGAAATTAGATCGTGCATTAAGATAATAAACTCATTCCTATGAGCATAATCTCTAAACACATGAAAATACACTAACATATAAGGACTAATTATAACATGACTATCAACAAATTAACTAAAAAAGACAAAAATCAAAAATTAAAGAACGCGATCCAATGAAACTAACCATAGTAAAATGAAAGTAAATATGCTCATTACGCAATAAATTCACTAAGACATGAAAAACATGACTTGTAAAGTCAATCAAAGTCATTGGATAGAATGTAAATGCATGCAAATAGATACTAACACAAGTGACATCCATTGGAGAATCATACAAACTATGACAAACTAAGATCTAGAATGCTCGATTAACTAAACTAAAGACAGAATAAACTAGAATGCAATGTATATTCAACAACGCAAATATCATAAAAAAAATCATGAAGACACAAATCTAAACTAGAATTAAAAGGAAACATATAAAAGATTGGAATCAAATAAACAATTCATAGTGGTGGCGGCATTTAATACTCCTCCAATTCCTTGAACCACTAATGACCCCTTTAGATCAGATTCAACACACCAAAATCACTCCTCGTTGAGGTCATTTTACTTAGAGAATCAATCTACAAAATTGATACAAAAACACTAGGGAAATAACGGTTAAAAGAGTTAGCAAGATAAACTTCTTTTGAGTACTTTGGTACAAAAGATGTAGAGCTCACAAGTAGCACACTCTTGTTTTTACTCACTGATGTGGACATATTAGGTATACAAATATAGCAATAAATCTCTCAAATTTCACACACATACAAGTAATAAAAATACCTAATTCCCCTATAACTGCAAGTATACGAGTCGAGACTAGTATAGAAATATTAGGGTCAATCCTACGAGGAAACTTTAGTGGCAATTACCAAAGGTTGTTAACTTACTTCATTATCTAGACATTTCATCAAACATGTAATAGACGAAGTAAAGAAAGTTCAAATACTTTAAGAAAAACTAATGAATGGAATTCACAAATACAAGTTTAGGGCGCAGAATCCACTAATGGTAACAAATATGCGTGAAAAGATTAATAACTTTCTTATAACACCTTGTCTTACTTAGGATTCAATTCTATTAGCAACCAATACTTATTCTCATAATGAATTGATTACTACTACCAAACCTCATTCTCATGATGATTTGATATTACTAACAACAAGATTTCCTATTCACAAAGTGAAGTTTCCTATTGCTAGCATGTTATGATCATAAATTGTGGTTATTACTTGTTAAACAAATAATCCTATTCCACCTGTAAGCATCACATCCTCATGTGTCTACTAGTAGGTTTCATTTACTTTTTCTCGATTGTTACATGCAATTTCATTGTCATATAACAAACAAAATGATTTGCAATTGAGATTAATCTACTACAAATTTGAAAACCAAGTAAATGAATAAGCAAGAACAAGACATGTCAAGATAAGTCTTTATTCAATACATATCATTATTTTCATCCACCCCTTAAACTAGTATTCAGATCATAATGAAAAATATAGCATGAGAGTCATGAAATCAATACACAAAACCATAACAAAGTAAGTAAATAACAGATAGGATGAAGAAATATTATTCAAATGATGAACAATGCTCCGAGTATCTTCTATTTCTCCCTTGAAAATGGATTGGTACATAGGAATTCCTCAAGAGTTTTCTTTACAAGAATTGAGTTTCCTACTACAAACTATAAAGAAAACACTAAACTACAACTACTTGGGAGTGCTTCTCTCTCCAAGACTTGTTTTAAATGCCTTGTAAGAGCTTCCTATTTATAGACAAATTCACCCTAATCATCTAGACAACTTGCATGACAATTTGCAAGAAAAGTTGTCTTGAAATCACAAAAAGTCTTTCTTGATTTTTGAAATATTTTCTTGACAACCAAAATACAGCTTTCATCTAAAAAATTATAGAAAAGAAATGTGAAAAGAGCTCCAACTTGTAGCCAACAACCTTA
Source organism: Mitragyna speciosa (assembly GCA_024721245.1). Taxonomy (NCBI): domain Eukaryota; kingdom Viridiplantae; phylum Streptophyta; class Magnoliopsida; order Gentianales; family Rubiaceae; genus Mitragyna; species Mitragyna speciosa. The sequence goes on from CM045565.1 coordinate 139,444, forward strand.
AGTCGGTTGTGATCCGCAGGTTAGTTGACCCACGGACGTGACCCTGACCCACGGACGTGACCCATGGATTGCTCCCAGAAGATGGTTGAATTAGCTTTTTCTCAAACATAAAAGTTATATCTCTTTGAGTTAGCTTTCCAACACCACAAGAGTTAGGTCATGTGGAGCTCTAGATACAAAGATATGGCCAAAATACTGAGAGGTGGTCGGAAGGTCTTTGCAGCACAAATTTACTTTAGTAATTTGGATTTTTGGCCATGAAGATGTAAGAAATGGATTTTGATGTCTCTTAAGAATTGTAGACTGTCCTCTTAGCTTTAAAATGCAAGAAGAATCATCTCAATCCAGTTTTTTTAGCTCAAGTTATTGCCAAAATACTGAAATATGTCATTGTTGTAAACCTCTAGTTTTCTCCATTTCTTCATTTCCATTGCATCTTTGCACTTCTCTTTTGCTTGTTATTCCTCATATGCCCTTGAGACCTTTTTGTGGTGTTGACCTTTAATTCCATGGTGAATTTGTTGGTGAGAATTTCTCAAAAGTTGAGCAAAACAATCCTCCAAGTTTGAATGTAAAAGTTGTGCTTTGAACCCCTAATGCAATCACCCTTGAATCTACGATGAATGTGATTAATTGTGTTTCAATTGATCCAAATTATGATTGAAGGTATAAAACCTGCAAGATTGTACAAATATTTTGCATTAATTTGCTCAAAATATCAATTTTGCTTCAAAACCATAAAAATGGGTAAAAATTCTAATTTTTGGGAAAAACTTCAAATGGAAGAAACTTAATCAAATTGAGCCAAATTTTGGCTAAAAATACTAAAACACATTAAAAACACATAATAATACATATACTAAAATAAGTAAAATTATCTCTTATCACTCACTCTTTTTTCTTTCTCAGAATTATCCTTCCTCTTACTCTCGTTGGTTTCGCTCTTTTCCTTCCCCTAGCGAGCCCTATTTTCTTTTGCTCTTATCTTGCATTCTTCAACTATTCTAAATTGATCTTTGTAAACTTCAATTGTTTTCAAAGATGTCAAGATGATGCTCAATTTGTTTTACATGAATGAGTAATTTTTTTTTTACCCATCATAGGTCACACTTCCTATGCAAGTAATTCCCCTACTTGTTGAAATTACTTTATGTGCTTTGGCAAATGCTTTCTTCAATTACTAAGAAATGATTATTATGTGGTTTGGAGTTTTGTTCTTATAGAATGTACATTTTGTAAATTTGTTGGAATTATGTCTCAATTTTGCATGTTTGATGAAAATTTCTTTTCTTTACTTAATTTCACATGTCAAATGTAGATTGTGGTCAATTAGTGCAATCATGTACCATGTGATGTAAAATCTATTATGAGAAATTTTTATGCTGCAAAAAATGAAAAAAGAAGAAAAAGAAAGAAAAAAGAATGATGTGGTTTTTCTACTCCAATGGTTCTTGTGCTTAGTAACCAGGAGTCTTCATCCAAAAATGTCGACTTTCGCATCAAACGGTACTTGAACTATGAGTAATGCATTGCAAATTTGAGTAAGTGAATTTTTGAGTAACCAGGGATCTTCATTCAACTAATGTCGATTCTTGCTTAAAAAGGCAATTTTACTTCTCAAATACAGTTTTTGCTATTCACTTAAGATTGAGGTGTAGAGTAATCGGGAAACCTTCATAGCCGATGTCGGTTTTTGCATCAAAATGCACTATCGTATTTTAAGTGATTAGTTCACTAAAATAAAATTTCCTCAAGTGAAAAACGAAATTGATCATGGACCTATGATGCTCTTTGATAGATCATATGATTCATTTGCTTGTGAAATTCGATAAGGTGATGAAATTAAGTTGAACTTGCTTAATTATGATCTAATTCATTCTCCTTTGCTTGACATTATGAGTATTAAAGACAAGACAATATACTACATAATGATTATTTACTTGGTCTTGAGGAAATACATTTTAGAATGTGTAGGCCCCTTTGTGCAACCTAAGAGGGGGGGTGAATTAGGTTCCCTTTTTAAAACTTAACTTGGTTATAGCAAGTTATCACAAAATAGAAATTTACCAAGTTGACTAGATGATCAAATATGTTATTAAAACAACAATTAAATTTATCAAAAGTAACAATAAACTAGAAAATAAATAAATGAGTGAATGAATAGATCAAACCACAAAAACTTCCAAGTTTAAATAAACTTGAAGTTGTAGAACACTTGAGTTCCTTCACTTGAGGTTGAATCTCTACCACTTTGTACAAAGAAAGGCTCACTTCTCACTCAATCTAGACACTCTTCTAGTTGAGCTAAGAAATTTTATAGCACACTTGCTAACTTTTCAACAATACAAATGAAGAATTACACTCTCAATGAAGAACCCACAATCTAACACACTAGTACAAAGATTGTAAGATTTTCTTACTCTAGCTATTCAATGCCTTTGTATATTCAATACAACAGTTGCAAATAATTTTAATTTTGTAGACACCAAATTTTGACACACCATTTACTTGTCAAACATTGGGGAGGTGTTTATATTTTTGGGGTCAAATTTTAATTTTTTTCAATAATCTTGGGGGCAAAATAGTAATTTTTATTTGTAAATACTTTTTCATTAGTTCTTGGAGATTTAAATTCACATTTTTACTTTCATACATATTTTTTATTTTTTACGATTTTTTTTGGATTTAATTGGTATTCTTTATATTTTTACTAGCGCAGGGGCAAAATGGTAATTTCTCTTCGTGAACACCATTTTAGCTCAATTTTAGTTCCAAATTCATTTTTCTAATTCTTTCAACATGTTTCTAAATTTTTTTTATTTTTTCGGAAACAATACCTATTTTTTTTGTAAATTTTCACTGTCCAAGGGCAAAATCGTCATTTTATAGATTAAATTCTTTTTTTGTCAAATTTTGAGTCAAAAAGGCATTTTCTAATGTTTTAAGCTTACTTTTAATTTTTGATAATTTTTTGAGGCTAATATCTATTTTTTGTGTATTTTCGTTGTCTGAGGACAAAATCGTAATTTCACACCCCGAGCGCGTTTTTATCAACTTTAAGCTCTAGCTTTTATTTTTTAAATCTACTGTGAATTCTTTTTGAAAATTTAGAGATTGCTGTCAGATTCTTTGTATTAATTTTTAATTTTGGGGTTAAATAATATTTTGTTTAATAAAATTAGCATTTTTAATACCGGTGGTGTTTTCGTTATTATATAGCATTCTTGACCAACAAGACAAGTGACCTATAAATACCCCTTTTAATCAGCAAAACAAAAAGGGAAAAAAATAGAAAACCCTACAAATACTTTGGTTTTTGTGCTTTAAGGATCAAACACACACTTGATACCCAAAAACACACACTAAAACGTCGTTCCCTTTATCATTTTACTGTTCATCGTCTTCCTAATTGAAGCTACTGTTCATCTTCATCAACAACTGATTCTACCGTCCATTCAGCTTCTATATTTAGCAGGTAATCTCATGGATTTTTCTCTTTCTTTATTGGTTTTCTTTATATGTTTTAGTTTGATTAATTGATGATTTTGTTAACTGATTCCATTTATGTGCAAAAATCTATTTGCAAATTTATAGTTTCTGTTTGAAGATCAAATTTTTTGCTGAGATTTTTTCTGAGTTTTAATTCCTTATTTCTGGGTTTGGTTCCATCATCTAAGTTTTCTTCTTCCCTTTTCTTTCATCGTCTATCCAAAATTCCACCACTATCTGGGTTCAATTCATCCTCCACCGTCCCAAGCCTCCACCAAAATTAGTAACCCTTGTCCAATAACAAACCAAATCAGTTCTTCCATTCTTCCCTCTGCTCACCATCACGCCACCCCTATAAACCCAAACATCACAATCACAAGCCATTTTGCTCCACCAAGCTCCACCACCAATGAAACCACTAGCAACCATCGATCCACGCCAAGACCCGCAAGCAAAAATACTCAAAAGCTCATCCAATGACACCAATTACATAGCCCACAACCACCAGAGACCAAAACAAGCTTCAACCCAAACCAGACCAGTACATCGCCTCCATAAGTGCTGCCACACAGTCCCAATTACCCTCCTCACGACCAAATTCCACACCCATTGACCCACCATTGACAACCTGCAAAAGAAATAGAAACATACACAGATATTATTCCTCCACGACCATCAGGCAATTCCGACCCACAAATCACGTCACCCTCACCTTCATCCCCCTACCATTCCATTCCAGTTCATATCCCACACAAAACCTGCAATCACAAACAACACACAAACAACTCACCGGAAAGCCAATCACAACCTCCTAACTGTTGCCCCAAACCTGCAGAAACCCCAATTATCAGCAGCCACAACCAACCTACGATATACACGCGCACACAGACAGAGCTAAACAAAACTGCCCAAACACCAGCAAACCCGCAATTAACAGCAACCGAAAGACCAAAACTGTCACCATCTCACTGTGTCCCAATACCACCGTCTGCTTATTTGTCCATGTCACCATCTTGGTTCGAGTTTCACTGAGGAAGCCATCAATTTAGGGAAAATTGATTATGAATTTCCAAATGGGAAAGAGAGAGCATGTTAGAAGGAAGAAGATAGAGAGGGGAGAACGAGAAAGAAAGAAGGAAAAAGAGGGAGAAGCTGGAGAGAACAGCGAGGGAAAGAGTGAGAGACGAGGGAGATCGAGAAAGACGGGAGAAACCGAGAAAAGGAATAGAGAAATCAGAGAGAAGAGGACGAGAGAGACAGAGAGATAGGAATTAAAAAGAGTCCTTGCAAGAAGAGATGGCCGAGAGAAAACAAAGGGTAGAGAGAATTGAGCTGAAGTGAGAGAAAGAAGAGAGAACAGAGAGCAAAGAGAGAAACGATGAGAGAGAAGAGAGGAAGGGAGAGAGAGAGAGAGACACAAAAAGAGAGAGAAAAGGGGTATTTTTTTTATTATTATTTTTATGTTGTTTTTATTTGCATTAAGTTTAATTGCTTTCTTTATTAGATTTACTTTAATCAATTAGTAGTTAATTTAGTTATTTTGGTTAATTAATCTTCATGTTTTAGGTTATTTTATAAAAATGAAATGATAGCACTTCGTGCCTTGGGGTTTTGAGTAGTTTTCAATTTTGTCTAAGAACTTTTAATAATTGCACTTTAGTCCCTGTTATTTATAAATTCACCCCCAAATGTTACATGCATTTCAATTAAGTCCTCCAATTGCAATTTGCCCCACTTTTGTCAAAAAAGTTATTGCTTTCCCCCACTTCACTTTAATTGCATCTCTACCCCTTAGACTTAAGTGAATTTCAATTTTACCCTTTTAGTTTTATAGAATTTTGTTTTTAGTCCCCTTAGTTGCTAGAATCTACATTTTTACCCAATTTGTCAATAATTACATATTCTTAGGCTTTGTTTATTTATACTGAGGTATCTTGATTTGTTTGTTCATTTTGTTAGCATTTAGTACCTGGTCTTCAAGAGTTATCCCTATTCCTTATTAATTCATCTTTATGTGCCCCAATGTGCCATTATGTGATTTTTATGCATGTTTCTTCATATATTTCTTATTTTTATTTTACATTTTTATTTTACATGCTTTTGCATATCTATTTATTTTATGTTATTTAATTTCAAAATTTTATTATTTGGCAAAAAGTGTAGTATTTTTTGTATTTAGCTAGTCAATGTAATAGTTATATTATTTTCTCCTATTTTAGTAAAAATTATGTAATTAGATAGAAAGTGTAATAGATAGGGCATTTTTAATTTCTCCCCTTCTTAATTGTAAATTAATTCCCGTGCTAATAGTTAGGTTTTATTTGCTTTTGCGTGCTTACGAGTTTTTTTCTTTTACTGCTTTCCTTAAGATTTTTGCATCTAAATATTATGTTTATGTATTATGTGCTACTACGTGCTTTAATATATCTTTATATATTTATTTGCTTTCATATGTTTATTTATTTACATGCTTTCTCAGCTTTATTACTCCGTCACCACACTAGTCCAATGCTAGTTGTGGTCTTCTCGTTTCCCCGCTAGTCCAACGCTCCCTAAAAAGGGCTAGTCCGATACTAGACCCTTAGGGCATTTTAATATTAGGTGTATTCGTGTGCATTTCACATTTCACACACTTTTAGTTTTTTTTTTCATTTGGCGTGATTTTATTATTACTATTATTATTATTATTATTATTATTATTATTATTATTATTATTATTATTTTGACACATTTTTAAAATGCATGACATCTATGTTGCATTTCACTTAAACTTTAGGACATTTGTGTGATTCGACTAGAAATAGTTGCCTACTCACGTGGGAAGCGGTGGCGTACATGCCGTTCCCCCTTCCGTGAGTAGGAATATTCAGTCACGAGATATTAGTCTCCCACACCCGTCATGTTGCATACCTACCTTCTTTCTTCACTTACTATATATTATTATTTTCTTTTCTTTTTGAATCACACTTTGCATAAAAACTCGTGACTCCCTCGAGGTCTCAATTCAGGTTTCGCAATCAATGCAATAATTCCGACCAAGCCTCGACGGAACATGCCGACCCTCCCGATATTCACATTTAGACTTAGGATTTGCATTTATTTAGACACATCCAAAACACGATAGAACGTAGGGTTAATTTAGGAAAATTTTTTATTAAATCTCGCAACTAGTTTCGGCTAAGTAAAAAGGGTGTCTTAGGCGCAAGCCTTTGCCTTCCCTTTCTTCAAATGTGACTCCCGAACCTTTTTCTCTCGTTTTTTCGTAGACCGAAGTTGAAAAAGGGTTTTAAATGATTTTTCTAAAATTTTTATTTTTTGTATTGATTAAATGATTTTTCGAGTGACTTGGTACACCCCAACTCAGTACCAAGTGGCGACTCCATTTTTAAAATAAAACCCTATTTCAAAATTAGTTGGCCAAAACTATCACATTTTTTAGTCCTGGCCTTATTTTCTTTTAAAATACCATTTTCTACTAAATAACACTTTTTCACTAAAACACGATTTTTTCTCACACACGCACGATTTTTCAAAACTCTATCTTTTCAAAAGGGTCTCGGACTGGACCGTCTTTTCAGGACGCGACAGTCAACGACACCACTAGTACCCTTTACCCACGATTTTTAGGACGCGACAAAATCTTGGTGACTCCACTAGGGATCACTAGTGAGTCCAAGCACTAGGTTTAATCATCTTTTCCTTATTTAACCCTTCTATTCTATCGCGCTTGGATGTTAGGATTGCATTTTTTCTTTTCTAAGTTTTTTAGGTTTTTCTTTTGCATCTCACACACTCCTCGTCTCTCCGTTGATTATGTGATGTATGTTTTATTTACTTTTGCTTTATCCGACTGCGTTTGCATTTAGGAGGGGGTTAGTCACCCTTAGAGCCCACACGTGTTAATATTACATTTCCTCCTCTCATAAGGAGCACTCCATACGTGCATTCGATGTTTTTTCTTTTTTGTTTTTACCCTTTTTCTCTTTTTGGTGGTTGCCACCCACCCATCCCTTTAGGACAAGGATCGATCTACCTAGACATGCGGCCATCACATTCGTGCATGTAGCGGTGTCTAGGGGATCACTCGAGCCACTGACCAAGGGCTTTGGGATTGATAACCCTTACCCTTAGGTCTGAAGGCTTGGGAGCCGACAGCCTAATCGAGTCTAGATGCAGTAGTGAGGCCAACCTCATGCATCCATGTAGAATAACCTATGGTAGAGTCAGCCTTGCCCTATCAAGTACACCAGGCACGAGAGGAGGTGATTCACCCCCTTTTTTTTCCCTGTTTTACTATTTTTTATTTGTTTCGCTAATATGTTATGTGTTATTTGTTGAAACTAACGCGCTCTTTCTTATTCTTTGTTTTGCATTCACAACCATAGAATAAAAAGCCCTGGTATGGTGCTCTCATAGGAAGCCAACCCTTTTTTTGCCACGTTTAAATTTGGTTTTTGTAATTAATTTCCTCGAGAAAGATGGAAATAAGATTAAAAAAAAATCTTTTGCAAATTGTGTTTGGTTGTGAACAAAGTACCTAAGGGTCAAATCGTTGTAAATTTTGTAAAAATCCCGAAAATCTAATATTTCAATTTATATATTTTTTTAATAAGAGGTATAATTTCAAATCTTTTTCAAAGTTTACTCATTCTTGTTGTACTTGTCAATTTTATCCGAATTAAATTTTCTTAAAATCAATAAATACACCTAGGTGGTCAAATTTTTGCACAGCTTACGTTTATCATTTAAAAAAATAATAAAATAATAAAAAAAAGATACGTCATTTTTGCCGTATCCCCTACCCTCCCGTCCCACATTACACAAAAATAATTTCATAAATTGACATTTTGACTTGTAAAGTCATGATTTTTTATTTCTTTCATTATTGTGTCCCGTAACCTCTTGGAGGTTAGATTTTTCAATCAAATATTTTTGGAGTCAATAATCTTTTTATACAGTTTATGGCCCATCTTTCTCGAAAAATTTTCCATCATTATTAGAAAATTAAAAAAAAATCTTTTAGAAAATTTTTCAAATTTGGCATTTTCGCGTATTTTGACTTGCTTTAATAAACTGGCATCATGCATAAACCCTAGTGGGAATTCCATTTCGGGAATCTCATGATAGAAAAGCCGCCCTTTTGTCTTGGGTACTTAACCCTAAAAAGACATGCACATTTATATTTCAGTACCATCCTGTCGGGTGAGACCCTAGGTAAGGTAGTACAAGCAAAACGGAAGCATTTGCTTCTCCATGAATATGGCGTGTTTTTCACTAGAAAAGGGGGGTTTCACCCTAAAGGATTGCATTTCATGTTAGGCCTACCCTTGGCACAACAAGGGCACTCCCTAGGACATGCATCCGAATTGTTTATACATTTACTGACTCCAATCTTTTTCTTTTTCCTTTTCTCTTTCTTTCTCAAAATAAAAATATAACAGTGTTAGGCAAGATAAACACCTGAATCATGTTCTTTCAATTCCCATTTTTTAGGTACAGTAAATCATAGCTTCTTTTCATCGAAGTCCCATTTACACGCGGTCCTGCACCAAGCTACTGCATATAAACATGAGTAACCATCCAGATTCTTCCGAAGTGCCAGTAGGGAATCAGGCGTCTAAACTGACTGTGCTAAGGGCTCAAATGAATGAAATGTTAACCAAGATGAATGACATGACTCACGAGGTGTCCTCACATAGCCAAATCATTGCCCATTTCATAAGAAATATGAACAATAATGGCTCCACCTCGAACGTACCACCCGCTCGGGAAACTCCGCACACCCAACTCAATGCAAGTGGAAGTACTTTTGGTACGAACAACAATGACCCAACTGTTCAAATACAAGTCTCATCTCTGAATGCACAAGACACGCAGATTCCTTCCCCACCTACTCAAAATCCTCAAATGCCCATTCATATTCCATCCAGCCCTAGAAATACCCAAAATGGTCTGAACCAATCTTACTACCCCCAGCAAGCAACTCAATTCACCCAAAATACTCAGCCACCACCAGCTCTTAACCCCAGTCAGTTTGTGCTCGATACTGGGTATCAGGGGGAGCAGAGATGGAACCTTTTGCTAGGGAAGATAATCCTTTTATGACTGATAAGACATTGTTGAAGAGACTGAACAGATTTGATGATTTCATCAAAGAGAGTCAGGAGTTTGATAGATACGGTGTATTGGATTACGAGGATTTCTGCATGTTCCCAAATACTCAATTGCCACCGAAATTCAAAGTGCTAGAGTTTTCTAAGTATAATGGCAGTGGGGACCCTATAGTGCACCTCAAAATGTTCTGTAACAAACTTGGAAGACCAACTGGAAATGACAAGTTACCCATGAGACTTTTTGGAGAGAGTTTGGAGAAAGATGCATTAGAGTGGTATTTGAAATTGGACTTCTCAAAGATCCAAAACTGAACTGACCTCTCACGGGCTTTCATTAAGCAGTATGAATTCAATTGCGACTTGGTACCTGACAGATTTGCTCTGGTAAAGCTAAAGAAAAAACCCTCAAAAAGCTATGTAACTTATGGTCAAAGGTGGCGAAGTGTTGCTGCTAAAGTGCATCCACCCATCGATGAGAATGAAATGGTTAAGCTGTTCATAGACGTCCAAGATCCACCATATTACCAAGCCATTGTGGACTCTATTAGAAAAACTTTCGCTCAGGTCATAGAACAAGCAGAAGCCATTGAGAGAAGAGTAAAGAAAGGGAAAGTAGTAGACATGGTTGCCATGAAACTACAAGTGAAAAATTTACAGAGCAACAGCCATTTGAAAAAAGCAGCTGGAAAGAAAGCCGAACCGAAGGAAGGGGAATCAGTTTTTGTACTAAATCAAGACCCTAGACCCAAACCCAGATTCCAAACTAACACGAACTATCATGCCAATTATCTATAGTACTCTCTACCAGCACATGCTTTTCCTACTTTTTCATCATGTTCTCAACCAATTTTTCACACCGAAGCCCAACCAATGAATGCGCTGCATTTCTTCCAAATGTTCAATCCACCTTTCAAAATTTTTAACCCGCACCACCAACTAACCTTCGTCCCCCATTTCAGCCTCGCCCAAGACCTATTTACCCTAACACCTATGTTCCACCTACCCAACATCAAGCAGTTGTTGGTCAAGCCAACCAATCGCAAAAACGCTACAGAGACTTCACTCCTCTTGGTCGCCCTGTTTATCAAATATATGAGCAATTGAAGGCGGCAGGCAAGATTGGCACCATACCAGAGAAAACTTTTCCCAATAGGCTACCTCTGGCTATGACCCTCAAGCTATTTGTGATTATCATTCAGGAAGCCCAAGGACATACTACGGCCAACTGTTGGGACTTGAAGCATAAGATCCAAGACATGATTGATGATGGAGAAATCGTGTTGAGGAGAGGAGGAAGACAGGGCCCTAATGTCGACAATAATCCTTTGCCTCAACACGAACCTACTGTTGGGATGATAGCACTAGATGAGAAACTCAAGGTTGTAGGGGACATCCGATAATGCTGGTTTCGAGGTCATCAAAGAATGAGTGCTGAAAATTAGATAACTAATCACTCTCTTTGTGCTGAAGGAAGTGACGATGAATTTAGGATTGCCTTTATTTTAAAATTCATTTCTAGATAGAGCCCTGAAATGAATTTCTTTCTTCAAATGGTTTTTGTATCGGGCTCATATCATGTTTTGTTTTATTTAAAAATAGTCGTGAGTCTTTATTTACTTTAAAAAAACTATCTTTTTGACTTAGAATGTGTTTAATGCTTTTCCAAAGGCCGATGCCAGTTATTTGTCTATTTAAGAAAGTATGAGTTTTAATGCAATGAAATGAAAGTTTTTCTCTTTGTATATTTATGCAATCATCCTCATTTTTTTTACACATTTCGTTAAATGGTGAAAATAAATGCCATAGTTTTTAATTGTCACATTATTTGAAATGGATGATTGCCCCTTCGATATCTCTACTGATTCTAAATAAGGCAAAATTGCCAATGATGAGCCAAAGTGATACCGAAAAGGAACCTGCATTCCATATTAAGGAGTTTGAATGGTACAAAGAGAGTTCAGGCTTAGATCAGAAGCCATAAAAATTGGCACCAAGACATAGGACAAGCAGTTAGGTCAAGATGCACTTTTGCTTTGAAAACTTTGAAAATGTTGAACAAGTTCCACAACACGTGACTGGAGGATTCAAGCACAATAAAAGGAACGAAGTTGCTGGGATACGATTTTAACCATTGCACAAGGGCAATTTTATTGTTTCATATCCATAGTTTCTTATTCACCTTCGGAAGGTGCTGTATAGGTTGTAATATTAGAATAAGGTGTGTCACACGCTTGTGAGTTATTGCTAACAATCGTGATTTTTGTCTAATTCCCCTACTGGTTGAAGTTACCTTATGTGCTTTGGCAAATGTTTTTTTTTAAGTACTAAGAAATAATTATTATGTGGTTTGGACTTTTGTTCTTATAGAAAGTCTATCGTGTAAAGTGGTTAGAATTATATCCAAATTTTGTATGTTCGATGAAAATTTCTCTTCTTTACTCAATTTCACATGTCAAATGCTGATTATGGTCAATTAGTGCACTTGTGTAGTCTGTGATGTAATATCTATTATGAGAGATAAACAAAAAAAATGATGAAGAGAAAAGGAAAAAAGAAAAAGGAAAAGAGAAGAAAAGAAAAAGAAGAATAATGTAGCCTTTTTCTACTCTAATGGTTCTCATACTTAGTAACCGGGAGTTTTTCATCTACAAATGTCGACTTTCGCGTCAAACGGCATTTGAATTATGAGTAATGTATTGCAAATTTGTGCAAGTAAATTGTTGAGTAACCTAGGGAATCTTCAGCTAACCAATGTCGATTCTTGCGTAAAAAGATGATTTTACTTCTCAAATACAATTTTTGTTACTTACTTAAGGGTTGAGATGTGAGTAATCCGGAAACCTTCATAACCAATGTCGATTTTCGCGTCAAAAGGCATTCTCGTATCTTGCGTGATTAGCTTGATATTACAAATATCCCTCAAGTGAAAAATAAAATTGATCATAAACATGTGATGTTCTCTGATTGATCGTATGATTTCGTTTACTTGTGAAATTTAGTAAGGCAAAGAAATTAAGTTGAACATTGCTTAATTGTGATATAATTCCTTCTCCTTTACTTGATATTATGAGTATTAAAGACAAGATGATAAATTGCATAATAGTTATTTACTCAGTTTTGAGGAAATACATTTTAGAATGCACATATGTGATTTCAATGCTTGAATCATTAATTGATCTCATATTTTCCAAACAATTTGAGGACAAGTGATTATTCAAATGTGAGGGAACTAACAAGTGTCAAAATGATGCATTCTAGCACATTGGCAAATGATGTTAATATATCTATCCCAATCAACAAAAGAAGATTGCCTTACTGATGCCAAATATTATTCAAGCACTAGTTTGTTTTAATGGAAAAAGGAAAGATCATCTCAATTTTGAACATTGTCATTCATTTCATTTCTTCCCCTGAAGTCAATAATCCGGAAGGATCCTATGATTAGGAGAGTCAGTTGAAGGCACATGGATGAGGAAGTCAGTATGTCGACATGGGATTCATTGAGAAGTTGATGACAACAGTTGATTGAGATTTCTCGTCTGCATTGATCAGTTTGTGGCAATGACAGAATTCAGATGGAAGTGACATCCAAAGATCAAAGGCATCTTTTAAGCCATTATTTCAAAATTGATTTTTTTTTAAAAAATTTTTCATTTAATTTTATTTCATTTAGTCTTTGCGTGTTGTTCACTGTACATAATTTCTTTTACATTATTGCATGTGAAGCATTTTTCTAACCAATTTATGTTTTGAAAAATTTAACTACATTTTCTTTGTTTAAATTTGAAATAAAAAAAAAGGTAATCCTAAATTTATCAGAAACCAAAATCCTGCATGAACTACAAGACTATTTTGGGAGATTTGTTGAGTCGTGAATTAGAGTTCACTGAATCGGAAAACTTACAGAAGGTAAGGCAAGAGATTGGTCAGAGACTCAGAATGGCAATACTCATATTTATATGCACTAGCAGAGTCAAGGGACCGCCAGATGGTGGCATCACTTTTGTAATTGTAGTTGTTTTCTCTTTTTGTAGATACAATAACATCGTCATCAATTGAGACCTTCGTCAAGAATGAAAACTGGGGTAATTTTTTTAGATAATGATGATTTGATCAAGAGCGCAATTTATTTTAAAAATTGATTTCAAAATGGACACTGGGACAAATTTTTTGAAAAAAATTTTTTTTTTAAGATTGATTTTGAGATTGATTTATAGTGGGGCAAGTTTTCTGCAAAGGTTGAATTTTGATACTAAATCTCAAAAAGAGTGATTTCGGATTAGTTTGATGCCGTACGCTAGGGCAAAAAAAAATTTTTTTTTTTTGAAAATTTGGTTTTTTAGATGATTTTGATGCAATGTTTGACAATTGTTCTAAGTTTTCATATGTCTCAAGTTTCTTTATGCATTTTTTTCAGTAGTCTGGATTCCATGTTGATCATTCTAATCTGGTGCATTTTATTCATCAGTTTAAGATCATGAATTCATGCATTTTGTCTTGCAACCTGTACTATGTCATATTGTCTTAATTTTTCGAACTAACATTTGTTTCATTATTTGTATAGCATGTTGCATGTTATTTTGATTTTGTCCAGCATTACGCATGTCTTACTTTTCTGTTTAAGTCCCAACTCGTCCGTTGGGTATTAATTTCTATCTGACAACTCAAATTCTGTATTTTTATTCATGCATTTATGCATTCGTTTGGCAACTTGAACCCCATTAACATGTTTTACTTTTCTAAATTTGCATTCATTTAGTAATTGTCTTGTATTTGTCCAACATACTGCACGGTGTTTTAATGTGTTTAGTAGTTCACATATTGTATTCGCACGTTTTTTTTCTTTATTTTCAGTTTTCGGTAGGCTCAATCTTTGCATTGGGTAACGATTTTCATTTTAGTTCGCGGTAGGCTCAATCGTTAGTATTGGGTACCGTCTCTATTTTCGGTTCTCGGTAGGCTCAATCTTTGCATTGGGTACCGATTTTCATTTTCAGTTTGCAGTAGGTTCAATCGTCAACATTAGGTACCGTCTTTATTTCCAGTTCTCGGTAGGCTCAATGTTTGCATTGGGTACCGATTTTTATTTTCAGTTTGCGGTAGGCTCAATCGTCAGCATTGGATACCATCTTTATTTCCAATTCTCAGTAGGCTCAATGTTTGCATTGGGTATCGATTTTCATTTTCAGTTTGCGGTAGGCTTAATCGTTAGCATTGAGTACCGTCTTTATTTCCAGTTCTCGATAGGCTCAATCTTTGCATTAGGTACCGATTTTCATTTTCAGTTTGCGATAGGCTCAATCGTCAGCATTGGGTACCGTCTTTATTTCTAGTTCTCAGTAGGCTCAATCTTTGCATTGGGTACCGATTTTCATTTTCAGTTTGCGGTAGGCTCAATCGTCAGCATTAGGTACCGTCTTTATTTCCAGTTCTCAGTAGGCTCAATCTTTGCATTGGGTACCGATTTTCATTTTCAGTTTGCGATAGGCTCAATCGTCAGCATTAGGTACCGTTTTTATTTCCAGTTCTCAGTAGGCTCAATCTTTGCATTGGGTACCGATTTTTATTTTCAGTTTGTGGTAGACTCAATCATCAGCATTGCGTACCGTCTTTATTTTCAGTTCTCGGTAGGCTCAATCTTTGCATTGGATACCGATTTTCACTTTCAGTTCTCGGTAGGCTCAATCTTTTCATTCGGTGCTGATTTTCGTTTTCAGTTTGCGGTAGGTTCAATCGTCAGTATTGGGTACCGTCTTTATTTCCAGTTCTCGGTAGGCTCAATCTTTACATTGGGTACGGATTTTTATTTTCAGTTTGCGGTAGACTCAATCGTCAACATTGGGTACCGTCTTTATTTCCAGTTCTCGGTAGGCTCAATCTTTGCATTGGGTACCGATTTTCATTTTCAGTTTGCGGTAGGCTCAATCGTCAGCATTGGGTACCATCTTTATTTTCAGTTCTCGGTAGACTCAATCTTTGCATTAGGTACCGATTTTCATTTTCAGTTTACGATTGGCTCAATCGTCAACATTGGGTACCGTCTTTATTTCCAGTTCTCGGTAGACTCAATCTTTGCATCTGGTATCGATTTTCATTTTCAATTTGCGATAGGCTCAATCGTCAGCATTGGGTGCCGTCTTTATTGACAGTTCTCAGTAGGCTCAATCTTTGCATTAGGTACCGATTTTCATTTTCAATTTGCGATAGGCTCAATCGTCAGCATTGGGTATCGATTTTTCATTTTTAGTTGCGGTAAGCTCAATCATCAACATTAGGTACCGTTTTGATTTTCAATTTTCATTATTTATGTTTTGCAACATTAGATATCATATTGCTCCGATTGCATGTTCAGTCATCTTACTTCAACATTCTGTTTCTTCTTGTGTCATCATACATTAGCCATGGTATTAGTCCATTTCTTTTTTATATTTTTTCAAAAAAACAAAAAAAAAGAGGCAAAAAATTTTGATTTTGAATTGAATTGCATTTTAGGCTCGACACTTGTTTTTCCTCCATCTTAAAACCTTTATTGTGTTTATTTTGTCCAACAACATGGACTTGCATTTTCATTTACATTTTTTAAGTCTGGCAGCACAAAATTTGCATTGCATTTTATGATTCTTGGCAGCCCAAGATCATTTATTTACTTTTTCAAGTTGGTAGCCCAACTTTGCATTCATCAACCTTGGCAACCCAAGGTCATGCATCCGTTCAACAGTCTGAACGGCATATGTTTATTAACAATTTTCAAGTCTGGTAGCCCAGACATTGCATTTAGTTTATCTATATTTATTTTGTTTAGCAACCTTAACTCATTTTTTGACTTTCAGTTTAAGCACTTTATTTTGTCTTGCAGTCTTTTACCAATCTATGTCATCTTTGCTTAGTAGTTCGAATGTTGCATTTTTTTTCTTTTGATCACAAGTTTGAACTCTTGTGTTACCATTTGTAATTGTATTTCGCATCCACTGTTTCCTTGCATCTGAACTACGTTTGACCTAATTCCCTTCACCGAGATACGTTGGCAGCTCCAAATTTTGACACACCATTTACTTGTCAAACATTAGGGAGGTGTTTATATTTTTGAGGTCAAATTTTAATTTTTTTCAATAATCTTGGGGGCAAAATAGTAATTTTTATTTGTAAATACTTTTTCATTAGTTTTTGAGGTTTAAATTCACATTTTAACTTTCATATATATTTTTTATTTTTTATGATTTTTTTTAGATTTAATTGGTATTCTTTATATTTTTACCAACGCAAAGGCAAAATAGTAATTTCGCTTCGCGAACACCATTTTAGCTCAATTTTAATTCCAAATTCATTTTTCTAATTCTTTAAGCATGTTTCTAAATTTTTTTAATTTTTTCAAAAACAATATCTATTTTTTCAATAAATTTTCACTGTCCAAGGGCAAAATCGTCATTTTACAGATTAAATTCATTTTTTGTCAAATTTTGAGTCAAAAAGGCATTTTCTAATATTTTAAGCTTATTTTTAATTTTTGATCATTTTTTGAAGCTAATATTTATTTTTTGTATATTTTTGTTATCTGGGAGCAAAATCGTTATTTCACACCTCGAGCACATTTTTATCAGCTTTAAGCTCTAGCTTTTATTTTTGAAATCTACTGTAAATTCTTTTTGAAAATTTAGAGATTGCTGTCAGATTCTTTGTATTAATTTTTAATTTTGGGGTTAAAAAATATTTTTTTAATAAAATTAACATTTTTAATACCGGTGGCGTTTTCGTTATTTTATAGCATTCTTGGCCAACAAGACAAGTGGCCTATAAATACCCCTTTTAATTAGCAAAACAAAAAGGGAGAAAAATAGAGAACCCTACAAACACTTTGATTTTTGTGTTTTAAGGATCAAACACACACACTTAATACCCAAAAACACACACTAAATGCCGTTCCCTTTATCATTTTACTGTTCATCGTCTTCCCAATTGAGGCTACTGTTCATCTTCATCAGCAACTGATTCTACCATTCATTCAGCTTCTATATTTAGCAGGTAATCTCATGGCTTTTTCTCTTTCTTTATTGGTTTTCTTTATATGTTTTAGTTTGATTAACTGATGATTTTGTTTACTGATTCCATTTATGTGCAAAAATTTGCTTGCAAATTTATAGTTTCTGTTTGAAGATCAAATTTTTTGCTGAGATTTTTTCTAAGTTTTAATTCCTTATTTCTAGGTTTGGTTTCATCATCTAAGTTTTCTTCTTTCCTTTTCTTTCATCGTCTATCCAAAATTCCACCACTATCTGGGTTCAATTCATCCTCCACCGTCCCAAGCCTCTACCAAAATCAATAACCCTTGTCTAGTAACAAACCAAATCAGTTCTTCCATCCTTCCCTCTGCTCACCATTACGCTACCCCTGTAAACCCAAACATCATAATCACGAGCCATTCTGCTCCACCAAGCTCCACCACCAGTGAAACCACTAGCAGCCATCGATCAATGCCAAGGCCCGCAAGCAGAAATACTCAGAAGCTCCCCAAATGACACCAGTTACATAGCCCACAACCACCAGCGACCAAAACAGGCTTCAACCCAAACCAGACTAGTACATCGCCTCCATAAGCACTGCCACACAGTCCCAATTACCCTCCTCACGACCAAATTCCACCCCCATTGACCCACCATTGACAACCTACCAAAGAAAGAGAAACACACACAGATATTATTCCCCCACGACCATCAGGCAATTCCAACCCACAAACCGCGTCACCCTCACCTTCATCCCCCTACCATTCCATTCCAGTTCATATCCTACACAAAACCTGCAATCACAAACAACACGCAAACAACTCACCGGAAAGCCAATCACAACCTCCTAACTGTTGCCCCAAACCTGCAGAAACCCCAATTATCAGCAGCCACAACCAACCTACGATATACACGCGCACACAGACAGAGCTAAACAAAACTGCCCAAACACCAGCAAACCCGCAATTAACAGCAACCGAAAGACCAAAACTGTCACCATCTCACTGTGTCCCAATACCACCGTCTGCTTATTTGTCCATGTCACCATCTTGGTTCGAGTTTCACTGAGGAAGCCATCAATTTAGGGAAAATTGATTATGAATTTCCAAATGGGAAAGAGAGAGCATGTTAGAAGGAAGAAGATAGAGAGGGGAGAACGAGAAAGAAAGAAGGAAAAAGAGGGAGAAGCTGGAGAGAACAGCGAGGGAAAGAGTGAGAGACGAGGGAGATCGAGAAAGACGGGAGAAACCGAGAAAAGGAATAGAGAAATCAGAGAGAAGAGGACGAGAGAGACAGAGAGATAGGAATTAAAAAGAGTCCTTGCAAGAAGAGATGGCCGAGAGAAAACAAAGAGTAGAGAGAATTGAGCTGAAGTGAGAGAAAGAAGAGAGAACAGAGAGCAAAGAGAGAAACGATGAGAGAGAAGAGAGGAAGGGAGAGAGAGAGAGAGACACAAAAAGAGAGAGAAAAGGGGTATTTTTTTTATTATTATTTTTATGTTGTTTTTATTTGCATTAAGTTTAATTGCTTTCTTTATTAGATTTACTTTAATCAATTAGTAGTTAATTTAGTTATTTTGGTTAATTAATCTTCATGTTTTAGGTTATTTTATAAAAATGAAATGATAGCACTTCGTGCCTTGGGGTTTTGAGTAGTTTTCAATTTTGTCTAAGAACTTTTAATAATTGCACTTTAGTCCCTGTTATTTATAAATTCACCCCCAAATGTTACATGCATTTCAATTAAGTCCTCCAATTGCAATTTGCCCCACTTTTGTCAAAAAGTTATTGCTTTGCCCCCACTTCACTTTAATTGCATCTCTACCCCTTAGACATAAGTGAATTTTAATTTTACCCTTTTAGTTTTATAGAATTTTGTTTTTAGTCCCCTTAGTTGCTAGAATCTACATTTTTACCCAATTTGTCAATAATTACATATTCTTAGGCTTTGTTTATTTATACCGAGGTACCTTGATTTGTTTGTTCATTTTGTTAGCATTTAGTACCGGATCTTCAAGAGGTATCCCTATTCCTCATTAATTCATCTTTATGTGGCCCAATGTGCCATTATGTGATTTTTATGTATGTTTCTTCATATATTTCTTTTTTTTATTTTACATTTTTTATTTTACATGATTTTTGCATATCTATTTATTTTATGTTATTTAATTTCAAAATTTTATTATTTTGGCAAAAAGTGTAGTATTTTTGTATTTAGCTAGTCAATGTAATAGTTAGATTATTTTTCTCCTATTTTAGCAAAAATTATGTAATTAGATAGAAAGTGTAATAAATAGGGCATTTTTAATTTCTCCCCTTCTTAATTGTAAATTAAGCCCCGGTGTAATAGTTAGGTTTTATTTGCTTTTGCATGCTTACGTGTTTATTTCTTTTATTGCTTTTCGTAGGATTTTTACATCTAGATATTGTGTTTATGTGTTATGTGCTACTACGTGCTTTAATATGTCTTTATATGTTTATTTGCTTTCATATGTTTATTTATTTACATGCTTTATCAACTTTATTACTCCATCACCACACTAGTCCAACGCTAGTTGTGGTCTTCTCGTTTCCCCACTAGTCCAATGCTAGTGGGAATCCCTAGAAAGGGCTAGTCCGATACTAGACCCTTAGGCCATTTTAATAATAGGTGCATTCGTGTGCATTTCACATTTCACACACTTCTAGGAGGCGTTTGGTTCAAATTCCTCAATCACTATCACTATGGGTATCATTAACTCTACTATGAGTATGGGTTTTGATGATTCCCCCCAACATGTTTGGTTTAATAATGGAATGGGTATCATTATAAGAATATTTGTTTGGTATATTGAAGGGGTATCATTATAAGAATATTTGTTTGGTATACTGAAATGACTTTCAAGTAAATTTTAAAATTTTTATTTATGATATACATATTTTTTAGATTTCTTATTTTATATATTTGAAAAAAATTTAAAAAGATTTCTTCAATTTTAAATATAGTCATGCTCTAATTTGAGTTTTATGGAAATGATAATCTTAAAAAAAAGTCATTTTTATTATATTAACAGAGAGTATTATATATCTTTGATTTTCAATACAATTTTTTATAAAATTATTGAATGTAAAAAAAATTATTAAAAAGAATTTTTGTAAAAAAATTTATAAAGTACTAATAAAAAATATTCAAAATCAAAAGACGAGAGAGAGAGAGAGAGAGAGAGAGAGAGAGAGAGAGAGGGAGAGTATTGAGAGTGGGTAACTCAAAAGATATATATTTTTTAATGGGTGTGTTTTTGCCCTTAATAATAAGGGTTAATGGGTTTGATAGACTAGTATTTTGGGGGGAATCATTAACACCCCAATTAATCACTATCATTCCCATTGAATGATAGTGATAGTTGTTTAACAAATATCAACAATGGGTATCATTACTTGTGATACCCATTCCCCTCCTTGATTCCCCTAAACCAAACACCCCCCTAGTTTTCTTTTCATTTGGCATGATTTTATTATTACTATTATTATTATTATTATTATTATTATTATTATTTTGACACATTTTTAAAATGCATGACATCTATGTTGCATTTCACTTAGACTTTAAGACATTTGTGTGATTCAACTAGAAATAGTCGCCTACTCACGTGGGAAGCGGTGACGTATATGCCGTTCCCCCCTCTGTGAGTAGGAATATTCAATCACGAGATATTAGTTCCCCACACCCGTCATGTTGCATACCTACCTTCTTTCTTCACTTACTATATATTGTTATTTTCTTTTCTTTTCGCATCACACTTTGCATAAAAACTCGTGACTCCCTCGAGGTCTCGACTTAGGTTTCGCAATCAATGGATAATTCCGACCAAGCTTCGACGGAACATGCTGACCCTCCTAATATTCACATTTAGACTTAGGATTTGCATTCATTTAGACACATCCAAAACGCGATAGAACGTAGGGTTAATTTAGGAAAATTTTTTATTAAACCTTGCAACTAGCCTCGGCTAAGTAGAAAAGGTGCATTGGGTGCAAGCCTTTGCCTTCCCTTTCTTCAAATGTGACTCCCGAACCTTTTTCTCTTGTATTTTTGTTGACCGGAGTCGAAAAAGGGTTTTGAATGATTTTTCTAAAGTTTTTATTTTTTGTTTTGATTAAATGATTTTTCGGGTGACTTGGTACACCTCAACTCAGTACCAAGTAGCGACTCCATTTTTAAAATAAAACCCTTTTTCAAAATTAGTTGGCCAAAACTGTCGCATTTTTTAGTCCCGGCCTTATTTTCTTTTAAAATACCATTTTCTACTAAATACCACTTTTTCACTAAAACACGATTTTTTCTCACACACGCACGATTTTTCAAAACTCTATCTTTTCAAAAGGGTCTCGAACCGGACCGTCTTTTCGGGACACGACAGTCAATGACCCCACTAGTACCCTTTACCCACGATTTTTAGGACGCGACAGATTTCATTGCTTTTATGCTGCATCACTAAATGGCCTTCAACTACCCTTCAACGGCCATGCATTAAATGCAAGAAAAACTAGCCGTTGGGACGTTCAGACGGTCGAACTTCAAGTTGTTGTCCGAACCAACGCCCGATCTCTTCTTTGCTATTTTGATTATATCATTTTCAAATGGCTGAAATAGGTGCTTGTCGTCTGAGTCATCGTCTAATTGATACTAAAGGACTGTGGCTTTTCTAGAGTGTTTTCGGAAGTCCGATGTCTAAAAGTTTTTGGAAAATTTCTGGCTTTGTCGGACGAATGACCGAACGACCGAAACCTTTTTTTCATGGGTCCGAAAGTTTCTGGAAATTCTGGGACACATTCGAACAGGTGATTGGACGTCCAAAGCTATGTTTGAACTTATTTCGGATGGCCGAAACAAATATGAAGTGTCCGAACAGGTGGCCGATCACTTCTAATTTCCAACAAATGTTTTAATATCTGTTCCAAACCTTCCCACAACACTAAACAAATATGATTAGCAAAGATGTGGTTTGTTATCATCAAAATTAGGATTATATTCTCCCCCTTTTTGATGATGACAAACCTATAACATATATACTACACATGAGTATAAAGCATATGATAATGAAAATTAAAAATTAAGACTAATTTTTACATTTTCGAATTGAAGGAAAGCCTATTCTATCAGTGCGACATTCTTCTCTAGCCATCATAGGCAAACTTCTAACATCAGGATATATGGTCTGCATATGATCAGAATAACCAACATTAGCCAAAATATCAACAATCTTATTGGCCTCCCTGTAACAATGACGAAAAGACAAAATTGATCCAGACATTTTCTGAATGAAACGAATCTCTCATGCAATAGACCAAGGACAATCCAGTTTCTGTTGCAACACATGTATCAAAACCTGTGAGTCATATTCCACATGAATGCTGTGGCAACCCCTAGATACACATTGATGTATTCCAAAAATGCCCCGTAGAATCTCACAGAATACCACCACCACCACTCCAACCCAGATTTCCTTTAGAGCAACTATCAATATTGAGTTTATATGTGGTCCCAGGAGGTCTAATCCATTTGACAAGTTGAAACACCATAGGTTTCTCAAAATCAGAAATAGATTGAAAGAATAAACACCTCAGAGAAGATGTTATTCACAACATTTTCAATCTGTAATTTCTTATCTTGAAACCGTGCTAAATGGTGCCTTTTCCACAAATGCCAACATATCAAAGTAGGCAACACTTTCAATACCATGGCAACATGATTTTTCTTACCTCTAGACAACCACCATAAGGCTAATAGAGGCCGAATTAATGAATGATTTACCCATATTCCACATTCCACAGCAAAATATGACCATATCGACTTTGCTAACTCTCCAGAACAAAAAACATGGTCATTAGACTCTTCATGAGAATGCTGGCAACAATTACATTTCAAGGGTCCATGCACTCCAAAGGCATACAAAGAAATATCCAATGGAAGCTTATTTAACAATAAACGCATCATAAGAAAACTCATTTTAATCGGAATGGAGGCATGCCAAATATCCTTAAACATTAGAGAACAATTTCTCACTTTTCTAACAAGATGATAAGCAGATGAGACTGAGAATTTACCCGAATCAGATAAGGTCCAGATGCATTGATCTGGAATATCTAATGATAGGGGAGGCAAATCCTTTATGACTTTAATGAGAGGCAAATCAACCTTTTGTTGTAAGAGAGATTTGTTCCAAGCACCATTTATAGCAAATTCAGAAACTTTACCATCTTCAATTTGAAAGCCTCTATTCACCAATGCACCTAAACCAGTCCAGTTATCAAAAAGAAAGCTTGAGCCACCATCATTAATTTGCCACTCCATGTAAATTTTAGCCATTCCTCGAACGGACAGCATACGTTTCCATGTCATGGAAGCATAATT
Organism: Mitragyna speciosa; assembly: GCA_024721245.1. Lineage (NCBI taxonomy): Eukaryota > Viridiplantae > Streptophyta > Magnoliopsida > Gentianales > Rubiaceae > Mitragyna > Mitragyna speciosa. The sequence continues at coordinate 163,436 of CM045565.1, forward strand.
AGAAATTCCAGCTTGACAGGGATGAACCTTGCGACAATATTTGGCAATCATGAATGAAGACCATAAAGATACTCGAGTTCTAAACGTCCACCAGAGCTTAACAGAAAAAGCCCTATGTATGTCTGATAAATTTCTTATCCCAAGGCCGCCTTCATTGGTAGGATAACAAAGATCTGCCCATTTAGTCCAGTGCCTTTTATTTTGACCCTCCACAGTGCCCCAGAAAAAGTTTTCCATAGCTCTATCGATCAAGTTAAAGGTCCCTTTTGTTGGATTTGCCACAAACAACAAGTGTATAGGAATGGAAGACAAAACATGTTTGATCAACACTAGCTTACCACCATTGGATAACATCCGATTCTTCCAAGATAATATCCTCTGGACAAGGTCAGCAAAGTAAGAAGATTTATGACGTCCCAAAAACAGTGGTACACCAAGGTATTTGACAGGTAATTGCTTACATGAAAAACCAATAATCTGACCAACTTTCAGAATCTTCGAATGATGCCAGCGATCATTATTGAAAAAACAAATTTTAGTGGAGTTAATTTGCTGTCTAGAAACCTTTTGATAATCTTCCAAAATCTTTAAAATAAATCTCAAAGATGTAGAAGAAGCATTACAAAAAATTATAATATCGTCAGCATAGGCCAAATGTGATACCATGGGCCAAGCACGAGGTACCTTGAAGTTCAAGGAAGGCCGTTGGACAAATAAAGCATTCAAGCTTCGAGAAAGTACCTCAGCTGCAATCACGAAAAGAGAAGGTGACAAAGGATCACCCTATCTCAAACCCCGAGTTGACTTGAAGAACCCATGAGAAGCACCATTGATGATAACCGAAAACCACGTATTGGAGATAAGACGCCAGATCATATCAATGAAAATCTCTCCAAAGCCAAAGGAGCAAAGTACTTGCAATAAAAAAGAGGTCAGATCTATGCCCCCCTCTAACTTTGTAAATATATTTTTAACTTAATAAAAAAGTACTCTTTAATAAAATATATATATATATATATATATATACACTACACATGTGTCGCGCCCTAAAAATCGTGGGCAAAAGGGTGCTATGTGGGGTCGTTGACTATTTCGTCCCGGAAAGAACAGTCTGATCTAATGACCCTTTCGAAGATAAAGGTTTTTGGAAAACCGTGCGTGTGTGAGAAAAATCAAATTTTAGTAGAAAAAGTGTATTTTAAGAAAAATGGTATTTTAAAAGAAAACAAGGCCGGGACTAAAAGTACGACAGGTTTGGCCAAATAGTTTTTGAAAAAGGGTTTTATTTTTTAAATGGAGTCACCACTTGGTATTGAGTTAGGGTGTACCAAGTCACCTGAAAAATCGTTTTAACAAAAACAAAAATAAAATTTTCAAAAAAATTATTTAAAACTCTTTTCTGACTCCGGTCTACGAAAAACGAGAGAAAAAGGTCTGAGAGTCACATTTGAAGAAAGGGAAGGCAAAGGCTTGCGCCTAAGGCACCCTTTCAACCTAGTTGAGGCTAGTTACGAGGTTTAATCAAAATTTTTCAAATTAACCCTAAGTTCTATCGCGTTCGGATGTGTCTAAATGAATGCAAATCCTAAATCTAAATATAAATACCGGGAGGGTCAAAATGTTCCGTCAAGGTTGGGTCGGTATTATCGCATTAATTGCGAAACCCGAGTCGAGACCTTGAGGGAGTCATGAGTTTTATGCAAAATGAAATGCAAAAAGAAAAGAAAATAATAATATATAATAAGTGAAGAAAGAAGGTGGGTATGCAACATGACTGGTACGGGAGGACTAATAATTCGTGACTGAATGTTTCTACTCATGGAGGGGGGAACAGCCTGTACGCCACCGCTTCCCATGTGAGTAGACGACTATTTCTAGTCGAATCACACAAATGTCCTAATTTCTAAGTGAAATGCAACCTAGATGTCATGCATTTGAAGATACGTCAAAATAAATAAATAGTAGTAATAAAAATCATGCAAAATGGAAAGAAAACTAAAATGTGTGAAATAGGATGTAAAATGCACGCGAGTGCACCTATCACTAAAATGCCCTAAGGGTCTAGCGTTGGACTGGCCCGTTCTAAAAAAGTCTCACTAGCGTTGGACTAGTGAGAAAAAGAAATGAAGCCACAACTAGCATTGGACTAGTGTGGTGACGGAATACCATAAGTCATGAATTAAATATTAAAGCATGAATTAAAAACAAATAAAACATATAAAAACATATAAGATCACGTAGGATCACATAACACATAAACATGATATCTAGATGCAAAATCCTAATGAAAGCGGTAAAATAAATAAGCACGTAAGCACACAAAAAGCAAATAAATCCTAACTATTACACCGGGGGGCTTGATTTACAATTTAAGGGAGAAAATAAAAAATAAAAAATAAAAAAAATACACTTGCTAACTAAATATACAAATATTTGTAAAACAAAAACGAAAGAAAAATAATCTAATTATTACATTGACTATCTAAATACAAAAATATTACGTCTTTCGTCAAAATAATAAAATTTAAAATTAAATAACACAAAATAAATAAATATGCAAAAAGTGCATAAAATAAGAAACGCATAAAAAATGCATAAAATATCACATTAGAGCACATTGGAGCACATAAAGATGAAATTGATGAGAACTAGAGATACCTTTTTGAAGATCCGGTACAAATGCTAATCAAAATGAATAAACAAGTCAATGTACTACTATTTTGGACAATAAAACATAAAATATAAAAAATACAAACAAGGTGAGAGTAAAAAATGTAAATTCTATTAAACTAAGGAGGCCAAAAAATAAAATTTGAAAACCTAAGGGATTGGAAAGGGAAAAACTAAAGATTTTAACTAATAAAAATTAAACCAAACTAGGGGGCTAGTGATAAAATTCTATAAAGCTTAAGGTGTAAAAATTGAAAATTCACAAAGTCTAAAGAAGTAGATATACAAAATTAAAGTGGACTAGGGGGGTAAAACAATAATTCCAGCAACTTATGGGACATAATTACAATTAATCAAGACTTAATTGAAAGACTAAACTTGGGGGGTCAATCTGTGAACAACAAGGAACTCAATTACATGTTATAAAATAGTTTTGGGGTATATCGATAACACTAGCAAAGAAAAAGGACGTTGATGCAAAAATATCACCGAATAAAAAAAAGAACAAAAGAATACGTCAGAATAAATTAAATTAGATTAATTAAGCAGAATTTAATTGTCTGAATTAATCACTAATTTCAAACTAAAACAAAAATATTTAAAGATCAATTAAAGTGTAGTTAAACTAAAACTAAGACCAATAAAAGAAAAAAGAAAAAAAATAAAATAAAATCACTTAAGACACACCTCTCCTCCCAATCGGTTTTAACCCAGATTATACCCCCAAACCCAGCTCATTCTTCCCCCCCCCCCCCCCCCCCCCCCGCCCGCCCCTTCTCTCTCTCTTATCCCGTCTTCTTCCTGCTTGAACCAATTTTCTCTGTTCTTTTGGTTTTTCTCTCCTCTCTTCTTCAGTCTTCTCTTTCACTCTCTTTCCATTCTCTCAATCGCCTCTCTTTCTTTCCGATTTCATCTTCGTTCTGTCCTCTCTCTCTCTCGCTCTCACTCTATCTCACTCTTCCCTCTTCTATTCTCTCTCCGTCCTCCCTTCTTCTCTCTGTTATCTGTTCTTTCTCCTCCTCCTTCGTTTCTGTTCTTTCTATTCCTCACTTTCCTTTCTCTCTTCTGTGTTCTTTTCCTCTCGTCTTTCTTCTCTTCTGATCTCTCCCTCTCTTTCTCTATTCTGATTTTTACCTTCTCTTCTCCAGCCCTCTCTATTTCCTATTTTCTCTAATTGTTGGCCCCTTTCCTCTCTCCTCTGTCGCCGAAAGATAACAAGGACAATTTCTCAAGTCTGTTTCTTTGTCGAAGTGGAAACACTGGGGATGTGAAAGTGGTGTTTTTGTGTACGATTTGGCGATGATAGACAGTTGGGTTGTTGATGTTGGTGCTTTTCGGATGATGGATGGTGATGGTTTGCTTGGTGTGAGACAGAAAAGAGAGTGACGGAGCTGTGGAAGGATGGGCAGTGGAACAGGGCGGCTGTGATGATGGGGTTGCGTTGGTAAGACTGATGTCTTATTTCGGTGAGATTGGGACTGGTTCATGGTAATATTTCTGGTGATGAGGGGTTTAGAGAGGCAAGGTAGAGGAGGTTTATAGGATGTTAATTGTGTATGCATGTGTGTGTAATTGAATTTGTCGCTGTATGTGTGATTGAATCTGAATATGTGTTGTGTCGTTGCCTGTAAATTTGTGTGTGTTGTGCCTGAGTTGCATCTAATTTGCAGGTTGTATGGTTAATTGGAGGTACGACAGTGGTGGGTTGCAGTTGTATCAGAAAATGGAGCTGTGATTATAACGGACTGGTGTGATGGTCATGGTTTGCTTTCGTGGTGGGTGTGGCTATAGGTTGTGAGTTGGGTGAAATTTGAATGGCTTAGGAGCTGATTTGGGTAATGGCTAATGACGATTTCAGATGGTGGACTGTTGCTGGTGGTTGAAGATGGAACTTGGTGGCAGGATAGTGGTTTGCAGGGCTTGAGTTTTTTGGTGAGTTTTGATTATTTTTGCAGGTTGGTTGATTTTGGGTGGAGCGTAGTAGTGAGTCATTTGGGTCTATTACAGGTTGTTGGGGTTGTCTTGGTTGTGTGAGTGGCTTACTGGTAACTTGAGCTATGGTTTTTCGCTGGTGGATGGAGTGGTGAGTTTCTGGAAATGGGCAATGGATTGTGGTTGTTTGGAAGTTGTCTGGCAGTCCTGGTTGGAGGTTTTGAGTGGACGGTGGAGGTCTGATAGTTGGAGTAGTGAGGCTTTCTAAGTTGTATGTTTGGGTAGGATTGAATGAACGATGGAGAGAAATTCTAGAAACAAGAAATTAGGAACAAGATAAAACAAAACCCAAAAGCAACAATAAGAAGAAAATCCAAATACAACTGAAATTACAATATTGAAATTCCAATCACATAAACACCATCAATCAGATTGCCATAGAAACTGAAGCAAAAATAGATTAACAAAGAGAAAAGTTAAATAAGAACTTACCTTTCAAATGTTGGAGCCAAGATCTAATATGATGATGAACAGTGGAAAGAGAAACCGTTGATGAAGATGAACAGTACCGGACTTGGTGAACAGTAACCGAAAACCAAAAGAAAATGGAACGTGTGTTTTTTGGTATTTACATGTGTGTGTTTGATCTAAAAATCACAAAAAGCAAAGTGTTTTTAGGGTTTCTAAAATTTCTCCTTTTTTCTGCTGATTAAAGAAGGTATTTATAGCCCACTTGTCTTATTGGCTAAGAATGCTGTAAAATAACGGAAATGCCACCGGTATAAAAAAAATACTAATTTTATTAAAAAAATATTTTTAACCCTAAAATTAAAAATTAATACAAAGAATCAGAAAACAATTTCTAAATTTTTAAAAAGGATTCATAGTAGATTTCAAAATAAAAAACTAAAGCTCAAAACTAATAAAAACGCGTTCAAGGTGTAAAATGACGAGTTTGCCCCCGGACAACGAAAATACACAAAAAATAGATATTAGTCTCGAAAATTACCAAAAATTACAAATAAGCTTAAAACACTAGAAAATGCATTTTTGACTCAAAATTTGTGAAAAATGAATTTAATTTGTAAAATAACGATTTTGCCCTTGGGCAATGAAAATTCATAGAAAAATAGTTATTCTCCTCAAAAAATTATCAAAAATTACAAATAAGCTTAAAACACTAGAAAATGCATTTTTGACTCAAAATTGGTGAAAAATGAATTTAATTTGTAAAATAACGATTTTGCCCTTGGGCAATGAAAATTCACAAAAAAATAGTTATTGTTCTCAAAAAATTATCAAAAATTACAAATAAGCTTAAAACACTAGAAAATGCATTTTTGACTCAAAATTGGTGAAAAATGAATTTAATTTGTAAAATGAATTTAATTTGTAAAATGACGATTTTGCCTTTGGGCAATGAAAGTTCACAGAAAAAATAATAATCATCTCTCAAAAATCAAGGAAATTTAAAAAAATGCTTAAAGAATTATAAAAATGAATTTGGAACTAAAAATAAGCTAAAATGGTATTCGCGGGACGAAATTACCATTTTGCCCTCGTGATGGTAAAAAATTAAAGAATACTAATTAAGTCCAGAAAATTTATAAAAAGTTAACAAATTCACATATCAGTAAAAAATATGAATTTAAAGCCCTCAAAAGCTTATAGAAAAAAATATTTACAGATAAAATTACTATTTTGCCCCCCAGATTATTGAAGAATTAAAATTTGTCCCAAAAAATGCAAACATGCCCTTCTCGTGTTTGAAAATCAATGGTGTGTCAAAATTTGGTGTCTACAACATAAGCATAAAGTATATAGCACATAGCACATACACATATAGCACATACACATACTTTTATACACACACATGATCATTATCACTACCCCTTTTGGTACCATCAAAATTAGAAAAAAATCATACTCCCCCTTAGTATAGCTCCCCCTCAAATGATGCATCAAAAACTAAAATTGAGGAGTCAAAAATAACATTAAAGCATAATTCAAGAACACAAAAGAATAGAACAAGAAAAGGCATATCTTATACAAAAACGAAATGTTTGTACAAACTAAAGGCATAATGCCTAATATACTAAACTATTCTAAACTAAACTAAGTTGTTGCCTAAGGCTTTCTACGCTTATAGGGTATAATGGCTAAGCTCCTAGATAACACTTCAGCTTGAGAAGATAACGGCGATGTGAGAGTAGCTGAGTAAGTCTCATCTAAATCATTGAGAATAGTGTGAACCACCTCTCGTGCTATGCTCTGAACGGTGGTCATAGGTACATCAGTAGTGGGAGATGGCTATTTAGGTGATGCAGGCACAGGAGTAGGAGACTGAGCTGGAGTCTAATAAGTGTGTCCTGATACCTCGAGTTGAAGATTAGCCAAATCATCTGCTGCCCCTTCTTCTTCTTCTTCTTCTTCTCCTTCTGCTTCTTCTTCTTCTTCTTCTGATTTAACCAAAATCTGTTGCTTGAAGATGTTGTATTGAGCTTGTGTACCAATATTCATTCCAAGCACTTGTGTATGCTCAACACATTCCAACTTTTTTCCAAAGCTATGAAATTTCTTGAATAGTTTAGTCTGATTTGCCTCTATTTTTAGCTGCCTGGCTTCCAAAGTGTCCATCCGTTTATCCAATTTTTGAAACAAAGCCAAAAGATGAGCAAATAGATCTTGAGATGTAGAGGAAGAGGGAATAGAAGTGGGCTGAACTGGAGTAGAGGAAGATGGTACAAAAGAGATAGGAGGTGAAGATGGATGAGGTGTACAGGAAGGAGGATGAGTGGATATAGGTGTAGTCCTAGTAAATGTCCTAAACGCTTGATAATGAGCCTTTGTAATCCACTCATCATTGTGAAACTTAAGATGAAAATTTTCAAAATAAGAACAAGTAAATGGTGGATTTTCAAGTGATGTACCCATTAAAGGAATGTAATAGAATTTAAAAATATGGTAAGAAATTTTTCAAAAGGGATATTTCTTCGAGTATCAGAAATGCAACTGAGAATGAATTCACGCATGATAAACCCAAAGTTAAGGGGAATTTCTTTCAAAACACAATAGAAAACATATAACTCCATCCTATTTGGCTCACTTCTATGACCAAAAGTAGGAGTTAATAGATTTGAAACTATTGCAAATAAATTCTATTTATGGGTTCTAAAGTTGACGGTTTAGCTTTTGTAGCTTGTTCAAAAGTGATGTTATACAATGAACGAAGTTCATCAAAATTGAAATGATGTTATGATGTAGCCCTTGGGAAAAGGAGAAAAATCTAGAAACTGGAGGATCTTCTTTGGGTCTACATTTGAAGATATGATTTATTTGAGTCGAATTAAAAACCAAATCAAGGCCATTGACTCTAGAAATGATGGCATCAAACTCTCCTTTTCTAAGATTCGCGAAGAATTGAATTAACATCTCAGGATAGGATTTTTCATTTAAAAACAACAAGTGACCCCAGCTTTGTTTCAAAAAATTTTCACAGATAAAATCTAACTTCAAATGCCTAAGTTTAGATTCAAGGAAACTATGCTGAAGAAGAGCATTCTTATTGACATAAATTGGGTATCTTTCTTCAACCTCTTTATTAAGAAACTTGGGTTGAGACACCCTATCGATGGTTTGAGTATTGGGATGAGCAATTTCTTTGTGTTTCCTTTTACTCCCACTAGCCCCAGCACTACTACCTCCTGTAGTCCTCATATTTAACTAATAAAACTAAAGAAGAGAAAAGAAAGGTAAAAAAAAATTGAGAACCCATCTAAAATACAAAATCATTTTTCTAAACCCTTAACAAGGATCAGTAACCAAGACATTAGAGAACTATTCTAAGAATAAGAAGCCTATTTGAGAAGGAAATTTTGAATAAAAATGCTTTAAAAAAAGCACAAATTTACAAGCAAAAATATTGAAGAAAAATCGCATGACTTGCATTGATTTGATGACATAATCTTGATAAAAGTTAATGAAAATGCTCCTGATGATTTATAAATGACAATTCTTTAAGAAAAAAAAGAATTTACCTGGTGAAATTTTAACTTGAATTGAGGGAGCTTTCACCTAGAAATTGAGAAAGAAAAGAAAATTTGAACAAAATGCAGTTTTAGACCCAATATACGCTTGAAATTGACGCGTTCGGACATCCGAACAGAGTTTGAAGCATTCGATCGAGCATTCGAAGAAGGTTAGGGTTTTAAAAAATGAATCGTTTGGCCGTCCGAAAAGAAAACCAGTGGCCGAACGATTGTCTGTTCTTAAATTTTGAAACTCTTTTTGGCCATCTGAAAGACTGGTTTGGTCGCCTAAAAAGTTTTTAATTTTTTGAAAAACAAAAAGTGTTCGGACATCCGAAAAGATCTTTCGGTCATCTGAAATGTAGAAAGCTTAGAAATTAAAAAGAGAATGATCGGCCGTCTGAGAGGACGCTTAGGCCAGCCAATCCTGGGACAAAATGCCCAGTTTTGATCTTAGGAAAACAAAACGTTCAAGAGGTAAGGCTTCAGTAAAAATATCAACTAACTGATCACTTGTGCATACATAATCAACACTAATCTCACCTTTTTGAACCAAATCTCCAATGAAATGATATTTGATGTCAATATGTTTGGTTCTAGAGTGTTGAATGGGATTCTTGGTTAAGTTGATGGCACTAGTATTATCACACTTAATAGGCACACTTTGAAACTGCAACCAAAATCTGAAAGAGTGTGTTTCATCCAAAATAACTAAGCACAACATGTACCCGCAGCAGTATACTCGGCAAAAGATGACAAGTCCCACTAGTGCTTTTTCTATCTATTCTACATCCGACAAATTCGGCATCAGAGTATCCCACAAGATCAAAAACATGGATACCAAAATCCAAAATCTAACATTCCTTTGAGGTACCTAAGAATTCGTTTGACGGCTAATAAATGAGACTCCTTAGAACAAGATTGAAATCTTGCATAAAGACAAACGGCAAACATAATATTGAGTCTACTAGCGGTAAGATAAAGCAAACTACTAGTCATACCTCTATAGCCTTTTTAATCTACCTTATTGCCTTTTTCATTTTTGTCTAACTTAGTGGAAGTGAAAATAGGAGTGCCTACTTCCTTTGAATTTTTATACCAAATCTTTTAAGTAACTCCTTTGCGTATTTGGTTTGACTTATAAAAATTCCATTTTTCAATTGATGAATTTGAAGACCAAGAAAAAATTTTAACTCTCTCATCATACTCATTTCAAATTCATTTTGCATCATAAGTGAAAATTCTTTGCAAAGATTTTCATTTGTAGCATCAAAAATAATAACATCAACATACACTTGAACAATGAGGAGTTCATTTGCATGATCTTTTGTAAAAAGTGTGATGTCTACAAATTCCCTTTTAAATCCATTATCCATCTAATAATTGCTCAACCTCTCATACCAAGTTCTGGGAGCTTGTTTTAATCCATATAAAGCTTTAGAAAGTTTGAAAACATGATTTGAAAAACTTTTATGTTCAAAATCAGGAGGTTGTTCAACATATACTTCTTGTTCAATAAAACCATTTAAAAAAGCATTTTTCACATCCATTTGAAATAATTTAAAACTTATAAAACATGCATACGCAAGTAGCATTCTTATGGATTCAAGCCTAGCAACCGGTGCAAAGGTTTCATCAAAATCAATTCCTTCTTCTTGTACATAACTAACCTTGTTTTATTTCTCACTATTTCACCTTTATCATTTAACTTATTCCTAAAAATTTATTTTGTGCCTATAACCGGGTGATCTATTGGTCTCTCTACCAAAGTCCATACTTTGCTTCTCTCAAATTGATTCAATTCCTCCTGCATAGCTACTATCCAAAAATCATCTTTCAAAGCATCTTCAACATTCTTGGACTCAAATTGGGATAATAATGTAAAGTTATCTACTAAAGGCCTAGTAGAGGATTTAGTCCAACCCTCTCAGAAGGATCACCTATGATGAACTTTTTAGGATGATTAGGTACAAATCTCTAAGCTTTGGGTAAATCCTTTGTAGTTTCATCATCTTTCTTTTCATCAACTATGTCTTCACTAGAGTCAACCACTTCCTTAGGTGCACTATCACCTTCTTGAAGAGTAAGATTTTCAAATTTTTCTTGAACACACATATCGTCATCTTCACTAATATCCTTTGTAACAATATCATGTAATTCATCAAAAGTAACATGAATTTCCTCTTCTACAACTAAGGTTTCCTATTGTACACTCTATAGGCTCTTTTATCACTAGCATATCCTAAAAAGATACCTTCATCCGTTTTCTTATCAAACTTGCCAAGATGTTCCTTGATATTCAAAATAAAAAATTTGCATCCGAAAACTTTAAAATAGCCAACAATTGGCTTTTGTTCAAACAAGAGTTCATAAGAAGTTTTGTTTAAAATAGATCTTAGTAAAACTCTATTCATTACATAGCAAGCCGTATTGACTGCTTCGGCCCAAAAATACTTTGGTAAATCACATTTATTTATCATAGTTCTAGCGGTTTCTTGAAGAGTTGTATTTTTTCTTTCAACAACGCCATTTTGTTGAGAAACTCGTGCTGTAGATAATTCATATATAATACCATTGTGATCACAAAAATTCAAAAATCTGTAATATTTAAACTCAGTTCCATTATCACTTCTAATTTTCACAATGGTCAAGTTTAACTAGTTTTGAACTTTTCCGAACAATGAAACAAAATTTTAAAAAGCCTCATCCTTGTGTGCAAGAAATAGCACCCAAGTGTATCTTGAATAATTATCTACAATAACAAAAACATATCTTTTTTCCCCAAGGCTTGCTACTTGGGTAAGACCAAATAAGTCCAAATGTAAAAGCTCCCAAGGTCTTGTAGTAGAAACACAATTTTTTGGTTTAAAAGAGACCTTGGTTTGTTTTCCAAATTGGCAAGCATTACAAAGCTTGTCTTTTTCAAATTTGATTTTGGGAAGCCCTCGTACAAGTTCTTTCCTAGATAACTCACTCAACAAGCCCATATTAAAGTGACAAAGTCTTCTATGCCAAAGCCAAGGATCATCACTAGTAGCCTTAAGGCATCTAATTGTGTTAGCATCTATTCTATCTAGATAAACTACATAGATGTCATTGTCGCGTCCCAAAATGACACACGGTGGGGTTGCTGACTGTCGCGTCCCAAAAAACAATCCTATCCGGTGACCTATTTCGAAAATAAATATTTTTGAAAAAACCGTGCTTGTGTGATAAAAATCGGGTTTTAGTGAAAAAAGTGTTATTAAAAAAATGGTATTTTAAAAGAAAATAAGGCCGGGACTAAAAGTTCAACAATTTTGGCCAACTAATTTTGAAAAAGGATTTTATTTTAAAAATGAAGTCGCCACTTGGTACAGAGTTAGGGTGTACCAGGTCACCCAAAAATTATTTAGCAAAACAAAAATAAAACTTTAGAAAAGTATTTAAAAACCCCTTTTTCAACTCCAGCCTATGGAAAAACAAGAGAAGGTCAGGGAGTCACATTTGAAGAAAGAGAAGGCAAAAGTTTACACCTAAGGCACCCTTTCTACCTACCCGAGGGTAGTTGCGAGATTTAATCAAATTTTTCTAAATTAACCCAAAGTTGTATCGCATTTGGATGTGTCTATATAAATGCAAATTCTAAGTCTAAAATGAATACCGGGAGGGTCAAAATGTTCCGTCGAGCCTTGGTCGGGATTATCGCATTAATTGCGAAACCCGAGTCGAGACCTTGAGAGAGTCACAAGTGTCTATGCAAAATGCGATGCAAAAGGAAAAGAAACTAATAATATATAGTAAGTGAAGAAAGAAAATGAGTATGCAACATGACGAGTACGGGGTACTAATATCTCGTGACTTTAACTTTTCTACTGATGGAGGGGGAAACGGCCTGTCAATCCATTGCTTCCCACGTAAGTAGACGACTATTTCTAGTCGGATCATACAAATGTCCTAAAAGTCTAAGTGCAAATGCAACCTAAATGTCATGCACTGTCAAATACTAAAAAAAAATAGATAATAACGATGATTATATACATATATAAAAATCATGCAAAATGATGAACAACTAAAAAGGGAATAGTATGTGAAATGATGTAAAATGCACACGAGTGCGCCTAGTATTAAAATGACTTAAGGGCCTAGCGTTGGACTAGCCTATTATAAAAATGCCCCACTAGCATTGGACTTGCGGAGAAACAAGAAAAATCACAACTAGTATTGGACTAGTGTGGTAACGGAATAATGAAAAGTGGTAAAGCATGAACAAAGCAATAAAGCATGAATTGAAAGAAAATAAACACATAAAGACATATAAGAGCACATAGGAGCACATAACATGTAAACATGATATCTAGATGCAAAATCCTAAGAAAAGAGGTAAAACATATAAGCACATAGCACACCGAAAGCGCATAAGCCCTAACTATTACACCGGGGGGATTTAGTTTATAATTTAAGGGGAAAAAGGGTAAAAATAACCTATCTATTACACTTGCTATCTAAATACAAAAATTTTTGCTAAAAATATGAGAAATATTACCTAACTATTACATTGGCTAGCTAAATACAAAATTATTACATTTTTTGCCAAAATAATAAAATTTGAAATTAAATAACATAAAGTAAATAAATACGCAAAAAGTATGTAAAATAAGAAACATATGAAGAAAATGCATAGAAAGTCACATTAGAGTACACTAGAGCCCATAAATAGAAATTAACGAGTAATAGGGGTACCTTTTTGAAGACCCAATACTAATGCTTAAGAAAATAAACACACACGTCAAGGTATCACAATATAAAAGAATGAAAGCTTAAAATATGTAAGTATTGACAAATTGGGATAAAAATGTAAAGTCTAGCAACAAAGATGACTAAAATAAAATTCTATAAAACTTAAAGGATAAAATTAGAAATTCACATAAGTCTAAGGGGATAGAAATGCAAAATTAAAGTAAATTGGGGGGACAAAAATAATAAATTCAGCAAGTATTAAGACATAATTGTGATTAAGCAAGACTTCATTGAAGGCAATTAACATAAAGGGGGCAAACCACATAATTAGGGACTTGAATGCATGAAATAATAAATCTGTGGGGTCACTGTTGACAACATTTAAGAATATAGGGATCCAGAACAAATATTGACTATATTACAAAAAAAGAAAAACAACCAATTAAAATAACACTAAACCAATCAACTCCATTAAATTAATCAATCCAAATAATTAACTAGATTATGACTAAACTAAACAAAACAAATCTATAAACAAATCTCAAAAGAAACAAATGGAAATATTAAATGGAAAGACCCAAAAAATGGATTAGAACAAACAAAAAGTTAACACAGTAAACCTCTCCAGATTGTCTTCTTCATTGCTCTCCCCAGAAAAATTCTCTCTCTCTCTCTCTCTCTCTCTCTCTCTCTCTCTCTCTCTCTCTCTCGTATTCTCTCTGTTTCTCACGATCTCCTCTTCTCTCTAATTTCCTTCTTTGTCGCTACTCCCCTCTTCTTTCCCATTCTTTCTATGATTTCTCTCTCTCTTCTCTCCATTCTTTCTCTTTTCTTCCTCGTTCTCTCCCCTTCCTTTATTTGCTCCATCTTTCTTCTCTCTAATCTTCTCTAGTCTCTCCATTTCTTCTTCAATCAGGTTCTCTAAATCCTGAATTAACCTCCCCTCAAGCCTCTAATTTCCCAAAAAATTTCATATCAAAACTCACTTGGATACCACTCTTAAATCCCCACCCCTGACTCAGTTCACTAACAAAACAATTCCAAGACCCCTCTTTCTATCTAATTTTCTCAAATTGAAACCTCAAATTTTTCACAAGACCATCGAGCAAATCCATTACAAAATACCCAATATCAATGTCATCGATTAAAAGGAGTGGGTAAGGAAATAGAAAGGGCTAGAAATTTCACCTCTTCAGCCAAGATAATAAATGGCTCGACGGCAATTCTTGCTAGCCGTTGGGCAGTGGTGATGAGGGGGTTAACGACTGGAGGTTGATTGCTGCGGTTTGGCGTCGATTGAACTAGAGCAACTGTATGCTAGTGGCTGCTTTCCACTACTACTGGCGGTGATCCACTGGTAGATTGGCGATGGTAGTTGAGCTACTTGGTGAAGTAATAGCTAGTTGGGCAGGCTTGATTGTTCTGTGAGCCATAGTGGCTGATTGGAGATGATTGAGTTTGTTTTTCTACAAATGAGATGATGATGGCTGTGGGTGTTTGCTGGTGATTTGGAGATAGGATTGTTGCTTTTGCAGGTGAAGGAGGCAGCGCGAGGTGGCTCAAACAGGTGGTTCTAGTGATGAAGTGATGCAGCTGGTGGAACTGTTGTTGTTTGACCAATTTTTGGACTAGCTTTGGTAGTTTTTTGGTTGCTGGTTGTCTTTGGATTGTTTGTTTGCAGGTTAATTGGGTCATGACTATTCAGGCAGAGAAGATGGTGAAGATGGGTTTGTAGGGGATGTACGAGTTGGGTCTGGAGGCGTGTGGTCATGGTTGTGATTAGGAGATAGATGAGGTTGGGAAAAGGGATGGCAGTGGAGGTGGAGCAGATTGCTGGCTTTGGTGCAAGTTGTGTGGTTTAACCATAGCTAATTATGGTGGTTTTGGAGTCCGTTATGGACTACTGGTGGTGGAGATAAGGTTGATGTTGGCTGTGAATTGCTGGTTGCTGATGGTGGATTAATGATTTTGCTGTGGTTTATGTAGATTTGGGGCTGTGGGTTGGCTTGGCACAAATGGTTTGTGGGGTTGTGGTAATTTGTGGCTGGACTAGTTTGGAGATTGAGGAAATAGTGGTCTTGGCTGGTGGAGAAGAAATTAGGTAATGATGGGTCTGTTTGAGCAGATGGCAATGAGCAGCTTGAATTGGTAATGAATTTGAGCTAGGATCAGGTGATTTTGTTGGTAATGCATAGTTGTGCAAGTCGTGGGCAAGTTGGGGTGTTTGTGGTGTGAAGCTGTATGCATGTTTCTATGTGTTTATTTTGTGTTTGTGACTGTGTACGTGAGTTGTGTGAAGTGTGTGATTGTGTCTATGGTAGCACTGTGTGATTTGTGTGTGAGTATGTGTTTGTGTATGTTGTGTATGTATCTGATTGTGTGAATTATAAACTATGTGTGAATGTGTGTGTGGCTCTGTGTGTGAACTAGTGTGTGAAGTGTGTGTGATGGTATCTGTGGTAGTGTGTGCCAAAACAGTGGGAATCTATGTTTGTGTGCATGTAGTGTGTGATTGTGTGTGTGTGTAACGTGAGAGAGAAAGTGTAACAAGTGTATGGAAGAGTGCATGAGATAGAAAGTAAATAAGTGTGTGAGATTAGCTAATGTGTGTTCTTAGGGTACTAGGTGTAGGGTATGAAGATAAATTAGTGTGTGTACTAGGTGTTTTTGGTGTGGGGTTGAAAATGTACTTGGAATTAGTGTGTGTTCTTGGTGTGTGTGTGTGTTTCTTTGAAGATGTTCTTGAAATGTGGTGTGTGTTCTTGGTGGATTGTGTGCGGGGGTATGAAGATGAATTAAAAACTTACTAGGTATTCTTGGGGTTCTTAGTGAAATGTTTGAAGATGTACTAAAAAACATGTAAGAAAAAGTGTGTGTTTTTTAGTGTTCTTAGTGTAAATAATAAAATTAAAAACTAAAAACTCTCTAGGCGTTTCTTTTTTTTTAAATCCCAAAAATTGATTATTTATAGTGCACAAAAGACTTATCTTCCAAGAAATAAATAAAAGACCAAAACGCCATTGACAATGAAAATTACAACTTTACCCCTAAAACATAAAAATTTATGTTCTCTCCCAAAAACACAAAAATAGAAAAAATTCAGAAAAATGTAAATAAGCAATTCACCCCGAAAAAAGTTAAAAAAAATTAAAAACATTCTTAGAAAACCTAAAAATGAATTTGGGATCCAAAAATGGCGAACAATGTTTTGGAGGCGAAATGACTGTTTTGCCCCTATATTGTCAAAAATATATAGAAAATATCAGTTAAATTTGAAAAAAATTACCAAAAAATTAAAAAATGAGCTTAAAATCTTAGAAAATGAATTTAACACT
Organism: Mitragyna speciosa; assembly: GCA_024721245.1. Classification (NCBI taxonomy): domain Eukaryota; kingdom Viridiplantae; phylum Streptophyta; class Magnoliopsida; order Gentianales; family Rubiaceae; genus Mitragyna; species Mitragyna speciosa. The sequence goes on from CM045565.1 coordinate 180,120, forward strand.
AAAAAATGGGTGAAAGATGCATTTGGAATGTGAAATGACAATTTTACCCCTAAATGCGGTATTTACAGAAAAAATAGCAATCGTCTCGAAAAAATTTTAGAAACATGTTTAAAAACTTGGAAAATAAATTTGGCACTAAAAAAATGAGCGAAAATAGTATTCGCGAGGTGAAATTACCATTTTGCCTCTGTACTGGTGAAATACAAAAAAATACCAGTTAAACCAAAAAAATCACAAAAATTTAAAAATACGTATGAAAGTACAAAATATGAATTTAAAACCCCAAAACTAATGAAAAAATACTTACAGTTAAAGATTACTATTTTGCCCCCCAAAATTATTGATTTTGTTCCCCTTTTTTATTGAAAAATTAGAATTTGACCCAAAAAATATAAACATGCCCCCAATGTTTGAAAAATAAATGGTGTGTCAAAATTTAGTATCTACAGTCATTATGCCTCTTACCTCTAAAACTACATTATAACTAGAGTCAAGCACCAAACATTCATACTTTTTGAATAAACAAATAGATCTCTATCACACAATTGTCTAAGCACTCAACAAGTTATAACTAAGATTGTCCACAAGCAAAACAATTTGAATAAAGGTTTCATCATTGTTACCTATGTCACCTACTCCAATGGTTTTAGCTTTCATGTCATCTCCAAAGGTGACTTTTCTGCTATTCTTTTACTTTAGCTTGACAAACAATGATAGATCCTCGGTCATGTATCTTGAGCATCCACTATCAATGAACGACTTTGACTCTTTGGTAGTATTTTTGAAGCAAACCTACACAAAAGAATTAAAAGATAACATTTGGTACCTTTTTTTTTAATTTTTGGGTCCATAAGAGTTAGCACAATCCTTGACAATCCACATAGTTTTCATGCCTTGTCTTATATTTCTCCTAACATAACAATTATTTTTCATATGTCCTACCTTGACAACAAAGATTGCACATAATATGAGTATTGTTCACATGCATAGGTCTAATAAATCTAATTCTATTCTTTCTATACAATGTCAATCTATTTGTAGCTAAGCATGCTCCTAGTAATTCTCTTTTCTAAAACTTCTTGTTTTTGCTTTCCAAGAAAATCACTAAGTTCACTCATTCTCTTCTTCAAACTCTCTTGTTCACTCTTTATTTTGTTGTGGAAAGAAGATCTCTCATCTAATTTCTTTTTCAAATCCTCAAGATTCCAAGTCATATCAACTTTGCTTTTCTTCAACTCATCATTCTCATACCTTAGACTTTTGTTTTCTTGAACAAGTCTAGCACTTCTCACATAATAAAGAGTTAATTTTCAACTTCAATTCTTTGTTTCTAAGATATGATTCTTTCAAACTTGAGTGCAATTTGAAAACAAAATTTTCAAGATCATCATCCTCATCATCACAAATCATCACATACATTTTTATCTATAATGAATGACTTGAAGATACCTCATTGTCACCAATTGCCATGAAAGCCATTTGAGCGGTTTCTTCTTCTTCCTCAATCTCCCCATCGGAGTTGCACTCATTCCATGTAAGTTGGAAGTTATTGAATCTTGTTTTTCTTCACTTCTTCCTTCCTTCTTCTTTTGAAGGGACACTCATTCATGTAGTGTCCAAGTTTCCCACACTTCAAAGATTTATCATTTTGCTTCTTTGATGCCTCTTGCTTTCCTTTATTTCTTGAAGAGCTTGATTGATTGAATGTTGCTTGATCCTCCTCTTCTAAATCTCCTCTTGTTTGTGAGGAATTTCTTGAAGCTCTTTGTGAGTAGAGCTAAGTCATGATCATCCGCATCCATGTCCTCACCATCAATGGAGAAGTTGTCTTCATCATCTTGTGAAGACTTCAATGCCATGTTCTTCTTGTCTTTTGTCTCTTCCTCCTCTTGAACCTTAGATTTCAACTTTAATTCAAACGAGGATTAGAGAATTTATAAGAGATTCAATAGACATAGAATTCAAGTCTTTGGCTTCTTCTATAGCCGTAACTTTGCTTTCCTACTCTTTAGGCAATGCATTCAAGATTTTTCTATTCTTTTCACCCAAGATGTATTCCTTTTTCAAAGCCTCAAGATCCTTGATAATGTCATTGAAACGACAATACATTTTGTCTATATTCTCATGAGGCTCCATCTTAAAAGATTCATACTTAGTGACTAGTAAGGCTTTCTTTTGTTCCTTGACACTATCACTACCCTTCATGAATTTCATTCAATTTGTCCCAAATCTCTTTTGCTATTTTACATCCCTTCACTCTTGTAGATTCATTGGCATCTAAAGCATTGTACAATACATTCATGACCTTAGCATTTAGAGTGAGGTTTGTTCTATCTAGAGGAGTAAGTTCTTGCCTAGTCTTTGGTCTCCTTCTACCAGTAATAGGATCATCAACATAGGCTTCATATGGTCCCTCATTCACAATGTACCAAATTCAATATCTATAGATTGCAAGAATATCTCCATTCTATCTCTCCAACTAATGTAGTTTACCCCATTGAACATAGGAAGTCTAGTAATGGATTGGCCTTCTAGAAACAAAGCATTGTTAGAGGTTGCCATGGATCACTCCTAGCTTATTAGGCTATTAAAAATGGAGTCCAAGTTCTGATATCAATTGTAGGCCCTTAGTGCAACCTAAGGAGGGCTGAATTAGGTTCCCTTTTTAAAACTTAACTTGGTTATAGCAAGTTATCACAAAATAGAAATTTACCAAGTTGACTAGATGATCAAATATGCTATTAAAACAACAATTAAACTTATCAAAAGTAACAATAAACTAGAAAATAAATAAATGAGTGAATGAATAGATCAAACCACAAAAACTTCCTAGTTTCAATAAACTTGAAGTTGTAGTACACTTGAGTTCCTTCACTTGAAGTTGAATCTCTACCACTTTGTACAAAAAAATGCTCACTTCTTACTCATCCTAGACACTCTTCTAGTTGAGCTAAGAAATTTTATAGCACACTTGCTAACCTTTCAACTATACAAATGAAGAATTACACTCTCAATGAAGAACTCACAATCTAACACACTAGTACAAAGATTGTAAGATTTTCTTACTCAAGATAGCTATTCAATGCCTTTGTGTATTCAATACAACAGTTGCTATTAATTTTGATTTCATAGCTTTTATACTACATCACTAAATGGCCTTCAACTGCCCTTCAACGGTCATGTATTAAATGTAGGCAAAACTAGCCGTTGGGATGTTCGGACAGCTGAACTTCAGGTTGTTATCCAAACCAACGTTCGATTTCTTCTTTGCTACACTGATCATATCATTTTGGGACACTAAAAGAGGTGCTTCTCGTCCGAACCATCATCCGATTGATATTGAAAGACTATGGCTTTTCTGGAGTGTTTTTGGACGTCCGAAGATGTTTCCAAAAGAACATTCGAAAGTTTCTGGAATTATTTCTTCTCCACCAGACAACTGAAAGGATGTCCAAGCCTATGTCCGAAAGTTTCTAGAACTTTTTTGGCTGTGTCGGACGAATGACCGGATGTCCAAAACCTTGTATTCATGCGTCCGAAAGTTTTTTGGAAATCTGGGACACTTTCGGACAGGTGATAGGACGTCCGAAGCTATGTCCAAACTTACTTTGGATGGCCGAAACAAATATGAAGCGTCCGACCAGGTGGCCGATCACTTTTAATTTCCAACAAATGTTTTAATTTCTGTTCCAAACCTTCCCACAACACTAAACAAGTATGATTAGCAAAGATGTGGTTTGTTATCATCAGAATTAGGATTACAAAATGCACATGTGTGATTTCAATGATTGAATCATTAGTTAATCTCGCATTTTTCAAATAATTCGAGGACAAGCAATGATTCAAGTGTGGGGGAATTGACAAGTGTCAAATCATACATTTTGGTATATTTGTCTTAGTGAGAAGTTGACTAAATTTATCATGATTTTCCCCTCAAAATTTTGAATTTTGAGGTAGAAATAATGTTGAGCAAATTGACACACAAGTTTTGTGATTTTGTTGCAGATAAATGGCATTTGAATAGAATTTGAATCAATTGGAGTTAAAAGAGAACAAACATTACCCAAGGAAGACCATGTTCTAGCAAAAATGGATGGTTGGACATTCTCCTGGATCATTAATTCAGACACCTTAAAGGAATTTCTTATACTGATTTAGTAAATTTTCTTTTAAAAATTGTTACGAAAAGAGATGGATCAAAGGCAAGTCTTCCTTCCTTTCCAACAAAACATTTTCTTCCTCCAGTTTTCCCCTTTGAGCCTCCAAAATGTGTCATTTTTATTTGACAACCCACTTGAAGGTCCCACCCTCCCCCCACACTGGGGCAATTTTGTGGTAATTTCAACCCACACTAAGGCAAATTTTACTTTGAATAGTGTTTCCAAGAAAAGAAAAAGGAGACAATTGAAAAAGAAAGCCTGAAGAAAGTAGTAAAACCAGGGAAAATATTTTTTGGAAATGAAAAAGAAAGGAAAAGAACCTCAAAAGCCAGTTGCAAAGTTGGGATGAAAATTTTGTAAGAAAGAAGAAGAAAACTATCAAAATTGGGATGAGTTCTTTGCAATTGCAATCCCAAGTTAATTAAACCATTCATAAATTTTGCTTTCTAGCTTTAACATTTCCAATGCATTACGTAATACCATTTCAAAAAGTTGAGAATGTTACCGACTTCTATCTTTATTTGGTGATGATTTTTGAATGAAAATTTGCAAATCAAAAGGGCATACGATGTTAACATTACTATCCCAAGATCATCAAGGCAAGATTGCCTTACTGATGCCAAATGTTTTTCAAATACTAGTCTGTTTTTAATGAAAAGGGAAAGACTCTCAAGTTTTGATACTGTCATTCATTTCATTTCTTCCTCTGAAGTTGATAATCCAGAAGGGCACTACAATTGGGTCAAGATAACAGTTGAAGTTTCATAAGTGAGAAAGTCAGTATGCTGACACTGGATTCTTTGAAAGTTGATGACTACAGTCGCTTGAGTTTTCTTGTATGTATTAATCATTTGTGACAATCTCAGAATTCAAATGCGAATGACATCCAAAGATCAAAAGGCAGTTTTTTAAGCCATCATCTTAAAGTCAATTTTGAAAATATTTTATTTGATTACATTTTACTTGTTCAATCTTCATGTGCTTTTGTTATTTACTGTACCAAAGTTCTTTTGTATTAGTGCATGTGAAATGCTTTTGTACACAAGTGAATAATGATGGTTAACTTTATTGACAATTGCATAAAAGCAAAGGCAATCCTAAATTGATTGGAAAGTTGAAGCATACTTGGATGGAAAGACTATATAGAAGGCTTTGATCTCAGTCATGAATCAGAGTCCATCGAATTGGAAAACTTGCAAAAAGTATGGCAAGAGACTATATCAGAGATTCAAGATGGCAATACTCATGTTTATATGCACCGATAGAGTCAAGGGACTGCCAAGTGGTAGCATCACATTTGCAATTGCCGTTGTTCTTTCTCTTTTTGCAGGTGCAATCACACCATCTTTAATTGAAGCCTTCATCAAGGATAAAAACTGGGACAACTTTTAAGATAACAATAGTTTAATCAGGGCTGTAATTCAATTCAAAAACTGATTTTGAAATTGACACTAGGCAAATTTTTTTAGAAAATTTTGATTTTAAGATTGATTTTAATGCTCTATGCTTAATGCAAAACTTGTAAAAAACTGACTCATACTAGGGCAAAATTTTGGAATGATTGATTTCAAATGAATTTTGATGTTTTATAATAGCACCAAATCTTGAAAAGAGCAATTTCAAATTGGTTTGATGACATACACTAGGGCAAAAATTTTTTTTGAAGATTTTCGATTTGATTTGGATGCAATGTTCGACAGTTGTTTTTAAATTTTCCTTTGCCTAAAAATTTCTCTATGCATTTTGTCCAGTAACTTGGACCTCATTTTGTTCATTCTAGCTTAATGGTCTATACCCCCACATTTCATTCATTAGTTTAGCATCATGCATTAATGTATTTATCCAATAGTTCTAGACCATATCATCATGTTTTTCTTTTTCAAATTAGCATTGTCCTAGCATTTGTCCAGCATGGTATTTTAATGTTTTTGGTAGTTTGCATATTGTGACCTCAACTCATCTTTATTTTTCAGTTCTCGGTAGGTACAATCATCAGTATTGGGTACTGTCTTTATTTTTCAATTCTCGGTAGGCTCAATCCTAGCATTGGGTACCAATTTTCATTTTCAGTTTGTGATAAGCTCAATCGTCAGCATTAGGTACCGTCTTTATTTTTCAGTTCTCAGTAAGCTCAATCCTAGCATTAGGTACCGGTTTTCATTTTCAGTTTGTGATAGGATAAATCGTTAGCATTAGGTACCGTCTCTCGATAGACCCAATCATCAACATTGGTTACCATCTTTACTTTTAGTTCTCTGTAGGCTCAATCCTAGCATTGAGTACCAACTTTCATTTTCAGTTTGTGGTAGGCTCAATTATCAGTATTAGATACCGTCTTTATTTTTCAGTTCTCGATAAGCTAAATCCTAGCATTGGGTATCGATTTTCATTTTTAGTTTGTGGTAGGCTCAATCGTCAGTATTGTGTACCGTCTTTAATTTTCAGTTCTCAGTAGGCTCAATCCTAACATTGGGTACCAACTTCATTTTTAGTTTGCGGTAGGCTCAATCGTCAACATGGGATACCGTCTTTATTTTTCAATTCTCAGTAAGCTTAATCCTAGCATTGGGTACTGATTTTTATATTCAGTTTGCGGTAGACTCAATCGTCAGTATTGGATACCATATTTATTTTTCAATTCTTGGTAGGCTCAATCTTAGCATTGGGTACCAATTTTCATTTTCAGTTTACGGTAGGTTCAATCGTTAGCATTGGGTGCCGTCTTTATTTTTCAGTTTGCAGTAGGCTCAATCGTCAGCATTGAATACCGTCTATACTTTTCAATTCTTGATAGGTTCAATCCTAGCATTAGATATCGATTTTCATTTTCAGCTTGCAATAGGCTCAATAATTAGCATTGGGTACCGTTTTTATTTTCAATTCTCGGTTGGTTCAATCTATAACATTGGGTGCCTATTTTTCATTATTTGAATTTTCATTTAATTATGTTTGCCACATTAAATATCATGTCATTCTAATTGCATACGTAATCATCTTACTTCAGCACTTTCTTTCTTTTATGCCATCATGCATTAGTCATCGTATTAGTCAATTTATTTTCATATTTTTGAAAACAAAAAGAAGAAAGAAAAAGCAAAGAGAAAAATTATGATTTTTGAGTTAGATTGCATCTTATGCTTGACACTTGTTTCTCTTTAGTTTTAAAACCTTTATTCCATCTGTTTATTTGCATTTTAAGTTTGGTAGTCCAAACTTTGCATTTCATGAATTCTGACAACCTAGGATCATGCATTTGTTTTACTTAGTCTGACAACTCAGACTTTACATTTTATGAATCTGAATAGCCTAGGATCATGAATTTGTATTTCAAGTCTGACAGCTCAGGCTTTGCATCCATGAATCCTGACAGCTCAGGATTATGCATTTACTTTTCTAGTCTGACAGCCCAGACTTTGCATTCATCAATCTTGGTAGCCCAAGTTCACACATCTATCCAGCAGCCTAGTCGGCATCTGTTATATACGTTTTCAAGTTGGCAGCCCAACTTTGTATTCATCAACCTTAGTAATCCAAGGTCATGCATCTGTCCAACATTCTAGTCGATATCTATTATTTACATTTTCAAGTTGGTAGCCCAACTTTGCATTCATCAACCTTGGCAACCCAACTTTGCATTTATCAACCTTGGCAACCCAAGGTTATGTATCCGTCCAGCAGCCTGATCGGCATATGTTATTTACATTTCAAGTTTGGCATCCCAAACTTTGCATTCATCAACCTTAGCTACCCAAGACCATGCATCCGTTCAGCAATCTAAACAGCATCAGTTCATATTTTCAAGTCTGACAGCCCAAACCTTGCATTACATTCATCAATCCTAGCAACCTAGGATCATGCATTTGTTTAGTAGCCTGAACAACATATGTTTATTTACACTTTCAAGTCTAGTAGCCCAAACTTTACATTAGTTTATCAGTATTTATTTTGTCCAATACCTGGGACTTATTTTTGGTCTATTAGTTTATGCACTTATTTTTGTCTTATAGTTTGTGTGAGACCCCTCAAAAAGTCCCACATTGGTGGGAAGAAAAGAAAATGATTTGTATATAACATCCTACATTTGGGCTACTAAATAACTTGGCTTAAGCATTTTGGGCCCGTGGTTTAAAAGCTCAAAAGTTATTGGGCCAGCCCAGACGCGGGAGGTGAGACTGGGCCTCGTGTGGTATCAGAGCGAACCTCGTGTGGTCTCTGCACGAGGTGAGACTGGGCCTATGGTATTTGGGCCGGACTACGCAAGGAAGCGGAGGAACTAAGTGCTGTGCGGGGCTACGTGCTACGTCAACCTAAGGGCGGGAGTCACCTCTAGAGCCCATACGAGCCACCTCTAAGATCCGATACAACCGAGTGGACAGTCCGGATTATGATATGGATTGGGCTTTGCGAGGACGCAAAGCCTGATAAGGAGGTGTGAATGTGAGACCCCTCAAAAAGTCCCACATTGGTGGGAAGAAAAGAAAATGATTTGTATATAACATCCTATATTTGGGCTACTAAATAATTTGGCTTAAGTATTTTGGGCCCGTGGTTTAAAAGCTCAAAAGTTATTGGGCCAGCCCAGACGCGGGATGTTACAGTTTGGACCGTTTTATGTTACCTTTGTTTAGCAGTTCAAATATTGTTTTTCCTTCCCTATTTTGTTCACAAGTTTTGGAAAAATTGGAATCCTTATGTTATTATTTGCAGTTGTGTTTCGCATCCATAGTACACTTACGTCTGAATTACGTTTGACCTAATTCCCTTCACCGGAATACTTAGGCAACTCCTAGAGAGTTCAGTCGCATATTTTTCTATATTCATTTACTCGTCGGTTACATCTCATCACCTTCTCATACTATGCTTTTTTATTCGTTTAGTTTACACTTGAATTTGTTAGGTGAGTCAAATTTTGGTATTATCTATGTCTTTTGACGTGGTGTAAATTAGGTATAACAATTATGAATAAAAACACACAAATCAAGTAATAAAAACCTAATCTCCCAACTTATTCCGCAAGTGCACGGGTCGATTTTAGCATTTAGAGTATTAGGTGTCGAATCCCACGAGGAATCAAATATGTGCAATTATTAAAGTTTTTTCACTAATAATTATTATCCAAACATCAATGAAAATAAGAGTGATTGGGGTCTCTTCAATAGAGTAGATTCATGATTTGAAAACTTTTGTAAAATTCAAGATAAGAAATCTAGAATATAAAATCCACTAATGAACCAAGCATTAATGACCTACTAAGTATTATCTTGCTTTGTTTAGAATCCAATTTCATATGTGTCATAACTAGATCTCTCTATGAAATGACAAGATTTCAACTATTCTTATGATGAAATCTTATAATAACATGAATTGTAGTGATTCACTTAAGCATCTATTATTCTCATATGAAAGACTTAAACATTACTTGTTTATTTTCCATTGCTACATGCATCTCTCAATGCCAAGTAGCAACTAAATGACTTGTTTAAGTTGGCCATGAAAAAACAAGTATTAAACTTGAACAAGTAAATAAACAAATACAAACTTAGTAAGTGCAACAAGTTAAATCATGTTTGTTGATTCATTAGTTTCATCTATGATCTAAATGAAGCCTTTAGTTCAACATGGTTAATGAAACAACTAAAAGTTTCACTTCAAAGATATAATTCATGGAAACTATTGAAAGGAAAAGAGATAGAGTTTGAGAATTGCTCAACCAATTCTCAACCAATATAAGAATTAGTCCTCTTCTTCATTCACCCTCAAAGGATTGCACTACAAAAGTCTCTTACAATGTTCCTCACTACTCTATTGAAGGATTGAGAGAATTTTACTAATTCTCTACTAAGCTAAGTATAAAATTTATGATTGTAACTACTTTCTACTCTAAAACTTGTTACAAATACTCTACAAATGACTTCTATTTATAGACAAATGTTCCTCAAGTCATTTTCCAACTTGCATGAATCATTAATGCATAGAAATGATGAAGATTTGCTTGGGGATTTCAAATGGGCACAAAAGTCTTCATTTATGCTTCAATTGTATTCTCCCACTTGCAAAACCCTATCTTCATCTGAAAATGTATGCAAAAACCAGCTGAAAGAGGATGCAAGTTGATGTCCTAGAAAGTCCAGCCGTATTGCAATACACGAATGGTGATACGCAGATGATCATCCGCGTATCTCATCCGCGAATCACATCCGATGGCCCCCACTTGATTTTCTGATTTTTTCTGAACTGGACCTGCTGTGTGCAAGCATTTTCCACGTATTTCCAAGCATTTTGATGAAGAATTGGATTTTTCTCTTATTTTACACAATTGTTCCTTCAAGTTGTTCATTCAACTTTAACTCTTTGGATCATCATTAATTTTGATTTTCCTTTATTCCAATTGATCCAAAATAAGTTTAAGTATGATGAACTTGTAATAATATACAAAAATTGCACATTAATTTGTTCAAATGAAAATTCCGCCTCAAATATCCTAATTCTGGTAAAAATCTTAATTCTCATGAATTGATGGGTTATGAGTCATTTGCAACCAAAAATACTATAATTATATTAAAATATAATCTAAAACATATAATAATATATATAATAATATTAGTAAGTTTATTACTTATCATCTTTTTTTGAAATCTCTGCGAGATTCTCTACAAAAAGAGGTAAACTGTAGACACTAGATTTTTTATACACTGTTTATTTTCTAACATGGGGGGTATTTTTTCTGTTTTTGGGGACAAATTCTGATTTTTGAGCAAAAAATGGACAAAAACTAACAATTTCAGGGGGCAAAACAATAATTTTTAGTACGTAAATATTTTTTCATTTGTGTTGGAGTTTTAAATGTACACTTTTGTATTTTTATACATGTTTTTGAAATTTTGTGATTTTTCGAGTTTAACTGGTATTTTTTTTATACTTCGCCAGCACAAGGGCAAAATAGTCATTTCGCCTCGCTAACACCATTTTCGCCCATTTCATGTCCCAAATTTGTTTTTAGGATTTTAACCGTGTTCCTAGATTTTTTTATTTTTCAAGGTCAATTACTATTTTTTTACTGAATACTGAGTTCAAGGGCAAATCGATTATTTCGCCCCCGAACACATTTTCTACCGATTTTTGGGTTCTAAATTCACTTTTTTGTTTTAAGCTCATTTTTAATTTTTGGTGATTTTTCAATACCAACTTTTATTTTTAATATGAATATTGCACTAGGGGCAAAAAGGAAATTTATGTTTAGAGTAAAATGGTACTTTTAATTATTAGGGTATTTTTGTTTTTTATTCAATTTTTGGAGGATAAGCCTTTCTTATATTATAAATAGCTCATTTTGGGTTAAATAAAAAGGGGTTAATTAGAAAAAACCTAAACACATCTTTCCATTCTGCACACACACAAAACACACTTTACATGCACTAATTCCTACACACAAACACACACTAGAATCTAGGTCACACACTAACACACACTTTCTTCACCTACAGAGATCAAAGGCACACACTAACCCACCAAAAAGGCACACACACTAACACACAAAAACAACACACAGTAGGATCAAAACACACACTAAAATACAAAAATACATACACACACCAAGAAGTTCATCAATGTTCATCAATTATCCAAGTCAACAAACAAGAATTTGTCAAAGTCATGGGATTTTTTTCCTAAATCCAAGTATGGTTTCATTTTAAGATTTTTCTACAGATTTCTTTAGTGAATTTTTGGGTTTTGCCTAGGTTTTCTTGTTTTTCTTTTTATGAAAATTTTATGGGTTTCTTCTCCTTGATTTTTCTTCCACCGCAACCCCTCTTATCTCCTTCTTCAACCACCATAAATCACATCTTCACTCTCTACCTCCAAATCACCACCATCGTATCAACAATTTCCCCAAAAACCACCAGTCCACCTACCTGCAAAGCAAACTCGTTCCCTAATACCTTCATTCTGCTTCTATCAATAGGCAGCAGTCCAAGTTCCACCAGTAGTTTCCTGATTTCTACCAGAAGCTACTGAACGCTCCATCACCAAAAATCATCTAAACCCAACCACCACACACATAATCATCTCCTCCATCTATTCCCAGTCACAATCACACCCAAAAATTATTCTTCAACCACCCAAACACCACCTGCATACAAAAGAAAACACAGACAAAACCATCGGCAAATCACCAACCAGCCAATTATTGGAGCAAACCATCATCCACCCCAGACCCTGCAAACAGGCAATCAAGATCATCACTTGCAGCTATCAAAATCCACTCCTCAACCATTCATCCCTTCCCCAAAGTCACTACCAGAGACTACAACACCAAACCAACAGCTACAAAAAACAGTCTCTCCTCCCATCACAACTAGTTCTCTAACTCTCCAATTAACCACCAATAACTAAGCACAACAATCCTCCATCAACAGCCCACCGGCTACCAATTGACCATCTCCAATACCTATCCACAACCAAAATAGCCGTAAGTCCAACCAAATCGCCATCAAAACTCCAAAAATTGCAGCTAAAATCAGTACCCAAAAGCCCCCAAACCCACGGGTTTACCACCAAAGCAGCCATTCAAATTGCAACCACACCACCACCGCACAAGAGCCATTCAATCATACACGCACCCTAGCAATCACAATCGAACAACCACAACGCCACCTCAATTCACCAATCACAACCCCCAAAATCAAACCACTAGTAGTATACCTCATCCTCTTCTTCACTAACCACCAAGAATCATCTGTCACCATTCAAGTTGACCCAAAATCAGCCAAACAACCCATAACCTATCACCAGCAAACCAAGCAATTCCACCACCGTGAGGTCCGTTCCACCACCATAACCTGCAAGAAAACCAGCAACACAATCTCAAAAAATTGCCACTCAATTCCCACCATTCCAAGTGCACATCCTTCCTCACAAGTCAATACTACCAAACAAGCCGTAAGCTACCAGTTTTCAACCATCGATTGGCCATCAACACCATCTATTGCCACTCCACCGCCCAATTTCTCTACCAATCTACCACCATCGACCACTCCACCACAGCCTCTCTGTGACAGCTCCACCTTACCCAGAGGCGCACCAAAGGGCTTAGCGGACTGCCTGCCTAGCTCTCGCCAGGACTCGAAGTCACGCACTCACGCAAACATCTAAGCGTACTTAACTCAAAATAAAATAAAAATAAAATAGAATAAAATAAAATACATTCATATTATTTAACTTAAAGGTACAAGTAACATCAAGAAGTTTACATTCCATAATATACATGATTTTCACAAGGATAGCCTAAAACAGTTTGGCTATTACAATAACTAAGATATCTGTTATATTCAAAACCAGTCGATCCAGCTTTAATTTTTCAGGAAACCTGGGTAAAGCAAAACAAATAAAAGGAATGAGCTATAATAGCCCAGTGAATGCCCAAGTCATGCAACCATATCAAGATCTCACTATTTTATTAAATAAAATAATGGACAAATTAAATAAACAAGATATGAACAATTTAATTAACAAATAGTCAAGGGCAGATACAAGGCTCAACTATGGGAGCAAGCTCAACCGTAGGAGAAGCAAGTACTAATCATGTAACCATGACAGTTAGGACCGAGATAATAGCTCAGGTCTTTATCAAAGGACATGCCAGTATTATCACGCAAGCCCTAACCACCGCTCACCTTATAACCTCCGTACAGACTACCACATCCAGGGAGTAATCTCAACCTTGGAGGGCCAACACGCAAGAAAGTTCAATCTAAGTTGGCCTCTTTGAGGATTCACAACTCAAAAGGGAAAGAACAACACGCCCTAAAACACCCAGCACCTTATATCCTCCCAAGCCTGTCTGGGTTGACTATCCATGAAGTAACGGTAAAGTTAGTCACAGAAGTTCTCACGCACAAGTAACACATTGGATAGTGAAAGCATGTAACACATTGCGGAATAGATGCGATAAAGTACACATCTTTCCTCAAGTAACACATTTTATCACATAATATTTGCAAGTGTAACATAATATTTACAAGTGGAACATAACATTTCATACATCATGCACACATAGAGACACTCACCTGGAATGCCTAAGAAAATATCTCGTAAAATGGTCGCGATTCGATTTCGGATCCTGAAATTTAAAAGAAATAATATAATGAAAACCCGATTAAACCCTAGTTAATTTAGTAAGAAAAATTCAAGAAATACCCCACTTATTTCTAGGGTTTTGGTTTTAGGGTTTAGGGTTTAGGGTTTACTTATTCTAAGAAAATTTTACTCATTATTTGGTCATTTTATCCAAAAATTTCTGCACACTAACTCTCTAAATTTAACATGTTCTAGGTTAGAAATTTCATCTATTATTTTTCCTTCTTTATTTCTACCAAAATTTCAGCAACATTTCCCCTTAAAATCGGACTAACCCAAATTTTTTTTCTGCAAGAAAACAACCAACCAACCCATTTTTCATCAAGTTCTACAACTTCTATGTTCAATTCAAACTCAAATTCATTCAAAATTCCACTCAAATTCAAGATTTCTACTCCAAGAATCTTCAACCAAGCAACATATAACACATGAGATTTCAAGGTTCAAATGCTATTTACTAGTCTATCTAACTACAAGAACACTTTATCTAGCAAGTAAATCTTCAATTCCAACTAAATTCTTCAAGTAGTAATAACAAGAATCTAGATTTAAACTTGGACAAAAGGCTAATTAAAACTTGAAATTAGTAGGAAAAGTTCATAGTAGATACCTTAAACAAGCTTAGAACCTTGCTTAGGAAGAAGAAAAGCTCACTTTCTATGGTGGAATTACCCAAAATTTGGAGAGAAAGCTTCAAGAAGTTGAGAGCAAAATGAGAGGAAAAGAGAGAGTAGGATGGCCTGGCCAAGAAGAAAGAAAAAGAGAAAGAAATAGGTTAGGAAAAATAGAAAAGAAATAAAGAAAAGGTGGGAAAAGAATAACCAATCAAAACATAACAAGAGTCAAGTTTAGGTTTATGCTTTTAAGGTATTAGTGGTTAAGTTGGACAAATTTAATTGGTGGAACTTTTTAATCTCTTATCACCTATTAATTAGTAATATTATGGCACAAATATTAAAGCAAAAAGAGAGAAAAATAAGAGAAGAGAGAGCCGGCCATGAGGAAAGAAAAGAAGAAAGAAATTCAGCCAAGAAGAAAAAGAAAAGAAAGAAGAAATTTCGGCCAAGAGAAAAGAAAAAGAGAGAAGAAAATTCAGCCAAGAAAAAAGAAATAAAGCAAGAGAACAAGTGAAATTTTTGAGTAAAATTGAGCTAAAATTCAAGTAGTCAAAAGACTAGAAAATAGTAGAACAAGCTAGTCAAAATTAAACACTATTATAAATTAATGGTCCCATAAAATTATTCCAAATTTGGTACTTAGGTGTCCTACTTAATAATGAAAATCTTAGTTAATTAACCTAATTAACTTAAGAAATCTTCCAACTAAAAATCAAGGATTAACACTTAACCTTAAATAAAAGAATGTCTCTTGTAAGGGCATTTTTGGTTTTTCCCTTTTCTTTTCTTTTCTCTATATATATTTTTCTACTAATAGTCATACATGGATTAAATTATTCTTGTATGTATTTTCTAGGGTGTTACACTCTCTTCTGCCAATCTCCACCCATCGTTGAGCAAACCTCCATCGCCGAAGTTGTAGCACCCTAGAAAATGCACATATAAGAGACATTTTCTTTTCTTATTTAGGGTTAAGTGTTCATCCTTGATTTATTAGTTGGGAGATTTCTTGAGTTAATTAGGTTAATTAGCTAAGATTTTCATTTTGAAGCAAGAACACTTAAGTACTAAAGTTAGAATAATTTTACTTGACCATTTAACTTATATTAGTGTTTAAATTTTGACTAGTTCATTTTATTATTTTCTAGTCTTTTGACTACTTGAAATTTTGGCTCAATTTGATTTAAAAGTTTCACTTATTTTCTTGTTTTATTTTTTTTTCCCTTGGCCGAAATTTTCCTCTCTATTTTCTTTCTTTCTTGGCCAAAATTCTTTCTCTTTTCTTTTCTTTTCTTTGAGCCGAAAATTTTCTTTTCTTTCTTTCTTCATGTGGCCGGCTCTCTCTCCCTAATTTACTCTAATTGTGCTTTAATAAATTATGTCTCTTTAGTGTTTATATTAAGTGATAAGAGTTAATAATTTCAACCAATTAAATTAAACCAAGTTGCTACACTTGCATTAAAAGCTCACTTTTTACTTTACTCTTGTTATGATATTATTGGTTACTTATTTTCTCACCTTTTCTTCAATTCTTTTTCATTTTTCCTAGACTATTTCTTTCTCTTTTTCTCCTCACCTTGGCCGGCCATGCTTTTTCTTCTTCTTCCCTCATTTTTTGCTCTCAACTTCTTGGACTTTCATCTCTCAAGTTGACACAAATCAACCATAGGAAGTGGACTTCTATCTTTTCTAAGCAAAGTTCTAAGCATATCTAAGGTATTTACCATGAACTTACCTTATTAAATTTCATGTTTTAATTAGTTTTTATGCAAGTTTAAATCCAAGTTTCTTGTTAATACTACTTGAAGAAATTAGTTAGAACTTGAGAATTAATTGCTATATAAAGTGTTCTTGTGGTTAGATAGACTAGTATGTGGCCTTTAAACCTTGAAAATTTATGTTTTATATGTGGTTTAGTTGAAGATTTAAGTTGGAACTCAAGAACACTTAAAACAGTCATGCTGGACCAGTTTTAGTAAAACTTTCATAACTTGATGTAGATAGCTTGGATTCGAATGATTCTTGTTGTTTTAGAAACTAGATTCATAGGGCTTTCAAATGGTATAAAGCTTGCATGGTGGTTCATTGTGTATTAACCGCAGAAAGCTTGCAAAGTTGGCTGAAAATTCGGTTCTGCGTAAACAGTTTTGATGAAGAGCCAACTTGGGGCCTGATTTTGAACCTGTTCTAGTTGGAATTTTAAGTGATGATCTTCATGAAAGTTGTAGCCCTATAAACTTACTTTCAAACCATGTAATCACAATTCCCTAGTTCTTAGTGGATTGACCCCAGCAATGGCACGAAGTTGACTGAAAACCAACCCTGTGCAGAGTTGGGTGATGATTCTTGGAGTAGGGATTTTGAATTTGAGTAGAATCTTGATTGAATTTGAGTTTAATTTGAACATAGAAGTTGTGGTACATGTTGAATGGATTGGGTTGTTGAATTTTCTTGCAGGTTTAAAAAATTTTGGTTAGTCCGATTTAAGGGGAAATGCTGCCGAAATTTCGGTAGAATTAAAAGAAGAAAAATGGATAAGTGAAAATTTAAGCTTAGAATGTGTTCAATTGAGGGAAATTTAAGTGTAGGAATTTTTAGAAATGATCTAGTGATAGATTAGACTTTCTTAGAATAAGTAAGCTTTAAACCTTAGAAACCCTAAAACCAAAACCCTAGAAGTAAGTGGGGTATTTTCTTGACCTTTTTCTTACTAAATTTACTAGGATTTTAATTGAGTTTTTATGTTATTATTTCTTTTAAATTTCAGGGTCCGAAAACACAGCACGACCGTTTCACGAGATATTTTCTTAGGCTTTCAAGGTGAGTGTCCTTATGTGTGTATGATGCATGAAATGTGATATTTATTTGGTAAATATTATGCTAAGATTTAAATCACTATGTGAGTACATGTGTTACTTGAGGAAAGATGTGTACTTTATCACATCTATTCCGCAATGTGTTACTTGCTTTCATTGACTAATGTGTTAATTGTGTGTGAGACTACCGTGACTAACTTCATCGTTATTTCACGGATAGTCAACCCGGCTGCACGTGGGAGGTCATAAGGTGCTGGGTGTTTTAGGGTGTGAATTCTTTCCTTTTGAGTTGTGAATCCTCAAAGAGGCCAACTCCGGATTGAACTTTTTGTGTGCTTGTTGGCCCTTCAGGGTTGAGATTTTTTTCTCCCCTGGATGTGGTAGCTTGTACGGAGGTTATAAGGTGCTTGGCGGTTAGGGTTTGTGCTTGATAAAACTGATATGTTCTTTGATAAAGACCTGAGCTATTATCTCGGTCCAAATATCGTGACTACATGATCAGTACTTGCTCTTTCTGCGGTTAAGCTTGCTTCCGTAGTTGAGCCCTGTATCCTCCTTTGACTACATGTTAAACTGAATTGTTTATATCTTGATTTATTAATTTAATTGTTCGATTATTTCATTTACTAAAAAATAATGAGTTCTTGATATGATTGCATGACTTGGACATTCACTGGGCTATTATAGCTCATTCCATTTTATTTGTTTTCCTTTACTCAGGTTGCTCGAAAAATTAAAGCCGGACTGACTAGTTTTGATTATTATAAATATTTAGTTAATGTAATAGCCGAGCTGTGTTAGGTTATTTTTGTGAAAATTATGTAAATTATGACATGTAACCTTTTGATGTGAATCGTATCTTTAAGTTAAATAATAAGAGTGTATTTTATTTTATTCCATTTTATTTTATGTTATTTTATTTTAATCTAAGTACGCTTGGACGTTTGCGTGAGTGCGTGTATCGAGACCTGGCGAGAGCTAGGCAGGCAGTCCGCTAAGCCCTTTGGTACGCCTCTAGGGTAAGGTGGGGCTGTCACAGAAGTCTTCCCCAACTACATCCAGGTATATTCCCTATTTCATCTCTATCAATTTCACTCAATTAGCATCTAGTGAATGAAATTTTGTCTGAATCATATTTAATTTGGGGATGTGCTATTTATGAATTTGTGCAATTGGATAATTGGGAATTTAAGGTAGAGAGCAGAGAGAAGAAAATCACAAAAGCAGGGAGTGAAAGAGAGAAGAAGAAAAAAGGAAAAGAATAGAGAGAATTAGAGAGGCAGTGAGAAAGAAAAGAGAAAATGGAGAGAGATAGAGAGAGAGAGAGAGAGAGAGAGGAATAGAGAGCTAACAGAGAGAGATGGAGCAAGAGAAAGCTAGAGCAAAGAGGAAACGAAATAGAGAGAGTGAGAAAAAAAAAAAGGAAAGACACAGAAGAGGTGAACTCGGTGGAGAACATTAAAGAGAAGGTTGGAGAAGCAAAAAGAGAAGAAGGAAAGAAAGAAATGGAAAAAGAAAAAGACAACAGAAAATTTGGACCTTTGGGGGCTTCCGGCTTTTGTTTTGCTCAGTCTCATTATTACTCATACTTCTCTTTTGTTTTGATTTTAACTAATCTAGTTCTAACCTAATCAATTGGTTCATTTATGTTCTTTTATTTTAGTGAATTGGTTTGGTTCTTAATTTAGTTTGTTATTTCTTTTTTCTGGTATTTCACTGTGATATAGTTATTCACATCTCAGTCCTTTAGGTTTTTTGAGTAATATTAATAATCCCCTAAGTAATTTAGTATTTTTGCATTTGAATTCTAGTATTTACATATTGATCCCCAAATTTTTATGTTCTCTCAATTAAGTCCCCTAATTGCAATTTGCTCCCCACTTGCTAGAATTTACTATTTTGCTTCCCAATTTACTTTAATTTGCATATTTGTCCCTAGACTTGTGCAAATTTTCAATTTTGTCCCTTGATTAGTTGGAACTTTCAATTTCACCTTTTGGCCCTTAGGTTTGCTTGAATTTGTATTTTGGGCCCCTTAATTTGATAGAATTTACATCTTTTACCCTAGTTTTTGGCCTCTCATATTTTTTCGATTTATTACTTTTAATAGTGGTACCTTGACTTGTTTGTTCATTTTGATTAGCATTAGTACCAAGTCTTCAAAGAGGTACTCCCATTACTTGTTAATTTCTCTTTATGTTCTCCAATGTGCTCCTATGTGATTTTTTGTACATTTTCTTCAATGAGTTTTCTTATCTTATATATTTTTTTGCGCATTTATTTGCATTATACTATTTTGTTTCGATTTTTACTAGGTGGCAAAAATGTAATAGGTGGCTAGAGTTTACTATTTTTACAAGATTCTGTATTTAGATAGCTAATGTAATAATTAGATTACTTTCCTTTCATACTTTTACAGATATTTGTGTATTTAGTTGGCAAGTGTAATAGATAGGTCATTTTTACTTTTCCTCCCCCTAAAATTGTAGCTAAATCCCCCCAGTGTAATAGTTAGGGTTTGCATGATTTTGCATGCTTACGTGCATATTTGTTTTACCGCTTTTCTTAGGATTTGCATCTAGATATCACGTTTGTGTGTTATGCTCCAATGTGCTCTTATATGTCTTTATATGTTTACTTGTTTTCGATTCATGTTTTGTTATTTTTTTAATTCATGTTTTATTAGTTTTATTATTCCGTCACTACACTAGTTCAATGCTAGTTGTGTTTTTATCACTTTCTCGCTAGTCCAACACTACTAGGGAATTTCTAGAAAGGCCTAGTCCAATGCTAGACCCTTAGGTCATTTTAGTGATAGTTTCACTCCCCTATGCATTTCCTTGCATTTCACACACTGTTTCTCTATTTTTAGGATTTTCCACTTTTTGCATGATTTTTGTATATATTTTACCATTATTATCTATTTTAAACACATGTTCAGTGTGTGGCATGTAGATGGCATTTCACATAAAATATTAGGACATTTGTGTGATTCGACTAGAAATAGTTGTCTACTTACCTAGGAAACGATGGCGTAACATGCCGTTTCTCTTCTCCGTGAGTGGGAACAGTCGGTCACGAGTTACTAGTCTCCCGTACCCATTATGTTGCATTCCCATTTTCTTTGATCACTTACTATTTATAGTACTATTTTTCTTTCTTTTTTTGCATTCTATTTTGCACTTCCTCGTGACTCCCTCGGGGCCTCATTCCAGGTTTCACAATTAATGCGATAATTTCGATCAAGTCTCAACGGGACATTTTGACCCTCCTAACGCCACATTAGGATTAGGACTTGCATTCATGAGACACATCCAGATGCGATAGAATTTAGGATTACTTTAAGAAAATTTGATTAAACCTCGCAACTAGGCTCTGCTAGGTAGAAAGAATGCTTTAGGAGCCAGCCTTTGCCTTTTCTTTATTCAAATGTGACTTCCAGACCTTTTTCTCATGTTTTTTCGTAGACCGAAGTCAAAAAAGGGTTTTCAAATATTTTTTCTAAAATTTTATTTTTATTTTGTTAAATGGTTTTCGAGTGACTTGGTATGTCCTAACTCAATACCAAGTGGCAACTCCATTTTTGTACAAAACCCTTTTCCAAAAATTAGCTGACCAAAACTGTCATACTTTTAGTCCCAGTCTCATTTTATTTTTAAATACCTTTTTTTCTAAAATACACTTGTTCACTAAAAACTCAATTTTTATCACACACGCACAATTTTTTCAAAAACTCATTCTCCTCGAAAGAGTCACCAAACTGGACTACCTTTTCAGGGCACGACAATCACAAACCAGACCCATGCCCGATTTTTAGAACGCAATAGATTTATTAATCAAATAGAATTAAAAACATACAAGGAGGGGGACATAAACCTTACCTCCAATTGTTGATACAATGATTAGAAAGCCTAATTGAAGACATGCCATTCTTATCTAGTCCAGCTAAAGATTGAACCTTACTCGGTAATTGATGTACATGATGAAAAATAAAATCCCTACCAAGTTGAAGAGTAGAAAGTCCATTTGCAACGGCATTGGCTTCACGAAACACATGAGAGGATGAAGCATGTGTTTGTCTCAAAAGATGTTGAATCTACCTCAAAAATGAACATAGAGACCTCTTACATGGTGAAAGAGAATGAATGAGTTGTACCAAAGTAACTGAATCAACTTCGACCGAAAAATTAGACAATCCCTTTTCCACACAGCATTGCAAGCTAAACAATAATGCTAAAGATTCAACATGTAATATATATTTATCACCAAAATCTTTATAAAATGCAAATACTATCTTACCATGGTGATCTTTGAGCACTCCTCCACCAGTTGCCTTTGATCCCCTCACACTTGCATCTATATTGAGTTTGCAAAAGCCCACATTTGGTTTCAACCATTTGACTACAATTGCTCATTTGATGCTTTCCCTCTTCACGCGAACCTTTGATGCCCAATAAACATCATCAAACCCACTAACCTACTGTTTAGATAGAGTCTTTGCCTCTGATAATTGATCCATAAAGCGAATCACCCCATGTGCCTCAAAACACCTACCTTGAAATCTTGCCTCATTTCTTCCCTTCTATAAAGACCAGAGTATAATCAAAGGTAATGCACAAATAATATGATCAAGATTACCTTGTGGAGCTGACATAAACCAAGCCATGAGAAGGGTAGAGACACAAGAAAAAGTCTCCACACCAAACCCGAAGTAGCAAAAAAATGTCTCCACACTTCTTGTGCAACTCTCCCACACATAAAAAGATGTTCAAGATCCTCTATTGCCCCCAAACAACAATAACATCTTGATGTAGGATAAACGCCCTTCCTTTGCATTACACAGTCTATAGGGAGAAATTGATGCACCAAACACCATCCAAAAAAGAAGATTTTCAGCGGGAGAATCTTGCACCATAATCTAGTCATAAGCATCGAATTAGCCCTCTTCTTCCTGACCACATTCCACGCTAAGGCCAAAGAGAAAGTCCCGTCAGAAGTTGGCATCCATAACATTTTGTCTTCCTCAGTAGGATGGAACCACAATTGATTTATCGTTTGCACTATTTCCTTAGGCAATCACTGCTGAAGCTTATTAATATTCTAGCCATTCCCTGCACAAAATTCATCTATTAGAATGTGAGGGGGGTTAGTTTGAGTACTTATCTCAATCAATGGAATCTCCAGAGCCCATCTATCATATGCCAAAAATAATCAATTATTCACCCACACAACATCGAATGTTGGATTCAGCTTCATATCGAACTACAACTAACCTTCTCCAACAAGGGGATCCCCTCACGATATTAGCATGTAGTGGATGCCACTCTTGCACATACTTCTTATGCATGAAAAGTGCCCAAGGAGATTTTTTCAATCTCAATCTCCACCATAGCTTCAATGCGAAAGCTCTTTCAATATCCTTAGTGATCTAACACCAATACCACCTTCTTCCGTTGGAGTACAAAGTTTCTCCCAAGAGACCCAATGGATTCTTCTATCCTACTGCTGGTCCCAAATAAATATGTTAAATAGTCTACTCAATCTCACCAAGACCCCCTTTGGTGGTTTCAACACTTGAAGCAGATATAGAGGGATAGTATTTTGAACATGCCGAACCAACACTATTTTACCCCCTGTAAAAAGAAATCTCACACTCCAATGACATAATCTATTTCTAACAGCAAATATAATACCATCAAACAGAATACTCTTCACTTTACCTGTATAAAATGGGATCCCCAGATATTTGAAAGGAAGAGTTTGATGCCGAAATCCTGTTGTGGATTGGATCAACCGTACTGTTTGAGAGTCAACTCTGTTAGAACAAATAAAGGAACTCTTGCTCACATTAATTTTCTATCTCGACACATGCTGATAGGTATCAAGAAACTGCATTAGAACTCTGAGGCATTGGTCTGAAGCTTTTGTGAAAATGATCGTGTCATTTGCAAATGCTAGATAAGGCACTACACTACCCTTAGAACGAAAAAGCATACTACAGGTTATCCAGCAATAACTGCTATAGTCCTCTCCCCATAAATTTGGTAGCCAGAAAAAACAAAGTTGGAGATAGATGATCCCCCTAACAGACCCCCTGGAGGATTTAAAGAAGCCCGTAGTCTCTCCATTAATGAAAATAAAAAACCAGTTTTTGAAGACTGCTCGAAAGGTGAGGTCAACCACTATCTTCTGACAACCAAAAGCTCATAGCATGAATAATAGAAAAGGCCATTATGTAAAGTAATAACATAGGTTACGCAGTGAAAAAATAAAAATTTTATTACCTTAACCATGGATCTCTTTGATATATCTATATGATTATAAGGGGGTTTGCATGAAGAATACCTCAAGCACAGAAGATTTCTATATTACTAGGCAAAGATCCTTCAATGAAGAGGTTAGATTTACCACGAAAAGCCCTCCAAGCATAGAGCCTCTAACGATATCCACACGAACAACTTTTTTGGGAACCTTTGAAGGCTTGCTTGCTTTCAATTTTGAGTGCTAGCTCCCTTGAATTAATTAAGGACACAAGAGGAAGAAAAGCCTAACAATTAGGAATAAGAGAGAGAGAAGAGGGATGCCACAAGAGAGAGAGAGAGAGAGTGGCGAAATTCTTTCTTGCAATTTTTCTCTCACTAGTTTTCTTTTTGTGTTGCAATAATAATGCAAGAGTCAAAGTATGAATCTATTTATAGAGGAAGTATTCTAGTCTTTTAGGAAATAAAACTAATTGGAAACCAAGAAGGTTTAGGTAACTTATCTTAAGCTAATCCTTCTCCTTTAGGAATTCTATTCCATAAGGAAACCAATTAGTTACTTTATTTCTTTTATGAAACTAATTTCCTGCAAGACTTAGAATATTTATAAATAAGTCCTTTTAAGTTAATTTATCTCATAAATTAACCCCATAAGTATCTCATACTTATCTTAATTATATTTTAACCCAAAGATTATGTTCTTTATGTGTGTGACCCATTAGGTTCAATTCATGTTCGTAATAAGTACAAATTATAACTCTTTAATTAATTAATTAAGAGCTAGATAAATTAAACACTTTAACTTATTATTAATTCACAATTAATTAATTAATATTTATAGATCATGAGTGGCGTCTAGTAATGCATCACGATCCCCCAAGTGAATAGGAAAGTTATATGGTAGACCATACCCATCTACGACAATGTTATCGTGTAATTAATATCCTTTTACCACCCTATATCCCAACTAATCTAAAACATATAGTGCATACTTTTAAATGACAAATTTATATTTTCTTGATCCAGAAATATAACCGTCCATGATTTATAACCTTGAAACTATTTCCAAGTTATACTATCACTTTTGCAGAAGATTTATGAGTTAATATTTTCAACAAGTGGCCATAAAGGAATATACTCTCTTATTAAGGACTGGTGAATCCTATATTGATTACTCACTATCTTTCCATGCTTTAAACTATACCCAATCTCTAACCTATGGATTGCCTTTTTTACGGGCACAGAGGAATAGAGTCAAAGTATAGCAATCCACACTCAAGATAGTATAGTAATCTCAAGTCAAATGATCACTTACACCATTGCAATTAAAAGCTCAACCATTGGCACTATAGTTTAAAACTCTTGGCTGATCAATCCAATGAATTTGTTCTCAAATAAGCATCCATATGCTAGCTTAGATGTCACGCACACCATAGTCAATGAGATCAATTACTACTTACCATAAGTAGAGGCAAAGTATGTGCTAGTCTATCTGTATTAATGATGTCCAATCTCATTAATACTATAACTAGGGATATTTAGGAATATGACTTTATGTATTAGAGTCTCATAATTGTAACCTTTACAATCTCTATTACATAGTCAATATTCTAAGGATTTTATCAAACCAACAAGTAACATGGAAATGCAAGTATAGATGATAAAGAAAAATGCCACATAAATAAATATAATATAAATAAGTGTAATTACAAAAAGCCTTAAACCAACTTGGTTTTAGTGCATACACTAACACATTCAACACGATCATAGGTCTTTTTCATATTTAGTTCAAGAACAATATTCAGATGCTTAATCTTCCTATCTAATTCCATTACCATTTCTTGAGCTTGTAAAACATTTTCTTGGATGCCCCTCCCAGGTACAAAACCTATTTGCCACTCAAAAATAATCCTAAACAAAATTTGATTGATCATGTTTGCCACAATCTTTGTAATAATTTTGGAAGAAACATTACAAAGACTTATTGGACAAAACTCTTCCCACTAGCATGCACCCTCAACCTTTGGAATTAGCACAATCATAGTGCTTGTGAATCCTCTAGGCATCTCCATATCCTTGAAATAATCATGCACAGCAGACTGAAGATCATGTTTAATAATTTCCCAACAACTCTGATAGAATTCAACCCCAAACCCATCTAGCCTTGCTGTGCTATGAATGTTGAGAGAAAAGGCCACTTCTTTGATTTCCTCCAACGTGGGCAAACCACTCAACAAACGGTTATCCTCCGAAGAAAGTTGAGGCAAAGAAAAAGGAACTGAAGAAAGTACCTAGAAGCCTCTATCTGAGGGCAATTTTCTCAAAATATTGTTAATTAAAAAAAAAGTCCCCATTTTGGGGTCACTTTTTTTTTTGGATTCCCATTTTAACGTTGCTGCACAAGCTGTGTGTGGCGACTGATTAATTTTTTTTTTTTTTAATCCACATGTGCAGTTGTGCAGTGTGTGTCAGGAGGGCTTTTTGTGCAATTTTTAGCAATTGTGAGAGTCACCGCACAAGCTTTGTGCGGTGACTCTCACAAAAATGCCATCCGAAAAAATTTTTTTTTTTAATAGGTGGGGCGTCTTTGGGGGGTATTTGTGCAATTTATGGGTAATGTGAGAGTCACCGCACAAGCTTTGTGCGGTGACTCTCTATGCCCCAATTTTTTTTTTAATTGCTGGTTAATTTTTTTTTCTAATATTTGGTGTATGTGTAGCTTAGGATTTAAGGTTTGTGGTTAAGGTTTAGGATTAGTGTTTAGGGTTTAAATTGGTTTAGGGTTTTAGGGTTTAGGGTTACTCGTTAAGGTTAGGGTTTATAGTTTATTGTTACGATTAGGGTTTGGGTTTAGGGTTTTAGGATTTAAAGTTTGTGGTTAAGGTTTAGGGTTAGTGTTTAGGGTTTAAATTGGTTTAGGGTTTTAGGGTTTAGGGTTACTCGTTAAGGTTAGGGTTTATAGTTTATTGTTACGATTAGGGTTTGGGTTTATGGTTTTAGGATTTAAAGTTTGTGGTTAAGGTTTAGGGTTAGTGTTTAGGGTTTAAATTGGTTTAGGGTTTTAGGGTTTAGGGTTACTCGTTAAGGTTAGGGTTTATAGTTTATTGTTACGATTAGGGTTTGGGATTAGGGTTTTAGGATTTAAGGTTTGGGGTTAGTGTTTATGGTTTAAATTGGTTTAGGGTCTTAGGGTTTAGGGTTACTCGTTAATGTTAGGGTTTATGGTTTATTGTTACCATTAGCGTTTGGGTTTAGAGTTTTAGGATTTAAGGTTTGTGGTTTTGATTAGGGTATATGGTATAGGGTTTAGGTTATGATTATGGTTAGAGTTTAGGGTTTGTGTCAATGTAAAAAATAAGGTCAAAGTAATTAGGATATCTTTTTTTTATACCTCCTTTTTTTTTAACGTTTGTAGGTGAAAAAATTACAATTACATATAGCCCCCCAAATGTAATTTTTTTTTTACTTTTTTTGGTCAAAAAAATTATTATTCAACTAATTAGTCAACATAACAATTTTATTTTTACCCTATAAACTTATTCGTGGACAGAATTAAGACAAATACGTACCATTATTTATAAATAATGTATTCCTTTACAGGATTAACTTAAAAAATACATACCATTCCTTAGTTTTGAATTCCCTAACATTCACCATTCCCAACTTGTGAATTAGCATACAATAATAATTTATTTGCATAAATAAATAAATAATTATTTTTAAGATATTTTTTAAAGGATTAAAAAGTAATTCAAGCAAGGAATTACGATAAATACATACATTCCGTAGTTGTGAATTAATTTTTTTCTTATTCTTTGCAAGATAAAAATAGTAATTGATATAATTAGGACAAGAATTATTCACGTAATTAATTAAGAGAATTATATTTTTCAAAAATAATTTATTTTTTATATAGATTAACCAATTGATAGCCTAACAATAACATTAAATTTTTTTTAACTTTTTTTCCTTTAACATTTGGGGGGCAAAACTGTTGCACGTAATTATCGTTCAATGAAAGTAATTAGGATATCTTTTTTTTATACCTCCTTTTTTTTTTAACGTTTGTAGGTGAAAAAATTACAATTACATATAGCCCCCCAAATGTAATTTTTTTTTTACTTTTTTAGGTCAAAAAAATTATTATTCAAGTAATTAGTCAACATAACAATTTTATTTTTACCCTATAAACTTATTCGCGGACAGAATTAAGACAAATACGTACCATTATTTATAAATAATGTATTCCTTTACGGATTAACTTAAAAAATACATACCATTCCTTAGTTTTGAATTCCCTAAACCATTCACCATTCCCAACTTGTGAATTAGCGTACAATAATAATTTATTTGCATAAATAAATAAATAATTATTTTTAAGATATTTTTTAAAGGATCAACAAGCAATTCAAGCAAAGAATTACGATAAATACATACATTCCCTAGTTGTGAATTAATTTTTTTCTTATTCTGTACAAGATAAAAATACTAATTGATATCATTAGGACAAGAATTATGGCAATTAAATCCTAATTAGGACAATGATTTTTTTAACATTAATTTATTTTTTTATATACATTAACTAATTCCTAACCTAATTAAGATAATGAATTTTTTAACCTTTTTTTTAATAGTTGCGGCCCCTCGCAAATTGTCGAAAAGGCCCCCAAACTTAAAAATATATAAATAAATAAAGGGGCTGAGATGCAATTTCAGATTTATTATAAGAATTAGAAAAGGGGGGCTAATATGCAATTCGGATTTGGTGTGAGAGTCACCGCACACAAGTGCGGTGACTCTCACACCAAAATCAAATTGCACAATTGGCCCCTCAAACAAAAAAAAAAAAAAAAGGAGTGATATGCAATTAACAAGTGTATGTGACAGTCACCGCACAACTACCGTGCGGTGGCTCTCACATACACCAAATATTAAAAAAAAAAAAATTAACCAGCAATTAAAAAAAAAAATTGGGGCATAGAGAGTCACCGCACAAAGCTTGTGCGGTGACTCTCACATTACCCATAAATTGCACAAATACCCCCCAAAGACGCCCCACCTATTAAAAAAAAAATTTCGGATGACATTTTTGTGAGAGTCACCGCACAAAGCTTGTGCGGTGACTCTCACAATTGCTAAAAATTGCACAAAAAGCCCTCCTGACACACACTGCACAACTGCACACGTGGATAAAAAAAAAAAAATTAATCAGTCACCGTACACAGCTTGTGCGACGACGTTAAAATGGAAATCAAAAAAAAAAAGTGACCCCAAAATGGGGACTTTTTTTTTAATTAACAATATTTAGAGAAAATTGCCTCTATCTGAGTAGAATAGAGAAGAATAAAAGGTAGATGCAAAGGTGGTGATACCGTCCATGTCCTCAATCCACTCTCCACCACTATCTTTAATTCTTGTGATAAAATTGTTTCTTCGCTGCTTCACCACTACATGGAAGATGGTCGTATTTGCATCACCTTCTTTAATCTATTTCACCGCTACCTTTTAACGCCAAAATGCACATTCCTTGGCCCATGCTCAAGTATGAACTGCTCTAGCTTCATGTAGTGCTGCCCTAGCTTACTAATCTCTTCGACAATCATATTCTTGCTTAACACGTAACATATTATCCATTGCTTCTTTAACTCTAGATCCCACATTCCCAAACTTCATTTTATTCCATTCCTGAAGAACTTTTTTGAGTCTCAATAGTTTGCTAAAAAACAGCACCATACCCACACCCATAGAGGCCTAGCACCAACTATTTTGGACAACTGAATAAAAATTAGGATGGCTCTTCCAAACATTCAGAAATCAAAAAGAAGACCCAGAATTTCTCCCAATGTCACCACATGTGATAAGAAGAGGGCAGTGGTTAGAGCATCTCCGAGACATATGAGTGACCCTCGTGAGAGCAAAAGAATCCTCCCAATGCGAGTTAATTATCACTCTATCCAACCGTTGCCATAGCCCTTCCATTTGTCCATGTAAAAGGAGATCCCACAAATTATACTGAAGTCAGTCCACTTTTGAGCATTGCCTCATTAAATTCTTCTATATCCCGCGAATTTGGCACTGAACCACCAACTCTTTCATCTCCACTCTCAATGACATTGAAATCCCCCACAGACAACCATAGTCTCTACATATCCGGCCCCAATTCCTCCAATGCATTCCACAAACTTCTCCTACCAATTCTCGTACATCTTTCATAGACCGTGGAAATGAAGATTGAAACACCACCAGTGAAATCTAACTTCATATTCACCAATTGTTCTGCATGTTCCCCAAATGAACATCTAAAGTCATTCATCCAAAAGATCCATATTTTCCCATCTAGGAATGAACATCCAAAATTAAAATGCAAAAAGGTTCTAACCACATTTACAGCCGAGGCATTAGACAATGGTTCCAACAAAATCAACAAACGAACATTATTAGACCTACACAAATCTCTAACATATCCTAGTGAATCCATTTTGGATGCACCATGGATGTTCCATGCAATGAAATTAAAAGGATATAACACTACGAGAATGGAGTGAATAATGATTTGATGAAAGACTAACCAGTTTGTTCTTGGATCCCTTCGGTCTGCCTGGCTTTTTCTTCAGTGATTCCAACAGCTCCATGTCCTTCCCGTCGCTTAATAATCCCTCAACCGAAATGTTAGAATCCAACAGCCTGCTGTTCAATGTTTTTTGGAATTCCTACAATTGATTAATTGTTGTTCCCAAGACCTTAACACTTCCACTTGAATCACGACATCTCAATGAAGGCTTATGAGAGTGGCGTGGAGAGGTCCAAGAAGGATGCATGATGCCCTGCCTGATCACCAAAACAGCCAGCTCATTGTCAGTCTCTCCATCACCATGCATGTCTTTAAGCACTTCAAATCAATTTTCTGAAATTGCACCAGAATATATTTGCACCAGTTGCTGATTTTCCTAAGATATCCTTGCAGCATTATCACCCACATTCAGTTGCTCACCTGCAGCATTGCTTTCCAATATTGAATCAGTACCTTTCTATTCTAGTTGTAAGTCATCCACATTTAGCTTTTCAATAACTTCATCTTCTCTTTCAATTACATGCATCGGAACCTCAATGTGAACCACCTGATCATTTGCCTATCTCAACTCCATTTTTTGCTGTTCAAGCACTTGCAGGTTGTCATGACCTTGGTGATTGTCCTCCCCATTCAATCCTTAGCTTTAGGATGATACACCTACTGGATTTTCTACTTCGTCACACATTGTGAAACTGAAACCTCTGCATTTTTCTTCAAGTCTGGGTTCCTCCTGAAGCATGACAACCCATCATGCCCCAGCCACTTACAAAAGGTGCAGTAAGAAGGCCAAGCCTCATATTCAACTGGCTGCCACATGCCAAATTCAGCATCTCCAATGTAGATTCTCTTAACAGGATTATTTGTAACATCAACTTCAATCAAGACTCTTGCTACAGATGGACGTTTGAAGTCCAAAGTAGCAGAATCAACTTGCAGAGGACACCCAATTAAAGCCCCCAGTTTTTTGAGATATTGCATGTTAAACAGAGGGAGTGGAAGCCCCGAAAAGGTCACCCAAACTGGTGCCACCGAAGCGTCTTGGTTGGTCTTGAAATCCAACATCCATTTGGTGATGTTCATTGGCATGTTCTGGATGAACCAAGTTCCCCTAACCCACCGTCTTGCAAAGTCTTCGTCCAACGCTGGTCGGAGAAGGATGTGTTTCGCATCAAGCAGCCCCGTTGTGTAATCACCTTTGAGCCCAAGAAAGACAATGAACTTACGAACTATCTCCACGGAAGGACGTCCCATAGGAAATCTTCCAATCAGTGCATTCTTGAATGGTTGAGCAAGGGTCTGCAGATCATCACGAGAGAGGCAAAAGGCAGGCATACTCTTGTATTTGGACTGAACGCCAAGATCAAGGATGGATTTATTAGTTGCCGACGTCCCAGCAACCAGTTGGGCGAAGGACTTCTTCCATCCTGATGCAGCAAACATGGCAAGCAGCGCACCAAGCTCCGGCGGATTTGAATTCAAACTTAGAGTTTGATGCGGAGGGGTTTAACAGAACGAGAGAAAGTACATAGTCAGTTTGGACAATTGTATGTGTACAAAAGATTTATCAGACTTGCTCTAAAAAAAATAGTTTTGCTCCAAAAACTGTTTGGCACTACTTGCCTCCTCCTCAATAACCATCATAGACTAACCACTTGGCTATGTGAATTTGCTTTTTGTTTTTATTTCTAACAAGTGGTGTTACAGCACAAGCTTTGATTCTTGGAGTGTTTATTAAATTGTTTATTGGAACACTCAAATATGGGTAACATTAGACTATAAGGTTGGTTTGGGTTGGCTTGGGGTACTCATTTGTTGACAACTAGGGAATAAAAACAGAGATCTCAACCGCTTTTGTTGAGCTTATTGTATACTGTTAGGTAGTGATAAAAGAGGGGTCCTGTCAAATTTAAGAGTGATCATGGTGTTTTCTACCTTGAGGATTTTGATTTAAACATTAGGGTTAATTATGTCAATCTCCCCTATGATTTGGTCAAACTACCAAACGAACCCTATTGTTTGACCAAATTATGGTCTATCCCTTTGAATAAAAAAATTTCAACAAATAACCCCCTTAAATCACAAATGTTTATCAAATGCAGCCTTGCCGTTAAATTTGTCACAAGATATGCTTACATCATCAAATAATTGACTGAAAATCCCAAATACCTTTTTTCAATTTGGATTAATTACATTCACCTCTCTCAAGGTTTGTCCAAATTACAAAACCACTATGACATTATTTTAATTAAATAATACTAATAATATTTTTTATGAAATTCCCAATATGCTCATTAATCACTGATCCTTTCTTCTTACAGGCTACAATCAAAGTAACAAAAATTTTAGTTACATACTTACAAGCAGCAATGAAAGCAACAAAAATGTTATTTATATAATATTATTGGCAATATAATTCCGGTCACTATTAACAAATACTAGACATGAACAACAATTTTTATGTGTATTTGCATGTCACCAAATTCTATTTCTTAAATACAACTTTTTAATAAATTTTAGAAAATATACTCTAATTCTACTCGTGTGCCACTTTCACTTATTAATACAACTAGCAATTGTTAAATGTCAAAGTAAAATTTTATAAAAGAATTTTAGAGATTAAAACAAAAATTCTACTTTAAATTCTTGATAAAGATTTTTCTTAACTCAAAATAAAATTTCTTTTTATATATAAATCAAAATAAATCTTCTTGCATTATATCCAATACTCCATCTAGATTTTATTAATATTTATCCTTTTTTCTTTAGCATTTTTAGTGATTGTGTCTAATTATTTTTATTTATTTATCTTTTAGATGATTATAGAGGGTTTTTTATAAGCATATAATTATTTTATAAGATTGGACTAATTTAGCCAAATTATATGGCTCATTTTGTAATTTGAACAAACCTCAAGGGAGGTAAATGTATTTTAAACCAAGGTTATTCTGGTCATTTCACCAATTCTGTTACGTCGTTAATAGTAAGGTTAACATTTGGCCAATCCAAGGATTAGAATGTAATTTGGTCAAACCACAAGGTTTGTTTGGTAATTTGGCCAAGCCATAAGAGAGGTAGATGCAATTAACCCTAAACATTAGCTAGGGAGGCCAGAAAATTCAAGAAGTAAAGAAATAAATTATCAATCAAGATATGCAGATTTTGTGGGTTCTTATAGTAACTAGAGAATTCAACAATGGTGAAAAGTTTAAAATCATACGCTTAGTAGTGGTAAGCAATGATCTGAATGGGCAAGTGTAATAAAAAAAAAATATCTCAAACAACACAGTTTAAGTGATATTATTAAATTAGATTTGAACCATTTTTACCTGAAGAAGTTTGGAAAAAGAAGGCAAAATTATTTTCAAAATCATGAATAAATCAATAGTTAGAAAATTTTACAAGAATTTTTATTTTGATTCTCAATCACCTAAATATATTTGTTAAGAAGCTTTTTATATTTTAATGTAATTCATACAAAATTGATTACAAAACTAAATTTGTTTGGAATACAAAATTGATTTCAAAGAGAACTTATTTGTTGATGATAGAGTAGTTATTGAATATTCTAATAAGTTTGAAAATTTTGATTTGCATTCATTATTTGGGATGATTGAGGATGAAGAACTTGTTATTAATATAATGGAACTTATTTAAATGAGGATGAGAAAGAGCCTATTAATTTGGTTGGAAAAGAAGAAATTATTGGTGAAAATTTTGTTATGTCAGAGGGTTTTACCTTGTGATTCCAACATCGATTTATCTGAATTGATACATCACTTGAAAACAATTGCAAAGAAGATAAATTTCAAAATTGTGATATGACAAATTTATGTGGTAAAAATTCTGATTTCTTATTTCTTAAGAATTATGTGAGTGGTTCCATTAAGAAAATGATGTTGTGATGAAGAATAAATGAGTAAATATGAACGAATTATTTGATCAAGTAGCTAGAGTTAGTTTTGAAATTGTATTCAAAATACATAGTTTGTGTAGTACCACGTGTCAAGATGATGATGAAAGCCAATAACAAATTAAAAGTTGTACATCGTCGTAACGGAACAGAGATTTTCATAAAGATTAGTGCTCCTGGTGTACTTGGTTCTATAGAAAGTTTGGTTCAAGAGAGGTATTGTTGACATATTAAACCCAGTGGATCAAATCCTCTATCCAAGTTTTTTTGTGTCTAACTATATCTAATATAAAATTACGTCGTATCACTAAATAGTATGACATAGTTTTGTATAGATTCACAGTGATACAACATAATTTTGTATTGAACACCATTAGATATTACAAAAAAATTCGACAGAGAATTTGTACTGTAAACCAAGATATCTAGCATTTAATTAGCTGATGAATTTTTTAGTTACTCTTGGGTTTATTTGTTATAGCATCCATGGTATGATTATTAGTTGAGTCAAAGAGAAATTTACTTCTTAGTAGTCAGTCGTTGAGTCCACATGAGATTATTCCATACACCAGTGATAAAACCATAGAAGGATCTGCATTATTCTTACTTTGTTCAAAGGCTAATTGCCTGATGATTGTATATGTGTAAATTATTTAAAAGATTTATTCTAATAAAAAATTAATTTTTGCTTCCCAAAATTATTTGATACCTGTCTCTTTCTCTATTTCATCTTGGACTAACTCGGTGAATTGTCTTTGCTGCTTCTTTTTAATTACTAATAATTAGACATATATCCCATTATGAAATTTATTTATCTTTTCTTGTTAATGTTTTACTTTATAATCTTACATGGTTTACAATCAAATGGACACATACTTTGCAAATTAAAGTGGCTAAACGAAGTTAAGCAAATCAAAGATGGCAGAAATAAACACAAAGAACAGATAACAAATGGGTAAAGGAAAATTCGTTGGAGGCCAGTGTCGATACATGCATTCATTTGCCAAGATATCCTGTTCCATCCCCCTACAACGAATCCACTATGTCTTCTTGATACTCCATTTTTCAATTAATAATGGATTCAAGAAACAAGCCTATTCTATTTAACACGCTTAAGCTGTGTATGGAGCGGGAAAAGGCAACTTCTCGACAACGCCGCACAATGGCTGGTTGTCTGGAAGGTTGTATTCATCTCTCAAGGAGCGTGCAGGGGATAATACACTAACATAGAGTTGTTGCCCCAGGTACACCCTCTCCCACATCTCCGACCTTAAGTTCCACATTCCAGCATTGTCAAGGGTTGTCATGACGGCTGCCCAACACCCAGGGTAAACTTGAACGTTGTGCCTGCTTATCGCATCGAGGAGGTTGTAGTTTTTCCTCTTCTCTGGGCTCCATGTTCCTGGTTCAATGGCCACTGCAAAAAAGGAGTAGCCATCAAGATTCCATGTTTGGATGGTATCCTCGTGGTTCTCAAAGATGATCTCTACAAAGTTGCGGAAAGTAGCATTCACGACACTAGGGGCAATAGTCACTTGGTTATTGGCTGCCAAGGGATCATCCTTGACAAGGTTATATTGGAACACCTTCTCAGGAACACCGAAATACTCCGCAAGTTTCAATGGGGTTGGTGGATCTACATGGGAGACACCGTTGATTGAATAGCGAAGCTTCCCGCCAACTTGATTGTTGGAGTTGACGAGCTTGATAGTGCGAGTAATATTGATCTCCCCATAATGATAGGAGCCTTGAGGATTGGGACGAGCAGCGCTAGCAGTAAGATTCCATCTGAATGAACGGAACTGGCTAATAGACCATGCAACACCTTCCGGGCCCTCTGGCGGGGGTAGTGGGAGCAAAGGAGATGCTGGACCTTTTCCGTTGGTGTAACGGATGATGCCAACGGTGGAAAGTGGCTGCACGGTGAACCTACTAGAAGCTACAAGGTAGTAGTCCTTTGGCTCTTGGTTGGCAGTGACCAACAAAGAATAGCATTGGCCAACATGGACATCAAGAGAATCATATACATTCTGGACAGTGTGAGAACCCTCTACCTCGACAAGTTTCAAGGCGTGGCCTTGGATCCTGAAGTTGATAGAGTTTTTCAACCCTACATTACATACTCGGTATCTATAGGTCTTACCAGGCTCCATAGTGAAAAGAGGCTCGACATTGTCACCGACCTTGGCAGATTTACCATTGATTTGAATGCCATCGGGGCTACCAATGGACCTTCCATTGTCCAGTATGTTCTTCAAGATCTTGTGGCCTTTGGTGTACCAATCACCCACTAGAACATTGTACTCATCTGCAGGTCTATCAAAAGGGACGGGGATGAGGTTACGACTATGGACGTTAAGAGCGCCAATAGCACCAGCCGCCCTGTGCAAGCCTGTAGTAGGGAAGTAGAAATAACTTCCAATCTGATCCTTGACCTGGAAGTGGTAGGTGAAATTCTTTCCAGGCAAAATGGAACACATGGTTCCCGGGGTACCATCTTGCCAGGAGTTTTTCCGCTGCTGGACTCCTCCCCATGTTAGGAGGAATGGCTCATCAAGTAGGTTGAAGACATTGACGACTATATTGTTGTTGGAAGTGCAATTTATCCTTGGACCAGGGAACTGTCCGTTGATAAGGATACCTTGTTGAGGTACGCCCAATGGAGCTATAGTGCCATATGTGACCTTCCATTCAAAGAACAGATAAGGGTCTTCAGCTTGCACCACCACGGCCCCAGCAGTGAGGCAGAGCAACAAAGCCACCAAGGTCACGCTCCCCATGGCTTCTTTCTGCTCTCCCCACTCTTACACTTTCTTTACTCTATATTTTTGGTTTTTTTTATTTTCCGGAAGAAGAAGTGGATGTCTATTCCAAATAAAAAAAAAAGTGTAAGAAGAAGAGGATGTTTCTTCTTCTAGCAAGAGCTAGGAACGTATACATTTTCTGTAATTAATCCCTTATATAGTAACTTGCACATCAGTTAAGACCGCTGAGAAGTCACGTAAATATCTCTTGGTTCAAGCTTTGTCATTGTCCCACTTTCGCGCTTTTCCTTTCACTTGTTCAATTCTCTCTCTCCTAAAATTACTCTCTCTCTCTCTCTCTCTCTCTCTCTCTCTCTCTCTCTCTCTCTCTCTCTCTCTCTCTCTCTCTCTCTCTCTCTCTCTCTCTCTCTCTCTCTCTCTCTCTCTCTCTCTCTCTCTCTCTCTCTCTCTCTCTCTTACGTATAGTTTAGGTCCACCTAACTTGCTTCATCGTCTTGAAATTTTGTCAACATATCGAATGTGCATAAAATTTTTGGAATTGTTGTCTACGATTCTGTTTTCTTTCTATTCTTTTAATATAAGGATACTCCTACACATAAGTAACGTTTGTACACATTAGTTTGTTCAACATTTTTCTCCTCTTACCATTTCCCCCTCGAACATATTCTTATTTTCCCTACCCTATATTTTTAGGTTAATGGACACTAAGATACAGAAAAGGTGGGAAAATTGACTTCCTTTTTAAGGAACTAGCATGACATTATATATCCTGCATCTAAGAATCATCTAAAATTCTGTTTTACTTGGTATTTTACTTGGCTTTTTGAGATAACAAAAAATTTGTTTTTCATATGGTTTTGATGATTTTGTTCTGAATTTTTGGGTGTTTAGTTTATAGATACGAGTACAGAGTATCAAAATTAATGATATCCATAACTATTGGGAGAAATCAAACATGTGGGAAAAATGACAGACTCATATCAATGGTGGGATTTATGATTCTCTTTCCTGTTCTTATTCTCTAATGCAAATCAAATAGCTTCTTAGAGTCCGATTGGTTCATGAGAGGATATGAGATTATATTATTAATCTTATGTCATTCAATATTCCCTTAAATTTTATGCATGAGATTATTCATTAACTGAATTAATCACTTATACATGGGATAAAATGATCCCATGAGAAAGGTGATATTAGTCATTCCAAGATCACTCATATATGAGATAACAAAATTGTTGATGTAGAGTCTTCAATTTACACTTTCCACGTAATCGACAAATGGAGTGGCCTGCAAGATAAGGAACCTTAAATGCAAGGGGATTTAATCCCCACAAAAGCTCTGATGCTTAAGTCAGTAACGAAGTTGTAGTAAAGGAGATAAAAGAGAGAATGCTTTTCAGAATCAATAACAGTTACCTTATTAATGAGAGATAAAAGGTTTATATATGAGGTAAAACAAACCACTTACAAAAGAAGCGCTTAATATTAGAACATTTAATGAAGATGTAACAGCATTAATGAGGATGTAACAGTAACCAAAATTATGTTGAGTTTTCCAAAGTTCCCAGCCAAAGAGCCAAGTTGGATCAACATATTTTTAGTCCAATTATTCTAGTTGATAGTCAAAGGTCCGAAATGGCTGACGTGGCCGAGATAACGTGAAGCTCTGACCGAGCCAACGTGGAACTCAATCAACCAGTTCCTGCAGTTGATTAATTTACTCCTACCACTATCATGTGCATCACCATTACCACCATTATCACCACCGCGTGTCACCACTTCTACCACCACCAAATTTCACCACCACCACCACCAAATTGCACTACCATCATTATCACTATCATCAAACACAACCACCACACATTATTATTACTACTGAGCACCACCACCATCAATGCCAGGTAATATAATTATCACAATTACTAATTAAGAGTGTAATCGAGTCAAGTTGAGCTCGAGCAGCACCATGCTTGATCTCAAGCTCCACCATGCTTGATCTCAAGCTCGACAACCATAGGTGTTGTTCAAGCTCGACTCGAGCTCGATCGAATAGAAAATTTCTTGCTCAAGCTCGAACTCAAAGTAATGAAATACTACTCGAGCCCTACTTGATAAGCACTTTTTTTTTTTTTTGTACTTATGAGTCTACTCGAGCTTGAGTACTTGAGAACATTCTTATAAATTTTACAATTTTCATGCTTAAAATAATAAATACATAATAAATAAATATATAATTATTAAATAATTGCATGCTCGATTACTTTCAAATTTGGAAAATCAATACTCGACTTGTTAAATCCAATTAAATTGCTCGAACTCAATCAACTACAGTTCAAGCCAAATAATTGACCGAACTACTTACAAGCAGCTCAGTTCGATTACACCCCTATTACTAATACCGTATATACAACCATCTACTACCTTACACCACCATCACTACTTACTATTGTGCAATGCCACTACCACCACTAAGCATGGCCGCTACCACTACCATACAATAATACCGCTATCATCACTACCATCATGCAACTCCACCATCTACCACAACACACCTCTACCATAACTACTGTATAATACCATTATTGAGCGTTGCCAACACTACTACAATGTAATACCACCATCACCATCTATCCTTGTGCACCACACGAGCATCCACCACTATATACACCACCACTATAACAAAATAAAAATAATATTAAATTTTGGGCATTTTTGTCAATAAAATTGAAATTCAATTCCTAACAAATAACAAACACATTGATATTATTTCTTAAGATATCTCATCAAATTCAGTGTATTAACCAAACATTGGACAACTGGGACTAGTAATCCGAGAATTACTCATCCTAAGATCACAACCCTAGAATGAATCATCCTATTTCATCCTATCTATGAATCAAACAAAGCCTTATTATTCATCGAGAAAATATATTTGTTATTTTTAATCAAATAAATATTTGTATTTATCTTATTTTCTTTCCAAAGTATTGAAATCAATTTCCTCAAAACCAACTTTGGAAATTAGCTTAACCCAAGAGGTAAAGGAGCTTACAACATGCAAGATCCTTAGTGATGTCTCCAGGAAGTCGATTTTGAAGTCGATTCTTCTTAATCTTTTTCTAACCAATTTGAACCAAAATCTATATGTAAAAATCAATTTCAAAGTTGATTTTCACAAAATCGATTCCACAACTTTGAAAAGACAAATAAAAATACCAATATTTTTTTTTTCATAATACTGCTGGGTATATACACACAATGTTCTAAAGTCATGCATAAGATGTACTAGTTATCTAAGTTTTGCATCTAAAAATTTTTTACTGTAATATCTATGTAGAATTTGCTAAATACTATTTCTTTTGTTTTCTACTTCTTTGTGCATTTAATTGCATTTTTACCTGTTTGAAAAGTAAAATAGTAAATTGCCATAATATGGTGGTATATTTTCTAGTCTAAACATTTTAATAGAAATTGTCCGCAAATATACTGTCAAGACATGGTGACTGCAGTGGCTTTCCAATCTTAGAGAGACCAAAATAGGCGGGAAGCCTTTCTAAACAGTGTGCGAAAATTGTACAGTAAAATAACAGCTCTCACGTTCTTCCATTGAAAACAACCACAGTACCAGTCCAAATGAGCTCTGTTAGTACCAGATACTCGATTATTTGAAAATTTTATGATATAACACAATAATTCAACAGAGACATCACATCTGCTACCCTAATCACGAGATGAGATCACATGGCATCCACTGTTTATTGGGACTCACCAGCTTCAAGTATCATATTCTCAAGCAATCACCATTATCTTTGAGGTGGGTCTACTGTTCGAACATTTGCCCCTGTCATACCTTCAATTCGATCTTTGGTAATCTCCACAAAATGGCCAACCATTTCATAGAACTGTTTCAAGCCTGACAAAGGGAGGATGATTGAGGAGCGATCAGAACCAGCCACCTGCAGTTAAAATATCAGTAATAAACAGAAGGCGCAAGTCAAAAGAACACATCTCCAGAATGTAAAAGTACACAAATTTATCGTATTTGGGCTACCAGCAAGGTTTTTAAAGCAACACCTCAGATATTCTCAAAAAGTGGCCCCTGTTGTTGCTTCCAAGATCAAAGAAGAATCTCTTTTGATCAGCCCTGATCACTTTTGAGACAGCTAAGTTACCAATTTCATCAGGTGGTGGCAAATCTATGGTCCGGTCCACGTTCAAATCAGTCGCTGCAGGTTGAGAACTATGCCCAGATATAAAGCCAGCCCCAACATCGTCTGAAAGCCCAACAAGATGTCCAGAAGCTTCCGAGTTTTGCTGCTTCAATACATTCACACCAGCAGAGGGAGGAAAAAGATTAGTTTCTGAGCCCTATGATATGAAAATTGCAAGTGTATGGAACAAACCAACAAATGAAAACAACCTGATTGGGCAATATAAAAAGCCTTGATGCTTCATTTATATCTGCCAAAATATTCCTAAAAGCAGCCCAGCCTTCATCTCGAGCACTTCCCGCAGGAACGATTATCGTACTGCGGTTTCTGCTAACCGAGGCTTCAGAAACCTGCAGGTATACCTCTATTAAAGTAATGGAGTTTGGGCTACATTAGAACATCTAAGGATAAGAAACTATTAATTTGAATTACTTCCAAAAAATTACTAGCAATTTCATAAGCAGTGATATCATCACCAAATTCTGATACATAAAGTTTGACGCACCACAATCATACACTTTAGGTCACCTGTCACAATTATCAAGGTAGACCATTGCATAACAGAACAGAAGATTTCAATAGACCATAAACCTAAAGTTACCAGCCCAAAAATAAGCAAACACATACATGTAATTGCAAGCAAACTAAACCCCAAAAAATAAGCAAACGCATACATGTAACTGCAAGCAAAGCAAACTAACATATATCATTTAACCAGAAAACATAGCCGACCCTTCCCTCAGCTGCAACTACAGTATCATTCTTTAGTGAGTGAGAAAACAGGGCTAGGAGGATAATATAGGTGTCTGAAAAGCCAAGAAAACAAAAGGGTGTATAGCCCACAAACAGTGAACATAAAGATCGCCAAATTTGAAGCAAGAAATGTTTAGAATAGACAATTCAGGCTATCCTTGACACTTGATACAATAGCAAATAACTAAACATCCGTATTTGGGATTAAATTCCGTATGTGTCACATTGGGAGAGTCATCCAAGTATATTTTAGCAAAATAAGAGGGGGTAAAAGCACATATCCAACAATTTAATCTACTCTAATTTGACACTGAAATACTTTAAAAGCACAAACCATAGGCATTGTCCAATTTCTCTTATGCCTATACAGTATTAAAAAAAAAAAAAAAAACTAACCGTTCAATATCCTTGAGACTGAAATATATGCTTCATTGACAAGTTAGGGGCTGTTCGCTTCATATTTG
Source organism: Mitragyna speciosa (assembly GCA_024721245.1). Taxonomy (NCBI): domain Eukaryota; kingdom Viridiplantae; phylum Streptophyta; class Magnoliopsida; order Gentianales; family Rubiaceae; genus Mitragyna; species Mitragyna speciosa. The sequence goes on from CM045565.1 coordinate 222,784, forward strand.
GAATGGGAATTAAAGACAGACTAGTATGTTAGGAATTAGAGTCAAAAACCTCAAAAAGTTTGTTTAAAGGAAGGAATGGGTTTGCTACCACGGGATGGAGTTTGATACACATATGTTTAGGAATGGATATTTATCCACTTAAGAATGAGTAGACATTAATTTTTCTCTTCTTCATTTCTCCTTCCCCATTCACCTTCCCTGAATGCGTTGAGTGAATTAGCAACGACTATCATTACCGACAACTCGTCGGCCCTAGATGATAGAATCTCCAGTGATATCAGCCAGTTTGGATAACATTATTTGGAGTGTTTTTGGAGAATTATTAAAAAAAATTATTTAGTGTGTTTCTTGTAAACTTTTTTAGAAAGGTGAAAAAGTGTTTGGATGTGAAAAATTTTTTGAAATGACATGATGGTGGTTTGAAAAGTAAATAATTAGTGTGAAAAAGTGTTTGAATGGTTCAAAAGTTTTGGACCAACTTGCACTTATTTTTAAATAATTGTATAAGAAGGACATTCAATTTTTTTGGAAAAAATTTATCTAAAAAAATGAAAAAAGTACCAATCCAAATGCAATCCATATAGCTAGAAAAAGGAGTGAAGCGGACATCCGCTTCAGAGATAGAAATGTTTTCGTGAACACTGAGCACGGACACTTTTCATCATCCCACCTCAAAACCCACCGAAAATATATCTTATTTTGTTATTCGAGATTTTTTCAATTTTTCTAAACAAAATTTGAACATAAACATGCTTGCTTTTGTAAATAATTGTGTACAAAGCCTCTATAGTTCATTTGAAGTTTAAAACGAAAACTTGGTGAAAAAATTTGGTACAAAAGTTTGACCAAAAAAATTTTTTAACTTTTTGATCAAAAAATTTTCAGGATGCCAAATGCAATTGGAAAAAAAAATTTCCCAAAAATCTCTAAAAAATGGCATCCAAACAAAGTCATCATTTCCCGTCACACTAAAGGCATAAGAAGATGCCACAAAGCAAAACACTAAACCCAAATATGGTAGCACTGCTGCAATCCACCACTATCTACCACCCAACTCCACAAAAATCACATTATCTTGCTCACATCAATGCCCAAAAATCTTCCAACTTTGTACTTAACTAAAAAAAACGCCACAGTTTCCTTCATCTAGCATCTCCAAGCCCAAGTTCGATCTTTCCAAAATTCAACAGCCAACTCAATTCAAAGATGTTACAATATTTCATATGTCATATCCTTCACGAATATAATACTTTCCATATTTGATTCATTCAAAATCAAGGACGAACAATATTTCATATGTCATATCCTTCACAAATATAATACTTTCCATATTTGATTCATTCAAAATCAAGGACGAAAAACACCACTACCACACCAACAAATATCCACAACTTTGGGGAGAAAAATAGGAGGACAGGGATCAAAAAGTTCATTTTGTAGTTCTGCTCTCTGTCACTTAACTTCTGTTTAAACTATCTAAAAGTTGGAATGGAAGAAAATCAAAATTTGTAAGCTAGAAGAGTTAAGGAATCATGAAATCTATAGGATGAATACTGATTCCCATAGTTCAGCCTTCCAGTAGAAAAAAATGATATAGGTATCACTCAATTTGATAGCCAATTACCATATGCCCTCTTAGTAGTTCTAACTTCTATATATATTGTGATTTTATTCATTGTTTTACTAGCCCTTCAGATAAGATGCATCCTCCTTCACAATATTAGCATATTATCTATCCTGTAATATATAAAAATGAGTGGCACATTTCCTAAAAGGAAACTATTTCTCATATTTGAAACACATAGTGATCGTCTAGATTTGTAACTTTCACACCTCTTCTCCACAGGAAAAGAGAGAAGGAATATAAAGTAGACAGCAAGGTATAGTAGTGCATACCATCTCTTTAGAGATAAAAAGTTATTCATTATCTTAGATATCATCCTTCTTTGCAGCTTTGGTTTTCCTCTATAATTCTCCAGCCATCAACAATTATATACCGTTTCTAGATAAAAGCACTTAGAGAATGCTAGAAAACTACTGATACTCTGTGGAAACTATACGCGTCAATCTAAAATATAGGAGTCCAAAATTGATAGGACTCTCAAACAAGCTATAGATCAAGTTGCATCTTTGAAAGGTTTGTCTCCTCCATAATTTGATTCAATCTACAATGAGTGCATAAAGAAGCGAACGAAAGTTTGACTTGAAAAGCTTGGTCCTTCACACAATAACTGGATATTGTTAGCTTCTTCTTAAAGCATTTAGGAAAGATTGAAAAGTATTTACAGAGCTTAATAATCTTTAGGGTATTAGTTCAAGCTTAGCTCATCCTAACTTCTTGGAGGAACTCAAAGCTCCCTTCACAATTTTGGGTGCTTGCTCACTATCTCAATGATTTGAGACAAGATTGGGGAGATCTCATCCACTGGCGCGAGCAGAAGAACAGAGAGATCTTGGGGCTGTTTCAAATTTGCCTGTACAGTGAACAGTCTCGTGAACAGTAACTAGGAAGGAAGCAGAGAAGAAGAAAGAAAGAGTTTGGGAGAATCTAAGGGAAGAAACTAACAAACTAAAAACCAATTAAACTGAATTTTTTTCCCTCCATTAATCTTTGCCTAAAATAACCTCAATAAATAAGATTATTTTATAAGCTTATATCTCCAAAAAGATAGAATTCTAATGTGAATAAAACCAACGTCTTATTCTAAGTAACAAACAAAATACTTACAGAAATTTAGACTTCTGTTATGAATATAAGTCCTATTCCCTATTCTAAATAAAGAAACAAAATACTTATAAAACTTTCCTATAACAATATCAATTCCAATTAGTTGCCTAAGGTAATTAGATAACTAAATAAGACTCAAACAACACAATTGCAGAAAAAAACAAGTAAAAGACTAGAATAACCTTGAGACCCTAAGTTCAAAATGAAAGACTTCTAAGGCAACTAATGTCAAGCTCATGACACAAAGCTTGAAAACAATCATGGAAAGATTTGATTTTGCTTTTCCTTGAGCTTTTTGCCAATTGCACCACTTAACACCAGTACATCAGCCCATTAAGACTTATATAAGAACTCAAATTCACGGAGATTGATTAGATACAAGCGACGATAACAATAGTTCTTGTCACTAAGTTGTTCCTATTAGAAAAATTCCTCCAGTGTTATCTTGGTAAGTGCACGTCCATGTAGGATCACGAGAGCCATAAGTGTCAAGCAATTCTAGTATAGCATATGAAATGCTTTCAAGATCTGAGTAAACACCATAACTAATATGAATCAACTAATTTGTTACATCCTAATCTCCTGCAAAACTAAACAACACATGGCAATTTAGTAGCAGTTCATTAGGATTCAACGCTGACAGTTGAGCTAGAAATGGGAAAAATAGTTTGATCCATGACCAAAGGGTTGGTTTTTAGGGAAAAAAAGAACCCTTGACTTAAAGGCTAATTCATCATGTGCACTTGATAGTATTAGTTGAAGGACTCAAAAGAAACAATACATTCATTACAGGTCAAAAACTGCATTCAATACATAGCTAATCAATAGTATTTTAAGAGTTTAGCACTTGCATAAATTCCAAATGTAACTCTATCTTTATCATCCTAATCTTTAAAAGATTAATCTAATTCAATCTATATTGCATGGACTTAGGTATAGGAGTATGTAGACGTGGGTACAAATAAATAGTCCACCACGGGTATGGCATAGCAAAGTAAAAATTCTAGCTAATATATGCCATACCCATACCCATACCCATATCCGTATCACATCGACATGACACAACACGATGTGCATATGGTGGAGTGAGTGAAAGAGTTCATGTAAAATAGAATCCAGTTATCATCATCCTAATCATCTAATAGAGTTTATCCTGCATTAGTTCTGCCTAGGATTGAGCAAACTTTTCCTGAAGTTCTCTTTTAGCTTTACACACTCAAAGAGTTTCCAGCTAAGCCTTCCCATTTTTCTTTTTTTGCCACTTAAGGCAATAAGCATAGAGAACCAAGTATTTAGAATGACTTGGTAACTCTGAAAATATTTTTAGGATTTCCCTCTAGAACTACCAGTTGCTCTAGAACTACACTCCAGTTGCACTTTACAACCCCTCCCCCCCCCCCCCAAAAAAAAAAAAAACCAAAGACCCCACTCACCTCCTGTAACATCTCGCGTCTGGGTTGGCCCAATAACTTGTTGAACTTTAAATCACGAGCTTAAAATGCTTAAACCAAGTTATTTAATAGCCCAAACGCAAGACATTATATACTAATCAATTTCTTTTCTTCCCACCGATGTGGGACTTTTGAGGGTTCTCACATTCACCCCTCCTTTAGGCCTTTGCGTCCTCACAAAGCCCGATTCATATCCGGACTACCCACTCGGTTGTATCGAATTCTAGAGGTGGCTCGCACGGGCTCTAGAGGTGGCACCCGCCCTTAAGTCGACGTAACACTTAGCCCCCCACACAACTCAATTCCTTTACTTCCTTGTGTAGTCGCGGCCCAAATACTATAGGCCCTGTCTCACCCCATGCAAAGACCACACGAGGTTCGCTCTGATACTATTTGTAACATCCCGCGTCTGGGCTAATCCAATAACTTTTTGAGCTTTAAACCACGGGCTCAAAATGCTTAAACCAAATTATTTAATAATCCAAACGCAGAACATTATATACTAATCAATTTCTTTTCTTCCCACCAATATGGGACTTTTGAGGGTTCTCACACCTCCCAGCACCCCGTGCCAAATTAATAGGCAATTTAACTTCATTGAAAAATTCCATAAGTATAAATAAATAAATAATTCATTAACCATTTTATTTATTTTTCTCTTTATTTCAACAAATGAATATACAAAAAATAGCGCAATTGTAGAACTCCAGATTTTTCAAAACCAAATAAATTAGGCATTGAAGTTAACATAAAATATTTGTACAACTAGAATATAATAAGTTCTTAATGCGGAATGAGTTCTAACAAATAAAATAATTAAATATGTAATCACAAAATGAGAAGGTTGCATCTTAATCTTTTCAAAATAAAAACTTAGTCAAAAATATGAATAATTAATAGTAAACTAACTATAAATATTATATAATCATTCAGTGTAAGAATCTATATCCACATATAACAATAACGCCAAAAAAATAAAAGAATACTTGTTTAATTTTTACATGTTATTATCAATTGTAGAATGAAAACTATAACTCTGGATTTAAATATTTATCCGTTAAACATATTTATTTACAATTTAATTTGTTTAGCCACTAAATAGTCAAAACAAAATGGAAAGTGTAAAATTCTTTTCTTTTTCTTTTTGTTATTGTACTTAGTATTCAAAAAAAAAAAAAAGATCAATAGTGTATATGTTGATTATGAAAAATCTTATGACTCATGAAATGTATTTATAGTCAAGAAAAAGAAGAAACTAGTATATATGGCATATAAGGTCACTAGAAAAAGAGTTAAAAATTTTAACTGCATATAATATTTGTGTCAAAAAACATCCTACTCAAATTATTTATATTGCTCGTAGAATCCTTTTCTTCTTCTTATTTTTTTTTTTGGGCTTTTTTTTTTTTTTGGGAGGGGGGGGGGGGGAGAAGAGTGGGGGGGGTGGGGGAGGGGCGGGTTGGTGAATTGCCTATTTGATTGGTTCAAGGGACAAAATGCAATTTGGGTATAGGTTCAGGAAGGCAAAGTGTAATTAACTAAATATTTTACTTGTGAAGCCCCAAACACAAGAACTTATAAATGGGAATAGTAAGTATCATAAATGAGAACGATTTTTTCGATAGCGTTCTGGTTTGCATTTCAATAGAACTCAATGCATCACATATTATAAGAGCTTTCCAAAATAAATCTAATACATTGTAGATAGATAGAATAGGGACAGAAAGACGACCTACCCTGTAATTTTAGTTCTTCCCAACATATTGCAAAACCACCAATTTGCCTGGTAGTGTCAAAAGTACTTTTATCATTTGAAGTCAACATCATTTTGATCAGTGTAAACATCATAAATCAGTGGCAGGTTCCAATCTAGGATGTTATTCTGCCAGATATCAACCTCCGAATCATCTAAAAACAATTTGCTTCCAGGACTAACTTCTGATATGTCTAAAGGCTGTGACTGACATCAATCTCTTAATGAACTTCTAATTTTTCTCGGTTCATGAGTTGATCAAGTTTTTGGGACAAACAACCATTTGTTCCTTGACCTCTTCCAATTCCCACAGCCATATCGTGGATTGCCTTTGATGCCTTTGGCTCTGGTACAAAATAGCACTGGTAGAAGCACAAGAAATAGGAAAACTGCTGTGATCCATGATCAAAGGGTCGGTTTTTAAAGAAACCAGGAAACAACCCTTGATTAGGTGGCTAACTCAGCATGCACCTTAATAGTTTAACTTGAAGAACTTATAGGCAATGATATTTTAATTAGATGTCAAAAACAGAATTCAATCTGTAGCTAATCAGTAGTACTTACTAGAGTCGAGCACTTATCTGAAATCCACATCTAACTCTATCTTTCCTATCATAATCCCTAGAGGACTAATCTTTCCTTATCCTGTTATCCTTGTCTTAGTTATCTGGTTTAGGAGTAAAAACATCAGTGGAATTCCTTCTGAGAAAATATGGACTCTTATTGTGCCAAGGAAAGTGGCATTTTTCCCCTCAGAAAGCCATCCGTGATGGGATTCTAACCAGGGATAACTCGAGAAAAAGGAATATGATCTATGTAAATTGTTGTTTTCTTTGCCTGAAAAATGAAGAGAAAACAAGCCATCTTAATTTACAGCAACCTATGGTCATCATTCTTTACCATTTACTGTTTGTGGAGTATAATGGATAATGCTGCTGAACATGAAGAACCTACTGTTAAGCTGGAAATTTTACTCTAAAAGAAAAAAGAAGATGAGATTTGGGATTGTGCCCCATTATGTATGTTTTGAACACGATGGAGAGAGAGAGGGACAACAGAACTTTCAATGGAAACCATCAAAATCACATACAAGTTAAATGTCAATTCTGTACACCCCCTTACTTTGAGATAAATGCCCACTACTCAGCTAACAGACTCTCTTTTGCTCATCTTTTTATAAGGCTCATCATTGTATAAGAAGATAACTACTTGTTTATCTTGAGCTGTACCCCTTTGATGCCTCTTAATAAAATTATTACCTTCTCCAAAAGGGAAAAAAAATTACCTAATAGAGTTCATCCTGCAAGAAAGCCACAATTTTTTTTGGTAACATCACATTCGCGCATTTACGATTATGGGATCACCTCATAAGGACACTAATTGGATCTCATTCATGGCTTAATATGAATGGATTTGAGGATGGATCATATTATTTTCTAATATATAGATTTAGCTAAGAATGTTCTCCATTAAGACATATAGACTTTTGAGCAAATACACATCAAAGAACAGTTGAGCTCCATATCCAAAAGATACACTCCAAATACAAGAATAAAAAGGTTTGCAGAGAAAAGTACGATGGTGGATGGTGAAAAGTCCTAAAGGAAGAAAAGACTGCAAGAGAGCTGCAATGTTTACAAGAGACCCAACTCAACGCAGATGCAGGCAAAAGCAAATAGGCTTTCAAAGGTTGGCCAGATTCATTGATGCTGCAGTGATAAACTGGTTGGACAAGTACTGTCATCTTTGAGCCTAAGTGTGAAACTACGGGATCATTTGCAATCAAGACATTCTTCTCTCCCAAATTCCCCTGAATACCCTTCTTCTTCCCCCTTATGTTCCCCCACGTCACTGTAACATCCCCAGGATCCTCTCATTCTTTCACTTACGATAGTAGGGAAGATCGTCACAGTCTTTTCCTATATAATTCATATTTGATGGTAGATTTGCAACTCAATCAAGTATTGGATCAATATTATGATTTGCAATAAGGAAACATCTCATTGTTAGATTATGTGCATAAATTTTGGCAAGCTACCGTAAGTACTATCTCGAAGTTGAACTATTGATTATCCTTGCTTAACAATAGGCATATTTACAGCTGGTTTGGGAGAAGATATAAGGAATAAATTGCAGCAAGTCTCCTTATATAGTCTGGAACATGCTTTTGAAGCCACTTTGTGATGCTGAAAGAAAATAACAAACAAAGGCATCCAGAATATTGGTTCTGCTCAACTATAGCTTCTAAAAAGTCGAGCAAATTATTAAAGCACTTTTTAAAACGATGAGAATTATGCATACTCTCCAGCCAAACGAAAGTAGTTGAAGAATTAAATGAAAAGCAAAGTAGCCATGCCTAAAGGAAGGCTAAACAAAAAGTTGAACCATGAACAATTGAATAATCTAAGTAAAGAAAATTCCAACAAGTAGTACAGGTACCTCCTCTTCTATAGTCATTCCTATTCCCTCAACAAGAAGAGGAAATGCCAAGGGAGGTAAAGAGTAAGGGAAGACGAGAGATAGAGGTTGGAAAAATAACCTTGAGGAAGCGTCCCCTCCTGTTCTCGCCAATGTCGAAGTAAAATACCTACAAAATAAACGCCACAAAAGAATCCGGAAAGATAAAATCGGGAAATACTTATAAAAACTATCGTTTTGTGAGTCAGAAAAATAACAGAAAGCAAAAGGCGAAAAGTTAAAATGAGTATCTGCCTTGGAATCAAGCTGGAGCTCTTTGCTAAAGACGTCCTGTTTGTCAGAATTGACGTAGTAATTGAAGAGATCGAGGAACCAGGAGATGCCGTCAAAGGGGACAATGATAGTGGACCTGGTGGCCGACGTCTTCTCAGAGATCTTAAGGTAGCGTCCGCGTGGATTCTCCTTGAGATCAAAGTAGAACAGCTTGTGCTCCACCTGTAAGGTCTTGCAAAGGAGCTCGACATCGTTACCGCCGCCGCCGCCGCCTGAATTACCCTCCATCAATCAAAATTCCCTTTGGTATCTGAAAGTTCTGTCTTTGTTTATATTTTCAACAACCAAAAAAAAGAAACAAATTCGCAGCAAAATTGCATATCTTAATCCGGAGAGGAAAGAGAAAGAGAAGTCAGTCTCTCTCCGCAGGTAGTAGTAACTACTATGCTGTAATTTACAGGTACGGGTGAAATGGTTAGTATCGATTGCAAAAAGTGCCGTCGGCGAGTCAACAACAGAAATGACTGACTGGATAATGGTTATCGAATAATGGTAGAGGAATTATAAATAATAGCAAGCAAGTGGCTATGGATTTATACGGATTTTTAGGGCACAAAATAAAGAAGAGGAATTGACAGCAGCACAGCAGAGAGACCCGGGGTGGAGGGAGGGGGGGGTGCTATGGCTTCTGCAATTTAGGGCTTTTTAGAGTCTTTGAGATGAGAGAACAAGTCGTCCCTGGTAGGGTAGGAAGGTAGTTCTGTAAGTTACTCTTGTTTTGACCGAGTCCTGTCATCACTATGGCTTTTCTCACTCGAATTTTAAACTCCTCCCGCACTCTTGTAGCAGAGGATTGATTGCAAAGTGAACCCGTCAGATTTTGCTAATTACACTCCCTTATACAGCCACCCACTCATATTCTTGGATTGTGTCCTTTCAAGTATGGCGCGTTTGTTTGGAGGGTTTTTTTTTTTTTTTTTAATTCAAAAACAAAGAAAGTTTTTTTTTTTTTTTTTTCGTCCATGAAACAGCCACATGAACATATTTTCAGGAAAATTTCATGTTTCACAAAATTGTATCTTTCTATCTGATCTCAATCCTCAACTAATTTGGCGTTTAAAAAGGCTCAACTTTCACAATATCTTAATTAAGAAAAATGATTTTCTTCCTCTTCCTACAACAATGAGGCAAGCTGTTTTCAAGTCTAATTCCAAAAAACATTCACCTTCTGGGTTCCCTCATATCAAGATTGTGAAGATGTGCTACAAGAACTGTGGCCTTGATATGATCTTCCTAACAGCAAGTGACCTAATCAAAGTGTATCTACTTCTTCTTCTTTGATTTGTTGGATTGAGACTAACTGTACGTGGTTCCTTGCAGCCACTCATCCATAGAAGCATCAGTTGTAGCAGTCCCAAGCTCCACCTTTGGAGCCCTCTTAGTTTCTTGGACCAATGTTGCATCTGATTCCATATCCAAAATACTGCAAACCTGACAAAGGCAATTGCAAGGGAAACCAAGAAAATAGACTCAACACTAAGAGGACCACCAGCCTCAGTAAGATTGTACTTTGGTATAGATGTTGATCTATTTCATGTACGATTGTGCCCACAAAATCAAATGCTCCAAGCTACAAAAATTTGTTGACAGCAAATATGTATGGGAATGTGGCTTGAGCGGAAGGAGGAACAGAGGCATTGTTAAAAACCTGAGTAGAGAGATTCTGAACCAGATACTGATGATCAAATGGAAGATGAACAGTGGCATGGATTTCAATGACATTAAGACTTGATTCTCCGTCATTCTTAACACCAACTAATAACTCACTCTCTTTGCCAGTAGTAACCAATTTAGATGGATTCTCTAGGAAAACACAAACAGTCTCCACCCTTGGAGCTAGGTTGAAACTCCCACCACCAATATCTTGAAAATCATCACCAACAATCCAAAGATCACTTACTTCCTCAAAACCTTCAACTATTTCAGCTTCTGTGTCCGATTCTCCTCTCACAACATTTAGGAAAGATCAGGGAAAGACGAGCAGCGCCAGGACTAAGAAAACCCTAATCCACATTCTCGCCCCAGTAAACCAAAGGAGGGATGGAGAGGGGGGACACAGAGAAGACTGCAAGGAAGCAACTTTTAGAAACATATTTTTTAAAAATTTTATACACGTTTTTTAACTAATTTTTTATCTCATAAACACATTTATCAAAAAGAATTTTTAAAACTGCTATAGTAATATTTTCTAAAAAACACTTCAAAAAACATCCATCTAGACAAAGCCAATAAAACGACAAGCGCCTGGGATATTATGGACTTTGGGGATAGTTGAAAAATAGGCCGTGTTTGTTTCTTACTATTTTTTAGAAATATATTTTTTAGAAACTTCATATATATTTTTCAACTACCTTTTTATCTCATATACACATTTACCAAAAAGAATCTTTAAAACAACTATAGTAATATTTTTTAAAAAACACTCTAAAAAATACTCATCCAAATGCAGTCATAGATTCTGGAGTAGAGTTAGGACTACCTAATGTGCTTATATACACATTTAATGCGGTTGTAGATACATTTAATACAACTATCAAAGCTTGAAATGGCTTGTGTAAGTGAATTTAGCTAAAAATAGTAAAATACCTAGGTTAAGAAAATCTGTAAAGGTTTTTGTTTTTTGGCCAAAGACCAAGATTGTTTTTTGCCAAAGGCATTAGCATGCCTATGTGTCGCACCTCGAAACACGGTCTGCCGGGTGACCTTTTTGGAAAGTGGTTTTGGGTTTTGAAAAATTGTATGTATGTGAGAAAATCAGGTTTTTAGTGAAAAAGATAATTTTTGAAAAACAAAACAAGGCCGGGACTAAATATGTTACAGCTTTGGCCCAATAGTTTGAAAAAGGTTTTATTTAAAAATAGAATCTCCACTTGGTATTGAGTTAGGTTATACCAAGTTACTCAAAAAATGTTTAACAAAACAAAACAAAACTTTTTAGAAAAATTTTTTGTAAACCCTTTTTCGACTCCAGTCTACGAAAACAAGAGAAAAAGGTCCAAGAGTCACATTTGAAGAAAGGGAAGGCAAAGGCTCGCGTCTAAGGCACCCTTTCTACTAGCCAAGTTTAGTTGCGAAATTTAATCAAATTTTCCTAAAATAACCCTAAATTCTACCGCTTTTGGATGTGTCGACATGAATGCAAATCCTAATTCTAATGTGATGTCGAGAGGGTTGAAGTTTCCCATCGAGACTTGATCAGAATTATCACATTAACTGCGAAACCCGAAATGAAGTTTCGAGGGAGTCACGAGTGTGGATGCAAGATGGGATGCAAAACGAATAGGTAAATAGTAGTATAGATAGTAAGTGATCAAAGAAAGTAGGGGCGCAACATAATATATACGGAGGACTAATAACTCGTGACTAATTGTTCCTGTTCACGGAGGGGGGAGCGGCATGTTAAGCCACCATTTCCCATGTAAGTAGGTGACTACTTCTAGTCAGATCACACAAATGACCTAAAATTCTAAGTAAAATCCAATCTAAGTGTCATGCACTGGATGTATATCAAAATAGCTAATAATAATAAAATATATAAAAATCATGCAAAAATAAAAAATCCTAAAAAAAGGGAAAAGTGCGTGAAATGAAATGAAAAAAACATGCAGGGGGTGAGTCTAATCACAAAATAGCCTAAGGGTCTAGTGTTGGACAAATCCATTTTTTACGAATTTCCACTAGTTTTGGACAAGCAGGGAAGCAATAAGACCACGACTAGTATTGGACCAGTGTGGTGACGTTACAAATTAAGCACAAATAAAGGCATAATATAAATAAATATACATATAAGAGCATGTCATCACATAAGAGTACATAACACGTAAGCATGATATCCATATGCAAAATCCTAAGAAAAACGGTAAGACAAATAAGCATATAAGCATGTAAAAAGCACATAAAATCCTAACCATTACACCGGGGGGATTCAACTTATAATTAAAGGGGGAAAAATTAAAATGACCTATCTATTACACTTGCTGTCTGAATATAAAAATATTTGTATAAGATACGAAAGGAAAGTAATCTAACTATTATATTTGCAATATAAATACAAAATCTTGCAAAAATAATAAAATCTAGCCATCTATTACATTTTCACCAAATAATGAAATTCGAAAAATAGCATAATGTAAATAAATACGCAAAAAGTATATAAAAAAAACTCATTAAAGAAGATGCACAAAAAATTACATAGGAGCATATTGGAGCACATAAAGAGAAATTAATAAGTAAAGGGGGTGCTTTTTTTAAGACCCAGTACTAATGTTTAAGAATACAAGTAAACACGTCAATGTATCGCTATATAAATCAATAAAGTATAAAATATGAAAAACTAACAAAAATTGGGAGTAACAATGCAAACTCTAGTAAGTTAAGGGGCTAAATTGTAATTTAAAGCATTGTCCAAAGGCTAAAATGCAAAACTCTAGCAAATTAAGGGAGCAAAACATAAATTTTAGCAAGTATGGGCACAAATTGAAAATTCTAGCAACCACTAAGACTCAATTGCAATTAACAGGGCCTAATTGAAAGAAACTAAACGTAAAGGGGGTTAATCTAACATTACGGAGGACTTTATTGCATGAAACAAAAGAATTTTGGAGGCATGTCAATAATACTAGGAAAAATCGGGTGATGGCGGCGACGAGAGATAGTAGTGGCGGTTAGAGATGGCATTTTTGGGTGATTGTTGGTTGGTATTAGTGGTGAAACGGTGGAGGCTTGGTTGTTTTGGTTGCTTGGTGAATCGGTGGTGGTAATTTGGATGACTGATGTTATGAGATTGGGTTCCTGGCGGTGGTGTGGTTGCAAGAGAGCTTGGGCAGTGGGTTCTTGGGGCTTTGGTGGTATGAATTGCTGGTAGACTTGCTGGTTTCTATAGTGATTGTTTATTTACAGTGAATTGTGTGATGATGGTGGTGTAGCTTGATCAAGGCTATTGATGGTTTATTGGCGGTTGTTGTGGAGGCTCAAGATGGCGGTGAAGGGCTAAATTGTGAGTAAAAGAGTTTCTGGTGTTGGGTGGCTTGACTGGTGATTCTTGTGATTATTCATGTAAGGTTAATGTGAATGAGATGATGGAGTGGTAACAGCGGCAATGGTGAGGGAGACTAACCTTTATTTTTGTAGGTTGTGACTGTTTTTGAATGGTAAACATGGTGGTTGTGACTGTTTTTTTAACCAGCCTTGGGTGACGGCGTTTAGCAAAGGAAGGGAGAGGAAGTGGGGAGCTGTTGGTGGTGTTGTGTTTTTGGATTTAATTGGTTGTTACCGGTGACTTTGAATGACTGTTATGGTGGCTAGACTAATGGCAGGAGATGATGTTGCTCTGTTTGGTGGTTGTATTGGGTGGTTTTTAATAGAGAAGGAAGAGAACTGAGAAGAGACGGTTGGCTGTTAATGGTGAGAGCGTTAGCCCAGTGGCGTTTGGAGTGCGAAATGATCATTTTGCCCCTGAACTCGTTATTTTAGAGAAGCAACAATTGACCTTGAAAAAATTAAAAAAATTTAGAAACATGCTTAAAAGCCTAAAAAATAAATTTAAGACCCAAAAATAGGTGAAAATGACATTCGCGTGCTGAAATGATCATTTTGCCTCTAAAGGGACAAAATATACAAAAAAAAATAGCAATTAACCTCAAAAAATCACAAGAAGTTTAGAAACATGTAGAAAGTACAAAATGTACATTTAGAACTCAAAAACTGGTGAAAAATATTTACATGATGAAAATTACCATTTTGAACCCCAGAATTATTGATTTTGTCCCTTTTACTGGAAAATTGGAATTTGACCCCAAAAAAATAGAAAAACACCACCAATGTTAAAAAAAATAAATAGTCTGTCAAAATTTAGTATCTACACTATTGGAGACAAATGGGAAGTATTGTTACAATGGTTAGTATGAAGATTGCTTTAGGGGCAACTTGGTGTTTCATTCATACTATATGTGTCATTTCATACAAGTTACACTAACACATGTAATAGGAGAACATGAAAAATGACCATACTAGATGTGTCATTTCATACATGCTAGACTAACACATGTTGCATACATGTAATAGGAGAGCATGAAAAATGCGTTCAGAGTACAAAATGACCATTTAGACTCCATTGTAGCTCAGAACTTTGTTCCTTACTTTCTCTGTTGAAGTCCCATAATTGCTTCAATCTCAGCCCTGTTTAATTGTCTAGGTCATCTCTTTTGGCACTTGGCTTGCCATTAACTTTGGATCTAGGTTCTTGTAGCCCTATTTCAGGATTTTGAGCCCCCAACATTATGGCAATTCCACTGGAGAACTTAAAATTCCAGAAAGATATTGGATAATGAAGTTAACAAGGTAATAGAGGCAAGACCTAGGCAAAACAAGGAAAGTAGAGTTTTGAGCATGGTGGACGGAGCCTAGGGAGCTTTACCATTGAAAGATATGAGTATGACCCTTTTTCTTTGTTGATGAGATTGAAAAAAAAAAGGACAATCTAGAGTAGTAGTAGAGGCATTTATAGCCATGTTAAAATCATCGATGCAACAAAACAATAGACTCAATAGCAATAAGAGAACTCTCCTATGCTAGATATATTGTTTCATACAACGACTATGATAGTGCAAGATGAACCAATTCTACTAGAAGGATATTGATAGTCTACTTCCTCAACATCTATACCCTTCCTGTTTTACCAGTGCTAGTCCTAGGATAAGTCTGGACTTCGACTCCATCCATTGAAGCATCATATTCAAGGGTTAATTAATAAAGATCATGTCTTTGGCAACTATAAAGAAGTTGAGAATATTCTTAAAAAACACAGTTGAGCAACCAATAGTCATTTCTGGATTCAGAGTAGTAAATTAGACATTCTTAAGTTATATGTTGTAGATGTAGAAGTTAGACCTTTAAAATCCAAGATAAAATTTTATATAAGCGATGCTCAAACATGGTATCACGTATTTCTCAAGTAGCACTAAACGTGCCAATGTTGGATAATATTTCCTGCATACTGTCGATGCCTCAAGATTTGCATGGAAAGATGTAACAGATAATGTGATGCCACATTTCCCCCTTCTAGGAAGCATGAGTTTTGTTTATAGACATAGCATTTTTATAGGGTAAATACTAATAAAAAGAAAATTATCACCAAGATGCGTATGACCAAACTTCCATTTTGGCAGTTTAAGGTTGAGAGAATGAAGGAAAAAGCTTCTAAAAAGTCAAGAAAAAGAAGGAAGAAGAGCTATCAACAAGAAAAAAGAGAGGAGAAACATGAGAACAAAAGAAGAGTGGCCATGGTAAAGCAAACAAATAAGGGTGCCTCAATTGAGAAAAAAGACAAATACAATGGGGAAGGAAGTAAAGTGTTGCATCCCCACAAGAATATACAAAAACTAATAATATATATGAACGAAAAATTGGGAAAGAGAAAATTTTCTATGTTATGGTACTTAATTATGGTTATGTTACAAAAATAAAGAATTAGATCCTAATAAAAAGTTCAAAAATGGGGTCTCAATAAACTATGGAATCACCACCGGTGTACGTATTGCATTAGGACATTAATCCTATTCTAAAGGAATCCTAAAAGACAAAATAGAACTATAGAGACAAAAACGAGAGTACTAAAATTTTTATGAGAATAAAAATCCAAAATAAAGATAAAAGATAGAAAATTTGAAATAAAATAAAGATAAAAATAAAAATCCTATACTAGATGAATCTTAATTTATGAAAAACTGTAAGAAAAGGGTTCCAGAATCTTGTTGACGAGAGAAAAAGTTAGAGACTCGCTATCAGTTACCTAAGCACCATTTTACACTTGAAAAAATCAACCAATTATTAATATATTTTTTCTTAAAATAGCTCCAATTTGTGTTGCATTTGCATATTAGATAAATGAAATATAACGCACAATAAAAATAAAATAAAATCCCATAAAATAACATAAAGACTCAAAGAAAAATCAAAATATTCCTTACGCGGTATTATCACATTTTTTGTGAACTATCGGTTAAGTGGACTCACAGGGTGTCACGAAATGCGATGTAAGAAAAGGTAAATAAATATTATTCTAGACACTAAATTTTGTCCATTCTTTTTGAATTACTTTTTAGGATGCTTTTTGCATTTGATTTAAAAATTTACGCACACATTTTTTAGATTTATTTACTGCACAAAATAGTAATTTCATCTTTAAATATTGTTTTTCATGAAATCTTGCTTCCTAAATTCATTTTTTGTGCTTTTAAGCATTTACTTAGCTTTCAATAAATTTTAGTGATCATTTACTATTTATACAGGTTTTGGGTTATAAAGTATGTCAAAATCTCAAGGGAGAGGGCAAAATAGTAATTTTGACTATTAATATCTTTTTCAAACATTTTTAATTCCTAAATCCATTTTTTGTGGTTTTAAGCCTTCGCTTAATTTTAGTTGCTTTGGGGGTTCATTGTGTATTTATTTGAAACAACCACAACTCGAAAGTGGGAGAGACACTTCTTTGATCAAAACAACAATGTGGACAAGGTACTCATTTTCCTGTCGTATGCGAATTTGCTATATTTTGCTTTTACTATAAGTGATTGTATTTTTTTTTTTTTTTTTGGTTGTTGTGCTTTATCTTGGTCTATGTATAATTCTCTGATAACAATCTAATTGAAAATTGCAAGAGCAGAACTTTGGTCCGTTCAGCTCCCACCATTGTTAGTTGTATTCCTATCTCAATTTGGATTGTCCTTGTCGACATCAAATTTTAACACACCTTTTATTTTCCCAACACTGGAGGAGCATTTTTTATATTTCAAGGGCGAAGTCAATTATTTCAGGAGTGAAACAGTAATTTTCAACACGTAAATATTTTTTTATTAGTGTTGGAGTTTTAAATGTATATTTTTGTGTTTTTATACATGTTTCTTAAATTTTGTGATTTTTCGAGTTTAATCAGTATTTTTTTATATTTTGCCAACACAGGAACAAAATGGTCATTTCACCTTGCGAATACCATTTTCGCTCATTTTAGGTCCCAAGTTTAATTTTCAGACTTTTAAGCATGTTTCTAATTTTTTTAATTTTTCAAGAACAATTGCTCTTTTTTCTGTAAATACTGCGTTAGAGGAAAAAGCCGTAATTTTGCATAGAAATTTATTTTCTTCTCAAATTTTATTAATAAATTTATTTTTTGTATTTTTTTGCCTTTTTTTACTTTTTGGATGTTCTAAAAAAATCCTGACCTTTTTCTTTAGTTTTTAGGTTTTAGTCTTTAGTTTAATTTTAATTTTAATTTTTTTTATGTCAAAAATTATTTTTTTAGGATAAAATGATAATTTTATTTTTTAGGGATGCAATTTAGTCTTTTTACTCATTTTTTAGAAAATAAGTCTTTCTTACACTATAAATAAGCCATTTTGGGATTAAATAAAAGGGGTGAAAAAGCCCTAGGGAGATTTTTTTTTAATTTTAGTTTTTCTTACACCAAGAACACCTATAACACACACTAGTGTATCTTCAAACTTATATCTAGAACACCTATAACATACACTAGTATATCTTCATGCAAACACACACCACACCAAGAACACACACCATATCTTCATACAAATACATACCACCAAGAACACACACCACACATCTTCATACAAACACACACTATACCAAGAACATACACCACACATCTTCATACAAACACACACCACACCAAGAACACACGTCACACACTTCTCTCTCACACACTACACACACTATCAGCTCACACACATGCACACACATTTGCACGTTTAAATACTCAATTTCACACACAAGACACGCACTAAACAAACACACACAGATTCACATACACATACTACACACATACACACATACACAGAAGCAAACAACATCAATGAACAACCCAGAATCATCTTTCTCCAACAGTCGATTCACTACAGTCTCGACAGAACCAAGACTCTATTTACACCCTTCACCACCAAAATCTCCATATCAACCATCCCTTGACTCCCTAATTAACCACCAAATCAATGGCCTCCAATCACCAATGAACCCAACCATCACAATTTCAATAGCCCGTATCAATCACCACTCCTCCACCATTGATCATCATAGTCATCACAATTCCCTTTTATTACCAACAAGCCACCAGGAGAGGCCACAAACTTACCTAAACTCCGGCAAAAGATTCACAAAAACACATCACAACCTCCTTTGTCAACTTTCAATTATACCGCACAAACACGTACATTCATCTTCACAATCCTCTGCCTTCCACCACCACCATAAACAACCAGCATAAACTTTTCCCAAATGGTTTCTCATAATTGACCAAAATCCACCATTTGCAACCACAATTAACAATCGGCTAACAGCTGTCACAACCTGCAAAAGAAACAAAAATAGAACCATCACAAACCGAATCACTTCCAACCATCAACCACCTCCCTCAACTCAATATCCATCAACAACCATCGAGCCCAATAGTCTCTATTTCCCATCAAACACCACCCAACACCACTCTTCAACCCGTTATAATCACTAATCCAACTGCAAGAACAACTAATAAGACCTCAAACACCAGCATCCAATCATCTCAACTCTATTCAAAGTCAGCCCCATCACAGCCCCCTAATTCCTACCACCATCGTTACTGACCTGACCACTCTCATACCATCGTCTCTCAATTATCTCCATTTCACAATCTGCAAACAAAAACACTTAAAGTCCAACTCCACCATCCTCATCAATCCGCACACCATTGTGCATTTTCATGAATCAATTCCCCATCAATTGAAGCTATAAACAACCATCATATTGCCCCTGAATCAAAGCCCAAACACCACTCAGACCCCCAATCAACCATCAATCTGTTGAAATCAGCTATAAAACACCAGTAAACCGCCATCTAACCACTAGTATCATCATTGCACTAAACCTCCACCACCTGCAAAGAAAGTAATTCCACCCAAATCATTACAATTGTAGCCCAAAACCATAGAATGCTCAAACCACCATCCACCCATCATGTTGCCCAGTAAAGCCTAGCCTAGCAGCCTCCTTCTCCAATAACCACTATTAACAGCATCATCACCAACATCCTAGCACCGCACTTAAAATCCCATCCACCATCACTCCAACCACCATTCCCAGTCACAAAACCTCCATCGCATGACTAGCTAGCACCACCAAGCAAGCCCCTACAAAAGCCCAGAACCACCAACCATCAACTCAACCACCTCACTACCGAAAAGCCATCAAAACCACCTTCACCAAGTTCAAGTCCCATCTCCGCCACCCCCTAATTCATCAAGCCACCCAACCAGCTACTTTCAATTCTCTCAAATTCATCACCACCATCCAAAATTAACTTTGCCCAGCAACTACACTATCTCGACACCGCTGTTACCTATGCCATCTCCGACAACCACGCAAATGCCATCACTTCCATCAGTCACTTTCTTGGGCGAAAAGTGAAAAATTCTCAGTCCCTCTTCTTTTTGTGCGCTGGTATGAATTTCTTACGATTTATTGGTTTAGGATTCTAAAGGATTTTGATTGGCAGATTAAAAGAAGCCGGTTAGGGGTTAGAGACAAAAGAGGGAAAATGAGAGAGGCAGTTGGAAAAGAGAAAGAACGAGAAAGAAAGAAGATGGGGAAAGAGAGGGAAAGAAGCAGAACAAAGAGAGGGTGGAGAAAGATGAGAACGAGAGAACCAGGAGAAAAAAGAGAGAAAAGTGACGAAAGATAGAAAGAGATCGAGAGAGGAACGAGACAGTGAAAAGAACGAGACACAGAGAGAAAGAGAAAAGGATTTGGGTTGAAAATTGGAGGAAGAAGAACATGTCTAATTGATAATTGGGGGTGTGGGTGTGTTTATTTGATATTTTGTTTTGACTTTTTGATTAATTAAAAAAGGGATTGAGAGATTGAAATTTTAGTATTTTGGTTTGGGTTCTGTTTTTCTTTAGTTATTTATTTAGTGGATTTCTTTTGATTTATATCCAATCTAATTCTAATTTAGTTTTTTATTCTAATTAATTAATTGGTTAGTCAAATTAATTTTAGTTAATCAGATTAGCTTAATTCAGTTGGTGTTTCTTTTCTTGACATTTTAATTATTCTATTACAAAATATACATTTATGCACCAGTCATTATGTTTCTTGCCAATATTACTATGGCTTTGAGCACTTCTTAATTGCCCATGTTTGTCCTTGATTTTGTACATTGACCCTAGAATTTTATTATTTTTAGTTAAGTCCTAAATACTTGCCAATTATGCCCCTTGGTGTGCTGTTATTTTGCAATTTGCTCCACTCTTGTCAAAATTTACTACGTTGCCCCAATTTACATTAATTTTCGTCCCTCCCTCTTAAATTTGCTCTAATTTTCAATTTTACCTCTTAAGGTTTATAGAAATTTAATTTTAGTCCCTTTAGTTACTAGAATTTACATTTTACTTTAATTTGTCAATACTAACATTTTTTAAACTTTATTTATTTATATTGCAATATTTTGACATGTTTGTTCATTTTCTTAGCATTTAGTACCGGGTTTTCGAGAAAAGGTGTTTTCGCTACTTTTTAATTGCTTCTTTATGTGCTCCAATGCGATTTCTTTTATGCAATTTTTTGTGTTTTTATTTTATTTTATATACTTTTTGCGTATTTGTTTGCTTTATGCCATTTAGTTTTGAATTTCATTATTTGGCAAGAATGTAATAGATGGCTAGATTTTATTATTTTTGCAAGATTTTGTACTTAGGTAGCCAATGTAAAAAGTTAGATTCCTTTCCTTTCGTATTTTTTACAAATATTTGTGTATTTAGATAGCAAGTGTAATAGATAGGATATTTTTACTTTTTTCCACTTAAATTGTAATTTAAATCTCCCAATATAATAGTTAGGACTTATGTGTTCTTTTTACATGCTTATGTGATTACTGCTTTCATTAGAAATTTGGCATCTAGAATACTATGCTTACGTGCTATGTGCTCCTGCGTGTTATTATATGGCTTTATATGTCTATTTGCTTTTGATTCATGTTTTACTATTTTAATTCATGTTTTATCAGTTTTGTTATTCTGTTACTACACTAGTTGACACTTGTTGTGGTTTTCTTGCTTCCCCGCTGGTCCAATGCTAGTGGGGATTATCCTAGAAAGGGCTAGTCCAATACTAGACCCTTAGGTCATTTTAGTGATAGTTTCCCTATTATGCATTTCATCTCATTTCTACACATTTTTTAGAATTTTTCATATTTGCATGATTTTTGGTATGTATTTTATTACTATCATTACCTATTTTTAGCATTTTACAGTGCATGATATCTAGGTTGCATTTCACTTAGAAGTTAGATCATTTTGCGTATTCCGACTAGAAATAGTTGTTTACTTACGTAGGAAATAGTGGATTGACATGTCGTTTCCCCCTCCGTGAGTAGGAACAATCAGTCACGAGTTTTAGTCCCATGTACTTGTTATGCTGCATTCCCATTTTCTTCGACCACTTATTATCTATATTACTATTTTCTCTTTTCTTTTTGCATTCCATTTTGCATCTACACTTGTGACTCTCTAGAGATCTCGACTCGGATTTCGCAATTAATGCGATAATCCTGACCAAGTTTCGATGGAACATTTTGACTCTCCTAATATTCACATTAGACTTAGGGCTTGCATTCATTTAGACACATCTAAACGTGATAAAATTTAGGGTTATTTTAGAAAAATTTAATTAAACCTCGCAACTAGCCTCGATTAGGTGGAAAGGGTGCCTTAGACGCGAGTCTTTGTCTTCCCTTTCTTCAAATGTGACTCCCGGACCTTCTTCTCTCATTTTTTTTCGTAGACTGGAGTCGCAAAAGGATTTTTAAATATTTTTTTAAAATTTTTTATTTTATTTTTTAAATGATTTTTCAGGTGACTTGGTACACCCTAACTCAGTACCAAGTGGCGATTTCATTTTTTAAATAAAACTCTTTTTCAAAATTAGTTTGCCAAAACTGTCGCGTCTTTAGTTCCAACCTTATTTTATTTTAAAATAGTATTTTTTCTAAATAACGCTTTTTCACTAAAAACTCGATTTTTCTCACACACACACAGTTTTTTTCAAAAACTTTCTTTTCGAAAAGGATCACAAGACCCAACTGCCTTTTTGGGGTGTGACAGTCACGGACCGACCCATGCTTTCGATTTTTTTAGATGCGATAGTCCTGGACCTTGATGACATTTCTCAAAAGGGATCCAAACTCGGGTGGTTGAAAACAGTTAATTACCCTATTTATTGTACCTTTGACCAGATTTTGCATGATGTATATTTTCTAATGGCTGAAGTTCTTTTTATGTGTCTTCTTTGATGTCTTCTTATTGATTGAAGCCTAATTTGAGCATAATGAACAGTGAAATAGTCGTAATGAGTTTTTCCGATTTTACGACTCTCTAGCTGTTTTTGCCACAAGATCCACAATATACATGCAAAACGAGCCCGGGCCCAACTTTTGGATTCGAACAAGTGTCGTCGAAGCTCTGCCAGTAGTGGCTTGCATTGATATTACCGGCTGTCACCCCACCAAAGCTCCTATGGCTGCCATATAATGAGCCACAACTAGGGTTCTCATGGTAACCCAATGATGAAGAAAGAGAAAAATCGAATTACAGAAAAGAAAAAAAATAAAAAAAATAGAATAAAGAAAAAATAGAATCAAATTATACCCAAGGAGCCCTGTGTGAAGTCTAAACAAAAGCTAAACTGCAAACAGTAGAACAAGTGTAGAACAAGAAAGTAAAGAGAATTCAAGCAAGCAGTGCAGATACCTCTAAAGTCACTCCTATTCTCTCAAACAAAAGAAATACAAAGAAAGGAGAACGAGAGGCAAAAGTAAAAGGAAGATGAGAAATGATAGAGATCTTGAGAAAGCGTCCCCTCCTATTCTCGCCATTCTGGAAGTAAAATACCTACAAACAACCATAGATTAAAGAATACTTGAATGAAACCTTTTGTTTGGAGTTAGAAGAAGGGAAAAGGAAAAAGAACATCTCCAACTTGAATTCAAGCTAAAGCTCTTTGCTAAAGACGTTCTGTTTGTTCAAGTTGACATACTAATTGAAGAGATCGAGGAACCAAGAGATGCCGTCAAAGGGGACAATGATAGTGGACTTGGTGTGGATGTCTTCTCAGAGATCTTGAGGTAGTGTTCACAAGGATTCTCCTTGAGATCAAAGTAGAAAAGCTTGTGCTCCACCTGTAAGGTCTTGCAGAAGATCTCGACATTGTTACTACCACCACAGCTGCCACCTGAATTACCCTCCATCCAATTTCCGTTTAGTATCTAAACATTTTTTTCTTAATTTTTCAACAACAATATGAAAAAAAAATATCAAATTTGTAGTAGAAATTTGCATATCTCAATCTAGAAGAAAGAGAGAAGGAAGGGACCAAGAAGCCTTTCTACAACCAGTTACTGATTTAATGGAAATGAGTAATGGGAATAGTGTTATGGGCAGCAAGTATTTAAGATAGATTTTTAGCGGGCAAATTAATAGAGAAATCAACGATAGAAATACAACAGGAGAAATGCTCGCTTCTACAATTTAGGGCTTTGGAGGAGTTTGGAATGAGGGAGGAGGTCATCTTCTATTAAGGTAAAGATATAAAACTTCCATAAGTTGCTCGTATTTTTACCAAGTAGTCCCATCATCACTTTGCCAACTCACTCATTAATCATTATCACTCCAATTTTTAAACTCTCGCAATCAGGCACTTATGATTAATTGCAAAGTGCTCGCCTACTTATATTCTTTTGTTTGTACTTTGTAACTTGCAGCTTGAACTAAGACTTGTGCTACAAAATGCATGGATAGATTTTGGGGGAGTCAAATGACCCCTATTATTTACTATTATCCAAAAAAAAATCACCTTGTGCTTTCAACTAAAGCGGAAAGTGGATAGAAACATCTATATTAATTAAAAAAGTTTAAAAATTCTCATACTACCCTTTTAAAAAATTCTCATACTACCCTTATCTTCAATATTTATTTTGCAAAGGAAGGAGTCCATGTTTGAATTACATACTCAGACTTTTCTTTTATTCATTTATTTACGTTATGTTGAACATAACAAAAGCTTTTTAATTTTTTTCCCAAGAAGACATGATGGAGAAATAATTTGCGTTATCCAAAATTTAGATAAATTATGAAAAATGCATTCTAAGCCAATGACAAACTCAAATGTAACCATGAATCACAAAGCTATAGGTGTGGCTTGTCAAGGATATTTGGACGATACATAATTGTTCTTTACAAAAATTCTCTAATACTTTTTAGCACTTAATCAATAGTTACTTATTACAATTATATTGTACTCATGAACCCCCAAATGCTTTGGGTAACAAATTTGTTTATTGACTTATAGATTTCACATGAGATAATCAAATCTAGAACAACATGACAATCTGCTATCATAAGCTTAGTTCTTTCATGGAATACCAGAACTTATACCCTAACTCATGTAACATACTGTTCAACTAAATCAACTCACCAGTAGCTTAGGCTCGATACTTAGATTTTGCACTTAATCTATCAACAAAGATTTGTTTCTTATTCTTTTATGACACCAAATTGCTCTAAAGAAAGCAAATACCTACTAGTTGACTTTCAATCTGATGAAAACTATTCCAGTTTGCATCTATGTGCACCTCAATTTGAGTATGTCCATGGTTCTTGTATAACAAGTTTCTTTTTCTCGAGTACTTTTAAGATATATCAATATTTGTGCAATTGTATCTCGATGACTACTTTACATCAAGATATTGAATAATTACACTAACTCTAAAGAACATATTTGATCTAGTGATAGTGAGATAATTGAACTTTTTAATTAGTTCTCAATATCGTGTTGGTTTATCTAACAATTCACGTGACTCTGAAATTAATTTAACATTAGGATCTATCGTAGTATCCATTGACTTACAACTTAACATCCCAGTTTCATTCAATATGTCAAAGACATACTTTCTTTGACATATGTAAATTTCATGCCATATGTTAAAAAATTTGTGCTTTCTTCTCAAAATCAATTGGATTTTATTAACTAGTTTAAAATTCCTTGAAATCTTGATGAGAGATTTTATTTCTTAACACTTTTCCTCACATATTTAGGATTTTTTAAGATCCTGACACGGAATTTTGTTTCTTAATTCTCCACCTCATAGTGAATTAGGATTGATAAAAGTCCATTAGACTGGAATAAACTACATAGGAGTCCATAAGATAGATTGAAAGGGGCTAGAACCCATGCAACAAATTGAAAGGGAATTAACAAAATCCTATAAAACAAACTGGAAGGGGCTTGACAAAAGCCCACGAAATAAATTGATTTAAGTGTTTCTATGTTTTTCCAATCTTTTAGGTTGCTATCCATGGGTTGAGTAGAGGTTCAGATGTTGAGAGATTAAAATCTCTTCAAAGAATACTGATTGAGAGTCTTGCTACCCAATATCCATAGCCTAGTTGCATTCTAGGGGTTGGATTGAGGTCAAGTTATTCAACGAGACTGTTTGTGGATTAAATAAATCAATTCTAAGCAGCAGGAGGATTAGGGTTTATTTGTCGCCTAATTCTTCAAAACGATCGTAGGGGACATATTCATGTGATAGACCAGGGGTTTGCATTGTTCCAATAATATAATCGGTCTTGATCGTATTAAGTGGCATATGAGCTTTTGGGATCTTAAAATCAGGTGTTTGTGTCTCTAACTTTTTTCTTGAAATTCTTTTCTTGAGATTGCGCATATCCTTTTTGTTTTTCATTTTTGTCTAATCCATTTTCCTAAATTATTTTCTTGAAAACTCAGTATATCTTCTTGTGTTATTCGTGGTGTTTGTGTAATTAATTAATATTTGTTATCTAGAAACATCAAAGTTTCAATCTTTTTTATAGCTCTTTGGTTTCATGTGCCAAGATTGTTAAAAAAAAAGGTGAACTTTCTTGCTGTTCTTAGTGTTCTTGTTGCTTCATATCCCAAAATTTAAATTTTCTTGAGTCAAGTTCATAATTTTTTGTTTTCCTTGAGTCCAATTTGCATTTTCTTGGTTTTCATGAATCAAAATCATTCAAAAATTGAATTTATTGGATCAAGATCTTCAAGAATTGAGCTTTCTTGTGTGTGTGTCATTTCGTGTTGTGTCATTTTGATGTTACACGCTTCTTGTTAAATAAGTATTTGAGCAAGAATTATCCTTTATGAAAAAAAAAGTGGAAAAAATGGGGAAGAATCATCATTTTTTTAAAAATGAAAAAAGGGAGGAAGAGAGATTTGAGGAAGGAAAAAAAAAAGGGGAAAGTGAATTTGTGAAGGAGCAGAAAAGAAAAGTGAGCTTGAGAGGGAAAAAGCAAGAATTGTGAGGAGAATAAAAACCAAATTTGAATGGAAAGTTTCTGTTTTGTTCTAACAAAGTTTGCAGATTGTAAACTTGGATTGTGGTAGAGATGACGACATCAAGTTGAGCATATAGGATATTCTAGAACAATGCAACCTTATGCACAAGAAATTGGATGGTTTGAAGTCTCAAGAAGTGCATGTGCAAAAGGCCAAGTTCAAACTAAACCTTCTAAGAAGAACATCAATGATGAATATGGGTATAATGACATTACTTCGAAAAGAGGGAGACAAGGTTGCAATTGAGGAGTTCTCAATCTCTTTGCCTGGGATATTTGATAAAGCTACTACAAAGGCCAAGGGTCATCTATTGCCCTTGGTGCTATGTGCTCTCAAATTTTGATTAGATATGATGAAGATCCTATTACCATTAAAGAGAAGACATTTTGCGAAGTAGATCCACAACCAATGAACATGTTTGATGAAGTTGAGGACCTACCAATAGAGTCAATGGAGGAGTGTGCTGAGATATCATCTTATGTTATTGACATTGACAAGCCAATGAACGAATGTGTTGCACCATTGGAGGAATGTGATAAAGTTGACCATGAGGAAGCCATTCAATGTGCTAAAGATGTTGAAGATTCACTTCTTAAGATCGTACCTTGTTTCTTATCAACCTCGAGTGACAATTCAAGGACAAATCATTTCGAAAAAAGGGAGTTGATATGATCCTAGTACCCCTATTCCTATTATCAAGCATTATCAAAGTTGTCCATCTACTTATGCATTTAAAAGGCTTAGCTCTTGATAAAAAGGCTTGAAGATTTTCAATCGAATATTCATGAGTTGATATTCAAGATTTTGATCCAAGTCTAGAGGAAGAATACTCATTAATAAGTGCTCTTTTAAGGACTTGTTGAAGCTCATATTAAAGCCTCAACAAGTGGGATGGCTTGGAAGGTTTGGAGAATGCAAGAATTGAAGTTGAAGAAAACAACTTGGCACAGTGAAAAAGGACTAATTTGCAAGATGGTCCACGAAACCCAAGCAGAGAGCAGCCGTCCACGGCTCTTCATTGGGCAAGGTCGCGGTTGACTTGCGACTCCAAGTTTCTATATTTTTAGGCTTTTGTACTTGTTTTAACTTATATCTATTTAGAATTTTCCATGTATGTTTCACAGTAATTTATGCCTATAAAAGACCACCAAATGTACTTCTTTTCATAAGTTTGATGAATTGATAAAATTATTGTGTTTGAGAGTTTTTTCTTGTTCTTGGATTAGAACTAAACCTATTAGCTTATTATTAAGATAACTTCTTGCAGCAATCTAACCCTCTTGTTGGGTTCCATATCAATTGATTTGAGTGTTTCTACACTTTCCCAATCTTCTAGGTTGCTACCGTAGGTTGGGTAAAGGTCTAGGTGTTTAGAGGCTAGAATCTCTTCAAAGGAGGTTAATTTGAGTCCAGCTATCCAATTTCCATAGCTTGGTTGCTTTCCATGGGTTGAATTGAGGTCAAATTATTTAGCGAGATTGTTTGTAAATTAGATAAATCAATTCTAACTAACGGGGGGATTGGGAGTTTATCTGTCACCTGACTTTTTAAAACGATCTTTGGCGAGATGTTCCTATAATATACAAGGGGTTCATGTTCTTCCAACAATACCACCAGTCACAATTATATCAACTAATCTGGGCTAGATGTGGCATATTCACAATGGCGAATCTGGGCTAGATGGGGCGTTTATACAATGGCAAATTTGGGCAATTTCATAACATAGTATCTAGACTTCATGGCTTTTCACTAACTTGTTTGTGATTTTTTGACAACTTGGGCGAGAACCATCGGAAATGTCGACTTGTAGTTGCAGGGAAGAAGACTTTAAGCTCCATGAACAATATGGTCGAGAAATACATATGAGATTACAATGACAATAACAAATCAAAATTATAACTTCATGACAAGCACTGATTAGAAGAGCAATAAACCTTTTTATTAGAATGCCGATTATAGCATATGCTGGTGAAGTCGATATTAGAATGTCACTTTAAAATCCATCTTTCAAAAATCGACTTTAAAGCTGAGATTTTGTATTTTAATTTCAGTTATATTTCATAATCATATTGTATTAGTAGATCTCTCATTAAAGTTAGAATCGATTTTCTCTCACACGGCTTTGTTATTTCAGGATTCAAAATTATTTTAGAATTTTCTTCCACATGACTTCGTTATTTTTAGTAGTGAATCCCCGCCACTAGTCTCCTTCGCCTCACGTCTTCTGCCTGACCACCAACATCATCCATGGCCCACCATCCACCAATTCCTCTGCTCCACTAGGTCACAACCAAACCGCCACAACCCAATAGTAATTAGCATCACCATTTCGTTTGGTCGAATGGTGAGATTCTTGAACCATCCTCTAATTGCTTTTGTATATTATATAACCTATGATACTTTGTACATTTATTGTTGATTCGATAGGTATTTGTTCAAGGATAAAAATTTAGGGTATTGATTTTGAGCATTTTTAGGGGTTTGATTTGGGGGGTGTTTTAGTTAAAAAGAAGAACGATTGGGTGTGAGGGAAGGGGAGGTTTTTTATTTCATCAAGATTTCTTTTGTTGTTTTTTTGTTTTGGTATTTTTTAAATTATAAAAAAAATATTTTATCAAAACTATGTCACTTTGATGCGAATTCCGTCAAAACTGCATAGTTTTGCCCTTTTCATTTTCTATTTATTTTGCTATATAAAGGAGGTTATTATGTTTTAGTCCCTAGAGTCTATGTTAGTGTTATTATGCTCCTATACATTCTTAATATCTGCACATGAGTCCTTAATATTTGTAAATTGACCCCTAGGTCTTTATTTCATTTTAATTAAATGCTAGAATTTTTATTTTATTTACCATGCATGTTGTAATTTCAATTTAACCCCTCAATTTGCTCAACTTTACTTTTTTTTTTTTTGCCCCTTTAGTGTGCTAGATTTTAAATCTTACTGTTTAATTTGTTAGAACGTACATTTTACCCCTAATATGCTGGAGTTTATTTATTATGTTTTATTTATCCAAAATATTGATTCTTTAACATGTTTAATCATCTTGTTCATATTAGCACCAAATCTTCAAATGGGGGTACCCCCATTACTTTTGTTATTTTATTTATTTTCTTGTACACTCCTATGTGTCGTTATTATTTGTTACTTTTTTTTTTAAGTATTTTTCAATTTTATTTATCGATTATATTTTTATTTCTCAATTATTAAAAAAAAATGTGATAGATAGGTTAATTTCATTTATTTTGAAAACTTGTATTTTTTTCAGGCAAGTGTAATAGATAAGTTAGATAGGGCGTTTTCATTTTATTTTTATTTTTTCCATTTAGATTGTAGTTAGCCTCTCCCATGTAATAGATAGGGCTCCGTGTGTTATGTGTTTTCACGTGCTATGTGCTTATGTGTTTATTCTCTTGCTTTAGGATTTTTGCATTTAGAGTATTATGTTTATGTGTTATGTTCTTCTATGTACTCTATAAGCTATTATGTGTCTATTTAATTTGACTATACTTCAATTTATATTTACTTGTGACGTCGCCACACTAGTCTAACACTAGTTATGATTTTCATGTTTCCTTGCTAGTCTAACGCTAATCGGAATATGTAGAAAATGGACTAGCTCAACACTAGATCCTTAGGTCCTTTGCGCATTAGTTTCATCACTTGTGTGCAATGCTTTCTATTACATGCATTTTCTATTTTTAGGATTTTCTTTCATTTGCGTGATATTTTTCCCTTGTATTATCCCTTTCCCCATAAATATATAATGCATGACACTTAAATTGCATTTTATATAGAGTTTTAGGATAGATAATTCACTTACTTGTCTTGGTTAGGAAGAGTCACCTTTCGAACACAGAAAATGGGCAAGTACAGCTTTCATAGCCTTACCGCGCTATCTACCCTCTGTAAGAAGGGAAATTGTGTCATGAGTCTCAGTATCTTGTACCCATTATGTTTCATTCTTTTTTCTTGGTCACGTTTATTTATATCTATACTTTATTTTTCACTTTTGCATTTCATTTTGCATAATTCGTGACTCCTTAAAGGTCTCATTTTGAGTTACACAATTAATATGTTTTATCCAACTAAATTTTGAAAGGACATTTTGCCCCCTCGATATTCCTTTTAGATCTAGGATTTTGTATTCATATAGCACATTCAAATGTAATAAGTTTTAGGATTACATTAGGAAAATTTTGATTAAACCTTGCAATTAGTTTCGGTTAGGTTGAAAGGGTACCTTAGGCACGAGCTTTTGCCTTATTTTTATTCAACTGTGACTCCCAAACATATTTTTTTTTATTTTCAAAGACTTGAAGTTGTCTAAAAAGGGCTTTTCTCATTTTTCTTAATTTTTTCAACATAAAAAATATTTTCTAAAAAGGTTTTGATCCTCTCACTTTTTTTCCATTAAACTATTTTTTCTGGTGACTTAGTACACCGAAACTCAATACCAAGTGGCGACTCCCTTTTTTCTAAAAGCCCTTTTTAGACTATTTTTTGGGTCCAAACAATCACATTTTTAAAACCCTATTTTAGGCCCCTTTTCTTTTGTTTTCAAAAATAAAAATCATCTTTTCTGAAAATCATTTTTATAAAAATCACTCTCTTTCTTCGCTTTCTTATCCGTTTCCAAAAATAGGGTGCGACAACTGGTGACTACACTGGGGATTACTAGTGATATTGAGCATTGGGTTTAGTCAAATTTTCCTCTTCTAACCATTTTACATATTGCATTTATATGTTTAGGGTGCATTTTTCCTTTTAAGACATTTTTTTCATTTCACACACGCATACGTCCCTCGTTTTTATGTATGAAATGTAGGGTATATTTATATGTGATATATACTCATACCTTTTTTTTTTGTGGTTGTCACCCACCTATCCCTGTTAGGATTAGGATTGATCTACTTAGACTTGTTACAGTGGCACAACGTACACATAACAGTATTTTGAAGATCACTAGAACCATTGATCTGGAACCTTTGGAATTGATGACATTGTTACTTTTTGGGTCCCTAAATCTAAAAATTCAGGAACTTTAAAAATTGATTCGCTTGGGCATATAGCCGTGACATGATGTGCACATTGTAGTGTCCGAGGGGTCACTTAAGCCACCGACTGAGGGCCTTGGGTGTGATGACCTTTTGCTCTTTGGTCTGAAGGCTTGGGAACCTAAAACTTTATCGAGTCTAGATGCATTAGCAAACTTAACATCATACATCTATGTAAAATAACCTAAGATAGATTCTCCTCTACCCCAATTAGGGACACTAGGCATGAGAAGAGGGTGTTTACCCCTTTGTTGTCTATTCTATCTATATCTGTTGCTTCAATATGTTATGTATTGTTTATAGAGATGTGCAACGAATTCAAATTCGAAAATTTGAAAGCCTGAAATCAAATAATTCAAAAAATTAGAAAGACACTATTTGACTGATTTTGAATTCAAAATCACCTTTATCCATTTCAATTTCAATTTCAATTGAAATTGAAAAATTAAAATCGAATTCAAAAATTTTGAATTCAATTAACTACTAAGCAAAGCCCAATAAACAAACAAGATTCAATACACACAGAGAGCCCATTTAATGGTTTTATAAACAAACAAAGTCCAATACCATACTTATTTAAAGATCCAAACTTAACTAAAGACATAAATAAGTTTATTTGACTATTTGTTATTTTATGTGGTTTGAATTTAATAAGTAATAACCAAATATTAATCTATTAATTAGGACTTAATTGTATTAGTATAATACATTAAATTATTAATGTTAACTATTATATCTATAATATGTATAATAAAACTATTTATTTATTTGACTATTTGTTATTTCATGTGGGTCGAGTTTAATAACTAACTATTAATCTATTAGTTATGACTTAATTGTATAAGTATAATGTACTAAATTATTAATGTTAATCATTATATCTATAATATGTATAGTAAAACTAATTATTATATATATAATATTACGAATCAAAATCAAATTCAGAATTTCTGAATTCATTTTTGTTTTAATTCAAATTCAAAAATTTCGAAATCAAAATCCTTATATCTGATTTCTTTCCTAATTTGTTGTATTTGAATTTGGATATTTCCCAATTCATTTTGAATTCGAACAAAAAATCAAAAAATTTCGATTTTGCTCACCCCTAGTTGTTTATTTATTAAAACTAACCTTGTCTTCTTCCTTTTCATTACATTCACAACCTTAGGAATAAGAATTCTGGTATGGTACATTTTTAGCTAAAACCACCTTTTAGATATTCTATTACGTGTTTAGATTTCAACCTATTGCATGAAGACATTGTAGACACCAAATTTTGATACACCATTTATTTTCAAACATTGGGGGGTATGTTTATATTTTTTGGGTCAAATTCTAATTTTTTAATAATTTCAGGAGTAAAATAGTAATTTTTTCTCTGTAAATATTTTTCCATTAGCTTTGGGGGTTTTATGCTCATATTTTTACTTTCATATGAATTTGTTAATTTTTTATAATTTTAACGAATTTAATTGGTATTCTTTTTATATTTTTATAGCACAGGAGCAAAATAGTAATTTCGCCTCGCAAACACCATTTTAGCTCATTTTAGGTTTCAAATTTATTTTTCTAGTTCTTTCAGCAGATTTTTAAATTTTCTTGATTTTTCGGAGACAATTGCTATTTCTTCTGTAAATACTGCATTCAAAGGACAAAATAATTATTTTATAGTTTAAATTCATTTTTCATCAATTTTTGAGTCATAAATGCATTTCCTAGGGTTTTAAGCTTATTTTTAATTTTTGGTAATTTTTTGAGGTCAATAGCTATTTTTTTGTGAATTTTCATTGTCCAAAGGCAAAATCGTTATTTTACAATTTAAATTCATTTTTCATCAATTTTTGAGTCATAAATTTATTTTTTAGGGTTTTAAACTTATTTTTAATTTTTGATAATTTTTTAGGCCAATAGCTTGATGTGCGCAAGGGTAACGAGATTGCCTAGACCGCTTGAATGAACCAAGTATAATAGCTTCGAATGCTTCTTCAATGAAGAACGAAGAACCTAAAGCTCTAAACTAGACCAATGCGAGCGAGTTCGATATGTCTAATCTAAAACTCTAAGAACTTGATCAAACACGAAAGAAATACTCAAGCTAGGGTTTAGTCGCAACAAGGATAACTTGATAAGACCAAGAGTAGTTCTATTCCAAAAACCAAGAAAACTCTCAATTGAGCTCTCAAACACACGAAATTATTCTGAAAATTCTCGTTAAAAATTCGTGATAGTAAAAAGGCCCTTAAATAGGCTTATAAGATAGTTCTAGAATTCAAGTCTTTAACAACTACCAAAAATTAATACTTGACTAAATAGAATTCTTAACTAAAATAACTTTGAAACAATAAGGAAACTACTCAAATAACAACTAGAGTTCTAGAACTTTATTAAAAACAATAAGGAAACAATAATAAAAAGCCTCATGGGCTGGCCGAATGCCCTACATGGGCTTTGGTCGTCCATCTCAATGCTTCAATCTTCATGGCAACGTTGGACAGCTTCATGATCATTTTCTTCAGCCATAACACGTTTACAAGTATTGGTGATGGTGAATTATTGGTCCAAGCAACCTCTTCCTCATGCAAGTCCATAATCAATCCATGCAATGCTTCTTTCATTCTCCTTGATCTAGCACGAGTCATTGGTCCATCTAAGCCTTGCAAAGGATCCTTGGTACTTGTCATCTTCGATTCATTCATAGAGTCTCCTTGATCCATATCATAGCTATTTCCTATCTATTTTTCGTCGCCTAGGGGCAAAATCGTCATTTCACACTCCGAGCGCATTTTTGATCAATTTTAAGTTCTAACCTTTAATTTGAAATCTACTTTCAATTTTTTGATAAATTTTAGAATTTATTGTCATTTCTTTGTATTAATTCTTGATTTTTTGATTTAAAATATTTTTTAATAAAATTAGAATTTTTATTGCCAGTTGCGTTTTTGTTATTTTGTAGTATTCTTGGTGACCAAGATAACTGGCCCTATAAATACCCCCTTAAATCAAAAAGAAAAGGAAGAAAAAATTAGAAACCCTAAAACACATCTTTATCTAAATTATCAAAGATCAAACACACACGCTTGTCCACCCAAAAAACACACACTTCAGCCATTACTTCAAGATTCAGTCACTGTTCATCATCTCTTTAAAAAATTAAGTTGCTGTTTACCATCAGATTGTCTCCAAGCTTCAAGGTAAGTTTTTCTCTTTATTTTGATTTATTTTGTCATCCATTTTCTATGTGAATCTGATCGTTTGGGATTTCAATTGAGTTTTTCTTTTAGATTTTATTCTCATTCTTTTTGTTGTTTCTGAATTTACATCTAAATCTTCCAACTATTCTGTTTTTCTGGTTTTTCTGGTTTTTCTGTTTGTGGTTTCTGGGATTTTATTCTTGTTTCCAGTTTCTTGTTCTTGGACTTTGTTCTTCACCATCTTCATCCATTCCTTCTACCGTCTTCTTCAACCATTCCTTCCACCAGTTTCATCTTCAATCACCTTCTCCGCCTGTTACTCAAACAGACTCACATTTCCAAGAAATTACCTAAGAACAACCATAAACCACGATCTCCTCACCAGAAAATCCCACCACCAGTCTCTCTCCCTAGCCATTCACGGCCAACAACAATAACCAAATCCCACAAATCACCATCTCCTAAGTTAACACAAAACCAAACCCAAAAAATTCCCCTGCACCAACCAAGAACAGAACCATCACCCGTTCAAGAACAGCCCCAAAATATCACCTTCATCCCACGGTCAGCTCAAATTTTCACATCCCCTGTCATCATCAGCACAAAAATAAACACACAATAACAGACACACACAGAAATCCAGTAAGCCTATAACCACCGCTACATCTCAATTGCCCAATCGAGGTTCACAAGTCAATACCTCAACAATTCACCACCAATGCAATCCCGAATCAAAGCTCTTTCACTATAGCCCCCAGTCCTCGCTGAACAACAAACAAATCCACATAGTTAGCCTCCACCCCTGTCCAACCCTAACGCCACCACCAACTCCATCGCCCACCTGCAAAAGAAAAAAACAACAAAAACACAACAAAGACCAACAGCCCAATCCCAACACCACCGTACCACCACCATTAAACTTTGCCAATGATTCGACCACCTCTGTAACCAAGAATTGCAACTCAAAACCTCTCCCAATCATCATCATTGCCCCTAATCAGACACAACAAATGCCATATGACCACTGCGCATATGCGGCCACTGCCCCCACAAAATCTTGTACCACCATTACTCACCTTCACCGTTTAGAAGGAGCAGCCAATTTGGAAATTGGTTCTGGTATTTCTGAGTGAGAAGGAAGGGAAAGAAAACAGGGAAGAAAGTGATCAGACGGAGCTGGAGAGGAGAAAAGAAAGAGAGAAATAGGGGAAAAGAAATAGGGATAGAAACAAAGAAGAATAGGAGAATAAAAAGAGAAAAAGGAGAAGAAAAGAACAGGCGAGAAGTGAAAGAGAGAAACACAGGGTGAGAGATAGAAGAGCAACGAAGAGAAAAGGAGGAAGAGACTGGAGAGAGAAATAGAGAAATCTGGAAAATGAAAAACAAAAGAGAAATGAGAGAAACAGAGAGTTAGAGGAGAACGGAGAGAGATGTTAGAGAAGAGAAATGCTAGCGAAAGAAGAAAGAACAAAAACATGAAAATGGGGAATTTTGGGGGTATTTCGTTTCTAGGGTTGATAGATAAAGACATGAGTTTGGGAGGGTTTTACATTTTAATAATCTTTTTTTTTTCGGTTTGTTGTTGCGCTTAGATTTTTGTTTCAACATCTGATTAGTTCTGGACCCAGTTGATTAGTTAACTTAGTTTTATTTAATCTAGTTAATTTAGTCATTTGGTCAATTAACTTAGTTTTGAATTTAGTTAACATTTTACGTCACAGTAATTTCATTTTATAATGAACACTTATATCATAGTCATCATGTTTTGAGTACTATTGAAATGTCTTAAAAGACTTCCGTGTTCATATAATTAAGTCCCTCGTGTTTATATATTGACCCTCCAATTTCACTTTCTTGCAATTAAGTCCCACTATGTGCAAACTTACCCCCAATTGTTTGAATTTATGTTTTTACCCCTGTTTGTTTAAACTTGCTATTTGGCCCCCCTTAGTTTGCTTTATTTTGCATCATAACCCTTTGATTAGTTTGCATTTTCAATTTTACCTCTTGAGTTTCATATAATTTTATTTTTATCTCCCCTTAGTTGCTAGCATTTATTTTTTATCACAATTTGCCAATACTTATATATTCTAGGTTTTGTTTGTTTATACCGAGGTGTCTTGACTTTGTTTGTTCATTTTGAATAGTATTTGTACCGGGTCTACAAGAGGTATCCCTACTTTTCATTAATTTTCTTTATATACTCCAATGTGCCTTACGTGATTTTAATGCATTTTTATTCATATATTTCCTATTTTGTATGTTCTTTGTGTATTTATTTTCTTTTATGCTATTTAATTTTAAATTTTATAATTTTTTTATTATTTTGGCAAAAAAGTGTAATATTTTTTTTATTTAACTAGTCAATGTAATAGTTAGGCTACATTTCTTATATTTTAGCGAAATTGTATACTTAGATAGATAAGTGTAATAGATAGGCCATTTTACTTTTTCCCCCTTAAAATTGTAGCTAACTTCTCCGGTGTAATAGTTAGAGCTTATTTGTTTTTACGTGCTTATGTGCTTATATGTTTTACCGCTTTTTTTAGGGTTTTGTATCTAGATATCATGTTTACATGTTATGTGCTCCTACTTAACTTTATATGTCTTTATATGTTTAATTTGCTTTTAATTCGCGCTTTACTATTTAAATCATGTTTTATGTTACTTCCATCACCACACTAGTCCAACGCTAGTTGTGACTTCATCATTTCTCCACTAGTCCAACGATGGTGGGAATCTTTAGAAAGGGCTAGTCCAACGCTAGACTCTTAGGGCATTTTAGTATTAGGTACACTCGTGTGCATTTTACATCCCACTTCACACATTTTTAGTTTTCCTTCCATTTTGCATGATTTTTATTATTACTATTACTAATATTTATTTATTTTTGACACATATTCAAATGCATGACATCTAGGTTGTATTTCACTTAGAAATTAAGTCATTTGTGTGATTCGACTAGAAATAGTCGTCTACTTACGTGGAAAGCGGTGGCGTACATGCCGTTCCTCTCTCCGTGAGTAGAAACATTCAATCACGAGATATTAGTCCCCTGTACCCATTATGTTGCATACCCACCTTCTTTCTTTACTTACTATATATTATTATTTTCTTTTCTTTTTACATCGCATTTTGCATAAATACTCGTGACTCCGTCGAGGTCGTGACTCGAATTTCGCAATTAATGCTATAATATCGACCAAATCTCGACGGGACATTTCGACCCTCCCAATACTCACATTTAGACTTAAAATTTGTATTCATTTAGATACATCCGAAAGCGATAGAATTTAGGGTTAATTTAGGAAATCTTGATTAAACCTCACAACTAGCTTCTGCTAGGTTGAAAAGGTGCCTTAGGCACAAGTCTTTACCTTCTATTTTTTCAAATGTGACTCTCGAACCTTTTTCTCTCGTTTTTCGTAGATCGGAGTCGGAAAAGGGTTTTTAATTTTTTTTTTAAATTTTTATTTTTTGTTTTGCTAAATTATTTTTTGGGTGACTAGGTACACCCGAACTCAATACCAAATGGCGACTCCATTTCAAAAATAAAACCCTTTTTCAAAAAGTTGGCCAAAACTGTCGCATTTTTTGTCCTGGGCTTGTTTTCTTTTAAAATACCATTTTTCCTAAAAAACACATTTTTTTTACTAAAAACTCAATTTTTATCACACACGCAAGGTTTTTCAAAAAAAAAAAAAAACCTTCATTTTCAAAAAGGGGTTTCAGACCAGACCGTCTTTTCGGGACGCGACAATCAACGACCCCTCCGTGTGTCATTTCGAGGCGCGACAGACATGTATTGTATAACATTTTAGACTTATCCCAGAATCCAAATGGGGCCCATTTAGGTCATATTTAAATTAAAATCTTGTACATTAATTTTGTTGTAGTAGACTGACATCATGCATAAATCTCAGAGGGAATACCATTTTGGGAATCCCGTTGTAGGTATGCCATCCTTTTTTTGCCTTGGGTACATGCACAATTATGTTTTCTAGTATTATCCTGGTGAATGAGACCCTAAGTCAAGTAATTTGAGTGGAATGAAGACATTTCTTCTTAGTAAAACTACCTTTTCTTTGTTAAAAAGGGGTTTCTTCCTAAAGGATTGCATTTCATTCTAGGTCAACCTTTGGCATAATAAGGGCTTCCTCATAGGACATGAATTCAATTTCTTCGTATAATTATTGACTCTGGTCTTATTTTCCTTTCTTTCCTTGAAGTAGAGTTTGATAGTGTTAATCAAAATCGAGTGTTTAAACAAATCTCTCTATTGATTCTTAAGTACTTTAAGCATAGCTCATAGAAGAAGCCCTATCATTACTGAATCTCATAGTAAGGCCTTGAGATCTATAAATATGTGTTCACCTTTGGAATCTTCAGAAAAGCCTGCTCAAAATGTGTCGCCAGATTTCGCAGCATTGAGAGCCCAATTAAATGAAATGCTGGGCAAGTTTGATGCATTAAGTGTAGAAATAGTTGAGCAAAGGCATGTGATTGACCAATTTGTTGTGAACAGGAGCGGTGGGGCCCTAAATGACCAGGGGCCCACAATTAACAACCCACGTGAGCCGGGCAACCAACTAACTCACACATCCTATGTTCAAATTGCTTTCGTTCCCCCTCTTGCTAGTTTTTCTAAGGGTTTCTTCACCCATTATAATCTTGATGTCCTATTTACACGCCCAAACTATGTTCCGGTGAACCCATCCAACAACCAAACCCCTCAAATTCACCCAGAAACCAACTTGCCGCCTAATCTTCAAAGGTTTAACATTGCAATGTAGAACTTTTCGTATGGGATATGGATTCTCAAGGAAAACTAGCATTGGATGAACATACTATTCATGTCAACAAGGATTTATTGAAGAGGTTAGATTGGTTTGATGAATTTATGAAAAAGAGTCAAGAGATGAATAAACAGAACGGATTGGATTATGACAAGATTTGTCTCTTTCTTGATGTTTAGTTGCCACTGGGCTTTAAAATTTCCAAGTTCAGCAAGTTGATGGAACAAGGAATTCGAAGACATATCTTAGGATGTTCGCCAATAAATTGAATAAGCCTGTAGACATGTACCTGTTTCCTGAAAGCTTAGAGAGAGATGCTCCAAACTAGTATTCGAACCTAAAGTCTAAAGAGGTAAAAACATGGTTAGATTTGTCGATTGCCTTTATGAAGTAGTATGATTTAACAGTGAATTGGCACCAACTCGAACTATGTTGGAAAACACCAAAACAAAGCCTTCAGAGGATCATAAGACATATGCAAAGTTGATGTGCACACGGTTGTGTTGCCAAGAAAGTTTTGAATTTTAGGTATGCAACTCATTGAAATCAAGACCTCGTTTGATTCGTGAACCAGGAACCCTTGACGTGGAGTTGTTTTGCCTTGAATTCTTCCCTTGAAGATGAGCACGCCTAAGAACAACTAGAATTAGACCAAACTGAGCGAGTTCAATCGTCTAACCTAATTAACTCTAAGACTTGACCAAAAACTCAAGAAAAACTCTAAGCGAAGTTGGTGGTCGCCACAAGCAAGCTTGATAAGACAAAAATTAGTTCTAAATCAATATAGAACCAAGAAAAATCTCAATTAAGAGAAAACACTCAAATTTTATTCATAAATTCATGCTTTAAAATCGTATGAACAGTAACATGCCTATTTATAGGCGTATAAAGAAAAGTCTAGAAGTTTAAAATAAAGTAAACTACTAAAACTAGTTGTAACCTATCACAATTGGGTAACTAACTAAAAGTTACAACTTGTAAAGACTTAGGAAACTGATAAAAACCATAATTAACTATAAAAATAGTCTAAAATTCGTCCAAGATCAGATGATGGGTTGGACATCCCTTCATAAGCTCCATTGGGCCTCTATTTAGCAATTTCAAGGGCCCTCCAAGCAAGTCCAAGTGACCAGCCCCTTGTAAGATTGTTTTAGACAGCTTAATATCTTCTTTTGAGCCTTCTTTATAGATCAACTTGATCCATAACCAATGCTTGAATCCTTGGCCCAATGTGATAGTATAAACAAAGTGAATTTCAAGCTTGCAAATAAGCCCAAATCCATGGATAATCTTCAACCAGCAACTATGTGGATCATCTTCTACCAAGAACATGCCTCTCCTAAGCTCACCATGTTCAAATCCAAGTCTAACAATTGTGAGTGCTCCTTGGATCACATCAATCCCTCCTTCCTTGAAAAGATTCGTCCTCGAATCTGCGAGTTCATATAAATTAACATAAATAACTAAAAGATTGATAGAGAAACAATCACAAATTTTAAGCAAGCTCATAACTAACTCAAGTGATAAATGTAAAACAAGTAGTCTAATGCAACTATGAACACAAATAGCATAAACTACTAAATCACAAGTCATAGGTGCAATAACAAATTCTAACTTAAGAAGAATAAACATGCCTAGATGAGAAATATCTTTAAAAACATGAAAAAGAATTAACATATACAAATGACTAACAAGAAAAACAAGAGATTCAGCACTTTTATAGCTAGAAATTGACTCAAAATAATACTCACTAACAAGATAGAAATCATGATCAAATAAACATGTATGACTAGAAACTAAGTAGAAACTACTAACTACAAGTAAATGTAGAAAACGTGAATCATGAAGATAACATGCTATAATTCTAAATGAACTATGCAAAACAAACCATAAAACATAAAAAATATCATCAGTCAACTCACTAGAATAATTCAAACGATATAACAAAAATACATGAATATTGTCACAAACTACAAAACTAGAACATTTAAAATGAACTAACTTATGACAAAAACGAATTTTAAAGGTAAAACACTTAAGATAAACATATTGAAAATTATTTATATGACTCCCTATAATTTGTGTATAAGGACAGCACAAAACATAAAATTACCACTAATTAGAACAACAAAATGACTTACATGATGCAATATAGACTCAAGAATCTGAAAATTATCAAAAACTAAATCACCAAAATGTATAGGGCAGCATGTATAAACAAATATAAGATCTCTAATACAAGTATTTTGGCATGGAAAATCACATAAAAAATGTTGAAATTCATTCAAACATTGATATAAAAACATAGGAGAACTTCTACGACAGATTGC
The DNA here is from genome assembly GCA_024721245.1 of Mitragyna speciosa. Lineage (NCBI taxonomy): Eukaryota > Viridiplantae > Streptophyta > Magnoliopsida > Gentianales > Rubiaceae > Mitragyna > Mitragyna speciosa. The sequence goes on from CM045565.1 coordinate 265,250, forward strand.
ACTAGATGAAGTAAAATAATTTCGATGCAAAACATAACTATCTACCCTAATAGAATAAACACATACGACAGAATTAAGATGCAACTTAAATCTATTAAAACATAAAAACTTAGGTCACAAATCGGTTGAATTCATCAAATGCTCGCTATATGTTGTGGCACTTGAATAAGGTTGTAATTCCTTCTCCACGATTGGATGCCCTTTACTCATTGAAGGAATTTGAACACTAAAGCAGCAAGTATGTGGCATTTTTGCTTGAATATTAACCTGCAATAACACTACAAAAATACTAGGAAAAGATAGGTTAAGTGAGTTAGCAAAGTACACTTTTTCTTTGGAGTACATGGACATAAGAGTTAGAAGCATAACACTTTTGCTCTTTTCTCTCTTCTTACTATCTTGGATGGCTATTGTTTTCTCCTTAGTTATGCCACTTTGCACCCCTTCAAGGTTAGTTTGTGATTTTGCTTCTTCATTGGTGCAACGCCAGTTGCTAGTTGGCTTTGTTCCTCCCTTACTTTGAAGTCTTTTGCAATCCTCACTTGGTCAGCATGTGCTTCAAATGGTGTAATAGAACCCAAAGTCACCTTTCGTCCATTCCACATGAAAGAGTATCTATTTTTAAAGCCATCATAGGTCACCCTCCTATCGAATTGTCATGGACGCCCAAGAAGAATATGGCATGCTTGTATAGGAACCACATCACACCATACTTCATCCTTGTACTTGTTGATGGAGAATAGCACTAACACTTACTTTGTCACATTCATATCTTCAGTTTCAGCCAACCAATGCAATTTGTAAGGCTTGGGATGTCTCTTTATTTCAAACCCTAATTTATCTACAAACAAAGTAGAAGTAACATTAGTACATGAACCACTATCAATAATCATGCTACATACCTTGTTTTGCACAGTACACCTAGTGTGAAAGATATGATCTCTTTGAATGTTCTCCTCATCTTTCATAGGTGCAACACTAAGTGCTTTTCTAGTCAATAGAACCTCTTCATGGTCACCTCCCCAAGGAACTTCCTCATCATTAGTTCCTCCCTCCAATGGAGGCATCTCCTTATAGATCTCATCTCTCATAATTGGCACATTTCTCTCAAAATCACCAACAATGGCTTCCTTAAGCAATTTAAGATCATTATTCACCTCTTGTGGAGTCACCATTATGCCTTAAAAACTTGCAAGAAAAATAGTTAAAAATAACAAAGAAAATAGACAAGAATATGTGAAACACTCCCTTAGTATTTGGCATTCGATTCCCTCAAGTAGATTGGCTTTTACCCTCGAATGAGCTCACCACTAAGCCTTTTTCCACTCAAAGAATCTTCTTGTAGGCTCTTTGATGAAGAACCAGCTCAATCAATCCCACCAAAGACCTATAGCAACCTCAACTTGTAAAGAGTAAGTGTAGAGGCCAAGAAAAATTAGCTTAGAGTGTTTTTGATCAAGAGAATAAATCAAAGAATGGATAAGAATCAAGAATTGACACAAATTAGACACCCTAATGTGTGGTATAAATGTGTAAAAATTCTTGATTTTTAATGTTCTCTTGAAAAATAATAATATTCTTGTGCAAAAAGTAAAAACTCAAGTAATCCTTGTTGGAGTAGGATTGGAAACCTTTTCCTAGAAGGATTCTTGGACAAATAACAACAAAAATCAAACACAAACCAATATGAAAACAAGGAAAACGGTGGAAAACAACTAAAATCAGCCCCCAAAGGACTAAAAAACACGTTAAAAAAGAAAAGAAAACAAGGAATTGTGCTGGTTTCTAAATTGGTTTCCTATGTGCATGCAAAGATAAGTCCTTGTCCTTAAGGCTTAGGATTCTGTCCAAATCCAATTTAGACAATGAATTGTAATTATATAAGGTCCAAAGTAACTTATTTTGACTCAGAAAAAGGACTTCAAATTCGGACTAAAATCAAAAGGAAACAAGGAAACTTGTTGGTTTCCTAAAAGGAAGGAAATCCTAGCGCATTTGGGATTTGCAAGGCCAAATCCTGTTGGTGCTTGGTTTTCCTTCTCCAAATCACTTTCAACCAGATTCTTTACTCCTTTTAAGACCAAAATAACTCTTTTTTCCTTGTTTTTACACGTACTAAGTGCTGAAACAACAACAAGAAATTCGTACAGCAACAGCAACAAAATTCCAGCAACACACAACTTGACAATCACAAGGAAACAACTCCAGCAATTGAGGAAGGACTAAGAACGACCAAGAAGGCTTCAAGAACTCCAAGAATTGATCAAGAAAGTTCAAGAAATCAATCAAGAGTCTCAAGAAACAAAGCACAAAGCACCAGATTCTCAAGAACAACCAAAAATCGTTTGGACAGATTGAAGATTATTCAAGAACTTGACAAGTCCAAGAACTTCAAGATTTGTATCAAGATCACCAAGAAACTTCAAGAAACTTTGAATAAATGTTTGTGCATGGGTTTTGTTTGTTGTGCACTCATTTTTACTCTCTTTTTCCTTCTTTTTCTTTGTGCTTTGTTTTTTTTTCTTTCTTTTCATCCCTTTGCACGACTTTTTCTTCTCTTTTCTTCACACGATTTTTTTTAATTTTTTTTACACGAATTTTTTTTAATTTTTTTTTCATGCAAGAACTCAAAAATAACTCAACTAAATTTTCAAGAAAATTGGTTGTATGAAGTTTTATGTTCAAGAAACCTTTTTTCTTGCAAATTTTTGACACAAGAAATTCAAGAAAAACGTCAAAAACAGTCAAGAATCACAAAATATCACACAAAACCTAGAATTCTTGTTGAGAAGCAACCAAGAACAATTCTAATGAACCTAGGGCACGAATTTCACAAAGAAAACAACGAGAAAAATAGCAGAAATTTTTAAGGAACGAAAATAGAAAAAAACTAGACACAAGAAAATAACTTGTTGTCAAGGCTCGAAACTCTTTGACAACGACTCAATAAAAGAAAAACAAATTAGACACAAGTTGCTTAACAAAGCTCGAAACTCTTTGATAAACAACAAAAAAGAAAAAAGGATATATCTAAATTTTTCCAAAAGAAAAATTGGATTGGAAAAACCTGAAAAAAAAATTTAAGAAGATGGCTCTGATACCACTTGATGTGCGCACGGTTGCGTTGCCAAGAAAGTCTTGAATTTCAGGTATGCAACTCGTTGAACTCAAGACTTCATTTGATTCGTGAACCAAGGAACCCTTGACGTGGAGTTGTTTTGCCTTGAATTCTTCCCTTGAAGATGAGCACGCCTAAGAACAACTAGAATTAGACCAAGTTGAGTGAGTTCAATCGTCTAACCTAATTAACTCTAAGACTTGACCAAAAACTCAAGAAAAACTCTAAACGAAGTTGGTGGTCGCCACAAGCAAGTTTGATAAGACCAAGAGTAGTTCTAAATCAACATAGAACCAAGAAGAATCTCAATTAAGATAAAACACTCAAATTTTATTCATAAATTCATGCTTTAAAATCGTATGAACAGTAACATGCCTATTTATAGGTTTATAAAGAAAAGTCTAGAAGCTTAAAATAAAGTAAACTACTAAAACTAGTTGTAACCTATCACAATTGGGTAACTAACTAAAAGTTACAACTTGTAAAGACTTAGGAAACTGATAAAAACCATAATTAACTATAAAAATAGTCTAAAATTCGTCCAAGATCAGATGATGGGTTGGACATCCCTTCATAAGCTCCATTGGGCCTCTATTTAGCAATTTCAAGGGCCCTCCAAGCAAGTCCAAGTGACCAGCCCCTTGTAAGATTGTTTTAGACAGCTTAATATCTTCTTTTGAGCCTTCTTTATAGATCAACTTGATCCATAACCAATGCTTGAATCCTTGGCCCAATGTGATAGTATAAACAAAGTGAATTTCAAGCTTGTAAATAAGCCCAAATCCATGGATAATCTTTAACCAGCAACCATTTGGATCATCTTCCACCAAGAACATGCCTCTTCTAAGCTCACCATGTTCAAGTTCAAGTCTAACAATTGTGAGTGCTCCTTGGATCACCTCAAAAGTGCTGGAGAAAGTTAGCCACGAAGGTCAAACCTCCTATGACAGAAGAGGAAATAGTCCGCACTTTCATCAAAGCTCATGATCCACTTTATTTTGAGGAGATTTTTCATATAGCTGGGAGCTCATTTGTTGCCATTATTAATAAGTTGGAGGAATAAGATGAGTTTGTCAAAGTAAAAAAGATAGTTAATGTATTAGCATTGAAACTACGGTTGGAGGCCTTGCAGAATCAAAATTAGAACAACAATAGGAAGAAGTTCCCCTTTAAAAAAAAAAAAAAAAGAACGAAAGAAGCCACTTTTGTATTGGATCAAGGCCCATTCTTTAGACCAAGAGCTCGGAATTACCCCTCGTACTCGAACCCTTACCTACATTATCTCAATCATCAACAAGTTTACCATGCCAATACCCAACCTTCTTATCCCCAACCTCATTATCCAAACTTTCCAATTCCTCGACCAATCTTCCAAAACCATCCTCGTCCTCCTTATAATTCGAGACTGCCTCCACAAAATAACATCAATTTGATGCAAATTCCCTTTCAAGTCAATAGAAACCAAGCCCAAAGCCTACCATGAACTTTTAACAATTTGGATCATCCCATTGACCAACTATATAACTATTTAAAAGTGGCCAGAAAAATTGAAACAAATACTGGTTCTAGTCTATAATAATGGTTTTCCTGTCAATTATGATCTTCAAGCCATTTGTGCATATTATTCAAGAAGTCCAGGGCATTCAAGGATTAACTGTCGAACTTTGAGAAACAAAATCCAAGATATGATTGACTCCGGCAATATCACTCTTAGGAGAAAAGGAGAGCAAGGATCGAGTATTAACGAAAATCCTCTTTCAAAGCATGGGGAAGACAGTAGGAGAATTTTTACTTTGTCTCGGTGTATGCTAAATGAGGAAATTAAACTGGGTATATCTTAGCCATTTGTGGATCCACTTATGAGGCTGAGTCATCTAACGTTTTTTAGTTACTAATAAGTCTTGAGAAAGCAATGCAGTATTAGATTAGTGGTTATATTTGGTAAATCAAGAGGATTGTCATCAATAGAATCTTTTGTTTAGTTTTAGTCCTTTTGGCGTCTTCAAATTATGTTTGAATAATTTTTGGGTCCGTTTGAGTCTGTCCCATCATTGGCACAGGGCCCCAAAAGGGAATGTGTCTTTGAATAAAGTTCTGGTCCATGAAGTTGTCATCCTTTGTTAAATTTCATTCGGTTTTTGAGTTTAATTAAATAAAAGATTCCCCTTTTGTTTCCCAATTACACTTTTCTTTTTGTTAATTTATCGCACGTGTGTTATAATTTCATATGGTTATCAATAAAATTATTTGATCCTTTAGATGTCACTATTATAGATATTGATGACATCCTTCTCGGTATCCCTCACATGTTTGAAATCATGCAATTTGAAATGAGATTCATATGGGGAAAGATTATGAGTTTGTTTCAAGGATTCTAAAACAATATGAAGAGAAACTCATACGGAATTCCAAAGAAGCACAAGTTGTTAGAGTCAACAGGTACTTTCCAAAGGGTAGAAAGAGCACTAAAATGACCACTTATAATGTATCTCTCAGTATTGGATGATACAATGGGTCGACATAACAATTTAGGCAAAATTGGAGTAAAAATTGCCACTAGAATGCAAACTATCCTAGCATGGAAGAATTCGCCTTGTTTTAGCTTGTGCCACTCAAAAAGCCAAGAAGTTGTTGCTTGGGTCACCCCACATATCTCATATCATAGTTAGATTCTTTGAGATGCTTGTTTGAGAAACCAATATGATCAAAATTCAAACGATTCTTAGCAAGTGTGACCTAGTCTTTACAGCTTAGAAACCAGTCAAGGATCAAACAATAACATATAGCTTTGGAGTAGATCCTTCCAAATTGAGAAGAGGCGAGACGACAAAGCTTACTCCCATTACACAAGAAAAAAGAAGAAAGCGAGAGAGAGAGAGAGAGAGAAGAAAAGAAGTGTTACCCGGAAGAGATCTTGTTCTTAAAAAATGGTCAAGTATTTTCCTAAAATATTAATTTAGACTCATGAGAAAATTTTCATTTGATTTAGCAAATTTTCTTTAAAAATTATTGCGAAAAAAGGCAGACTAAAGCCTTTTCCTCAAACATTTTCTTAAAATAGTTTTCCCCCTTTGAGTCTCTAGAATATGTTATTTCATTTGACAACCCACTTGAAAGTCATACTTCACATTGGGGCAATTTTTTGGTGATGATTTCATTCCACATAAGGCAAAATTTTTATCTTTTTGAAAAAAAAAAGAAAAAACAGAAAGAAAAGGAAAAAAGGAAAAAGAAAAAGGGAAGAAGGAAGAATGAAAAAAATGAAATCTCAAAAGAAAGCAACAAAACTGGGACAATCTTTTGTAGAAAAATAATGAGAGCCCCAAAGAAAGTAGTAAAATTAGGCTGAACTTTGAACCTAAAGAATACCAACAAGAATTGGGATGAGTTTTGTAAAGGTGACTTCAAGTTAATAAATTTTTCATAGAATATGCTTTTTGGCCTTAGCATTTCTAGCAACTTACCTGACCCCATTACAAAAATCTAGAATGTTACCGACTTCTATCTTCATTTTGTTATGATTTTTAAAATGAAATTTGCAAATCAAAATAGCATATGATGTTAATATATTTATCCCAAGTCAGGAAAGATTGTCTTACTGATACCAGCATTTAATTCAAATATTAATATGTTTTAATAAGAATGGGATGACTATCTCAAATCTATACAGCCGTTCATTTCATGTCTTCATCTAAAGGTGAAAACCTATTTAGGGCGTCGTTTTCAAAAAAAAAAAAAAAGAAGAAGAAGAAGAAGAAGAAAAGGAGTGGGAGTAATTTTAGTGAAAACTTGAAAGGGCACTAAGATAAGAATCTTAGAGATATAAGAGAAGCCGAACACAAAAGACAAAGTGGTTAAGATTGAAGAGTCGGTGACTATGTTCAATTGGGTCTTCTCTTCTTGTTATTCATTCTGTTGCCAACAACGATTTCTGGATGGATGACATCCAAAAAGGTCAAATGCAGCATTTTCCTTATCACTGGCCATTTTTTAACATTACATCTAAATCATTTTTGTTCATTTAATGTTTCTTTTTTGTCACAATACATGTAATTTATAAAGCTAGTCATGGTTTTACCTTGTCACTTCATCTAATGTTTTGCTTTAGTCCTATGTCTGTTCCATTGGATAAAAGAAAATAAATGAGGTTTTCATTAAAAAGTATCTTGTTAAGGTCATTTTGTTAGGTTTTACTAGTTGACAACCCCTCACAATTTATCAAGAAAAGATCATTGGTTGTCGGCATTTTGTGATATGTGGTAAAGGGCGAAAATACCGCTACATGAAAAGATTCGCAGTGGATCAGAATTGTTTTAGGAACAAGTCCTATGGTATTAGAGACTCTTGTTTATGTGATTCTCAAGGCTTAAGGGATCATATGATGGTGGCATTGTCTTTGACCAAACTCATTTTCTCGTTTGGCAAAAAATTGAAAATTGAGGCAATTGTATTTCTTTTTTATTAATAGTATAGTGGGGTAGATTTAAAAAAAAAACTGACTTTCAATTGATTTGAGCACTATATACTGAGGCAAATTTTGAAAGGTTGATTTCAAACTGATATGGATGCTATATTCAATATTTATTTAAAATTTTTTGGTGTATAGGTCTAGTAGCATGACATCATCAGTTTATTTCTTTCAATTCTGGCATTCCAGACCTTGTATTTTTATCAATCTTGACAGTTCTAGATCATTCACATCATTAGATTTCACATTTTGTTTTACCAGCAGCCTGGGATCATGCATTCATGCATTTGTCCAGTAGCGTGGACCACATCATCATGTTTACCTTTTCTAGATCAACAGTTATCTAGTATTTGTCCAGCATATGAATGTTGTTTTAATTCATCCAATATTTCACACACTACTTTTTCGTCAAGTTCAATTCTAACTCGTTTGTTAAACTTTTATTTCAATTTTGTTCCAACTCGTCCGTTGGATTTTTAATTTCAGTTCAGTTCTAACTCATTTGTTGGACTTTAATATCAGCTTAATTGCAACTTGTCCATTAGACTTTCATTTTAGGTTTGTTTCAACTTGTCCATTGGGCTAATCTTTAAATTTAGTTCCAACTCGTCCGTTGGACACTTATTCCAGTTTAGTTCCAACTTATTCGTTGGATTGCTACTATGGTTTTGTCCCAATTCGTCTGTTGGGCTTATCTTCAACTTTTGTAACAACTCACCCATTGGACTCCTATTCCAATTTAGTTCCAACTCGTCCATTGGACTACTACTCTGGCTTTGTCCCAACTCATCTGTTGGGTTTCTCTTCAAATTTAATTCCAACTCGTTCGTTGGGCTTCTCTTCAATTCCAACTTATTCATTGAACCCTTATTCCAATTTAGTTCTAACTTGTTCGTTAGACTGCAACTCTGGCTTTGTCCAAACTCGTCCGTTGGGCTTCTATTCCAATTCAGTTCCAACTTGTTTGTTCGACTATTATTTAAGTTTATCTCCAACTCATTTGTTGGAGTTTTATTGCACTTATTAGTAATTCCAACTTGTCTGTTGGATACTGCATTGTATTTCACTTTAATTTCAACTGTCCGTTGGACTTTTATTTGGGTTCATCTCCAATTTGTCTGTTGAAGTTTTAATGCATTTACCGGTAATTCCAACTCGTCCGTCGTTCGTTGGACCTTTTGTTTCAATTTAGTTTCAATTCATACATTGGATTCAATTGTTAGTTCCAACTCGTCTGCTAGACTTTTACATATAGTTTTCAGTAATGCATTTTATTTGGTTGTTTATCATTGTCATTTGAACTACGTTCGACCTAATTCCCTTAGCTGGGATATGTAGGCAGCTCTTAGAGGACCCGATCATTCCTTCTTGTATTTTGTATATTCATCTCTTTACAGGAGGTCAATATGTTTGTGTTTCATGTTTAGGTGAGTCAAAATTTGGTTCTATCTGCATCTTTGTTTGGAACCTCTATGAGTTTCTCGACAAATACGGGCAAGTTGTAGACACAAAATTTTGACACACCATTTAGATTTTCTAATATTTTGGGGCACTTTTTGTTTTTTCAGTATCAATTGTAATTTTTAATGTAAAATATGCTTAATTAGTCAAGTTAGGGGCAAAACGGTAATTTTAGCTTATAAATACCCCTTTCTTTCATTTTAGTGTCTAATTCATATTTTTACACTTTTGACCTTTTTTTAATTTTTGATGATTTTAGATGTCATTTGACATTCGTTTAGGATTTTTGTTATTAGATAATACATTGTACGATTATTTTAGTCATAAGGATTTTCAATTGTTTTAGTCATTAGGATTTTCATTTGCATTTTCATTTGCATTTTTATACAATTAAAAAAAAGAAAAGAAAAGAAAAGAAAAAATGGACCTAACGAAAAAGGCCGAAAAGCCCAATAGTTGAGTCCATTCTCATGAGATGTAATTAGAACTTTATCATATTTTATTTTATTTTTATTTTTATTTTGGGTCTTAGGTTTTTGAAATCTTTCTGATCTAGGTTAGTGTTATTATGCCCCTATACATTCTTAATTTCTACATATGAGTCCTTAATATTTGTAAATTGACCTCTAAGTCTTTATTTCATTTTAATTAAATGCTGGAATTTTTTTTTCCTCCCCATGCATACTGTAATTTCAATTTCACCCCTCAATTTGCACAACTTTACATTTTTTTTGCCCCTTTAGTGTGCTAGATTTTGAATCTTGTCCTTTAGTTTGTTAAAATGTACATTTTAACCCTGATTTACTGGGATTTATTTTTTATGTTTTATTTATCTAAAATATTGATTCCTTGACATGTTAATTCATGTTGTTCATATTAGTGTTCGATTTTTGAATGGAGGTACCCTCATTACTTTTGTTATTTTATTTATTTTCTTATACGCTCTTATCTGTGGTTATTATTTGTTACTTTTGTTTTATTTATTTTTAAGTATTTGTCAATTTTAATTATTGATTCAATTTTTATTTCTCAATTATTTGGAAAAAGTTTAATAGATAGATTAATTTCATTTATTTTGAAAATTTGTATTTTAGTCAGGCAAGTGTAACAGATAAGTTAGATAGGGCGTTTTCATTTATTTTTATTTCCTCCATTTTGATTGTAGTTAGGCTCTTCAATATAATAGATAAGGCTCTGTGTGTTATGTGTTTTCACGTGCTATATGCTTATGTATTTATTCACGTTTCTTAAAATTTTTGCATCTAAAGTATTATGTTTATGTGTTATATGCTTCGATGTGTCCTATGTGCCCTATGTGCTATTATGTGTTTGTTTAATTTATTATGCTTTAATTTATGTTTACTTGTGACATTACCACACTAGTCCAACGCTAGATGTGGTTTACACGTTTTCTCGTTAGTCCAACGCTAATGAGAAATTTGTAGAAAATAGGCTAGTACAATACTAGATCTTTAGGTCCTTTGCACATTAGTTTTATCATTTGTGTGCAATTTATCCCATTACATGCATTTTTCTATTTTTAAGATTTTCTTTCATTTGTGTAATATTTTCCCTTATATTATCTCTTTTCTTGTAAATATATAATACATGACATTTAAATTACATTTCATATAGAGTTTAAGGATAGATAATTCACTTGCATACTTAAGTTAGGAAGAGTCACCCTTCAAACACAAGAAATGGGTGGATATGGCTTTCGTAACCTTACCATGCTATCTATCCTCTATAAGAAGGGAAATTGTGTCACAAGTCTCAGTATCCCGTACCTATTATATTGCATTCCTTTTCCTTAGTCACTTATATTTGTATCTATATTTTATTTTTCACTTTTACATTTTATTTTGCATAATTCGTGACTCCTTCGAGATCACATTTTGGATTATGCAATTAATGCATTAATTCCAATTAAACTTCAAAGGTACATTTTGCCCCTTTTGAAATTACTTTTAGGTCTAGAATTTTGCGTTCACGTAGCACATCCAAATGCGATAAGTTTTAGGATTATATTAGAAAAATTTTAACTAAACCTTGCAACTTATTTCGGTTAGGTTTAAACAGTGCCTTAGGTGCGAGCTTTTGCCTTCCCTTTTTTTAACTGTGACTTCCGAATCTTTTTCTCTTATTTTCAAAGACCTAGAATCTGTCACTATGATATGCTTCCTTATTTTGTTTACTTTATTAGATCCCCTTATTTAATTCTCATCAATTTTGTATATATACATATATATATATTTCCCTATTTAGTCAGAATATGTATATAGACATAGTTTATCTTCTTATTCAGTCAGAATCTGTATATAGACAATTTTCTTTGTATAGACAGATTTGATAGTTGTAATTTAGGACATATTTGATAGCTATAATTTAGGCTTGATTCTAGCCTTATATATTGCACATTTGTGCCTATATAATAAGAGAAAATCCTCACATATAAGGCATTCAATCAAAAATCCTTTTGACATGGTATGAGAGCAAGGTTTCTAGGCATATGATTTTTTAGTTTCTTTTCCTTTTCTCATTTCGATGCTTCTAGTCCTTCTTTGGGCTCTCTCAGCGACACTGTCTAACATTGATTTTGAGGCTCCATAGTAGTTTTGACGCTATCACAGTGTCTCTTGGAGTATTTTGGTGTCTTCTGAGTTCTAGGGCAACTTGATTCTTAGTTTCAGCACTGAATCATGTGTTCTGATTCTTTGAGGAGGGATGTCACCATGACATGCTCCCTTATTTAGTTCACCTTATTTTGTTTCCCTTATTTAATTCTCATCAATTTTACATATATAATTTCCTATTTAGTCAAAATATGTATATAGACATAGTTTGTTTTTCTATTCAGTCAGAATCTATATATAGACAGTTTTCTTTTGTATAGATAGATTTGATAGCTGTAATTTATGACAGATTTGATAGTTGTAATTTAGGCTTTATTCTAGCCTTGTATATTGCACATTTGTGCCTATATAAGAAGAGAAAATCCTCACATATAAGGCATTCAATCAAAAATCCTTTTAACAGAGTCGTCTAAAAAGGGTTTTCTCACTTTTCTTAATTTATTCAAAATAAAAAATATTTTCTATAAAGGTTTTTTTTTATCCTCTCACTTTTTCTATTAAACTAATTTTTACTAGTGACTTGGTACATTGAAACTCAATACCAAGTGACGACTCCTTTTTTCCTGAAAAACCCTTTTTAGACTATTTTTCGGGCTCAAACCTTCGCATTTTTAAAGTTCCATTTTAAGTCTTTTTTCTTTTGTTTACAAAAATAAAAATCTTTTCTGATAACTATTTTTATAAAACCACTCTCTTTTTCCACTTCCTTATCCGGTTCAAAAATGGTGCGCCACAATCATCTTGAGCATTGACCTTGTCTAATGCATTGGATGCTCCTACATCAAATGGTTGTACCACCACTTGTAAATAGATAACCAGTTTGAGACCTTGTTTCGTATTGGTCCAATAAATATCTAGCAGCATAATCAATTCATGCCAAGAATTAGATAAATAAAATAAGCCAAGATCAATTGTTCCTTGGAGATAGCAAAAAATATACTTTACACTATTTCAATATTGTCTAGTAGGAGAAGAGCTAAATCTTACTAATAAATTCATGGCAAATGTTATTTGGTTTTGTACAATTAGCAAGATATGTTAGTGTACCAATTGCACTGAAATATAGTACTTCAAGACCGAGAATCTCTTCATCTTCCTTTCATGGCCTAAAAGGATCCTTAGTAGGATCAAGTGATCGAATGACCATTGGAATATTTAATGGATGTGTTTTATCCATATAAAACAACTTTAATACCTTTTGAGTATAAGTAGATTGGTGAATAAAAATTCCACCTTCTAGATGCTCAATTTGTAAATCAAGGCAAAATTTAGTTTTTCTAAAATCTTTGATCTCAAAATTTTTTCTTTAAATATTTAACTGCATTTTGGAGCTCTTCAAGATTCCAATAAATTCTAATCATCAACATATACTGTAATAGTAACAAAGTTTGACCTATATCTTTAGGAAAATAAATAGACATATTGAGTCATGGGTATAACATTATTTAATCAAACATAAACATTCTTTAATCAAACATTCATTTAGATGGTTATACTACATATGTCTAGGTTGCTTGAGCCCATACAAAGTCCTTTGAAGTCTAATAGAATAAATATCTCGAGGATTTGATTTACATGCTTCTGTCATGTTGAATGCTTTGGGGATTTTCATGCAAGTATCATTGTCAATATTTTCATATGAATAAGCAACAACTATGTCCATTAGACACATATCTAATTTTTCATGCACTACTAAACTCATGAGATATCTAAATGTGATCACATTCACTACAGGTGAATACATCTTATTATATCAAATCCAACTCTTTGTGAAAACTCTTGGGCTACAAGTCTTGTTTTATATCTCACAATTTCATTTTTCTCATTTCTCTTTTTTATAAGTACCCCATTGGCTTTACACCTTCAGGTTTTTGGACTACAGGTCTAAAAATTTTTATTTTAGCCATTGAATACAATTCAGAATGAATTCTATCTTTCCATTTTGGTTAATCATTTCTTTGCTGACATTCATCAACCGATTTAGGATCATGATCCTTGTCCTCCTGTATAATATCAAGTGCTACATTATATGCAAAAGCATTATCAATCACTATTTTTTTTTCATTTCCAACTTTTTCCCATAGTGGCAACATTTATTCAATTTTCTATCATTTCATTCTTTTCAAGAGTGTGCTCTTCAGGAGGTGGCTCTTCATGAGGAATCTCTTTAGGAGGTAGAATTCTATCACTAGTAGTATTTTGAGATCCTCGACCCATTTTCATTTCATTAATTTCATTAATTGTTCCTCTTTTCTTTCAAAGATCTTTATCTTTGGAACCAAGAGATTTTCCATGCTTCAGGTGTGTTTTAGACTTATTAACACTAGTAATTTGTTCTTGAGGGATGTCAATTTTAACTGGAGCATTTTCAGTGGGAATATGTGATCTAGTAACATTTCTGGAGTTATTAAATGCATCTGATAATTGATTTACAATTTTTTGCAAATAAATAATTCTTTGAACTTCTAGTTCATATTCTTTTGAGTGAGGATCAAGGAAATTTAGTATATTTTCTAATTGATTTTTTTTTCGGTTGATCTTTGCCTCTCCTAATGTTGGAAAATATAATTCATCAAAATGACAATTTGCAAACTTTGCAATAAATAAATCACCTTAAAAGTTCGATTATTGGATCAATTGGTAGGCACAAACTTACACTTTCAAGTGAATTTTTGAGGTAACATTTTGTTTTTCAATTCATTTCATCTTCATTATAATTATCCTGAATTTGTACTCTTTTTTCTATTCATAAAAGCTTTGAATTTTATTGCGTATAGTTTTCTTTGTCATTTCTTCCTAATGCAAAAATGGATATTAAACACTTGGGATTAAATTATGGTAATGATGATATATGTCTCATTAATAGTGCTACTACACATACTATACTTAAAATTGAAATGCACTCTTCTTATTTGGAAATGGGAGAAACAAATGTTAATTCAATAAGTGGTAATGCAAAATTGATTGAAGGCTCTAGAAGAGTCACTATACATCTCCATGAAGGAACAAAATCTATTATAAATAATGCACTACTTCCTCTCAAGTCTCAAAGAAACTTATTAAGTTTTAAAAATATTCGCAAAAATTGATATCATATTGGGACTATGAATAAGATAGATGGTGAATGCTTGTTAATTAGAAATACCATTTCTAGGAAGAAATGTGCATTGGAAAAGTTACCTTCTCTTTCTTCTGGTTTATATTATACAAAAATAAGTGTAGTTGAAATTCATCACCTAGTAAACAAGGTGTCTACTAATTTCCAAGATTTTATTGTTTGGCATGACTGCCTCGAACATCCTGAATCTATAATTATGAGGCAAATTATTGAAAATTCACATGGCCATTCATTGAAAGGTCAAAAAGTGTTAAAATCAAATAAATTATCATGTGTTGCTTGCTCCCAAGGGAAGTAATTGGTAGATCTTCACCAGTTAAAGTGGGAATTAAATCCCTATATTTCTAGAACGAATTCATGGTGATATATATAGGCCTGCAGATCCACCATGTGAACCATTTAAATATTTTATGGTACTAATTGATGCATCAACTAGATGGTCACATGTATGTTGATTATCTACTCACAACTTGGCGTTTGCGAGATTTGCTCGTTCAAATAATTAAGTTATGGGACAATTTCTAAATTATCCAATTAAGAGAATTTGTTTAGACAATGCTGGTGACTATTCATCACATGCTTTTGATGATTATTGCATGCCCATTGGAATAGCTGTTGAACGTCCTGTATCTTATGTTTACACACAAAATGGTCTAGCTGAATCATTTATCAAACGGCTATAATCAATTACTACACCATTAGTAAAGAGGTCTAAACTTCCCTTATCTGCTTGGGGAAGTGTTATATTACATGCAAAAACACTTGTAAGAATAAAGTCAACTAGTTATGAGCCCAATATTTTTCATTTGAGAATCTTTGGTTGTGCAATTTATGTCCAATTGTACTGCCTCAATGTAGTAAATTGTACATTCAACAAAAATTGAGAATATATGTCGTGTGTGAATCATTTTCTATTATTAAATATGTCAATCATTTTCTATTATTAAATATGTCAATTCATTATTCATTACTTCAATACTCAAAAATAGAGTCTTGTAATTCACCTTGCTCAAAGTAGAGACATGTGTTGATAACGAGTTGTAAAACTAATGCTAATTTATGTACAATATAATATAAGAAGGAGAGTAGATGAAAGAAGACGAAATAGAGAGAAAATTTATTCTTCTATTCACTAGTTTGTTACAGTCTTTCAAGATTATTAAGGTTACAAATGAGATAGGTGATATCTCCTATTTATAGGTGAATCAAGATGAATAACACATATTATGAATTCACAACTTCATAATATATGAATTTAGCTGTTCCAAGATGAATTGAGTTCTTGCATGATATATTGAATTGTTCCAAGAAATAATCAATGTATTGGATGAATCTGGCGGGGACAATATACTAATGTTCTCCTTAGGAGCTAAATGGACGTACGTATCTTCTAATTATTTCATAACAAAATAGCCCATATTTGGAGGGTAGATTTACAATAAATAAGTAAATTCACCAGTGAATTCGGAAAAGGGCACCCACGCTTCGAAGAACAAAGAGGAAAAGAAAGCTCAAGCAATAATAAATGTATGCATCTAGAGGGACCGGAGAGAGAGAGGGAGATGAATGTACCTTTCTTTTTCTTTTCCTTCTTCTTCAATTGAATCGATTGATTTGCTCGCTTTTGTACTCAGTACTAGTACTTGTTTTTTGTTGTTCGATTTGAATATCTGAACTCCGAAAAGAAAGCTTATGATTACCCTCGCCGGCGCCCGCGTCGATGTTACCGTCCTGAAGAAGAACTCCAACAACTTGGATTTTGATTCGCATATATATCTGGGGAAAAAGCGATTTGTTTCAATGCAGGCCGTCTATGTCCTTCGTTCTGGTAGACTTGTCTTCCTTCCTTCCTTCTTCTGGCGCTTAGCATAATAATAATAATAATCATCATCATCATCATTAATCACTTCCTTCTTGCCGCCATTTTTCCTTCGCCATTTTTTTTTAATTTTACCCTGGTTCCTCTCTCTCTCTCTCTCTCTCTCTGGATCTCGATAAAAAGAAAAAAAAAAAAATATTCCTCCTCTCGGCTGGGCAGGGTTTTTGTCTGCTGACAATTCTGAGCAATCGAATATATGCAACGTTATTTATACTAGTAAGGGGGTAAATCGGTGCAGTAATTTTATGATGCTTTGTTGTTGTGGTTCTGCATTGAGAACTCAGATAGAGACGTGGCTTCGTGATTATGATAAGATTCAGTCTTCTGCTGTTATTCTCCTCTACGTTCAAGTACGTTATTTTCATTTTATCTGTTTTCTGCACACAAAAAAAAAAAAAAAAAAAGGGTCATTTGATTTTCATAGCGTTAATTAATTTTCTTCTGATGTTACCATTGTAGTAGGATTCCATTAAAGCAACTGATTATATTGGATGACGTGATAACAAACAAGATAGGAGACTCCTATTTGTTAAATAAGAATAATGGCAATAATAATACTTTTAATGAATGCTGAGTGTTTTACCAGTTTTAGTATTTATCAACTCAGATTGGTTGCGCATTGATTGGATCACTCGGGGCATTGTACAACGGAGTCTTGCTGATTGATTTTGTAATTGCCTTGTTCGCCCTCATTGCCATTGAGAGTAGCAGTCAGAGCCTTGGCAGAACTTACGCTGTGCTTCTCTTCTGTTCCATTTTACTCGATATCTCCTGGTTTATCCTCTTTGCCCACGAAATCTGGTCCATTTCTCTCCCTTTCTCTTTTCTTTTCTTTCTTTTTTTTCCTCCCTTTATCCAGTTTCCCCCTAAATCTCCTTTCTAAACGTTTGAATTTTAGTTATCAAACGCTCTTATGTAGATGTTCTCTTTTTATGTTCAATTTAAGCACATAATTTGGTTACGAATCACCTCCTAATGCTATTGCTATTAGTTGCTAATGTTTGGGATGATCGTGCCAGAGTGTGCATCTGCATGAGCTGCAATTTACATTGACTAAAAATGAAATGCCAATTCATTTTTTTTAATTGAATAGCTTCACGTTCAATTTTATATGACTTGATCTGATTGCTTTTTATATGAATATAGATTATTCCACTAACGTATGACCTTCCATTTGCAAGTGAGCATCTAACCATGATTTTGATATAGCAAACATTGACCATAGATTCTTAGATGTTATCTTAGAAGACCTGTTGCCCAATGCTGATGGATGCTTCCGAGGGACTAGTGGGAGAAGCGCTCAAAAACTGACCATTGCACTTGCGTCAAAAATGGTATCAAGTCTGGTGACTGTCAAGTGTTTTAAGTTCTCGACTAATCTCCTGTATCTTCCGAGTGTGCTACATAACTCACCTTGCTCTGCAACAAGTTTTGTTTTGGGATCTATTTGGTTCCCAAATGGTTTACATCCTAGCATTCCTGTTTTCTTAAAATAAATAAATAAATAAATAAATTCAAGGGTATATTTTCTTTGAGACAAATAAATCCTTGATGAATATCAAGTTCCTTTGATGGCAAGAAATATTTTAGATGTCTCATGTCCTTGACATTTAAATTTATGTAATGCTATTGCATCCAAAAATTGTAGTAATCTAACAGAACTAATCTTACTTATGGGGACAAAGTCCTTTGGCTACAAAAAAAAAGCTTTCAACCTGTTGTAGTATAGATTATGAACTTCGACTGCATAAACCCAAGTTACCCAATAAAAACCAACATACGAGTGGGATAGATACAACATCCAAGTATCAGTTTAACATAAAGCAGGCATTTTCTTCTTCCTTAACATGCTTCCCCTCAAAATAAAATGTTACTTCGGAGAGATTTAGGTTCCTCTTTGTCTTGTAATTATAATTTTGAAGTTCATTTGGTGTTCAATTTGGTTTCTAGTAAAGTTTAATAGAGTCCCAAGGTAGCTCCCTTTGCGGAATAATTCCTCAGACGGACACGTGAATGATATTATTGGCTAATCTTACTGATCAGTTTGGCAGAAGTGTCAAGTTACTCTTATTTGTTGGGTGAGATGTCAGTGAGTTGGAAATGTAAGACTAAAGCCTGGTACATTTAAGATGGATTTCTGGAATGATAAGAGCAGGCATATAATGATTTTTCCTTTTCTTTTTTGTAATAAATATCATGACTGTTTCTTCGAGCTTTACACATGGATACATAGATTGTTGTACAGGCTTTCTTTTTCTTTTCTTTTCTTTTCTTTTTTTTTTTGGGACAAGGAGAGAGTAGGTGATGAATGAGTATGTGTGATTTAGAATACAAACTGAAGTATAACGTATCTGCTGCATCAAAATTTACTGTATAAGAAGGCCATATGATTTCATTGGCAGGCCTACTGGCCTAAAATAAAGGAAATGCCATTGAGAAAAATATGCTTGCTTTTGTTTGCTTTGTCTAACTGGTTATGGTTGATAATTTTTTGTATGAAGTGATTTTAATTTATGATGTTTATTAGTTGATGAAGATCTTATAGCAACAGCATTTTTTATACATTTCTTTTTGCTTCTCATGTTTTGTATTTTGTCTTCATATTAGATAAGGGGAGATTGTTCTCCTCAGAATCATACTTCTCTCTGTGTATAGTAGAGATGTTCATATGTCAAGCTTGTCTTGAATTTATTGGTCTGCCAGCATTTGCCATGAGTTTAGCAGGAATCCTTGTTCAGATTCGCTCTATACCCATTTTTGTATGCTATTTTAAAGAAAAAGAATGTTTGGCTTATGAAAAATCTCTTCCATATTCTTTTAAAGTTCAAAACTCATGTACCTGAAGATTATTGCACTCAGTGCTAATGTGGTATTGCCTTTACAAGATACTGGCTGGTGAGTACTTAGGAGAAACACCTTTTGCGGGATGAAATTAGAGTACATGTTAATCATATGTAGGGCTGATTGGCTTGCCTTGGTTTTGGGAATGATTTATTTTTTGGTTGACGGGCTTGTAAAATGGTTCCTAAAAGAGTTTATGTTGATTTATAAATACTTGTTTGCTCTTTGATGAAATTTATAGGTGAAAGCTCTATTTTGAATTGAAATGATATATTTATTTTTGCCCCGAAAAAACAGTATGCAGATGCCATCGTAATGTAGTGAGCATTTATTTAATTATTTCAATCACTTGAATTGTATTTGATGATCAAGTTGACTTTGTTCTTTTATCCTGTAAGTTGCTTCAGTTTGTGTGAAGATTTGCTTAGATGTCATTATCTGTCTATACTATTTATAAAGGGAGAGCAATCTTTGGTCTGTGGTCTCTCCCTTTTAAACTCTCTCTTGTAATTCTTACATTTAAGGCTTCTGAACACCCATGTGTCTAATAACTAACTACTATTATTCATTGACTTAAAAAAAAAAAAAAAAAAGAAACAAAAATCACAAAACCAGTAACTTTTGTAATGCAGTAAACTTTTGTAATGCAAACTAATCTCCCTCAATTAAGTTTAATGTAAAAAGTAAAACTTCACTAGTTGCATACAAATTGGGTGTGCGGTGAGCATTGGTGATTTATATTTCGAGCCTATGTTGGTTTAATTGGTGAATGCCCTTGTTTTGGATTTCTCTGGGTTGGGTTCCCATTTTGTCGTTCTTAAATCTTATTTATGTCCTGTTATTGTTAATTTCTCTCTTTTCTTTTTCATTTGCACAAAATTAACTAAAATGTATATCTTGTACTTTGAATAAAGCCATTGTTGCGGGATGTGCAGGCACATTTCATCAGAAATATATGGGATGTTTGTTATATTCTCGGTGAAACTTACGCTATCCATGCAGATTGTTGGATTTTCTGTGAGATTATCTTCTTCATTCTTATGGATTCAGATGTACAGACTTGGTGTTTCTTATTTAGAAACTTCAGATCCTCGAGAAGCAGATGCTGATTTGAGGAACAGTTTTCTCAATCCTGCAACCCCATCTATAGATAGACATCCTTCTGGTTCTGATGATGTTTTAGGTGGTTCTATATATGATCCTGCGTATTATTCGTCATTATTTGAAGATAGTAAAGATGATGCTTACTTATATGGGGTAAGTTATCCCCTTGTTTATGAGTTTTTATCTGCTTTTCATGCTTTCTTCATCAGCTTTTAGGTATACTATTTTGTGGATGTGACCTTTATACCCAGCTGGTTCAAGATGTTCTGTATAGGCAATTCAAGAGTTTGAACTTTAATTTGTTATGTAGTAGCCTATATGGTTGCATATGCATCTTTGACAAGTAGATCAATCACTCGGAATTGGTTAAAATGAAATACTAAATTAACACAAACTGTAGTTTCATCTGGCATTTAAAAGAGCTTAGAATCTGCAAAACAACTTTGTGACTTAAATGAAGTTGAATTGTTAAGGGAGATTAGTTTGATAGTTCAGGCAATATGGCTTCAACTTTCATATAATGCTGATACAGCAATAATTTGAGAGGTTTCCCTTTATATACTCATGTGAGAATTTTTGAGTCTACTGCAGTAACTTTTTGAAAATTTTTGGGTTAATATTTTATGTTACCGAATATATGCCAAAAAATGCAACCCACATTCAAATGTATTAGAAAAATTGCAGAATTTTTTTTTTTTTCGTGTTCAGCATTAAGCTAACAAAAGGATGAGAATATGAAGCAATCAATTTTTTGCAAGGCAAAGAACTATTCTGCTGGATTCTTTTGGCTCATGAAATTGATATTTTGATACCTTTAAGAGTCTGCTGAGCTACTCACTATAAACAATGCCAAATTCTAGCAGTTATATCTGCTGTGAACTAATTAGCTTGTTGGATGCATTTTCTATGTCAGTCCTGCGATAATTTACTAGATGGCATTTTCATTTGAGTCATGATTGTTGTGTCTTTCTGTAGGATGGTCAAAATCATGCCATTGTCATTGAGTCAACCACTATTGCTGAATCTTCTCAAGTGAAGCCAAGCTTGGGCAGAACTGTCCCCAGCAAAGATGTAAGTTATCAACGACATTTATTAATAGGTGGTCTGAATGGTTATTGTCTTGAGATTGTTTAATATTCTTCCTAACTTTTGCTTGATTTACCCATATAATTGACACTGAAATGGTTGAATTTTTAAACAACCAAGTGTCACTGAAACGAAAATTGAATTGCAGAATGTAATGGGGTTTAATCTTAAGAGAGAAATTTGCATGTGTAAAAGCATGGCTATTCATCTTTTGTTGCCCTTCCATTTGGGCCCTCTTATTTTGCATGCACAAAGTCATTTTTGAGGCTATTGTTTGATATGCAACAGTGAAAGCTTTTTGCAAGGGAACGACGATAATCTACTTGGTTTGCCTAGAGAAATTTTTTTCTTTTGGTTGTTCTTTTAATAGGAATAAGAAGCGGAGGGCTTTAGGGGATGATTGAGAATTGGGATCTGAGGATCCCAAGTTTGATTGCTCTTGGTTGGACAACACGTTGCATAGATATTTTCAAAGCAAATTGAAAGAGACGCTAGACAGTGATGGATAAGCATGTGGATTATACATAACACCATCTTTTTGGGGTTTGAAGTTTCACATCTTGAGGAATTTAACATTGTTATGACTTTTAAATCTTTGGAAATTAGTCGATAATGAAAAGTTGAAATTCAAATATCCTACAAAACTTTCAATTTCGGTCTTCCAATTCCTAAGTGAAGAGTATGCGAGAAGAGAGCATCTTAGTCATCTTATGAAAAAAGAGCTGACTATTTCTGTTGTTACTAAATGATCAAGCAATGCTTTTGGCAAACTAATTAAGCATGCTTGCTGTGAATAAAAGTAATGGTAAAATAGTCAGAAGCTCTTATTTAGTGTTATGTCATGGGTCCTTTGTCACAGGCCTGGTTCACAATCTGTTGTAGTTTCTTCTTGCAACGTGGCAAGGCCAATGCACCTTTTAAGTTGCCCCTTTAATAAGAGCACAAATTTACAGGACTTTCCTTCTTTAAATGGTGGAGAAGACTAAGACTGGCTTACGACCTCTTTAAAGGTGATCACAAATTTAGAATACTTTGATCACATTTGCTTCTCTTGATAGATCTTCCAACGACTTAGAGGAGACTCCAATAATAATAATATTATTATTATTATTGGCTCCGTTTGGATAGTGTTATTTGGAGTGTTTTTTGAGAATTATTTAGAAATTATTTGGATTTTTTTTGTTGACTTTTTTGGAAAGTTGAAAAAGTGTTTGAATGTGAAAATTTTTTTGATGTGACATAATAGTGGTTTGAAAAAAGCGGACATCCGCTTCGTCGTCCGCTTAAAGAAGCGGGCGTCTGCTAAGACATTTCTGTGTCTTAGCGGACGTTTGCTTAAAGAAGCGGACGTCCGCTTCGTCGTCTGCTTAAAGAAGCGGACGTCTGCTTTGTCGTTCGCTACGTCGTCCGCTTTGTCTTCCGACCTCAAAACCTACCGAAAATGGATCTCATTTTGTCACTCGCAATTTTTCTAGTTTTTCTAAACAAATTTTGAACATAAACATACTTGCTTTTATGAATAATTGTGTAAAAAGTCTCTAAAGTTCATTTGAGATTTAGAATGAAAATTTGGTGGGAAAATTTGGTTAAAAAGTTTGACCAAAAAATTTTTTACTTTTTGACCAAATAATTTCCATCATCCAAATGGGATTGGAAAAATTTTTCCAAATAATGCTCCAAAAAATCAATCCAAACGGAGCCATTATTATTAATATTAATATTAACAATCTTCGAGTTTCACAAGATTTTTAATCAACTATTGAGAGCTTGGAAAATATGTTTTTGAGAGTTGTTCAGTGATTGTTTAATCATTTGTGATAGACACTACATATTGTAGTTCTTTTAAACATGTAGAGCAGCTTTTCTTTTTTTGGTAAAATCGTTAGAAAATCATAGAAAATATAATCATTGACTAATGCTAGGAGCACAGTCACAGGATGGTTCCGAAATCATTTTGATGTGGGAATGAAGGATCTTTGCTAATTTTTTTTTTTTTGTCATGTTTAAAAATTAAGATTAAAAATTTAGCATTGAGACATGAGCAACCACGGTCGTCCATTGTTTCATCTGCCTGTGAAGATGACTGACATTGTTCAACAGTGGACCTCAACTGCTACTACTAAGTATATTAGATAATCCCTGTTGTTTAAGTCAAAGTTTTAAAACCTGTTGTCCCGGGGGTTGGTTCGACTGTAAATAGGTAACACTTGTATCCACAATAGGAGCATCCATCACCATTTGATAAATAATTTCAAATATGTATCGGCAATTTGACCTAAGTAACAGTTACAGATGAATTTAATATATAAGAGATAGAGAGTGAGGAAGAAGAGACAGAAAAGTAACGTGACAAACTCTCTTTCATGAAGCTGTGTTCTGTTTTCCATTTCAGTTATATTTATTCTGCCCTAAAACTATTGGAATTACAATATTGACCCTTTTGTTGTAATCATTACTTTCACACTTCCCCCAAGCTGGCGCATAGATATCATTCATGCCTGGCTTGCCTAAGAAATGGCTAAACTCTGGAGCTGCTATTCCTTTGATAAAAAATTTTGCAAGCTGATCATTTGCTTTCACAACAGGTGTGCAGATTACTTTATTATCAAGCTTTTATTTTTTTCGATGATATGTCTGTCAACTTCAAGGTGCTTGGTCCTATCATGCTATACTGAATTTGAGCAATTTTTATTGCTGCTTTGTCATTGCTGTTCATTTTCATAGGCTTGCCCGCCTTGATATGAAGCTCTTGTAACAAATGTTGAAGTCAAAGTGATTCACAAACTCCATGAGACATTGGTCGAAACTCTGCTTGAGCATTTGATCTTGCTACGACTGATTGTTTCTTACTCCTCCATGTTACCAAATTTTCTCCTACCACTGTTAGATACCCAGATGTAGATCTTCACGAAGTAACTGAACCAGTCCAATTGGCATCAGTGGAACTTTCTACTCTCATATGATCATTTTTTGAACATGATATGCCCTTTGATGGAGTATCTTTCAGAATTGAAGGGCTTTGTTTACAGCCTTAAGATGAGATTCTTTGGGAGCATGCAAAAACTAACTCGGTACACCTACAATACAGGCAATGTCAGGAGTTTAGGGGATAATTAGCTTGCCTGACCTTTGGCATCGAGCCTTGTCTGCCAATGCCCCATTAGAATCTATCCAGGCCTTATATTTTGCTCAAGTGGTGTATCAATAAATTCACACCCAAGCATTCCTGTTCTTAAGAAGATCGACGACATAGTTTGAGATGTGAAAATACTTTTCTGTGATCTGGCAACTTCTGTGTTCAGAAAATATTTCAAGTTTTCTGAATCCTTTATTTCAAACTCTATTGCTGAATAAGCCTTGAGTTTTTGATTCCCTATCTCCTGTCAAAACAATATAATTAACATAAACTATTAAGATAGCCACCCTACATTGGGGTTAATGTTTCATGAAAATAGTATGATCACTTTGACTCTGCTGATAGCCATATCTCTACATAGCTTGTGAAGACCACTCAAACTAAGCTGTTGGAGACTGTTTCAATCCTTATAAAGCTCTCTTTAGTTTGCAAACCTTCCTAGAGGCTGGAAAAGACTCAAATCCAGGTTGAATATACATGTAAATTTCTTCCTACAAATCTCCATGTAGAAAGGCATTTTTTACATCTACTTGGAATAAAAGCCAGTCAAAATTTGCTGCAAATGAAAGCAAACTCGAATAGAATTCAATTTTGCAACTGGTGCACATGTTTTTTAGTAATTTATTAGTTTGAGTGAAGCCCTTTGCCACCAACCTTGCCTTAAAGTGTTCCACAGACCCATCTAGTTTATGCTTCATTATGAACAATGATTTGTACCTCACTGTTTTCTTACCCTCAAGTAACTCAACTAATTCCAAATGGTTAATTTTTAAAGAGTTCTCATCTCTTCAAACATTGCATTTTGAGGAAAAGCATCCTGCAAACTGAGGAACTGAAAAAACTTTGAGGAACTGAAATATAAGATAATTGTGTAAGAAAAGCACAATGAGAAGGGGAAAGTTGAGAATATGAGAAAAAAAAATAGATGTAGGGTGTCTAGTGCAACTTCTAATTTTCTTACTTAGTGCAATAGAACATAAAGATTAGATTGGGGGTGTTTTCTTTTGACGACTCATTTGAATTCAAAGTTTCCAATTGACAAGGTGGAGGGGTGATGGTTTTAATCTTTTACTTTCTAGAATAGATCTTTAATATCCTATAGGTAACACCACTTACTTTCATGGCTTCTTCCATATATTTTTTCCCATATCAACCTTTTGTTGTACAAATCTCATAGGATATAAAAGGAGATAAAAGAGGTAGAATCATGGATGAGGACGACTTTTCTTCATTTTGTTGCTCTCTCCATGACGAGAAGTCGTCGCAGTAGAAAAGTATGGTTAAGACTTAAAAGAAGGTGACATCCATGGATACAAATTATTTACCAGAAGGTAGATGGAAACATTTGTATTCCTTGAGTAGATGAGTGACCAACAAAAACACACTCCAGAGCACGAGGATCTAACATGCCTTAACAGTAATCATGAATGTGAACGAAATATGCGTAATTAAACACGCGAGATAACACATTAAAGGGGACAAGAAAACGGGATAATGTGTCTACTGAGGTCCTAAATGTGAGAAATCTTAAGAGGGCATGCAGTTAACTAGGTAGGCAATTGTTAATATAGAATCTACCCAATACTGTTTAGGAACTGTCAAGAATTTTTGGAGAAAAACTAGGTACTGGAAGATGGGCAATCTACTGGTATTTTCAATAGTAGTATATAATTAACATTTGCAAAAATATCTTTATTCTTTTAACACTTCCCTCCAAGTTGGAGCAAACACAACATAAGCTTTCAATTTGTTACGAATTAATTGCATTGTGAACCCTTCAATGCTTTAGTAAACAAATCTGCTAACTGATCCACTGATTTCATATGAGACAATCTAATCTCTTTTCCAAGCAACTTTTCTTGAACAAATGACAATTTGCTTCGATAGACTTTCTTCTTTCATGGAATATTGAATTAGTTACAATATGCACTACTGCTCTGTTATCAAAAAATCAAATCGTTGGCTATCTATACTCAAATCCCAAGTTGTGTAACATATTCTTCAACCAAGTTGACTCACAAGTAGCTTGAGCTATAGCATGATACTCAAATTCTGCACTTGATTTGGCGACAATTGTTCGCTTATTCTTCTATGACACCAATTTGCCCCAAAGAAACACAATAACCGCTAGTTGACTTTTGAAGGAGAACCAGCCAAATATGCATCTGTTTGTTTGTGAAATTGAGTATGTCCATGGTTCTTGTACAACAAACTTGTTCCCGGAACATTTTTAAGATATACCAGTATGCATACAATTGCATCCCAATGACTACTTCAAGGAGCACTAAGGAATTGACTAACTACACTAATCGAAAAGTAGATATTTAGTCTGGTGACAACGAGATAGTTAAGCTTTGACCTTGTTCATCTAACAACTTGCCTTGCTCTGCCATTTACTTGACATTAGGATCCATCAGAGTATCCACTGGCTAACAACCTAACATTTCAATTTCAAGTAACATTTCAAAGACATACTTTCTCTAGCATAGGTAAATTCCAAGACGTAATCGAGCAACTTCGATTCAAAAAAAGTATCTCAAACTTCTTAGCTAAGCATTGGCTTAACATTACGTTGCCAACGTACACCAAAAGAGCCGTAACTCCCCTTGAAGGGGAGTACTTAACAAACAAAGTGTGGTCCCCTTGGCTTTGCATGTAACCCATGTTCATCATAGCTCTTGCAAATCTCTCAAACCAAGCTCGCGGTGATTGCTTATTGCCATACAATGCCTTGTTCAATTTCCACACAATATGAGCATCTTAATTTCTCTCATAACCTAGAATCTCCATAAATACTTCTTCGTCTAGAACTCCATGTAGAAATGCATTTTTGACGTTAAATTGTTATAAGTCCCATTCATAGTTGGCTGCCAATGACAATAGAACTTTGACACTGTGTTCGTCTTTGCAACAGGAGCAAATGTCTCAACATAATCAATTTCATAGGCTTGAGTATACAATTTTGCAACCAACCGTTCCTTGTATCTCTTTATCGACCCATCGCCATATACTTCACAATGTAAATATATATACATCCCACTGGTTTCTTTCCCGTTGGCAATTTCACCAACTCTTAGGTTTTATTCTTCTCCAATGGCTTCATTTCCACATTGATAGCTTGTTATCAATTTTTATCGGACAAAGCCTCGAATAAGGTTATATGAATAGTGATGGTGTTTAGGATTATAAGGAAGGCTTTGTAAGCTGATGAAAATTTTTGGAATGACAAAAAAATTTACAAGGTTTGTTTTGTACACACTTTGGCTCCCTTTCTGAGGCAATTGGGAGGTTCTGATCATCCCTATCTACCCGAATATCAACTTTATCTTGCAATGAGGGGTTAGACATTGTACCCTTATTCAAAGAATCTGGATTGGACTTTTATACTTGCATAGGATCAAGAATGGCCACTTCTTCTTTGTAAAAATCTTACCTTTGCCGAATCTCACGTCACCAACGATAGAATCAAGTTGGTTTTTTGGTGTTTGATGTACAGGTTCAAGCAATATTTCAAGCATGGATAGTGTTTCAGGCACATCTTACGGTTCAAGCACAGGTTCAGGTAGTGCTTCAGGCATCGGCAATGTTTTGGGCACAGGCTTTGGTTTAGGCGCATGTGGGTTCTTAATCAGAACCAGAATTAGAACTAGGTGGATTCTTGGGTACATGATCTGAACAAAACGGTAAGGGATTAGATAGAGGAAAGGATGATAAATCAAGTAAAAATTTTTTTTATCTTCCTTGGTTGGACTCTGACTCTCCCCTTGAATATAAAGATTAGTGAAATAAGACTTTTGTTCATTGAATGTAACATCCACCGAGACATAAAATTTTTTTGAGGAAGGATGATAACATTTATATCCTTTCGAAGTTAAAGAATAGCCAACAAACACACACTTTAGGGCCCTTGGATATGAATTTCTCCCGTTTTCATTATGAATACGAATAAATGACACACATCCAAAGACTTAAGGAACCAGATTATTGGTGGTTCTGAGGTTCGGATAGAATGCTGACAAAGTATCCATAGGACTTTTGAAATCCAAGAGTCTAGAAGGTAGCTGATTTATGAGATGGGTGGTTATTTGAATTGCTTCTCCTAAAATATATTAGACATATTTTTCAAGATTTTGCTTTTTTCAAGGAGGTGATCATTTTTTCTCTTTGCTATCCTATTCCGTTGTGAGGTAGAAACACAAGATTCATGAACTATTCCTCTTTTTTTTTTTGTTGGGAAAAGTGGGTTAAGTGTTTGATTGAAATAGTCTGTGGCATTATCTGACCTAAATCTTTTGATATTGGTTTCAAATTGATTTTTGATAATAGAATTGAAATTTGGGAGTATATTACTTACATTATGTTTGAGGAGAAAAATCCAACTAACATGGGTATAATCATCAATAAAAGAAAAAAAATCATCAATAAAAGAAACAAATCATCTTGCCCCAGAAATATTAGAAACAACAGATGGACTCCAAATATCACTATGTATAAAGATAGAAGGGAGTAGAATTTCTTTTATTGCTTATTATAAAAGGAACATGTTTGTGTTTAGCAAGTTTACAGACCTCACAATTGAAATTTTCAACGTTTAAGTTTGTAAACAGAGAGGAAAATATCATCTTAATGACCCCAAATGATGGATGTCTGAATTGGTAATGATGAAGTTGGATTTTATTTTTATCGGATGAAATAATTTCTGAAATGAAGGAATGGGAAACTCTACCACTGGTTATGCTCGACTCATGTGGTATTTTAAGATAGTAAAGGCCATTTCTTTCTCTAGCATGTCCAATCGTCCTTTTTGAATTCTTGGCTTGGAATATACTATAACTATTGTCAAAGACCATAGTGGAACATAAATCTCGAGTGAGTTTTTTAATGAGACAAGGTAGGTGGACAATTTGGGAACATGAAGGACGTTTTTTAGGATCATTAATGGGCTTACTTTGATATCTCCCATGTCTGTTACAGTTGTCAGGGATCCATCACTTGTGACTATTGTTTTATTGCTTGGGCATGGTGTATAGGCTGAAAAGTGTTTGGATGAATGGGTCATATGGTCAGTGGCTTATGAGTTTATGATCCAAGAGCCATAAAAGATAAAATTTGAGATGTTTAATCTAATTAAAAAAGGTAAATTACTTGAATATGTGGAAGAAAAAGTACTCGATGGATTTTCAAGGTTGCTTATGAGAGATCTTACAATTTGAATCTCCTTTTGGTTGAGATCACTTGGTTGATCTTATTTTCTTTCTTCATAAAGGGAGGTCTTCTCCACTTTTATGGCTTTTGACATTTTTAGGTGGAATGGAATCACTAGTAGGCTATGAAGGCCTTTTGAAACAAAAATAATCTAGCAATGAAGGCTGTTGAAGAAATTTCGAAGAGGTAACCAGCAATAAAGGCTAGTAGAAAATTGGAATAGGACTTCAAGAAAAATCAGATGGGGTCGCAATGAAGGTAGGCTCTGAGAGTGTTTGTCAGGAAAATGGTGATAATTGATAAAAAATGCTGCTCACTTACAATGGTACAAGCAGCGTATTTATGGGCTTGTATATGACTAGTGCATACAATGAACCTAGACATAATAAATCTAGGCAAAATGAACTAAGACCCAACATACAATGAATCTAGACATATTATCTACAGTAATAAAGGAAAGATATTCTAATTGATCCCAAATCCTCCCTAATCAATCCCAACCCCGAATTAGATATTGATCATATCCTTGATTATAAAATCCTTAACAAAATCAGAACTTAGCCTAATGCTATCCACTATACATGATTCTCCACAATATGCATGAACTTGAGCAACAAATAGTAACTTGGATTGAATCAAGTTGGCTCATTAGTTGAATCTTTTATGCAATCATAGGGTAGTGCTGCACATGAATCGTTGTATTTTCCATGAGTTAATCAGTGATGGTATTTTATTAGTGTAAAGAAAAGAAGGGGGGGGGGGGAGTCTTGCTGAATGTACACAAGGGTGCTGTTGGGACTTGGAATCTTTGTGCCTAATGAGGATATCAGGACTCTTATTAGGGGAGATGGTGACATCATGTTTTCTTCCATAACATTAAGAAGTGATGCTGATTAAAATACGGTTAATGCAGTAAATTATTGCTAGATCTCATGCTTAAGCATTTTTGGTAGCAGTTGAGACATCACTTGAGTTTGCAGGCTAGTGCTCCAGTCAACTTAGTACACCTCTTGGCCCTAGTCAGACGTTTTTCATTCTTTGAGGTTTCATTTATAGGACTATGTGTTCTTATCATGTCAAAAACTATTGGCTGGAAAATAAGTTAAATGGGAAATATTTAATGGTATTTTAAAACATATATATGATTAGTACATCCTACTTATTTTAGAAAAAGAGACTATATGAAAATAAAGTTTTAACGTCTAGCTTTAAAGCTTTGCTTGATTATGTTTGGTGATGACAACATTCCAAGTAGAAGAATAGTTGGTGTATTATGTGTTAGAAGCAAGATAATGTCTTATCTCAGGTTTGTAGGTGTACAAAATATAACCCACTACTTACATCGCCAAGATTGAAGAACACAAAAAGTTAAATATTTGGTATGGGAATAACTTATTAGGTTGTTGATCTTTACTACAGTTTAAGGAGAGTTGCTTGAAGAAAACAACACCATTAGAGTAAAGCTAGTTACAAGTATTATCAATGCAGTCCTAGGTGCAATATTTGCTCTAAGCTTAGTGGATCTTGACTTGGCATCATAGTGGTGGATTTGGACTCTTCAGATGTGAAGAGGATCTTGTAGTGTAGGTAAGTGTAACCCTCACATGTCAAAGTTTCTTCTGCTTCACCATCATCACTCCTTGTGCAGGTTACACATGTTTATGTGAGAGAAGAGTCTTATCGTCATCAGTGTAGAGTATTATCTTCAATTTTGATGCAGCCTTCCATGTAACTTTGTTAAATTCTAGGGAGTAGAATACCACGTGGACTTGAGTATGGTGTTGGATATGGGACGTATTTAGGTATCAAATTCGTCAATTAGGATACAAAGACATCGCAAAAGACTTGAACACAGGTATTAGGGGGTGTCTTTTATTCCTGTTTGTAAGTAACATATTAAATAACATAAAGTCAACTTTAATTATTTTATGGCTGATGATAAAAGAAAAATGTATCTATATCTGTGTCTGAAAGCTATTTGTTAGTTTTTGTGGATATAATGCATATGATTAGGATATGATTTGTAGTTATGGTTAGTTAAGGGATTTGATTAGAGAATCTTTCCTTTATAAGTGTCGATATTATGTCTAGGTTCATTATATATTATGTCTTGGTTCATTGTGTCTAGATGTATTGTCTAGGTTCATTTTATTACTAGCCATTTACAAGCATATAAATACACGCTTCTTGTACCTTTATAAGCATGCAACAATTTGATCAATATGCACCATTTTCCTCGCAAACTCCTTTTATTTGGTATTAGAGCCATCCTTCCTTGGGGCCGCCATTGTTCTTTCCTAAGCTCTATTTTCATCTCTAACAGCCTTCATTGCTGGATATATCTTCAACTTCCCTGTAAGCCTTCATTGCTGTTATTTTTATTTCATAAGGCATTAATTGCCTGCTAGTGATTTCGTCCCACTAGAAGATGTCAAAAGCCATAAAGATAGAGAAGAATCATTTTTGGAGAAGGAAAATCTGGCTAACCAAATGGTCTCAGCCAAGAGGAGATTAAAAGAGTGAGATCTCTCATAAGTAACCTTAAGAAGCCATCAGGTTCTTGTTCTTTAGCATATTCAAGTTTAACTTTTTAATTGGATCAAACCTTACATAACTCTTGGATAATAGACTTAGTAGCTACTGACCATATGGCCCATTCATTCAAAAATTTTTTCACTTGTTCAACATGTCTAGGTAGTAGGAAAAATAGTCACATCTGATGGTTTTTTGACCATTATAGCAGGTGTAGGGATGTTAAAATAAGCCCATTAGTGACTCTAAAAAATGATATCCCTGTCCCTAACTTGTTCACAAACTCAAGATTTGTCTTGTAGTGTAGAATTTTGCAGTAATCATTGTACACTTCAAAATAAGGATTCGGGAAAGATGATTGGGCTTGCTAGAGAATGGGATGGCCTCTATTATCTTGAAACACCAAGTAATTCAAATATAACTAACAGTAGAGCTTCCCATTTCTTCATTACAGAATCTATTTCTTCCAATAAAGAAAAGATCCTATTTCACCATTGTCGATTAGGATATCCATTATTTAGAGTTGTTAAGATCAATGTTTCCCTCTTTGTTTACAAATTTAGATGTTGAAAAATTCAACTATGAGGTGTATGAATTTGCTAAAACATAAGTGTGTACCTTTTTCAATAGGCAATAAAAGAAGTTTTGTTCCTTTCTATCTTATATATAGGGTATTTGGAGTCCGTCTACAGTTTTCAATGCTTTTGGAGTAAGATGGTTTGTTTCTTTGATTGATGATTGTACCCGTGTTACCTGGATTTTTTTGCTAAAAATAAGTCTGATGTCATTTCCACACTCCCAAATTTCTGTTTCATGATTAAAAAATCAATTTGGGACTAATATAAAAAAATTTAGATCAAATAATGCCAAGGGCTATTTCAATCAAACAATAACCTCATTTTTTCAAAAGAAAGGAATGCTTCATGAATCATCTAACATTTCTACCCCACAATAGTATGTAGTAGTAGAGAGGAAAAATGGTCACCTCCTTGGAAAAACCAGAATCCTATTATTTTAGAAAAATATGTCTAAGGCATTTTGGAGGGAAGCAGTTCTTATAGCCACCTATTTCATGAAAAGGCTACTTTCTAAAATCTTGGGTTTCGAAAGTCCTATGAACACTCTTTTAGCATTTTATCCGAACTGTAAAACCACCAATAATTTGGTCTTTAGAGTCTTTGAATGTGTGTCCTTTGTTCATGTTCATAGTCAAAATTGGGAAAAATTAGATCAAGGACTCTAAAATGTGTGTTTGTGGATTATTCTTTAACTCAGAAAGGGTACAAATGCTACCCTCAAACAAATAATATGTGTCAGTGGAAGTTACATTCAAAGAACATGAGTCATATTTCACCAATCCTCATTCTCAGGGGGAGAGTCCAACCGAGGAAGATAGAGAAAGTTTTTTACTCGATCTGTCATCTTTTCCCGTGTCTAATCTCGACCAGTTTTTTCAGATCATGTACTTGAGGACACACCTAGTTCTAGCTTTGGTTAATATTTAGAACTCGAATCCGTGCTTGCAACATTGCCTGAACCTGTATATGAAACACCAAAAAACAAAACACTGTCGGAACCTGTACATGAAACATCAAAGAACCAACCTGATTCTGCCATTGGTGACGTGATATTTGGCAAAAGCAAAATGCTCACAAGGAAAAAGATGGTCATTTCTGATCCTACGTAGGTTCAAGAGTCCAATCCAGATCATTTGAATTAGGTAACAATTTCTAACCCCTCATTGCAAGATAAAATTGAAGTCCACGTAGACAGGGATGGCTAGGACTTTCCAATTGCCCTTAGGAAGGGAACTAGAGAGTGTAAAAAACGATAGTTATACCCTCTTGCCCATTTTTTGTTATTCTAAAAATTTTCACCAGTCTACATAACCTTCCTTATAAGCCTAAACACTATCACCATACTTACCACCTTATCTGAGACTTTGTCCAATGAAAAATAGAAACAAGCTATGAATATAGAGATGGAGGCATTGGAGAA
Organism: Mitragyna speciosa; assembly: GCA_024721245.1. Classification (NCBI taxonomy): domain Eukaryota; kingdom Viridiplantae; phylum Streptophyta; class Magnoliopsida; order Gentianales; family Rubiaceae; genus Mitragyna; species Mitragyna speciosa. The sequence continues at coordinate 299,829 of CM045565.1, forward strand.
GCACAAAACCTAGGAGTTGGTGTAATTACCAATAGGAAAGAAGCCAGTGGACTATTAGTGGGTGTACATGATGAGGTATAGGGCAGATAGGTCAATTGAGAACTATAAGGCGCGGTTGGTAGCCAAAGGCTACATTCAAGCATATGCGATGGATTATTTAGAAACTTTTGTTCTTGTTGTAAAGATGAATACGATTAGAGTATTGTGGTCATTAACAGCTAATTACGGTTAGAAGTTACAACAGTTTGATGTCAAGAATGTATTCTTGCATTGAGAACTGGAGCAGGAGATCTGTATGGAGATTCTACCAAGTTGTGGGAAGAACTTGGCTGCCCATACCATGTGTAAATTTAAGGCTTTATATGGCTTTAAACAATCACCATAGGCATAGTTTGACAGATTTCTAGAGTTATGTTGGCTAGTGGTTGCAAACAAAGTCAAGGAGATCATATACTTTTTATTAAACACTCTCTTTCAGGGGGAGTTACAACCCTTCTAGTGTATATTGATGACATTATAGTAATAGGGACAATGATACAGAGAGACAAGCATTGAGTTGATGTTTGGCTAAAGAATTCGAGACCAAGACATTGGGAAGGCTGAAGTATTTTTTCGGGATTGAAGTTGCACACTCTAGGTGGGGAATTTTTATCTCTCAACAAAAGTAAGTTACAGATCTCCTAAAAGAAATAGGCAAGACAGCATGTAAACTAACAAGCACCCCTATGGGATTGAAGTTGCACACACTAGGTGGGGAATTTTTATCTCTCAACAAAAGCATGTTACAGATCTCCTAAAAGAAATAGGCAAGACAACATATATACCAACAAGCACCCCTACGGATCTGAATCTTAAAATGGTAAAGCAAAGAAACATGCCTCAGTGGATAGAGAGATGTATCAGCACTTTGTGGGGAGGCTTATTTATCTTTCCAATACATGGCTTGACATAGCATATGTAGTGAGTGTAATTAGTCAGTTTATGCATAATCCAAGGGAATTTCATTTGAAAGCAGCTCACAGAATACTTCAATATCTTAAAGGAGCATTTGGGAAAGATATCTTATTCAAAAGAAATGGAGGTTTAATGCTTAAGGCATACACCATTCCCAGCTTAGATATATAGTTTTGAAATGTGTACAATGGATATTATTAAACCTTCTATTGTTGCCTCTTACAAACTCTGCAATATTTCTTTCGGAATAATTGTCATAGATTTGGGCTGTATCAGGCCAATAAGGGACATAACAAAGATATGTGGGTCGCGGGCAATTTTCTTGACTCCATTACTACCACATATATATCTCGATGAATTCCTAAACTGGATACTGGGGTGAATTTAGTTCACGTGTAGGGCGCCATGAGATTAGGACCAACTGACACAATGAGATAAAAAAAAAAAAAGACCCTCAATTTTTTACAACAAAGTTTTATAAAATAGTGAAAAAAACTTGGGCCCACTTGAGAAGAGAATTTCATAAAATATAATGTTGTTTGAATAATTTACGAGTTGATTAGATCTATTCTTGAAGAATTTGAGAGAATTCTTCTTAATGCTGAAAGTAATTTGGAAAAAAAAATTGTATTAGATTAATCTTTGTACAGCAATACAATGCCTATTTATCGGTTTTACAAAATGAACCTAGACCTCTGAACTTACAAACCTAGACATTTAGTGTAATGAACTAGACAATTAGTATTATGAATCTAGACTAATAAACCTAGACACTTAATATAATGAATCTAAATAAATTAATGGAGAAAATTCCTACTAAGGAAAGAAAAATACTTCTAATCTCTAATTTATTATGGATAAGATCCCGCTAATCTGTAATTGATTATGGTAAAGATCTAATTAATTATGGATAAGAATTCCACACTCCCCCTCAAGATGGGTTGTAAATGTTGTGCGTACATAGCTAGTGACTTAATTCTTCAAAATTACTTCGTGAAAGAGCTTTGGTAAGAACATCCGCCCTTTGAGACCTCGTAGGGGTGTAGATGAGTTGCACAACTGAGTATACTTTCTTAGAGATGAATGTCGATCTTGATGTGCTTTGTCTGATCATGGTGCACTGGATTCTTTGCTATGCTAATGGGAGCTTGATTATCACAAAATATCTTGATAGGTCTTTTAGCAACTCCTAATTCACTGAGCAATTTTTTGTATCCACATTCCTACACAAATACCTAGGGCTAGAGCTCTGAATTCTAGCTCAGTGCTACTTCTTGAAACCACGGGTTGTTTCTTACACCTCTTAGTCACAAGATTTCCCTATACAAAGGAACAGTATTCTGATGTGGAACGCATATCTGACACATATCTAGCCCAATCAGCATTTGAGAAGATTTCAATCTCTATTGTTACTTTTTTTCTACAATAGTCCCTTTTCTGGGGTCATCTTAAGATACCTCAAAATCCAGTACATAACATCCATATGTTCTTTTGTTGGGATGTTCATGAACTGACTTACAACACTAAGAAGAAACCCAATATCAGGCCGAGTATGTGAGAGGTATATAGGGAGGCCGATAAGTCTCTGATATCTCTCCTTGTCCACAGGTGGCCTATTCATTTCAGTTCCAATCTTCTTAGCTGGATCTATGGGAGAATCTGCTGGTTTACATCCTAGCATACATGTCTCTTTTAGTAAATTCAGAACATATTTACGTTGTGTGTATCCTTGACCAGTAAATCCAGAACATGTTTACATTCCCTGCTTAGACTGCGCCACTTCCATGCCAAGAAAATACCTGATGATAGCTGAGATCCTTGATTTCAAATACCTTGGCTAGTAGCTTTTTCATTCTCAGAAGTTTATCTTCATAATCACCTGTTAAAATTATGTCATCAACATGCATCATTAGGACTAAAACTTTCCTTTCAGAGGAGAACTTCACGAACAAGGTGTGGCCTGCCTGGCATTGTGTGTATCCTTGACCTATAATTGAGTTTGCAAACCTAACAAACCATGCACGAGGAGACTGTTTTAAACCATACATTGATTTGATGAGTTTGCATACCTTGTTACGATTAGAAGTAATTTCTAGTCCTGGTGGAATCTCCATATATACTTCTTTCGGATCACTTTTTAAAAACACATTTTTGACATCCAATTGATATAATGGCCAATCTTTGTTAGTAGCAAGTGAGAGGACTCTAACAGTGTTAAGTTTGGCAATTGGGCCAAGAGTTTCCTGGTAGTATCCCATTGGACTGAGTGAAGCCCTTAGCAACAAGGTGGGCTTTCAACCTATCAATACTTCCATAAGTTGTGTTTAACAATGAATATCCATTTGCACCCAACTGGTTTCTTTCCCTTATGGAGATCAGAAATTACCCATGTACCAGTCTTCTCCAAAGCACTAATTTTTTCGTTCACGACAACCCTCCATTCAGGATTATTAAAGGCTTCTTAAATAGAGTGAGGCACCTGAACACTGTTAAGAGAACAGATAAAAGCTTGGTAGGGTGGTGAGATTCCTTCATATGACACAAACTTGCAAATAGGGTGGTTGGAACAAGACCTAACACCCTTTCTCAAAGCAATTGGCAATTCCAAATTATCAGTGATAAGTACAGTATTTTCATGACTAGAAATTCCTTTAACTGGGTGAATTTGAGCAGGACTTGGATTTGGTTTAGAGTCTTGATCCAAAGTGAGAGTTATTAAGTCCACTATTTGTCTCTTTGGCTTCGTCCTCGTGGCATGGACACAAAAATTTGTGCTAGCAAATTGAGGAGTCTTGGACATGTTACGGACAAGAGTGTAAAAAGTGTCTTCAGGAGGAAGACTCCGTTTGGTCAAGAGGTTGAATTGGGTTTGCAAGAGGATGACTCTTGGGTTTTTTCTAGAATTTGAATGGCATTTGATGGACGTGGTGGTGGTGAGAAATCCCTAGTTGGCTCAAGAAGGTCAGCTTCGGTGCCATGATAATGATCCCAAAACTGATATTTATTCCTATTCTCCCCCTAAATTGAAGGTTTGGAATAATATGCCTGATGTTCAAAAAATATGGCATCCATGGAGTTGTATATTTTCTTGGTTATAAGAGAGTAACACTTATAGCCTTTTTGGTTGGAAGAATACCCAATGAACACACATTTGATGGATTTGGGATCTAATTTGCTTCGATGGTTTTGATGGATATGAACAAATGTAGTGCATTCAAATATTTTAAGATCGAAATAAGTGGGTGTTTTGGTGTTTGGAAATTTGTAGGAGGGCTTGATAAAGGGTTTGAAATTTGAGTATTCTAGAAGGCATTCTATTAATGCTACCGTAAGGACTGGCTCTCTCCGGAGTTGTTTTGGGACATTTGTGGAGAACATAAAGGATCGTGCTACTTCCAGTTAGTGTATGTTTTTTCTCTCTACAACTCCATTTTGTTGAGGGGTGTCAATGCAAGAACTCAGGTGGAGTATGCCTTGACTTAAGAGGTATGAGCCTAGGACAAAATTGTAATATTATTTGGCATTGTCAATCTTCAGGACCTGTATCTTGGTGTGGAATTGGGTTTGTATAGTGATGTTGAAATTTTGAAAAATTTGACCCACTTCAGATTTTTCTTTCATTAGGAATATCCAAGTCAATCTAATGCGATCATTGACGATGACACAAACCAACGAGCTCCTAGCTAATTTTTTATTTTTGAAGCACCCCAAACATCACTATGTCTCATGGCAAATCGGTGAGATAGTTTATATGAGAGCCTAGATGATTGCTACAAGTGTGCTTGGCTAATTGGCAAATTTCACAAATGAAAGATTTTGAACTTTTATTGATAAATATACAAGGAAATAGTTTTTCAATATATATAAAATTTGGGTGACCAAGGCAGAAATGCCATAACATAATCTATCTTTTTTTACACTAGGGTTTGAAATTGACAACTCTTAAAGGCATACAATTTGCATGTTGAGTTTGTCTTCCAAGAGGAATATGGTCTTTGACAAGATAGAGTCCAGACCATATCTCTACACTACCAATCATCTTCCTCGAATCCAAATCCTGAAATTCACACTAAGTCGGGGAAAAATTTAGTCACACAATTTAGATTACGAGTCAACTTACTAGCAGATATCAAATTACAATCCAACTTAGGAATATGAAGAGCAAAGTTTAGAGTTAGGTCCTTTGAGATAGTAATAAAACCCATTCCCTCAACTCTAGATAAAGGTTTGTCGGCAATCCGAACTGTAAAGTTTTCTTTACATGGACTGTACTTGTGAAATAAATTAACATCGCTCTTCAATATAATTTGATGCTCTCGAGTCAATGGTCCAAGGACTTGAGTGTTGTTTATTGACAATGAAGCAATTGAGAGTTTACCTTTTTGTGCTAACGTGTTAGATCTAGGACTATCAATAGGGCTGAGTCGGCCCGAGCTCGGCTCGTTCGACCCGAAAAAAAGCTCATGAACTATATATATATTGAGTCGAGCCAAGCTTTGGCCGAAATATTAGGCTCGAAATATTTCTGAGTCGAGTTTGGGCCTCACAAGGCTCAAGCCCGTTATAAACCCGGCTCATAATATATATATATATATAGTCATAGACACACACACATGCATGTACATATGTCTATGTACACACACATTGTACATACATACACATATATATGTACATATGTATACGTACACATAATATTATATATATATATACATATACACACACACACACTATATTATATATTATATTATGGATATTGTATATTATAGTATTCTTTTGGTCTTTATAAGCCTAATAAATTAGTGTGAGTGAAGCTTTTGTGCCATAGATGTAATGCACTTAATATATTTGATGGAGTAATGTAGAAGATAATACTTTTTTGTGCCGTAAAATTTTTGTTTGCTTTTTAGTTAAATACGTACATCAATATGTAAATGAGTTATTTATGTTTAGTAGTAATATCTTGCAGATGTATTTTGTGAATTTTTTACTTGAATACCTATTAGTAACACATTTTGAGATAGTCATTTTTCACTTAATCACTTCAAAAATTTTTGCTATACTTTTCAAAAATAATTTTAAACTAAAGGATTGTGCTTATATACAGTAATATGAATTTGCTAATTAGTTTGTCTCCATTCATCATTTTTGTGAGATTATTGAATTTTAGAAATATTTCAATAGTTTTAGGCTCATAGGCTCGTGAGCTTAGGCTCACAACCCGAATATTTTGTGAGCCGAGTACGAGCATCATCTTTATAAGCCCGAAACTCATTGCCCGAAACTCATAACCTGATTAAATATATGAGTTGAGCCTGAGCTTGTTAAAGCCCGACTCATAGGACCCGATTGACACCCTTAGTTAGATCCAGAAAGAGAGGTACTAGTCTAAGTCACAGAGTTTTGGTTGAACTACTTTTGCAACATCTCAAGTTGTTCTTTAGTAAAAGGATTGGTCTCCGAGAGAGGAGGATTGTTGTCGGTGGTCGTAGTAGTGTTGGCATGGCTTTCCTGATCTTTTGCAGGTTGTGAAGGCTTTCGATCCGTTGGTTTGCCATGAATTTTCCAACAATTTTCTCGTAGGTCCCCTAGTTTCCAACAATGATCACGCCAAGGCCTTTTTGTTCATTGTCGATTGTGACTTTTGTTATTGTTTTGGTGGCCACGCGTAGCAAGAGCAGACTCTTCTAAGGTTAGGATAGAATTTTGGGATCCTATCATTACTTTCTTCTAGCCTTCCTCACATCGAACTTCAAAAAATGCTTCTCCGGGATTTTGAAGAGATTTGGTTCCCATCACTCTTCCTCTGACTTCGTCAAGGTTTTTGTTAAGGCTCAGTAAAAATTTGAATGTTCGTTTTTGCTGCACAATCTTCTGATATAACACTGTGTCCTCATAACACTTCGAATTGTGCACTTGTCAGATATGGGCAAGATTGTTGAAGTAGTCACTGTGAGGTCTCCTTGGCATAAATCATGAAGGTTTGCTTCAATTTCGAATAGTTCTGTAGTTTTGCCAGTGCTTGAATACGTCTCCTTTGTTGCGTCCTATATGTCCTTTGTAGTCCCATAGAGAAGAAAATTTTCTCTTAAGTCATTATTCATTGAATTAACTAGCTACGATATCACCATGTGATTTTTAGCCTTCCAACTCTTGAATTTGGGATCATCCTTCTTTGGGATTGTGACTTCACCTGTGTGATAGTCATCTTTGCCTTTTCCACAAACATACATCATCATAGATTCATTGAGTTTGTGGCTGATAATAAGAAGTGAAGTGGTATTTTTACCCCCATGATTTTTTCCCGTTGGTGGTGATTCTAGATTGGAGGTCACTTCGGATGAAAAGCTTTGTCTCTCTATAGCCATGCTGTATTTTGTCATGGGAAAATTATGTTTTACTGAGGGATTTCTAATACCACGAAGAATTTGAGAGAATTGTTCTTAACATTGAAAGTAATTTGGAAAGAGAATTATTTATTAGATTAATCTTTGTACAACAATACAATGCCTATTTATAGGCTTTACAAAATGAACCTAGACCTCTAAACTAATGAACCTAGACACTTAGTGTAATGAATTTAGACTAATGAACCTAGACACTTAGTGTAATGAATCTAGATAAACTAATGGAGAAAATTCCTCCTCTAACTAAGGAAAGAAAAAATTCATCTAATCTCTAATTTATTATGGATAAGATCCCTCTAATGTGCAATTTATTATAGAAATGATCTAAGTAATTATGGATAAAAATTCCACAATTCTAGTACAAGATATTTATGGGGAAAATAAACCTAGAAATAAGGAAAAAAATAACTTGAAAATAATAAAAAATACAAAAAGTACTGAGGAACTAAAATAGGATATGATGGTTATGCTAAACTTATTGTATGTGATAACCCCAAAAAGCTACATAGGCATTTTATTAAAGAGATATCATAAGATCCAAGACTATGGGTTTGGTATCCTGCATTAAATTTTTTTGAACAAACTGAATGCTAAAATCTATTTTTGAGGAATTAGATTACTTTTCCATTGTAGATTCATCGCTAACCCAAGCAAACTAGGCCTTAGTTTCTCCAAATTGAAAGAAAGGAGAGTAATTCAGGACAAGTTCTTGGAACTAGAAAATTAATTAAAATGGATTATGAACAAAGGAATAGGGCACATCAAGTTTGGATTGAAGATGAGAAGTTAAGGAAAGAGTTGGCTTTACAGTTAGTAGTCCAAAATGGATGGATAATTGAATTGCAGAATTTGGGAATTATTCTAGAGCTGTATGCTGTTGCATAAGAACAGCACTTCAGACAGTTCTGACTCTGTGTGTGTGTGCGCTTTTTTTTATTATTTAATTTAAGGTCAGTTTTGGGAGGGAATAGATGCTTCAAACTGTTAGTGTAAAAACTGTGATAGAGTGAAAAATCAAATCGCAATCAAAGAAGTACGATGAAGAAAAATCAGGCATAAGATAAAAAATCCAAATAAAATTAGGCTCAAAATTGGAACCATCAGAGGAATCCTATGGTTCAAAGATTTCCTCATCATGTCAGAAACTAATATAAGTGATTGCTATGCATGAAACTAGATAGAGACGGTGCCTCTATTGTCTAGGCTTTTCTGACTTTATAATTGCTGTAGCTTAAGCATCAGGACTAGACTAGAATTAGAATATCCAAGAAGAAACTGACCATACTGATAAGCAGCTAAATAGACGCCAGGGAAGCTAAAGTAGGATCATAAGCTGATTATGAAGGTTTCTTGGGCTAACTCCATTATGGGATTTCCCATGTCCAAGCCTATTAAGTTTGTTTTTAACCTATCAAGGAAGCCAAGAAAGCCAAGATGTTTTAAAGCTTCAGCATATAACCAAGATGAAGAATGCTAGGGTTATGAGCTTCAGAGTCCTATTATTGCGTGTCGTAAAACTTTTTCTCGTCAGCTGACTTTTCATCTTTAGTAGTTGGGGAATGCCAATTGCAGATGTATGTTGATGTCATATATTTTATTTTATTTGAAGCGAAAATAATTGATGATGTCTTGATCCCAAATTGAATGTTTCTTTTGAATTCTCGTGATTGAATTGTTGTTTTGCGGGGGTTTGAGGAAAAAGGGATATTGGAGTTTAAGTTGAATCCGTTTGTTGAATATGGCCTTTATGAATGTAAATTAAAAAAATGAATAGTCGTCACTAATATGGCCTTGTCAACTTGCTCACTGAGGAGTGATTCACTAATTTGCCATTCATCTTTTGTGCCTGCCACAGGTCTAAATTTTTAATTTAAGATAAGTAGAAGAACCATAAATTTTTCTCTCTTGTACTATTCTTCCCCCAATCTCAACAGGACAATATTTCTGCCCGCTTAGTCTGCGTGTTCAACAATTAGTTGCTGGGTTGTATGATGCAATAAAACGCTTGCTTGAAGTGGGTGTTGTGGGATTGTGTGAAGCATCCAATGCTTGCTTGATGTGGTGTCTAACGATGAAGAAAATAGGCCAAGCAACCTTTGAAAGAGAAAAGGGTGGGGATGGGGGTGGGGGTTGGGGAGTGCATGGTTTCATAATCTATGTTACTAGGACTCGAGTATGAGTATTAGGTACAAGTATGGGCTTGTTCTCAATTGCTTCTGCTTGTTTTAAATGTTGATTTTAGAGAAAATTGAACATAAGAATCCAGAAGTAGATTTATGGTTGCTTTTGGTTTTAGTACTAAAAATGCCAAAAGAAGGGGGAAAAAGCAACTGAGAACATTGAACAACAGATTCTCCAGAATCAAAAGCTAAAAGCCGATCCAAAAAAGCAGTTAAGAACAGGTGTGTATCTAGGTATGAGCTTCACCAGTTTCTAAATACACGATACTGGGACACGGTCAAAATTTTAGAATCAGATATTTGGATATAGCACAACATATATTTTGAACTCCAATTGTAGAAGATGCTTTATATATAACACTCTTGATATAGCTGAATGCTGGTGAAAATTTTAAACATGGGTATTTGGATATGGCACAAAACATATTATTACATATATTTTAAACTCCAATAGTAGAAGAAGCTTTATATGATATCATGCTTGATATAGCTGAATGCCTTGTTATATCAAACTTTTTATCAGTATTTTGCACTTGGTATTTCATTCACCAAAAAACTAAATACTTTCAAGATGTTTGAGAAGAATACTTAGGTTGTAAAGCAGTTCTTTGCAAGGTTAGTGAAGTCCAAGAGCCCCATGTTAAGTTGCAATAACAAACTGATATCTGAAACATATCCCATGCCAACAACCACGTAATATCCGGAAGACATGGGTACCTTGGGATCAAATGAAGAGTCCTAGTAATATAGATTTCCTTCTTCAAAGAGAAAGCAACGGTATTTATAGATGGGAAAAATTCCATTTTTATTATGTCAAAGAAGCTTTTAGATTGGATGCACTTTGGGCATAATGGTAAGTTTCTAGACTGGAAAAGTATCCTTAAGTATGTCAAAGTAAGTCACGGTCGGTTAGTGGAAACAAAGATGCCCATATCCAGGTGTTGCCATTGGAGATTGTGGGCTATCATCATCAGCAACACTGAGCATGTGCTGTACTGTCAGTATGTTACATAATCGATGCTTTGATCGTGATATTGCTAGTATGATGTGCAAGTTGAGCCAGATGTGAGGTTGTAATAGGAGATAAGATGAGCATGCTTATGCGTGAGGATGTAAGATGACAACATCATGATGTGATTAGTGATGTGCTGGATGATACTGCTGAGCTGCAAGTACGCATGTCATGTTGGGTATGCTCATTGGGCATTTACACTATCCCTCCTTATAATGTGTACACGTGCTTATGTAAAAGACCTTAGTTTATGTGTGACCGGCCACATTAGAGTGCTTTAATCAACTTATACACAACGTTCATGGTTTGGCCTATAGAATCTAATAGCAGATAGGGCAGCTTGTTAGCTCGCTCATAGATGTTTTGGCCTATAGAATCTAATAGCAGATAGGGCAGCTTGTTAGCTCGTTCATAGATTACTTTCCTCTTTAACAAGCTTAAGCTTTTAAATGAAGTGGTAGGTCAATGTTCAACTTTTGAATAACCATTGTTTTACTGAAATGGTTGACAGTATAAAATTATGCCAGATTATCTCTTAGAAAAAATTTTGCATTAAAACTCACTCTTTAATTGCATTTGGAAAACCTGGCATAGAGATCTTTCTGCTCTTTTTATCATGCTTACTAAAGTTGTTCCCCTTGGTTTGAAGGAGACAACCTAATTTAAGGTAAGAATTTTTTACTTTCTTTGGTATTTTGATAGGACGCTATTTAGTTAATTAGGTTGCCTAGTACCTGAATCCTTAGTTTGCTTCTTGTTTTTTCTATGAGCTTGCTTCTGTATAGAATAATGCTACCAGTTGAAAGGACTGGTTTCACTTTACATTAGAAATTTGCACTCAAGTGCATGCCATCCCAAATGTCTATCTATTATGATGTACCTGTCATAGTTGTATTTATCTTCCATTTTGCCCCCATTTATTGTAGTTTTGCCATCAACATATGGCAGTTTGCTTAGAATTGGGTCGAATTGGAAATTATGCATCGTTAGATTTGATGGTCATGGTTAGATTCAAGTTATGGCTGTTAGTAGAAACTGTCTAATTCATGTATGAAAATGAATCAAGATTTCACCTTGTACTAAGTTTGAGTTCTGATTTCTGCGCATATACTGACAATCAGATTGGTCAATTGATTGACTAGTGCTTTGGGGTTTTCTTTGGTCAAGATCATTAAATTTTTGGTTACGTCTGAGGACTTGAAAACTGTGTGTTAGATCAAAAGTCAATAAAAGCAAAGCTTGGTATTTATTTTTGCCACTAATGAAGTTGCATTTGCAGGATGAGGATGCTGCAAGGGGACTCTAGAATATTTGAATATGAGGATTCTCGAGTGGCTTCTATTGGCGGTGTCCATTCTCCCATGTTTTTTGTCCACACTAATAGTTTGGTTGTATGCATCAGCAACATTTGTATAGCAATCATCGATAGTATTCTTTTCCGGGATAGAGTTTTCTGAGATAGCAGCATCCCCATATTCATTGTGTAAAGGAAACTCGTGATATCAAAAGTTTTGAGGTTCTAGCAAAGCATTGTTTCGGTACGCATGTGAATTTCTTAAAGATATTTTTTGAAGTTTTTGTCGACTCCAAGACGCGCCCTCGCATCTCTTCCCACAACCGTGACGTTTGATTTGCCTTTGTTGCACTACGTTCTGCTCTAGATTACAGCAGGTTTCTATTAGGCTTGATTTTGGATTTTCTGAAGGAAAGAACGGACAATGAGATGTGTAAGGAAACAGTTTCTCTACATTCTCTTTCAAACTGAAATAATGTAAAAAAAAACAAAGACTAGTTGTGTATCAATAATGCTGAAAAATAATTAGGTTTATTTGTTTTCCGAAAGAGAAATTCACCTTACGGTAGCTGGGGTTTTGTATGAATTCCAACCATCTATTAAATTAAAAACTGGAAAATTATAAAGGGAAAGAGAGAAGGAGAAGGGGGGGGGGGGGGGGGGGGGAGTTTGCCTCTTTAATAGGATTTAATTATAAGGCCGAAAAATAAGAGTAGTTCATTCTGTTTAATATAATGAGGGCGGTCATATAATGTTCCAAAAAATTTTTTTTTGACACAAATAATGTTCCAATTGATGCAAGGCAAATGAATTACTTTGGTCAACTTGGAGGATTAATCTCAGTAGTGCAAGGAAGTTGATCGACTTGTGTTTTCCCTCCCTTTTCTACATGTTGATCTGTATAAAGTACCACATCTAAGCTTTAACCACACAAATTTGCTAAAATTTTGTTTCCTTCTCTTCATAAAAAAAAAAAAAAATTTGCTATCTAATTTTCTGTTTCTTTTTTCGCCAATATAGTTTTTATCTTGCCTACGATTTTCACTCCTCATTTTTAATAGGAAATTTATTTTTCTATTGTTTTTTAGTTTCCTTCCAAAAGAAATTTTTTAAGCTTCCAAATAATTTCCTTCATTCAATTTTTTTCTTAAAAAAAGTACATCAATAAAAACATATTACTAAATTAAAAACTCAATACTTGTATTACATTAATAGTCTGCATAATCATTTGGAAAAAGTATTTAATTTTAAAAACACAGCACAACATTTCAATTTTATTGTGAGAATACTTTCTAAAAATAAAATTCACCGTATTCAAACTCACGAACCCTGATGAGCAATTGACGGAATGTTGTTAGCGTGCTTGGTATACATTCACATGTGCGGGGTAAACTCAGAAAGAATGATTTGCAATAGATGAGGCCTTGTCGTCGAGACTGATGACCAACGGCCAAGGACCTCGCAATGAACATTTCCATGGTTCAGATTTAAAGATTAAAAATAGAGAGACAAGATTAAACCAGTAAGGTCAGATTTAAAAAAAAAAAAATGATGTCGTTGTAAGTGAAAAATAATAACACTATGTTTTGCACAATTACACCATTATTCAACATATTTACACCATAATTTTAGACAATTACATATAATTCAAATTGTGAAAAATGTAAAGAGAACTAATTATGAGGCCTTGGACCGCCCAACAGCCAGGGGCCTCACAATGACCAACGGATCAAATGGATGATACATCTTGGTGCTGTTCGAGTATCAATTAGTTTTGACTTATCAGGTGGGTCCACCAAAATGTTATCACTTCTCTTCTTTATTCTTAGGGTTAATAACACTTCATCTCATAATGGTACAGGGAAGTTATATTTTGTCCCTTTTAACTTTTAAATATATACATTTTGTCTCTCTAATATAATAGGTGGGAGAAAATAATATAGTTAAATGGAATAGTTAAATGACGCAAATACCCTTATCTTGGCAGAAAAGAAAACCTCAAAAAAATAAAAAAAAAAAACTCAACTTTTGCTATATATTTTAAAAATATTTCTAGAAAACTTCCAAATCAAAGAAACAACAAAATTTTAGATAAATTAAATATAAAAAATAGCTAATAAGAAATATGACAATAATATGATAAAAGATTATTGGAGAGGACCTCTACTAATTTCTTACTAAATAAAAATTGCATTGTTATAAATTAAAGCTAAAATTGAGACTTTTGATTTTTTTCTTAGTTTAAAGAAAATTCTTAATTTACAGCATTAGAAATTTTGGCTTTAGCTTTGCATTCATAACATAGTAGTGCAACTTTCATTTGGTAAGAAATTAGTAAAGATTCTCTCCAATAGTACGGGAAGTATAATCTTTTATGGTATCATTGTTACATTTCATGTTAACTATTTTTCATATTTAATTTACATAAAATTAGTAGTTTACTTTACTTGAAAGGCATTTTAGAAATATTTTTATAAAATATTGTAATGGCTGAGTTTTTTTTTTTCTCCTAAAAATTTTTCTCTCTGCCAAGTCAGGAGTAATTGTGATATATGACTATTTCATTTAACTACATTCCCTCTCACCTAATAGATTAGGTGGGCTATATATATATATATATATATATATATATAAAGGTTAGAGAGGCAAACTATGACTTCGCTATACCTTTAGGGGGAAAGTGTTATTAACCCTTATTCTTATTTTTATCTTCCAAAGCTCGTATAAATGAGAGGCCACCTTGCTTATTTCTTAGTAGTCACTTTTCTTTTCTCTTCTCTCCTACGCACACATGGACGAGAAATTCTTAAGTGGATTGAGTGCACAGTCCCACTTGTAAATCTCATGATGTGAAAGAGTGCCATATAAGTATAATGATGTATGTTGATGTAAGACAATGATGTAAACATAAATATGTGGCTTTAATTTAAACCACGAGATTCACACGTGAGGCCATAAACCGAATCCATCTAAAAATTTTCCCCAACGGACTTATGAGATCACCTATAGACAGAAAAATGAAGTTAAACAAATGCAATCTGCAGTCTAGCATTCACGAAGAATCTAGAACAACATCCAATTTGCAAATAAAATGAAAGTTCGTAATATATCTGCATGAAGTCAGAGAGTCAGCACGAAAGGCTCCAGTTTAAGACCTTTCGTAGAAGTACTATAGTTTTCAGTACCTATTAGTCAAATGACCCCCTAATTTCATGGGGATGCGGGGCTTCGCAATTTAGTGGACGTTCGATTGGAGCAAGTTGAAGGGCATGTAATTAATTAGCTAAGATATGTACTTCATTAATTAAAAAATATAACTTGTCAGTAAAAAAATGTAGTTATTTTTTTACCTCAAAACGACATTATTTTTTGTGTCAAAATTTGGCCACGTTGACCTAATATCAACCATTCAATTTTCGCTCAAAAATTAAGATCGTCAACTTGTCCTAATTAATTGGATTTATGAGCCCCCTGCTCCAATTTGATACTACGTCAATTCACGAAATCCCATAGCATTTCAGAATTCGCAACATGAAATGCCATTAAAAGCAAAGTTATTTTCACAACCCTCCATCACCAGTTCACCCCTTATTTAGTGCAAACCAAAGTTCAAAAATTAATATGCAAAACATAGAAAATTATTTTCAGTTTGACCAAGACACATACTATATTAAAAGTCCCATTAAGATGGAATATAATCTTTTGTTACGAAAGTTTCAATAGTTCTGAATCAATTAGATGAATAAAATCCATTAGAATTTAGGCAAGAAATCAAACAAAGAGATAGAGAAAAGACTTTTCTTATTACTCAATACTCTGAACAAGAGCGCAGCAATAGCCTTTTCTCAAGAAGAACTGGACATCAGACCTTAAACTACTACTATTAATACAGGGAATGATCCCGTTTTCCAAACCTTAAGAAACTATCCGTGCAACCAAATTAAACTAATCAACTAGAAATATGACATCTAGTCCCCTAAATAAATTTAATACTACAACATGTAAGACTTGGTTTAAATTTTCCTACACACCACCCTCTAAACCAAACTACTCCTATTTTAACATGCCTACTTCTTCAATTTTAAGAATGTCTCCGTCGTTAAAGATTTTGTGAAAATATCTTCCACTTGCTTCTCACTCTTGGAATAATTAATCTCAATCCCATGTCATGAACCAACTCATACAAGTGGTATTTAATGTCAACATGTCTGATATTGTCATGGAAAGTTAGATTCTTAGGCAAATCAATCACTAATTTTTTATCACAATAAATTCTCGCAAGACCTTCTTGCTTGGTTTCGTAGAACACAATCTATCCATCTTAACCACAATCACTAAGTAGCACTATTAACTACTAGAATATACTTTGCTTTTGTTGTAGATACAGCTATAATCTATTACATTTTAGAACTCAAATAAATGTTATTAAGCTAATAAAAAATGCATAACCAAAAAACTTTTCCTTTCAACAATCAGCTTCCTAGTTACTGTCTTTGTACCTATAAAACTCAACTAGATTACTGCTTGGATAAAAAATATGTTAAAACACCATATCTCTAAATATATTTGATGTATCTCAACATCCTCTTTGCTACCTACAAATATGACTGACATGGATTGTCCATTTACCTAGTAATCAAGCCAATGCTATAAGTGATATCTGCTATTGTAGAAGTCAAATATCTTAAACACCCTACCAAAATTTTGAAGTAGGTGGATCAACAAATCCTTCAATGCTATCCTTAGTTAACTTTAATTTTTCCTTAACCGGATTCAAAATTGGTTTAGTTTCATCCATCTTGAAATTCTTCAAAGTACCACATACAAATTTCTTTTGAGAAATAAAAATGCCTCGATCAAATTGAAAATCCTCAATTCTAAGGAAATAAGATATAAGCACTATATTGATAACCTCAAGCTGCTTAAACATGGCTTCTCGGAGCTCAACAATTATCTCTAGATTATTTACTGTAAAAATCAAATCATCTACGTACAAGAACATAATAATAACAAGAACAGAATAATAACATCATCACAGATAAAAGATATAACATATCAAATGTGCTTAGATGGATGTCTATGAAATGTATGAGTAGTAAAATAAGAATCAATCCTCGTATAGCAGGTTCTTGTTTCAAACCCTACAAAACCCTTCTTAATCTATACACCTTATCCTCCTCATCTCTTTGGGTAAAAATTGCCGTACATACACTTTCTCATCAAGTACTCCATTGAAGAAAATAGATTGACATCCATTTGATAAATTCTCGTTTTCTGTTGGCGGTAAGAAAAATTATCAAACAGAAAGTGTCAAGTCTAGCAATAGGCACAAACACTTCAAAACAGTCAATCTCAGTTTCTGCTTGTATTCCATTGCAATCAACCTTACCTTAGATCTCTCCACTTCTTTATTGGACTAGTAATTTGTCTTGTACACCCATTTCACTCCAATAGCCTTTTTACCAGTTGGAAAAGTATTATTTTTTTCGATGACATGATTTCTTTATCCATTGCTTTCACCCATTGATCATATTGTGCTATCTCTTGATAAACAACACAACATGTAAATAAAACAAAACAACTACTTCTTCATCAAAAGAACTATTATCTTAAATAACAGTATAATCATGTAAACGAGTGAGCAACTATATATGGCAATGTGAACGGCTCATTAACTCAGTCTATGATCCTAATAACGAGTGAAGCTGAAAATCACTATATTCATCATCTTTGTCAAAATTTAAAGTAACTTTTGCAGCCTTAGGATCTCCACCAGACCAATCTCAAATACATCCCTCATCAAAAGTCATATATGAGCAAATAATTACTTTTTCTAAATCTAAATTGAATAATTTGTAAGCCCAAGATACTTCACTATAGATAACAAATAACCATTTTTCTCTTTTCATCAAGCGTCTTTCTCAGTTGATCAAGAATATGAGAATCAACGATGGACCCAAATATTCCAAGATGACAAATGGGTGGTCTTCTACCATTCTAAGCCCCTTTAGGACTTTTTTCAGGGGGACTCATTGTAGGACATTTGCCTAATTAATAAATAGCACAAGCAATCACCTCTATCCAAAAGGATTTTGGCATATTTTTCAACTTCCAGATACATCTCAGCTACTCTATTTTGTTGTGTAATATACCTGACTATCAACTGATGCTCAAAAAAGGCTCAATTACTTATTCCACGTGTATGTTCGATTTTCGTCTAGACTTAAACACCCCTCCCCAGAAGGTTCAAGGCTAGAAATCAATATATTTGGATTGACCTGTAAATAGATTCGTAACTTTTCGACCTATAAATAAATTCTTAATTTTTCGAACCAACCAATATCTAATTCAAATCCCCTCTATGTGAAGTGTACATCTTGGATTTGTCAATTATGTTATAGTTGAAGTCCTACTCATGCTGATATTTCAGAAGCCTCCAATATACTTGAGACGATGATTGTTTTTCCAAAGAAATAAAGTTTAGAGAGATAAGCTCTTATTTTTAGAATTTTCTAAATCAAAAAAATAAAAATAGAAATTAAAGTTCGTTAGAATTCGTGAATTTCTCTAATTTATTAGACCTTTATGTTTATATAGAAGAGTATCGTGGACTTAGATGCCTTAATATTTTCAACATGATCAATGACTAAAATACTTTTGGACCTAGAAGGATATTCAAAAAGCAAATGAGAAGCTTAAGACAACATGAACAGGGGACTAGAATAATTTCAAATAGTAAAAGTGTCAAAAGGTGGGAGTCATAGAGATTTGAAAGAAACAGTCATAATAAAATGAATGTTAATATGATAATGAATTTGACTTGATGCTGAAGAAAAACAGAAAGGTTAGAGAGAAGGATTGAAAAGTAAGAATAAAGAGAGAACGGGGGCAAAAGAAAAACAAAGGAAAGGAAGAAAAAAAAGGTAGTGTGGCGCAGTTGGCATTTTGCACTTGGCTTGGCAGGAGAGATTCATATTTTTTGTTTAGAATATTGTGTGCGTAATGGGTACGTGGTCAACAATCAATTCCCTTGGGAGATTCTCAGCGTAACCCGTAATTTAACATAGTGTTTGGTAAGTAAAATGATATATGTTAATATAAAAAAATTATGTAAAATTATGTAATAATACTTGTGTAATTTTATTTTAAATCACAAAGTTTATAAGTAATATCGTACACCAAGTCTATTTAAGAATTTTTTAATTCCTTTGGTGTTGGTGGGGCTCCCCATGAAATGTGATAGCATGGGCCATCGAGAAATATTTAGACGGACTCGATTCACGGAATAGTTCCGTAAATTTTTTAGTTCAGAAGTAACCACATCATTCATACGATAAACTATGAGTGATGTGATTCATCTAAGTATTTCCCGTGGGCCATCAAACCTATGGACGGTCCAATGGTGGGTTCTATAATTCCATTCTATTCGGGTAAATAACAACGGCCTTTTCGAACAACATAATAAAGAAGGAACATGCGGGTACAGTACCAAAAACTAGCAAATCTGACGGGCGGAGGGAGGCAAAACCGCAGCGGACCTTTCATCCTTCTTCTTTTGGGTAAAAAACCAACGAATATAAAAGAATAATAATAATAAAAAAAAAAACCCACGAATATAATATAGCCATTTATTCTTCTTCTCCTTGAATTCTTCATTCAATCAGACTCTGTTTGGTCCGAAAAGACAATAATATATACTTGTTCCCACTGCTCTCAATTCTTATCCTATACATATCAACAAAAACAATTTTATGCTACTAAAACATATACATGCCTTTATTTTGTTAATCCCCCGATCTCCATGAACGACAGAGTTGAGAGTTAAAAAAAAAAAAAAACAGTAATTAAGTCGTAGAGCGAGTTTTGCTTTGAAATTAATTTTGATCCATTCCCTGAAAACCCAGAATCAGAATCAGAATCCAAAGCAAAAGGAAAGGAGGCAGAAATGGAAATGGAAATGGAAATGGAGATGAATAACAAGAATTACGAGCGGAGGCACAAGACTAAGATCGTTTGCACTCTGGGTCCAGCTTCCCGCTCCGTTCCCATGCTGGAGAAGCTTCTCAGGGCCGGCATGAACGTCGCCCGTTTCAACTTCTCCCATGGTTCCCACGAATACCACCAGGAGACCCTCCGCAATCTCCGCACCGCCATGGACAACACCGGCATCCTCTGTGCCCTCATGCTCGACACCAAGGTTACCGATTTCCTTTGGATATTTTTTTCCATTTCTTTCTTGCATCCATTTTATTAACTTTTTTTGTTCATGAAGGCATATATTTCTGACATGATCATCATCATGATGTGGATTACATTTAAATTTTTTTTTCTTCTGTACTTTCTTCTTTGGTTTTCCATCGGAACTTATATGTTATTATTACCATACCATGTCACGTGCTTCTTTTCTGATACTACTACCTACGGGACATGAGAGTGAGTATTTCGTGCACCACGCGCGCCACGTGGCGTGTCACGTGGTGCACTAGAACCAATCACACATCGCCAAATAATACAAGATATGACCCACCATTATCACATGACGATAAATTATTGGTTCTAGTACACCACATGACAATGCACGTGATATATTGTATACTTTTCCACGGGACATAGTGAGCCCTGCTTCTGCATTGCATGAACAGTTCATTCCAATTTCCCACATTTTTCTTTTCTGAATCTTGAGAATGGAAAACAAAAAAAAGTTTCATTTTTTATGCTCCAATTATGAACTCGTTTAAGCTTTTGTTTACTTAAATCGAAATCGGCTTTTCTCTAGATGCCATTAACATAATTAAATTTTTGAAATTTTTATGATTTGCTGCTTTACTTTACATCTCTCTTGACAACAAAAATGTTGTTGTGGCCTGTGGTATTACCCGCCTAAGTGGAATTTTAGTTAACGGCTATGAATGCCTTTCAAAATAAGAAGAAATTATACATTCTGGACTGTCATTATTGTAGTAAACTTGGTAGTATGCAATGTTTTGGGGCAATAATGGCAATAGGAAATTTGATAAAGTGTCAGCTACTCTATGAACAAGGTTTCCGACATCACTGTTGAGTTTGCTGAGTGTGATTTTGTTTATTTTGCCAGGGTCCAGAAATTCGAACAGGGTTTTTAAGAGACGGGAAGCCTGTCCAACTGAGACAGGGTCAGGAGATCACTATCTCTACCAATTACTCCATCAAAGGAGATGAGAATATGATCTGCATGAGCTACAGAAAGTTGGCCGAGGATGTAAAGCCAGGAAGTGTAATACTATGCGCAGATGGTACAATTTCGTTTACTGTTTTGTCTTGTGACAGAGAGCAGGGAACTGTTCGATGCCGCTGCGAAAACACTGCTGTTCTTGGTGAGAGGAAGAATGTCAATCTCCCTGGTGTTATTGTGGATTTGCCAACTTTGACAGAAAAAGACAAAGAAGACATCTTGAAATGGGGAGTTCCAAATAAAATCGACATGATTGCTCTGTCATTTGTGCGTAAAGGCTCAGATCTGGTTGAGGTTCGGAAGTTGCTTGGTGAACATGTAAAGACTATCCTTCTTATGTCAAAGGTTTGTCAGCATATCGTCTCATAGAGGAAAAGATATGTCCTTTTAATTTAGAGAAAAATAATAGTATATTTTTCAGAGTGCTGGAGTTATCCGCCTCTTTAAATTTGGAGTAAAGGTTAAACACCACCCCACAGTCACAGGAGGGCTAAATGGAGAAATATTAAGTATGGTTTAATCTTGCAGAATCAGAATCATCCAGGCCAATATAATAATGCTGACAATGTCAGAAGCCCCCGCCGGGGAAAAAAAACCCAAAAAAAAAAAAATCTTTCTACAGTAAAAATGGAAAAGAAGAAAGGAAAAAGGAAGTTGTGTCCATCTCTTAGATAATGATCTGGTTTTAATGCAAGCTGCATCCAGAACAGGTCTTGTTGTCTAATTACTTAAAATGGGCTTTCTTTTTGAGTTATAGCGAATGATTAATTTTCTTTCTCTAAGAGAGAAAATTATATTTATGACTTAAATAGTCAGCTGGAAATCTTGGAAGTCGTACTTGGACAGTAGACATAGATACAGGGAGAAGGGTTTCAAGTTTATCTAAGGTTTATGGTTCATTCCCTGTCAGAAAAAACTCAATCGTAATATTCTTCCTACATGTTATGTGTTGCCTTTTTTGTAGGTGGAAAATCAAGAAGGGGTGGCAAATTTTGACGAAATTCTGGCCAATTCCGATGCATTTATGGTAGCACGAGGTGATCTGGGAATGGAAATTCCTATTGAAAAGATATTTTTGGCTCAAAAAGTGATGGTTTACAAGTGCAACATCCATGGGAAACCGGTTGTCACGGCTACACAGATGTTAGAGTCGATGATCAAATCTCCTAGACCAACAAGGGCAGAAGCCACAGATGTCGCCAATGCAGTTCTTGATGGCACAGACTGTGTGATGCTTAGTGGTGAAACAGCTGCTGGAGCTTATCCAGATCTTGCGGTCAGGACCATGGCCAAAATTTGCATAGAGGCAGAAAGCACAATTGATTATGGAGATGCCTTCAAGAGGATAATGGCAAATGCACCAGTTCCTATGAGCCCATTAGAGAGCCTTGCATCTTCAGCTGTTCGAACAGCTAACTCAGCAAAAGCAGCTCTTATTCTGGTGTTAACCAGAGGAGGAAGTACTGCAAAGTTGGTTGCCAAATATAGGCCTGGCATGCCAATATTGTCAGTGGTTGTCCCAGAGATTAAGACTGATTCTTTTGATTGGTCTTGCAGCGATGAATCTCCAGCCAGGCATAGCTTGATTTTCAGAGGGCTGGTTCCAATTCTCTGTGCAGGATCTGCTAAAGCTTCTCATGAGGAGTCAACTGAAGTGGCGTTGGACTTTGCACTTCAACATGCTAAAACAAAGGGACTCTGCAAGGAAGGAGACGCCATTGTCGCCTTGCACCGTGTTGGAACTGCTTCTGTCATCAAGATTGTGACTGTGAAGTGACTTTGATTTTTAGTCCCAATGATAATTCATGGGTTTGACTGTGGCAAAGTAAGAAATAATGCTTTTTCGATTCATGGGTTTGGTTGTTGCAAAGTAAGAAATAATGCCTTTTCGATTCTGCTTGCTATTTTTGCATTTGCAGTGGAGAGAGGTCTACTATTTTTGCTTGTATTTCCTTTCTAATTTTTGCTTTGGACCTCTGTTAAGCGTTGGTCAGCAAAATTTTTCATCCTAAGACGAAAGTCACAATTTTTTGCTATTTATAATATATAATTGATATCATACTGAGACCAAGGTTTTGGTCTCTCTGTGTGTAGCCTTTGTCGTGATTCAAATCTTCCATACACCATCTAATTATTTTACCCGCCAATTATATTTAATACAAAATTACCTTGTATCTTAAATGACACGACGTAATTTCTATATAACTATGTTTTATCATGTAGTTTTATGTTGTAATTTCATATAGTACGAGGATTTGGATTGTATTTATTGTGGACTGCATTTCTCGTATCATCTCAGCGTGAAAGAATCTCTCTCTCTCTCTCTCTCTCTGTTTGTGTGTGTATGTGCACATTAACGCATGCGCGGTTGCTGTGCCGATCAGCACGAGCTTTGCAGTGGTCGATCATATTAGTGGTAAAGGCCAAATCTTACGTGGTAAAGGCCAAATCTCTGTCTAGACTAGTAGTTGTACCCCCGGATGGGCCTCGCCAGCATGTAATCTCTGTCAAGGATTCATTACAGAAATAACTGATAGCATATTATTTCTTGTCACAAGTATGGCCTTAGTTTCATTTAGAACCAAAAATCAGACCAGACCAAACCAAACCGTATTGAAAGCAGACTGAAACCAGAACTAAAACCGCCATGGAACCGTAAGTAATGATTCTAGTTCTGGTTTTTAAAAAAACAAATAAAACTAAAACCGGAACCGAAACCGAAATTGAAACCGACAGTTCCAGAACTTAAATAGTAAAATAAAAATAATTAAAAAAGAAAAAATTAAAATTAAAAAAAGAAATAGCTACTTAAAATATCATGTAACTTTTCTTCTACTTAAAATATCTTCTATTAAAAATGTAATATATTTTTTATTATTTAATAATGTAATTTATTTATTCATAAAATTTATATCGCACATTTATTTTTGATAAAATAATAATAAAATCAAAAATATTATTTCTTTTAAAGTGCAGTTTTAGTTCCAAAACCGTTTTATAAAGAATAATTTTGGTTCCTTGAAAAAGTAAAAGTAGAACCACCAGTTCTGGAACCGTCCCTAGAGCGGTTCTTGGGACCGCTCTACATGATACGGTTCTCGTTCCATTATTTCAAGGAATCAGAACAACCAGTTTCGGAGCTGTAACTGGCGGTTCTAGAACCGTAACCATGTCTAGTCGATGACTCACATCACTAGCCGAGTAGGTCCCCACAAGAAATGTTGTGATTTAATCTTTAACCACATCATCTTTTTGGCAGCTCATTTACAAGGTATTTTCCGATGAATAAAGAATAACATGATTCAAAAGATCGTGGCAGCTCATGCAAAAACATAACTAAAACTTTCTATTGCAGACACAAAGTCAATGTAATTTCCCACCACATATACAGAAAGAATTCAGATACTAAAAATAAAAAATCCACAATATACACTCCATATATATCAACAGAGAAGAACAAAAAACACAATATGTTCATGCATGTCTACAATTAATTAAGCAGAGAAGTGTATATATACACAAGGAAGGCCAAAGAAATCCAAGCAACAGCAAGGACATTAAACTTGTTATAAAGATTATGATCACACACTTAACTATCATCTGGATAAGCAGTACGATGGGATGCATTATCTGATGACTCTGGTAAAGAAGAGGTTGTCGACGATGAATTACCATTGCTAGATTGGGAACCCGATGATGAAAACAAACTGCTGAAAGGCCATGGAAGCGGTAGTGAAAACCGCCTTGCATTTCCACTCCTTCCACTCTCTTCTCTCCCTTCACTTCTGCTGCCGCCAGCATTATTACTCTCTGCATCACTGCGACTGCTGCTATTCCTAGACTCATTTGACTCGAGTTTTGATTCGTCCGAAGGCAACTGGTACCGACAAACAGGGCATGAACTATGAAGTTCCAGCCACGGCAGAATACACCCTGGATGGAATTTATGCCTACAGGGCATCTCTTTTGCTTCGGCACCAATCTCAAAGTCTTCCAAACAAACAGAACACTGTATGGTTTCCTCAATTCTCACAGTGGGCATGGCTTCTACGGCCTCCTTCTTAGCTGGTGGAGTTCCATATCTGTTTGGATCGTTCTCTGCCAAGTGCTGCAGCAATAAGTCTAATCCAGGACCAACAAAATAATCCCCCAAGGAGCCAAAGGCTTGATTCTGGGAGTTAGTATTTGAATCATGCGAACCCTGCACAATGATTGTCTGATTGAATGGATTTATCAGAATCACACGCTCTCCATCCCTGCTCTCTTGATCTCTAGCACGGACATGATGTTCGGAGTTTTCTGACTCGGATAACATGCCAGCTCGAATACCCTCGAGAAGCTGCAGGATGGTGGCCGAGCTTCTTCTCCTCCTTCGAATGATCGATGATAGTTCGCGGTCTAACTCTGACTCTCCCTCATGGTGATGGTGACGGCG
Organism: Mitragyna speciosa; assembly: GCA_024721245.1. Classification (NCBI taxonomy): domain Eukaryota; kingdom Viridiplantae; phylum Streptophyta; class Magnoliopsida; order Gentianales; family Rubiaceae; genus Mitragyna; species Mitragyna speciosa. Next base: position 325,319 of record CM045565.1, read on the forward strand.
ATGATTATCTAGTTCAATGTCCTGATCATCGTCATCATCGTCATCCCCAAATTCTAGACGTCTGAATCTTCGGCGACGACGTGGGTTGGTCATCATGCCAAGCAAGATTGGAGCCCAGAGGGAAAGAGCTCGATCTGAATCGAAGCCTCCAAAATCAGGGGGGGTTTCATTTGCTGGGGCACCTGCAGTGGCCATTTCTTCGATAAATCCACCTTGACAGACAGGGCATTTAATTGTCTCAACCTCCATGATTGGACTAACAATTTGAGAGCACGCGTGACACCAATATCTTGAGATCTGTGCTTCGTCCATTTTGCAGTCCTGTCCTATGAACCTTGGTTAGGCTTTTACTCCTTTTTCTGTCACCATTAAACACAAAATAATCGTAAATAACATCAACAACAATTGGCATAAGAAAAGCTTAGCAGAATTAACACATTCAGCCAAACCACCACAAAAAAAAAAAAAAAAAATGGTGGAGGGTGACGATTGGCGAACGAGAATGATGAATTTGGGAATCTATCCTTAAACTTTAAATATTACAGATCGAACTAAAACTTAGCATCATGATAGGCGGATGCTAGTGAATGGCCATCCAATTCCAAGTGATGTGAAAAAATCATCAGGACGCATAATTTACAAGAAGAACAAAAGTAGACCACTTTTCAAGAACCCATTGTAGCAGTAGAAACGAAACAAGGACAAATAAAATAAAATGAAATAAAAAAATAGAAAGAGGCGATATGATAACATAGAGAGGACAGATCAAGTTGATATCAGTTGACGGGGGGAAGCTGTTCAAAAATCTTACCGGTTGATGGTAAATAATTGTCTGACAAAAGCAGAAAAGGAGAGGGTTTCCGGCAGAATCTGTAGATCCAATTCCAAAAGGGATGAATTGTGTTACCAACAAATCAAAAATGCAAAGAATTCAATTCTGGGCGGATACACAAATGTAGTTTGAAGAAAATTAGGCAGCTAGGTAGGTAGGCAGGGTGATGCAATGAGAAGGTTAAAAAGAGAAGGATCTGGAATTCTGGAACCGCACACACAAATGATAGAACCTTTTGACGTTTTAATACTCCTTTTGAATTTCAGCCGCCTTCCTCTCTCTCTCTCTCTCTCTAACCGTCAACCGAAATTTCCATGTTTGTACTTATTTCAAGCATGATAAATAAGAACAGACTAGTACTAACCTTTATTTACAGGAAGAAGACCAGTCAAACTGAATAATATACACAAATATATCAATTCTACTTTTAATATTAAAAAAGAAAAGAGAAAGTAAGAAAATAATATGGTAGCAGAAAATTACCAGGAAACAAAAGAAGAAGCTGCAAAGCCCAGAAACTGGAAAATATATAGGGATGATATGGGATTCTTGGGGAGGGATTGTGATTATCTTTGGTTGCTCTTTGTTTCTGGCTCTGGTTTTTTGCAGCTTTCCTTTTCCTTCCACAAAGACCAGAGATGGTTTGTGATCGCACGAATAAATGGGCTGTGTTGTGGACATATGTGTATGTACGGGGCCTCCACCTCTATGTGACCGTCTGTTATTTTAATAAACACAATATGTATGCATTTGAATTGAGCGCTTTGTTTAAATAGTATTTTTTGGAGTGTTTTTTAAAAATTATTTTTGTTGATTTTTTTTTAAAAAGTAAAAATGTGTTTTAATTGTGAAAATATTTTTAATTTGTTTAAAAATTTTGTAACAATTTTAAGAACTTTTTATATAATTATTTATAAAAATAAATATTTTTTGTGATTAATTATGTAAAAATTCTCTAAAATTATTACAAAATCCGAAACAACATTTGAAATTTATAATGAAAATTTTGTAAAAAAATTTGATCAAAAAATTTTCAATATTTCCAAACACACTTGTAAAAAAATTTTCCCAAGAAACTTCAAAAAATGGCATCCAAACAGAACCGGATATTTTTTATACATTGAAGAGAATGATCCACCCAACAAATAATTACTGCATTTGGAGGGGAAATATATAATTTCTTTTTCTTTTCTCTTAAAGAAGAGAAAATGGATGATTTATTGAAGAGGTTGACAAAGACCCGTCATTCACTACTGGTTATATTATCAGAGATTAGATTATTATATACGTAAAGGTGAGTCAGGATGAGGAGGAGTTGCCGAGGAAGGTGCACAAATATTTTTGTTTTTTTAAAAAAATAAAATAAAATAATGGTTGCGTTGGGGGAGAAGAAGGGATCACTCAAAGCAAAGCAAGAAAGACGAGTGAGTCATTTGACAAAGGCAGCAAATCCAGCTGCAGGCAGCACAACGCCACAACTTAACCGCGTCTTCCTTTTAAAATTCCAATTCCAATTCCAATGCATATTTTTTTTTTCTAAAGAGTTAATTACACTTTGACCCCTAAAAGTGGGGATAACCAACACTTTGCCCCCCTCAATGTAAAAAACCTACACTTTGCACCTAAAATTTTGGCTTTCAATTTTTTTTATTACCCTTATTTTGTATAAATTATTAAAAGACTAAATTGCCCTTACAAATCATGTCCATTGACAAAAATGCCTATAGACACTAAACATAATTTTTTTTACTTATTTTGTTCTATGCATGTCTATCATTTTCGTATATGCGTTTATATGTTTAATTTTTAAAAAATGTATATTTTGAAAAATATATGTACATGCTATTTCACTAAACATACAAAATATATAAAATTTTTGTTGTAAGATACTTTGCGAATATTATTTTAATTTATGAAAATTTTTAAAACTTGCATAATATTAATAACATATCTTTCACATTATATACATAAAATAAAAATTTATATCCAAATTTGTATACGTGTATATATATAAATCCAATATGATGATAGAACTTTAATGAATGTAATATGTCTAATATATTATTCTACGGTAATATCAAATTTAACTCTTTTCTTTGTACATGAGATATCACATTAATTGAAAGTTTATCATATTATTAGTTTTACATATATACATGTATAAAAATTTGGATATAAATCTTTAATGTTTTGCATATAATGCAAAAAACATCTCTTTACTATTATGCAAATTTTGAAATTTTGTAAAAATTGAAATATTATTCGTGATATATTTTATAGTTAAATTGTATGTAAAAATATTTATAAAAATATTATATGTATTGCATATTAAACGAATATGATAAATATGCATGAGATAAAATAGAAAAAACAAATAAGTTTTAGTGTGTATGTATGTTTATCAATAGACATGTATTTATAAGGACAATTTAGTCTTTTAACAATTTATACAAAATAAAGGTAATAAAAAAAATTCAAAGTCATAATTTTTGGAGCAAAGTGTATGCTCTTTGCATTCAGGAGGGCAAAGTATTGGTTACCCCCACTTTCAGGGGGCAAAGTGTAATTAACCCTTTTCTAAATCACTCAGCCCACCAAAAGTTGCATCACAATTGCGTGCTCCTTTTACCATCACATTATATATACTAGGCAATTCATACTGCACACTGCGCGGTAAATGCCCAGCAATTGTTTATATGTTGAGTGAGGAATGATTATTGTTATTTTATGTTTAAAAATGTTATTCAAATACCTTAGGATTAGCATAAAAAAATACTTTTTACTATATACTTGGTAAAGGTTTGCTAAATTAAAATAGCATATGTTAGCATGCCTTCGGTTAAAAAATCAACCGCGTCGTTAATTCATATTTCTTGTAACAAGAAAAAGCACTGTTAAAATAATTTTATCCATGAGCGTCTAGTACACACTTCACAACACTTTTTATCAACAAACAAAAGGAAAAAACTAAGTTCGAATAAATATGGTTGTCAGTATCCCCCATAATCAACAATGACCTTGTTTCCCCGAGATACTTAGACACTGGACATACTTCCCATGTCACCAGCTACAACAACATCCTTAATACCTAATTGAATACTCCTGTGCTGCAAGCATATTCGCTGCAATGGCCAAAATGAGGAAACCATATGGTAAATAAGAAAAATTCAAAGAAAAATGGAAACGAAAGAATAAATTACCCATAAAAAGGGTATAAAGGGAGAGAGAATATTCTCAAAATTAGGAGCAACTGCTACCATTTTTGGGAGGAAGAAAAGAAATAATCACTGATCAGAAAACATACCTCGCTAAATTTCCTTTATTAAATAGCACTCTAGATTCATGGGACAACCACAAAGTTAGCAAAAAGAAAGAAACTTTATGTTAAGTTCTACAGGCAAGCATTATCCTTTTCGTAATCAAGTTAAAAGCTTCCCCCATCTTTGTACAGGCACGTATTATCCTTTTTGCAATCAAAGTTTAAAGCTTCCAAAATCTTTGTTCTCTTACAGTTTCACTTCCCAACTAACCGAAAAATCAATACTACAGAAAACCAACCCCAAAATAAAAAATAAAAAAAGTAAAAAATATATATACAATTTACAGTAACATCGTCAGGAGAATGACCATAGAATTAACTTAAACGTACTACATACCGAGTTCTTGCAGAGATCGACATTAAGATCCACCACTAAATAATAGCACAAAGGTTGGGCAATAATAATCCAAAAGTGAATCAACTAAGGTCCACAAACAAACTACTGCACGACTGAAAGCCTCAAACAAAAACATGCTAACTTAGAATTTCACCTTACAATCCTGAATGCTCTTACTGTTTATGTTTATTTGGATCTCTATGCAGACACGTCAATTAATTAAAAAAAAAAAAAACATAACTTGCATGATGACAGGGAGATAAATAAATTACCTGGCATGCGAAGGCGCAATTGCAAGCAGAGGACAACGCTTCCCTTAGAACCACAGTACCACCTAGACTGACAATTTTCCAGTTAAATTGCCACTTACAAACACAACTTTAACACAACGACAATACTTCTAAAAATATAGGCCACGGGAAGCTTCCGTTCAAATTTGGCAGAAAGTACCTTCTTATCAAATTAAATTATTTTTTTAAGAGTGAAAATAGGTGAGTAACAGAAACTTGTCTTTCCCAAAATTTGACATTTTTGTTTGTGCTCACTCATACAAACGACTTTTGTATAGATAAAAAAATGCAGCATTACTCTATAAGAAGAACAAGGACAAGCAGTTTGACATAAAATTAGCATGCTGACAACCTCTCCTCAGTTAACAATAATAGAGTTGGCTCTCAACATTTCTTGCAATTTAAAAAGTTTAATTCTAGGACATTATTACAACCACCATATCTAGATTAGTTTCATTCATCAAAGTTTGAAACAATTAAATAATCAAATACTACAAACACATGCATACAGACAGATGCATGGAATATATTTTGTCAGAAGTCAAGCTCAAAACCACATTGAAATCATTCCAGCGATAATATGAGAACACAAGTGAGGAAAAAAATTGCTTCGCAAACCAAAAAAGAAAAGAATATCCTCAACACCATTAAATTGGAAAGCAGCAACTCATAAGCTTCATACAGAAAAGTCATACACCCAGAGTTATAATGAAAAAGTATTAGTTTTTTGAAAAAAGGAAAAAAACAGAGTAAGGAACACCAAGAATGATTCTAGTTATTTAACACAAACCTGGAAGAAACGCACAAGAAGAAAAATTATCCCAACATGCAAGAAAACAGAGAAAAAGAGAAGCTAATAAGAGTCAAAAGAAGACCATGGAAGAAGGGAAGCTAAGAAAGCCATAAAGAAAAAAAAAGGTGGAATATTTTTTAGCAAAATTTAGCAACTAATGTAATAAATAAATGTCACAAGGACAAAGGAAAAATTAAAACAGAATGAATAAAGGAAAAGAGATCAAGGTGGGAAAAAGATACCTGGTTATTGAAAGCAGCAACTAACAACAGAAATGCCATTGCGTACCTGCAAAAGAAAGGGAATAGGATACGAGATTTGCAAATAGTAAAAAAACAAACAATTGTTGGTAGAAATCAGTAACTAACAAATGCAAGAGGAGCAGTTGGAGCTTGGAAACGGGTAAAATGGAAGGGAAGAGAAGAAGAAAGACATGCACAAATCTTAAAAGTAGGAGGGGAAAAACAAAAGAAAAGAACCCGTGCTACAGTTGTAGGCATCTCTCTAATCATGAAGTATGGTACCGCAAGAAAAAACAGCCTTTCTGGGAAGATCGCAAATCAATCTGACACTGCCTTAAGTAGGAAATTACCAATTTAACCAATTGTCATAAAGAATGCATTGCTGATAAAAAGCAAGATTGAAAAAGTAAAAAAGGCACGTATCCATGGGCAGTTGGAGAAGAATACGATTGACATACATCACACAAAAAGAAAAGAATGAAAAGAGCAATTAGAGCATAAAATTGACGGATGGAAAAGAAACAAACTGACAAAGCAACAATAATTCCCTATGCAAAGTAACTGTAGATATGAGAAAACGGATAACAAGTGCATTAATGAGACAAGTTGTTAATCGGTCAATCACAAAGAAGGATGCAATAACCAGTATGTTCTTGCCATTGGAATGCGAGCAGCAGTCAAATGCATAGAATTTACCATTCCATAATGTATTAATGTTAAAACATTTAGTTCTAAATAGAGAATTGTACAAAGAAAATTCAGATCCATCCAAAAACACCAATCCATAAGAAATCCTTAAAAATCAAGCTCCGTATTACAAATTGCTGAGAAAAAAGATATTACATTCCTGTAATTTCTCTAAACTTACTGCAGAATTTTCCAATCTAAAATAAAAAGTTAAAGTGAATATAACCATAAAAGAATTAAAAATACGATATTTTTTAATGCATACCTTTTCAATTTATTTGGAATCTGTCCATCTCTAGAAAACCAAAAGTCCAACGAAGAAAAACTGTAAGCATGGTCAAATCAAACAGGTTACAAGCACAAAAGCATTCATTTTTTTTAAATGGAGATTTTTTTGCACCAAAAATACAAATAACATGATTCATGTAAAGTAAATTTATACTACAATCCAGATGTTCCTTATGACAAAACTACAAGTATGATTCCAGCACATTCAACATACCAAATTGCATCTTTTCATGTTTTTCCTACCAATATAAGCTAATGACACAGATAATGCAACTCATATGGGCCCTTCTAGTTTCTCACATACAATGTTAATCTATCTCATTCTCCATTAGTACCACTTCTACACGAAATAAAATTCAGGGCCTTAAATTGGGTCATGTTCAAAACTGATTCAATCTGAATTCCAAGTCTAAACACAAACAATTTTTCCTTCCTTAATTGCATGAAATCAAATCTCCATTAACAATATCAATAAAGATGATAAATTACCATGGTAGCTTTGATTACAGCCCCTCGAGCTAAGTAAAGAGTCATGTGGATTGTAAACTTAAAGCTCCCAGTTAAGTACACTCCAGGAGGTATGTAAAGAAATGTGCCACTCCTCCTCAAATGCTCAATTCGATAAACTGCTTCCCTGAATGCCATAGTATTAAGTGTCTTTTCATCTCCAACCCCTTCAAAATCGGTTAATTGATTAAAATATTGTTAAAAAAAAAATTCATACCCCATTTGTAGTTACTGTGGAGATTTTGGTAAGTTTTATGCCCACCGCGTTTGACAAACGCGGTGGGCTAATTTTTTTTTTTTTTAATTCAGCAAGTCACCGCGTTTGGCAAGTGCGGCGGGCCCGCCGCACCTGCCAAACGCGGTGACCAATAGATTTACCTTTTTTTTTTTTTTGTTAGTTGTGCGTTTCTTTTTTTTTATTATTATTATGGTGCACACTTTCATTTATGTGCACCATAATTTTTGAGGCTAAAAAAAAAAAAAGATTACAATGTCAACATATTTGGGGATATCGACCTGGAATCCGTGGCCTACTAGATATAATTGACAATGAAGACTTCCACTTTGATAGGGAAAGATTAGACAATATCAATAATTGAATGCATTGAAAAAAAAAAAAAAAAAGCTAATGTGATTTCAAGTAAACTAGTAGAATTAAAGTCATTAAAAATATTGATAACGAAGAAATACTTTAACAGATGTTGTGCATTTTACCTATTTTTAGAAATCGAAAAATGAACCTAAGATTTCCTAACGAGAATAAATATCGTTATAGTTCAGAATTAATTTTGAATTATATTAAAATTTAATTTAACATGAAATAGAAATTGTAAAGAAATGTGTGAGAAATTAGAAATCTGAACTTATGTTTAGCAAGAGACAATGATTAAAAAGTACAATAAAAATGAAATTTACTTTTACTAAACGTTGAATTTGATAATGTAAACATTTGATTGTTGTAAAATAAGTGACTCGGTCATTGAGTTCAAATTTTACAGGGATAATTACGAATATCTAGAATGGTGACATTTTATTTTGAATTCAAGACATGTGAGAATGATTACATATTAAACTTTTACACGAATTTCTCAAGTACCAAATTCGGCATGTGCTAAATTACAATCCAAAAATTTCTCGTCGATTATCATTGTTAATAATACTAATGCCTCATTCAATTTTTTACCTTTTAATCTTAGTATTCTAAATAATAATAGTTGACGAAAAGTTAAACAAATGCAATTCGACAAGTATCAAATGTAGCATACAAGAAATGCCAAAATTTGCACTTCTCAAAAGTGTGCACAACTAACAAAAAAAAAAAAAAAGTAAATCTATTGGTCACCGCGTTTGGCAGGTGCGGCGGGCCTGCCGCACTTGCCAAACGCGGTGACTTGCTGAATTAAAAAAAAAAAATTAGCCCACCGTTCAATCCGTTATGGCAATAATCTTACCAAAATCTCCACAGTAACTACAAATGGGGTATGAATTTTTTTTTTAACAATATTTTAATCAATTAACCTTCAAAATCCGTTATCAATATCTTATCATTCTAGTACCTTATCCGCACAATGCCGGAGCAAGCCACCCATTCAGCAACTACCACAGTTGTTTGAAAGCAAAGCAGTAGCCAAAAAGGCAAAAACTAACGCTAAACTTGGACGCACTTTAGAATCCGGATGGATTTTTCACCTTTTTGAGTAAAGAAAAACTACACCACGTATTAAAAACTTGAGCACAGCTAAGAATAAAAAGGTAAAACATAAAATTATGTACAAATTGTGAACCTGTATCTTTATTTTTCTGGGTCTGAGCCATTTTAGCCTCAATTTCTTTAATCTTTTCCATGATTCGCACGGTTCCTAAATTTTACCTGTCAGGTCAAGAGAAATAGCAGAAAAGATTACTAATAAAAAATTAAAAAAATTAAAAAATGAACCCAGATTAAGAAAACGGTAAAACGGCAAGAATGTATGCATAAAGATCTTAGATCAATCCGTAAATAAGAAAACTTCAAACAAAAATATGAAAAGAAAAATTCAATTTACCCATAAAAATAGGAATACGGGAAAGAAAATAGAGCCCCCGGGAAAATAAAAAGAGAGAGGGATAGAAGAAGAGAGGAAGATGTAGAAAAATGGAGGGGAGAGCAGATGAAGGGATGAAGGAAGAGATGTCTGAGAAAAAGCTTGGAGTAGTATAGACTTTTTCTTTTTCACCCCGAGCCCCCTCCTAGTAGAAAACTACTCAGTCCCAGGCAAAAAAGTAAACATCACTTCGTAACAGATCTCAATATTTTTTTTTAAGATCTAACGATCACAAGATGGTATAATACACAATTTAAATTAGATTGACACAACAACTCTACGAGAAGGGAAAAAAATAATTGCAAAAGGTTAATTGATGAGAATATTGTTAAAAAAAAATTAATACTTCATTTGTAATTACTGTAAAAAATTTGATAAATTTTTTGCCTGTTGCGTTTGGCAAATATGGTGGATAAATTTTTTTTTTTAATTAACAAGGTCGTCGCGTTTGACAGGAGCGGCGGGGCAAAAAAGTAAACATCACTTCGTAACAAATCTCAATATATTTTTTTTAGATCTAACGGTCACAAGATGGTACAGTACACAATTTAAATTAGACTGACACAACAACTCAACAACTCTATGAGAAGAGAGAAAAATAATTGCACAAGGAAGAGGTTAATTGATTAGAATATTGTTTAAAAAAAAATTAATACTCCGTTTATGATTATTGTGGAGGATTTGGTAAATTTTATGCCCACCGCATTTGGCAAACGCAGTGGGCAAACTTTTTTTTTAATTAACAAGGTCGTCGCGTTTGGCAGGAGCGGCAGGCCCGCCGCACCTACCAAACACGGCAACCGCCAACACTCGACCAGCGCGTTTGGCAGGCTTTCTGTAGCTTTTGCAGAAAGCCTGCAAAAGCCTGCTCTCCCCCATTGCCAAACGCGGTGGGGGAGAGCTCCAAATTTTTTTAAAAAGTTGGAATGGCCATTGATCAATTTGATCAACGGCATTTGCGTGCTATAAATGGACGAGAAGTGCAGATTGATATGCACTTCTCTCCATTTTCCCACCCTCTCACGATCTCCTTCTTTCTTTCTTCTTGAAGTCGTTCAGTTGCATTTCTTCAGCTTCAGCTTCATTTTCTTCAAGCTTGTTCTGCCGGTGGAGGTGGAGTGGAGTTTAGCTTAGCTGGAGTTCAGTGGAGGTGGAGCCAATCAGTTTAAGTAACAATTGAAAAATTATCAAGTTAGTATAATGTATTTATTTAATGTTAATTTATTAATTTAATGTTATTATAATGTATTTGTTAAATGTTAATTTATTAGTTTAATGTTAGTTAGTATAATATATTTGTTGAATATTAATTTATTAGTTTGATGTTAGTATAATATTGTTGTTAATTGTTAATTTATTAGTTTAATGTTAGTTAGTATAATATATTTGTTGAATGTTAATTTATTAGTTTAATGTTAGTTAGTATAATATTTTTGTTAATTGTTAATTTATTAGTTTAATGTGTGTTAGATTTGTTGAGTATAACATATTTGTTAATTATACGAAATTGAATTTTGTGGCCCCTATATTTTAGGAAATTGACAATTTGGCCGGTAAAGTTATTATAATTATAAATTGAACCGAAAAAATTAAAAGTTGACACCATAAGTTGTGCATAATTATATTTTGACCCTAGTATTTTAGAAAAATTACGATTTTGCCCAACAAGTTAAACACAATTGTAAATAAGACCCGAAACTCATATGAAATTAAAATTGACCCCATTAGTTTAAAAAATTTATATTTTGGCCCCTGTAAATTACAAAAATGTCAATTTAGCGTATGAAGTTATACAAAATTATAAAATAGCCTTCATAACTAAAGTTTGACCGCATAAGTTATGAAAATTTACATTTTGACCCTTATGATTTAGGAAAATGACACTTTAGTACACGAAGTTATACATAATTATAAAATGCTCCCGAAAGTTTTACATAACTCAAGTTTGAACCTATAAGTTTAGAAAATTTACATTTTTGCCCTTATAATTTTGGCAAAATTACGATTTGGCCCCAAAAAATACATTTTTATAAATTCGACCCGAAACCGTTACATACATAAAATTTGGTTGAAAATTTTTGCATACTTATATTTTGTCTCCTATAATTTATAAAAATTATAACTCTTATCCCCTGAACTTTTACATAATTGTAAATTGGCTTAGAAACTTGTACGTAATTTAATTTTGACTCCGAAAATTGTTGCGTGTTTACATTTTGGTGATTATAATTTCAGAGAATTAGAATATTAGTGAGCGCTTGTAAAATATTACGAGTTAGCCCCTAAACTATTAAATAATTACATTGTGACCTAAATTAATAAATAATTAGATTTGGAGCCCAAAAATTTAACTTTTGTTTTTGCCCTATTAAATTTTGAAAAAATTAGAATTTTGGACATGAATTTTTTCAAAATTATGAATTGACCGCATAAGTTATGAAAATTTACATTTTGACCCTTATGATTTAGAAAAATGACACTTTAGTACTACGAATTATACATAATTATAAAATGCTCCCGAAAGTTTTACATAACTCAAGTTTGAACCTATAAGTTTAGAAAATGTAGATTTTTGCCCTTATAATTTTGGCAAAATTACGATTTGGCCCCAAAAAATACATTTTTATAAATTCGACTCGAAAACCGTTACATACATAAAATTTGGTCGAAAATATTTTGCATACTTATATTTTGTCTCCTATAATTTATAAAAATTATAACCCTTACATTTTTGCCCTTATAATTTTGGCAAAATTACGATTTGTTGCGGTAAAAAATTTAAGAAATTTAAAAGTTGAGTTCTGAAGTTTTACATGGATATGACTTGACTCCAAAAATGTTAAATTAATTATATTTTGATCCCAAAGGCTTTGATTAGTTGCATTTTGGCACCTATAATTTGAAAAAGTAAGAATTTTGGTCATAAAATTAGGGTTATGATTTTGAATTAGGCAGGCACAAAATGTTTGCATAATTAAATTCGAACTGTGAATTTTATAAGTAGTTCATGATTAATTACACTTACATTTTGTAAAAATTATGAATCTTACTTAGTTGCACATTGGTTAGATTAGGTCAAAAATGTCAAACGATGATACTTTAGCAATTCATCTCTATTGGGGAGGAAAAATCGTGTATGCGGGAGGATCAATGTTGTATGACCCGCCTATGCCGAAAAAAGTTATATTCCTTCGGCAAAGGGTATGCTTTCAGGAGTTGGTTGATAGAGTTTATAATGCCATGAATGTAGATAGAAATAGATACAAGATCAGTTTGATACATAGGAGTTGCTTTCAACAACAAGGTATATTTAGTGCAACACCTTTGGAAGACGATGATGGAGTAGACACGATATATTATTTTAAAGCAAACACTCGGGAACCAACTGAGATCTATGTTGAGGTTGAAGAAATCCGACAAGTAGAACAACAGCATCCTCAAGGCAATGAATTTGCTACCTCATACCTTGAAGAATGCACTACTGTACGTGGCACATTGGCAATGGAAGAAACGTGGGCAACTGATACGTCCAGAGGTCAGTATATTGACTTAGATATAGGAGCTGTCCAACCAAGTAGAAGAGGACGTAGGAGAGGTAGTAGGCACCGTGTCGACAGTCACCCTAGTAGCAGCGCAGCGAGAATTTATATGTCCTCTGCAGAAGAGTTTGGTGGTGCAGGCGACGATTATGATACAGTCAACATTCGACTGTCGAACCGGAAATCGACGTTGACGATGTTGAAATAGGACTCTGAACCGGAATCGGAAGAAGACGAGTCTGAAGATGAAATGGAGCAAGGATATAATGTTACAGGACAGGAGGATGCACGAAAGACATTCCGATTTCGGTCCTAAGTTCAGCGTGGACGGGTTACGATCTTGGAACACTTCAATACGATGCTAGGCGTAGATGCAATGTTACAGTTCGACCCCCTAATCGGGAGTACCGTTGAGCAACTTAATCTGTAGAATGAGCAGACGGAGACATTCGGTTGGGCATGTTGTTTGATAATAAAGAAAAAGTTATAAAAGCGGTGAAACGGTGGTCCATTAGGCAAAACAGAGAGTACAGAGTTCGAGAGAGTACTCCAACAACATGGTATAGTTCGATGCAGGGCTCGTACTTCGACACCTCCCTGCAATTGGCAATTGAGAGTTACGTTGCGTAAATCTCATAATATGTGGATGATAGTTACTCTTGCAGATGAACATACATGTGCTCGAATATGCAATAGGAATGATCACTGCCAGTTGAGCGTCAATTTAATTGCCGAGCATATTTTACCTCATATTAGTAACGGTCCAATGTTCAAAGTGAAGGATATTCAAGCAACAATTTCATTGCGATGTCTCATACAGGAAAGCTTGGTATGGTCGTCGCATTGCAATTGATATGCTTTACGGAGACTGGCCGTCGTCAATACATATCCTTCCAAGATATATGGAGGAATTACAACGCAGCAATCCAGGGACAGTTGTTGTTTGGGAACCACATTCTGACAGCACTCCGTACAATTTTATTTTCGACTATGTATTTTGGTCGTTTAGTCCTGCTATTCAAGCCTTCCAACATATGAAGCCGGTAATATGTGTGGATGGCACTTTCATGAAAGGAGCGTATCAAGAAAAATTACTTGTTGCTGTCGGATACGATGCATGCAATCACCTGTTGCCGCTAGCCTTCGCCCTCGTTGACGAGGAGAACAATCGAAGTTGGTCATGGTTCATGAAGTTATTGCGCATTCATGTTTGTGGCAACATCCAAAAAGTATGTGTCATATCTGATCGGCACAAATCAATTATTCATGCAATGACGACGCTTCCGGAAGTGGCGGGAACCAAATGGAGTACATCGCTTCTGTCTTGTGCACGTGCAAAGTAATTTCACACAAAAATTTAAGAATGAAAGGTAATGTCTAATTTTTAAGGTTATTTTTTAAAAAATCTTTGGGTGATGCACTCATAATATGTAATTGTTTAGGTTGAAGAAGCTTGTAATGGCAGCTGGAAAAGCCAACCAACCTTACAAGTACGATCACTACATGGATTAAATACAAAATTTGAATGAAGAAGCTTACAATTGGCTGACAAGCACAAATGTTAGACCCGAATAATGGGTCCTAAGCAAGAACGATGGAAGCCGTTGGGGTCATACATCGACAAATATAGTTGAGTGTTTTAATAGGCTACTGAGGGATGCCCGATTGTTACCTATTACTGTATGTGTTCGCTTTACATTGAGTCAAACGGTAAAAATGCTTGTTAAGAATGTGAAGTTAGCTTGTCATGTACGGTACCCACTGTCAGAATATAGTTGGCAGAAATATGTGTTCAATGAGAAAAAATGTAAGAATCATGAGGTTCGGGTAAATAATCATGCAGAAGGTATTTTTTGCATCATTACTGGGCATAGGCGCGGTCACGAAGGCGAAAAAAGTCAAATTGTAAATCTTAGCAAACGGGAGTGCAAATGTCAAAAGTTTCAACTACTGCACTTTCCTTGTTCGCACGCGATGGCGGCATGCTCTATCAGTGAAATAAACCTCATGGATCTGGTCGGGAATGAATATAAGTATGATTCATATCAGGCATCATTTGGACATCAATTCTATCCTCTCAATGATCAAAATTATTAGCCATCATCGCACTTCAATTTGACAATCAATACTAGTCGTCTAAAACAAAGGCGACCGGACCCATTACGAACTGTAAGAATTCGGAATCAGATGGATCGTAGATGCCCCGATGCTCCACATCGATGTAGTAACTGTTCACAATCCGAACATACGGCACCGAATTGTCCTTTTAGTGGATATTTTAACCGTTAACAATGTAGGTTTTATGTTCATTGTAAAAGGGAATATATACTCCTTATTTATTTTACTCTTTAAGCGTGTTTTGTGTTGTGATGTAGATGTAAGGTTGATGCCCACCTCTTAAATTATCAAGTGAATAAATTTTATGGGTGGCGCCCTTCTCCCTTGCACGGGGTTTGCCATTTAATAAAACAAACTAATTTTAGTTTTTTTTTAGATACATGGGTTAATTATTTAGTTTTTAGTTTTTAGTTTTTTAAGTTTTTTAGTTTGTAATTGTTTAGGTTTTATTTTTTTTTAGAGTTTTAGGATTTTGGTTATAGTTGTTGCGGTTTAGGGTTTTAAAGTTTAGGATATATGGTTTAGGTTTAGATTATTCGTTAAGGGTTTAGGGCTTAGGGTTTGTGATTTAATTTTTAGTTTTTAATTTTTAGAGTTTAGAGTTTTTAGTTATTTTAGGTTTTTTTTAGGGTTTTAGGATTTAGGTTATAATTGTTGCAGTTTAGGGTTTTAAAGTTTAAGCTTTTAAGGTTTAGGTTTAGATTATTAGTTTAGGGTTTTAGGGTTTAGGATTTATGATTTAGTTTTTAGGGTCTAGTTTTTAGGGTTTAGAGTTTTTAGTTGTTTTAGGGTTTTTTTTAGGGTTTTAGGGTTTAAGTTATAATTGTTGCGGTTTAGGGTTTTAAAGTTTAGGATTTTAAGGTTTAGGTTTAGATTATTAATTTAGGGTTTTAGGGTTTAGGGTTTAGGGTTTAGAGTTTTTAGTTGTTTTAGATTTTTTTTAGGGTTTTAGGGTTTAGCTTATAATTGTTGCGGTTTAAGGTTTTAAAGTTTAGGGTTTTAAGGTTTAGGTTTAGATTATTAGTTTAGGGTTGTAGGGTTTAGGGTTTAGAGTTTTTAGTTGTTTTAGGTTTTTTTTTAGGGTTTTAGAGTTTAGGATATAATTTTGCGGTTTAGGGTTTTAAAGTTTAGGATTTTAAGGTTTAGGTTTAGATTATTAGTTTAGAGTTTTAGGGTTTAGGGTTTAGAGTTTTTAGTTGTTTTAGGTTTTTTTAGGGTTTTAGGGTTTAGGTTATAATTGTTGCGGTTTAGGGTTTTAAGGTTTAGCTTTAGATTATTAGTTTAGGGTTTTAGGGTTTAGGATTTATGATTTAGTTTTTAGGATTTAGTTTTTTGGGTTTAGAGTTTTTAGTTGTTTTAGATTTTTTTTAAGGTTTTAGGGTTTAGGCTATAATTGTTGCGGTTTAGGATTTTTAAAGTTTAGGGTTGTAAGGTTTAGGTTTAGATTATTAGTTTAGGGTTTTAAGGTCTATACTATGTATTTTGATTACTTATGATTCAAGCATTAATAATTTGTACATTTTGTATGCATATATATATATATATATTCTGTACATTTCAATGAGAATTTAAATGTTATATTTATTATTGATATTTTGTTCATTTTCTTTATATGTGTAGGTGTGAGTTGATATGGAGCACGTGCACACGAGCACCTCAACCCCCACTCAGGGTCCTATAGATGATTCTCTTTTATACCTTCAGCTCCATCATAAATCTGCGGCGATATTTCATGGTAAGGGTGGTGAGCTCTATATCAAGAGGTGCGACCGACATTTTTGGCAGTTGATGAAGGTTATTGACCCCCGCGTTCTTCACTTTATTGATATTGCCGGATTTGGAGGGGTTTGCCGAGTTGGTTCATTCAACTTAGATCATGGTCTTATTACTGCATTTATTGAGCACTGGAGGTAGGAGACACACACATTTCATCTTCCTGTCAGTATTGGTAAGGCTACCATCACCTTACAAGATGTGGAGGTGTTCTGGAGCTTACGTGTGAATGGTTTACTTGTTACATTAGTCCACCGTTCGCGGAGCATTGAGGAGCGACGGGAGTTGGTTCATGATTTGTTGGGATTCTGGCCTCCAGCAGCTCATTTCAGGAAGGCACGGATAAAGCTCAAGGGTGTGGCCGACTATTTACACGATCATCCACTACCACCGAATGCTACTATTGAGATGGTTCGACAGTATGCCCGCATGTATATTTTGATGTTATTTAGTAGACAGTTATTTGCAAATACATGCGAGAATGTTATACATATTTCGTAGTTGGATATTTTGAGAGATTTGGAGGCGATGGGACAGTACAGTTGGGGGAGTGCCGTACTCGCCTGTTTGTACCATCATATGTGCCATGCATCACGTGCCAACACTATGACCACAACAGGGCCATACATGTTATTTCAGGTAAAATAATTAATAGTTACCGTATACGTTGCTGTACGATTTTATTTATAACTTAAGAGTCTAATTGTCTTATATTAACAACTTTGGACATGAGAGCGTTTTTCGACCATCCGACCTCAGATCACTGAGCCACGTTCGCCAGGTGCTTATTCTAGAGGAGGTATATGGGTGACTCAGCGTACTACCTGATATGCACCTCAGCATGTAGCCAATTACTATAGAGATCAGTTGTCCCTGTTACACCCCCAATCAGGTATTTTGACTATCATATTTTTTAAATATTACTTATATGCTTTTTGATATGTTATATGTGAATGACGATTAAAAATTTATTGCAGTTCATATGGATGCCATATAGCGACGATATGCTAGCGTCTCTACCTCATTATTGCACAGTGAGTGCACACATTTGGAGGGCTAGAGTCCCACTGATATTTTGGCATATTGTTAAATTTCATTTTTCGGATCGTGTCATGAGACCGTTCAGACTACGGCAGTATATTCCAAAAGATGTTGACACTGATCACGGTGGATTGCATTCACTTGGACTGACAGGACATGATGGACGGGATTGGAGTCATTTTCACAGGGACTAGATTGGTTATTGGGATTTACGTGTAGGTTCGGTTGTTACAGGAGAGTCTGCGAATACACTCCGATCATCGACCGAATATCTGCGTTGGTATCATTGCCACACAATCTTATATATCACTCCTCCCGTCCATCAGACTCAGCGTGAAGGGCTCCAGGGCATTTTCGAACAATATGAGTACATGGTCGTTAAATTTTTTTACATCTAACATTTTATCTTTTATATCATAAGTCATATGAGTGAATTACTAATCATTACAATTTATTTCTTTTACAGATGAGCAGCATGCATAGAATTGGAGACATGTCAATGACTGGTCTTCGTCATACTTACCCCGACGATACATTTCATTCTAGTTTGACGATGATTAAGAACGAGGCTTTTGGGTCCATACAGTACTTACAGCGTTCAGATCGCATGTTTGTGGGTCCAGATCTACGGGGGACACTGGCACATCTACATCGCGCAACTCTCATTATCAGCGGCCCGTCAGCCACATCCCTAGTCAGGCTGGCACATCATCTCATGGAGATAGACATCGTCACCGGCATGGACTTCATGATCAGGTTCCACGAGATGAGCAGGTAACCTCTACCGGTTACTATGCTTATACGTCTTATGGTAGTGCACAGATCCCACATTCAGCGAGTACAGCCAGTGTGTATGATCCATACTATTCTTTAGCTATGCATACGGGTGGTACTTCTGTCGTTGGCCACCAGCCACATTCGGCTTCACTTTCTACTGGATCTGAGTTGCATCCCATATTTCAATTCCTCGATTGTCATGCCGGTGGATTTTATGATGCAGATCCATCCACATTTTTCACCCCGGGTCCTCCTTTGCACATAACTACTACAGGTCCATCCACCTCTACCATGATCCATCAGCATATTCAAGATCCAGATAATGTCGAAGAATCAGATGATGATGAGATCCATGAAGATAAGCCGTCAGTCCATCTTGAGGTGCATGCCCGACGCCAGATTAGGAGGTCGAGAAGATTTTGCTGCTCATCGACGCCGCGAGGCCCAAATGAACAACAATTCCGTCGATAGTTAGGGGTGTTTGAGAATTTGTATACTTATAAATATGAATTTTGTTTTTATACAATTTGATAAATTTTATACTTGTAGATTTAATTATAAAGTATTTTGCCATTTTGCTCAAAGGTAAAAATTAACTTTCACATAATTTTTAAAACAATCGAAATTAAACCCTACAAATATCACACATTATGAAAATACTAAAAATAAAAATTGAGAAATAATTAGTTTTTAATTTTGAAAAGTTATTATACATTTGGAATATATTTAATTTTTACATAATTGATGTCTACGGATTTATTACTTATAATATAAAATTTTACAATTTACTAACAATCCTTCTACATAATAAATATATAATTTAAACTACCTTAATTATTTTGAATAATAAAACTTATAAATTTACCCAAAAAAAATCCTTAAAACTTTCCTAAATCCAAAATTCTAACCCCAAACAAAAATCAAAATCCTAACAAAATGGAAAAAAAAAATAAAAAACTGAAACGCACAACTAACAAAAAAAAAATGCATTCAAAATTGAGCAAATCTGTTGGTCGCCGCGTTTGGCAGGTGCGGCAAGGCCAAACGTGGCGACCTTGTTAATTAAAAAAAAAAATGTTGCCCACCGCGTTTAAAAAAATCATATACTACTAATATTTTTTTTTAAATCATATTTTTTTTAAAAAAGAATTTTTTTTAAAAATATGATTTTTTAAAAAAAATCATATACTACTAATATTTTTTTAAAAAAATCTTGTTTTCTTTTTTATCTCAGTCAAACGATCTTAATTTGCTGGAAATTTGTTGGATGCCTTTGGAATAAAGCTGGTGATATTGCCAAAGTAAAAAATTTTCTACTAGAGTAACTTTCACTCAAACCCCAAAACAATCCTAGCATATGTCAATTTAAATATTCCTACTAATTCAAGTGGGATTCACCTTTTATTGCCTCTTTAAAATTTTACTTTTTTACTAGTATAGTCTCCGTCAATTATATTTTCAACTTTTTCTGTCTCTTCTATTAGTCTTTTGAGTTATTAGTTTACCAAAAAAAAAACAGACATATGGCTCTTTCTCTCTTCAACATTATTCTCTTTTATGTTTTTATTTATTTGAAAAAATTTCACAAGAGCTCAGATGATATGATGCATTAAGTTTTTTCTTTAAAAGATATCCATTTCGATCAAAATATTCATACTTCTCAAGTTTGAAATATTTTTATTAGAATTATTCATCTTTTTTTGTGCCAAAGAGTAAAAATACTAATCTAAATGTGATCATATAAAATAAGAAATTCATCCTATGGTCAAAAAGAAAAAAGAGAAAACAAATGTTATGGAAAAATACTTCCTTCTTAACCAAGCAATTTTTAAACACACATGCTTGTAAATAAAACCTTGCGTCTGAAATAACAATCATGTTACATATCATATCGGTTTAACCCTCCAAAGATATGAGTAGATGGGTTAATTTATTTTCAAATGTCTAATTTTATTTATTTATGAATAATACTTAATAACTATTACCAACCCTCTCTATAGACTTCCCTTAAAAAAAAAAGTCACCCATAATTGATATATATATATATATAACTGTGTAATTAAAGAGGTATTTGTTTCTATTAGTAATAAAGTTGGAAGAAAGTGAATTCCCCTTCCTCTCAACTACTACCAACCCTCCATATAGACTTCCCTTAAAAAAAAAAGTCACCCAAAATTGATATATATAACTGTGTAATTAAAGAGGTATTTGTTTCCATTAGTAATAAAATTAGAAGAAAGTGGATTCCCCTTCCCTCTCTCCCAAAAAAAAAAAAAAAAAAACCACAAAGAAAATTAATATCAGAGTGATGATAAAATATTGAACTCGACAGTAACAGAGGAAAGAGACTAAGGAATGAGACATGATGGTGAAAAAAGGACAGAAGGTGGAGTCCATTAAAATTGATGGTAATATTTAGTTGACTTATATGAGGGTATTTTCGGCATCTAAATGAAAGTTGCCCTACTAGAAAAATTCGCAAAACTTGGAATGAAGACAACCACCCCACAAATCACCCTTCCTATCTGATCAAATCTGTGCAAGTGAGTACCCAATAATAGACATTATATTTACTTCACTATATAACTATACACCCATATTTATTACCTCTCTTATTATTTATATACTTTTCCAACTTAATTTTACTTTTTTTTTAAAAGAAAGTAACACCTAATAAGGCCGTACAAACACAATTATATATAATTAACAAGCTAAATCTAAATATCTATCTATCTATGCTCCATATATCTATCTACCACAAATATAAAAGGCTGAGTTGCAGTTTTCTAATAGTTGCTGAATGTCAAGGCTTTGTTGTAGGCACCAGCCCATTTTGGGTTACTTCGAGGATTTCGCCTGGGATTGCACAGTTTTGATTGATGTGGTGCTCGGTGATTGAGATGATTTTTTTTTTTTACTTGTCTAACGGACGTGGAGGGTTTTTTCTCTTCAAACTTGTTTTGGTATTTTTGCTATGGCTCCCACCGCTCTTCATTAATGTCACCGCTTCTTTAATTATTTGTTGTGCTTCTTTAATTATACGAATTATGTTTTGGTTTAAATTTTGTTTTAATTTGTATTTGGTTAATTGGAAGTGAAAATTCTAGTAATTTAGCTCATTTATACAAATTTTGTTTGTTCATGCAATGTTTTTGCATAGGCTTTCAATATTCTTACAAACAAGAAAAAAAAGAGAAAAAAAAAAAACACAGATTAGTATGGATTGGAAATAGGTTAAGCAGGCTTGACTTGATCTTGAGCTCGAGTTTGACTATAAGTTCAGGTTCGAGAGAAGTCAAACTGTGTTGACATATGCTGTGGTACATGGTTATATTAAAAGAAAATAAAAAAAAATCGATAAAATTGAACTGGTTCGATTACATGAAATTCCTTAAGATAATAGGGATAGGGTTAGGGAACAATTTTTAATTTTAACATATTAGTATGTATTGACATATGCTGTAGTACATGGTTATATTAAAAGAAAATAAAAAAAATCGATAAAATTGACCTGGTTCAATTCCATGAACTTCCTTAAGATAATAGGGATAAGGGTTAGGGAACGATTTTTAATTTTAACAAATTAGTATGTATTGACATATGCTGTGGTACATGGTTATATTTGTTATACTAAAATAGGAGTTGTGTTCCACATTAATAATTTTTAGGGATAATTTCACATACCTCCCTTGAGGTTTGATATAATTACACTCACCTCCCCTCAAGTTTTGAAAATTACACTTACACCCCCTATGTTTATATTTTTTATAACAAAATAAGTCCATCTTAATAATGTAACCCAAAAACACCAACCAAACACCTTAAAATATGTTTAATTGCTTTTAAAAAAGATAAATAAACCTTAAAAATTAATTAATTAGTTATAAAAATATCAAAAGTATTTATATCTTACCTTAAATTTTAATTCTTACCAAATATTACTTCTTCAAAACTCAGTTATCTGATTAATTTGAAATAAAATTTACTTTATCTATTAAAATTTTACAAACAAATATATTAATAAGAAAGAGATAACCAATTTAAAAGCAATTTAGGATATTTTAAGGTATTTAGTTGGTGTTTTTGGGTTACATTATCAAAATGGACTTATTTTGTTATAGAAAATATAAACACAGGGGATGTAAGTGTAATTTTTAAAACCTGAGGGGAGGTGAGTGTAATTATGACAAACCTCAGGGGAGGTATGTGAAATTATTCCTAATTTTTATAACAAATCTATTTGAATATTTAAAACTACATAACAAATCGTTGAAAGAGAATAGATGCATAAGAATTAAGAAACAATATATAAAATTAGTACAAATTAGTGAGTTTAAAGCTATAATTTGTTATAAAAAATTTTTTAAAAAATATATGCGGATCAAATTGGATGTTCAGGGATCACAAAAATGCTAACCACATCTAATCAGCATGTGATCCAAAAATTTCATATCAGATCATAGGGGTTTTCGGACATGCGGAGATTTTTGCACGTTCCTGTTAGTTCATATATAAAGTCAATTAATTAATTTTTTTTTAAAATTTTGGCATTGAAAATTAATATAAATAATTCAAAAGCTTTTAATAAATGAAGAATAAGTCAACAACATAGTTTTGTAAGTTAGATTGTTGAACGCTGTTATTTAAAATATTTAAAAATTATATAATGAACTTTTATGGTGGACTAACAAGTAACAACTAAGGACAGGCTGAGAAAATGGGGAATGTTTCAGTTTTTGTTGTGTAAAGCAGAAGAGAAAAATGTTGAGCACTTGTTTTTTGCATGCAAGGAAATATCTGTAATTTGGCAGAAAATTCAAAGAATGTGTTTGGTTTATTAGGGGAGTTACTCTTTGGACTGAGGAGATGAATTGGATGATTGCTCACTGCAGATCAAAAGAGTTTGATGGGAGACTTAAAAAGCTGGCTTTGGCAACCACAGTCTATCATCATAATTGGAGAGCTAGAAAGAAGGTGTTGTTCCAGTCAGAGTCTTTCTCGTTGCCGATACTGCGGAAGACATGAAGAATATTGTTAGCTTTTGTAGAAAGGTTCCGTAAACTAAACCAAATTGGGAATTAGTGATGGACTGGGGATCCTCACACACTTTCTTCCAGAAAAACTACTTACAATAGAATGATAGGTGTAATGTAAATAGTTGAAATGCAAACTTGGAGGAGCTATCCTCCGAGGTGTACAAGCTGACTTGATAAATGAAATAACTAAAAGTTCCATTTTTTGGCTCCAAGAATTAAAATAATAATAATAATAAGAAGAAGAACTTTTGTGTTGCACTTCCAGCATATTTGTTTTATTAGTATTGGTCCATTAGATACAATTTTGTGCTTAATTTGAACAAGTATCATACTTCGTAAACTTTGTTAATCTACTTTTCAGGAACAAAAAATATTTCATGAATAATTCTGTTATCCTATATAGCAAAATTTACTCAAGCAAGTAACAATGAAAGAGTAGAATATGATTGAACAATCTTCCTTAATCGTATAAATGGTTACAGTCAACCAAATTATAAATAAACGGATTAATTGGTCACACACAAACCTTAATTATATGACAATGCTGCAAAAAGAAGTACAAATTCTTTTACCGTCCAAAAAATAGTTTACAGTTTTTAGAAGAGGCAAGAAGTGCTAATACCGAAAAGTCGAAAACCTAATAAAGTAGAGCTCCTAATAAACATGCATTTAGGGAGAGAGTGTAGTGGTCGTCTCGCGCAGTCGGTCATTTTAGCTAACAAGGGAGAGGGACCGGGGGCGTCTAAAACATCCCAGTTCCAGCGTTGTAGTGGTATACCACGGCATCTAAACCCATTGAATATTAACTATAATTTTTCATCCTTTGGCGTCCTTGTACTGTAATACCCAAAAAATGGCTCTTTATCATTTCCTCTTGTTGAAGAAATGTGAAACTAATGACTGACAAATTAATCCCCCTCCAAAGGGTAAAGAAACATAAATAAAAATAAAAAAACGCACACATCTTGACCATAACAACATTATTTGCATAGCGTAGAGGCTCATAAATGCAGTTTCATTGCAAGAATAATGATTTTTTATTTTTCCCAGAGAAATGCACCCCAATGCTGGCAATTCCCATGGACCTGAAAGACATTGGCCACATTGTCGCTGCTCGACCCTCGGATGAAGCCTTATTAAAATCCGGTTAATGGAGCTCAAGATAAAAATTAACGGACCCATAACTCCCGAGACATTTTCTTCCTGACATTTTTCAAAGTCAATCTTAAAAGATGAGGTCAAGTTCAAGAACCATGTGTATGTAAATGCTACAAAATTCAACCTAATCTATTTCCTTTTTCTGTTCAAGGCCTCAGTCTATATCTGGGAACAAAGACGACTCTAGTTTGAGGTGGAGCTCCAAACCAAAAATATTTGAAATGAGACCATTTCCATTTTACAGTGATACTTTTTTGCAGTCAACCTGAACTCAGTCGCGTCACATCTTTCCAAACTACAATGGTTCCTCACAAAGAGGAGTAAATATTTCCAGATGGGTAGCTTACTCTCCCATATTGGCAAAATAATCATGTCAATGGTTCAGAGTTCATCGTGGCTTGTTGGTTGTTCCTTGTTCATCATATCTAGTTTATCTTGTAATTCCTATCACAGATCACCACACACACAAGTCATCAGAATTTCTGAAAAGAAGTAGCATTATTGCACAAATAGAAGTGAAGACAGCTAATACCAAACAAAAACAAACAGAAAGGAAGGGCTACCTTAAGTTTTTCTTCTAGACAAATAGCTGGAGTCGAAAGCAATGCCAAGTATCTGTTTCCAGACCATAAGTCAGACGCCAACAAAATGGATTCCACAAAAAGGCAAAAGGAAAGTACTAAAACAGAACAAATAGCTCCGCACGAACACTGAAAAGCACAGAGATTCTTACTCGCAACGGCTTGGTTCATCCACATCGGTGACCTCATTGTTCAAACCGCATCTTAATTTGACCTTTATAATAAAAATTACAAAAAATAAGATAAAATGAAAAGAAGAAATTTCCAGCTTAACTCCGAGGAAAAATGTTACTTACCATATGTCACTAGTCTTGGTTTCTGATGAAAATAAAGTATCTTGGGTAAAAAAATAAACAAACAAACAAGTGAATTCCAATTATCAATAAAGTACCTTTAAACTTCTGTCCGGCCCATTCCAGCATTTGTCACCATTTAAAAACTGCATGACTTTGTAGGAATCCTCAAACTTCTCCCAGGTCCTATAAAAGAAGTTCAAAAGAACGTTATATAATTACCAAGTTATTCATAATAAAGCAAGTATAAGTCAAAGCTCATGCGAAACTTATGCACAAACAAATTATCAATCCAATCCTTAATGGAATCGAGGATTCTCAAAGGCCTTTGTTTGCCGATAGGAAAATAATGTAAAAGGGGTTTGATTCCTTACACGTCAAATTATTCCATTACAGGCTTTAAATGAAAGCTACTGGGGGAATCCAATTTAAAGGTATCTCCATGATCAACACTGACACTGAATTATTAAAATCCAATTTTACTTTAAAAATGTGAAATATTTGTGTGTTGTTACCTGTGTTTTAATATATAATCCAGAAGAACAATATATCTTAAACATTTCAACTGTCCATTTGTACAAGTCTTATCGATGTCAGTACAAATATCTTTATTTTCTTTTTGTAATTGGTATTCGATTGAAACATAGAAAGCATAAATTCGCGTCGCCTACTTGCTAAAAGCAAAAATGGAATGCCCGATCATTTATTGTATGACGTTTTTAAGACCCCACTAATCAGCCTTACACTTTTGAGTTCACAATAAATGAAATGAACACCCAGATGAAGAGAAAATCTCCCCTCACTTTTACCAAACCATGGGAGACCCGAGTAGTTTAACGGACAAATTGAGTTGTCGCAGGGGCATCAAATGACTAAGCAAAACAATTGAACCATTGTTGTGCTTCATAGTATTGAAGATTCATAAAATTTACAAAACCACCAAGAAAAAAAAATGCACTTTACATACTTCTATTATCCATGGATGACCCAATAATATCCGGCACAAAGAATTCAACACGAAATTTAAAGAATCCAAATGAATCAATCACACAAAAGGCACAAAATAAAGCTTCCATGCATATCATTCACCAACTGTGAAACACAAAATTAAGATGTGTAACCATGAGTTGCATTAGTGATGCATAAGCATCTAAATCCTTGTGATTATTTGATAATCAATTGCTAATGCTCTGTTTCTCGCACTTTCTCCTGCATATCATACAGTGCCATACATGACATGATACTGGTATGGGATCTATGTCTGACACTTCATTTGACGTCTGGAACACCTAAGAGCCAATAAACCCAAGAAAAACAAAGGAGAGAGAAAAGGATGCAAAGTTTATATCATGCTTGAAACCACTATGGGTGCATTAGTTAGTGGTTGATTTTAATCGTGATCTCTTTGTTCTTTCTTTAGTTCTTTTATATGCTTTTCCCCCCTATGGTACGTTGAGAAATTATTTCTGGACATATGTGTACATTTTCTTTTAAGGGTAAAGTGCACCAGAGGCCATTGAACTTTTGCTCATTATCAAATCACCCATCAAATTAATTTTTGCCTCAACCAGGCTGTCAAACTTTCTTACTGTTCCAATCAACCCATTCCGTTAATTTTTCAGTCAAACTTGACAGAAACTAGGGACAAAGTTGACTTTCCACGCCAAGTCTTCCCCTTTTACGACCAAAGCCTAATGAAAAATTGTTAAACCACAAGTTCACTCCAAAATAACCATTAAACATTAAAAATCTGAAATTTGATTGCGATTTTTAGCCCAAATCGAAGCCGGAGTATAAATCTTGGCTAGTTTATCGACGAAAATCAAAAGCTTTTGAGAGTATGACATGGTTGATCAAAGGCCTTTGGTGCACTTTGATGAGAAAATTTTTTTTTTCTTTGATTGATCAAAGAAGTTTTATCGACGAAAATCAAGGTGATCCGAGAAACAAAAAAAGACAAAGAAAAAACTTCTTTTCTCATCAAAGTGCACCAAAGGCCTTTGATCAACCATGTCATACTCTCAAAAGCTTTTGATTTTCGTCGATAAACTAGCCAAGATTTATACTCCGGCTTCGATTTGGGCTAAAAATCGCAACCAAATTTCAGATTTTTAAGGTTTAAGGGTTATTTTGGAGTGAACTTGTGGTTTAACAATTTTTCATTAGGCTTTGGTCGTAAAAGGGGAAGACTTGGCATGGAAAGTCAACTTTGTCCCTAGTTTCTGTCAAGTTTGACTGAAAATTTAACAGAATGGGTTGATTGGAACAATTAGAAAGTTCGATGGTCTGATTGAGGCAAAAATTAATTTGATGGGTGATTTGAAAATGAGCAAAAGTTCGATGGCCTCTGGTGTACTTTATCCTTCTTTTAAATATGAGCCACAAAATAAATTTGGCTGGTTGATGTTATCATATTTTTTAAATATTTTAATTGCATAAAAGTTACAAGACACTTTTTACCCATGCAGAGCTATAAATAAACCGAGGTATTCGCAAACACAGCTTGGCTCAGCTCGTAAAAACCCGAGTTCTGCTCGTTCATATAACTAAACTAACCGAGCTCGAACACAAATTTTGACTCGTTTAATAGATCATTTAGTAAACGAGCAAGATTTCAAACATGATATACTCGACTTTAAAACACATTTACACTTATTTGAACTAAGCTGTTCGCAAACGCAACTCTACTCGACTAGTGAAAGCTTAAATTTGGCTCGTTCGTAGAACTTAACAAATCGAACTCGAACACAAATTTTGGCTCGTTTAATAAACGAGCACGAGTTTGAACAGGAGATCCTCATCTCGACTCAACTCAACTCGACTCGAATAACACCTCTATAACCGTGTCTAAGTTTTCAACAATGTTCCAGTACCATAGTATGAGAAAATTAATATATAATACCTACAGCAGTACTTGTACCCAACACTCATATCCAAGTCTAGGTAACACAAGTTTAAAGTTCAGAAGTTCTGTTTTGGGGTTAAATGCAGCAATATTTCTGTAGGAGTGTTAGATTCAATGGTTTGTAGCTCTATAAATAGCCTTTAGTTAGCTGCATCAGCAGTTTCCTCTCATTTTCATGACCAAGATATCAATTTCACATCTCCTGGGATTTCCTTATCTAAAAGCTCTACTTGATGATGGTATACTCTCTTCATTAATCTTTATGCTTAGCATTTTTTAGCAGCAAATTGGTATCAAAACAAAAGAAGATCCATCTTTACTTGCTTCGACCCCTAATCATGACCGCTTGTGGAAAAAAAGAGGCCATAAAGAAATTGGACAGCAAGCACAACATAATGTTGAGATGCATGGTAGAGGATTCGTCATAGATTATTCAAGTTCTCCAATGACGAAAAGCTGTGGCTGCCCAAATAGAAATTCCTATGGAACACCACAATCCTTGGGACGTACAGAAGGTAGTCTAAAGGAAAATCATAAGTTGACCTATGGTGATGTGGAGTTTTCCTCCAATCCACTAATTTTATCTGGATGATAATAAAAAAAGATGGACACAGATTCGAATATGATGCAACCATTATCCATCTACTTTAGATGAGAACCTGCACCAACTGTTCAATAAAAGTCCACATCTGGGTGGAATAGATGGATATATGAACATGTACTAAGTATTCGAAAAAAAAGTCCAATGATTACCATCACCCCATCAAACGAATGTAATTACCGCAAATATGTTTGATACAAGGTCTGCCCACAATGATTCAAAGATTAGTCATCAGTTTGAAGTTTTGACCAATGGCTGTTTAAGGGTGTTAAAATATCTCCTTAGAATATCCACCATAGCTATTGACAAAGGTGTATTTCAGCATAAAGCATATTTAGCCGGTAGTGAATTACTCTCTGCTGTTAGTGCTACTGGTGGCGGTGATTTTGACGACTTGCTATGAAGTAGCTTCATAGAACACAAAACCTCAAAAATGGTTCAATCACAGGTATGGGTATACTTCTTTTAAAAGTTGTATGGCGTACTTCAGAAGTGTTGAAGCATTTTCAGCAGTATTTTACTACTTAAGCCATCAAATAAGAGTACACTCATGAAACAAATTTTTGGGACAAAAAGATGATGGTAATAAGATCCAGATAACCATATTACATGCTGATTCGAAAATGACGGAAAAATAGCATGGATGCTCTGTAGGGCATGCGTTTGATCGTGGAAAGCATCAGTTTGATCATGGAAAGCCAATAAAACTCAAGATGGGTTATTCTACGACCTGCGGAGAATTGATGAAACAGCATCTTAAATCCTTATTATTGTTTGATAATCAATTGCTTACGATTTTGTTTAATA
The DNA here is from genome assembly GCA_024721245.1 of Mitragyna speciosa. Lineage (NCBI taxonomy): Eukaryota > Viridiplantae > Streptophyta > Magnoliopsida > Gentianales > Rubiaceae > Mitragyna > Mitragyna speciosa. Next base: position 355,327 of record CM045565.1, read on the forward strand.
CTCGAAAGTTCTGTTTAGGGGTTAAGAGCTGCTGTAGTACTGTAGAATTGTTGTTATATTGGTTGGTTGCTATGTTTAATCGGACTCTTCACTTTGCTGTAGGGTACCCGTCTCAAACTCTTCACTTGGCACTACCACATTTGTGTAACACATTTGTGTCTAAAGGACTAGTGTACCCTGAGTCCAAGTAACACAGCCTGGGTGTGGTAGGCAACTAGTTCATTACAGTATCTTGGTCATTTTGGTTATCGAGGGAACATTGGAATACTTTCATTAGCTGCATCAGCAACTTCCTCTCGTTTTTATGATGAAGAATCAATTTCAGTTCTCCTTGGATTTCTTAGTTCTAGAAGCTCTCCTACTAGAAGATTGTATACTCTCTTCATTCATTCATCTTTATGCTTCGTGATCTTTTTCTACACCAGTTGACCTATTTACTACCCTCTCCACACCAAATTGAATGTCTTGATTTGACTCAGCATGAGTTTTAAGAGAGGGAGAATCGAAGGAAACAGTTCAAGTACTCAATAGAAAACATGTAGGATCCATAACATCAGGTAATTGAAATGTAAGGAAATAATAAAGGAAACATGTAGATCCACTTATATTTGTGATGTATAAAATATTTGAAGATGAAGAGTATTTTAAAATTTGAATTTTCTTTTTAAGGAAAGTAGACATTACTGTGGAATGAACTTAAAAGGCAAGGTAAGACATTCAATTTGAAACTAAAGGAGTAATAGATTACATGAGATAACTCTTCTCAATCAAGTAGGGTCATATCTTCACATCCTACATCATTCAAAACTCCTATCTCCCAAGTTGGGCCAAAGCAAACAAACTGTAAATGCAAATCAGGGACATATTCTAGCGGGTGGAACAATCAGTCTAGACCAGATAAGCCTCCCAACCATAGTTCTACGACAACGTTATACCATATAAACTTTCAAATCCAATTGTCCCAATTACTTCTAGCCAAACTTAGGGGGCCCTTCTCATCCAATGTGGATGATTTCTCTATCCAGTGTAGTCAAAATGTTTGACCTCATTTTTTAAAAGCTGATTACAATCCAAAAAAAAAATCCAAAAACAGAGGAAAAAATAAAAACACCAATTTTTTTTTTTAATTCAGACCAAAAAATAGATGCTGCAGTTCTTGTACAGAGAGAGAGAGAGATATATAATACGGGAAAACAGACATAATGACCAAGTGATAGACTAGAAGTCTATATGTCTGTCCTAGAGATGAAAAAAATGGTTACCCCAAGCGAGTTGTGCTGTGGTCCTCCACCTGAGATGCTTGTTTGTAAGGACAGATTTTGTAAACATACCTGAAGCCATATGCAATCAAGCACAAAAGCAGGAATTAGAAAAATATAGAAGAGCGGGTAATATGGCTTAAGCTAACAATAAATCAGAAGATCACTTGTTTTGCTTGTTCTCGAAACATTGACCATAGAATGAATAGAACTCTTTGTCCGGCCCTGCAACAAAAATTTTAAGGTCAGATCCCAATGTAATCGATGTATCAAGATTTAAAAAGTAAAACAAATAATTAACAACAAAATAACAAATTCTCCCAGCATTGTAGGAAAAAAAAAATCTTAAGGCAAACTGAATTATGTAGAAAACTCACCAAAATCATGCTTAAGCTTTTGTGTCAAACTTGATATCCTTGATTGTAATTTAGACAGCTTCGAATTAGACTCATCATATTCTTTGCGGACACGTGCAGCCTCTGTAGAAGCAAAACACAGCAATATAGTGTCCATTTCCTTCATTCCTAGAGTATGATAAAAGCGCACACAACCTCAACCATACCAGATTTGTCAACTGGAGTTTGGAATAAGTTGACAGCCTGAAAAATACTTCGCACAGTCTTTTTTATCTTCTCCAGCCAAGATGATTCAACCGTGCTTGATATATCTGGTCAATCACGTTTGACTATAAATAACCAAAATAAGGTAGCTTACAGCTCTAACTGCAATTGAAAACATGAGCTACCAAATTTACTTCCTTCAGCAAGAATGAAAGGAGCATTACAAACCTGACAAGTCTGGTTCATCATCTGACTCAGATTTATATGAAGAACTTGGATCATCATGATCCTCCCCTCCAAAGTCATCGGTCTGGTCTTCATTATCACCATCATCATTGTCATACCTATGTTCATCTTCTTCTGAATCATAACCATTATATTCTTCCTCATAAGCATCCTCCTCCTGTTTTTCATGACTGTCATCTTTAGCAGCACTGACCACTTGAGTTTGCTGTTCAGCCTTTTCCCCTGTCCAACGAGAGGCAACTAGCCGACCTAACTCTTCCTTAGATAATGAATCAATATTTTCCACTTCTTCATCCACCTGAAAATACCATACAATGTTCAAATATGCACCAAGTATACACAAATCAGACAATGACACCGTTTGTTTACACATGTCAGACAAGGACACCAAATGCACAAGGATGTCAACTTCGATACTCAAAACTCCACAGTAATGTCATTAATCAAATGGTTAATAATTGACATATACAATATCTGCAATTGCTCCATAAAATTTCCATCAAAGTGCACGAAAGGAACAAGTCTCAAACTTGGTCAAAAAAAAAAAAAAAAGGACAAACAAAGGAAAGAATCAAATACATGGAGACTAAAATTAATCCATCCACAAAAGTTTCAAGGAGATGAGGCAAGACCCCAGTTCAATTTCTTCATTTCATTCTGCCAAAAAAAGCACAAGCAACAAAAGAATCACCACTTACAGCTATTTATCGTTTCTTTGGGAATGATAACACATCCAACAAGAAAAACTGCTCCTAGCACATATACGAGAGAACAGCCACAACAAATAAGTAGATCAAGGACAAATATACAACCTGTGTGCACCCTATGACTTGCCAATCTAATCTAGGATCCTGGAATGCATATAATTACAAATTTTGAAATTACTCTATCAGTTCTTGTAGATTGATGGATTTGGGTTCAAGAAAGGATTTTAAATGAATGGATTTGAAAAAGGAAGGATTAGAAATGACATCCACATTTGGTATGCGGGAATGGTTTAGAATGGAAAGGCCTTTCTAACTTGTCCATTCCATTCTTATGTTTGGTATGGACATTTTAAGCTAGAAAGCTCTTTCCCATTGGAATTCCCATTCCAACTTTTTCCTGAAATCCTATTCCTCAATAAAACCTAAGGAAAGGCCTTTCCAACTTCATCTTGAAAAGGCCAAAATATTAGGAACCAATTTTATCCCTACTTATATTCATTTCTAATAATTCTTTTTAATTCATGATACAATTATTTATTTTTTATTTTTTAAATTTAAAAAAATGTTAGGTATATATATAATTTTAATTAATAATTATTTATTATTTTTAAATCATAATCAATTTAATATATGCTTAGAATTTTTTTCCCTTTTTGCTATAACCGTATTTAAGATACTATTTTTAACTTTTATGCAAATGTATAAAAACTAAACTTCCTATAAATTAAAATGTAAATAAAATAAATAGAGAATATGAACAATTGATTTCATTATTAATTTTTTTAAAAAATTTTAAAATTACTTAAATAATACAATTAATTTAAATTTAACAAAAATATCAAGAATTTTTAAATAAAAGATGTTAAAGTTTCTTGTTGGCATAAAAATAATGCATACCACAAACAAACAAATAAAAATATGATACATTATAGTATAAAGAATTCAGGGCAATTAAGTCAAACTAATGTAGATTTTATTCCATTATGATATTTAAATATGATTATAACAAACATTGAAAAAAGAATAGGCATTCCATTTTTACTTCAGTTACCAAACACTAGATTTTTTCTAGTCCAGTTTGGGTAGAAAGGCGTTCTGGGTGGAAAGACCATTCCATTCTAGACCATTCCAGTGTAACAAACGTGGGGTAATTGGAGTGAATTTAAAATTCACCAATTTTAACCCTTTCAAATTCACTAAACTAGTTGGTGGTTTTCAAATTAAAATCTATCATGAGAAATCAAAGCAGCCAAAAGCATTTGGGTGGAGGATTTGAAATCCAAATCCACCCAAAACCACCAATCCAAATGGACCCTATATCTATTTTACTTGCCATTACGTGTGTTTTTTTTGTTCTTTATACTTAAGAACATTGGTAGTCTAATCAATACATTTATAGACTACAAGAATATATAGTGTTAGAATAGTATATAATAAATTTCAAATCTTCAACATGAAGTGTGCTTCTCTTCAATATAGCCAAAGAGAGATTTTCCCATGGGGACCTTGGAGCCATGATGTGCAGTGGGTGATTAGCAACAATGGGGCCAAAAAGTGGAATGGAGGTCAAAAATAAAATAAAATAAAATAACCAGTCTCTATTGTCACAGGTCTTTTGACAACACACACCAAGCTCAAGATACTCCAATGTTGAGGAAAGTCATTATAGTTCTTGTTCAACTATGCAGAAAGAGGAGAATCAGAAATTGGCTAAGAAAATTCCAACCAAGGTTGAGATGACATCAATACAACACAATCCTTGTACGTCTACTAACAAGAAGCAAAAAAATTCTTAACATTGTTAGCGGATTTGGAATCTGTAATAATTTTGCATTCCTAAAGAGGACAGTATAAGTCCACTCACAAGAAGCAAAACCTCAAAACTTTTGTAGCTGATTCGGAATATGTAGTAACCTCCAAACCTGAATTTTATGCATCATCTAAAAATTCAGGTGAGCTTCCTAAGGCAAACACAGAAAATCCTCCCATCAATTATGTTGGAAATAGCAACCTTTTTTTTTTTGACTTGCTTGTAAAAGATGATTACATAATTAACAATACGGAAATATGGTAAAGGATGACATCCAAATTGGTTCTAAAGAAACCAATGTCATGGAAGACTTAGAAAAGATGATGATGTTTGAACTAGTTAATAGAGTCCTTTAATATGAGACGATTCCAAACGCTGAAAATACACAAGTTCAACCAAGAATAATACCTTGGTCTTCACTCACTTTACAGAGCTTCATCCAAAAGTAAAGTGTAGTTTTCTAATTTGTCACCATGTACATAAAGAACAACTTTCTCCAGATTCATGGTCTGCAATCAATGTCATGGACATTAGTCTAAACTTCAACCTTGTAGAGGTTTAAATTCCAATTTCCTAAAACTTGAGGTCATCTTTTACAAGGAAACTATTAAGAACCTAAATCTTTAACAAGAAAGGTGTTAAGAAACTAAGTCCCGCAATGGTTTCCCACAAATTTAAGAACCAAGTTAATAAGATCTCGGGTCAACCCGCTCATAGTCAATTGGTTTTAAGTTGGATGCCCAGTATCTTTTACACAAAAAAGATTGATGGAGCAAATGAATAGTTCAAAGAAAAGCAAAAGGATTTTGGAAATTTTGGTCCACACTTTAGCCTAAAAACTTTAGTGCCCATTTCGGAGCTTGAATTGCTTAACTTCCACATCCTGACTAAAAAGAGCACCAAATTAGCTGTTGGTTTAAAAGACTTTGTACAAAGCATAATCAGGCTTCAGACTTTTAAGAATCAGCCAAGCATCAGCACAATCTTGTCTTCCAGCATTTGCAAGAAACAGGAAACCACTGCATTTCGATAACCATTTATCAAATGCAGATCAAGTTTCCGTGAAATGATCTTCTACATTCCAGAAATCAAAAGAAAACATCTAGGCAATCGGTTTGGAGCACAAGAAATAATTATCACTAAAAGGGTACTGACATAATTCACATACCAAGCCAAAAGACACAGTAGCAAAATACAGTATGATGGATCACAGCAAAAAATTTTAAAATTCCCAGGCATCACCTAAAAAAATTTACGACAGCAATATCTCGCACTCTTGCTATCCTTGCACACATCATATTCAACCACAGCAGCAGTTACAGATAAATTTCTATATGAAGAATAGTCAAAAGAGTGAAAATTAAGTACAATATCCATACCTGATTTCCAGTATCAGGAACAAGTTTATTATCAACAGTCGATTCTTCCTCTTTCTCCTCAGCATGCTACACATCGTGAAATGACACATCCAAAAGAAAGTCACCCTTAATGTTCAGTTTCCCACAAAAAGCCTTGAAGTGGTAAGTTGTTGGACTAAACTATACCTGTGAAGAATCATCTTGCAATGGTTCTACATTAACATTTGGAGATTCTTCCTGCATGGTGTGATCACCATGCTGAGCTTCACTCTCAGAATTGTCACGGTCTTGCACAGTGTGATCACCATGCTGAGCTTCACTCTCAGAATTGTCACGGTCCTGCACAGTGTGATCACCATGCTGAGCTTCACTCTCAGAATTGTCATGGTCCTGTGTGGTGAGATCACCATGCTGAGCTTTGTTCTCAGAATTGTCATGGCCCTCTGCTACATCCTATAAGAAGTACAAAAATTTCAGAAATGCAAGAAAGAAAAGAATTTATAATATAAAATTTGTGATACTAACATGATGTGTTGTGAATTATTAAATGTCATAGGTGTCTTGGAATGTTCTCTCTACAAAGGAACATTTGTAACAAAAGGAGTTGAGAAAGTTCTTAGAAGCAAAAGTCCATCATGTGAAGAGTCCATGCTGCCATTATGGTAGGAAAAAAAGAGGGAAAATAATTAAAAAGTAGTATCAAGCCACTACGCGACAAAATCAGATCTGATGCAAGGACAATAGAAATCCCAATTCTTATGATACTTTAAAATTTTTTCACTACCTTGATTGTTGAAAAACAAAGGCTCTATTTGGATACGATTATTTGGTCAAATTATTCGGAATAATTATTTGGTCAATTTTTGTTGACTTTTGTTGAAATGGGGGGAAGTGTTTGAAAAATTTTTGAAAAACTTATTTGAAATGTTCAAAACTTTCCAACAACTGGTTCCACTTTTTACACAATTATTCACAAGATCTAGCATTTTTCGCAACAAATTTTGTTCAGAAAAAACGAGAAAAATTGTGACAAACATTTTGAGCTCCATTTACAATAGTAATGGAGTAATGAGCACCAGCACCAAATGCTGGTCAACGTCCGACAAAGTGAGAATTTTGTGGTCGCCAGTTCTCGTTAAACACGTGGGCTCAACATTTCATTCAAAATTCAAAAAATGAGAGGGAAAATTGTTGACTTTTGTTGAAAAAATTCCCAAATAATTTCCACCTATCCAAACAACTTTGGGAAAATTTTTCGAAATAATTCTCAAATAATGATAACCAAACAGAGCCAAGGCCTTTAGTAAGATATAATACAAATGAGCATCAACTACGACACAAAGACTAACTTGTTCCTCAAGCAAAAGATTTGGTCAAATCAATTCAAATTTAAAAGTCTTTTACTAGTTTGATTGTTGAAAAACAAGGCATTTAGTAAGATATAATACAAATGAGCATCTACTACAACACAAAGACTAATTTGTTCCTCAAGTAAAAGATTTAGTCAAATCAATTCAAACCGGTTGTGAAACAAGGGCAGTGTATAGAATTTCCACAAATTCTGTGTTTTCTCCACCGAGAAAAGAAATGTTAAATGAAATAAATGTCTGATATTTTAATTGGCAAATTGTCAACCTATATTGAGTATGACCTTGTTTATGTTTGCCTTTCCATATTGAAATAATTTATCCTTTTAGAAAACCAGATTTGTTGCATAACCTGTGATGAAGAAGAGTCCCCCAATGGACCAATTTTATCTTGAATATCATTCTGCAAGGCATCTGCATCGGAAGTTTCAGCTTGTTCACCTGTTTGTTTTCCCTTTACATTAGCTTCCTCAGCTTCTTTTCTTTCCTTGTCCTCTTTTTCTTTTTGTGAACGCTCTTTCTCCTCTGCCTTCTCTATCTGCTCTTTACGCTCTACCGAAAGAGAAGAACAACTAAGTGAAACTTGTCCTCCACAATTGCCAGAAGCAATTTATACTGTATTTGCCATATTCATTATGAAATCATGATAATCAATTTTTCTTCAAGTCAAGCAACTTTTTTATTTCCTAATTGACATATCAGGAGATGTGATACCTCCAGCGCTCTTTTTTTCCCTTCACATAGTAGGTAAGAGATTTAGATAGAATGACAATACTAAGTAGGTTTCAAGATAAAATAGGAGAAAGTCATCAATATGATCCTATCAGAAGTCCAAGAGTACAAGCAACAGCACAAATGCTGTTATTTAGAAGTATGAAATGAATCAGTAACCACACTTCCAGAATTTCCGGAATCTTAGCCTGATATCTCTGCCATATAAAAGCCATTAAAGCTTATCTACAGTGTTTTGGTACAGTATGAATTTGGCATCATGGCTCACTGGGGTACTTTCATTTTCTGTTGAGATGGTTTGGGCTGCTTAGTTTGTTGGGCTATGTTGCACCACTGGCTGCTTCTTGCCAATTGGACAAATTGGGTGTTATTGACAGCTTTGTCCATTGGCCAATCCACCATGTAGAATTATGCAATGAAACTAGGAAAAAATGCAACTTTAGTTTCCCATGTTTGGAGTGTGGTTCAAATTAGTACCTTAAAGTTTCAGCCAAAACAAATTCAGTCATTTTAACTTTTCAATTTGGACCTTTTAAGGACAATTAACAATTTTACTTCAAATTTGAACAAATATTGGCACGAGTGACTCACTTCAGCATTAATAGGTTACTCTACGGAAAGGAGGAGGGGGGGCGGGGGGTTTGTCATTTTTTGTGCAAATGAATACTCGCTCAATCTCATCTGATATAGGGCATAGTTAAAGCATCTTCTTTTAGGATATTCGTGGCACCAAGATTTTCCAAAATTTTCTATCCTTTCACAGCAACAAAGGTTAATCATGGACATGTATTTTGGTAGATTAATTTTCCACTTGCTTTCTTGCGCTACTTGATTAAGAATAGAGCAAAACTATAACTGTTTTAGAGCAAAGCAAATAGGAAAGGGATAATGATTGGCATGATGAAGTTGGTATTCCCCTCTCCCCGAGTTTTCAACTAACGTCCATGGGAGTTGTGTATGTTACTTTCCCTATGAAAGTAAAGCTCTGTCCAAAAATAATCCACAATCTATGAAATGGGGCCAAAAAAAAATATTAAATGACAGTCTAAAAGATCTCGAAAGGAAAATGGAGCAAAGAAAGAAAAGAAGTTAATATAACTATTCTTAGAATAATCCACAATCCATGAAATTTTAAAATGATATCTAGCTATGATAAATACTGTGTGCTGAATGTGAAATATGCAGGCATTTGGAAAGCAGTCCGACAAAAGGGGACAATTGACACAATGATGAAAAACCAGGTGGAAAGAAGAGAAAATATACCCTTAAGTTGTTCAACCAGTCCCTTAAGTATCTTCTCTTCATTTTTTAATTTTGATAACTCAGCCTCTTCTTTCACTAATGCTAATTTTGCTTGTTCAACTTGCCGGTTTCTTATAGCCACGCCTTCCTGGTAGGTATCAATTTTTTTCTTCAATTTATCTCTAGCCACTTTTCCAGCCTCCCAACAAGTGTTAGGGCACTTAACTTGACCATCATACTCATCGCTCCCATCACAGCAATCTGCTCAACGAGTGCAAGTTGGGAGTTCAGATAATAACATTACAGTGATAAACAAGAAGACATGAGATCATCTGAGAGTGACAATAACCAAAAGTAATATGCTATAGCTTTGCACATTCCTGGTCCATGAGACATACATGGGATTATTCCCCGCAAGATATAACAGAAAAATGTTGTCGGTGACATCTGTATCATGATTTTTACCACATTTTGGAACAAATAACAAGTCGAATAACCATAATAGATATAAGTAGGTGGTGAAAGGTATAATCAAAATATTTCAGAGTATTACGGTAAAAATAGAAGTGATACCAGACGGACAATATTGGGGATAAGTATCAGCTAGATTAATGGAAGACTTGAAAAGAAAAGAACTTGGGATACACCCAAAAATAAAATGCATCACTCGTATGGTGAGATTGTGAAGAAAAGTAACAGTTAGACATACCACAGATACCATCATCAACCCTGGAAGAGTGCAAAGAGAGAGGAATATGTCCAGCATTCTTACAGTAAAATCTGCCGTTTGGACAAGCGGATGTCCCTGCACCAAAAACCACCATTACCCAAAAAGTTATTGACCCACAATACTAATAACAACAACAACAACAATAATAATCTCGGGCACACATGACAATGGAATAAAGTAGAAGAACCCTAAACCCGAAATGGAGATTCTGGAATTAGTATTAGAGATGAAAATGTCAGTCAATTTTCTAGCAAACCAAATAAAACTAGTCTACTGGTCCACCGCTAGGAGATGAATTATTAAATGAAGAAGAAGAAAGGGCGCAGTGAGTAAGAGAGAGAGTTGAGAGTAGGGCTGAATTACCGGGCTCGTCAGAGGCATCGGGGCAGTCGCAGAAATCGTCATTAAGCTGAGACTTGGAGAATTTCTTGGATCCGTCTTTGCATTTGATGGTAGAAGAAGATGAAGAAAACAATTTCTTGTAAAAATTCTCATCTGCAATCAAAACCAAAAACAAACAAACAAACAAAAGGAAAAAAGGGTGAGGGTCATCCGATCTGATGATCAAAAAAATTGTAATAACAGGTAATGTAGCAAAAATTAAACGAGGAAAAGGAGGAGGACCTTCTGGGGAAACTCCGAGGAGCAGTTTGTCATCGGAAGCAGAAGCAGCAGCGGATCCGTTGCTGATGCCACAAACAATCATAATAATCGGAAATAAAAATAAGCCAACAACCAATCTTCTTCTTCTCAATCGCATTGTTTTCATGGTCAGTTGCTAAGCGCTGGCTCTATTACTGAATTACTTACTAGAATAGATTAAGTGATGGGACAGACAGTAATCCGGTATTGGCTCAGCAACTTTCCAATAAATACACGAGAGAGAGAGAGAGAGAGAGAGAGAGAGAGAGAGAGAGAGAGATCATGTATGGCGTTGGCCGGAACGGGGAGGACTGCAGACTACCAAAATTCCTCTGCCATCGACGGCGTCGTTTCTAACTCTCTCTTTTCTTTCTTTTCTTTTCTGTATTTTTTTTTCGTTATTTATTCCTTCAACTCTCTCCTGATTTTCACTAATCCCATTCCCATTTTTTTGCTATACAAGTCAAATTCGTTAAATGAAAATTGCAAAACTTATCCGTACTCAACACACCAAGGTAGCGATTGATTCGCATTAAGAAATCAAAATCGAAATCGAAATCGAAATCGAAATCTAAATCATTAGATTTGGAATAAAATCACTGATTCTAATACTTGTATTTGATTCAATACCCGAAATGGGTACCAATACTATAATCATTGTTTGGTTTAATAAGAATTGGAATCATGTCAATGTCAAGGGGACAAACATGCGGACACTAGTGCGGATTAGGCACGTGGATGTCCAGTTGTTTCCAGAGAACATGCGGACACGCCATGTAGACGTTTGGTTGTTTTCATAGAGCATGCAGACCAGATGGACTTCCGAATCTCAATTTTTTTTTTTTATTAACGACTGCTTTAACAAACTAAATCAACATCTTCATTGATTAACCACCATCCCTCCTCCCTCGTAGCGATCACCACCATCATATATCAACCATCAATTAGCCTCAAGCCGCACATCAATCGACAAAGCCACCTGCAAATTATCACCAAAACAGCAGCTCAAGGCCACCATTAAACCCTCACCAAGCCATAGCCATACCACCATCCAAAGCCTCCATAAATAGCCACAATTGCAATCCAAATTCGCCAAAAAACCACCACCACTGAACCCCTCTCCTCCTCCATCACAATGCAACCACCAAGTTATCACCACTTCCAGTCAAGCCGCTAGTGAGAGGAAGGGAAAATGGCGAGAGGGAGAAGAGTGAGAGTGACGCGTGCCCGGTCAAGAACCCTATGTTAATCCTAATGCGAACCCTAGATGAATGACTCAAAGCACCAGTTGATTCAACCTCAAGGACCGTCTTGAGTATCAGGACACAGTTTGACCCTTACCAAGCTCGAGATGGATTGAAACTAAACTAACTAGATGGAAAACTTAGAACCAAATCAATGGATTTGATAGAACCTAAGTTATAATAAATCACTCAACAAAAATATCTTGATAGGCTAAGAACGTTCTTCACAGAGAACTTGAGAGAAAACTCTCGCACCACAAATTGTATTAATCAACTAGATTAGTCATCATAATGAAAAGAATAAACAACCAAATATAAGCGCAAACGTACTTGAAACTACATACGAAATGTTTTAAAATGACCAAAAATCAAAGAATTACTAGAAACAAGCATAAAATACTAAATTTGTCCACTGTGCGCCACTTCTTATTGTGACCGTGGCACGTAACCACGGCGTGGGTTCGGGTGCAGGTTCGGTTAGAAGCTTTTGCCCTTTACGCACAACTCTTTGATGGTAGCTACAAGGGTATCCACAACACAACTTCATGCTGCGGTTTTGCACAAAAGCACTGTTTCATGCTATTCTCTTCATGCTTTGCTTTATCCAAGATTGCCTAATCTTCCAACCATGTTTTGCTTTAATCTGAGCTCTAAAAGAAGCCTTTGAATCCATGTATCCTTGAGTAGCCTTCCCCGAAACTTGGACCGATATCTCAAACACCAAATTATATATTCTTGACTAAAATCCTTTGTAGCCTTTTGGTAACGATTTGAGTGCTTTGAGACCTCCAATTCGCATGGACTAATGATCAACCCCGTTGAGGCTTGAATGATGCGTTCGAGGGCTACCACACACGTATCAGTGAGAGGGAGGGAGGCGGGAGGGAGAGCAGATAGAGAATGGGACTGAAATTTGGGTTTTGGACAAAACCCTTCAAATTACTTGGGGATTGGAGAAACCCTACTTTTTGGATGTCATTTCCAAATTCCAATTCTTATACCCATGAACCTAGATGTTTCCTATGGGGTTTATTCCAATTTCTGATTCCAATCCTCGTGAACCAAATGCCAAAATTAGTTACTTCCTGTCTTAATTTGTCCTTTTTCTTCTTTTGTCTAATTGTAACTAGTTTAACTCTAAAAGCTCATTTGTATGAAATGTACTTTAACCTTTTTACGATGTAAAAACTCTTGTTTTGCTGTATTTTTAGTTATTTTCTATGCTATAACGGCCTCATTACCTGTTTAATCTATCATATTTTTTTAATGCTATTTATATTAGCTCTTTCAGTTTTTAGGTTTTGTCACATATTAGTAGTAGTACTTCGCTAGATGATTTTATTATTTTATGTTCTTGGCAAATTCTTTTTTGATCTTTTGTTTGTCTTCTTTGCTCTATGTAAATTCAAGCTTGAAATTCTTGCTTCATTTCTCTATGTGTTGCTCTATGTAAAACACCCAAATCCTACCTGCGTCCTGTTAATTTTACAGCGACACAATCTATTCTTATTTAATTTTTTTTAAAGGAAAGAAGCAATCTTATTTTTAACTTTGAGGAACTTTAAATATAAATAATACTATTATTTTAATAAACTTAATTTTAACCCTCTAATAATTTTACCATAGAAAACTTGCATTTTTTATTGAATAAGAGTTCTAGCTCAACAACATGAACTAGTTTATGCTGATCAAATAGATGCCCATAATTTGAGACGCTTAAAATCTATTAGAGTTATTCAAAGAAATTTCTATAATGAATTTTTTGTATGGCTGTAATGATTGTCAAATGTGTAGAATATTTTAAATTTACAAAATAACAACAGATTTTTTATGTTAAAATTTACTTACTAATGCATTCCAAGTTGTGAAAAGTCTCCTAGTACTATTAATCATGACAAAAAATTTAGAATGAGAATGTAAATACAAATTAAAAGAAAAAAGTTAGTATAGCAATTTTTCGTACATTCAGTCTTTCATAATATTTCATTCACTTAGGTTTCATTTGGGAGTTTATGAAGGAAGAGAAAAGAAAAGAAAAGAAAACATTAGGAAGGAAAGGAAAAGAAGGGAAAAGATGTATATATTATTTGGGAGTTCAATGAAAGAAAGGAAAAGAAACATCTTTCTTTTATTTGAGTGCTATAGAGATTCGGAAAGAAAAGAACTTGTGACAATATAACTTTACTTATTTGTCCTTCTCACTTTTGCAAGCAAGTAAGAAAGGCAAACAATAACAATTTTAACTGTCGTCAACATTTCATCTTCCTCGGCTTCTTCACAGAGAATACTTTAATCCAATGCTTCTGGAGCCTCTGCTGCTTAAAGAAGTAGTAGCATCCATAAAGTGTGATAAGGACTCAGTTTGGGAGTAACTATCTTTGTTGAGCAAATATTCATAAAGATCTTCACTTTAGTAGAAAAAGACCATATTTCTACCCTAAGTCATTTGATGATAGTCCACTTAATAATTAAAAACACTTATCACCTTAATTTTCAGCTAAACACTACAATGATGGGCTTTCTTTCCAAATCACCACTCAAATATTTATTTTACAACCTGAAAATAGTCTAATGACGGGTACAAAATAGCAAAGCGAAATATAGTTACATCACAAAGTCTAGTTTAAAGCCTCCATCAAGCTAAACAAGGCATTTTAAGATAAGTAAAATCTCAACTAATACAAAAGTAACATAATGATCAACATAATTCAAAGGTAAAAGGAATTCTTGCGCTTAATAGACAACAAACTCTCTCAATGGTAAATATACATCTCTTTATGCCATCCATCTGAACACTCAAATAGGTAATTATTCTAAGAAATTAATTGAAACATTAAGTTCCTCTAAGACCCATGAAAATTTATAAAACAAGACCTAATTCAACAGCAAAAGCTAAAGTTTCATAATTATCTTTGAACGTATAGCTAAACATTAGGAAAAATGCTCTCTTTCTGAATTTTTTATCCATGAGCACTTTAAGGTCACCAGAAACAACAACCGAAAATCTTTCGCCAACAAAGAAAGAGAGAGATTTTTTAAATTGAAGAAAGAAAAAAAAATAAAGAGTACAAGGACTGAAATGTGGAATTTGGTGATGCTGAAGAACTTCCCCAAGAGCCTCTAGTTGCATCAACAACTAAAAGGGATATCACTACTGAATCTCACAAATTGCCTAGCTTTTCCAATAATTTTTGGTCAAAATCCTTTAAATAAGTGATTACGGGAAAAGCCCCCCCGCTCATGTCTATTTTGAATCTAATGATGAGAAGGCTGTCGAAGAGGACTTTTTCATAGAAGAAGAAGATAGATCTGAAGGGGATGTGAATGATGACAGAGATATGAGGGTGAAAGACCCACTGTGCCCAAAAATCTTCATATCACATAAACTAGCCAAATCTTTGCATAGAGATTGGAAAAATAGTCTCATTGTTAATCTTTTGGGGAGATCAATTAGTCAAGAACTTTTGAAACAGAAAGTATCGAATCGTTGGGATCTCGAAAGTGACTATGACTTAGTTAGTCTAGGTAACAATTTCTATCTGCTGAAATTTGACTCTTTAAGGGATGCTCATAAAGTTTTTACAGAGGGACCATAGATAATCATGAATTATTATCTAACAGTGAAGAAGCAGACACCTGAATTCAAGGCCTCTAAAGCAGAGGAAACAAAGACTGCTCACATTGAATACTATAAACCAAAGCCTTTGTTCTTGATAGCTAAGAAGTTGGGGCGCCCCCTGAAGATAGACTTTAATATAGCCGCTACCACCAAGGGGAAGTTTGCTAGGGTTTGTATTGAAATTGATCTTAGTAAACCCTATTTCACATTTTAAGCTGAGTTAGCAATTTTATACGGTTGAATATGAGTACGTTTCATTAATTTGCCTTGGTTGTGGGAGAGTGGAAAACAAGTTTGAGTTTTGTTCTCTCGGTTCGACAGGAGTTTCGCTGAAGAAGATGACCGGAGTTTCAACGGGCAAAAATGTGATCGTTGCTCAAGGGCCTGGTCCAATTAAGAATGTTGAAATGGGCCAATCTGGTGAAGTGGAAGCTATTAGACTCATTTATGAGTCGTGGATGCTTGCTAGCAGAAGAAACCGAAGGCCCTCAATGAAGTCGAGTAAGACATTTACAAATAATGGGTTGGCAAAAAATAAATATTTTCTCTGGCCCAAGATGATACAACAGAGGAAATGGAGTTTATGAGCCTACAACCTGAATATTAGCCTATTCAAAAGAAATGGATGCCAAAAGAGGCCCACAAGAATGTAAGAGGAGACCCAATCAGTCTTTTGAACCATGCAGAAGGAAGAAACAAAGAATCAAGCCTAATCATTGAGTCTGCCCCTTATAAATCACAACCACACATAATAGTTCTTTTAATTCTCAACCTTTAACTAACAGCCCAACTTTTCAAACATCCAACAGATTTAGAAAGAGCCCATTCCTTCTACAAGCCATCTTGCTTCATCTACTCCTTCGTTGATCAGTAGCATGCCCCTGCCTATAGTTCCTTCTTCAAACCAAAAATTTTAACTTCAATCTCACTCTATGGTCAGCAATTGCCCTCCAGAGAATGTACCTCTGGATATCAAATTAGTTGGGGCCTCCGAGGTGGGGGGAACGAATAGTGGCAAGGATGAAAATTCATCACATACAAAGGG
The DNA here is from genome assembly GCA_024721245.1 of Mitragyna speciosa. NCBI lineage: Eukaryota > Viridiplantae > Streptophyta > Magnoliopsida > Gentianales > Rubiaceae > Mitragyna > Mitragyna speciosa. The sequence continues at coordinate 371,888 of CM045565.1, forward strand.
ACCAAGTGTTGCAGCGGGTATTGTTGAAACAAGTGGGGTTATTTGCATGCAGTTAGAATAATGTTATTACTCACTCTTTAAACTATCTAATTTTTTAATTATGAATATATTATCTTGGAACTATCATAGAATGGGTAATGGAGATTTTAGGAGAATTCTCAAAGAATTAGTTAAGGAACATAATCATGCCATTGTGATCATTTGGGAACCTAAAGTTCCTAATTTGGGTAGTGTTCAATTTTTTAATAAGATTCATTGATAGGATGTTTGTGGTGGAAGTTGAGAGCATGTCAGGTGGGATTTGGTTAGCTGTTAATTCTACTCGAGTTCAAATTGATGAAATTGGGAGACATGATCAAGTATTACATGTTCTAGTAGCGGGAAATTTTGAGACTTTTGTCTTATCTGCTATTTATGGAAAATTTGACTACAATAGAGAGATAAAAGCTCTGGGATAATATTAAAACCTTCTCTAGTACAGTTTGTGGACCTTGGATATTAGCTAGTGATTTTAATGAATACTGTGTTGTGTCGGAGAGGAAAGGAAACCCAGTAATGATACTAGGAGAAGAGCTAAATTTAATGAGAACATTACTTACTGCAAGTTAATGGATTTGGGTTACTCGGGTCCCAAATTTACATGGTGCAATGGAAGATTAGGCCGAGCAGGAACTTATGTTCGTCTTGACAGAGCGCTTGTAAACACAAATTGTAGCACTAAGTTCCAAGATGCATCGGTCATGAACTTGCCAAGGATTTACTCAGACCACTCTCCCATAATCATTCGCATAGGTGGTAACATTTCTCACTTCTCATCTACTTGCCTCTTTAGATTTGAAGTATGTTGGTTTTTGCATGAATCATTTACTTCTTTTGTTAGTGATGTTGGGATAACTCTATTTCTTTTATTGATAATCTTAGGAATTTTTTAGCTACTCTTATGAGTTGGAACAAGAACATTTTTGGCAATGTGTATGGCAGAAAAAAAAACATCTTTTAGCCCGCTTCTCGAGTATTCAAAAATATCAAGATAGATCCTTTTCTTACTACCTTTGTAATTTGGAAAAGTCTCTTATTTGTGAATATAAAGAAGTACTAATGCAGAAGGAGATCATTTGGTTTCAAAAATCAAGATCAAATTCGATAGTGCAAGGGAGAATAATACCAATTTTTTTCACATTACTACTTTCAATAAAGGAGGAGGAATATGATTGATATGCTTAGGATTAATGGGGTTTGGACTGATAATATAGTATCTATTAAAGCTCATATCCAAGACTATTTTTTCAATCTCTTTGTTGGAAATGATGTTTCTATTGGTCCAATTTTGTACAATTCCTTTCAGACATGGATTAATAATCATGATTCTTTGAACTTATACTCTCCTATTTCTTATGATGATATTAAGTCTGCTATTTTCTTAGTTAATAATTATAAGGAGTATTGGGCTTGATGGTTTTCATCCTTTGTTTAATCAAAAATTGTGAAACTGTGTGCATCCTTCCTTTTGTGCTTTTATTAAGAATACGTTTGTCAGTGCCAGAGTCCCTAAAGAAATTGGAGAAACTATGATTTGCTTAATCCCTAAGTTAGATAATCTTGAATGTTGCGCTCAGTTTCGTCCTATTAGTCTTTGTAGTGTGACTTACAAAACCTTGACTAAGATTCTTGTGAGCAGAATTAAACCCCTCATCCCCCATTTGGTATCCCTTTTCCAAAGTAGCTTTATTCCTGACAGATTAACCTCTGATAATATTATCACTACTCAGGAGATTATTCATTCTTTACAGCATAAAGGGGGTAAAATGAGCTACATGGTTCTCAAGATTGATTTAGAAAAAAGTTATAATAAAATTGAGTGGCCTTTTTCGTTGAGTGCTCTTAGAGACTTTAATTTTGCTAGTCATTGGATTTCTCTCATTCATGAGCATCTTATAAGTAATTCCATCTCAATCATTTGGAATGGTTCAACATTGCCTGCTTTTACTTCCAAAAGAGGTTTGAGACAAGAAGATCCTCTCTCCCTGTGCCTCATTGTCCTTTATTTGGAAAAAGTTATCTAATTTGATTTTTGAAAGGATTTCTACTGAAAATTGTATAGGAATTAAAGCATCTAGAACTGGCCCTTCCTTTTCTTATTTGTTTTTTGTGGATGATGCTCTTTTGTTTGCTAAAGCGTATGAATATCATTATCTCGTGATCAAGGAGGCACTTTCAGTTTTTTGTGAATTTTCAAGTCTTAAAATCAATTTTAGTAAATTCGAGATGTTTGTCTCACCAAATGTGCCATCCTAGAAGGCCAGAGTTCTCAGTTAAAATAGTGGCATTCCTCTGATTATTGATTTGGAGAAATACCTAAGTGTGCCACTTGTCCACAAAAGGAAATTGAAAGGTCAGTTTAAAGGAATCAATGATAGCATTACATCCAAACTCTCATGTTGGCAAGCAATGGTTTTATCTTTCATCGGTTGAGTGACTCTTATTTAGAGTATTACAGCTGCGGTACCCAACTATACCATGCAAACAAGTCTATTACCCTCTTCAGTATGCAAAGAACTGGACCAATTGAATAGGAATTTTCTTTAGGGAAATGTTGAAGAGAGAAGGAGAGTTCATTTGGTCAATTCGGACACAGTTTGTAGAGATCAGAACTATGGGGGCTTGGGAATCAGGAAGAGCAATGTGAATTCTCAAAACTCGATTGGAGGGTCAGTACTAAGATGACTCCACTTTGGATTCAAATTTTGAAGGCCAAATACCAAAGTACCTCTTCCTTGAAGAAATACTCATTTAAGAAGCCTGCTTCACATATTTGGAAGACAATTACTAAGACCAAGGACTTTATTGTTGAAAATACTAAATAGATTGTGGGAATAGGTTGTAGCGTATATTTTTGGCATGATTGGTGGGTTTTAAATGAATTTTTGGCCGTTTTTAAGGTAAGGGAGCTCACCGACTATGATCATCAGCTCACGGTTTCTAAAGTCCTTGTTGATGGTAGTCAGGACATGAATTATCTTAACTATATGCTTCCACCTGACATTATCAAAGTTATTGTTGCGACTCCCATTTCTGAGGTAGCAACTTATGAGGATAAGCCAACTTAGGGGCCAAATAGCTTGGGTAAGTTCACAATTAAATTTGCCTATCAAAAGCTTTGCAAGAGAAATATCTTAACTAGTGGATGGAGTTGGATTTGGAAACTCAAACTTCCACAAAAGCTGAAAAGGTTCCTCTGGAATTTGAAATGTGGTAAAATACTCACCAATGAGATGCAAACTAAAAGAAAGTTTACAGTAGACGCTTCTTGAGGGAGATGAGTTGGTATGAAGAAGGACACTGCTTATTTATTTTGGGATTGCCCCTGAGCCAAACTAGTGAAGAGTTTTTTATGGTCAAATGGTAAAGTGGCACAAGATATAAATACGTGTTTCTTTGATTGGATTGGATACAACTTAAGATAGAGGGATAGAGTTTCTAAATGGAGCATTCCATATTGTTACCTTTTCACCGTGACTCTTTGGCACATCTGGAAAGACAAATCAAGAGTGCTTCCAAGGAGCGTTTAAGCCAACTGTCATAATTGCCAGACTAGCTTTGAACTATGCTTTGGAAGTTCACACAAAAGCCAGTTGACAAAAGTAAAGAAACAAAATTAATTAGCTGGTCTTTTCCTCCTGCAGGTTTTGTAAAACTCAACACGAATGGTGTAGCAACGGGAAATCCAGGTGATGTGGGTGTTAGAGGAACTTTTCGAGATAAGCAAAGTACATGGCTGGGTGGATACTATGGAAAAATCAGAGCTTCAACAAGCCTAGTTATTGAACTATGGAGCATAAGATCTAGCATTGCTTTTGCGAAAGATTTAGGTTTTAAAAACCTCATTGTAGATTTAAATTCTAAATTGACCATTGATATGCTAAACAGCAAGTGTGAAATACATTCCCATATCTTGGCAATGCTAGTAAATTGCACATCCTACTCTAAAGGACTGGCTATTATCTTTCAACATACGTATAGGAAGGAAAATTTTTGTGCAAATTTTTTGACTTACTATAGGGTTAAGTCTAATTCCCCTATTATTGTTGTAGTCAACCACCTATTGGGTTAGATCTTTTGTCACGGGCACACATATCACATGTTAATTGGGAAAGATCCAATTAACCTGTCTTTTGTACATTTGTAAATATTCTTCCTTGGTTACCAAAAAAAAAAAAGCTAAAGCTTCATAATTGCATATTTAAAATGCAGTACCTACAGTTAAGCAAAATAATACATGTATTTCAAGCAAAATAATACAGCATGAGCGTTTATATCCTAATATGAAATAATTCTATCAGTTTCTAGCAAAAAATACATCTAAGGATCTACATATTTCAAAACATGAAACGACCAGTAGGTGATTAGAATCATTTACAATTTCCAAAATTAACTAATATCTTCGAAATTATTTGGAACATATGATAACATACTCATGTTCAAGAAAATGGCAAAAATGCATTCATCAGTTTGTCCAGAATATTTTTGTGCTTTTCCAATGGGCACCTGAAAAACTTATTGCTTTCTCAGTGTTTTGACAAAGAAACACATAACAATCCTCAATCAAGTCTACCTCAAGTCCACTTGTAACAAGTTCATAATAAATTTCTTTCTCTAAATACACCTGTGGTCTATTTTTCGAGAATAGCATTACTTTAGTGCAACAACAACATTGTGAAACACACCCTTCAAACTTTCAAATTCTTCATCACATGTGACTTTTCTTTTCTTACCTTTTGTAACTATTGTACCTTGAGATTGTTTGTTGTCACAAGACTTTGGTCATTGTGCATCTAACTCCTTTGTTGTATTACCAAAACTCTCTAGACTGATCTGATTTTGAGATAGCGTGTTGTCAATCTCAATAATACTTTCAAATTGCACTCCATTTGGTTCATTCATCCAACGCATGCATTTTTCTTTCGCTATTTTAGCACCTTGTCCCATTGCCCTATCTTTAGCAAAAAGTTCTTCTAAACCATCATAATGGTTGACAACTTTATTTTTCCACTTTATAGTTTCAGGTTTTTCCTAATAACACAAAGAAAAAAAAATGAAAAACAAACATCATTTCCGTGATGAAATAAAAAGAAGCAATAAAGAGAGTAAAATAAGTCCAACCAACATATACCTGTATAGTTTTTCCCAAACTTCAGGTTCAGTACACCATGTTTTTGTGAATGGGTTCCAAGAAAAACCACTTAATTTTCCATTTTTAAAGAAAACATAAGACTCATTGAAGTGTTCCTTGAGTGTCTTCATTCTATTTTGCAAATGACCTTTGGTAAAGTCTATTCCAAGTTTCTCTTTCAACTCGTTGATAATATTGTTATATGTAGCTGATGTGAAAGTTCCATCCACTGGAAATCCTTTATAATGTCGATTCGACATAGCTTGAATGAATACTTCATCCACTGCTAGAGTCCATTTCATGTTTTCTATCTTAATACTTGGATCTTTCTTCGTAGTTTTCTAATTTCACAAACTATGTTTGTAGAAGAAAACATAACAAAAGCATAATTTATATCAAAATAAAAGTTTTATATCAATTATGTTATGGATATATGATTTTGAAGATCCAATGACACACAAAATCATAATTAGTCCAAAAAGATTCATGGGGAAACTTGCACTTATGAACTTACGATACCAATAGAAGACACAACTTAACAAATTAAGGATCACACCACAACCTAGACAAAAGAAACAACATCAAGTCAACAAGTCACAGTACAGAATCATTCCACATCTGCATTGCTATTTCATTCCTTAAACTCTCTTCTTGAGCAGAATCTTGTTAAGTGTTTATATCTCCACTTTCTTCCTCCAGTGGAGATTGACATGCCAATTCTTCATTCACTTCATTAATGTACTCCAAGTCAGGATCAAATTCCATGAGAAAATTATGTAATATATAGCAAGCAAGCACAATTTGTGATTGTATTTCAACACTATAAGTTGGTTGAGTATCTCCAATGATTGGAAATCATTTTTTAAGGACATCAAATGCTCTTTCAATTGCATTAGCAATGATGAATGTCACAAATTGAATAGTTCTCAAAAGTTTTGGGGTTGTTGACTTGAGTATTCCTTCAAGTGATATCTTACATTTCTATAAGGTGTAAGAAGTCCCTTTCTCAACATGAATCCAGCATCAACAAGATAATATCTTCCTATACAAATATCAAATAGTTACTAATTGATTAAATGCACTAAGAATAATTGACTCTTGACTAAGTATTACCATTAGGAATGATTAATTTATCTTCTCTAGTGAGTGCATTTTTTATGATCCTTGAATTCGATGCAGTTCCCTCCTAACCAGTAGAATATAGGTGAATCTCATATTTAAAGAACATGCAACTAACACATTTTGTATTGGATGTTCTTTTCTACCATGGAATTTTGCTGCATCAACACTAGATACCTTAACAAGAACATGGGTTCCATCAATTGCACCCACATAATCTTGACAATTATACATTATGTTAAAATATAATTTCTCTATGAATTTACAGTTTTTAAAATAAGATGTTAAAAAATTGATATCACCTTGAAATTGGGATAAAACCTTTCACCATTAATCTTCTTTTCGCAAAATAAATTAATTATGTAAGGGAATAGTATTCCTTGTTTCATTTTTTGTTAATTTCTTGTACTTTATGAGGTAAGGTTTATGTCCCCCTCTTAAAATTTATTATTTTAATAAAATTTAGGCGTGGCGTCCCTCCCCCGTGTACGGGGTTTGCCGATTAAAAAAATAATAATAATAATTTTTGAAGGAACTTTTTCTCCTATAGGCTGCTAAAGAAATTGATCCTCCAATGCTACAACTGCTCGTAAAACTCTATGGAAATGACAGCTAATAGTTTCTCCAAAATAGCAATAAAAGTATGACATTGTGATTTTTTTTGAGGGAATTGTTAATATAAGGAGAAACTTAACAACTTTCTCTTACATTGTGGCTCTTTAAGTAGGTTATAGACCATCATGGGTTTGTGATAACTCATATAAGTGTGTCCAAAGTTTTCTGGCCCCATGCTAATAATCTTACTTAGATATCCATTCGCACTAAGTTGCATCAACAATTCCTCTCATACTAATATCCGTTTGCACTAAGTTGCGTCAACAATTCCACTCATACTAAATGACATTGTGTAAACCAATATCCAATGGGTCAATCCACATAATTTACACGACGTAGTTTTTGGGCAATTATCATTTTTATTACATGACAACCAATTGTAGCTTCCTTTGTTGAATGTCATATTCTTCGGTGACTTCATTTTGTTCCTTATCCATTTAGTAAAGTTTGTATTAGGACACCAAAGTTCGAAGAGAAGGACTAATGAATTAATTAAAGAGTGCCAACTCTCAAATAATGGAAACTAAGAAAAGACAATGTAAGCATAATGCTAATGATCTAAACTTTGTTACAAATTTGTGCAGCTCAAGACATTATACTACATAGATATGTTTTAAACAGTTTTTCTTTCATCAGTGTTTTTCTTTTTTTTAATATAATTTGAGTACCTTAAAATTTATAGTTTATAATATGAAAATCAAGTATTTGTTAATTATATTCAGTCACATGATCAATGGTCGTGGATGGCTACTGTTTGAATAATTAATTCCTAGTCCTCTGTTGGATATTATGTTTTGAACTTGTCAAATGATGGGAAGCAATTTCTTTTTGTTAAGTGGCAAAGTTTAATTTATTGCTTCCTATATGCAAGATAGTGCTTTAAATTTACAAATCTTTGATGATGAAACCTGTTTAGTTTGTCATTCATTATGGCTACATTTGGCTATCTTTAAACAAATAACACTTCCCTTCCATTTAATTTCTTTACATTAATAAATTGTTTTGGTCATCTGATGCTTTGCATAGGCTGCGGCCCTCAATGTTATGATTGAATTACTACATAGCTCCTAAATTACAGTACCTGTTTTTCTCTTGGTGCCTATTACAATAAAAGAGGCTAACTTACTACCTATGGACTCTAGATTAATCACTTTGCAATTAACATTGTTTTTTTGCATGCAAGGTCATTGGTTCGAAAAGAATATGTGATTAACATTTTAGATTCATCATTATTAAGAATAATAAAAAAAGAATTAGCATGGATAATAGCAGAAGTTGCATATTTCTTTAACTTAGTTTTTATAATAAAACTATAGACAAATAATCAAATGGAATGTATGAATCTAAATTTCATATTCATGTATCGCCATTAAAGCTTATCCATATCATAATCATGCAAGACATGATCACAGATCAATAATATAAAAATCAAGAGTTCATTCATAAGAATTTTATGAGAAAAAAATGAACTAAAAATTTAGCATATGAATAACAACAATATGCGTAAAAGAAATTCTTTTAATAATGGAGAAGATTGAGAAAAGAAAGAAAGAAGAGATTAATCCAAAAGTACCTTTTATTGTTGGATTTTGGATGAAGAATGAAAGTCAAGTGAATTGCTTTGTATCTTTATTATCAGTTGAAAGCATTAAACTGTGAAGAACACTGCAACGATGCTTTTATCAATCAGCCATAGGACACATCAGGGATAAAAAATTTTTGTAACAGCCTTTTAAGGATAAAATTGTCATAAAATGCCCACAAAATTCCATCATTTTCTTCCCAATTGAGCGAAAAGATTTTTGCCAATTAGCAGGACTTTTATCCATCCATTTACTTTCTTTTCCATCAACGCCATAACTCACAAATGAAGGAAATTATAAAACTTTCCTCCTGAATACTTTCTTTTCTGCTCATTTCTATCCAACCAAATGAAACCTCAATCTATGTACCCATGAATTTGACAAACAAGTATTTTATTACTTTTATTTTTTTAACCAACTTTTTGTAAGATTTTTTGTCCATTTTCAATTAATGGATGCGTTTGATTCTCATACGACAAAGATAAACATTAAAATAACCCAATCCATTTTATACCCCATTTAAATCCATATTAAACTAATTTAAATAATTAGTTGTATACTAGTTAGTTTTATATTAATATAAAACTTTTGCGGTAAAATGAGTAACATTTAGAAACTCTAAGGCCAGTTTGTAATTTTTCTGAAAATAGAGACAACAAATGCGGATAATTTCAGATACTTCCCTTGAGGTTTCCGATAATTTCAAATACCTACCCTCATATTTTAAAATTTTTACTTATATTCTATAGACATCAAAATTTGATACATTATTCATTTTCTAACATTGGGGGGGGGGGGGGGGGGGCTTTTTCTACTTCTTGGAGTCGAATCCAATTTTTTTGGGTCAAAGTCAACAATGCCATGAGCAAAACGGTAATTTCTAACATGTAAATATTTTCACCAATTTTTTAATTATAAATTCATGTCTTGTATTTTTATACATGTTTCTAAATTTTCCTGATTTTTCGGGGTCAACTGCTATTTTTCTGTATATTTCACCAATATAAGGGTAAAATGGTTATTTCACCTCCCAAACACCTTTTTCACCTATTTTTAGGTCCCAAATTCATTTTTCAAGTTTTTAAGTCTATTTCTAATTTTTGGTAATTTTTTTAGGGCCAACCGGAGAGATGTTTTTATTTTAAAATTTGTGTGTCAAAAAATTATTTTCAAGGGTAAAATTGTAATTTACTTTCAAGGGCATTTTAGTCTTTTATTGATTCTTGGAGGATAAGATGTGGAAAGCTTCCTAGCAACTTTTCAAATCTTATCCCCTTACAATATAAATACCCCATTTTTATTAATAAAAAATGGACAAAAAAATTAATAATCAAATACACACACACTACACATACTTAGACCATGAACACCAAGAACACACTTATTTTTTACACTCATATTCAAATTTACACTAAGAACACCAAGAACACATACTTATTTTTTACACTCATCTTCAAGTTTACACAAAGAGTACTCACTCAGAAACACACACACTTAGATAAAAACACACAAAATTCACACAGAAAAAACACACACAAAAGAAAATTTCAGTTTCAGCCATGCAAGACCATCATTAACCCTTATCACAAGGTATTTTCTTATCTTAATCTTTGTCTTGTTTAGTCTATCTTCTTTAGCCTGATCTGGTTATCAATTTTTGGGTTTTCTGTTTTGGGGGTTTTGTTTTGTTTTTTTGGGTTTGGTTTCCTTTTCTGGGTTTCATTTTTCTTTTTCTTTCTTCCTTCCTCTTTCTTCCATCCCATCTACCGTTTAACCCCAAGTTCTACCACCGTCATCTACCAGCACCACACCACCACAACCCCACCTGTAACCACAGTACACCATCATAGCCTCACCTCCTCCAATCAAAACCACCACCAGTAGGTTCACCACCGTGTCCAATTTTCACCAATTTCAGTCATCAAACACAACCAAAGCTCCCTCCGCTTCTCTACTCCTCTATCATTTTCAACCAAAAGAACCATCAGTCATTACCGCACAAACACAGTCACAACCACCCCACAACTGAACCACAAATGGCCATAAACCTGCACAAAAATCATCATTCCCCCAGCAATCGAACCAATACCCACTACCAGTAGTAATCGTAACCACCTCCATTGAGGTCCAACCCAATAACACCAAGCCACGCAAACAAACCTCTAATCACTGCCATTCGCCACCATCACCAACCTAGCCCACATTCACGACCAACTAGCACCAACTAAACAATCCACGACCACCAGCAACTCACCACCGTGCAAACCTATCACCATCAGCTAGCCACCAGAGACTGCCACCCATTCTTCCAAAAGCCACCGCAAACTCAGCCATGGCCAACCACCACAGTCTCCATTCCCTCATCCTTTGAACCACCACCAGTAAGTTGAATAGCTTACTACCCACACCCATAACCAAAGATCACCCTGAAACTAGCTAAATCATCAGTTCTTCTCTTCCAATTGTTGTAATAGCGTACAAATTGTTTATGTGGACTTTGATTGATTTGTGTTGAATATGAATGAAGAGAGACATTTAGGCTTTGAATTGGACAATTTTGATTTGAGGGGCTTTTTTTTTTCTTTTGGACAAGAGGAACCCGACTGTGTGTTTCTGGGGAAAGTTGAATTTAAGGGTTGATTTGTTTTGTTTCAAGACCGAATTGAGTTGGCTTTGGGGAAAGTTTGGGTTCAGGAATTTGGAGAATGAGATTGAGAGAATTGGAGGATTTGGAAAGGGTATGATTTAGAGGGAGAATGATCAATTGGATGGGGAAGAGTTTTTATTGATTTGTTTTCTTCTATTTGTTCTAAGTTTTAGTTCAATTAAAATACCATTAGTTTCTGATTGTAGTTTATTTTGAGTCCTGAATTAATGACCAATTTAGATGATTGAGTTCTTGGTTAAATAACTTGATTCATTTTCGTTGTTTTTCTCACAGAGTACTATATTTGTGTTTAAGCTCTTGTTTTTCTCTAGTACTATTGATAGACCCTAGACGACATTTTGATTTCTACATTTTAGTTCCTGATAATTGTAGATTTGACCCCTAGAATGTTATACCTTCTCAATCAAATTTTACAATTTACAATTTCACACCCCACATTTGCTAAAATTTACTATTTTAACCTCCAATTTTGCTTTAATTTTTGGTTTTACCCCTTAATTAGTTTGAATTTTTCATCTTACCTTTTAACCCCTTAAGTTTGCAATTTTGCTTTTGGTCCCCTTAGCTTAATAGAATTTACATTTTTATCTCCAATTTGTTAGTATTTAAATATTTTATAATTTATTCATCTATATAGTGGTACATTTAATGTGTTTGTTCATTTTCTTAAATACTAGTACTGAGTCTTCCAAGAGAGGTACTTTTACCACCATTTAATTTTTCCTTATGTGCTCCTATATGTTTTTGTTGTGTGTTTCTTTATGTATTTATATATTTTAAAGTGTTTTATTTACATTGTTATTATTTGTTGAGTTTTATTTTTTTTAATTGGAAAGTGTAGTAAATAGATATTTTTACTATTTTGTAAATTTTTGTACTTAGATAGTCGATGTAATAGATAGGCTACATTTTTTTCGCATCTTTATCATTATTTGGTAAATATTTTGTATTTAGATAGGCAAGTATAATGGATAGGTTATTTTACCCTCCCCTTAAATTGTAAGTTTTGTCCCCCGATGTAATAGTCAGGGTTTGTGTACTTCTTGTGTGCTCATGTGATTATTTATTTTACCTTTTTTCTTAAGATTTTGCATCTAGATATTATATTTATGTGTTGGGTGTTCCTTTGTGATTTAGATGCTCTTACATGTTTATTTACTTCTATTATGTTTCTATTCATGTTTAATTTGCGACGTCATCACACTAGTCCAATGCTAGTTGTGGCTTTATCACTTCCTACCTAGTCCAACGCTAGCGGGAAATTCATGAAAAATGTGCTAGTCCAACACTAGACCCTTAGGTCATTTTAGTGCCAGTCTCATCCCTTACATGCTTTTTATCTCACTTCACGCACTTTTTTCTCTTTTTAGGTTTTTTTATTTTTATTTTTGCATGGTTTTTATGTATACTATTATTATTATTATTATCTATTTTAACATAGGTCTAACACATGATACTTGGTGTCGCGTCTGAAATCGATAAGGCATGGTGGGGTCATCGATTGTCGTGCCCCGAAAGGCGGTCCGGTCCGGTGACCCTTTTTGAAAAGAAAGTTTCTTGGAAAAATTGTACATGTGTGATAAAAATCAAGTTTTTAGTGAAAAAGTGTTATTTTTGATGAATGGTATTTTTGCAAAACAAAATAAGGCAGGGACTCCAAATGCGAAAGCTTGGCCAAAATAATTTGAAAAAGGCTTTTTGTAAAAAATGGAGTCACCACTTGGTATGAAGTTAGGGTGTACCAAGTCACCTAAAAAATCGTTTAACAAAACAAAGATAAAATTTTTTTAGAAAAAACATATTTAAAATCCTTTTTTGACTTCGGTCTATGGAAAAATGAGAGAAGAAGGTTCGGGAGTCACATTTGAAGAAAGAGAATGTGAAGGCTTGCGCCTAAGGCACCCTTTCAACCTAGCCGAGGCTAATTGCGAAGTTTGATCAAATTTTCCTAAATTAACCCTAAGTTCTATCGCATTTGGATACATCTATATGAATGCAATTCCTAAATCTAAATGTGTGTATCGAGAGGGTCGAAATGTCCCATCGAGGGTTGGTCAGGATTATCGCATTAATTGCGAAACCCGAGTTGAGATCTCGAGAGAGTCATGAGTGTCCATGAAAAAATGAAATGCAAAAAGAAACCAAAAATAGTAATATAGATAATATGTGGTCGAAGAAAGTGGGGCTACAACAGAACGGGTATGGGGGACTAATAACTTGTCACTGAATGTTCATACTCACGGAGAGGAGAACGGCCTGTCAATCTACCACTTTCCACATAAGTAAACGACTATTTCTAGTCAAATCACACAAAATGACCTAACTTCTAAGTGAAATGTAACCTAAATGTCATGCACTTGAAGATGTGTTAAAATAATAATAATAATAATAATAATAATAATAATAATAAATCATGCAAAATGGAAGGAAACTAAAAGTGTATGAAGTGGGATGTGAGATGATGGAAAATGCACACAAGTACACCTAACACTAAAATGCCCTAAGGGTCTAGTGTTAGACTAGCCCTTTCTAAGGATTCCCACTAGCGCTGGACTAGCGGGGAAACGATAAAGACACAACTAGCATTGGACTAGTATGGTAATGGAATAACACAACTAATAAAACATGAATTAAATTAGTAAAATATAAATCAAAAGTAAACAAACATATAAAGATATATAATAATACATAGGAGCACATAACATGTAAATATAATATCTAGATGCAAAATCCTATGAAATCATGTAAAACATATAAGCACGCAAGCACACAAAAGCATATAAGCCCTAGCTATTACATCGGGAGAATTAACTACAATTTTAGGAGGGGGGAGAAAAAGTAAAATGACCTATCTATTACACTTGCTATCTAAATACAAAATTCTTTGCTAAAAATATGAGAAATATTATTTAGCTATTACATTGACTAGCTAAATACAAAAATATTATATTTCTGCCGAAATAATAAAATTCAAAATTAAATAACATAGAATATATAAATATGCAAAAAGCGTGTAAAATAAGAAATATACGAAGAAAATGCATAAAATCACATAAAGGCACATTGGGGCACATAAAGAGAAATCAATAAGTAATAGGGCTACCTCTTTGAAGACCTGGTACTAATACTTAAAAAAATGAACACACACATCAATGTATTACAATATAAATAAATAAAGACTAAAAATTTGTAAATATTGACAATTTGGGTTAAAACGCAAATTCTAGCAACCAAGAGGACTACAAGTAAAATTCTATAAAACTTGAGGGGTAAAATTAAAAATTCACCTAAGTCTAAGGGGTAGAGGTGCAATTAAAGTGAAATAGGGGGGTAAAATAATAAATTTCAGCGAAAGTGGCAAAATTGACAAATTACAGCAATGTGGGGTCCCAAAACGTAAATTCCAGCAAGTGAGACGATATGATTATAATTTATAGGACCAAATTGAAAGGAAACAGAAATCTGGGTGGTCAATCTATAAACCTTAGGGACATAATTCATAGCAGAATAGAAATCTTTAGGGTATGTCACTAATTCGAGAGCAAGACGAGGACCAATGTATAACTATATATACATGTGATAAAATTCCCCAAAATGAATTAAGCCAGATTAATTAAATAAATTAGCCTAATTAATTGACCTAAATTAAGCTCAACTAAAATAAATCACGAATCAATAACTCCTAACATTTGATTAAACTAAAAAAGAATTAAAATAATCAAACAACAAGAAAATTAAAACAAAAAGAAAAAATCCCAAATACCCCCCTTCGAACGTCCTCTTCATTTCTTTTCTTTCTTTCTCACCCATTTTTTTTCTTCTCCTCTTTTCTCCCTTTCTTCTCTAATTTCTTCCTTCGGCTTCACTCTCTCCCCAGATATCCCCATCATCTTCTTCAGTTCATCTTCTTTCTCTCTGATTGCAAATTATCTCTGATTCACGCTCCCTCTTTTCTTTCTTTCGTCCAGCTCTTTCTTCTCTCTTTGCTTTCCTCTTCTCACTCCCTTTCTGGTTTTTCTTTTCTCGCTATTCCTTTTCTTTCCCAGCAATCTCTCATACTCTCTCTTCTCTCTTCAAATTTCCTTCTTCTGTTTTCTCCAGACTCCTCGCTTTTCTCTCTTCAATTCTTCTCTTTTTGGTTCAGTCTCTTTCCTTCTTGACCAAACAGCCCCCAAACCTTAAGCTTCTTTCTCGGTTCTCTGATCTTTTCTCGTCTCTCTTCCCTTTGTTCTTTTCTTCTCCAACGAGAAATTCCAAAGCTAAATTTCCTAACTCAAATCTCAATCACTCAAAACTAAAAGCTAATCAATCACAAAATCAGAACGTTTCGATCACATTTAATTGCTCAGTAGAAGAAGAAACATAAATTAGAAATATAAAATTGAGTGAATACCTATTTTGGCCCGGAGGAATCACGCGTCTGTAGTGACTGGTTGAAGTGGGAAGGCTGGTTACTCTGTTTAGTGAATGGTAGCAGTCGTAATGGAGCTGGTGGAAGGATTGAGTCAGTTTGGTGGAGTTGGGGATGGTGGAACCAGTCTGAAATTGGCGAAGCTTGGGTCACCGGTTGTAGGGACTGATCGCTGGTAGTGGCCTTCTGATACTGGTTGACTGGTAATGGACTTGTTGTTGGTGTTCCTAGTGGTTAGTTTGTTGTGACAGTGAGAAGGAGATGGACATTGGTTCTGGGTTCTGGAAATTGGGTTGATATTGGAGCAATGGTTTGTGCGAATGGGTCTGTGATGATAAATTCTGGTTGTCTGGTTATTTCTTTTGCAGGTAGGAAATGGCGATGGGAGGTGTTGTGGTGGTAAGCTTGTGATAGAGGGTGATTGAGTTGCGAGTGACGATGGATTTGATGTTTAGGTTTCTTCTTGTTGTTTTGCTATTAATTTTCTTTACAAGTGATGTGCTGTGGTGGATTCCGTAACGTTGGAGAGGAAAGACAGAGATTTGATTGGGTTGTTGTGACTTGATTGAAAGGGTTTGGTTGTTTAATTTTTTCTTGCAGGTCGAGGAGGTGGTTGTGGTAAGGAGAATATTAGTGGAGGAATTAAGGTGAATTTGGGTTTCTTGATTGCTGGCAGGAATGGGGATGGCTGAATTGGAAGTTGATTGTTGGATTGTCACTGTTTGATGTTTGGATGGTTGATTCGGCAAATAATTGGGGCTAATTGGTTAGCCTTTGAGGGTTGGTAGGGATGGTAATGAAGGGGATAGTTGCTGGTGATTGGATCGTTTGAGAGAGGTAGACGAAAATGTGAGGGCTGTCGTTTTGGTTTCTACAGGTGGCTTGTGCTTGTTCATGGATTCGTGCTGTTTGCGTGAAATTTTGTGTGAAAGTATGTGTTTTTATTGTGAAGGGTGTCAAAAGTGTGTGTGAACTATGTGTGGTGTGTGAAATTGTGTGAAATCTGTGTGCAGTTGTGTGTGACTGTGTGTGTTTTGTGTGTGACTGAGAAACTGAATTTGTAAAATTGTGTGTAAGAAAATGTGAACCTACTGTGTGAGAGTATGTGTGTGAAGTGTGTGAGAGAGTAGTTGATGTGTGTTTGTGTGTGAGAGAGTAGCTAAGAAGCGTGTGAAAGAGTATGTGTAGTGCGTGAGAAAGTGAATAAGTGTGTGAGATTAGCTAGTGAATGTGTGTGATTTAGAGAAATGTGTGTTCTTGGTATTCTAGGTGTAGTTTGAAGATGTATTAGTGTGTGTTCTAGGTGTTTTAGGTGTAGGCTTGAAGATGTAACAGTGTGTGTTCTAGGTATTCTAGATGTAGGTTTGAAGATGTACTAAAAGCTAGTAGGTGTTGTTGGCGAAAACTTGAAAAAAAATATAGGAAAAAGTGTGTGTTTTTTATGTTCTTGGTGTAACTAAAAAAACTAAAAACTCTCTAGGCCCTCTTTTTTTTATTTTTTTCCTCCCTTTTTAACCCTCAAGTGAAAGTATTTATAGTGCAACAAAAGACTTATCTTCTAAGAAATAAATAACAGACCAAAATGCCCTTAACTACCAAAATTACAACTTTACTCTTACAAAATAAAAATTAAAAATATATGTTATCTCACAAAAATAGAAAAAATTAAGAAAAATGTAAATAATAAATTTATTAATAGCAATTCACCAAAAAATGAATTTAACACTCAAAAATTGGTGAAAAATGTGTTTAGAATGTGAAATGATAATTTTGTCCCTAAACGCAATATTTACAGAAAAAATTAGCGATCGTCCTCGAAAAAAATCAAGAAAATTTAGAAACATGCTTAAAAACTTGAAAATAAATTTGGTGCTAAAAAATAGGCGAAAATGGTATTCACAAGGCGAAATTACCATTTTACTTCTGTGTTGGTGAAATACAGAAAAATACCAGTTAAACTCGAAAAAATATAAAAATTTAAAAAATACGTATGAAAGTACAAAATATGAATTTAAAAGCCCAAAACTAATGAAAAAATATTTACAGTTAAAAATTACTATTTTGCCCCCGAAATTATTGATTTTGTTCTCCCTTTTTATTGAAAAATTAGAATTTGACCCAAAAAATATAAACATGCCCTCAATGTTTGAAAAATAAATAGTGTGTTAAAATTTAATGTCTACACTTAGATTACACTTTATATAGAATTCTTAGGTCATTCATATGCCTAGATTGGAAATGGTTGCCTTTCTCACATGGGAAATGGACAAGTTTGGCCTTTTCTAGGCCTTAGTGTGCTGTTCCTCCCTTCGCACGTAGGAACAGTCAACCACGAGCTTTTTTTAGTCCCCCGTACCCATCATGGTTGCATCCCCGCTTTCTTCAATCACTTATGAGTTGTACTACTGTGACAACTCCACCTTACCCAGAGGCGCACCAAAGGGCTTAGCGGACTGCCTGCCTAGCTCTCACCAGGACTCGAATCACGCACTCACGCAAACATCCAAGCATACTTAACTCAAAATAAAATAAAATAAAATAAAATAGAATAAAATAAAATACACTCATATTACTTAATTTAAAGGTACAAGTAACATCAAAAGTTTACATGTCATAATATACATGATTTTCACAAGGATAGCCTAAACAGTTTGGCTATTACAAGAACTAAGACATCTAGTATAATCAAAATCAGTCGTTTCAGCTTTAATTTTTCAAGAAACCTGGGTAAAGGAAAACAAATAAAAGGAATGAGCTATAATAGCCCAGTGAATGCCCAAGTCATGCAACCATATCAAGAACTCATTATTTTAGTAAATAAAATAATCGATAAATCAAATAAACAAGAAATGAACAATTTAATTAACAAGTAGTCAAGGGCGGATACATGGCTCAACTACGGGAGCAAGTTGAACCGCAGGAGAAGCAAGTACTGATCATGTAACCATGACATTAGGATCGGGATAATAGCTGAGGTCTTTATCAAAGGACATGCCAGTTTTATCACGCAAGCCCTAACCACCATTCACCTTATAACCTTCGTACAAGTTACCACATCCAGGGAGTAATCTCAACCTTGGAGAGCCAACACTCAAGAAAGTTCAATCCGAAGTTGGCCTCTTTGAGGATTCACAACTCAAAAGGGAAAGAACGTCACGCCCTAAAACACCCAGCACCTTATAACCTCCCAAGCCTGTCTGGGTTGACTATCCGTGAAGTAACGGTGAAGTTAGTCACGGAAGTCTCACGCACAAGTAACACGTTGAATAGTGAAAGCAAATAACACATTACGGAATAGATGTGATAAAGTACACATCTTTCATCAAGTAGCACATTTTATCATATAGTATTTGCAACTGTAACATAATATTTACAAATGAAACATAACATTTCATGCATCATGCACACATAGAAACACTCACCTGGAATGCCTAAGAAAATATCTCGTAAAATGGTCGCGATGCGTTTTCGGACCCTGAAATTTAAAAGAAATAATATAATGAAAACTCAATTAAAACACTAGTGAATTTAGTAATAAAAATTCAAGAAAATACCCCACTTATTTCTAGGGTTTTGGTTTTAGGGTTTCTAGGGTTTTGGGTTTAGGGTTTTGGGTTTTGGGTTTACTTATTCTAAGAAAATTTAATCTATCACTAGATCATTTTCTAAAAATTCCTACACTTCAATTTCCTTCAATTGAGCATATTCTAGGTTTAAAATCTCACTTGTCAATTTTTCTTCTTTTAATTCTACCAAAATTTCGGCAACATTTCCCCTTAAAATCAGACTAACCCAAATTTTTTCCTGCAAGAAAATCAGCCATCCAACCCAATTTCAACAAGTTCTACAGCTTTTATGTTCAATTCAAGCTCAAATTCAATCAAGATTCTACTAAATTTCAAGAATTCTACTCCAAGAATCTTCAACCAAACAACATATAACACATGAAATTTCAAGGTTTAAATGCTATTTACTAGTCTATCTAACCACAAGAACACTTTATCTAGCAAGTAAATCTCCAATTCAAACTAAGTTCTCCAAGTAGTAGCAACAAAAATCTAGGTTTAAACTTGCATAAAAGACTAATTAAAACTTGAAATTAGTAGGAAAAGTTCATAGTAAATACCTTAGATAAGCTTAAAACTTTGCTTAGGAAGGAAAGAAGCTCACTTTCTATGGTGGATTTGCCCAAAATTTGGAGAATAAGCTTCAAGAAGTTGAGAGCGAAATGAGAGGAAAAGAGAAAGAGAGCTGGCTGGCCAAGAAGAAAGAGAAGAGAAAGAAATAGGCTAGGAAAAATGGAAAAGAAATAAAGAAAAGGTGGGGAAAAGATTAACCAATAAAAACATAAAAAGAATAAAGTTAAGATGTAGTCTTTTAATGCAATAGTGGTTAACTTGGATTAATTTGATTGGTAGAACTTTGTAATCTCTTATCACTTAATACTAGCAATATTATGGCACAAATTATTAAAGCAAAAAGAGAGGAAAATAGAGAGAGAAAGATCCGGCCATAAGGAGAGAAAAAGAAAGAAATAAATTCGGCCAAAAGAAAAAGAAAAGAAAGAAGAAATTTCGGCCAAGAGAAAAAGAAAAGAGAGAAGAAATTTCAGCCAAGGAAAAGAAAATAAAGCAAGAAAATAAGTGAAATTTTTGAGTAAAATTGAGCTAAAATTCAAGTAGTCAAAAGACTAGAAAATAGTAGAATAAGCTAATCAAAATTTAAACACTAATATAAATTAAATGGTCAAGTAAAATTATTTTAACTTTAGTACTTAGGTATCCTTACTTAATAATGAAAATCTTAGTTAATTAACCTAATTAACTCAAGAAATCTTTCAACTAATAAATCAATGATTAACACTTAACCCTAAATAAAAAAAATGTCTCTTGTAAGTGCATTTTTTAGGGTGTTACAACTACTATTTTCCTTTTCTTTTTGCATTTTATTTTTGCTTTTACACTTGTGATTCCTTCGATGCATCGTTTTAGATTTTGCAATTAATGTGATAATCCCAATCAAGTCTCGAAGGGATATTTTGTCCCTCTTGACATCACATTAGGTCTAGGATTTCCATTCATTTAGTCACATTCAAATGTGATAGAATTTTAGGGTTATGTTTGAAATTTTTTTTATTAAACTTTGCATCTAGCCTTAACCAGGAAGAAAGGGTGCCTTAGGCGCGAGCTTTTATCTTCCCTTTCTTCAACTGTGACTGCCAAGCTCATTTCTCTCATTTTCAAAGATCTAGAGTCATAAAAGGGTTTTTTCAAATGTTTTTCTAAAATTCGTTTTGTTTTGTTTAAAGGTTTCTTTTAGGTGAATTGGCATATCCAAACTCCTTCTCAAGTGGCGGCTCCATAATTTATACAAGTGTTTTCAAACTCTTCAGCCAAAGCCATTATCTTTTTAGTCCAGGCCTTGTTTTTTAACTTTTTTCAAAAAGTAAAAATCATTTTTTTCTAAAAACATTTTTTACAAAAAAAAAAACCCTTTTTTCCCCATGCACCCATGATTTTCCAAAAGAAAAATATTTTGAAAAAAATTTTGATCTTTCGGGGCACAACATACCCCTTGAGATTTCTATTCAATAAAAAAACCAAGCCAATGACCTATATTATTCCAAAAATGTCCTTTTTAATTAATAAAATAATAATAGGAAATTCTTTCCAATTTTCACTTCTTACTCTTCTTTTTTCATAAATAAATTTTTTATATTTGTTTACTAAATAAACTCTTGCTAGTACCTAAAAAAATAAAATAAAATAATCAATTTAAAACTTTTAAATTTTCTTAATCAGATAAAAGCCGCAAAAACAATACAACAACATCAAATTAAGTCTAAAATTATTCAGTCAAAATACTTTTCGTATTTGGATAATTAAGTATGCTTTTTGTATAAAATATAGTTTAAATTTTATTGCATTTTCCATATAAAATAATTTTAATTTTTAACACAAAAAAAAAGAATTAATTAACAAATGGTAGCAATTTTGGAATAACTTTTTTCAAAATATTATTTGATTATAAATAATAAAAGTGCACTTTCCATAAAAAATATACACTTTAGTTTTTAATGCCAAAATAAAAAAAATCAATTGAAAAAACACATTTTAATTAATCAACAAGGGCATTTTTTAAATAATATAGCTCATGGGTGTGTTTTTGTTATTGAATAGAAATCTCACGAGATATAAGTGAAAATTTTAAAACGTGAAGGGAGGTATGTGAAATTATTGGAAACCTTAAGGGACGTATTTGAAATTATCCCCCCTAAATGTCCAAAATTTCTCAAATTTTCTGAATTCATTACATTTCTTGCAAGACTCATCCTTTCACTTCCTCCTTGCACTTTGCCATTGTTCATTCATCAACAACTCACCATTAGAGCTTTATCTATGTGCATTTAGTGAGAAGGAAATTCAAGTTTGGGATAAGAACAAGCCAAGACTACTTCTTTGTGCTTGACTAATCTTGGTAAGAATTGGAACTTTTGAAACTTTGGATTTGGGTTATTTAGGTTTGAATGAAAATGCAAGGTCTTGAGGTTCAAATGAAGTTTTTTCATGGTCATCTTATGCCATGCATTTGCCTATTTTAGCAATTGAATTGTTGTAGTATGTGTTTTGTGTGTGCAAGTGCTTGTGATTTTTAGCTCAAAATGCTTGAAACTTGAATCTATTGTGTTATCAAATGATTGAGGGAGGGTTTTGGTACGTGATATGTTTGTAAAATGGCTCCTTTGGCTAATGATTTGAGTTGTTTTTGGATTGGTTCTGTACCTGTGCAATAGTTGCAAGCTTCCTAGTTGTGAAATTGGTACATACAGATATGAGCTTCAATTTTTTGAACTCGTTCGTTGACTAGCCCCAACTCTCTAATCATGAATAAGGCTACTGCCGAATCAAGTTGCTCCCGAGCAGCTTGGTCAACGACTCGACTCGAACTAGAATTGATTGTCAGGACCTTGATATAAATTAGAATTAAAACAATTGGAAAAACTAGTAACTGATGAGCAAATGAGAGAAAGAAATGAACAGAAAAGAGAAAGAAGGAAGAAGAATTAGAAAGAGAGAATGAATTGAATTGAATTGGAATTATTGAGTAAGATGTAGTACAATTCTCAACATACATCTCCAATCCTCTTGTAGCTTATTTAAGCTAACCTCCTAACCTCCCAACTTCTGTAGCTACTAATTACAGTTCCTAACTAACTCATTCATAAACTAACTCCTGCCTATATGGCCATTTAGTTAGGTCTTCCTCTTGACCTGACCTGTTCTGTTGTGATTTCCTTTTCTGGCCTCTTCCCTAGTTCATGACAATTTAAAAAATAATCCTTGTCCTCAAGGATTGAAATTGGTAAACTAGCTTTGAATGAATGATACATCTTCCCATAAGGCTTCCTCCTCAGTAACATGCTACCATTTAATAAACCACTACAAGACTGGATCTCCATTTCTTGAAATAGCCTTTCTTTACAATATAGCTTCAAGTACCAAAGAGCATTAATCCAACCAATTAAGTTCAGGTAATGGAGATTGGTTGGCTTGCTGCTTCCCTATACTCTTCTTCAGCATTGAGACATGAAATACTAGATGCAACTTGGAGTGTTCTGGTAGCTACAATCTGTAGGCCACAGACTCAATCTTTTCAGTAATCTGATAAAAACCAAAAAACTTGGCTGCCAGCTTCAGATATTTCCTCACAACTATAGTCTGCTGCTTGTAAGGTTGTAGCTTGAGAAACACCCATTCCCCTACTTGAAAAGCTCTTTCTGTCCTGCGTTTGTCAATAAAGCATTTCATTCTTTACTAAGCTTTGTTCAGATTCTCTTTCAAACCTTATATAACCATTTGTTTGTCTTACAAGAACTGAAGAGTGACTGCAACCACAGTACTCAAATAGGGTCCCAAAGGAATAGGAGAAGGTTGAAAACCATATAAAGTCATGAAAGAAGACATTTGTAGGCTACTATGAAATGTAGTGTTGTACCACCATTCCACAAGAGATAACCATTTAGCCCACTTGTTAGGTCTTTTACTACAAAAGCACCTCAATTACGTTTCTAAACATTGATTTATCCTATTAGATTGGCTATCAATTTGAGGGTGATATGCTGATGATAATTGAATTTGTATGCCCATGATTTTGAAGAGTTCCTTCCAAAATGGCTGGTAAAAATTGTCCCTATCAGTCACAATTTCATATAGTAGACGATGCAATTTAAAAATATGGTCTACAAACACCTTTGCAACCTAAGCTGCTATAAATGGATGTGTCAGAGGCAAGAAATGACCCATTTTAATAAATCTATCCACCACTACTAGCCCTGTCTGATATCCTAGTGATAGTGGTAGCTTCTAAATGAATTTCATAGTGATCTAATTCCAAGCTTGGTTAGGAATAGGTAAAGGTCGCAGCAACCATGGATACGTTATGTTCTCATGTTTACTCTTTTGACAAACCTCATATTGTTGTATGAAATTAATCACCTCTTTCTTAAGACAAGCCAGAAAAACTTGATTTGATTCTCTAAAGGCAGTGGTATTGTTTAGAATGAGTATTGCTGAAGAGTGTAAATATATTGTAACCTGTTGCTTCAAATCAAACTCCTTCCCTATGTAAATCTTATTATTATACCTTAAAATTCTATCAGTTAATTGGTACAATGCAAAGAAACTAGTGAAAATACTAGCTGAGTTATCAATTGCTGATGCTCATCATCTCCTTCATATAATTTTATAACTTTTGTCACCCAACATGGTTGTACAGAAGTAATGGCCATTACTGTTGCTACCCCAGAGTTTGCCTCTTCCATAAAATCCCTTTTGGACAACGATTCAGCTATTAAGTTCTTAGCCCACTTTTTATACTGAATTTCATAATCTAAGCCTAACAACTTAGTTAACCATTTATGCTACAATATTGAGGTTAACTTTAGTTCCAATAAGTACTTGAAGGACTGGTGATCTATCTTAATAATAAAATGATACCCAATAAGGCAATGTTTCCAGTTTGCAATTGCCATAACAAGAGCTAGCAGCTCTTTCTTATATATGGAATACCCTATACTCCTTTGACTCAATGCTTTACTTAGGAAGGCTATAGGTTGTCCTTCCTACATCAACACAGCTCCTATCCCTCTGCTGCTGGCATCCATTTCTATCACAAATACCTTACTGAAATCTAGCATTCTTAATATAGATGCATTTTTCATAACCTGTTTTAGGTTTTTAAATGCTTCTTTAGCTAAAGGTATCCACTGAAATGCATATTTTCTTAGTAGATCTTTCAATGGTCTACTAACAGTACTCCTATAATAGCCTGTCAAACCTAGAAACCTCCTGAGTGCTTTAAGGGATTCAAGTTTAGCCAATTTACAATACACTCCACCTTGTTACTGTCTATGCTAACCCCTTCACTAGAAACTAAATGACCAAGATATTTCATTTAGTTTTGGGCAAAGGTACATTTTGAGAGTGTAGCATAAAGCTGGTTTGTCTTAAGTATATAAGAACTTGTCTAAGTGGTTAAGATGTTGTTTAAAAGAAGGGCTATAAACTACTATATCATCAAAGAATACTAGTAGAAATTTTTTGAGGAAAGGAAGGAAGACTTGGTTTATTAGAAATTGAAAGTGGCTGGTGCATTGCTAAGGCCAAATGGCATTACCAAAAACTCAAAATGGCCATGGTGGATTTGAAAAATAGTTTTGAGAGTGTCATGAGGCTTGATTCTAATATGATGATAGTCTGATCTAATGTCTATCTTGGAATATAATCTGGACCCATGCAATTCATCATGTAATTCACCAATAGTTGGGATAGGGTATCTGTATTTTATGGTTAGATCATTGAGGTGTCCGTAGTCAACACTGAACCTCCATGATCCGTCCTTTTTCTTGACCAAAAGAACTGGGGATGCAAAGGGGCTAGTACTATGTTGTATAAGGCCTAAGGCAAGCATTTCTGTGATTTGATTTTCAATCTCAAATTTTTTGAGAATACGAGTATCTATAAGGTCTTAGTTTAAAGGGTTGCAAATCAGGTGTAGACACTAAATTTTAACACACCGATCATTTTTTTTAACATTTGGAGTACCTTTATATTTTTTGGGGTCAAATTCTAATTTTTCAATAATCTCGGGGGGCAAAATAGTAATTTTTATCTATAGATATTTTTTTATTAGTTTTGAGGGTTTTAAATTCATATTTTTAATTTCATACGTATTTCTTAATTTTCTATAATTTTTTTAGATTTAATTGTATTCTTTTTATATTTTACCGGCACAAGGGTAAAATGATAATTTTGCTTTTCAAATACCATTTTCGCTCATTTTAGATTTCAAATTTATTTTTCTAACTCTTTAAGCATGTTTCTAAATTTTCTTGATTTTTCGGGGACGATTGCTATTTTTTCTGTAAACACAGCAAACAGGAGCAAAATCGTTATTTCATATTTTTAATGCATTTTCACTAATTTTTGAGTCATAAATGCATTGCCTAAGATTTTAATCTTATTTTTAATTTTTGATAAGTTTTTTAGACCAATCACTATTTTTCTGCATATTTTTTATTGTTTAGGGGCAAAATTATCATTTCACATTTTAACGCATTTTTACCAATTTTTAAGTCATAAATGCATTGCCTAAGATTTTAATCTTATTTTTAATTTTTGATAAGTTTTTTAGACCAATCACTATTTTTCTGCGTATTTTTTATTGTTCAGGAGCAAAATCATCATTTCATATTTTTAACGCATTTTCACCAATTTTTAAGTCATAAATGCATTTCCTCGGGTTTTAAGCTTATTTTTAATTTTTGATAATTTTTCGAGGCCAATAGCTTTTTTTTGTGTATTTTTCATTATCTAGAGACAAAATCGTTATTTCACATTTTTAACGCATTTTCGCCAATTTTTTAGTCATAAATTCATTTTCTAGGGTTTTAAGCTTATTTTTAATTTTTTATTATTTTTCGAGACCAATAGCTATTTTTTATGTATTTTCACTGTCCAAACACAAAATCGTTATTTCACATTTTTAACGTATTTTCACCAATTTTTAAGTCATAAATGCATTTTCTAGGGTCTTAAACTTATTTTTAATTTTTGGTAATTTTTTCAGGCCAATAGCTATTTTTTGTATATTTTCGTTATTCAGAGGCAAAATCGTTATTTCACATCCTGAACGCGTTTTTGATCAATTTTAAGCTCTAACTTTTATTTTGAAATCAACTTTGAATTTTTTTGAAAATTTTTGGAGATTATTGTCATTTCTTTGTATTAATTTTTTATTTTTATTTTTTGGGGTTAAAAAATATTCTTTTTAAAATAAAATTAGAATTTTTATTACCGGTGGCATTTTTGTTATTTTGTAGTATTCTTGGTGACCAAGACAACTTACTCTATAAATACCCTCCATTAAAATAAAAAAAAAGAGAGAAAAAATGAAAAACTCTAAAAACACATTTGCTTCTATCCATTAAAGATTAAAACACACTCATCCGTTCACAGAAAAAACACACACAAACAGCTTATTCTTCATTGCGGGTTACTGTTCATCATCCTTGAAAAAGTCAAATTTCACTGTTCATCACCAGCTTGTCTTCCTTCTTCAAAAGGTAAGTTCTTAAGTTTCTTTTCCCTTCGTTTTGAGTCATTTTCCTTCCATTTTTCTATGTGAGTTTAATTAACTGTCTTATTTTGTTAGGATTTTAGTTGAATTTTTGAAATTTTTTCTTTTTTGGGCTTTGTGTTTATTTTTGGGTTATTGTTCTTGATTTTTGTTCTTCCCCGTTCTTTTTCACTGTCCTTCTTCCTATCCTCCTCCATCACTATCTCCTGAACCATCAAGTCAGTCCCAAAAACAACCAGCAACCATCAATCAACACCTCCCAGTAGACCATCTTTGTCAGTTTAACAACCTCACAAACGGCCAAGTAAACCTTCCTACCGCTTGCCCTCAACCTGTCCACCACCTAGTCTCACCATTCGCAGCCCAAAACTACCCGAGAATCAATCAATTCAGCACCAAAATCAAACCCTGTTCAGCAATTCCACCAAACCTGCATAAAACAAATACCAATAGTCACCGTCTCTCTCGTTGCTCAACCCAAAACCATAGAACTCAACCCTGCTCCACAGAGTAAACCCAACCAGAAATTACCAAAACAACCACAACCTCCCTTGTCAAATAACAAACCCACCACAATAAGGTCAATCACCACTACGGCCTGCAAAGAAAATCACTGAAAAACAACACAAACCAACCCAGATGACCACCGAAGCACAATTGGTAGCCCAAAACCACCCAATTGTCAATTTCATCGTCTTCTCTTCCACAATAATCGGCACCCCAGACATTCGCAACCATCCATCACCATGGAAAGCTCACCATGGACCTCCATTTTATTCCATCAGATCAATCAAAATTTACCAAACCTTCACAACCAACTCAATCCAACCACCACCCTTATCCTTCCCAGAACTATCAACCGTCTACAATCAGTACATTCCCAAAACGATTAGCCTTCCAATTACACAATCAATACCACCGTCTGACCAACCTTCAAAAACCACAAAACAAAGCTAGAGCTGCCAAATCATAGTCCCCGGACAACCACTCACCACTGACTGAATCCCACAGTGTCAATTAGACCCATCACCACCGCCCACAAGTATCTCCAGTTAGCCACATCAACCACTGCTGTTCTAATTGCCAGTTAGTCAAACCGCCTAACACTATCCCTAGCAAAGTCCCAGCCACAAACCCAAACCAGTTTACCAAATCCACAAATCACCACCACAGTAGCCCCATCAATCACGCACTCCACTATCCCACTACCTTCAAACCACCTTTATCAACCTAAGAGAACCACCTCTACCACCACCGTCAAGCTTCTCATCTGCTGCTCCAATAGAACCATCGTCCTATTTAACCAGTCATTCCCACAACCTCCACCACCCACAACCCCAATTCTTCAACTCATCACCACCATCACCGTTAAATCTCTGCCCACAACCACCATTTAAACCAAGCAGCCCACCTTGGCTCCAAATTTTCAATCATTTTACACCAGTCCTAAAATACCTCCATTGCCCTGTTGTCTCCCCCTTAACCCACATCGTCCAGCAACCCTTTGTTTGCCACGCCTCCCATTGCCACCATACCTTCACTTGGGAAACATATTCGGAGGGAGAGAAATGAGAGGCGGAGAGAGAGAAACGAAAGAGAGAAATCAAAGAGAAATAAAAAGGAAAAATCTGGTGAAAGCAAGAGAACAAAGTGGGAAGAATAGAGGGGACAGAAAGAGAACGAGAAAGAGAGGGAAGCAGCGAGGAAGATGCGATCTGGTGAGGGAGGGAAAAAGAGAGCTGGAGAAATTAGAGAATTGAGAGTAAAAGAGAGAAGAAAGAGAGACAGAACAAGGCAAAACAGAGACAGAGAGTGAAATGGAAAGAGCAACAAGAAAGAAGTAGAAACAGCGAGGTGGAAAGAGAGAAGAGAGGGCAGTGAGAAAGTAGAGAGAATTGAGAGAACAAAGAGAGTGAGAGAGAGAGAGAGAGAGAAATTGGGCTTGGGGAAGAAGACGATCAAATTGGAAGGGGGGGCAAACTAGGGGGAATTTAGGTTTGCTTATTTGTCTTAGTGTATAGTTCTTTTATGTGTTTCAATTCTTGTTTAATTAGTTTGATTAATTGTACTTTATTTTAGTTAACTAAGTTATTTTTTTAGTTAATTAAAGTTAGTTAATTTAGTGTTTTCCTTTTTGTTTTGCCATTTAAAGTGAACATTTGTATTTTATTCCTTGAATTTGGAGCAACTTTAAGTGTGTCTCTGGACCCTTTGTTCTCTGCAATTTAATCATAATTTTTTATAGTTTGACACCTTCAGATTTTATGTTCTCTCAATTAGGTCTTACAATTTACCTTTTTACCCTACACCTCCTAGAATTTCCTGTTTTGTCTCTCAATTAGTTTAAATTTGTGATTTGATCCTTAAGCCTATTTCAGTCCCCTTGATTTGTAGAAATTTGCACCCACCCCCAAATTGTTGAAATTCACTTTGATATATTTTATATTTTATACTTTATTGCTTTAAATAGTGGTACCATTAACGTATTTATTCGTTTTGATAGTATTTTAGTACGAGGTCTTCAAGAAAAGGTATTTTCATTGCCATTAATTGCTTCCTTATGTGCTCTAATGTGCACTTATGTGATTTTATACAATTTTTATGTTTCTTATTTTATATTTTTTTTGTGCATTTATTTACCTTATGTTATTTAATTTTAAATTTTATTATTTTTCCAAAAAATATAATATTTTTATATTCAACTAGCCTATGTAATAGCTAGATTACATTTTTCCATATTTTTACAAAGAATTTTGTATTTTAGATAACAAGTGTAATACATATGTCATTTTACTTTTTCCCCTATAATTGTATGTTGATCCCACCGATGTAATAGTTAGGGCTTGTGTGTTTTTTCGTGCTTATGTGCTTATATGTTTTATCGCTTTCCTTAAAATTTTGCATCTAGAATATTATGTTTACGTGTTATGTGCTCCTATATGTCTTTATATGTTTACTTGCTTTCAATTCATGCTTTATTGCTTTAATTTATGTTTTATTAGTTTTTATTATTCTGCCACCACACTAGTCCAACGCTAGTTGTGGCTTTTCTCGCTTTCCTGATAGTTCAATGCTAGTGGAGATCCCTAGAAAGAGCTAGTCCAACGCCAGACCCTTAGGACATTTTAGTGCCAGGTGCACTCGTGTGTATATCATATCATTTCACACACTAATTTTTTAGGAAATTTTCATTTTTGCATGGTTTGTATATATTTTATTATCTATTATCTATTTTTTGACAAAAATTCAGTGCATAACATTCAAGTTGTATTTTCACTTAGAATTTAGGTCATTTTGTGTGATCCGACTAAAAAGAGTCGCCTATTCACGTGGGAAGCAGTGGATTGATAGGCCGTTCTCCCCTCCGTGAGTAGGAACATATAGTCACGAGTTATTATTCCTCGTACCCGTTATGTTGCATACCCACTTCCTTCGATCACTTATTATCTATATTATTATTTTTCTTTTCTCTTTGCATTTCATTTTGCATAGACACTCGTGACTCCCTCGAGGCCTCACCTCAGGTTTCATAATTAATGCGATAATTCTGATCAAGTCTCGACGGGACATTCCAACCCTCTCGATACCCATTTAGATTTAGGATTTGCATTCATTTAGATACATCCACATGCGATAAAATTTAGGGTTAACTTAGAAAACTTTGATTAAACCTCGTAATTAGCCTCAACTAGGTGGAAAGGGTGCCTTAGGCGTGAGCCTTTGCCTTCCCTTTCTTCAAATGTGACTTCCGGACCTTTTTCTCTTGTTTTTTCGTAAACCAGAGTCAAAAAAGGGTTTCTAAATGTTTTTTTAATTTTTTTAATTTTTGTTTTGTTAAATGATTTTTCGGGTGACTTGGTACACCCTAACTCAATACTAAGTGGCGACTCTATTTCTTTAAAATAAAACCCTTTTTCAAAATTAGTTGGCCAAAACTGTCGCATTTTTAGTCCCAACCTTATTTTCTTTTAAATACCATTTTTTCAAAATAACACTTTTTTACTAAAAACTCAATTTTTTTACACACGCACAGTTTTTTCAAAAACCTATCTTTTTTAAAAGGGTTACGGACCAGACTGCCTATTTGGGGCGCGACAGTCAACAACCTCACCAGTACCTTTTACGATTTTTTGGACACGAAATCAGGCTTTAGTGAAATTTGATGATCCACGTTTCTTGGTTGGGGGCAAAGATTTTGGTGTGGCAAACACATCGTGAAATTCATTCAATAGTTGAGTAAGTTGGTTGTTTTGATCAACCTCACATTGTGGATGATCTTCCCGCACCACTACAGAATTGAGACACCACACTTTTTCCTAAGTGAATTGATGATAATTCTGCCCTTTCACCAGCTTCACTAAGGATTCATCTGCTTCTACCAACAAAGTCACTTCTGTGCCTTCCTACACCAACTTAATGACCAATTTGTGAAAGTAAAAAATGATTGGACTGTATTGAAACATCCAATCCACTCCAAGAATTACATCCCACCCTTCTAAATCTATAATTTTCAGATCATATTCAAACTTATACTCTTGTATTGACCATCTTACACCTATACATTTGGCACAACTAGTTATTTAACTCCCATCAACCAATGTAATGGTAAAGGGGCTAGTCTATTGGACCTGCATTTTCAATTCCTCTACTACCTTGTGATGTATGTAATTGTTGGTACTACCAGTGTCCACCAGAATATAGATATTCTTGCCCTCCAATGCACCATTAAGGGTAATATGGGACAAAGTATGTAAAGACACTTCCATCAACTGCCCAAGATTACCAATTACCTCATACTACTCCCTTATTACATCCAAGAACTCACCCTCATCATCTTCTTCATCCACTATGAAATTCAACTACTTCATCTTACACTGATGTTCCACCCCTAATTTTTCACCACACTTAAAACACAATCTATGATTCCTCTTATATTGAATTTCTTGAGCAAAAATTTTCTTGAACTCAAGTGCAGTACCTTGTTCTCATTCTGAGATGGAACCTTATGCTGAGTGGTTGGTGCATTACTACTGGAAGTCCTGGTATACCCAAAGGCATTCTCCCCCATGTTTCTTGTTGTACTCTTAAATTTCTTACCATTCATATCCACTATTTATTCTTGTAGCTGTAATCTCAAATGCCTTAGACAGTGTATCGGGTTGAAACTTTTTAACCATAGATTTAATCTTTTCTTTGAGTCCACTTCTAAAACTCGAGATAACATAAGATTCATTCATATAAGGATTTCTCATTAGTATCAATGGTGTTAGTTCTTCAAAGCTTTCTTGATACTTAGTAACACTCCCTGTCTAAAAAAGCTTATTGTACGCCTCTATTTCATCCACTACTCCTTTTCTCCCAAAATCTTTGATATAATAGATTACAAAACTCTTCCTAATTGAGGTGTTTCTTTTCCATCTTAGTGCCCTAAAACCAATTATCTACCCTTCCCTCCAAATATAATTCAATGATGTCTAACTGTTGGTTTCCTACAATTTGGTAAACAGTGAAAATTTGTTGCACTTCCCGACCCACTCTCGTGGATTTTCTTCCCCAAACATGGGTAATTCAAATTTAGAATAAGGGTTCATGGAAGGTTTACCTATTTTCCATGGCATTATTGTCTGCAATTGATAGCATTCTGTACCCAGTCTCTAATGCGCAGGGGGTGTTGGCAAATTAGGTGTCTTATGAACACAACTATTGTCCTCCACTGTCATGGATTTTTCCTTTGCCATGATCTTTACTAATGCATTGAACTTCTAATCTATGTTTGTCACTAGATCCTCAAATTTCTTGTTGTTCAACTCATCTCCCCTTGAAATTGCTTGTGAAATTCCTCAATTTCCCCATGGAATTGCTGTTGCAGCTCTTTCACAGAACCCATCAATTCCTGTAGCTTGATGTCCTATTTCTTAACCTGTTCTTCTAATGATTTGGACCTAGTTCTTTCAGCCATCTTGTGCCCCAAGAAAATCTGCTCTGATACCAAATTGTCAAGACCTTGATGTCAAATTAGAATTAAAATCACCTTCTTGCGGAAATAATTGGAAAAACTAGTAACTGATGAACAAAACGAGAGAAAGAAATGAACTGAAAAATGAAAGAAAGAAGAAGAATTAGGGAGAGAAAGAATGAATTGAATTGGAATTAATGAGAAAGATGTAGTACAATTCTCAACATACATCCCCAATCCTCTTGCAGCTTATTTAAGCTAATCCTCTAACTGACTAACTGTTGCAGTTATTGATTACAATTCCTAACAAACTCATTCACTAACTAACTCCTGCTTACGTGGCCATTTAGTTAAGTCTTCCTCTTGAGCTGACCTGCTCTGCTGTGATTTCCTTTTTTTGGCCTCTTCCTTGTTTCATGTCATTGACCTAGTTTGAACCGAGTTCAAGTGGCTCGATTGGTCTAAACGAGTATTGATTTTTCAATTTCAAAAGCTCGTCGAGCCTTATCAATCATGTAATTATTTAATAATTATATATTTATATATTATGTATTTACCATTTTAGATGTGAAAATCGTAAAATTTACAAAAATTGTGCTCGAGTACTCGAGCTCGAGTAGGCTCACAAGTGCAAAAAAAAAAAAGGTGGTTATCCAATCTAACTTAAGTAATTTTTTACTACTTCGAGATCGAGCTACAAAATTTCAACTCAATCGAGCTCTAATCGAGTTCGAGTAGTTCCTATGGCTGTCGAGTTCGAACTCGAGCTTTGATGCTATTTGAGCTCGACTCGATTACATCCCTAACCATGAAGAGGCAGATGTCTTCCTGAACCAATGAAGGCGTCCTTCTGGCCTAGCAATTTCCCTCCCCATTACATTTTCGAATTTGGAGGGACTTGAGTATCGCTTCCAATTTTTAGTATGTGATCTTCAAACTTCCTCAATTGATTTACGAGGCTTTGGCGCATGATTTTTTGTGTTCTTTTGACGACAGATTTGAAGCGGCTAGTGACGTGTGCTTGCAATTTTTTTTTCTTTTTTGGTTTTATTTCCTTGCTTATTCTCACAGTTCGTCTACAATGTACACTATCCTATATTCATTGGTTTAGACGTAACCGAGAATTTGACCCATAAGCAAATCTAAATTGGTTGACTTAATCATCTCTGAACAATTTTATATAATTCAGTTATCCCTACCTTTATGCCAACTAAAACATGCCCTGCCTTCAATTTTACTTGTTCCTTGAACATTGAAAGCAATCCTATCAACAACTCTCCTAGATTCTGGTTTTTGCATTAATTATTAGAACCATATCAGCAAAATCATCGAGCCATTAGGATTTGGAACTGCTTCCAAAACATAAACCCTAGAATAGTGATTCCCCAAGCGTCACTCCAAGCTACAACCATAGTGCAATGGCAAATGTCTTCTGTAATTGCCAATGTTTTTCTCCCAAAAGCACAATTTCGTAGATCCCCACGCATTCAATCTTAGGCCTCTTCAAAAGAAACTCAGATGCCATATTAAGATCTCCTCTTTACACCTTGTATCTTTCCAGTGATCTTCTCATCTCCTAAATAAAATTCAAAAGTTCCAGAAACAAAGGGAAAAAGAACAGCGAACACAACTACAAAGTCCAGAAATTTACGTTCATTGATCTCAAATATTAAGACACGTTCCCGAATCATTCCTGTTGTCTATTTTTTTTCAGCACTTATAACTCCCAATAAGGGAAATTGAAAAAGTACAGCAATTCACAGAGGAGAAATTCCTCATCTATAAGCCTCCGGTAACTGGTAACCTGACATTACAATTTTGTCAGCAAACATCTTGCCAGTCTTCGGCATGACATGCCAATGCAATGTCAAGTTAAAATCCCTACCACGGAGGTTGCTTCCCTACAGAGAGACAGAAGCAGAAACTTAGTAAACCAGTATAATGAAAAATTGAACTCCCTTTACACGTATGGCAAGAAACTTGCCGCCATTATACTTACTTGATCAACAAAACGATACTTGTTTGTGGTATGAATCCAGAATTTTGCATGTTCTTTAGAAGGAATGATGCCATCCCACAAAGATACCTTTGGTTATAGCATGCAAATCAATCATCAGCAAACAAATGTTACAGCTTCAAATCATGCCAGAAAATGAGAATAAAGCAATGACCTCAAGGATGCCAGGACCCTTTCCACGACACATTTTCATGCATACTATGCTGGAGTTGAAATGCATTGACAATAAGCATCGTCCAGCAATATTTAAGACTAACATTTAAAAACCAGATTATAAGAAAGTGGATTTTTATTTTTCAAAATTTCAAAGAAGTAAAATTTTGTTTCACAATTTCAAGGAAGTGGTACTATGGTCCAGATTCCATCTGAATTTATTTAAAACTCCTCAAAAAATTATTCAAAAAAACTCTCTTTCAAAAAATGATTATTCAAACCTCTGAAGTAATTTTTGATAATGTTTACAATGTCAATTTACTTCAACACTCAAGTTTTATTGAATTCCATTTTTGAATAGTTTCTTCTCCTTGCAATTTTTGTTTCACAATACATTTGGCGAGGAGGATAAACTGAAGAACTGGGACAAGGAAGACTGACACGTAAACAATGATAAAAGGCAGGAAAGGAGGAGCAGTAAAATTATCAGTGATGGAGTGCTCAGAAAGAAAAGAGAGAAGAGATGCAAGTAGGTTCCCTTTTAGAAGTTGAAGAATCTCAGCATGAAACAATACACCCGTGAAAAAACAGCAGAGCAGAATATTTAAGGAGAAACAACTTCTGAGACTAAACAGAAGGTTCTCTGCAAACCCTTCACCAATCTCTTGTGGAGAGTGGAGAAAAGTAACCAGCCATGTATTTAAAGGAGATGAACCAAAAAGAAATTTGGAGCAATTATCCCAGTTGAACAAAAACATTTCCATACAGCGGTGAGAGGCATCTATCTGGGTGTCTTGGGAACAATAGACCATCACAAATTACTGAACAAAAGGTTGAGAAGAAATTCGAGGCAAAATACACTTATAAAGAAGGCAAGAAGTCACATGTGCCAGGATAGAACAGAACTAAGAGTAAATAAAAGAGAGAAGAAAGAAATACTGACCATCATTCAATATGACGATCGAGTAAGTTGTTAATTGTCGCTTAAGCAGATCAAAGAAATAGTGACATCCCAATTATATTGAAGACTAGACCTTGTAAGTCCAGGAAACAAATATGGAAATGATCGATATAAGTACATAGTGAGCCAGGAAGGAAGTAAATGGGTTCCTAACACTGAGGGAAAGGGGTAAAGCTGTAGGCATACTCATAGAGGCTATTCAACAAGATTGACTCACAAGTAGTATTCCTGAGTAAAAAACTATAAAGACAACCACAGTTGAATGTATTCAGGAGTTTACTAACCCAAGCAGAAATATAAAGAAGGAAACTTTCGAGATCTAACAAGAGGGTGAAGGAAATGACCAGGATTTATAAAGGAAAATTTTGAAGTTGTCAGAAAGCACATATCATGATAAGACGAGCATGGGACAGTTATTTCATCACATTAATGCTAGGGGTACATGGCAAAAGAAAGAGTACATACACAAAGGACTTCAATGGCCAAAAGATTAACCCAAACAAAAAAAGAAGAAATGATGCACTAAGTGGCATTTGCTAAGATGACCGAAGGCATAAATAATCTGAACTTTTTAGTAGAATAAAAAATTGTCGCAAGGTAACATTAAATCCATTGTTACCCGAGTTTGTGCTACTAACAAAACAAGGCATGCTTCGGATGCCAAATTTTGCAAATATAAAAGAAACACATCATAACTACGTGATCCAAAATATGTGTATTGATCTGCTACTAGAGGCAGTCAATGTATGATAGGCCATAATTGACAATCCTAGTGCAATGTGAGAACTGAACCATGCACACAACAAATACACGGATTGCTTACCTGATTTAAGGCATGTTTGGGTGTTTCATACTCCGCTGCCACAAACACAAAAACCTGGAAATACAATAAGATGACTTCTTTTAGTTTTAGCATACATGCAATAGCAATTTGCTTTATGTAAGAAAAACACCCAGTTAATTTTCCAGAGTCTCAATGGAACTCAATAGCAACATACTATCCATGTAGCCAACACCATGTAGTGGGATGAAATTCTAAATGTTGTTATGTAAGAACTTGGCAACATATGACCCATATACCTGACCTCATGTAGCAGGATGAAGGTCTAAATGTTGTTATGTGACCCACAGTTAATTTTCTAGAAACTCGAAATTAACTTAGAACACCAAAAAGAAGGGCACAGACATATTTTTCAGAAGCAGAATGGAGAGAAAGCACCAGATACAACAATAAAACAGTGCAAGGTAAAGCAAAGATCTTCGGAATTTGCTCAAGCATTATTTAGCATGCAAGATGTGCAAGACATTAACTGAAGAGCCTTTGCTGAAGTATATTTTGAAAGAAATTTAGCTTTTTGGGATCTTAGATGTGAAGCAAAATTGCAAGAACTTATTTGACTCTGGTACTTACCATTTCTTGTAACTTGTCTTAAGGGTCAAATTAAAATTACTTTTCAAATCCAGATTAGTTTTATGGATACTCTTACCTTTTGTGGTAGGAGTAGATTCTAGTCAAGGTTTTAGGAGTCAAGAAAAAATGTACACTTCTCCCAAACAGTCAGGTTTCAATTTAACAAAAGTTCCCCAGTATTCTTGAGGGGTGTGACGATCCAACCTTATGTGTGATACCCAAAATTTCAAAGAAATATTCCTAGAACTTCTTTGCTCTTCGCTCAACCTTTCTTCCAACCTACTGCAGTTTTTCCCTTTTATTAGGCCCTGATTAATGGCTAATTGCAGACTTCTGCAAAATCCTACCATTTCAAGAGTTATCAACACAAGTCTTATTGCCAGGCAACATAATGGTGCTGCATCCCACCTCCAAAAAAATCAACAAATTAAGATGGAAACAAGAAATTCGAAATTGTGATTATTGGAAACCTATATTAAAGGAAAAATGACTGCAGAACATTGAGTTAAACCTACAGACATCTTCCAGGCCAATTTCCTCAAGCAGCTAATTTTTCTTTTCAAATTAATATATCCACTTGATTGGACCCATTACTCTTCTTGTCATAAATTCTTGCTGCTGCAGCTATTGAATTGGTTTGGAAGTAGTACAAACAATAGAGGGCAAAAGTAGGGGTTTCAGTGCTCACATAAAAAAAAAAGGGGCCACATCCATGGTTAAGTTTTGTAATCAATTTTATTTCTCATGTAATGATGCAAAGCCAAGAAGGGGGGAGGCAGAGGGTGGGGGAACAAGTGTGAATGCAACAATAAAGAGAAAAATGAAGGACAGAGAACCTTACCCTCAAAAGGCTGATGAAATTATACAACCTAATTATCAATTGATCAAAGCCTATAGATACATAAAGTCTATAGGTATTCAGAAGCTCAAACTACTCTAAACCTATGGATAACATATCATAAAGAAAAGTGAATAGATTGGATAGACTTCACTACGCCATCCTGTTAAGGACTTCTAATGCATAAACTCCAGAGAAAGAGTTTTCCACCCCTTGTGCAGGATTCAGATACCTAACATCTTTGTGAAGGGAGATCCTGTAAATGTCAGAAGAGAATCCGACCCCACCATTCATCCAGAATTATTACCCATCTCACAGCCCACATCCATCTGCAAAGCAAAACCATTCAATTTGCTGATCACCTTTTTTTTATAAGCCAACTGCATGAGGTTCTTTTTCGTTAACCCCCATGAGAAAGTAAAATTTCTGCCAACCTCCATTTTCATATTTTGTCCATATTTACTTGCAATTTACTGTCTCCATGTGGCTCTTTACAATTACCAAATCTCCACATCCATTCTCTCAAGTCCTAGAAAGGTCAAGTTAAAGCCAATTATCTACCAGTCTACCAGACAGATTTCAATGTACCTAATTTTCAATCCAAATAATTCCTAGGCATCAACCACTGATATGAGTTTTGTTATCCTCATATTCAGTTCAGACTAGATATACCTTGAAAACACATTAGAATAACTTTCAGAAAATTTGACCGCACCTTAAAATCTCTATTCCACAAAAAAGCCATTTTGGGACAGATTATCAAGGGATTTAAGGCATTCAAGTTAGAAAAGACAGAATAATCCCTAATCCTGGGGTAGTTAGATGAATCATAATCCAAATTAAATTGCAAAGCCACGGATACACCTTTTAGAGTATCATTAAAATAAAAAATAAAAAAAAAAGATCATTTTTCCCTTAACATGGAGAAATCCCTAAAAGCGTACTGGAAAGGTTAAAAAGACAGAAGATGTGTATAGAAATAAGACATGTTGGCATAAGGATACCAACACCAGATTAAACATGTGGATAGATATAATGTGTGTTGGCAAAACCTGCTTCGTGTTCCACGTAAACAAGGACTGCAAGTTTGCAGAGATATTCAATGTCAAGCTGACCTGCAAAATATGAAAGACATTATACAGCAGGAAATTTTCTATTTTCTCTCCTTCTTTTCCTATTCACTTGTATGGAGCTAATAATAACATAATATAATTGAAATTACTCATTCCAATAAATGCTTCTATATCAATAAGATAAATAAAGTAAAAAAGCTGAATCCGAGTTAAATACATTCATCTAGCATATTTATCTGCCTTCCTTTATAGAGATTTTTTTTTCCCCAAAAGATTCCTTGGGACCTGAACCACACCCAAGATAACATGATTGACGAGACCATTTACATCTGGTATTGACCAAGTCCATATGAGGAAGAGATACATCAATAATAAGTGCATCCAAGGGTACAACCACAGTTCTCAAAGGTGCTTCGTTCAAAGAGTTAATACCTTTGAAAAGAAAAATAGGTTTTAGTCCTTTTTTATCATATCACAGAGAACAATTATCAGAATTTTTTATTTCACTTTTCTTAGTATTTTAAATACCTTTTTTTTTTTTTTTTTTTTGGAGGTACTTAGTTTCCACAGGTTAGCTCAAACTTGGATGACCTTGTTATTTAGTCTTTCTCTAAAATTATCCTTAGATTCACTCATCAAGTAATAAATCATC
The DNA here is from genome assembly GCA_024721245.1 of Mitragyna speciosa. NCBI lineage: Eukaryota > Viridiplantae > Streptophyta > Magnoliopsida > Gentianales > Rubiaceae > Mitragyna > Mitragyna speciosa. The sequence continues at coordinate 412,152 of CM045565.1, forward strand.
CTAAAAAATATATTTCTTTATTATATGGGCTCCCCCTAAAACAATACCTTAGCCAATTCAACCGGATATAACAAGTCAAAACCTAGGCATATGCATATTTTTTTCAATTTATCCATTAAGTGCTCCTTGTGCAATAAAGTGTGTGCCTAAGCCCCAGGAGAACCAGGCGCATTGCTCCTCAGATAACTATTGGTAGAAGAAAGGATGAAGAAACACATAAAAGAATCAGTCAGCAGTTATTACAAACTACCAGCGAGCGAACAAACTCTTCATCACGAGAAAATAAATCCAATCAGTAATCTACTAAAAAATTAAAATCTAAGGGCTTCCCTTATTGCTGTCTAGTAGTACGATAATCCAAAACCCCAACCACAAAATATCAGAAAATTAGTTGAAAATAGAGATTGAATGCAAACAGAAATTAACTAAAAACGCAAATTTTAAGCAAGAAAACAAATATATATATATTTAGATGAATAAAAAATGTGAGCAGAAATGAATTAAGTGATAACGTGAACGAATTCAAAATCAAGTTGTCAACGACTTAAATTAACTCGCGCGTACAGAGATTCGTGAGCGCGTGAGAGTGAGAAAGTAGAGAATACCTCGTCATCCCCGTCGGGTTTCTTCTGAAACCAATTAATATTCAAAACCTAAAAACCCCCAGAAAATCAAATAAAAAAGAAAAGAAGGATTAACTCAACCAAAAAAAAAAAAAAAAAGAGAAGGGTTCATTAGCGTAACAAAACAGATCAGATCTGAGTATAGAATATATATATATATATATATATATATATATATATACATATACATATGTACACACACACGTACTTGGACTTGGGCGGTGGGAGAGGGAGAGTTGAGGTTGTCGGAGAGAGAGACGATGGCGCACATTAGAGCCAGTATGGTGACGGCGAACGTAAGTAAGGCATTTGCTCTGTAGCCGATTGAGTGCATTTTATTTCCACCTGCTGTTGTTTCTTCTTCTTCTTATTATTCGGCTCTTCCTCCTCCCCCTCCTCCTCCTTTCTCTACTTGTTGTATAGGGGTGGGCGCTTGGTGTGGTGTGATCTCTAGTTGTATTGGCATTCGTCACTTGAATATTTTAACTTCCCCTCCCATACGTTACCTCCAGTTTATTATCGCATTTTGCGAGAGTTAGGTTGGGGGGCGCAAAAGATAAATAATTAAACTCGCAGTGATAAATATGCAATTTCAGTCCTCATTTCAGCTGTAGGATAGAAAAGTAGTGTTCAACTGTCTTGTCATAGGGGGTTAATTGCACTTCATCTCCCTAACGTTCGGCCCGTTTCTCACTTTACCCCTCGACATTATTTTCTTCTCAGTTTATCTCAAAAATTGATGGTCAATTGAGACGGTGTATAATAGTCATGGAAAAAAGATAGTAATATCCTTAGAATAACTATGATTAGACTAAATTACCCTTTCCAAATGGCCGTCTAGCACATGTGGCCCCCTTTCCCCTCCCAAAAAAAAATAAATAAATAAACTCTTCAATTCACCAAAAGTCATCTTCATCTGTTCCTCACCATTTCCTTTATTTTTTTGCCCGACCCAAAAGAAAACCCTACTCAAATCTCCACTCTAATCCTTCAAAATCATGTTGTAATTACAGAATGAGTAGGTGAAGAAAAGGGTGGGATTCAAGTATTGAAACAAATCGGTGCAAAAAATTAAAAGATTCAGGTTGAGATTCAAGGGTTTGGTTTAGAGGTATGTCTCAGTATTGACATCTGAAATTTCTTGTTTTTAAAGCCATAGACAACTGTGAAATAATACTTTATGGGTTTTTTTTAATAGCTTTATTGCCTTGAATGTGGTTTTCTGGCCTTGAATATGGTAGACAAGTTGTGTCCTTTTTGTGGTTCCTTAGTGTTTTTGCCTTGTCATTGTCGACTGATGGTGGCAATTTTTTTACTAAAAGGGATGGGGGTTGAATTATTTTCATGTTTTGTTATTAGTAATTTGATTGTTTATGTGTAGTGGCTACTTTACGACAAAAAGCCAGTTTTTTTTTTTCTTTCTTTGCATATGCATTGGTATGAGAAAAAAATTTATACTCTAACTTAGTTTTGCATGCATGCACTAAGTTTGTGCCCTTCAATTTTGGACTACAGAGACATAAGTTTCACAACTTATATATTGGAAGTTCGTTATTATAATGGTTAATTTGATAATATCGTAGAACTTTGGTATATGATGGAGAAGTTGTTCATTTTGACGACGTTAACCCTATTTACCTCCAGGTTGGCTTTAGAATAGTAAATAGTGATCAGATAGTCTTACAAATATTTGAAAGCAATAGAAATGAAAGTGTAATACAAGTTTATGTTGGTGAGCTCCCTAAAGTGAGTAATACAGCTGACAAAAACAGTTGTTAGAGGATAATATTGAGATAAATGCTAAGCAAAATCAAAACATCAATGCTAAAAATCCTGTAATTGATGAGGCTGAGAGTGATACATATGATGCTGAATATGAAGGTGAGGATGATGGTGGTGTAAAGGCTAATTTTGAAAAATGACTCTAATTTTGAGTTTTTTTTTTTTCTAATTTTGAGTTTTTATTAGATGAGAATGATTTGAGTGATAGATGTAACCCAATAGGTGATAGAATACATCATGAACTGACCCAGCCTGATTATTCTAAGTATGTTGAACTAATTAGGGAAGAATATAATGCATATATGACATCTAAAGAGAGAAAAAATAGTTGACCAAGAAAATGTCAGTGATGATGACACATTGAACCTACTTATGATTCATGCGATGAACAGTTAGAGCATGAATATCCAGAGTTTAACATAGAAATGAACCTAAAAATCCCTAAGCTCACTATTGGCAAAATTTTTTCCAATGTCTATGATTTTAAAGATGCAATTAGAATGTATTCAATTCTTAATGGGTTCGAAATAACTTTTACCAAGAATGACAAAGATAAAAGCCACTGCAGTATGTGCTCATAAGTGTGGATGGAGAATATATGCAAGTGGCTACAATGGAAGTAAAGTTACACTTTAAGTCAAGTCCATTACTACCACATGAATGTCCATGGTCTTACAAGAACAAAAGTGCAAATTCTAGATAGCTGTCTAAAATGTTTGTTGACGAATTTGCTGACTATCCTGGCATGAAAGTGAAAAGGTTTACGAAGTGCATCAAGAAGAAGTATAATCTGAACTGTACAATCTCCTAGTTGTATAAGATAAAGGATAAGGTAAAAAAAAATTGAAAGACTCACACTCAAAGCAATATGCAAGTTTAAGGTCTTATTGTACTGCAATCATACAAAAGAATTCGGGATCTATTGCATTTATTGTTACCAAAAAGTATCCAATTTATAGGAATCATATCCTTAAAAGAATGTTTCTGATGTTTACTACACAAAAAATGGTTTTATGAATGGATGTAGACCTATCATAGGTTTATACGCATGTCATTTGAAAGGAGCTATGGGAGGGCATCTAATGTCTGCAATTGGAAGAGATGCTAATAACCAGATGTTCCCAATTGCAATTGTTATTGTGGAGTCAGAGTGCAAAGGCAGCTAAGAGTGGTTTTAGATAGTTTGACTGATATAATTGAAACTCCAATAGAAAGAGGATGGATATTTTTGTCAGATAGACAAACGGTCCGCAACAATTATGTCACTACTTCATAATTGGCTTATAAATGTGTCTCATTTGTATGTGACTAGTTTGTATTTTTACTTGTTTGATTTTAGAGATTAGTTGACTGCATTGAGAACAAATTTCAAGGAGTGGAGCATAGGTTCTATATCAGGCACATGTATGCCAACTTCAAATTGAAATTCAAGGACAAGCAGTTGAGAGATTTAATGTGGGGTGCTGCAAGATATTATTCATCTAGTCAATTTGAAAGTAAAATGAGAGAGTTGCAAGCAAAAGCTCTAGAAGCACGTGCATGGTTAAGGGTCATTCCAGCTAACCTTTGGGCAAGACATACTTTTTTCTCCAAGATCAAAATGTGACCTTATCAGCAACAATATATGTGAGAGTTTCAATCAGTATATTAAGGATGATAAAAAGGAGTTTATTCTGACCATGTTGGGAGCAACCCGAAGGCAAATAATGTGCAAATTCTAAGAAAAGAGAGTCTGGATCCAGAAAGTGAAGACTACCATTTGCCCTAGAATCTATCAAAAATTTGAAGAAAGGACAAAACTTGTGTCTCACTTTGATGCTCTTGTGTCAATAAGAGAGATGTGTGAGGTGTCAAGCATAGTTGGAACATTTGTTGTCAATGCAATTGAAAGATCATGCATCTGTTATAAGTGGGATATGACAAGAATTCCGTGTGTTTATGCATGTGTTAGACTTGTGCAAGACAACAAAAATCTTCTTACTTATGTTTATAATTAGTACTTTGTAGAGACATATAAGAAGGCATATGAGGGAGTAATTATGCGTATGCCTGATCAGGGAAATTGGTTGAACACAGAAGTAGAACCAATAGATCTACCTCACATAAAGATAGGGCCTAGTAGACTTAAAAAAGTGAGAAAGAAGGCCCCATTAGAGGATCCACATGTTGGGAAACTTTCCAAAAGGGAATTCCAATCCATTGTAGCCATTGTAGGCATACAGATCACAATTCTAGGAATTGCAAAGTTGGTTACTTATTTTTAAGGAAGAAGAAAGCAACTACTATGTGGATTAATCATTTATGTTTTTTTTTTAATTTTAACGATTAATTGTTCACTTACCATTGCAAAATTTAGGGTCCTACTTAGTCTGCTGGAAGGAGTGTAAGAGGGCCTACTTGAGACCTATCAAGTGCTACTGGAAAGGATGTAAAAAAGCCTAGTACAGGGGTATCAAGTGCTGCTGGAAGCAGTGTGAAGGGGCCTACTACAGGGGGTACCAATTGCTGCTAGAAGATGTGTGAAATGACCTACTATTAGGGGTACCTGGGGTACCTAGTGTTGCTGGAAGAGATGTGAAAGGGCCTACTACAGGGGTATCAAGTGCTGCTGAAAGGAGTACAACTCTAAGGAAATTCCAGGTCTTGGGAGGGGTATTAGTGTTGGAAAGGCAGAGGTAGAGATACAGGCAGAGGTAGAGGTAAGGGCAAGCCCCATACTAATGGCCCACTGTTTGGAATTGGAGTTGGAATGGTATAGGTGTGTCTAGTACAAAAACCTTTATTCCATTTGACTCAACAATGGTAAGTTTTATATTTGTAGCTTCTAAATTACTTGTCTAATATGAACATTTGCTAACAAATTGTTTAATTTCATAGATTGCAAGTTCTTCAAGGGCTGAGCATCCCAAAACCATTCAACTGGTAATCTATGTATCATATGTATTATACGTAACTGCTACATTTTCCTTTCTAATTTAATGTTACTGTTGGTACAGTGGACCAACTCACCAACCAAACCAGGGAGTCAAGTGTCAAGGTCCAATTCGTGTGCTGCAAAAGATGAAAATTTGAATGCCAATTCCTTATCATCTAAGGCTGGAATGGCGAGTTCATAGCTCTAATATGCAATAACAATTTTGTCATCATAGGTACAATTTCACTCAAAACACTTTCGGTAGGTTAAAACCAAGAGTACTACATTTGAAAATGCCGTGTTCTCTACCCAATGATTCTCAAGTAGAAGTGGACCTTCAAAGTTTGCGCACACACATGAATTTGTTGTGCAGTAAGCTGTCTTATTGGCTGCTATTTATATGTATGTATCTTTTGCACATTTTTGTTTTGAATGAGAAATAGGGACATGCTCTTTGTGATTTTTGGTTAAGCATCCAGTTATGCTTATATTGACATTACTTGACTATTATTCAAGTAACTTGTTCACATGGTTCTGTTCTGGTGTAATTGTTAAAATTACTAGACTTTTTGTAAAGTTAAAAATCTTATAAGCTTCTATTTTGGTGTATTTCTAGACATACTATAGTAGGAACATCTCTTTTCCCTTGTCCTTCTTTTCAGAAGTACACTATAATTACATGATGCTAAAAAACTAATATGTCATAACTTGGATTTTTCTACAACGTTGAGATTGTGCAACTTTGGGAGCCAAAGTATTGTTTTTCGGCTTGTAAAACATACATTTCTATCTCCAAAGCTACATATTTATTTTTCAGTCTTTCATGCTCAATAGTCAATTCTTCATGCTTCATTTGCAAGTACATTAGCTTCTCTCTTTTCTCTACAAGTCTACATTGTAGCATGTTGCTTACTTTCTTTGCTTTATTACGCACTTTAGGTTCTACGTATGCAAAGTGACCACATGCACATCAGTTCTAGAGATAAAAAATAAAATGTCTATAATTATTCTCTATAGCAAATTTAAAAACAATAATAAGAGATGATAACATCTTATTTTGTAATTTGAGCATCCATAAAATTTCCTTCCGGGATTTTCTAGTGTCTAAGAGGTGCATAAGGGTGCCCTTTTACCACATCCGCACATCGGGACCGATTCTTGTGTGTTGTTGGAAGAAACTTGGGACATTGGCAGAAACTTGGGACATTGGCACCCTTGTGAAATTCTCCAATTTTCTGGTTGCATTTTCTTTATGTTAGGAATGATTTTTTTGTGTGTGTGTGTTGCTTTTGGGTTAACTGTATAAAATTGGAAACAAAAAAAAAATGCTGAATTGAAGGGATAAAAATTGTTGTAGCTCAAGCACATCAGGTTGCTCCTTTTATAATCAACAAATGGGCATTTTGGTCACTCAAACTCAACAGTTATTTTTAGGGGTTTTTGGGTCAATTCTAATTCTTCAACATTCATATTCCTTCTTTGCACTAATAGATGGGGCTAACCGAGAATAAAATAACATTGGGGGGTAAAGTGAGAAACGGACCGAACTTTAAGGGGATAAAGTGCAATTAACTCTGTCATTGTGTAATTATGTCACCCTCCCCTCTGATTTAGGTGGACCCTGCTACTACTAAATTCCCAAACTAAATAAATTTCACTCTGTGAAACAATTTTTCCTTCTCCAAATGGATTCAGTTGTTGTTCAAACCAACATCTTATAATTATAAATAATGGGTTGAATTTCTCTTTTCTTCTACTACTTTATGCCAAAATTTCCCCTTCCTTCTTCTATCATTTATCCACAAACAAACACATGATTAAGTACCTTAAAATAGAGCTATTTGCAATTATTTTACCTTAAATTTGTTTGGTGTACAAAGAAATAACAATCTGTTAACATTAACAGCTTTAAGTATCCAATTAAATGTAATGGCCAAACAACTCCTAGCCCCATAATGTAGGGAGATCCTTTGTAATTATTTATTTGATATCATCATGCTACACTTTGATTATATGCTAATCTTGTTACTTAAGTTTTCTATTTAGACACCATCTATGAATAAATAAACCCAAGTCCTACGTGGAAAATTAATTGGGTAGATGATGCTATTTTTGCTATGTTAGTAAAAATTGGTATATGATTGTTTTTGTTGGCAAAATGATGGGTATCTCCCTAATTGGAAAATCTTCCTTTTAATTTGCAGTCTTTGTCTCTTGGGCAGTTTCTTTACTTGGTTTAATAGTTGAGAAAATTATAGTTTTGGCATCAAATGTCTCAGATATTAATAGTTTCAATCTCTAAAGTTTGTAAAAAAGAAAATTTAGTGCCAAATGTTTAAAAGCTTTAGCACATTTAGTCCAACCAACCTATTTCACCAAAATTTTATCGCAATCTAGTCACGTGATAACCATATGATGATGTCCAAATTTTCAAAAAAATGAAAAAAGAAAAATTTAATTGCTATAATTTGTAATTAAAGACACTAATTTAAGTTCACACATAATAAAAAGCATATAAATTTGAAAAAAAGCTGCTTGAACAGTGCATTCTTGTGGGCCTTTAATTACTAATTATGATAATTAAAATTTTTTCCTTTTTATTTTTTTTTTTAAATTTAATCACCGGTAAGTGAGTATTACGTGATTAGATTTTGATAAAATTTTAATAAAACTGGTCAATATGACTAAATGTGCTAAAAAATTAAAATATTTAATATTATATTTGTTTTCGTCTAAACTTTTAAGACTGAAACTATAGACGCCTCAAACATTCAATACCAAAACTATAATTCTCTCTTGATAGTTTTACTGCCTTGATAATGGTTATAAACATGACTATTGCGATGTCTTGTGATGTGCATCTTATGATATGTGTATGAGAGATATTTTAAAGAACAAAATATTTGGCCTCCAACTAATTTCTTTTAAGCCATCCTTGTTATTTCTTTTTTATTGGACTAAATTTTTACAATTAATATTAGAATTTTGTGTGAGATCTTGAAAAAAAATTAATCAATAGAGATTTGTATTATTTACATGAGGCCTGATTTTAGTTTTTGATGGCAGAAATAATTTTAAGACTTGGCATTCACAAATGCAAACCTTTTCTTGGGTGTGTTGGTATTTGGCATATTATTGATAAAGAATTTGAAGAACCCTCAAAAAGCATGAAGTTGATGTTAAGAAAAAGGTAGTACTCTTGTAGGCAATCAATGTCAGAGTTATTCCATGATAAATTTTTCATTCCCCAAGTACCATTTAAAATAGGAATAAACTAAATCACCATAAAAATAAAAAACACAAGACACCAAAATTTTTATGTGAAAAACCCAAATTGGGAAAAACCATGGGACCTAGTCCAGTCAAAAACTACACTATGATAATAATGGGCATACACAAGTCTATCTAAAGCATCCGGATGACAACAAAATCATCCACATCAACCAAGTTAAATTACAACAAAGTCATCTTCCAAAAACTACAACTTTCTAAGAAGTGGGTTTAGAAGGGTATTACCAAGTGCAGAGAAAATCCAAAATTAGAACTGGTAGATGAGTAGAGCTTGATGAGAGGATCATGTGGCTAAAATTTTATCTCAATTGGGCTTCAGATCACCATCCGATCAAGACCTTGAAGTTGCAATCCTTCAAGCCTCTTTTTTTTCTCCCTATATTTTTCTTTTTTTTTTCTTTTCACGAAGTTGACGGTGGCTTCTTCAAGTGATTATTGATCACTTAAAAAAAAAATTTGTCAAGTCAACGCTTAAAATGGGATTTAGAATTTAGTAGTGATTTAGCCCACCAAATAGGCTGCACCCTAAGCCCAACAATCTTCCCCTCCAGCTCATTTTGAGAGCTCCATCAAGTCTACTTCCTGTCTGCAAAATGAGAGTTTCTCCCTAGGCAACGCCTTGGTCAACATATCATCACCATTATCATTAGTTTGAATCTTCTCAAGTGACAACAACTTGTAATCTAGTACTTCTTGAATCCAATGATACGTCACCACAATGTGTTTAGACCGAGCATGAAATGTAGAATTCTTACACGAATGAATGGCACTCTAACTGTCACAATGAAGACTATACTTCTTTTGCTTCATGCCCAACTCCTAAAGGAATTTTTGCAACCAAAGAGTCACTTTGCATGCTTCTTTTTTTTTTTTTTGGGTAAAATGGATCTAATCTTATCAAGCTTCAGTGGCTGCAATATACTCTGTTATCGTATTGAAAAAGGCGAGATACACTTTTGTAACTTGCTTTACGATGACACTGCTCCCCTTACAAAGGCATCAATTACCCAAATGTGGACTCCTAATTTTAGGATCACCTGCCATATCTACATCAATGTATCCTTCTAGCATGGTCTTACAATTGCCGAAATATAAACACAACTTGGAAGTACCCTTGAGATACTTGAGAATTCACTTGACAACAATCCAATGCTCTCTACTAGGATTAGAGAGATACCGGCTAACTACCCCAACTGCATGAGCTATATCTGGCATGGTGCAAACCATAGCATACATCAAACTACCGACGGCCGATGCATAAGGAACCATCTTCATGTCTTCTATGTCTTTCTCACTTGTAAGACACTACTTGATGCTTAGTCTAAAGTGACTAGTAAGTGGAGTAGAGACTTCCTTAGCCTTGCTTATGTTAAGTCAGTCAAGTACTTCTCAATGTACTTTTCTTGAGACAACCAAAGCTTTCCATTTTGTCTGGTCCGAGAGAATTTCATTCCAAGGATCTATTTGGCCGGACTTCATTGCAAATAATTTGTTTATCTTCTTTTTCAAACTATCAATTTTTATAGCATCATGGCCAACTATCAACATGTAATCAACATATAACAAGAGAATAACAAAGTTCCCATTGAAAAATTTCTTCACATAGACATAATGATTAGATATGGTCCAGTGGTACTCGTGGTCAATCATGAAAAAGTCAAACTTTTTGTACCACTGCCTTGGTGCTTGTTTCAACCTATACAAGCTCTTTCTGAGACGACATACAAGGTTCTCTTTGCCACTTTCTTTGAATCCTTCTAGTTACTCCATGTAGATTTCTTCTTCCAAATCATCACCTAGAAAGGTTGTCTTTACATCAAGTTGCTCAATCTCTAGATTCAAGCCGGTTGTAATACCAAGAACAATTCGAACTGACAACATCTTAACCACAGAAGAAAAACTTTCTTCAAAGTCTACCCTTTTTTTTTTACCGAGTCCCTTCACAACCAATCTTGCTTGATACTTTGGCTATGACCTATTTGTTCTTCAATGCTGTTTTACCGTTGGGCAATTTCATCAAGTCTAAGTGTGATTTCCATGCAAGGACATCAATTCTTCTTGCATAGCTTGTAACCAGTCTCTTTCCTATCATGCTTTAGAGCCTTACTGTACGGCTCTAACTCCCCTCCATCTATCAGCAACACATACTGATTAGGATTATACGTGCTAGAAGGTCTTCTCTCTCTTGTAAATCTCCTAGGCTAATCTTGTGGTGGTGGTGGAGTTGGTGGTCGTTCTTGCCTAGATTTATCAGTAGCAGGATCATTACCACCAATCTCCTCTCTCTACTCTATCTTAACTCCCCCATGATAAGGATCAACTGGTACTAGGACTGGATCTGAACAAGCAGGAGTATCATCAAAGTATATTGGCTTATTATCTTTATCAATGTCTTCAATAGTTTGATCTTCAAAGAAGACAACATCTCTGCTTCTAATCAATTTTTTTTCAACAGGATCATATAGTCTGTAGGCAAACTCTTCATGCCCATAACCCAAGAAAATGCACTGCTTTGATTTCACATCAAGCTATGACCAGTCATCTTTAGCAATATATGAACAAATGCTCGGCAATCAAAGACTATCAAGTGTTTAAAGGATACATCTTTTTCTGTCCGTACTCTCTTTGGAATATCACCTTCCAAAGGAACTAAAGGAGAAAGGTTGATCAAGTTAACTACAGTTCTCATTGCCTCACCCTAAAAGGATTTTGGCAATTTGGCATTGGAAAGTGTACATCTGATTCGCTCCGTGATGGATTTATTTATCTTCTCTACTACCTGACAAGTGTTAAATTTAATTATATTATAACATCTTTATTATATATTTTTAGTATGTTTTTAATGTATTTGAGTGAATTTGGCTCCAAAAACATCATTTTCCTCTAATTAGGTTTATTTTATCTAAGAATTAGGGTTTGGCAAATAATGACAGATTTTGGTATTTTATCAATAACTTGAGCTATATATATTTGATTGAGATGTTTCTTATGGAATTTTGAAACTAAGAGGATACTCTACAATTCTTATGAAGACATCAAAATCCAGTTGTCAATTTTTCATGGCCAAAAATCCTACTTATTGAAGTACATTTGTGCTGTGAAGCTGTTCTACCCATGTCTTGGTTTTCTGGTCATATCTCCATGCTCCGACCTTGAAATAAGTTGATCTTTGTGGTGCTGAAAAGACAACTCAAAGGGCTACAATTTGATATTTTGCAAAAGAGCTGATTCGTCCATCTTCAAGGTGAAATTCATGGACGAATGTTAAGTAGATACTTGGACAGGTTGACCAGTCAACATGTGTTGGTCAAAGAAAGAGTCAATGGCAGTTTTTGCAACTTGGAGTTATTTTAAAATTGATTTCTTGAGTTTTTTAGAGAATTTTAGGATGGAATTTTGAGAAAAATTCTACACAAATATTTTTGACCATTCTAACCCTAAATATTACACCATTAAGACAAAATTTGTAAGAAATTATTAACAAGGACTTGAACCCCAATATTCTACGAATAGGGGTCCTTAGTTAACATAAGGGGGATGTTATATATGTGAGGTTAAGAGATGTTATATTAAAAGAAATAGTGTATTATAGTAGAAATCTTCTTATAGTCATAGCAAAAAAAATTCAATATTTGTAAGGAAACTCTTGGAGATTTCATTTGTATCAATTCATCTTCAAGGAGGAAATGGAAGCTATGGAGCCTTGTTCATCCACCAAATTAGCAATTTCTATCCTTATCTTTTCATTTACTACTTGTTATGAATTTTTACTTTGATATTTTATTCTTTGAAGTTATGAATTCTATGTTTAACTAAACACTTGTACTAGGGTTAGATGAAACTAATTTTTGTATTGAATGAAATTTAACTTGCTATATCTTGATTTTACTTGTTCATATATCAAGGTTAAACATTTGTAGTTGATTGATCACCAACTACAAAATAGCTAGTTGTTAGTTGACAACTAAACTTGCAACATAACAATAAAAATATGATAGATGAAACATTTGTAGTATGACATGAAAATAGTTGTATTCTTAGGAGGGTTGAGGTTGTTTTAAACCACAATTCATGAATTTCACAAAACTTCATCACGTGAGTAGGTGAGTTTATGTCAATTCATTGTGAAAATAAGTTTTGATTACATATGGAATTGCAATCCCTAATAAATCAAGATATTAATAGCAAGTAAGAATTAGTGGCTTCTAAACCCTACTACAAGCATTTTGTGAATTTTCTCCATTAGTTATCTTACAAGAAATTGAATTTTCTTTAACTTGTTTGCTTCTATGTTTTTCTTACTACTTGATTTTTTATTGTTTATATAATAAAGTAAGTTAGTAGCTTTAGTAATTGCCACCTTAAGTTTCCCTATAGGATCGACCCTAATTTATCCCTATACTCAAATACGACCTGCATACTTGCAGTATTGGGTAATTAGGTTATATTTATTACTTGTTTGTGAGTGAAATTAGAAGGATTTATTGCATATTTTATAGACCTAATCCACCCGCATCACTACCTCAAGTCTTTGGTATTGACTTCTCTAATTTGATCCCATGAGACTTGCAGTAACTTTCAAACGGACCTCTCTACATACCACTAGTGTCAATATGAATACATTTCAACTACTTGCCAATTTTCCTCTCAACTTTGCTATGAAAATCTTTGAACACCTCCAAAATATAGTCTTTAGATTTCGAAGCAAAACACCAAACTTTTCTAGCAAAGTCATCAATAAAAGTCACAAAATAAACAACACCACCAAGAGACCTATCTTTCATATAGCAAATTGGTAATTGCCAAGTTGTCAATTATTTAGTAGTGTTTAGGTTAGGTTAGGAGAGTCTTTAAGTGTGTTTTCTTTATTAAATTACCAATTTTCCTTTGTTTTTATGTCGAACGTTCAAAGTGTGTGGATTTTATTCATTTCTCTATTATTTTGTGATTTCCTAAGTATTTTCACTCTTTCGTCTTCAAATTGGACTCATCTGGGTGGTCATGGCACAATTATCAAGTGAAGAATTGAGGCAAAGGATGAGGTGAAGTTGGAAATCCAGTTAGAGTCACAGAAAAAGAAAAGAAATCAATTCTGTTCCTATCTGCGTCGTATATCAGCACGTGGATAACGGGCATGGTTAGGAACAGAAACATTGATGGAGAAGAAAATAAGAGAAAACGCTTCTGACCATATCCGTGCCGTCAATCTGCGTGTGGATAGCTGGCACGAATATGGTCAGAAGGTCAACCATAGAAAAGAAAAGAAGAAGAAAGTTTCTGACCATATCTGTGTTGCCAATCCGCGCGCAGATAGCAGGCGTGGATACGGGAAGAAACTACGGTCTGTTGCGAAACTACGAGATTTTAATAGGGTTTTCTGAGTATTGAAGCAGCAGCTTTCTAGTAGAACTCTAAGGCAACACATAGACTTATAATACGTAGTTTAGAGTAAAAAACACACACTTTTGACATGGTTTTGATAGAGCAACTCGCTCAAAAGCTAAAGACCAAGGAAAATTGCAGCAATAAAAGAAGAAATATGCAACAATCAAGGAGAGATAGTGAAGAACATACATGAGAATGAGTTCTTTTAATTCTTCTTTATTCATTGTTGAATCTTCTTTATTTGCTATGGAGTAGATTGTCTTAGATCTAGATAGGTTGAACCCTAACACTATTATTATGTTTTGATTTGATGAATTGATGGAAAAAAAAATTCTCTTTTTACTTGATTTATTTATGAGTTTATTTGATTAATTGAATTGGGTATTGCGCGCGTCTTTGATTCAATTATAGATTTCAATCGGGTAGATTGAGAAATTATTTAATTGACTTAGATCATTTCATAAATAAAAAAACCTGCATGGATCGCTGGAGATGGGATTACATAAGTTTCCTTGGTTAGATTCAAACTTAACCTAAGTAATAGAGTCCATAGAATTGTGAAGAACACTCTTGGGGTTTTGATTTAGGAGAGATTCAAATCAATCAACTTAGATGTCAAGGGTTCCATACTTGAGAAAAAATAAAACCTAATTAAGGGATTCTAGAGTCAAGATAAATTGAGAAGTCCATTAATTAAAAATTAAAGCATAATAAGAATGTCCGGAGGATTCTCTATTTAGATCTTACTTGTGTCAATTGCTATTTTCCTAATTTCTTTCCTTGCTACGTTAGTTGATTCTATCATTTTCGTTTGAAGTATTTAGTAGATTTTATAGTTTAAACCTTTATTCGTTGATTAGGTTAGATAATAAATTAAGAGTTAATACTAGTACTTGCAGTTTTTGTGGGAACGATACTCGATACTCACTACTCATTATACGATGAAACGATAGGTATACTTGCGTATAATATCTATAGTGTAGTGAGCAGATATCACAAACATAAATGTGCACCAACTCTAATAAATTCAATTTTCTAGTTGGAGAAAAATTTTGAAACGCGACTCTGTGTTGTTTCCCATAAACACAGTCTACACAAGGTTTAAGTGCATTACCTCTTATTTCAGGTAGGAGCTACTTGTGAGCAAGTGTGTGAATCCCCATCTCAATCATGTGTCCAAGTCGCCTGTGCCAAAAGTCAATGGAGGAATCATGAACTACATTTACTTTTCTCTTCCCCAACTTGGCTTGCATCAAGTAAAGGGAACTCTGCTTCTTTCCTCTAGCAACAATGAGATTCCCTCTGCTGAGCTTCCATTTGCCTTCTTCTTGAGTGCTATGGTAGCCTTCATCATCAACTTTTTTTGTGGAAATAAGATTAAGACGAATATCAGGAACATGTCGAGCATTTTTCAAGATCAACTGACATCTAATGTCTGGGTTCATGTGTATGCCTCTCATGCCAACAACTTTGATGAGACCTCATTTTCCATCCTAGCATAACCAAAGTCTCCTTCGATGTAAGTTGAGAAGAAATGTCTGTGAGAGGTAACATGATATGATGCACCCCAGTCAATTATCCAATCACTATCATGACAAGTAATATTAACATGACCATCATCATATAACAGAAACATGTCATCATTGGCTGCTACAACAGCTCTAGTCTTTTCTTCATCTTTTCTTTCGCCTTGCTTTTGCCCTTTTTCTTAGCAAGTTTGCGTTTTAAGATTCTACATTCCTTGATGTAATACCCTTTCTTTTCGCAGTGGTAACATGCATTATTTTTCCATGACTCAAATTTGCCTCTGAATTTGTCATTGCTGTTGTAGGGTCCTCTCCTCTTGCTTTTCCCCCTTCCTTCTTTCTTTTTTGTCATTAGGGCCTGGGGTTTATTGACAATTCTTTGTTCTTTCCTCCTAAGTTCTTCATTCGTCACAAGCTCTTTTGCTATGGCCATGGTCAAAACACCATTCGGAGCTACATTACTGATAAATACCACCACTGTTTCCTAGCTATCTGGTAGTGAACTGAACAACAACAAAGCCTGTACATCATCATCCAAGTTCAAATTCAACGTAGCTTGGTTGATCAAGCCCTAAAAATTACTCAAGCATTCAGTCATATCTGTACCATCCTTGTATCTCAACCGAGTAATTTGCTTCAAACAAGAGGCTTTATTCAAACC
The DNA here is from genome assembly GCA_024721245.1 of Mitragyna speciosa. NCBI lineage: Eukaryota > Viridiplantae > Streptophyta > Magnoliopsida > Gentianales > Rubiaceae > Mitragyna > Mitragyna speciosa. The sequence goes on from CM045565.1 coordinate 428,334, forward strand.
AGTTTTCCTTTCATATATATTCTCTAACTGTAGACACCAAATTTTGACACACTTTTGGTAAAAATATGTGTGTTACCTTATTTTAGAGGGTATTTTTCATTTTTTCGGGGGTCGAGTACAATTTTCGAGTATTATATCTAATTCGTCGTATTAGGGGCAAAATGGTAATTTCACCATGTAAATATTAGTTATATTTTATTTTATTTCTTAAATACATGATTTTACTATTTTTATCATTATTTATAATTTTAATAATTTTTAGGAGTCATCTAGTATTTATTTAAAATTTTAGCATTTTAAGTTTAATGGCACGTTTTTCAATGCACTCTTTTTTACGAGAATTTTTCAAGTGAAAAATTTTATATATGCATTTTGTATATTCATAAATTTTCTGTAAAAATCTCATAATTTTTAGAGGTCGTTTAGTATTTATTTAATTTTTGTCCTTTTAAAGGCACGTTTCCCAAGAATGCGTTAATCTTAAAATTTTTGAGTGAAAATTATACTATGTGCTCTTCATGGGATAATATATTTTGTGTAAAATATTTGTGATTTTTAAAAGTCATTTAATATTTTTGTGATTTTTATAATTTTTATCATATTATGTCACGCTTTCCAATGCACTTTTATCTAAGAATTTTGTGTGTGAGATATTTTTGTATGTGCATTTAACATTTATGGTTTTATGTAAAAAAAAATATAAAAAAATATATTTAATAATTTTTAAACACTATTTGGTGCTTATTTCGGATTATATATATATATATATATATATATATTTTTGTCTATGACATATTTTCTTTAATGGTGAATTAATTTTAAAATTGTAATTTTTATTATTATTAAACTTTCTTTTCCAAGAATGCTAAATTTTAGTTTTAGTTCTATTTTATTTTATTTTATTATTTATTTATTATTTTTAATTCTAGGGAGTCCATAGGTTTTATTTTTATTCCATTTTTTTTCACTTTCTTACAATTTTATCTTTCCAAAACTCTTAAAAAAAAAAAAAAAGAGAGAGAATTGAACAGTAGCAGCGTTGCTGCTGCTACTGTTGTATCTGCAAATGGTAATCACCATCATTTTTTACAGACATCCTATGCCTACCAACCTCACTCTCTAATCCCATCCATCATCCCTCACCTAACCTACCAAATTTCAGAGATTTTCACAAAATTTGGCTTTCACCATTTACACACTCAATCCTCACAAACACAGACCTCTCCATCACCCTCAGCTCTCTGCAACTCACACACACATACACTGCACCACACACCTGCATTTTCCACAATTCTCACAAAAACACACACACATTACATATCACAATTCAGCTCCACAAAACACACATTGTACACATAATCATCCACAGACACACACAAACTCACACGCACCTCACAACTCCACCTGCACACACCCAATTCTCTCCCTCAATCTCTTCCCTCACTTGACTTGCTCATAGCACACAAGCTTCACTCCCCTCTCGGTTTTCCCCTCACTGATTCACACACATTCACACCTTTCCATACCCTCTCTCCCTTAGTCCTCATTCCATCTGCTTGCCCTTCCCCCTGCACACAAAAACAATACCAGCAACACACACAAACACCATTCACACACCTCACTTTCACTCACACCTCCACCAATTTCACTCACCAATCAATTCACTCACTGCTCTCTGCTTTTAGCTCACGCATAGCCACGACACAAACTCACACACATCACACATTCAATCACACACCAATTCACAACCTTCCATCACCAATCACAAACAAAGACATCACACTCCACAACACACTGCATCACACAGAACATACATGCAAAAACAAACGCACAACACACTAGCATTCACTCACTCACATTCAAGCACACACACTTCGCACCTGCATTACAAACATACACACGCACATCCTGCAAAACACACAGGCATACACATAATACACATTCAAACACACCCCTGCAAATCAGCAAAAAAAAAAAAAAGAAAAAAAAGAAAAGAGAAACAGCAACCATCACAACAAAGTCCCAACCTGGAGCACCACCAACCGGCCGGATTCAGTCCACCAGTGACGCCAACCAACCCCAGTCACCTCCCTCCCCCTCGAGTTCTCCTCCACCAGTGGAGTCGGAGGCCGCCAAAATCACCCTCGAACCCACCGCCGGACCACTCCCTTTCTCTCGACCCAGGTAAGAACTCTCAACCTCCCTCAAATTCTGTTTGCCTATATATTCGTTCAATCCATGAAATGATATTGGGGAATTTGTGTTTAATTTGGACCAAAAGAGGTTTGGGAGATTTAGTTTGAAATAGAGAGAGAAATCCGGTGATAGAGAGAGAGAAAGGGAGAGAGTCACACCGGCGAGGTGAAGAGAGAGGATCGGACGGAGAGAACTAGAGAGGGGAAGAACAGAATCGGGGGAGGGGAAGAAGAAAAAGAAGAGAAAACAGAATCGGGGGGGGAGGAAGAAGAAGAAAAAAAGAAAGAGAGAAAAGAGAGAAAAAGAAAGAAAAGAGAGAAAAAGAGAAAAAAAAAAAGAAAAATCTGGAAAAGTTAAAAAAAAAAATCGGTAAAGAAAAAAAAAAAAGAAAGTTTTAGTGAAACTACATCGTTTTGACGTAGTTTCACTCAAAACTACGTCGTTTTGGTTAGTTAGTTTTTTTAATTTATTTTAATTAATAATAAGTATTTATTTTATAGTCCTTATACTTTCATTAATGCTACTGTGGCCCTGGAAAATGTTTGATTTGTGCATTTAAATTTCTGTTTATTGTAGATTGACCCCCATAATTTAATTTTCTTTGCAATTAGGTCCCGATTAATTGCAATTAGGTCCCGATTAATTGCATTTAGGTCCCCCAACTTTTAGATATTTATAATTTTTGCCCCTGCACTTTTCAATTTCTATTTTTGACCCCTACATTTTCGGTAATTACATTCTGACCCCTAGATTTTGCTGGAATTGCATTTTTACCCTCCGATATTTATAAAAATTGCAATTTTGCCTCCCAAGCTTGCTGTAATTGTATTTTAGGCTATAAATGTTGCTGAAAAATTAGCATTTTGGCCCTTATACATTGCTGGAAATTCTATTTTTGCCCTAGGATATTGCTGGAATTTTGCATTTTTGCCCCTCAAGTAGCTAGAACTTGAATTTTAGCCTTGAATGTTTGCTGGAATTGTATTCTTTACTTCCCAAGTTTGCTGGAATTATATTTTTAGCCTTAATAATTGCTGGAAATTTTATTTTTGATATTATACTCGCTGGAAATTATATTTTGGCCTTTAAATTTGTTGTAAATTATATTATTATTTTTACTATGGTTTGAAATTATAATTTTACCCTTTAGTTTGTTATAAATTACATTTTTTTTTACTTTAGAATGTTGTCTAAATTTCCATTTTTAATCCAAATCTTATAATATTTATTTTATTTTTTTGCCAAAAAGAAAAATTAAATTAGTTATGTCTTAAAGCTTTAAATTATTTCTTTTCACATTTTCTTTATTTATTTTATAAAATTTACAATTAACGTTCTAAAATTGGGTCTTGTTAGTCTAATTAATGTTCAAATTAATTTTCTTTATTTTCCTTTTTGTTATTTTAATAATTCTTATTTGGGGTTTTAAAAGTTTAAGTATGTATTATTGTATTTTATCTTCTATTATTATTATTTCTTTATTCTCGTTGTTTTGTTTTATTTATTTACTTATTTATTTCTATTTAAACAATTTTCATTTTTCTTCCTAAATAATTAATTATTATTATCATTATTTTTCTTTCTTTTATTTAATTATTTGAATTATCATAGTATGTCATAGCCAGTGATATGAAATTATTTAATTAAGTGTTTATTTATTAAATAGTGGTATTTTTAACATGTTTGTTCATTTAGTAGCAATTGGTACCGAGTTTACGAGTGAAGGTACCTCGATTACCCTTTTAATTTCTTTTTATGTGCTTCTATGTGCTCCTATGTGTTTTTCTATGTATTTTCATGTATTTTGTGTTTATAATTTTTGTTCATGTGTGAGTGTTTATTTATTCATGTTATATTATTTATTTAAATTTAATTTTTGATTAAATGTAATAGATAGGTAACATTCTATTTAGCAAAATTGTGTATTTAGATAGCTAATGTAATAGATAGTTTATATGTTATCTATTTAATAAAAATTTTATGTATTTTTAGATAGAAAATGTAATAAATAGGTTAGATAGGTTATCTTTTATTTTTATTTTTTAGATTGTAATTAGGCTTCTCCGGTGTAATAGTTAGGGTTTTGGGTGCTATGTGTGCTATGTGCTTATGTGTTTTATTCGCTTTCTTTAGGACTTTGCATCTAGAATATCATGCTTATGTGTTATGTGCTCCTACGTGCTATTATCTGCTTTTATGTGATTATTGCTTTAATACTATGCTTTTATTCATTTACTTGCTTTATTATTATATATGTGTATCGTCGTCACACTAGTCCAACGCTAGTTGTGATTAATTTCGGTTTCTTCGCTAGTCCAACGCTAGCGGAGGATTTTTAGAAAATAAGCTAGTCCAATGCTAGGCCTTTAGGTCATTTTAGTATTAGGGTCATTTCTCGCGTGTTCATTTCATGCCATTTCACACATTTTTTTAGGTCTTTTTCCATTTTGTATGATTTTTATATATATATATATACTCTATCATTTATTATCTATTTTTAAAAAATACATGTTTGGTGCATAACATTTAGATTCCACCACACATAGAATTTTAGGTCATTTGTGTGATTTGACTAGAAATAGTCATCTACTCACGTGGGAAGCGATGGCGTACATGTCGTTCCCCCCTCCGTGAGTAGGAACAGTTAGTCACGAGTCCATTCGTCTCCCGTACCCGTTATGTTGCATTCCCACTTTCTTTGTTCACTTACTATCTATATTACTATTTTTCTTTTATTTTGCATTCCATTTTTGCATCTACACTCGTGACTCCATCGAGGTCTAGACTCGGGATTTCGCAATTAATGCGATAATTCCGACTAAACCTCAATGGAACATTTTGTCCCTTAACGATACCCATTTTTAGGACTAGATTTGCATTCATATAGTTGCATCCAAATGCGATAAAATTTTAGGGTTACATTAGGAAAATTTCAGACTAAACCTCGCAACTAGTTTCGGCTAGGTTGAAAGGGTGCCTTAGGCGCGAGCCTTTGCCTTCCCTTTCTTCAACTGTGACTCCCGAACTCTTTTCTCTCGTTTTCAAAGACCTGGAGTCGTCTAAAAGGGTTTTTTCTTGTTTTTCCTATATTCTACCAAAAAATCATTTCTTTAAATAAATCATTTTAATTTTCTTACCTTTTATAAAATATTTTCGGGTGACTTGGTACACCAAAACTCAATACCAAGTGGCGACTCTTTTTAATAAAAACCCTTTTTAGACTCTATTTTCGGGCCCAAAAACCGTCGCATTTTCAAAGTCCCATTTTAGGCCCTTTTTCTTTTATTTTTAATAAGGCATTTGTTTGCCACATTTTATCGAATCATCTTCTGCAAAGCATTTTCTAAAAATTATTTTTTATAAAAAAAAAACATACACTCTTTTCCCAATATAAATAAAATCACATTTAATTCTTCCTTTTCTTTTTTCCAAACATCTAACACTTAATTATTTTCCTCTTTCGAAAATGGGGCGCGACACTAACTTCGTCCAAAGTACATCAGCTTTGGTGTCATTAGCAAAGTTTTGAAATATACTCTGACTAATCTACTTTCTAATATTACCCACAATTTTCTTGTGCATAATTGCCCATTTTTTATCACTCATGTCACTTGGTTTAGCCTTTTCCCCTAGAACAAGATCAAACAAATCTTTACTGTACAAATAGTGTTATATTTTAGGCTTCCAAGTTAAATATTTAGTTGTACTTAATTTATCATACAATCACTATCCGAGTCATCCATTTTAATCAATACAAACAAACAACCCAACCCAACTACTCTGATACCACTTGTTGAGAAAAAGGAAGTGCTCTTGCATGCAATCAATGTCAGAGCTATCCTAGGATAAATTTCTCCTTCCCCAAGTATGAATTAAAATAGGAATAAACCAAATTACCAAACAACAATATCAGCAGTAACAATAAAATGCAGAAAAATAAAACACAAGACACCAAGATTTTTACGTGAAAAATCCAAATTGGAAAAAACCATGGGACTTAGTTCAATTAAATAAAGTTTACTATAATAATAATAATGAGCATACACAAGTCTATTCAAAGCATCTAGATGACAACAACAACATCAACCAAGTTAAATTACTACAAAGTCATCTTCCCAAAACCACAACTTTCTAAGGAGTGGGTTTGGAAAGGTGTTAACAAGCGAAGAGAAAATCCAAAATCAGAATAGGTAGATAAGTAGAACTTGATGAGAGGATCATGTGGCTAAAATTTCATCTCAATTGAGCTTCACTTCAACATCCAATCAAGACCTTGAAGTTGCAATCCTTCTAGCATCTTTCTTTTTCTCCCAACTTTATTTATTTATTTTTTCTTTCACTAAGTTGACGGCTGGCTTCTTCAAATTATTATTGATAACTTGGAAAACTATTTTTTTTTTTTTGTCAATTCAAAGCTTGAAAAAAAGATTTAGGATTTAGTAGTGATTTGGCCCACCAAATGGGTTGGACCCACAAGCCCAATAGTTGACATACAAAGAAATTAAAGAATTAGTCATCTAAATGGCAAGACGTATCACTATTTCAATATTAATGTCCAATTGTATGTATTCAGTAAATTCATGCGCACAAAAATGGCTAAGGGGCATGGACAATCTTGATAAATTTGATTTGAGGTTTGTTAACTCGAATAAAATTAAATTACAAGAGCTTAGAAGGTTATATGTGTTTGCGAGATGAAGCCATTGGAATTAGTTAAAGATTGTATAACGAGAATTAATGATATTGTTAGTGGTATGCAAACCAACGAGCAGTTGCAAGGGAATCAAGTGATTGATAAAATTTTATCATCACCTAGTATAAAATTTTGCATCAAGAAAATAGTTCTTGACACCACTAAAGACCTCAATTCTCTGAGGCTTGCTAATTTAGAAGAAGAACTTATGAGATGTTTCTGAATCAATAGTTTACAAATATAGTGGAGGAGGCATTATAAGCAAAGATATATCAATGTATCAAATTTAGCCGAAATAAATCCACATAAATTTTAGACAAACAAAAACATGGAAGTAGATATAATTTTAAAGGTTGTGGTTGAGTTAATTTTTTTTACCAACAAAGAAATAATAATTTTTACAAAGAGTAACAAAGTAACAATTTTTAGAGGCGTGACAAATTCAAAATTTAGTACCATAACTATGAAAAATTTAGTCATTTATAAAAAGATTGTTGGTCTAAGAGAGATGATAATAGAGACTTTCATACAAAAATTGATGGAAAGAATAATGATAAATAAGAAATTTTGTAGTTTTATAGTTTTAAACTAATTTTATAGGAGATTAATAATTCAATAAATTTATGCATGTTATAGGATGAAAGGTCTATTCAAGTTTCTATTGATAGTAATTAGATCTAGTCAACTATTACACCGATAGATATATCTTAGAATTCAACCAATCTTTTCACTTATAATAAAGGAAGAATGGGTGTTGATAGAGATACTGGTGGTAGAGATAGCAGGCTTGTGAGTTCTTTTGTGTTTGATGATGGTAGTAGTGGAACCATAGGCAAAGGTGGTGTAGATGATAGCGATGAGATCAGTAGAGGAGCTAGTCGTAGTTTTGTAGGAAAGGCAAAAGGGACCATCAACTGTGTGACTAAAGGAGGGACTGATAGCAATGGTGCATGTGGAACTGGCAATAAAAATAGTGGCGGCAATTTCCAACACGACCAAAAAAATATGACACGAAGCTAATACGAAAATAATGAATTTGGATTAAAACTTGGCAGGTTCGCATTAGAATTGAGTCAAACCTGACTGGCCCATTAAACAAACTAATTAGGTTGGATCTTTAACGCGTTGACCCGTATGACCGAAGTGAGCTATGGAAAGTAAAAAGTTAAAAATAATATAAACACTTCAAACTTTTATAATGTAAAATAGAATTGTACAAGCATTTCTTCAAAATCGTAGAATGCTCATCAATGCCTCATTTTCTCATTTCCTAAGACACTAGTGCTTCTCCGAAAAAGTTAGGGGCTCATTTCTCAACAAGTCTGAGATCAATGATCATGTTATCACTTCGTTAAGAACTTCCAAAAAGTTTATCTTTATAAGATAAATTTTTTTCTTATCTCTCTATTTTTGTTGAATAATTAATTATTATGGAAATTAGGGTGATAAATTGAAACCCCAAACCACAAAAGAGGCAAAGCTAAATCCTTCCATCGCTTAACAGTCTTGCTCTAAGAAAATTAGTAGTTTCTCTATGGAAATTGGTGAAAAGGACTAAGCTGAACCCTTTTAATTTTTTTTTGTTTTAGTTTTATTTTATTTCTCTATTATCACTACTATATCTCTTATCTCCAAATTTATTTTGAAGTTCAATTTTTGTGGAGTCTTGCTTTAATGAGGTATTGCGTTGGTTGGTACACAATGGACGCATCAATGGAAGCATAAAATTTCAATCCAACCGTTATTTACTATGTACTACCTGAAATCAACAACACTCACAGTTTTGTCGTTATTTAATGGTTGGATTATTACATAAGTACTTAAGTAAATTATTTGCTTGATGAGGTAAATTTAAAATTTCAGACTTGGAACTAAATTGTTATGGTGATTTTTATTTAAATAAAAAAAATATGAAAACTAGGGTGAATCATTATAATTTTAAAGAATTATTTTCCTTGTATTTTGTTCAATCTAGAAATAATCTTATTTTGGTAATTGTTATTGTCATATTCGATTAATCTTAGACTTGTGGGCTATTCATTGCTAATTTTCACCACTCTGATAATAATAGTTTTGCACTTACAAGAACGAGTTTTTTTCAATTTAGGCTAAATCTGTTTGGCTTGTGTGAAGTTGGAGTTATTATGATTCATGGATTAACATGCTTGGGATTATTTTATCAGTGACTATATTACCCTTATTTGAATTTGTTTGGCTTATGTGAAGTTGGAGATGTTATGAATTTATGAATGGATTTAGGTCATTTCGGGTGATTGGCAAACTTGCGAACTTGTGGCGGATCGTCTTCAAGTAAGGTATACTGACTTACTAACTCGATGGTGGGTTAGCAGGTTTTCTATTACATTTGGGTCTTAACTCAACCTGCCAATTCGTTACTCGACCTAATTGCCATCCGAAATAAAACTGTTGACTAAAAAAGAGGTAGAAGAGGAAAAGTTCATATAATAGATGTACTTCACCTATTACCCAACTTGATTCCTACCCCTATATAAAACTATTGATAGAAAAAGAGGCAGAAGAAGAAAAGTTGTTAATTTTCAAGGGCAGAAGAGAAGAAGTTGTTATTTTTCAAGTGTGGTTGACATTCTTGACATATTCATCCTTTCATTTGTCTCTAATGCTTCTAATTTTGTTATTGTAATTAACAGATCTTTGCCTCCATCTCTTCAAGTTGAACATGAATTATTCTCCAATTTCCATTGCTTTACTACATACTTTACATTCAGCCTATTGACAAAAATCTACAAGCATTATTGTTCTATCATTAACAATCTCAAAAATGTTTTTATGATTGATTTAAAGTATTTTGCATTAAAGCTAATCTTATAATTATAGCATCCAAGAAATTTTCTTCCCGTAATATTGCTAGTCAGTGATGTACATATCAAAGTTCTTTTTCCTCATTTGCATTTTATTAATAAAATTGTACGTTTTTTAGGTACATTGCTTGAATTGCAACAAAACTTAGTGCTCCATGTTTCTATGAATTTTTTACTAATAGGAGAAGAGAAGAAAGAAAATTTGATAATTTTGGCAACTAGAAATTGATATTGCTTCATATAATATACCAGATTGCCTGTTGACAAGAAGGGTAATTTTGTACAAAAATTTCAACGGTAAAAAATGGGGTATAATGTCCCAAAAATATAAAATGTACACTATGTTTTTGCCCTTTACGGAATTTATTGAAGGGTGCAAAGTGCTTGTAAAATTCTCGGGGCCAAAGTGCTACAAGGGTGTTACTTTGTGGGGGGTTTTCTGCCATTAAACCAAAATTAAATTCACGAGCAAGTTTAATTAGTCAATAAAATGGAACACGGGATATTTTATACTAGTTAAAGAAGAAGACAGAGTCTCTCCAATCTCATTATCCATTTAGAGACCTTGGGTGCGACTCGAATCGAGAGAGAAGAAAGAGTGTGACAAAAATGCAGGCAAGCTTCGTCCTGCTCAGCTCCTCCACTTCACACTCCTCCTCCTACACATCATTTTCATCTCTCGCCAATTCCGCCGCACTGGCAACGAGGACCTCCTCTATATCATACTCATCAAAACCTCATCTCATCTTCAACTACTACCCCTCCCCAAAATTCCCCCGCTTTCTCTTCTCCTGCTCTGGCGGCACCCCAAACCCCAACAGGACCCCTCTTCTTCGGCCCCTTTCGGCCCTCGTTATCGACGATGACCAACTTAATCTTATCGAGAAATCTGCCAGTTCTCTTGCACCTCCACCTTCACCTTCTAGTATTAGAGATATGCTGCCTAAAATCGACAAGAGTGGAAGGTTCTGCAGCCCCAGAGCCGCCAGAGAGCTTGCTCTGTATGTATGCCTTGTGTTGTTGTATCTCTTGTGTTGTTGTATTCCGACTTATCTTTCGCCTCCTCCTGAATTATTAATTCAATATAATTTTTTTGCAGGTTAATTCTATATGCGGCCTGTTTAGAAGGGTCCGATCCCGTTCGTCTTTTTGAGAAGAGAAGTAATGCCAGAAGGGGTAACTAATATAATATGCTCATTGTTTCCATCATAAAAATTATCGTTTATTTAAGTACTCTACTCAAATTAATGCACATTGGTTTTCAGAACCCGGCTACGGTTTTGATAAGGAGTCGTTGGCGGAATACAACCACATGAGCTTTGGAGGACCACCTGTTACTGTGAACACTCTTGAAGAAGCCGATGAGCTTCTCCTCCATGACCAAAAGGAATCTGAGATTGGTAAATTCATTTTACCCTGCCACTATGTCGCTAGCTTACATATTCCATGCATTTTATTCAAAAAAACCCTCAGCTGACTGTTCTTCTTCTTCTTCTTCTTCTTCTTCTTGCCTCTGCGTATTTGGAACTTATCTGTGCCTCACGCATGTTAATATGTGCAACTTGAAATTTTTAGTCCTAATACAAACATGCTTCTTTGAGGTTTTGCCACGACTAATCTTTTTGTTTTTCTTTACTCCTTTCTCATTTAGGATTTGGGCACTTGAATCATCTATCAAAATTAACAACTGTGCATTGTTGAAACTGGTTTCATGGTTGTTGGTATTGTGGACATGTGCAACAATTTTGCATCCTGTTTCAATATAGGGAAGTGGGCATTAAGGAAAGTTAACATCAAATACATAAAATTTATGTACCTCATATTGAGTCCGAAAAACTATGAAACTACTAAGTGCAGTATTGAGGAATTTGAAGTGTTAATGAATGGTTATCATTCTAGCTTCCTATTGTGTTCGGATGTGGCTTGTGATTTGGACCAAGATATTGATCCTGCACCCTTCCTTCTGCCTCTGACGGTCCACAAATTAATTTTAGTTTGGGATAAGGTTTGGCATCAGGTGTTTCAAGTTTTTAATATAATTTTAATTCTGGAAATGCATAGTGATATGGTTAGTTGAATTTTATGAGGTCACAATGGCAAATAAGATGGGGATGGAAGGGCTACAAGGAATGCTATGCTTGTAGGCATTGATTTTGATGCTCAAGGTCTTGGCAAAAAAAAAAAAAAAAAAGGATTAGAGTTTGGTTACTATGTCATTTCCTACAATTGTGTTTTCAGCTGTTTAATCTTATTCAAACTAGAATTAGACGTTCACAAAAAATTTGCCAGATAAATTTGAATTGCATGTGTGCATGGCAGCGGAGCAGTGTGATTGGAAACATGTGAAACCAAACTTATTATCTCTGTTTTGCTTCTGTGTCAGTTGCATCTTGGATATGTTGTATTTCGAAAACTTTTAAATTTCGCTTGTTGGGCTGAAGAAATGCTTATCCTGTTAGATGGAGAAACTAAGACTCTTAATTACGAAAACTTGCATAGAGATCTAACGATCCTAATTTTAATCAAACAAACCCGGGCACTAACGTAATCAATCCCTTTCACAATATGAAGTTTATAATGTAAGCAAACTCTTAAAGGAAAGAAAGTGCATGGCAGATTTATGGCATACAGGTTAATAATTGGACAAACATTATTACCGACTTGTAACCTTTGAAGTTTACAAGTAAGTTGTTTGCCTTATAATCAGCTGATGGCGAGAGCATCCTTACCCACAATTTTCTTTTCCTCTAGTTTCTCAAAATGAATTTATGACAAGATAACATTTGTTATGCCTCTCAAAATAACATTTGTTATGCCTCTCCACGCAAAATGTGATGTCAATGTTGCGGGGTTATGGTGAAGATACTTTTGTGTTATCAGTTTTTATTGATGTGGTGATTTCAAGTCAATTGTGGCTATCCAATTTAGTTCTCCTCTTTACTCTTTCCCTCATCTTCTTTTTTAGCACTGAATTGCTTCCTAGAGCATGATTTTTTTTGGGTAACTATTTAGAGCATGACCTAATTCTGTTAATTATTTCACAGAAGCAGAAGTTCTTTCGGCACCTCCAAAGTTGGTGTACAGTAAACTAATTCTGCGGTTGGCCTCTTCTTTGTGTTATCTTTCAAGTAATTGAATTCATTCAGTTGAAGTTTTCTCTGAGTGTGATACATTTGTTACAGCTTCACAAGGAAACTGTTGGTGGCTGTTGTAGAGAAGTGGGATAGTCATGTCCTTGTGATTGATAAAGTTGCTCCCCCTAATTGGAAGGTTAGATATACTTTTTGTTAAATGATGTTTTGTTTTCTGCGTTTTTGCTTCATTCTTGAAGTTAGCATAAAGCATTCAAAACTCCCCTCTTCCTCTCTCTCTCTAAGCAAAAAGGAACTGATTGTATGTGTCTGATTTGATGGAGTGTAACAATGAACTTAATGCCTGAGAGGGCAAAAGTCTGTAGTTTATACACACAAAGACAGTACGCATAAAAAAGGAGCTCAAATATTAATCATGACCTGCTGAACAAGAAAAAGTTTTGAGATCCCTAAAACTCCTGCTGGATGTTGATATATATATTACTTGTCAACTACTGATTCCTCAAGGAAATCAAATACTAGAAATTAGTTCAAAATGTTCAAAAGACCTGTCACAGGTTACTTTTGAGCAGATGTTCCTTAGCCACCTTAAAATCAGTCCTGCCTCCTTCCCTTACTCTTTCGCAGTTCAGTTATCAACAGAGGTTTCAGTTATTAATAGAGGCTCCTTGATAAATTTACAAGATCAGATCCTTTTACTGCCCTCCGGTTAATAAATGTTTCAGCTTCTTTAAGGTAATAAAGATTTTACATTACATTTTCTTGTAAACCACCACTCCAAATCATCTTCCCATCCCACCATCTCTTCATTGTTCGTCTTAACCCCAAATAACAAAGAAGTAAAAAGGCAATTCTAAGCATTGTACATGGGATCTGCCTATGTTCAGATGCAATCCCAAGGGCATGACAATGAAATATGTATTGAGGGTGACTGATGGGGTTCAAAGAAAAGGAAGCAAACTATTCATTGAAGCTTGTTCTGGTTTTATTGGAAAGCAGACACAGGATAATGCCTCTGTGAATCGTGTGCTTCATAAATATTTAGAAATTTGATGCTTCGATTTAAGCAGATTGATTTAACCATAACAGTGCATAACAAGAAGAAATTCTTCTCCTTTTTAGTATGTCTTCTATTGTCTCACACTGACCAATGGGCAACACCCAATTGTCAACATTTAACTCTTTCAGAATGTATTTGAAGTTGTGTTCAAGATACAGGACTGATGAATCTCCATAACAATGCCACTAATCAATTTTCTCTTTTCCAGAATGAACCAGCAGGAAGGATCTTGGAGCTTTCGATTCTTCACTTGGCAATGTCTGAAATATCTGTTTTAGGGACAAGGCATCAGATTGTCATTAACGAGGTAGGAGTAGCTTTTCAAGAAATTGGCTTTCATTTTACAGTAAACAGTCTTCATCTAACATAACTCTTGTGAGGCAACGTAATTTGCTAATCGAACAGTATTCCTCTAGCATAACTCTCTTGTGAGCTAACATAATATGCTAAGTCTTTGTCATCATTTGAATCCTTTATGAATTATGTATGCTGTGCTCGTCATAGAACTGCAAAAATACCTGGGGGTGTTGTTAAATTTATTGTCATGGCCTGTACCATGACTTGTTTGAACTCTTTCTCTAGGATTATTTATTCTTCCAGCTGATCTGATTTTCAAGTCAGTTGCATGAGCTCCACTAATATTTTTACCTATTCTTGAAGGCTGTTGATCTAGCAAAACGGTTCTGTGATGGGGCAGCACCTCGTATCATCAATGGTTGCCTTAGGACTTTTGTCAAGGATCTCAAGGGAACCAGCGAACCGGGGGCAGTAGGTGACCGATTAAAATGAATCCCTGCAGCAACCACCTCCCCTTCAAGCAGGCTTAGCGGTGCCGATAACTGCAAAAATCCAGAAAAACTCTTCCGGCTTTAAACCATCTGCGTTCTGAAGCCAGATGTGGAATGATCTGTTGAAACTGTCACGCAATGATGATCATAACAGCCCATCTGGGACTTTGACGGCTACACAACATAATTAAATGGAGAGCAGAATGGTAATTGATGCGTATGATAATGATCACGGTGAAAAGGCCAAAAGGATAATGAATCTTCAAGGCGTGTCGTTGTCAACTCAAATTGCCTACGGACACCTAATATTAGATTACAATATTGTTTCCCGATTGAGTTTTTATTTACGCGCACAGTTATCCTTAAAATGCTAGTCATAATTCATTGAAGTGTACCGCAATTTATACTAATACTTCAGCAGTATACTAATACTTCAGCAGAAGAGATATGCCAGTGTACCGTGGGTCGTATATTCGTTTCATTTTGTATATGAGAAATATACAATCGTAACATGGCAATTGAGTCTGTTCTATTATCAGCGAATCTATTTCTTGAATCTTGGAACTTCATCTTTTTTTTTTTTTGTTTTCTGCGTTTGGGTCTAACGTTTAATACTTGAAGTCTTTTTTTTGTCACGTGCAATCGGGGTAAATTTTCTAATTTTGCTATACATAATATAGTGGCGATGCTCCCAATATAATTTATATTAACAAACTCCTTAACTTATCATACTCACATGCATATATAATTAAATTGCCAAGGTCGGGATTTTAATCCCAACGAAGAACACCTTATACTAGCATCTCTTATCATTAGGGGTGTGCAGGGGTTGGATATCTGACCCGCATGGGGTAATTTTTGACCTGACTCGTTATATGCAGGTCAGGTAAAGTTGTAACCCGTATTCGTATCTGCATATGGAGAAATCTAACGCATTTTTCGGGTCGGATATCCGCATTTTTTCAGGTCGTACCCGTATACTGTTAAATTTGCTTCAAATCCTAGATAATCTAATAATAATTAGAGTGTCATTTATAACAAATATAAACTTAAATAACATATATTAAATCAAGTGTTACAAACTATGAATTTATCGCAAGCACAAAAGAAAATTTTAATTTTTTAAGACAGAGAAACACCGTACGTACAAATCTTATAACATAAACACTAACCATGTTTTTGAGGCAAAGAATGAAAAAAACACACAAGACAACTATCATAACTAGAGTTTATATTACCGCATCTTCAATTCTTCACATTTCAATGTTGATAAGAATAAAAGATATTGATATTAATATTAATAAAAAATAACAAATACTACATAGTAATTTCGCATAATAATAACTAATAGCATATTACATAATAATAATAATATCACATACTAATATCACATAATAATATCACATATTAATATTAGGAAACCTTATAAGAATAAAAGATATTGATATTAATATTAATAAAAAATAACAAATACTACATAGTAATTTCACATAATAATATCTAATAGCATATTACATAATAATAATAATATTACATAATAATATCACATATTAACATTAGGAAACCTTATAAAATTACATTATTAACCCCATATGCGGGTCGGGTCAGATACTCGCCGGGTTTTAAAAATCATGACCCGTATCCAACCTGTTTAATAGAGCAACCTGCATATGACCTGTATCCGCTAAACCCCGGCGGGTCGGATACCCATATTTTTCGGATCGGGTCCGAATCGGATTGATTTGATTTTCGGGTCACTGGGTCAACTTGCACACCCCTACTTACCATTATGGTAGTTTTGGAGATTTTCATCTAATATTAGAAATTGGAGGGCCTCTAGGCACTAGTTTATCTAATAAAGCAAATTTTTGATCATTTATGTCTATATTTATTTAAAATTTATAGGCTTCCTATGTTCATAGTATTCATACTACTATTAAGGATGGACAATTAATAAACAAACATTTAGATGACACGAGTACTTTTATTCGGAGATCCATACGATTCAATTAAAATTAAAAAGTACTTACTTTTACAAATCCTTGAAATTAGAGAGGAGATATCCTTCAATGTCTAGGTGAAGACATTGGGTACTAACCAATTAATAAATCAATTTCGAAACCAATTTGATATCTAAAAATTAGTAGATTGAGAATTTGGTACGGAATTGGTATTAAATTGAGTAATTAAATTCAAAATAGGTATATTAACAATTTTTTACATTCTTAAATTCAGTATACCGAATTACCTTCATACCATATTCATAAATAATACACAAAAAAAGTATATGTATACATTAGTATGTTACTATTTTGACAAAAAAAAAAATGTTCAAAGGACTAATATGCAAAGAATTTTGAATTCTTGGGGATTAAAATAAAAAACAATATTAGAGTAGCTCTAGGTAGTAATGAAAAATGAAAGGGTTGTGTGAATTTTAAAAATTAATAGATGAATTGGGTGATACCAATTTGGGTGCTCAAAACAGATTAAATTCGTATGAATTTGAAATAAGTATATATTAGTTTGAAAATTAAATTTTGTACAAGATTTCAATACTAAAAAATTGAACTTATCGAATGAAGTTACTAAATATTGACTGATTTTCACCCTTAAAAATACCAAAAATTGAGCATATATCCTAATTATTTTTTCCCCTTTTCCTTGTTTTTTTTGTTTTGTTTTTATTGTTTTTGGGGCGGGTTGCGGGGCTGGGGGCGGGGATGGATAGTAGAGCTTGAGGGCGCAGGGATAGCTTCCGTAGGGCGCCGCACTAGCGATGAGGTTTCCCTACCTGTAAATGGAGTCTAATTAGGGTTTTGGTTTCTGGCTGCCACTATAAATGGCGAGACGAAACGCTCTATTGGAGTCTTAGGGAATTGGCTGCTTCTTTCTTACCCCCCGCCCCCCCCCCCCCCACCCCCCCTCTCTCTCTCTATGTACGCTGTTGGCGTTCATCCTCTGGACTCGTATGTATGTAGAAAGAACCAGATCCTCTACCCGCCTTTGTTATATGGTATCAGAAGTAATCAACTGAATCCTCTTCTCGGTTATCTCTCCGTCTTTGTAGTAGTAGGAGTGATTTCTCTGTCGATTTAAAAGCTAAGTAAGCTGCTGTTCCTCCTCCTGGTAATGCCTAATATTGCAATTCCTTGATCATAAGCCGTTTATATACGAGTGGATTAAGGAATCTATCGTTAGGCAATACTAAATTTTTTTATTTTTTCTGGCACATATATGTGTATGTATATACGTATATGTGTGGTCTACCATTAGCTCCGAATTATTCCTCCTCCTCCTCCTCCTCTGCCTGTGAGGAAGATTCTAGGATTTTTCGGTGACAAGGTAGATACAACACCTTTGTATATTCATCCTTTTCTGTTTATATAAATTCTTTTTTTTTTATAAAAGAATATGAATTGTATAAGTATTGGATAGGGTTGATGAGTTAAATGGTGGTGGTGGTAGGAATGATGAAACAAATCAGACGGATTCCCATTGATTTTTCTTTCGAAAAATCTGATGAAAGCAACCAGCTACTTCTGACCTCCACACCATCATCCAATTACCTATTAATCTTCTGCCCTTCTCCTCATAGATTTGATTTATGTGTTTTTTTTTTAATGGTTGCTTACGAACTTTTCACTCTCTTTGGGAAGTGTTACTTTTACCTGTAATTGGGCTAATACTTGACTTGTGAATTTGGCAAAAATCTTCACCGGGGACAAACTAAATGAATTGAATTGAATGGTGGGCCTGTGATGTGAGAATCAAATATTTGCTACTCTTGATGGTTAGTCTATCTATCCATCTGATGATTTCTATCCGCCAAGATCTCTGAGGCCTATTATTCCTTCTCTTTTTTTTTTTTTTTTAAACTATTTCAAGAATTTCCTCAAAAAACAAAACAAAATACTATTTTCTGTTTACCTTAATTGTCATGGTAGCTTTGAGCACTTAAAACTAGTAAAAAAAAAAATGGATAACGCTGATATGATCTATCCTCTGCTGAACACTATAAAATGAACGAACGTATTCGTGTTCATAAGAGAGATGCCCAAACAGAGACGGTACTTAAAAGCACATATTCATATGGATTGAACTGGATTTGCCGGAGCCGATAAACAAATTGCCATAGATTCCTTTTCTTTTTTTCTTTTTTGTTTTTTTTTTCTTGGAATGTTTTTCACGGGTTTGACCGAGTTTGTAAATGGTTGGACCGGCGATTGGGGCTCAGGTTATTTAATTGAATATTATTATTTTTAAATTAAAATAAAAAATTGGTATTTTTTAATTAAGAGAAATTTGCACTTTTGGTTTAAATGTTCATTGGCAATTTTCGTCAAATTTAATATTAAATGTTTTAATTTTTTAAATCTAATATTAAATGTTTTAATTTTGTTTAATATTAAATATCTTAATTTTCAAATTAAATATTAAATGTTTTAAGAATTTAGTTACGTGATACTCTCAAAAAAATCTTAAAAAAAATTAGTTACATGACACTAATTTAAGTTGACACAAGACAAATAAGTTGGATAATTGAAAAAATTTGCTTGGAGAGTGCTTTTTTATGAAATTTAATCACATGCATGTAAGTATCACGTGGTTGAATTTGGGTAAGAATTTGGCAAAATTGGACTAAATGTATTAAAAAATTAAAATATTTAATATTAAATTTGTTTTCATTCAAATTTTAAAAACCAAAACGGTGGATGCTTTAAATATTTGGTATTAAAATTGTAATTTTTTTTATGATTAATGTTTAAAAAATCAATTTTAAAGTCAATTTTGGTCAAAGTATCGAAAAAAAAATGTTACTTTAGTATTTTGTTTGAAGTTGATTGATTTACCAAAAATTAACTCTAACTTCATATCTCTCTCTTTCACACGCATACATATTTCCAACTATATTCTATTCTTATCCAAATTTGCATAAACTGCCCAGTGGAATATCTCTTTGAAGCTAACATGCGTCGAGAGCAATTTTATTTGCTAAAGTGTTCATAAACCAAGTATTGCATTGATTGAGCTTGAAACTTGTGTTTTCTGGATAATCTCACCATCAAAAACTAATAAACCACTATAATGTTATCAGTTCATTTAATTCTGAAGTTTTTTTTTTTTCTTTATCAAAGTGAATTGTAGAAACATTTGCAACTGCCATTGTTGTTAGGGTTTTTACGGGATGATTCCTATAGATCCAAACAATAGAAGTGAGGGAGAGTAGTAGAATGATAAAGATAAGCGTAAAAGATAAAGATTTGTCTAATTTACACCTCAGCGAGCTAGTATGGCATGATCAGACAAAAAGAGAAAAACTGGTAGTGGATATGAATGAGCTGAATTCTACTTAATTTCCCTCATTAAAAAGCCCAAATACAAATGTTGTTGAATCTAGAAAAAGTAGTGTAGATAGAGTCGAGAATAGAACATGGGCATCTCTAGTTAAGAACCCTAATCACAATCATGGTGGAATGAAATTAAACTTCACATAAATGTCAAATGTGGGTCAAATAGAAGCAGTAAAGCTAGATCTGATTGATGTGCAAGCAGGATTAATGAAGTGGTAACATGTTTTGCTTGGTTTTCTATTGGGACAACCGCCTACCTATGCGGGACTTGAAAATTTTGTGAAAGCTAGGTGGAATAAAATGGGAAATCCAGAGGTGATAATGCTGAAAAATGGACTATTTGTCTTCAAATTCAATGATGAAGAAAGTAAGAGTAAAGCATTAAAAAGAATCCCAGGGCCTTCTGGCATCAAAATGATGTTCCTTAAGCCATGGGATTCTTAGATGAATCTGGAAAAAGAGGAGGTGCATTCAAATCATGGTTCAATGTCGCGGTCGCAGCGCATACCGTTCTATCTCGGACTCGGCGTATCGATCGCGGTCTCGGCAAGACGCAAATTTTGAATCAATTTTTATTCCAAAAATATAAATAATCATTTAAAATATAAAGAAAAGTATACTAAACAAAAATAGTCAAAAAATAAGTAAATAAAATCTCTAAAATATATCATTTTTATCGATAAAAAAAGCAATCTATATCTTAAAAAAAGAATCATATTAAACAAAATGCAAAGACTTAGAAAAAGGTCTAATATTATTTTGAATGTTTATACCTATCAATACCAAGTAGAATGACGATGCGGTTCAAAATCACTTTCATTTTCCCCCGATTGATGGTAAAACAAATGTGGATATGGGACATGATCTTGAGTAGGTAACATATAAGAGCTATCTTGTGCATTTGTTAATTGTGAGGATTGACTTGGTATTTAATGATCATGATACGTGGGAAATGATTGATTGCCAGTGAATTCCGGAGCATAATGATAATATCCGAATCCTTGATAATCAGCACTATCACTAGTACGATCATAACCAAAGCTATTAGAGTCAAAAGAGGAACCGTCATGATGTCTATCAATTACTTGTTATAATATCTACCACCATGACTACTAGTAGAGCTGTCAACTTGTCCAGTTCCATCAAATAAATCATATTGGTTATAATAGCCCCTGTCGTAGTCATACCCCAGTTGACTAGTGCTCTGATTTGGACTAGAATCGCACTTATACTCCGGATCTATACTCAAATTTTGCATATGCTTTTCAACTCCTCTATGTCTTTGTGAGCCTGAAAGATAAGAGAAAATATCTTGACTTGAAAACTCAGTTAATTTGTTGATATATTCTCGTTGTGCTTCTATGCCTGGACGATAGCCGTGATCAGTGTCTTGAGTGGCATAATAATTATCTTAACCTCGATCCCACGACGTATCTCCTGTTTGTTGGCTCTCTTGATCGTGACTTCCACTATGTCTCAAAGAATTATCTACTCCATTTCCATCGCCGCTGTCATCACCATCATCACTGTCACTATCACTTTTATCAGATGAAGATGAAATAGCAATATGCTTACTCGTTTGTCCCATCTTACCCTTACCCTTATCCTTATGCTTTTGAGATGATGATTGAATTGTATTTTTCTTGTTCCTCTTGGTAATAAATTGGGACAATATATCACCAAAATCATCAGCACTATCACGTCTATAGCCATCTTGACTTCTTTCGGATTCGTGTTGGCGAATGCCCTCATCCAACCATTTGAGATTATCTTTCAGATAAGGCAGGCTGATCACTTTCTTTTATCCATTCATCTAATATGTCATCTTGATAAAAATGTGATTCAAATCAATTGGACTATAAAAATCATCAATGTCCCTTTGATGCATCAATATTTTCACCTTTAATCGCATATTATAATGCACAAAGACCAATTTGTGTAACTTTTTAATTGCTAGATGATTGCGAAGTTTTGTATGAATCAATGACCAAGTATTGCAATTTCTTTCGCAACCAGAGGATGTGCATGTTTGACTTAATATTTTCACTACAATCTTTTGCAGATGTGGAGCATCTTCACCATAATTAAGCCACCATTCAGCTAAAAAAATAAAATAATAATTAATTATGATAATAATAATAATCTTAATAACATAAAAAATATTAACTTTGTTCATATAATTTAAATATTAGTACATATTGAGTTGAGCTCAAACTTGGTAAGGATTTTGATAATGCTCTTACTGCAACAGAACTTCCAAATTCTCCTCTTTTCTCTCTAAAAATTTTTATCTACAAAAATAACATATGCATATATGTTGAAATTCTAGAATTTAGTAATGTATATGATCACTAATACATATAAATAACATAATGATAAATATACCTCATTTATGGCATCAACTTGTGCATCTAAATCTGGCTCCAACTTTGCAATGACTCTTTTCAATCCTTTACGAACCTCGTCAAGATTATACTCACATGTTTCAGAGTATTGCAGAGTCGAGTTTCAAAAATAGGCTAGATAAAATAAAATAAAATAATTAAATAAACAAGTGAATAAATATATAATCCATATTTAAATTACGTGTATTATTTTAAATTACTTGCTGCATGTAAATCACAATGTAACTGGTCGTACCACCTATCGTCAATCACATCCCAAATACTCCTGTAATGTTTCACCGACTTTTTTATAGCCATTTTTGCTCTATCCATGGCTTCATAAATAATTGGTAAGGTCGGTTTATTGTCTTGATCAACAATCTTTAAGACTTTGACCAAAGGCTCCATTATTGCACAAACATATCTGACTTTGTTCCAAAACCTTTCAGATAGTATCAATTCACCTACTTTAGCAGCTTCTGCTCTTCGTTTAGTAGTGTTATTGAAATCTATCCATTCATCTAAGGTGCACATTCTTTTCAATTCTGTACAATGCCGAAGAAGACTTTCCAAAGAAATGAATTCAGTAGCGAATCTTGTGATGCCGGGGCGTAACAATTCCCTTTTGCTTGTATATGTCTTCATCAAATTCACTACTTTATCGATGTTGTATATGAAACTAGTGATCTTATTTGCCTGTACAATGGTTTTTTTCACCTCATCCATCTTAACAATATCCTCCAACATCAAGTCAATGCAATGAGTAACACAAGGTGACCAATATAGATGTTTCCTTTTTTGCATTAGTAATTGTCCAGCAGCTTTCATACTAGATTCATTATCTGTCACAATCTGTACAATATTTTCTTCTCCTATGAACTCTACTACTTCATCTATTAATTTAAAAATATATTCTGCATTTTTTCTCACATTTGTGCAATCAACTGATTTGTTAAATAACATATGCCTATCACAATATATCATAAAATTTATTATTGAATGTTTAGTGCGAGTACTCCAACCATCACATATAATTGTACACCCAAAATTTGAAAATTTATCATAAACATCCTTCAAATATTTATGAAGTTCATCAAATTCTTCATCTAAATATTTATTTCCAATTTGATAAGCTGAAGGGCCTTTAATTCCAAGATCAGCTTTGGCAATTTTATCAATCATTGATTGATAGGATGGATTATCAGCTGCATGAAATGGTACAGTATTAAAATGAAAAAATTTTGAAATTGCCTTACTGACTCTCTTTATGTTTTCCCCCGCCAACATTGATTTAACGGATTTTTGTTTCAAAGAAAACATATGCGAGTCAACTCCTCTACTTATTATTTCATCTGCCTGTCTGACACTAAAATTACGAGACAGGCCTCTTTTACTTCCAACAGTTGCTTGCTCCGAAGTACCAACACCCATATAATATTTAAAAATAATAAATAAATAAATAAATAATTTTAATGTATTTTAATTAATTGATATGACACTTATCATAACATTTTAATTTACAAATAATACCTGGCATAGATATGGATGGTCGACTTCCAGACACTGAATACCTTCGCTATTCTTCGACAAATTCTAAGTATCGGCTCCCTCTCATTGCTTGCCTTATCTACTTTTTTTCTAATTCATCAATCTCATATAAGTCTTCTTCATTCTCGTCGCCATACATATTCTCCTCTTGCAAAGAGCTCAATATTTCTGCTTTTTTCTTTTTTAGACTAGCTTCTTTGAAGCCTTACCAGCTTTTAAATGCATTTTTATTATATTTGTAACTTCTCTTGAAGCATTTTGGACAAGCTTTAACTTGTCCTGTAATATGACCGACATGCTCTTTTAATCTTGTAATACCGCCATGCACTATTTTTTCACAATAGTTACATCTCACAACTTTTTTATTTCCACCTACAGGTGTACCATGTTCCCAACCAATATCCTTACTTGCCATTTAACCTGTTACATACACCATCGTAAAATGGTTAGTATCAGTAATGTATCAAAAAGTACTACAAGTAATGAGTTAGTATTTAACAAAAGAAAATAATTATTTAAATTATGTTAATAACTTGCAAATCTTATTTATATATTAACTTGTTTGCATACTAAATTTAGGGGTAATTTTTCCTATGAAACTTGATCCCTATCAGCACCGTTGTCATTTTATGCAAAACCATTAAATATTGATGAATTAGCACTGTTGTCATTGAATTATCTAGCAGGTACCAATTGAATAAAACATGCATTACTGGATAATTCAAAGATAAATTATGTGTATTGGGCCAATTGCTTAAGTGGATAATATAAAAGTGTAGTTACGGTAATTATGTTTTCACAAAATAATATATTATTATCTATTTTATAAACTCAAGAAATTAACAATGAAAATTAACAGAGAATATGTCTAAAATAATATATGTGTGTGTGTATCTTAGCATAAGTAATTAATTATTTATCTTAGTAATAAACTAGTAAAATATGTATTCTTAATGCATTTGGAATTTAGTCTTAGTTTGTTAATCACTCAAACTAAATTTATTTTCAAAAAAAGAATAACATACCATAACAAAATAAAACAACATATCACTTAATATACAAACATAAATTTATTTTCAAAAAAACAATAACATACCACAACAAAATAAAATAATATATCACTTAATATACAAACATAAATTTATTTTCAAAAAAACAATAACATACCACAACAAAATAAAATAATATATCACTTAATATACAAACATAAATTTATTTTCAAAAAAATAATAACATACCATAACAAAATAAAACCACATATCACTTAATATACAAACATAAATTTATTTTTAAAAAAAATAACATACCACAACAAAATAAAACAACATATCACTTAATATACAAACATAAATTTATTTTAAAAAAAACAATAACATATCACAACAAAATAAAACAACATATCACTTAATGTACAAACATAAATTTATTTTCAAAAAAATAATAACGCACCACAACAAAATAAAACAACATATCACTTAATGTACAAACATAAATTTATTTTCAAAAAAATAATAACACACCACAACAAAATAAAACCATATATCACTTAATATACAAACATAAATTTATTTTCAAAAAAATAATAACATACCACAACAAAATAAAACCACATATCACTTAATATACAAACATAAATTTATTTAAAAAAAAAACAATAACATACCACAACAAAATAAAACAACATATCACTTAATATACAAACATAAAAGAATCATAATTTACATTTTAAATAAATCATTAAGTTTAGGGAATAATAGCTATTATGATAAACAAAAAAAAAACTTATTATAGTCTTTTTTATAGACGTAAATAGGGAGGAAATTTCATTAATTTATTTTTGAAAATAAGCAAACATTCAAAACATAGCTTCGTCACTGTCTTTAAGCATCCATATGATTTCAATCAAGTAGACTGAAAAAATTGCATAGTCAAGTCACATCAAATTGTTAAGAACCATCTATTTAATCACATGAATTTCTAGTATGTACCTAACAAAATAAAAAAATATATCACTTAATATACAAAATAAAAGAATCATAAATTACATTTTAAATAAATCATTAAGTTTAGGGAATAATAGCTATTATGATAAACAAAAAAAAATGAACAAACTTACCCAAAAAATATTGCTACAGATGAAATTGAAGAAGATGAATGAACAAAGAAGATGAACAAGCAACTTGATATCTGACAATGAGAAAACTGACTAAAGAAAGAAAACGAAGAGATTATTGAATGAATATGATAAAGAATGAATACATTATATACAGCTTTCTTCACAGCTTTTGCCAAAATTTAAGTGATTTATTGAATCCATTATTGCATGTGCCGTCATCTCATGTCAGTACATTATTGCACCGATTCCCTTTTTTTTTTTTTGCACTCTAGTCCCTAAGGACTGGAGTGCAATTTTGAAAATGCTACCAATTAAAACATGCGTTGAAAAAAAAAAAAAAGCAATCTGCGCGCAGATTGTCAAATTAAAAACAAAAAAAAATCTGCGTCGTCTCCCTCCCTACCCCATGACCGACGCTGCCGGCCGATTTGCTAGACAAATCCACACCACAACAACTCACCACCACCACAGCCAGCTTCAACATCACCACCACAGCACCTCACCTCACCTTCAACCACCACCCCATCAGCCAAATGGTAGCCATAAACACCAAAATCACACCCCCAAATTCAGCCCTAAACCACAGAAAAATACCACAAAAGTAACACCTAAACGGCCGAAAAATAGCCCCAAACGATTGCAAAATAGCTGGACCAAGACCACTGGTAAGATCTCTAATTTATTCTGTCCAAATTAATCTGGGTGATCCATTCCAAAATTGGCCGATTTGGACTGATTTGGATCCTAATCGGTCCGAGTTGGTCGAGATCGGCTGATCTCCCGGCGAGGCCGCCGTCTCCGATTGAAATCGGAGCGATATCGGAGCGCCAAGCTCCGATCCCGTTTCAACTCGGCCGAGTCTTTGAACCCTGATTCAAATACTGGTATGGATAAAGTTTCTCAATTTTATGCTCCATTATTACACTTTAGCAGGGTTGAGCAAGTGTGCCAGTGCTGTAAGGAATCCCCTCTATACTGATCAACAAACTACAATTCAAGACTTATGCTAGAGTTTGTGAAGTAAAAGGCTGATAGTAAATTCCTAAATCAAATCCCATATGTGAATGAATTTAGAGTTAGGGAGTGCTAGGCAAGTTGAATATGAGTTAATACATCCATTTTGCAGAGGTTGTGGTACTTTTGGACACAACCAAAGAAATGATAGATCCCTAAGAAAAAAATAGAGCCAGAAATGATCACAAATACAGAAAACAATATAAATGAGAGTGTTGTTATGCAGGAGTAGAATCAAAGCTATAAAATGTGTGAAGTGAAAACTAGAGAAATGAACAAGGAAAAAAGAAAAGAACTGATGGAAGCAATGGATGCAGTTGAACCGGTTGTAGTGAAGCAAGGGAGTAAAGTGGATGTTTAGGATCCAATTAGTGTAGCATATGAACAAGAGTTGAAGAATGACGAGAAGTAGGAGATAAAACTAAGATAGGCAGATGAAAGTAAAAAAACTAGAAAGGGTACAAAGAGCATGCGCTCTCTAAGAATAGCCAACAGCTTTAGCTCACTGGAAACTAGGGAAGGCAACAGTTCAAATGCTGAAGACCAGATACAAAAGATCAAATTAGGAAAAGGGCAGCGGAGGAAGGGCCCTAAAGGTAAAAGCTCTTGCTCATCTAAATAATGAAAGTTGCTTGCTATAACATTCAGATTTTAAACCAACCCCATAACAAGAAGTTGTATATAATTTTGTAAAGGAGTTAGATATTATAGGAATCGTAGAAAACAAAGTCAGATACTGTACTATAGAAGTTATTTTCAAAAACTGTAAGCCTAGATGAGATTTGGTTACAATTCTAATGGCAATGGAGTAGGAAGGGTATGGATATGCTAGAATCCAAGGAAAATTCAGTTTCAGATGGTGGCAAACCACTCAAAAACCATTACTGGTTTAGTTGAATTTGACCAAAAATAGATTGGAGTGACTATGATATATGTTAAAAACACAAAAGAAGGGAGAAAGGAGCTGTAGATCATCTACTAAATTTGAAAACTAAGGTAAAAAATACAACTTAAATACTTATTGAAGACTTTAACTATGTTAGAAATTTTAATGAAAGGTTGCAATCTGATGACATAGATGTTGAGTCTACAAATGAATTTAATTGCTTATTAAAAGAAATGGTTGCATGCGAATACTCAAATAGGTTGCCACTACCTTTGATGTAATCTTAAAGAAAATGAAATTAGAATATACAGTAGAATTGATAGATGCTTTGTTAATGAAATTTGGTTAAAAAACTATACTCAAATAAAAGTGAAAATTTTGCTTGGTATAGTTTCAAATCATTCCCCTATGTATCTTTCAATTGAGAAGGAGGTTAATATAGGGTCAAAGTCATTTATAATTCGTGAATTTTGAATGCACAACCCAAAGTTTAGTGAAATACTAATGAGTTGTTGGTATAATTAAGAGAAAATTGCAGTTTTGGTACCAAATGTTTAGGGCATTGGCAGTTTCAATCCTTAAAGTTTGGACAAAAGCAAATTTAGTACCAAATGTTTCAAACTTTTAGCAGATTTAGTCCTATATATCAGTTTTCGCAAAATCTTATTAGAATTCGGTCACATGAAACTCACGTGATGGTAACAAAAGTTTTCAAAAAGAATTAAAAAAAGAAAAAAATTCTAATCACCATAACTTGTAATTAAAGGCACACATGCGAATGTACTATCTAGGAGGATTTTTTGAGTTTTATCTGCTTATTTATCATTTATGAATTCAAATGAGTGCCTTTAATTTCAAATTATGGAAATTAAAATTTTTTTTCTTTAATCTACTTTATTTTGAAAATTTTTGTAACTGGCACGTGAGTATCTCGTGACCAGATTTCAATAAAATTTTTTGTAAAACTAGTCAATAAAACTAAACATGCTAAAAAAATTGAAACATTAGGTACTGCATTTGCTTTTGTCCAAACTTTAAGAACTAAAACTGCTGATACTCCAAATATTTGGTACCAAAATTGTAATTTTTTCTATAATTATAAAAAAGGAACTCCCGTTAAAAAGCTGTGTATGAAGCAGGAGAAATTGAAGGTGTTGAGGGAACTGAACAAAGAATGCTACGGTAAAATCAGTGAAAGGGTGAAATAGAAGAAGAATAAGTTGGAAGCAACATAGAAAATGCAGTAGGAGAATCCATATAATGAGCAATTTCAAAGGAAGGAAAAAGAAGTGAAAGTGAGTACACTGAATTGTTGTTAGCAAAAGAAATTTTTTTTTGCAAATAAGACTAGAGTGAATTGACTAAAGACAGGTGATAGAAATACTAAATTTTTCTATAAGAAATTATTATCTCATGCCACTAGAAACAAGATTAGTATAGTAATGAATAAACAAGGGTAGGTGATAGAAAATTATAAAGAAGTAAAGATGATTACAGTGAACTTTTACCAAAAAAACTCTTCAGTAGAAAGCGAGAAATGAATGAGAATTAGAAAGAGTTATTGCAAAAAGCGCTAACTAGGAAGTTGACTGTTAAGCAAGTTGACAGATTACAAGCAAACATTTTTGTAGCAGAGATTAAAAAGTTAATGTTCACCATAAAAGATAACAAAGCCCCTAATTTTGATGGCTACATAGCTAAATTCCTAAAAAAAGAGATGGGACATAGTTGCTCGTGATGTTATATCAGTAGTAAAATACTACTTTGAGGAAAACTTCATGGACAGTGGTATTAATAGCACAATTGACTAAGGTAAAAAAATGTATATAATATGAAGGAATTTAGGCCAATTGAATGCTGCAATCTATTGTATAAATGTTACTCAAATATCCTAACAACTAGACTTAAAGAAGTCTTGAATGAGTTGATTAGTAATAATCAAGCTACTTTCTCGAAAGGAATGCACACCTAAAATAATGTCTTGCTAATGCATGACATAGTCCATGGGTATAATAGAAGTGGAGAAAGTCGTAAATAAGCTACCAAAGTTAATATCATGAAAGCTTATGACATTTTGTAGTGGGAATTTTTGTTTGAAGTGATGAAGATTATGAATTTTTCAAAAAAGTAAATTGGATGGCTAATGAATTGTGTCACAACAGCTAGGTTTTCAGTCAACTGAAATGGCTCCTTAGTTGGTTACTTTAAAATTGAAAGAGGGCTGAGACAAGAGGACCCAATCTCACCGTTTTTATTTGTTTTGGTTATGGAAGTATTCAATTAATTGATAAAGCACAATGTGAATTGGATGGGATTTGGTTTTCACCCAATATACAAGATAAAAGCTATATAATTCATGTTACTTTTAACTGATGATTTTTTCCTAATTTCAATAGCCACCAAACGTTCGTTTATGGTGATGAAGAGGACTTTGGATGAGTTTGGAAACATATCAAACTTGATGCCTAATTTGCAGAAAAGTAGTGTGATTGTAGCAGATTTGATCGTTGAGGAAGGTAAAGAATTATGTGAAATAGTTCAAATGCCTAAAGGGAAATTATTTGTAAGATATCTTAGTCCTTTTGATAATTTCTAGATTATCTTACGAAGATTGTCAAACCATATTAGATAACATAAAGGCAAAAATTAAAATTTGGCAATAAAAACATCAACTGTGGAGGTAGACTTCAACTTGTAATGTTTGTTTTCAATAGTATCCACATGTACTAGTCAAGATTTTTTTATTTTGCCAAGGAAACTGATGAAGAAAATAGAAGGATTGATGGCAACATTCCTGTAATCTAGAGAAGCAAAGGCCAAGTACAATGCAAAAATCAGTTAGACAGATGTCTGTAGTGAAATAAAGGATGGAAGACTGGGATTATTAGGAATAGAAGTATCGAATAAGGTGCAAATCATGAAACACATGTGGAATATATGTGTGAAGAAAGATTCCTTGGGGATAAAATGGATGCATTTAATGCTACTCAAAGAAAAAATTTCTGGTCAATGAAGATTCTAACAGATTGCTCCTGGACATGGAGGAAGTTGCTTTAACTAAGAATTGAGGTTAGACCACACATCAAAGTCCAAATTGGAGATGGGCCTTTGTTAGAAGCATTTTATAGCAACTTAGTTAAATGCTTTGATAGCCATTATCAAGCTTGTGTGATAGGCATCATTGACCAAGGACAATGGAAATGGCTAGTAGAAAGAAGATGCAATGCCAAAGTTAAATAGATGATAAATGAACTTAATTTCATGCCATTAGTTAGCAATAAGGATAAAGTATATTGGAAGTAATTAGGCAATGGAGATTTTACAACAAAGTCTGCTACTAAACTATTTAGAAGGCATGTAGAAGAAGTTAAATGGCATTAACTATTTAGTTCAAATCTTCAGTTCCGTGTTTTACTTTTGTAACTTGGCTAGTTTGTAGGAAGAGGCTACAAATGATTGACAAATTAAGGAAATGGGGAGTGGAAGTCGGTGACACCAAATGTGAGCTATATGGCTTAAAGAAGAATCTCACAATCACTTGTTTTTTTAGTATAAGGTGACAGGTGACACCAAAAAGGATTGTCTTTTTCTTGTTCAAGATAGCTATACAATGCTTGTCAATACTTAACACAACTATTAGCAATTAATATGGACTGCATTGCTTTTATAAATCACCAAATATTTTCATTAACAACTCTCCAACACTCTTACATTAATTGCTAAAAACACTAGCGGTTGGAACGTTCGCCTGGCCTAACCCTTAGTTGCTGGCTGAACAATCGTCCAAACGCCTTCTATTCAGGAGTATTATGTATCTTGGACAACCATATGAGATAATCCTTATCCGATCGTCTGGCTTAAAGTCACTGATTGATTATATCATGCTTCCAATAGTCGAGAATGTGTTCAAAAGTATGTCCGAATGTCTTTGACTTTTTTTTTTTTGGCTTTTCGGACACCCTATTTGGTGTACAATCCAATGTCCAAATGTTTCTGATCATTTTGATGAAGCTTCAAACGGCTGAATAGGCATATGAAACTAATTTGGACAGTCAAATGTCTCCCATGTGTGTTTGAATGGGGTGGCAAACCTATTCGATCCTTGGCTTAATTTTCCAAATTTGATTTGATTAACTTTGGTGACTTATCTAAAGTACTTGAACCATGTTCATTACTATAAAAACACTGCAAAACACACAAGCAAAATAATTATTAACATTTTAGTCTGTTATCATCAAAACTAGAATTACACTCTTTTTACAGGTTTGCCAGAGAATAAATGAAAATCTTGGAATATGGCCTTTCACCTACATTAGTTTATACTACTACACTTTGTCCTCGTTTCCATTAATTAATTTCATAGCAGATTTAACTATAACTCATCTGTTTTGCTTTCTTCCTAGAAAGCATGATCTTTTGTTCCACTGATAGGTAATAAATGACAAAGAGTTAATTCTTGACATTTTTCTATCTTGAGATCAGTTCCAATCACCATTATGGAAACATTTAGCTACTTTATCATCCTTAAACAATCCAAAATTTGTTAGAAGATTACCAAAAATCTTTTTTAGAGAGGTCTAATTGGGTGTTAATTGTCATACTAAAACGAGGTGTCTTCTTCATCTCCAATAACCTGCATTATCATTCCCTGAGCTACTATCTAAGTTTCAGAATTTCACTTCAATTCCATGAACAATGTGGTGGAGCCTTATACCTCCAAAAAGATGTATGTTTTAAGTTTACTATATAAATCTACTCACTCATAAAGTTTCTTTCCTGCTACATATATTCCAAATCAATTTTTATCTTAATAATAAGTCATTTATTCCACTTCTAAGTCATAAAATTTTATCTCTATCTTCTAATAAGGAACACATATCACTTCACTTTACTTTTGTACAATAGTGTTATTTTTTTATCACCTGCCCAAATAAATTGTGACACTAAAATATTAACTTTCTAATAAGGCAAACATGTATCATTTTACTTAACTTTTGTACAATAATGCTGTTTTTGATCACCTGCCGAAATAAATTGTGACATTAAAATAGTAACTTTCTTGATCACTATTTTGGAAAGAATAAATGCACTGAACTAGAATAGTTGAATACTATTTAGCGCAGACTTCACTAACTACATTGTACTTGCATAACTCAACTTTTTAGATGTCCATCCTTGTATTTTCTAGTATTATTTTAACAAATATAGATTGATAATACTTGAATGTCAATCTAGATGCAATAAAAGGTAAACCCAAGTATCTTACTAGCAATTCACCAACTGGTATATGCACCACTTCACTTAGTTTTATCCCTATTTCCTCATCAACTCCAACCTAGAATATCTGACCTTTTTTTGTAAGTTTGGTTTCAATCCTGATATACTCCCAAATTCCATAAGAGACTTATCTATTAGTTCGAAGGATATCTCAGTTGCTCAAGAAATAATGAAAATATAATTAGCAAATGTTACGTGAGTGAGTTTCATTTTCTTACATTTCTTATGATAATCAAACCCTTTCTAGCATATATTCCACTCCAACGATTTAGAAAATGCCTCCATTGCTAGTAAAAATAAATAAGGAGACATAGGATTTCCTTGTCTAAGTCCACTTTCACTTGGAAAATATCCTACCATTACACTATTTAAGTTGATCGAGAATAGTGTTGTTGTTATACATTTCCTTACCCATTCAACAAAAATCTCAAGATATGCATTATCCTCATAGCTTCAAACAAAAAGTTTCAATCATTGTATCATAAACTTTCATAATATCAAATTTTAGCACTACTCTTACTGCCCCACCTTTCCAATCGTATCTTCTTGCTATTTCATTCATCAATAATATATTGTCAAGTATGTTTTTCCCCTTTATAAAAGTAGATTGTGTATTATTGATAAGATAAGGGATGACATCCCTCAACCTATCAGTCAAAATTGCTGAAAAGCATTTATATATAGTGTATTACACCAAGCAATTGATCTAAATTCCTTCATATTTATAGTATTTTCTACTTTTGGAACTAGTGTTAAAACATTACTATTGAGAAGATAGTACACATACCTTTTATCAAAGCAGTATTTTATTACTCTAATCACATCATCACCAAATGTTTGCCAATTCTTCTTCAAGAAGTCAATCGTAAAACCATATAGTCTAGGTGCTTTACCCTCCTTCATTTTGAAAATTGTCTTCTTTATTTCCTTAGTTAAAACTAGTGCTATTAGTTGTTCTCATTGCTATTATGTTATTTTCTTTGGGATAAAATCTCTTTATCACCTGAAGTCTCTTGCGTGAAGCTGCTTGACCTTTATGAATAGCTTTTGATAAAATTTTACTACCACTTTCTTTTTTTTTTTTTTTGGTAACAAAGGAGGTATATTTACAAAATGTAACTACAGAGAGGCTAACTGCCCTTCTCTCAGTTAACTTGTGATAAATCTGTAGGCAACACCAACTGGTCGTTGACTACAAAAAGTGAAAGGGGTATTAGACTTCATACCTAACTTAGTCAAAGAATTTGCAAACAAAAAATGTCCATCCCTATAAATATGTTGGAATTTAATGTCAATCCCTTGGGAAAGGGCTACACTATCAACTACCAAAACTGGCACGTTGGAGGGAGGGTATTTCATATTTTTCATTCAACATATTAAGGGGCATCTTGGAGTCGGACTCTACAATTACCTTTTTGAACCCCAATTCCTTCACAGCTATGATGCCATTTAGAATACTCCAAAGCTTTGCAATAAGGCTTGTAGGAATACTAATCTTCCCATAATATCCACCAAGCCATTTGCCCTACTCATCTCTAAAAAATCCTCCAATGCTTGCTTCTCCCAGATTGCGTTTTGCCCCAGCATCCATATATAGCTTTATGAAACCTGCAGGAGAAAAACTCCAATTAATTAAATTTTGTTCTTTAAATTTAGCTACTGACTAACCTGTAGTGAAATCCAAATGAATTTTTTTAGTATAACTCAGTGCTAGATGAGCAACTACAAAATATGGTTTCTGAACTCCTCCAAAGCATTCCTGATTCCTATTTTTTCAAATATGCCAAAGAAGTGTGGTGAACAAACAGCTATAAGGGATATTCCATCTTAAAACTCTATTCCTCCATTTTATATTATACTCAATACATTCAAAAAAATTCAAATTCATATGAAGTGCTGCTTCAGTATTGAGTAGCAAGAATTTTCATATTTGTTTTGCTTAGGAACAACCCCAAAAAAGATGAGTAGCATCTTCTTTCATAAAATCAAATCTCTGGCATGACACGTTAGTTGTAAGATTTCTGCAACTCGCATCTCGTTAGTGGGTATTTTTTCATATTTTAATGTTGAAATAAACCCCTTAAGCTTTGGTAGAACTTCAACTTCCAAATCCAACTTCAATCACACTCATGGTAGCATTTTCGCAGATTTTTGGTTGGATGATTTTGTAGTAAATTTACATGATGTACTTGCACCTCAAATTGGTTTACCTTCCAATATTTTGTAGCCTTGGAAATAGTGGTGGCAACAATGGCTTGAATTATTTTATTTGGAAACATATAATTGAGATACTCTATGTCCCAATTCCTTTTCTCAAAATAACTCCAGCAACTTTTAGGTTATGATCATAATCCGTGAGTTCAACGGTTAGTTTAGTCTCCACCAATCATGCCAAAAAGAAATGCAGTTTTCTCCGCCTACAATCTATTTGGTGTTGCCAGTAATAAAGTTCTTAGTCTTTGTGATGACTTTCCAAATATGAGATGTAGGTTCGGATAAGCATACTTCCTTGGAGATCAATTTTTAGATACTTAACTTTCAAGGTTTGAATCCAAAAAAGGCTCTCTTCTATGCTCATTTTCTAGCCAAGCTTTAAAGGGAGTGCCATGTTATTCCTCTTGGTCTTTCTAATATGTAGGCCACTAGAACCTTTGTCCTTGTACACAGTGTCCCAATTGTCCAGGTGTACCTTTCCTTTTTCCTCAACATTTCCCCAAAGAAAGTTCATATTCAATCTGTTCATTTCCTTGCAAATTGATACAGGTAACAAGTTTGTATGTATAGTGTAATTTGGAATAGAATTTGTAACCACATTAATAAGTATTGCTTTACCCATAAAAGACAAAAGCTTTTCTTTCTAACCTGAGAGTTTAGTATTTATCCTATCAAAAACACCCTTGAATTGAACTTTATTTTTCTCCTATGAACAATTGATGCCCCTAAATATTTTTCCAAATCGATAGTCAATGGGGTACCATTATTCTGACTGAGAATTTTGGCATACTGGACAGAAACAATAGGGCAAACAAACATTTTAGATTTACTAAAATTGATTTTGATTCCAGAGAACCTACAAAAATTTGAGAGAACATCCTTGATCATATGACAATGATAATCATTTTCTTTGGCAAACAATATAAGGCCATCTACAAAAAACAAATGGGAAAAAAAATGGTCCTTTCCTAAAATCCTTCACCCCTACCCATTCTTTTTTAGAAACTTTCTCAAAAACCATGTTAGATAATTTTTTCCAAACAAAGACAAACAGATACAGAAGATAGAATCTCCCTATCTTAACCCTCTTTTAGACTTAAACACAAACAAAGTAGAGCCATTTCAAAATACTGAGACAGTATTACTACTGAGACACTCATAAATAAGAGAAATTCAATTACTAGAAAAGTTAAAATCTTTAAGAGTACATAGAAGGACAGGCCACTCTATCCTACTATAAGCTTTTCCTAAATCAATTTTAGTAATCATAAAACTGGTTTTCCTCTTCTTTTGATGTAAAGAATGAACAATTTCGTGAGTAATAATGATGTTATTCGAAGTAATTCTCCCAGGACTAAAGCTACTTTGAAATGGAGAAACCAAATGAGTGAGGAAGGGCTTAATTTTGCTCACTAAGACCATAGTCAGTGTTTTATAGGTATGAGTTATACTTATGGGTTGCCTTGAATCAATTAAATTGGGTCCATTTTGAATTCTGGGTTCTTTCCTCCAATCCACTTCTTGAATTGCTTCCTTAACTAGACCTCCTCTGACATTCTTATAGGCCTTCCTAGACATCTATTTTTTAAAGCCCTGGTGTTGTGATTGTGGGTTATAAGACCTAGGTTCTTCTTTTTCCTCTTCATGGGCTAGTGTTGAGTATTTATTTGATGTGAGCCCATTACTTATAAAATTCTTGCCTAGCTTAGATGTGGGCCTCCTACTTCTTTTGCTTGCAAGCATTCGCAACCCATACATGGGTTTAAGACCTCCGGTATTATTATCACAACCCACTATCTGATCCATACCTAGTCCAACTTCTTCGTTCACAGCCATATTTTTTTTTTGTTGCTTTCCCGTACAACTTCACAGGTGAACTAACTATTTCACAACCAATGCAAACTAACAAAATATATTCATATTCAATTGTGTACACATTTTTCCTTAATTTGAAGTGGAAAATTAGAGATTTGCTAAGATCTATCTCAATGCAAACTCTAGCAAATCTCCCCTTAGCGGTGGAAGCAGTATAATCAATCTTTAGTGAACGTCCTAATTCTTTAGCAATCAGATAGAGAAGCCTAGGTTTGTAATACTCCACTGGAAGCTCTGGAAATCTCACCTAAACAAACGTCTTAGTTTTCTCGGCTTTGGATGCCCTAAAATCGGGTGTCCATTTTCTCGTCGGAAGATAATAATTCATGACTATTAATGGCCCTTCTGTGAATAGTTTGTTTGCATCCCTAAGAGAGTTAAATTTGATGAGATAAAAGTTGTTCCCCAAACCCAATTATATCGTAATCACTTTCAAGGTCCCACAAATTTTGCAACTTTTGCTTCAATAGCTCTTGGCTAATTGATCTTCCTAAAAAATTCACAATGAGACTATTCTTCCAGTCTCTATGAAGGGACTTGACTAATTTTGGGGGGCAAAGGGGGAGGGGTAAATATCTTTGGGCACAATGGATTTTTCTCCCTTGAGTTCCTTGTTCTTCAACATCTTCCTTAGATCCATCTTCCTCATCCATGAGGATCTCATCCTCAAATTCCTTTTCATCATCAGATTCGAAGAAAACATGTATAGGTGGATCTATAACAACTTCTTTAAAGGATTTTGACCAAGCATTAGCTGAAGAACTCGGTCAGTAGAGAGATTCAGTAGGCCTTTCCTCCTTGTCATTAATTTCCTCCTCAACCATTTGTTCTTTCACATATTCATCAACATTCTCAATTCTAAATTCAACTGGTGCCATAGCCGCACTCTTAATCCTTCTCTTACTTCTGTTTAGATAATCTCTCTCTTTCTTGGTTGGAGGGAGGTCTTGTCTCACCCTGAAAATCAAGCACGGGTTGATCTATGATTGTTGTGTCCCGAAAAAACGGTTTGGTCCGGTGACCCTTTTCGAAAAGAAAATTTTTAAAAAAATCGTGCATGCGTGAAAAAAGTTGAGTTTTTAATGAAAAATTATATTTTTGGAGAAAATGGTATTTTGAAAAATAAAAGAAGGCTAGAACTAAAAAATGCTACAGTTTTGGTCAAATAGTTTTGAAAAAAGGGTTTGTAAAAATGGATTCACCACTTTGTATTGAGTTAGGTTATACTAAGTCACCCAGAAAATTATTTAACAAAACAAAATAAATTTTAGAAAAAAAATTTGAAAATTATTTTTTGACTCCGATCTACGAAAAAATGAGAGAACAAGGCCTGGGAGTCACATTAGAAGAAAGGGAAGGTAAAGGCTCACGCCTAAAGCACCATTACCACCTAGCCTAGGCTAGTTGTGAGGTTTAATCAAAATTTTCTAAATTAACCCTAAATTCTATCGCATTTGGATGTGTCTAAATGAATGCAAGTCTTAAGTCTAATGTGGGTATCGAGAGGGTCAAAATATCCCATCGAGACTTGATCGAAAATATCCCATTAATTGCAAGCTTGAAATGAGACCCTAAGAGAGTCAGAGTGTGGATGTAAAATGGAATGCAGAAAAGAAAGAAAAATAGTAGTACAGATAGTATGTGATCAAAGAAGGCGGGGATGCAACATAATAGGTACGGGGGACTAATAACTCGTGACTGACTATTCCAACTCACGGATGGAGGAATGGCATGTCAAGCCACCATTTTCCACGTAAGTAGGTGACTAGTTTTAGTCAAATTACACAAATGACCTAAATTTTATGTGTAATGCAATTTAGATGTCATGCACTGAATATTTGTCAAAAATAGATAATAGATAAATAAATATAAACAAAGATCATGCAAGAACGAAAAAGTCCTTAAAAAGAGAAATAGTGTGTGAAATGATATGAAATGCCTACAGGGAGTGAAACTATCACTAAAATGACTTAAGAGTCTAGCATTGGACTAACCCTTTCTAGAGATTCCCCACTAGCGTTGGACTAGCAAGTAAATAGTAAAGCCACAACTAGCATTGGACTAGTGTGGTGACGTCACAAATTAAACATAACTAAAAGCGTAATAAAAAAGTAAATAAACATATAAGAACATGTATTAAAGTAATTAAACATATAAGAGCATGTAATCATATAAGAGCACTTAATATGTAAGCATGATATCTAGATGAAAAATTTCAAGGAAAGCAGTAAAACATATAAGCACACGAGCACACAAAAGTACGTAAGCCCTAACTATTACACCGGGACAATTTAACTACAATTAAAAGGGGAAAAATTATAAATGACCTATCTATTACACTTGCTATCTAAATACACAAATATTTGTAAAATTACGAAAGGAAAGTAATCTAATTATTACATTGGCTATTCTAAATACAAAATCTTGCAAAATAGTAAAATTTAACCATCTATTACTTTTTTTGCCAAATAATAAAAATTTAAAATTAAATAGCATAAAGTAAATAAATACGTAAAAATTATGTAAAATAAGAAACATATGAAAAGAATATACAAAAATCACATAGAAGCATATTGGAACACATAGAGAGAAATTAATAGGTAATGAGGATATCTCTCTCTTGAAGACGAGGCACAAGGTATCACCGTTTAGGTAAAAATAAAGCATAAAATGTAAATTTTCAACAAACTAGGGGGGTTACACATGTAAATTCCAGCAAACTAAGATGAAAAACACAATTTAAAGTAAGTAAAAAAGGAAAAAAGCATAATTTTAGCAAGTTAGGGGGTAATAATGTAATTCCAACAATGTTAGTGGTGTACAATATAAATTGCAGCAACATTTAGGTACTAAAACACAACTTCCAGTAACAAATGAGAATCTAAAATTAAAAATCTAGCTGCCTAAAAGGATTAAAAGACAAATTCTAGCAATGTGCAAGGATTAACACAAATTCCAGCAATATATAGAGACTAAAACATAATTACAGCAGGTCGTAGGGACTAAAAATGCAAATTCTAGCAATACACGGGCTAAAAATGAATTTCCAGCCACTTAAAAAAAACCAAAAATGAATTCCTAACAATTTAATGGGGGCAAAAGTGAATTTCCAGCAATGCGGAGGACTAATTTGATTTATGTTTTTAACAACATAACAAGAAGGACTAAAGTGTATAATTAGATTAAGACTAGACTAAGTAACTAAATTAATTTAATTAATCAAATTAATTACGAGAATCAAGCTGAAGAAAACAAAATCAAAGACCCAGAAACTAAATAACAAAAAGACTAAAACAAAAGACCCAAGAAACATTACAATTTTAATCGTCTAGAACCTCCCAAATCGAGTCATCAAAGTCAAAACCAACGCAAATTAAGTTCCTCCCTTTTTAATTTATTCTCGTCCAAATATTCCTATCTCCATGTGTAGCCTAATTCACCTCAAACTTTGATTTCCAATCTTAAAATTAGTTTTTGCCTTTCCTATCTTAGAATTAGTTTTTGTCTTACATTTCTGCTAATCAATTTTCAGCGACAAGTTAAAGCAAACAAAAGCAGCAGCCTGCTCAAGATCTTTCAAATTCATTTTCTTTTATAACGACAAAGTTATCGAATTCCCTAAACCCAGTCTATCCTTTATGTTCTCTTCTTTCTCACTAATTTCTTTCTTTCCATCTCTCTTCCTCTATCTAATTTCTCTCTATTCCTCTCGTCTTTTCTTCTCCCTAATCTCTTTTCCCGAATTCCCCTCAATCTTGAAATCGAATTCTTCAAATTATACTTTATCTTTCAGTCAGAATTTGCGAAGTTAAAATCAAAATGTAAGCATTTGAATCATCATAAAACTATTAGCAAATGAACACAAAATACATTTAACACCAATTAATCAAATGAGTTGGAAGAGAAAACTAAAGCTCTTCTTGAATTCGAGTGTTATACCTCCTGTGGTGGTGGAGCTTGGTGAGGGCGTGGATGATGTTAGTTATTTCTAGTGGCTGCGATTGATAGTTTTGAGTGTTTGGGGTGTTCGTGTGATGGCAGGGGAATTGATTGATTGGTTTTGGTAACTAGTTTTTCTGGTAGTTGGTGTGATTGTGAACTAATGACTGGAATTTTGTGGCTTGTGGTCCAGTGATGATAGACTGACGGCTAGTGGTTTTTGATTATCTTTGTGACTAGGATTTACGGCTATTTGGATAGAGGACAGATGGGTGCTGATTGGATGAAGGAGCTGGTGGTTCCAGTTGAATTTGGTGGCTTGTCGGGGAGGATGACAGTTGAATGGAGGCGACAAGGGACTGGTGAATAGAGGAGATGGGGATTGTCCAGTGGTTCTCACTACTATGGGGCTATGGAGATGGATGACTGGGGCAATTCTGGCAAGCTCTAATTTTTAGCTTTCCTGTTTGTGCTTGTAGATTGTTTGGTTGCTTATTTGTGGGCTGATTTTCGGTGATTTTGCAGGTGGATTTGAGGATTCTTGGACTATTTTGTAAGATGACAGTTATTGTGATTGTTAAAGGTGGCTCCGAATGGTGGTTGAGGGTTGTGATTTTGCTTGCAGATGAAAGGAGACAGGAGAGGCATTATTGTGAAATTGTTGATGGAAGAGGTAGTGGTGAGGATGGTTGTGGAGATGGCAGGCTAAAAATTGGGTGGTTTCGGTTGGGATTGAGTTAAAAGTTTTAGGTTGATTTTGGC
Source organism: Mitragyna speciosa (assembly GCA_024721245.1). NCBI lineage: Eukaryota > Viridiplantae > Streptophyta > Magnoliopsida > Gentianales > Rubiaceae > Mitragyna > Mitragyna speciosa. Next base: position 470,372 of record CM045565.1, read on the forward strand.
TGGGGTAATTGCAAGTTGTGGTGATTTTGATGACTCGGGTTGTGAAGAATTATTGCTGGCTTATGGTAATTGAGGTGGTTTCCGTTGGCCAAAATGGTAGAAATGGGCAATTGTTGTTGGGTATGGACAGTGGTTGTGGATTAAGCTTGGTGGAGGGAGCAGGTGGTAATGTAAAGTTGTGATTCTGTATTTGTGTATGGATCTATGTTTTGTATGGGTGTGAATTCGTTTATTCTGTGTGTGTTATTGTTGTGCGTGTTTGAGTGTATGTGTGAAGTAGTGAAAATAGTGTATTTAATGTCTGAGAGAGGAGCTACTGAAAATATTGTGTGTAATGTGTGAGAGAGGAGCTAATGTGTGTTTGTGTGTGTATGAATGGATTGTGTGTGATGTGTGTAGTGTGTGTGATTGTGTTGTTTAGGGAAGCGTATGTTCTTAGTGTTCTAGGTGTAGGTTGAAGATGTACTAGTATGTGTTTTATGTGTAGACTTGAAGCTATACTAGTGTGTCTTTTAGGTGTGGGGGTTGAAGATGTACTAGTTTATGTTTTAGGTGTTCTTGGTGTAGAAAACACTAAAAATAAAATAAAAACATCTCTTTAGGCCCTTTTTTTTTCTCCTCCCTTTATTTAGTCCAAAAATGGGCTATTTATAGTGCAAAAAAGACTTATCTTCCAAGAAATAATTAAAAGACTAAAATGCCTTCCTAACAATAAAATTACCATTTTACCCTAAAAATGATTTTTTGATACAAAAAATTATAATTAAAACTAAGAAAATGTCATGATTTTGCTAAAACAACTAAAAAGTAAAAAAAAAACCAAAAATGCAAATAACAAATTTTATAAACTAAAAAATTCGGTCAAAGATACATTCCTTGTACAAAATGATTGTTTTGCCCCTCGAACAGAGTATTTACCGAAAAAAATAGCAATGGTCCTCAAAAAAGTCTAAAAAATTCATAAACATATCTAAAAGCCTAAAAAATGAATTTGGGACTTAAATTGGCAAAAATAGTGCTTGCGAAGCAAAATGACTATTTTGCCCTTGTACTAACGAAATGTACAAAAAACTATCAATTAAGCCTAAAAAATTATAAAATTTGAAAACATGTATGAAAATATGAAATATGTACTTAGAACTTCAAAACTAATGAAAAATATTTATATGTTAAAAATTACTATTTTGCCCCCGCAATTGTGGATTTCGCCCCTTTTGCCCAAAAGCAAAATTTGACCCCAAAAATAGAAAAAAAAATGCCTCCCAATGCTGGAAAAATAAACGGCGTGTCAAAATTTGGTGTCTACAGGTCTAATCTCTTAAAACTTAGATTTATTATATACAATCTCTAATGATTGATTTATCTCATATGCAAACCCCAATGATTAATTTATCTCGTAGATTAAACTCAAAAGTATATCAGACTTATTAATAATAAATTTAACCTAAAAATCTCACTATTTATGTGTATGACCTATTAGGTTCTATCCATGTTGATAATAAATATAAATTATAGCTCACTAATTAATTAATTAATAGTTAAATAAATTAATAATTTAATTTATTATTAATTCAACCAATTAATGAATTCATACTTAAAAATTAAAATCAGTATCTAACAACACATTATCACTACCCATGTGGATCAGAAAAGTCATATACTAAGACTTCACCTATCAATGACAATATTACTGTGTAATTAATATCCTTTCATCATATTATATACCTAATTAGTTTAGGAGTATGGAATTAGTGGCAACATCTATTTGACTAATTATTTTTTATTCTTAAAATATAACTCTCATAAAGTATAACCTTAAAACACTTTTAAGTTAAATTTTCACTTTTGCAAAAGATTTTTGAGTTATTATTTCCAAATAGTGGCCAATATAGGAAATACTCTCCTACTGTTAGAAGTGGTGAATTATATAGTTGATTACTCATTATTTTTCTATACTTCACAATATATCCAATCTTTATTCCATGAGCAACTCTTTATGGGCAATAAGTAATAGAGTCAAAGTATAGTAACTCACATTCAAAATATTATGGCAATCTCAAGTTTAGAGATTACTTATACTAATATCATTAAGAGTTCAAACTATTGGCACTAAATAGTTATCTATATAGTTATATAGTAACTTTTGGCGGATTAATCCACTGAGCTTATCCAATAATCATTTACATGTCAGCTTCGATATCACAAACCACAATCAATGAGAACAACAATTACTTGCTAGAAGTAGATGCAAAGTATGTAACTCTTACAGCTCTCATACACAATTGATATTTATGGATTTTATCAAATAAATAAGTATAGTAAACAATAAGTACATAATTGGCTATACATATAGAATAATAGCGAAATATAACCCTAAACAAATATGGTTTTAGGGCATTTATTAATAGTGTTGTGGTGTTTTTTTAGCCAATAAGAGATTTACATTAGACTCAATGAGAATCTCAATCAAATTATTTGGGTTGTTAAATATGTGGTATTGCATCCATTGACTTGAAGGTTTTCTTCCTTTATCTAGTTAAATATAGACATTGTCTAGTGCTCTTAATGCAAGCTAATTTGTCTGTTCATTTCAAATATATATGTTAGTTTTTGAAGTTTTTTGATAGAATTTTTTATATTGAATTAAAGGTGAGGAAAAAAACCGAATGTGAGGAGTTTGAAATTAACAAACAAAAAGTTTTTCTTTTTAATATAGCATTAAGTGACAAAAAAAAAAAAATAACACCAAGGGCAAGACTCCCACTTTATATATAATTAAATGACGTCGTATCTATTAGTCCAAGCTCAGCTGATAGAGGCTTGGGGCCTAAGATCTTCCCTCAGTAATGGTAAAATGAAAGTCAAAATGAGTTTGATCATTCAATTTTTTATTCTTTCTAGTTTTTATATTTGCATATTTATGTAGGATTGAAATTGGATGAAATCCAAAAAATTTTCATTAAAATGATATAGTAACTCTTAATTGTAGTATTTCATTATTTCAAGAAACTTAAATAAAATGAATAATGTTAAAGAGAAAATGACAAAAGTGGTCCTTCAATTCAAAAAAAAAATATTTTTTTGATCCTACCCATTTAAAGGAAACCAAAATGGTTCCTTATATTAAGAGATGATCCAAAATTTTGAATTTGGCCAATAACACATATATGTATCGAAAAATAAAGCAAAATTTTATTTTAAGGGTGAAACATAAATAAGTATAACAAGGTATTTAATTAATAATTAATGTAAAATAATAAATTTATTATATAGAAGCAAAATATATAATCAAATTACATATTCATATTCCAAAATTTTATAAGTGTGTGCATTTGTGCTTTACAAATGCAAATTTTGCATGAATCAATTTTCTGATGAAGAAATAATAAATTACCAATTTGTATATTCTTTTTCTACCCAAGAATAGTTGGATGTTAGGGATAGTGATTGTCGCATCCGAAAAATCGTAAGTAAAAAGGTGTTAGTAGGGTTGTTGACTGTTGCTTCCTGAAGAGACGGTCCGGTCTAAGACCCTTTTTGAAAAGAAATTTTTGTTGGAAACAACTGTGCGTGTGTGAGAAAAATTGAGTTTTTATTGAAAAAGTGTTTATTTAGGAAAAATGGTATTTTGAAAAATAAAAGAAGGCCGGGACTAAAAAGTGCGACAGTTTTGGCTAACTAATTTTTGAAAAAGGGTTTTATTTATAAAAAATGGAGTCTCCACTTGGTACTAAGTTAGGGTGTACCAAGTCACCCGAAAAATCATTTTAACAAAACAAAAATAAATTTTTGAAAATCATTTAAAACCCTTTTTCGACTCCAGTTTATGAAAAATGAGAAAAAGGTCCGAGAGTCACATTTGAAGAAAGGGAAGGCAAAGGTTTGTGCCTAAGGCACCCTTTCTACCTAGCCGAGACTAGTTGCGAGATTTAATCAAATTTTCCTAAATTAAATCTAAGTTCTATCACGTTTTGGATGTGTCTAAATGAATGTAAATCATAAAATCTAAATGTTGGCATCGAGAGGGTCGGAATGTCCCGTCAAAACTTAATCGGGATTATCGCATTAATTGCAAAACCCGAGTCGAGATATCAAGGGAGTCACGAGTTTTTATGCAAAATGTGATGCAAAAAGAAAAGAAAATAATAATATATGGTGAGTGAAGAAAGAAGGTGGGTATGTAACATGACGGGTACGAGGGACTAATAACTCGTGACTGAATATTTCTACTCACGGAGGGGGAAACGGCCTGTACGCCACCGGTTCCCACGTGAGTAGACAACTGTTTCTAGTCAAATCACACAAATGTCCTAATTTCTAAGTGAGATGCAACCTAGATGTCATGCATTTTAAAAATGTATCAAAATAATAATAATAATAATAATAATAATAATAATAATAAAATCATGTCAAATGAAAAGAAAACTAAAAGTGTGTGAAATGAGACGAGAGATGCACATGAATGCACCTAACACTAAAATGTCCCAAGGGTCTAGTGTTGAACTAACCTGTTCTAAAAATCTCACTAGCGTTGGACTAGCAGGAAAGAAAGAAGCCACAACTAGCGTTGGACTAGTGTGGTGACGGAATACCATAAATCATGAATTAAATATTAAAGCATGAATTAAAAGCAAATTAAATATATAAAAACATATAAGATCACATAGGAGCACATAACACATAAGCATAATATTTTAGATGCAAAAATCCTAAGAAAAGCGGTAAAAGAAATAAACACGTAAGCACGCAAAAGCAAATAAACCCTAACTATTACACCGGGGCTTAATTTACAATTTTAAAAGGGGGGAAATTAAAAATGCCCTATCTATTACATTTTCTATCTAATTACACAATTTTAGCTAAGATATGAGAAAAATAGTCTAAATATTATATTGACTAGCTAAATACAAAATATTATATTTTCCAACATAATAATAAAAAAATTTAAAATTAAATAAATTAAATACGTAAAAGGTATGTAAAAATAAATATAAACAAATAATAATGCATAAAATCACATTGGAGCATATTGGAGCACATAAAGAAAAATAACAAGAAGTCGGGATACCTCTTTGGAAGACCCCGTACAAGTACTTAAAAAAAATGAACAAACAAGTCAAGATATCATAATATAAAGAAATAAAGCATAAAAATATGTAAGCATAGACAAATTGGGGTGACCATGTAAAATATAGCAACTAAGAGGACTGAAAATAAAATTCTATAAAGCTTAAAGGGTAAAATTAGAAATTCACATAATTTACGGGGTAAAATTGGAAATTAAAATCAAATTGGGGAAAATGTGAACTCTAGCAACTAAGGGGACTAAAAAAATAAAAATTCAAACAAACCTAAGGACCAAATCACAAAATTGAAATTTCCAACTAATCGAGGGGCATAATTGAAAATTTACGCAAGTTTAGGGGGTGTGATACAAATTAAAATAAATTGGAGACAAAATAGTAAATTCTAGCTAGTGGGGGGTAAGAAATAAAATTCCGACAACTATGGATAATAATCATGAAAATCAATAACACGTAGGGGCTAAATACAAATTAACGACTTTAAGGTAAAAAAGGGGAATTTAGAACTTAATTGCAATGGACTCAAACTTTAATTAGGCAATTTGCAAATATCATGGGCTTGAATTAAACAAATGAAAATTTTAAGAGTTTATTAAGAACATAAAAACTTAAAAACTAAAACATCAAATTCACTTTATAATTAATTCAATAAAATGCATAAAATTCCTAAAAAACTACCCAGATATCCCTTCCCCTAATTAGTTTTCTTTGTTTTCTTCTTTTATTTTTTCTTTCTATCTTCTTCTCTCCTCCCTCCCTCGATCTTTCTTCCCCTGTTCTCTGATTCTCCCCCCCTTCTCTCTAGTTTTTTCTCCGTTTTCTTTTCCAGACTTCTCCAAATTATCTCTTCTTTTGTTTCCTTCTAATTTCTTTTTTTTCTTTCCTTCCTCTTTCTCTCTTTCTTTTCCTTTCTGCCTCTCTCCCCTGCTCTCCTTCTCTTCGATCTTCATCCCTCTCCCTCACTGTTCTCTCTCTCTTTTGCTCTTGTTCCTATGCCTTTCCTCTCTCCGATTCCCATTCAACTCTCTGCTCACTCATTTCTTTTTCTTTCTTGTTTACTCTCTTTTTCCAGCCCTCTTCTTCTTTGTTCTTCCCCTCTTGCTTCTATTTCTCATTCCTACACTCCCTCTCTAATTTCTCTAATCTGTCTCTCTTTTGTTTACTCTCCCTCCCTCTGTTCTCTTTTGATTTCTCTCTATTCTCTCTTTCCCTCTGCCTTTACTCTAATCTTGGTGATGTTGAGGTCCGATTTGGTTGTGGGGATGGAACGATGGCGATGGGGATGTGGTGTGCAGTGGTGGGTTGTCCGTTTCAGTGGTGGCAACAGGGGGTGAGACAGGGGAGGGTGGCAATACGGCTTTGTTTGTTTGTTTTTTTTTTTTTGGATACAGATTGCTTGTTGTTGGTTTTCCTTTTTGGAAATTGGTGGAACGGTTGGGGTTGGCTTGGCTTTTGTAAGTTGTTTGGCTTATATGGGAGTTTGAATGGGGGGCAGGCCATGGAAATTGAGGAATGATGAGTATGGGTTATCGAATTGATAGCTATTTGGAGACTGTGATTACTTGTGGCTCTGCGCGCGCGTGTGTGTGATGGATTGGAGGCTTGTTTTTGGCTTATTGTTGGGAAATTGCTTGGTTATTATGGTTTTTTTTGCAAATGGATTGGAGCATTGATGATGGAGATTGATGAAATTGGCAATGACTTTCTGGTTGCCGGGGAGATCTTGGGATTCTCCTTGTTACTCTTGGTGGTGGACTTGAGGAAAATTGGGGCTGTAGCTCGTTTTGTGAATGGAAACAGAATTGTGTGTATTTGAGGGATTATTTTGAATGACTGGCAGATAGTGATTCTAGTGATTGGGAGGGGCTTTGAAAACGTGGTTTTTCTACTTGTTCTGTGGACTTGTTTTCTGGTTTATTGTTTGGTAATTGCAAGTTGGGGACGTTGGCTTGTTGTTTCCTAGTTATTTTGAGTGGGCTTGGTGGAGTCTGATAGAAAGGTTGAAGTGCTGGGTTTGAGTGATGAGCTTTTATGGGTTTCGAGTGGAAGAAAAAGGAGATTGAAGGCAGGTTTGTGTGGTGGTTAAACGGTGGTACTGAGTGGAAGAAAAAGGAGGGAGATAGACAGTGGGAATGGAAGGAAAACAGATGAAGTAACGTTGAAGAACAAGAAAAGAAAAAGAAAACAAAAATCCAAATGAACTTGAACCAGAATACATGAACAATGCCCAGAAACAAAGCAGAAAGTAAAAACAACGACAACTAAAATGTAGAAAAATTAGAACAGGAAAAGAATTTAATGGCTTAAATAAGAAATTCTACAACCCTACATAATTAATCATATTTGTCTAGAAATTAAAAAGAAAAGGAATCAAACAGAGAGAAAAATTTACCTCTGGAAGCCTGAAAATGATCTGATGATGAAATTGAAGATGAACAACAGCCTGATGAGTTGTGGATCAGCGTTTGAAGGTGGCGGCTTTAGTGTGTATTTTTTTTTGTGTATATGTGTGTGTGTTTGATCTTTTAGGGTAAAATCAGAATATGTTTTTAGGGTTTCCTGATTTTCCTCCTTGTTTTTTGGGCTGATTAAAAGGGATATTTATAGGCCACTTATCTTGTTGACCAAGAATGCTATAAAATAACGAAAACGCCCCCGGTAAAAATACTAATTTTATTCAAACAAAATATTTTTTTAACCCCAAAATTAAAATTAATACAAAAAATCTGACAGCAATCTTTAAATTTTCAAAAATAATTCACAGTAGATTTCAAAAATAAAAGCTAGAGCTTAAAGCTGTTAAAAACGCGCTCGGGGTGTGAAATGATAATTTTGCCCCTGAATAACGAAAATACACAAAAAATAGCTATTAGCCTCAAAAAAATTACCAAAAATTAAAAATAAACTTAAAACACTAGAAAATGCAATTACAACTCAAAATTGACCAAAAAAATGAGTTTAAATTGTAAAATGACGATTTTGCCCTTGGATAGTGAAAATTCACAGAAAAATAGTTATTGACCTCAAAAAATTACCAAAAATTAAAAATAAGTTTAAAACACTAAAAAATGCATTTATAACTCAAAATTGGAAAAAAATGAATTTAAACTGTAAAATAACGATTTTGCCATTCGGCAATGAAAATTTACAGAAAAATAGTTATTGTTTCCGAAAAAAATAAAGAAAATTTAGAAACATGCTTAAAGAATTAGAAAAATGAATTTGGAACCTAATTTAAGCTAAAATGGTGTTTGCGAGGTGAAATTACCATTTTGCCCTTGTATTTGGTAAAAATATAAAAGAATACCAATTAAATCCAGAAAAATCATAAAAAATTAACAAATTCACATGAAAGTAAAAATATGAATTTTAAAACCCCCAAAAGCTGATAAAAAATATTTAGAGATAAAATTACTATTTTGCCTCCGAATTATTGAAAAATTAAAATTTGGCTAGAAAAAAAATGCAAATATGCCCCCCAATGTTTGAAAATAAATGATGTGTCAAAATTTGGTATCTACAGTGATTAAGAGAATAAAATTTTACCTTTATTTATTTTGTTTCTTATTATTAAAATGACACTTTTTTTGGCTTATTCAGATTACTTATTTTATCTTGTGTTGGACGTATGTTATGTTATTAACTATTTAGGTTATTAAGGGATCTATATAAAGTAAGATAAGTAATAGCAATATCTAAGAAATTTTTGAGAGGCAAACTGGTATCATATTCAAAATTACTGCTAAAATTTGGAAGGTACAATTGAATTTTTAAAACTTTTAGATGCGGTTCTTCATATTCACTCCTTGCTAGTTCAATTAATGCTTGCATTTGAAAATGAATATTTTGGTCCCTCATATTATAAATGCAGTAAAAAGTTCCTTTAGATCTATAAAACACATCTACTTGGTCCTTAAACTTAGTCTAAATCCATTTCTTTTCACTAAGAACCTCGTGCTAAAGCTGTATTGCTATAATTTCAAGTACAAAATGGGATGGACCTCAAAATTTTGAGGAAAAGATTCATAAAATCGCAAGGTGACCCTAAAATTATTTTCTCTTTCCTCGTAATTCTAGACTAATAATTTTCATTTCTGTATTGTGTTTGAGTAAAATAGGTTTTAACTGAAAAATTGGCATTTGAGTTTTATTATTGAGAAAAATAAATTTTTCTATCCATTTTTCACTTAAAATGATAATCACGTGGCTTGGGCACGAAGTTCTTAATTTGAAAAAGATTGGAATTAGATTTTGGAGTTAAATTGGTATAATTTATATATTTGAGGGACTATTTTGATTTGTGTGGAGGACCAAAAATAAATATTTTTGCAATTTGAGAGACCAGTTTGCGTTATTTTAAACCTGAGGGAGTAAATGAGGAATTTTTTTCAATGCGAGGGACAAGTTTTGTTATTTTGGGCATTATTTTGATTTGTTTGGGGTTTTTTTTTTTTTTTTTTTCTTTATAGATGGGCTTAACATATGAAGGATGAAAGATGGGTTCTTCAAAGTCAATGGGAAGAAGGGCAGCCCAAGCCCACAAGAGAGATATTGTAGAACGAGCAACAGAGCAGCTGCTGCTGTCCCTTTTTTAGCTTTTCCAGATCTGTCGACGTTTGTCTTCTCTCCTTTGAGCCCCCTTCTCTTCTCTTCTCTCTATAAATAAATCCTTCTTCACCGCTCTTCTTCCACTACTATAAAAGACTTCTCCTTTCAAATTCTTTCCGATTTTTCTTTTTTCTTGCAAGATTTCTTATATTTTTTCTCTCTTATATTTCTTTCCTCGTCTAAGAATCCCAGAAAACAAAAAAAAAAAGAAGCTCAAACGGGAATAAATTTGAAACCCTAAAACTACTATTATTAGAATTTATTTCATTTTTATTTTCAGATTGGTAGTGGAAGTTCTCAGAAGCGTTGTCGGATCTTGGAGGAGGCTGGGGGAAGGAAGTAGGTCATGGCGGCGGCGTTGGATCCTCAAGGCGGTGGCATAGAAGGGAGCCAACCGGTTGATCTCTCCAAGCATCCTTCTGGGATTGTTCCTACTCTCCAGTATGCTTCTCTCTATTTTACCCTTCAATTATTATTATTGGTTTCCTTCTTTTTTTTTTTTTTTAATAATCTCTTTAGCCTTTTACCCTCCTACGCTTCCTAACTAATGCTACTGTTATTTATAATACATTAATGTTTGTGCCTTCCGCCCCCCCCTCCCCCCCCCCCCCCCCCGGGCGGGAGGAGGGGGGTGCTTCACAGTTGGTGGAAAAGGAAAAAGATAAAATTTGTAAATATTAGTAGTATGCTTAACTAACCCAATGAATTTGTAAAATTTTAGCTTTCAGGTTGGCTCATTGGTTGCTATACTAACCAAATCTAGAGAGATGACCAGATAAATAGAGCCTAATCATTGAGCTATATTTGATGTCAAGACACTGTAGCCTGTCATGGTTATTAGATTGGAAAAAAAAAAAAAAATTCCCCTCAGTACAGGTTATCGTGATATTGGGCTTGTGGTTTTTAAATCACTTCCTGTCAAGTATCCACAATTTGTCACAGATTTCGTCATGGCCCTGAGTCCCATTCGTTGTGTGGATCAAGTGTTTTAGTCTGTTAACATTTTGTTACAGATTAGGGCTGTCTAACTTGAGGATTGAACACAAGTCATGATGTCCTGTGTTTAATGCGTGAACTAGCGGTTGAAGGATTTTCAGGGAAACACCTTGGTTATTTTGAAGTGAAATATTCTTTGGACTAGATAGTTTAGTCCGATGACATTTTGTCTTTTTTGAACACTTCAGGACTTTGTGAAATTGTTTAAGCTCTAGTTTGTCCTTTGTGGTTAGTCTGCTAGTTGCATGCATTTACTTGTCAGCGAGTGATTTTAAAAATTGCTGTCAAACAAACACCATTTTCTCGCTAACTGCCATTTAGCCACTAATATACTTGGTCGATTCAACTTCTCTGCCTATGTAGGAACATTGTCTCAACAGTTAACCTGGACTGCAAATTGGACTTAAAAGCCATTGCCTTGCAGGCTCGAAATGCGGAATACAATCCAAAGGTATGTAATTTTCTCCGTCTTCTTCCTACTTGAATCTACTGCTTTTTCATTATCAGGAATTTGGGCAAAATACTTTTGACGTTGTGGACTTTCAATTCACTTCTGATGAGGGACACAATTATTTATAGATCCCCCTGTTGATTCCGATTGTAATAACTGACAAGCTTTTCTTTTTTAAGGTGAAACTCAATTTAAAATGAGATATACTTTCCAACTTTGAATTGCTTACCTTTAAGTTGCTTTCCAAGCTCTAACTTGCGTGGAAGCTAATCTTTTGCATTTTTTGGAAAAGAAAACGTGGTTATAAAATGCCTCGGATTATTGAGTATTTCATTTGATACATTTAATGATATGTTATACAATTAGTATTTTTACTACCCGAGTTGCTTTAAGATATCACTGTTTATTTGTAAAGTTAGGTGGCTTTTGGAAATTAAGAAAGAAACTCTTACTGGAGGGTAGCATTTCTTGTGCAATCATCCATGCTGAATTTTGCAACAACCTTCTTTTTTTTTTTTTTTTGAATAATACAAATATTACATTGCAGTATCCTTATCAAGTTTTCTTTGTGAAGCAATTAGCAATGGTTGTATATACAGATATTTAACATTTGAATGTGCTTTCAGCGTTTTGCTGCTGTTATTATGAGGATTAGAGAACCAAAAACAACAGCACTGATTTTTGCTTCTGGAAAAATGGTGAGTCCTAACGAGCCATCGATAGCTTTAGCAAGTTGCCAGAATCTATGCTATCTTCTTGTCAATCGATAGCTTTTGTTTGTCAAATGACTTGCGTCTCTTGTTTCTCCATTTCTTGGGCAAGTATTTGATTGTAAACCCACCTGTCTACTTTTTAGTTGTGACTTGTGCTTCTTGAGTTATGTATGATCATAATGTCCTCCAAATCAATTTTTTATTTACTAATTTCTTGTCATACTGACTCAGGTTTGTACAGGAGCAAAGAGTGAGCAGCAATCAAAGCTTGCAGCTCGGAAGGTAGATGTGATAACTATAACATTTTTTGGATAATGCTTGAACTTCCAAAGTTTCTTTGCAGGTTGAGAAGTGTAGGGTAACACATGCCTTTGATTAATTTCTCCATTATGATTTGCAAATTTTTGTAATTTTTTTGTATGTAGAGTACTAATTTTCTGTAAATATTTCTCTTGTACCTTTTTCTTCTTGTTATTTCTTATTTGTTTATTGTTTCAGTATGCTAGAATTATCCAAAAGCTTGGCTTCCCAGCCAAGTTCAAGGTATTTACCTCTTTCTCTTCACACACTTTTTCTTACCACATATAAAAATAAAATTATGCACTTTGGCGTCATTTTGCTTTTCATTATTGGTTTCAGGATTTCAAGATTCAGAATATAGTGGGTTCCTGTGATGTTAAATTTCCGATTAGACTTGAAGGCCTTGCCTACGCCCACGGTGCCTTTTCAAGTGTGAGTAGATGTATTTTCTTAATCTGTTTTAGAGCTACTAATTCCTGCCGAGAGAGAGAGAGAGAAGGGGGGGGGGGGGGGGGGGGGGAAGAAGAACAATCTGTTTCAGCTTTACAAGAAGATACAGTTATCCAATTTTAATCTTTGAAAACAAGCCCTATGTGAAGATTTGGCTAGCAATTGATGTCAGACATTCAAAATTATGCACAACTAACTTAGGTTATGTGAAAAGACAAAAGTCGTAAATCGGTTCCAAAAGGCTTCTAAACAAGTGAATAAAGATCTTGTGCCAGTCTACTCATTTCTATTTGGTTTTGAGTTGGATGCCCATGTTCTATAACATGGTATCACAGCTGGGCCTTAGATTTTGGATTTGTTTACACTTCACTCGGATCCTTTAATTCATTGACTTGGTTTCTCATCGAGGTGCATGTGAGGGGTGGTGTAAAGAGGTAAAATCCCACATCAGTTTCCCCAAAAGCTTCTGAAAAAAGCTAATAAAGATCTTGGGCCAATCATCTGTTGCCAGTTAATTTTGAGTTGGAATCTCAAGTACCGTAACAGGTTCAGGAATTTTTTTTGGCTTTTCTGCATGTAAGTTTTGCCACAATACTGTGGTAAACCCTTGAGTTATTTTATTGATTTGAGGACATTAGAGTGATAAATGAGATGTTTGTTAAGAGTTCTGGATTGTGGGTTGGATCTGTCATCAACACATCGTGCAATGCTTTGATCCACATGATATTGGGAATGGTAAGAATGGTATATAAAGGTCCTAGACTGAAGCTTTGTGCTTGTCTTAACTTCCATTGTGCTAATTGCTTTTCTCGTCCTCTTGCATCTGTCATTGCCCTTGAATTTGAGCATGAGAGTCTGTTACTTTACTAAGTATGAATTACTTCCTCAGGAAAAGTTTGCAGGCTTACATCTGAATTCCTTAAACACCAAGTAAAATAGATGATCTGAATGGTCTATTTGATATGGTGAATTCTCCTTAAATGTTGCTATTTTATCAATCTATTAGTGAAGAAACTTCTATTGAGATTCTGGATAATATATGATTAGTTGAATTTCATAAACCTGGTAGCCACGACGCCTATCACAGCCAAAAAATGATATTTATTATCTGTCCAAAACTTCAGGTATATTTGATACAGGGGAAAAAAAAAAGAAAAAGAAAAAGAAAAAGTAGATATATGGTCTGTGCTTGCAACAAATGAATACTCTTATCCTTCTTTCAGTGCTGAAATGAGATTACACATCAAAACATATTTATCCAATAAGTCGCATATGGTTATCCAGATGTAGGAGGAAGAATTTGACCAGATCCATCTTTTATTGGTGCAGTATGAACCGGAACTGTTTCCTGGATTAATCTATCGGATGAAACAACCTAAAATTGTACTGCTTATTTTTGTCTCTGGAAAAATTGTTCTCACAGGGGCAAAGGTAATAGTATTCTTGACTCTTTTATATATATATATATATATATTTGTTTAATATTGGTATCTATATTCCATTTTGACCATGAATTGGTTGTCTTCATGTCTGCAAAATGTTTTCAGGTTAGGGATGAGACTTACACTGCCTTCGAGAATATCTACCCTGTTCTCAATGAGTTCAGGAAGAATCAACAATGGTATGACGTTTGAGTACACTTATCTTCTAATTGTTGTAAATAATAAAAACATCTGCTGATTGCTTTTGGCCACCATTTCATGAATGATTACCATGCCAAACTGTAAGTGGTTGAGATGACCAGAGCTTAGAAACTTTAATCTGGAGGTTTAAAAAAAAAAAAAAAAAGAAGAAGATAAAAGATCCTGCTAATCAGTATGAAACGCGAGAGTGCTTGAAGTATTTATTGGATGCTTTTTTGTAGGTGCAGGGTGGTGAAGTAACAAAAAATAGTTATTCCATACTGCCTATTCTTACATGCGATCTGAGTTGAGAACAAGTATTGTTAGTTTGTTTTATAATTTTGCATGCCACACAAGATCACATAGGCATATTACTTGTTGTTTATGGTTTGGTAAGAAATACTCGAAATCATTGATAAGTGGAGAATTGGATGTTAGCCTATTAGTCTGTGGTCTTTGTTCTTAATTTTAAAATTCGAGTTGAATTTTTATCATCTTTTCAGGCATCTTGCCTCACCCCCCCCCCCCCCCCCCTTCCTCTCCTTTCTCTCTTTCCTTTGTTTTCTCCTCTATTCTGAAAATAAATAAATAAATAAGGAAACGGGTGGCAAGTTGGACACCAGATATTGTAATAACTATGGTATTTCCTGATCCTTAAAAGAACCATTTTTCCTGAAGACATCCATATTTTTTAAGGCTACAGAAGGCTCTCATTTCTTTATACATATGGTAAGTTCTATGTCAAGTTGTATGGTGGGTGACCATGGAGCTGAAAGGCAAAATACTTGTCAAATGAAATGAGTAAAGAGAACAATTTTATCATGTTTAAAATGTACCAACATCAGGGTGAAATCCATGCCATTTACTTCCTGATGTCATTGATTTTAAATCATTTGACAACAAAAGAAAGCTAGAAGTGGTGTCTTGGGATTGAACCTCTCTAAATTTGGAAGACATCATTGGAGGGCTAGGGGATTCTTTGTAATTTATCAAATAGTCAGTATAAATTCTCTCTCCAGATTTGCTGTATGATTCTGCTCAATGTAACTGGCTGTTTGCATACGATGATTGGTTAATTCATCCTATTTATATTGTATCTGCTTTCATGACAGATTGTGGAGATTCATCCTCTTTAGAAGGATAGCGGCAGACTTGTTTGCGTTCTGGTTTCCAACTGTAAATATCTGAGAGATCTGGGCAGGCTGATGTTTCAGTTCGCATTAAATTGTTATAAGTATATTGTACCAATTGTTAAATGCTAGTTCTTAAAGTTTGTGGGAAATCATAAAGGTCAAGCGTTGTAGCTGTTTTCTACTTGTCTTTAAATGGAGAGGTTGTTGATTTTGATTGGGGGGTGTAGCTTGCCTTGTGTTATAGTGGACTGAATTATATAAATCTAGTTTGCTGGAACTGGAAGTGTCGGATGATTGCCTTTTATTGTGGTGTAATAAATTATCTAAATCTACTTCGTTTAACAGTATTACATTAGTGGAAAAGTTTTGGCCGGGCTAATTGTGGGCGAATTTTCTATAGCTCTAGTTTATACACTGTAAAGATGGTTATTGCCCCATGAAGGGGCTTGATCTGGACAACTTGTCCTTATTTCCATTGCTTTATGGTTTTTCAAATAACAGCACACATAAAAATTTACTCAACTGTATATAAAAAATTGGATCAGCCACTCAGCCGAAGGCTCAGTGGTTAGGGGAGCATTTGCAATAGCTTCCCCTGTTGCAGGTTGGGGGTTTTAGTTCCACCTGCAGCAGCTTCTTGATATTAAAATCTAAAGGAGCATATTAGTGCTCCTTTGGTTTAATGGTGGTTTAGTTCTTATTGGTTTTTTAGATCCAGTTAGATCATGCTTTAGAGAAGGTTAAGAGTAGGTTAGTATGTTAAATTTTGAAAAAAAATATATATATAAAAAATTGGATCAGAGGACGAATTAATTGGCTTTACTTACTGTTTTTAAATATGAGTGATAAAGCTGAAAGCTGTACCTTGTTTGCCGTGCACGTAATGTGCGTATTATCTACTCAATTGTCGACTAATAAGCTGTGTTTTCAAATTCGAATCGGATTGCCCGATCGAATCGGTTGGATCGGACATCGGTCAAGTATTAGGTACGAATCAAGTGGAAAATCGGATAGTAAAAAATTCGGTTAAATTTAGTATTCGATCGAATCGGTTGGATCGGACATCGGTCAGGTATTGGGTACGAATCAAGTGGAAAATCGGATAGTAAAAAATTCGATTAAATTTAGTAAAAAGTCGAGTTAGATCGTTCATTACTGGGTTTGACCGGTCAAAAAATAAAAATCCGATTAGAATCTTCTTTATTTGGACTGCTGGTCTCTTCATCACGGACGATTCTATAGCGCAGAATTGGTTGTTTTTCTGCAAATACAGAAATTGAATGACAGCCATTGATGTTTGAGCAATTCATTTACAACCATTGGATTAGTGGTATTGGCTTGCCCTTGATAAGGAGGGCTACCGGCTGTGGTTGTAATAGGGCGAAATGGGAAAATAAAGCCAAATGGTCCAAAAGATGAAAAGAATAAAACGTGGATGGTATGGGGTTGGGCGCCAGTTTGGTAGAAATCAATTGAGATTGGAAGTCCTCATGAACCTAATGTTTGTTTTTATGTTCAAGACACTTTATCCATAAGTTTGCTAACTTTCTTCTGTGCTTTGTGGGGTTACCATAACTTTTCATGCTAGAGATGGGTATTACATGCCCAAAAACTTATAATTGCAAAAAAGAAATAAAATGTCCGAAATTACATTTCTAGTTGCTGCTCCATTGAGAACCAATTAATTAAACTGGTTGGTGTCAATAAATCAAATTAAACAAAGTTATGATTATAATAAATTTTAGAAATTATAACAAAAATGGTTTTGGACAAATAATTCTTGCACCACAAATTTCTTCCCTTAAAAAAAATGGAGGGAACACATAATTCCAACGAAACAATTGTGGATCAAATTATTCCAAGTCCAAGATAATGAAGTGGGAGACCCTATGCTTCTTCACATTAATTGGCTTTAAAATTAATAGCACCTGTTCCACATCCGTTTGCAAGATCTATCTCGAATTTATTTTTATGAACCAAAAAATGGACAAAAAAATAAAAGAAATGAAAGAGGGACTATTATTGACTAAAAGAAAATAAAAGAAATTCGTGGTTAGTCATTAAAGTTGGATCTTATTATTCCTAAATAATTTTATCTCCTGTTACTGTGACTAAGTACGCAAGAAAAAATAAGGTCCCAGTGTCACTGTCACTGTCACTGTTGTTTACTGATTAATCGACTAAAGCTAGTTTGACGGCATGCGAAAGGAATAAAGCCGGTTTAATTAGTGGTACACTGGCTAGGCAGTGGAGTTAAGGTGATGCAGGAAGTGGTGGTTTGAGACTGGAAGACAAATGAAGGATGTTTGAGAGATATGGGTAGGGGTGTGCAAATTCGGTAAATACCGAATTACCGACCGAATTCGAATTGAATTCGGTAAATCGAATTCGGTAATTCGGTAATTCGGTCGGTAATTTGGAAAATCCGAAAAAAATGAAATCGAATTCGGTCGGTATTCGAAAATAAAATTCTAATTCGGTAATACCGAATTTACCGAATTCAATTCGGTAATTCGAATTCGGTAATTCGGTATATATATACCGAATTCAAATTACCGAATTTAGCATTAATTGGGCTAGTAATTTGATAGTGGGCTCGGTTATTTGATCATTGGGTTGGGCCATTATTTCCTTAAGCCCATTATTTCCTCCTTAAGCCCATTATTTTTTAATTTTTTAATTTAAATTTCTTAATTTTTTAATTTTTAATTTTTAAATTTTTTAATATTTTTATTTTTATTATTTTTTTATTTTTTAAATTCGGTTACCGAATTAAATTCGAAATCAAATTCAGTTCGGTATTAAGTGAATTCGAAATCGAATTCGGTCGGTAAATTTGAAAAAAAAAATACCGAATTGACCGATTTCAAATTACCGAATTACCGACCGATTCTCACCCCTAGATATGGGAAGAGAAATCGAGTAGGTGAAAGGCATGTTTAAATTTTGTCTGAAATTTTTGGGGGGAAATTTTAGATGTTATTGGAGCCTTTTTGTCCCACCCACAAATTCCTAGAGGGCATATAAAATGTTAATTAATATTATATTCTTTTTAATTTTAATATTATATTTTTTGTTTTGCAAGTTGGTATATGAGAAAATTCATTTTTTGGATTGTAAATTACATGTTCTCTCTTGTTATGATTTAATTTCTCTAATAATGTCTCTTCCCATTGTCCGTCTTTCTATATTTTTCACACCCACACATGTAAAGGAAGAAGAATTTGAGAGAATTTATTTGAAGCAAATACACAACAATTCAAACACGGGAAATGCAAAATGTCATAATAATTTTTTATGTACGAAAATATCACAATAATCTTTCATGTACAATAATTATTTTTTGCAACAAAAATATAACTAACACAAAAATACAATTATAACTATCTTGGCCAAAACCAAAATAAATAAGAACATAAATAGGCAACTTCACGTTTATTAGGAATTGTGCTAATGTTTTATCTTAATTAGAAATCTAAACCAATGCAAGATCACCACAATCGTTATAAATTTTATTGAACATTTTTACAAAAATCATTTCAATTGATTTAAATTTATTTTTGATTGTTTTTCATTCTAATCATTGAGCTTATTCAGTCTAATCATTGAAGCAATTTTTTATTTACTAAATACTTTTTCAATAAAATGCCCTTTCATAACTACTTTCATAATATACACTTTCATAACCACCTAAAATTGAATAAAATTAGGACAAATTAAGATTCAAGATTGTTAAGACAAAATCCAATTCACTATATATTAAACTTCACTCTATTAAGTCTCCTTAATGCAAATCCTAAGTACTTTAAGTATAATGGTATTCGATGATAAAATTGTACTATTTCATTAAGTTTAGTAAATTTGGTTAAAGTATTAGCATTTTATACAAAGGCAATAAGCTCAACCACAATTCTAGACTAATATACATTACTAAATTTTGTATTCTTTATTTAATAACAACGTTTTTGATAACATGCCCTTCAAGTTATTAAGAAGAAATTATTTTTGTCTAATATACACTAATAAATTCCATACTTTTTTGTAAATTTGATAAATATACACTAGTTAATAAACAAATTTAGTAAATTCTACCGTGACGTTCTTGTTATTTATTAACAAGCATTCGTTAATATTACATTCATTATTCTTGATAACCTTTTGGCATTTGGCATTGTTTGTTAATGATTCCAAATCAAATAGTATTTCATAATAAACTTTTGAACAATGAATAAATATAAGAGGCTAGTAAGCTATTTTTAATTTGCCAGCCACTTTTTTTACAAAATGTCCTTCAATGTTATTAAGACAAAATCCAATTCACCATATCAAACTTCACTATATTTTGACAAAACCTTGCTTATTCATTCTAACTATTGAGCTTCTTGCTTTACACAATTTTGATGATTAATGTTATCCAATAACATTGTCAAGACAAATCACTATATCAATTGGCTAATAAGACAAAATCTAATTCACTATACAAAACTTCAATACATTTAATTCTTCCTAATATAATTTTAGTTATTTCTAAGTGTAATTCATTATATCAAAAGTCACAAGACAAAATCTAATTCACTATACCAAACTTCACAATATTAATTTAAGTGTAATTCACTATATCAAAAGTCACAAGACTAATATTAATCCGTTCTACAATCTTAATTATTAATTTAATAAAATAGCACAATCATAGTTATTTGTCAGTGTAATTCACTATATCAAAAGTTACAAGGCTAAGATTAATCCCTTCTACAATCCTAATTATTCCTAAATCTAATGGAATTCACTGATAATATTGTACTATTTTATTAAATTTAATCATTTTAGTATTGGTGTTAATGATTGTGCAATCAAATAGTATATTATAATCAATTTTTGTTTTAAAAATGACATACTATATTCTTAACTACAAATACAATGGTAATTTTAATTTGAATTAAATTAGTAAGTCTTGCTAATATATTCCTTGCTCTTCATAACATCTTAAGATTGGTGTTAATGATTGTGCAATCAAGTTGTATCGCTTGGTAAACAACACATTTTATCTAATTAGGACATATTATATTCTTAATATAATGGCAATTTTAATTTGAATTAAATTAGTAAATCTTGCTAATGATTGTGTAATTAAGTTGTATCAATTAGTTATCAATCCCTCTACTCCAATGAAAAAATATTTTATAATTAAGCCATATCATATTCTTAACTACTAACACAATGCTAACTTTCATTTGAATATGTGAAACAAAACTAAATTTTCAATCTCATGAGTATAAGTGAAAAATTATTACAACAACATAGCAATGTATAAAATAAATGTTTATATTTTCCATATTGCCGTGTATTTGATTAATAACTACTAAACAAATTAATTAGGACATTGCTTATTGAACTTCTAATAATTTGAAATGATGTAAATTTCCACAATCAACTAAACATTTATTTTCCATTGTATTTAACTAGTTATTTACTAAAATTACTCTCTTCAATTAAAATAATCATAGAAATAAGACATTGTGGTGGGTCCCATTGTCTCACAATTCCCAACCGGTTATTTCTACAATTTTTTGCAGGTAATTCCATTTTCTTTATTCCCTCCAAAACCACCATGAAAAATGTGCCATCCACTTGTCATTATTTCATTTGCTCCCATTGACTTTCTTCATTTGCAGAAAACCGCTCCATTCTGTATTTGAGCCATTTCCCTTCATCACTTCCCAAGACAAGAGCTGTATACCAAATAGGAGGGCCAATCTAGTCAAATCAATTCAATCCAACTGACATCATCACACCCAAGGATCAACTGTGTACGGGGTTGTGTGTGCATCAGACGTTTGCTTTGGAAAATTGGACAACGTGTCAAACTTGTTTTGGACATTATATTTTTACTATTTGATTTATTATGTTTTCGGATAAATTATTTGATTTTATGATTGATAAAGTCAAATCCATCAAAACAAGAATTAAAAATTAAAAGAACTTTAATCTTTTAGATGTAGACCTAGTTTTGTCATTAAAAAACTTAGAAGTTTCTAATATTGTTTTATTAGATTTTTTTTTGACTCGTTAATCACTTTTTTACTCTTGACTAACAATTAAAATTAAAAAAAATTAATAGGTGTGTGTGTATATATATATATATATATATGATGTATTTATAACGTCATGTTGTTTGATTCCGAGTTGACTTCTGGTCGAATTCAATAATTCCTGACTCTTGAGTTCAGTCGAGTTAATACCCGGTGCGAGTTTGAAAACATAACTAATGAGTGGACGAGTCTTTATCCCCGTACATCTTTTCCCATCTTTATCTATGTATATCATGTCTTGCTTCAATGGTTATTACTAAATTTTGAATAATGTGTAATAATCTTCATTTCGTTCATTCTAATCGTGCGTTCTTTATTAGAAAACTATATTGATCTTGAAATTTTATAGCAAATCTTTTCACACACTCGCTGTGGAAAAAGTTCTATTTTAAATTTATTGACATTAGTAAAATAAACTAAAATTTCAATTTTACCCTTGCATGCAAAACAAAACAAAATGAACATTTTTGCTTGCTTCTTTTAAGCCTTGGGAAATTTTTGACACAGACTTGATCCAACAAAATGTAGTCTCATAAAATATTGGACTTATATTTGGGCTCCATTTGTGTAGTCCACATCATTGTGAGACTACGATTTACTGAATTAGATTTATATAAGAAGTTCTTATAATTTTATTTATACACGCTAGTCAAGAATGAATAATAAACTTTTTATGTTTAGGAGGAAGACAAAAATTACCTCAAATTAGTAATGAAGATGGCCCGTGTCATGTAGCAATGTGTGCTTGTGTCAACCAACCGCACGCCACAACTGCACAGCGGAAAATATTAGATATTCAAAGTATGCATATTAAGTATGCATATTATTATGAGTCGGACGATCTCATAAACATGAATGAATTGTAAGAGCTATTTGCTGATGACGCTTCACAACTCTAACGCGGAAAAATAATAGATGTTCAAGGTATGAATGTTATTATAAATTGAATGCTTCTCACAAACACAACTCTAAGACGGAAGAATATTAGACATCCAAGGCATGCATGTTGTTATGGACAAAATGATCCCACGAACATAAATGAATGGTAAGGCTCACCAGCCCAATATATCCCACAACTCCACAAAAAAACATTAGATATTCAAGGTACGCAAGTTGTTATGGGATGATCGTGTCTAATAAACATGAATGAAATCATAACGCTTCGCATGCTGGTAGGGTGAATCAAAGTTCTCCTCCTGTCCTCTTGTCAATTGTCCATCTAATCAAGTGCAAAACATAAACGTACCAGTGACAATGCGGTAGTATCATGTAATGTATTAATACTGATTACATCTCACCAACTAATAGACAAGGTAGATCCTTGTCTGGATGCTGGACATGGACTTCGCTTACTAGTTTAGTGCAACGTAAGTGGTATTGGTGCATCATGGTACCTGGTGGCATATTTTGATTATGCAATACCTTCAAAGACCCCCATAAAAAATACAAAAACTAATACAGAACAAAAGATCAGATATGAGGGAAAGCAGAATCCCACAAAAAAGACAAAAAACTAAAATAGAGCAAAAGATCAAGATACAAGGGAAAGAAGACGAGAAATAAAAGAGCAAAGGAAATATCAAGACATTGTATTTCGTCATTCATCCTCCCTTCATACGCTAAAATAATCGTACATTTCTTTATTTTTTGGGTAAAAATGTTGAAATAGTTTACTAGGCTCTTTTTACACTTCGAATATTGGAGTAAACACAGAAAAGTGAAATGACGGAATTAGTTGCTACAATTTACAAATTTGCAATTGTTTCTTGTTGCTTAACCCCAAGCTCCTGTGCATCTTCCACAATTTAAACTGGAGACAACCAACATTAATCCTTCTTGCAATGGCTGTAATAAAGGGCATAGATGAAAAACACAAAACGTATAAAGGGACTGTTACCCAGTTTCCACCAAGGAGATGAGGTCTAAATTATATCAATCAAACTGTTCAGTGCTGTAACTTACTGAACATCTTAAAAAATGAGCGAGTTGCATATGCACTAATAGTTTACAGTCGATCTGATTGCATCCAATATCTGCAAGTCAGAAAAGAGAACTGGCTCAGTTCACAACACCTAAATTACCATTTCTACTGAATGAAGATCAGAAATGCCTAACCTTATTCTTTGTAGGCATGTAGAAGGGTTCAAAAACCAGAGGAAAAGGGGTGTCCAGACCACATACCCGTGTGACAGGTGCTTCCAACTGCAAACATGTGGAGTACTTTAATCAGATATACCAATTCCAATGCATTATCAAGTAATATGTTTTAATTGGCACCCATAGCATGACCAAGCCAAATCCACCACTTTGTACAGTTGCATCAATGTGGACAGAATTACCCATTACGACATGCAAAAGCAGGTGCAGCATAACCTTCATCCTTCACTCTATGAAGAAGGTCCAAAAAATCAATAGAGAAGACACATTAAGTACCGTAAAATGAATAGTTTTCTTTCCATAGATCAGCTTGCTGCTTCATTATGAGACAAGATAATTAAAGGAGGAAAAATGAACAAAACAAGTATCAAGAAAATATCTTCAAGTAACA
Source organism: Mitragyna speciosa (assembly GCA_024721245.1). Taxonomy (NCBI): domain Eukaryota; kingdom Viridiplantae; phylum Streptophyta; class Magnoliopsida; order Gentianales; family Rubiaceae; genus Mitragyna; species Mitragyna speciosa. The sequence continues at coordinate 494,366 of CM045565.1, forward strand.
ATTCAGGTCAATAAAGGACTTGTAATGCACAGTTGTCATCATATGCATGCTTCCACTTTCTCTAAGCTGCTTAAAGTGACTATCAAAAAAGCTATTTGAGAAACTAAAGCATGTCTTTATTTTATAAGCTTTCATTAGCCAAAGATTTCATAAAGCATTTATTACTGGTTTTCAGCCTCAAGCAAAGCAAATGACAACACCACAAAACATCTTTTAGCATGCAAAATTGCAAGAATCAGAAAATCTTAAGCAACTAAAAACAGAACTGAATTTCATTAAAACTATAGAGGTCATTTTCCTACATTCCTAATCTAAAAGATCTCTTACGGTGATTGTGTCTCCTGTTTTCATCTTGCATTGTCCTTTTAAACAAAATGTCATAAGTTTTCTTCTCTAAGTCATGGAATGGCCGAACAACAGGCTAACCAAATGAACAAATGGAAAATTTGCTTCCTTATGACAAATGCTCACTCAATCGTAGAACATGCAGTGCATTATAAGGTCTGAGAATGGATGAGCACATTGATTTTCTGAAAGGAAGCTCAACATGTTGTCAACACAAACACAAACATATCTATTAGGTAAGCTTGAAGTTCCTAAAATATTTGTGTGGTGTGTCAATGCTTCATTAGCCCAAAAGAGTACAAAATTCAACCCTAGGCAGCAGGGACTATATATATTCTACCACTTCTAAAATACAGAACCAAATGAAATACAAAAGCACAAGGATTTTGAAGGACAGAAGTGAAGGTCACTCGAAGTAATGACCAGTCAAAGTAAGCCAGTGAAAACAGTACTGAGTACTACATTTCTCCAAAATTGGTGGTTGGCAGTCCCTATTATATTGAAGTCACTCACAGATATTACGTGCATGTCCGTGCATGTGTGCGTATATAAAGTTGTCGCTGTACAAGTAAATTTTACCCTGATGAAAAAAAAATTTTAAGTCCAATTTTTTTTGTCCATGCATGATTGATAATAAGCATATCATAGCATTTGTTGGAAGACTGCTTAAATCCCAAAATTGACTGACCAGTTCCCCACTACGCGACTTTTACAGCCAATTGAATGAATACTAAAACCTTTTTCCCTATTCGTTTCCTTTCCATTTTGCCAATAAATTACAAACTAGCACAATAAAAATGCCAGCTCATTTCCCAGCTTGAACGAAAATACCTAAATTTAGCTTAGGTTTTCTACCTCTATGCTACACAAGACAATTCACAATGGCAAAATTAAAGAAGCAATGAAAGATTGGATGGCTGGAAAGAACCAATACAGATGCTAACTCCAACACTTCTTTCACCTAATTCTCGCACAGGGAGGCGTAGAAAAATTTTAGGGGTGGAGATGGGCCATTGAACACTCAGTTGAAATTTTGCCACTCTAGAAACATTTTGATTGGCAAAACGAAGTCACAGAAACCATCACAGTAGCTTCTCCCAGGCTAGAAAAGGGCTTACACTGCTAGCCTCTGCAAAGCTTGTGAAAAGCCCTCAATATTGTGACCGGTATTTTGCATGCTTAGTTAGTTATCATAATTTTATTTTCATTTAATCACTTCAATCTAAAAGGTTAAATACTTTCTGGAAACAAGGGAAATTCACAGTATCTTAATTTAGAGGTATTTGCTATCTGCGCCCCAAGGTCTTTCCTCACTGATTTTCATATCTGCTTTCGTTAAGTTGAATTTAGAATACATATCAAACACTTTGCCATTCTGCTAGCTTCATGAGCACACATATGCCAGTAGAATCTTCAATAATGCAAGTTTGGCTTAGAATGTAATCTTCTCTTCATAAAGAAACTGAAGTAAAAGGGAAATCCAACACTTTTCTAGAAAGAAAGAAGAACTAGGCTGTAGAAAGGTATAAGCCTACCCTCAAGAAGCAACGCTCAACAATAGAGGCAGCAATTTCAGCACCAAATCCTCCAGTAATTGGAGCTTCGTGACTCACCTACATGTGGGAGAAATACGTGTAGTTTATCAAGGACAGCACTAACTTTCTCTGAGAATTTATCACGGAGCTGGCAGTTATACTTACCAAAAGCCTCCCAGTTTTACTGACAGAGGCTACTACAGTATCCTTATCCCATGGTATCAGTGTCTTCAGGTCTATCAGTTCACAAGAAATCCCATCCTAATACATCCATGCCATATAATTTGGGAAGTGAATAAAATCAAATTAAAAGGAGAATATCAGTATAAAGCATTTAAGCACATGATATATTCGAAGTGATAAATACTCAAAAGACTCAAACTATAAAGACAATCTGTGCACGTTGATCAATCAATTTGAAGTGGAAATATCGATGAAAGAGGGATTCAAGAGGCAGTAAGTAGCTTCCCTAAATATTCTAAGGCAGAAAAAATCATGATTGGAAGTGCTCAATACAGCCAATCAAAATTTCTAGACGATGAAGAGAAACTTGTAAGAAAGATAAACCTTCTCAGCTTCAATGCAGGCCTGTTCCATAATCGATAGCTGTGCTCCCCACCCAACAAGCGTTATATCACTACCTTCTCGAATCACCTGAATTTTGAGCATGTGGCTTCTTTGGATATAAGTTTTTAGATCAACAACAATGTTAATATATCTGGAATGACATACCTCAGCCTCAGACAGAGGCAACATATAATCGTTTTCTGGAACCTCTTCCACAGCCAGACGGTAAAGCCACTACAATATGATAGAAAAAGTTACAATTAAAATTCATAGTAACATTTGATGCTAATAATTGTAAAAATGGAAAATAGGACCATATGTTGCACACCTTTGGTTCAAAAAAGACAATTGGATTTGGGTCTCGTATGCACGACAACAGTAACCCTTTTGCTTGCTGTGGGCTCCGAGGGATGACAACCTAGAAGTGCGTTTTACATGATTCCATAAACAAAAGGAAGAGATTCATAGAACAGAAAATTGAGAAGTGTGTTACAGTCATTTTTTACACCAAAAACACTACATATAGCTTAAAAGATATAGGACCTGCCATTGTTCTCTATAATTAAGATCATGATAAAATGATAGGTTTGCAACATTTCATGGAATGAAGCACTTGACTTCATTGAGAGTATTATTTGCTGTATATCAGAATGGAATATGGCTTGCATAGAACAATATAAATGATTGTTAGATACAACAAGAGTATAAATAGTACAAAAACATTTACCAGTGAAATATACACATTGTTCCAAACTTGCTCCTCATTTACATGGCGAATGATGTACTCAAGCATCACAAGGAATCCACAAATTCTCGAGTAAGTTGGACTTAAAGACAATGAAAAGCAGGATTATTAGTTCTATGTTGCTGAACAAATTTCAAGTTTAACAAGCCCAAGTTGAGCCATATCCAATGTACAGCTCTAAAATTTATTGGTATTGTGCTTCCAGCAAAATTCTAATGAACCATTTCTTCACTTCTTTTAAGAAATTTGATAGGAATGATTTATGCTATGGTAATATGAGAAACTTCCAATGGAATGTTTAGTGACTTTATATCCAACATATGTTCAACTGCATGAGTCCTCATCAAGTGTTGTTAAGCTTCATACAAGAGAATAAATTGGAATGCACAATAATATGCGAATTGAGCATAGTTAACAAAGGCTTGCCAGGTGCACAGCCTCTATGCTTAGTTAAGCACCAACCAAGCAATTGTGAGAAGGTGCATGCCTTTGGAGCCAAGGCATAGAGGTGCAAGGCTCTTAGGCACACACTTTTCTATTGTTCTATGGTTTTGGGTTGGGTATCAGATCAAAAGTTGATTCTCTGGTCGGGTGGCTCAATATTTGAAATGAATATTGATTCTCTGGTTGGGTGGCTCAATATTTGAAATGAATGCTGCAACGGCTAAGGTACTCAGCATTCGGCACTTATTTCCTTGTAATACTGTTCAAACAAATGTCCATAGCTTTTACATGTCCGTGTAATTGAGCTATAACATGTAAGGAAGCACCCTCCATTTGAATCCTATAAAAAAAATTTTAAAGACAAATTCCTAAAGGGTAAAAAGTCAACTCCCCCCTCAACCAAAAAAAAAAAAAAAAAAAAAAAAAAGAAAGAAAAGAAAAGAAAAGAAAAAAATTCTGAGTTTCTGACTCAATGTTAAAACTTGAGGCACTTCGTTTGAAGGGTTAAAACCTTTGAAAACTATTAGAAAAATAGCTGTAGTCTAGTTTTATCAAAGAACAATTATCGGCATCTTTTATTCCTTCTTAGTATTCAAATATGTAACCTTTTGAGGTGGTTAGCCTTATATTTGGTCAAACCTGGACCTTGTAATTTAGTCTCTAACATTGCCCTAGATTGATTTGTCAAGTAACTAAGTCATCCTAAATTATATTTCTTTACTATGTGGGCTCTTTTAAACCAAAACCTTAGCCAATGCAATATTAACTTATGAGTCAAAACCTTAGCCAACGCAATCCTAATTTGCAAGTCAAAACCTTAGCTTATGCATATTTTTTGATTTATTGGTTATGGCGCTTGTGTGATAAAGTGCTCACCTGTGCCCGCACCTTGTGGGCCTTGCGCCTAAGCCCTAGGATACATCAGAGCCTAGATGCGCACTGCGCCTCAAATAATTATCAAATTGAGTGTTCAAATTCAGAACATAACTTTGTATAAATTAGGGATAAAACTGAGACACCTGAGAGAGTTAAAAAAAAATAGAACTAAGTCAAAATAATTCTTCCCCTTAGTCATTTCTGCACATAAGTTGGCATTTTATTACATACAAAAATTGCAGATGTCATCATTAGTGAGAAAATTGTCACCTGGGGTTTCTCCCGTCATTACATTTTTATCAGCAGTCTTTCCCGGGGGGCCCTTTTTCTCAAAAGGGGGAGCAATATCAATTACAAAGAAAATTAGACCCTTTATTTTAGTTCTCAAATGCCAAACAAGCTATTGACAAGCCAAAGTTTTAGAAAAAGAAGCTAAAATTTCTGTTAATTTTCTTGTTGAAGTCCTCTCAGGGTCTAGCATTTCATTTGGTGATGTTCAACAATGGTTACAGCACTCGAATGCAGGAAAAAGTGTCTCAAAATACTAATGTTATGCTAAGGATTTACCTTTATACCAGGCACGTGACAGAAAAAAGCTTCAGGGGATTGTGAGTGGTAATGCCCACCATGGCCTACAGCTCCATAAGGTGCTCTAATAGTCAAGCCTGGAAAACAAAAGCAGACTTTGAAAAACCTTCTATGTGTTGAGTAACACTGTCTTTACAATTTGAATTAATACCTCCACAATTGAACTGGTTACCACTTCGATATCTAAATTTAGCAGCCTCATTCACAATCTGAAAAGCACAATTCTGAATATGCATGTAATATGGATATGCCAGTGTTAACTCAAGGGAAGGTGCAGACCTGATCAAAGGCAGGGAAAATATAATCTGCAAACTGAATTTCTGCAATAGCTCGATTACCCTAAATTTCATTTGCATAAAAATAGAATCCAAACATCAAAGCAAGATTAAACAAACCCAAAAAAAAAAAAAAAAAAAAAAAAAGGATGCAAATGCTGAATCTCAGATCTTCTATACAGTATATTAAAAAAAAACTCTGAACTTACCATTGCTGCTAAACCAATACCAAATCCAACAATTCCCTGCTTGCAAATTTGTTCAAGTGACCAAATTTAGTCAGTCATAATAAACAAGGTAAATATCTAGTTGGAAAATAAACCTCATATGGTATACTAAATCCAACAAGGCAAAATCCAAGTAAAGATTATGCCTAACTGTCAATAAGACAATGTTAGAGTTGGATAACATTGTTTCTTTCACTTTTCTCTTTTTCTATAGGAAACAATGAGAAATAAATTGACAAGGTAACTGATTACCTGTTCACAAAGAGGGGTGTTGAATACTCTATTTTTGCCAAATCGATCAGCTAAGCCAGTTGTGCAACGAAAGACGCCACCAAAGCTCACATCTTCCCCAAATACATAAGCACTGAAACAGAATGGTAGGAAATTTTACCGACTGGGATTTCAATCACCTTGAAGCACTATATAGAAGGAAGAATAAACTAATCACATCAAGCATCAATTTGTTAAAGCTGCCACATGGAATTCCTTTTATGTTTTTATAAATCAAATAGCCAACAACATTCTGAAGGAGTCAAAGCAATGACTGTAGGATAATGCAACATGGACCATCCGAGCCATACTGATCTTGTTGCTTTAGATTTCATTCCAAATTTTGATTCATATATCATTGAACAAAAAGAAAGTTCATATAATTCTTATGCCTGTGGAGTAAGTCATTCAGTGAAGATTATTTAAGAACGGATCATCATACTCTTCGCACTGAGAACTTCTTGGAAACATAAAATTCATGTCAAGTGTCCAATCTAGTTAGCACAAGATCACCTTAAGCTGCTCGAGAATTGTCAGCCAAGAGCTGCTTGAAAAAACAGAAAGGTCGTTTTTGGCCTAAAAGATTGAATAAGACAAAGCTATTTTGTAAAATTATCACTGAAAAAGCTTTTCAAAGAGCTATTTTTTGTGGGCTTATTAACGTTGATCAAAGTAGGAAAGCTAGAATAAGATTAATTCATAGGAAACGTGTAAAAGGAACTAAAAAATGATCTGCATGTTTATAGAAACAGAGCCATTCTTCTCCTATCAAAGCAAAGAGGAACAGAAAAGTGGAGTTGCCAATTTGTTCAGTATTCAAAAATTCCTTTGCTCTTTTCTGCAGATTTCGACTTTGCCACTTTTTTAACTGCCCCTTATATTACTTTGCCCGAATTTGATCTAGGGCTACAGACAGTTAAATAGGTACTCTCCTGCTTTGCCGGTTAGCAATGAACAGGGTTTAAGACCTTGATTTACATCCAATGGGAAACCATAGTTACCAAATCCACCGAAAAATATATAGTTCTAATTAGGATTGAGATAGCCGTCCATTAGTGTACGGGTAAACAGAGGACTACCTCAACTTCTGTGCTTAGACAAGCAGTATAAAAGTTAACAACTTTATCCCCCAAAGTCCAAAATCATAAGTAGAATTCAAAATGAAAAGGGAATAACCGCGGGTCGGTGTCTAAAGCAATGTGGAGGGCTTGATTGATTGCAGTAAAGAGGTTGATAGACTTGTCGCCTCCGCTCTGCTGCAGACTCTTTTCTTCATTGGTTGTGGTTGTTGTTGTGGTGATTGAGAATCCCCTCCTCCACCTGATTTTGGTGATACAAAAACTAATACTATAATTCTTGTTCTTGGAAGAATTCAAACCCAACGTTCCAATTTTCCTCAAGAGACTATCAGCCATTGAAGTATCTGGGTATGAATTATGGGCTCTTTCTTCTTCTTGTTGCAAGCTGGAAGCCTAAGAAGCTGGCCGCCTGGCAGAGATTGTTATCTGATGCTAAAAAAAAAAGAGATATTGTTATCTGATGAAGTGGAAAAGGTAATTAGGCGCACATTGGGCATCACATATCACGTGATGTTTATTGATACAAATCACTCGTTTTTACTAAATTACTTGGACATCATCATTACCTATCAGTCAATAATTACTTCTAATATACCACTTGACAATACACAAAACAATGCACAATATAAATATTAGAGCAAAAAAAAAAAAAAAAAGGAGTCATTAAACTATTATTATTGTACCATTTTAGTCATTTATTTAATTTTTATTTTAAATAACATATTTAACTATAAAAAAAACATTATATTTTAGTTATTATGTTTATTTTTCAGTTAAAGTAGATTAAAAATTAGATAAGTGACCAAAATATTATAACAAGAATAGTTTAGTGACTCATAGTCAACATATAAGATAGTATAAAAAGACAATATTGCCCTTAGACACGATCACATAAATGGCACATGTTTTTATGCATTTACTTTAATTGAAAAAGTAAACGGAATTGTCAAAATATTACGTTTTTTAAAGGTAAGTGGGTTATTTGAAACAAAAATAAATGAGTGACCAAAATGTTACAATAAAAATAATTTAGTAACTTTGAATGTTTTTTGTCCTGAAAATTATGATAAAGTAGATATCTACAACCAAAATAATAATAACAACAAAAGCTTTATTCTGTGCTCTCTGTTTTTCAGAAGAGTTTTACATTTTTCAAGAATTGGTGATGATTATACCATTTTAAATGTGAGATCTTCTTTCTCTGGTAGTATTTTATCTCATCAGTGATATGTGAATGCGCAAGACTTGACGTTAATTTCCTAATGCGAAATTAACCCCAATTCTATGCGAAAATTTAAACTAATTTAACAAGCAAGAATCGAAACCCTTACCAAACCTGTTGATTAGCACTCGAAATATAAGATAGAATTCACCAAATCACTCGATGAACACACAAGTTGTTAATAGAACCCAAGAGAAAATTCTCTCTAATATTAATGATCATCAAAACATTATGAAAAATATCATAAAAAATAACCTTATATAGGCAAACTAACCTAGAAAGCAAATATATCAAATTTGTAACTTATTACAACTCAAAAACTAAGTTAAAATGTGAAAAATATTAAAAAATTATCATCCCATAACATAGCCACGGTGCAGCCCGTGGCCCCACTGACATAATCCGGCTTGCTATTGCAACATTTTGATGGAAGCCATGGTAGTACCCGTGGTGTAGTTTGAGCTATGGATTAATCCCTGCTCTTACTCGCGCCACAATTTGGGCCGCAGGTTAACCCCCACTCCACTGTTCACCCTGGTTCTACTTCTGATGGAAGCTGCGGCGTTACACACGGCATTAGCTACGGGTAATCTTTTGCAACCCTTTTTTCAACATTTTTTGAGGCCTTCAAGTCAACCTTTAAACTTGGCAACTTGCTCCACTTTGACTTGCTTTTAGCGATGTCTCAAATACTTCCTTTAACTTGATCATTTGCCCTTGGATTCACATCATTACCCCTCTTTTCAAGAAAATTCGTCTTTGAATCTTACTTCATCTTGACTCTATTTGGGAAAACTTCAAAAACTTGCAAAGAAAACATATTTGGAGCACAAAATGGAGGTTAGTAGAATAAAACTTCTTGCAACACGAATCCATTATCATCATCCTCTTATGATCATCCACACCTTCATATGTCTTCACCATCTCTCTTCACTATATTCCTCTTCTCCTTCTTTGCTTTACACTTCTTAGTTAGCTACGCTTGATCTTTGTGAGCTTTCATCGGTGACAAAGGTACTAGAGTGATGTCCTTTCCATACCAAGCAAAAGAGTACCTATTTTCAAAACCATCATACACCACCTTATGAACGTATTGCCATGGACGCCCTAATAACAAGTGACACAGTCTTATTGATACTATATTACATAAGACCCTATCCTTATAGTATTCAATAGATAATAGAATTTCCGCTCACTTGGCTACCTTTAGTTCACCACTATCCCTCGTCTATTACAAATGATAGGGTTTAAGATACTTCAAAGTCCTCAAGCTAAGCTCCTCTACCGACAATGAACTAACAAGGTTAGTACAACTATCCAAATCAACAGCAACACTACATACCTTGTCATTAACAAAGCATCTAATATGGAATATGTGTTCCGTTTGCAAATCACCTCCATCTTCTCCCTTAGTTGATTGACACTCTCCATCATCATCACTTCCTTCCTCTAGAGGTGGCATCTCCTCATCACTAGATGCTACAGGTTTTGTTTAGATGGTTGTTTTTTAATATTTTTAAAAAAATATTATTGTAACAGTTTTAAAGATTCTTCTCAATAAATGTATTTCTGAGATAAACAATTTGTTGGAAAACGTGTATAAGGTTTTTAAAAAATAAAACCAAACAAATGGAGCCATAATCTCTAACTTTCCACCATCAAGGGCTAGCATGGCTATTGTGTTTGAACATTGAACAACTACATGATTATGTTTTTAGCACTTAAAGCACTTGATGTCACGCGTTCTTGTTGGCACCTTCGATTGCCCCTTACTTTCAGCTATACCCTCTTTTGGCTTCACAACATTCTTACATTTTATGCTTGCTTGTTCCACTCACCCAATAGATGGTCTATCAAACTTCTGATCACGGTCCCCATTCTCATGCCAACTAGATCTCTTGCAAGAAGAGTTTGAACCATTCTTCCTCCTAGCTTTGATTTTTTTCTCCACTTTTTCACTCTTTTGAACCAAGTCTTCAGTCGTTATATATGACTGCAACTCAACTATCTCATGAATCTCTTGATTCATTCCAACTAGGACCGTTGCCATTGTAGCCTCACCATCCTCCTCCACATTAAGCCTAATCATTACTAATAAGTAATAATTTTATCTATTTTAATATAGTATTTTATATATGATTTTAGTGTGTTTTGAGTGAATTTTTAGTATTTTTGATATTAAAATGGCTCAATTTCATTATTTTCCTTCAAAACAAGGATTGTTTCAAAATTAGGGTTTTTAGTCCAAAAATTAAGGTTTTGAGGCAAAAATATTATTTGGAGCAAATTAATACCCAAGTTTATTTGATTTTGCAAAAAAATGATGACTAAATAATTTTGGGTCAATTGGAGCACAAGGACTATCAAAATCAAAATTGATTCAAGATAACACATTTTTATCATTTAAACTTGGCAATTTTCGGAATAATTTTTCTTCATCAAATTATACCAAGCAAATATTGGTTCAAATGGTGGAAAAAGGTCTCAAGGGTATAGAAGGAATAACCAAATTTTGAAAAGGGCAAAAGGGTCAAGAGAGAGTGATTCGTGGGTTGCTAACCCTCGGATCGCACCTGTGGATCGACGCCACTTGCAGAAAACAGTGGGCTGCAATTTGCAACCTATTCACACCACTTTTGCAGCCAAATTCAATGTCCAGCTTATTTTGCATTGCTTTAGAAGAATATCTCAAAGTTCAAGGCAAGATTTTCTAAGATTTGGAATCAAACTTCATCATCATGTCTCCAACTTGGACAATGACTTGAGCTAGGGTTTTTTCTATAAATACATGCCTTTGTAGTTCATAGAGAATATGCTTGGTTTAAGCTTAGTTTATACTTAAACTATAGCTTGGTAGGATAAGCACTCCTAAAGTAGTTGTAGTTTAGTTTTTCTCTTTATAGTTTTAGGAAAAACAATATTTGTAGAGAAACTCTTGGTGGAATTTCACTTGTATCAACTCATCTTCAATGAAAGAAGTGAAGATTTGAGCTTATGAAATGAGAATTTCTAACTCCATCTCTCTAATTTCAATCTTTGTTATGAGTTTATACTTTATGTTCTTGTTCTTACTTGTTTTTATCTTCAATATGAACTAATTACAAGTTAAGGGTTAAGATGAAGATAATGATATGCTTTGAGTAGGATTAACTTGACATATCTTGTTCTTGCTTGTGGCTTGAGAATGAACTAACACATAAGTTGTTTCACTATGAGAATAGGAAATACTTGTTGCTAGTTTCATTTGAATCATCATGAGAATGAGATTTTGAAGTGATAACCTAATTCATTGCGAGAGCAAGTCTAGATTGCTATGGATTCCTAAGTAAGACTAGATGTTATAAGCAAGCATAAGCTTATTCTTGCATATTTTGTGACCATTAGTGGATTCTTACACCTAACTTAACTTGTAATTGTGATTTTCTCCATTTATTGTACTACAAGTTATTGAGTTTTCCATTTTGCCTACAACCTATTTGAAGAACTGTCCAGATAATAACGAAAGCAATTAGCTTTGGTACTTGCCAATTCAAGTTTCTTTGTGGGATCAACCCTAATACTTCCCCTACTACAATTGACTCGTGCACTTGCGAAAAGGGGTATTAGGTTATAAATTTTATTATTTGTTTGTGTGAATTTTGCCTAATTTTGATACTACCTAAACCTCAGAATCAATTGCCATCTCCATATCCTTGTAGTACTTATCTACACTCCTACTCCCTTGTGACAATGACTGTAGCCATTGGTGTAGTTCTCCGTATAGTAGCTAGGAACAACCTCTTCCATATGACCATTTTCATCTTCTCCCAAGTGTGGATAGGTCTCTCTCTACATCTCCTTCTACTGGTCTCTAGTTGATCCCACCAGACACTTACATAGTCGATACTATAGCCAACTTCACCTTTTTCTCCTCCGAATTAGTACGACAATCAAACACATACTCCACCTTACGTTCCCACTCCAAGTATAGCTATTGATTGCTCTTCCCTTGGAATGAAGAAATCTTCATTTTAATGCTTCCAAGGTTGCTATTTCGATTGTGAACATCCCTATTACGAGCACAATTTGCCCTCCATAGCCTTCTACCAACAACCTCGTCTTCATTAGAATCCTTAGACTCCTCTATTGGTGACCTTCTACAATTACTATTTGATCTAGAATATGAGTTATCTCGTCGTTCCATCCACTCACATATGGCCTTAATTGCTTGTCTTATTCCTTATTGGATGCTGGCATTTAGAGTATTGACCAAATCCTTAATATCAAAAGCCTTAGATTCTTCTTCGTTAGACATATTGGGTTTAAGTGCAACAAGAGTAATATAGGAATTTGAGGGGGCATAAACTCAAATAAGGTATGAATACTACGAATAGACAAGACCCTACCACAACCCAATTGATGATTTTTTACAAGAATTAATCAATAAAAATCACCAAAACTCAACAATCCAAACAATAACAAGTGAAAAGACTCAAACTTTTTGAAGTTATAGATAACTTGAAGAGAAGACAACAACAAAGACAAAAAAAATTGCACCAAAAGTTGCAAAAATATTGCAGGAAAATAACTAGGACAACAAGAATTTGACATTAACAACAATCCAAACTCATTAGACAATGAAAACAAGAAGAACAACACAAATAGAAAACCTTAGGTACAAAATTAACCAAAAGTTAAAGACAAAATAAAATGTACTAAAGAGATTTAGAACAAAAAGAACAGAAAAGGGATATATCCAATACCCAAGAAAAACAAGTTTTTTCTAGAATATGGATTAAAGAAACTGGATAACAAGAACCTGAAAACTCTAATACGAATTGATGCATGAACGTGCAAGACTTGATGTTAATCTCCTAACACGAACCTTCACAAAGTTTACAAACATAGTATTACCCTACAAATATCATCTTATTGTATCAGGAAGTAAATTAATCCCAATTCTACTAAAAAATTTAAACTAATTTAACAAGCAAGAACCCAAAACCTAACCAAACCCGTTAATTAGAACTCGAGGTATAAGATTGAATTCACCAAATCACTCGATGAACACACAAATTCTTCAAAGAACGCAAGAGAAAATTCTCTCTAATATTAATGATCATCAAAACAGTCTAAAAAATATCATAAAAGATAGCCTTATATAGACAAACTACCCTAGAAAGCAAATATAGAAAGTCTGTAACTTATTACAACTTAAAAACTAAGTTAAAACGTGAAAAACAGTAAAAAAAAAAAATGGTCATCCAGTAACTTAGCTATGGTGCAGCTCGTGACATGGCTTGGCCCATGGTCTCACTGACACAATCTGGCTCACTGTTGCAACATTTTGACGGAAGTTGTGACGGTACTCGCAACACAACTTGAGTCGCGAGTTAACTCCTGTTCCACTGTTCACCTGGGTTTTGCTTCTGATAAAAGTCACGGGTAGCATTCTGCAACCTTTTTCCAATACTTTTTGAGGCCTTCAAGTCAATCTCCAAACTTGGCAACTTACTCCACTTTGACTTGCTTTTAATGACGTCTCGGATACCACATTTAATACGATTCTTTGCCCTTGGATTCACATAAGCGAGAGAATAGAAAAACTCTAATAATAATAATAATAATAATAATAATAATAATAATAATAATAATAATAATAATAACAACAAAAATTTAAGTTTGGTAGAGGTGTATTCAATTTGAATTCAATTTTCAACAAAGGTAGGCCCCACCTTATTGCTAGACACGATGCAGTAGACTGTGGTCTACTGCAATAGATCCTGTCCTCAGCAATTGTAGGTTCTAATTATTTGAGACAAATGTTTACACTAACTCAGTAATTGTAAATGCTAAAACAATGAGTGTACACATTAAAATAAAATTATAAATGTGCATGGTAAGTAAGTTCACTTGCAAGTCCCTACACATTTTTAGATGGGGAGATTTGAGCCATAAATTGTATGCGTGTTTAGGTGCCTAGTTTATGAGTAAAATCGGTCTGAAAAAAAATTGAACCCTACATCACTCCCATCTCCATGGGATAACCAAATAATTAGTTATCTGAAAAATCGATTCGGATATATCAAGTACTCAAGCCGATTACTTCTAAATTTATTTTTTCAAAAAAATAAAAAAATAAAAATTTTCTAAAATTTTCACTGTACACCTTTAAATCCACTTTTATAAATAAATCATTCATATAAATTTTGTTTGTTTCCTAAATTATACTTTTATTAATACCATGCAGTGGTTAATTCAAAACTTTCTAATCTTTATTCTTACAAAAAATAATCATTAAAATTATATAAAAATATAAAATTAAATAAAATTTTTTCAATTTTAAATAATAAAAATATGCTTTCAAAATAAAATATACTTTAAGTTTTAATATATGGGTAACTGGTAGTTTGCAAATTTGCACCAGTTGTTTAAGTACTTGAATTGGTACGAACCAATAACGGATACCGATTTAGGTACCTTATTTTAGTTTGGGGCATGTCAGTTTTATTGGTTTTTTGGTTTACCGGTTCTTTTGAGTAATCCAAATAAATTTCTAATAATTCTCTCTGATCATTACTGAGAAACTCAATCCTATTTAATCTAGTAAACATCGATCCTTTGCTCTTTCTCTTAGATTTTGCTTTGACATTCAAGAATAGAGTTACTAGAGGTATCGGAGGTGATGTATCAATGATGGTCTGGTACAATCGCATTACAACTCCTCCCCATTGAACTTTGTATGGTAAAAATAAAAACTTGGATAAATTCTAAAAAAGTGGTTAGACTTGTGGTTAAAGAGCATCTGCATATAGATCTATAGTTAGCATTATATTTATTATTTCAATGGTTACATCTTTTGTATTTACTTCAACATTATCTTCAACAATTAGAATTAGTAATTATTTAGGTATTGAATCGAAAAAATATTACCTATTTTACGTAGGCCTTTCTTACATAGATCCTGATCCATGTGAAAAAAAACATACAAAAATTGTGGGTTCCATGCAAGACTCACAAATTAGGCTCATATATTGTGTCTTGATCCTCAATATAATTTGAGTTTATACAAAAATTTTCCATGACGGATAGCCAGATGGGACAATATAAGAGAAAATATTGGACTTGTAGTCCTCGAATGCTTGATAAATAATGTACTAAGATAATCTATCACATGTATCAAGAAGATCAAAAATTTTTTGGCGAGCAAAAGTTTTTAAATATTTCGATGGAAGTGGAATCTTAAAAGTCACACACGATAAGACAGTCCTGTCACAAGGGAAGAATTATGTCTTATCGTGTGTAACTTTCAAGATTCTACCTCCATTGAAATACTCGTAGCTTTCAGAGTCTAACTGATTTAAGGAAATTAGATTTCTTTGTATCTTTGAGACATAGGTCACGTCACCGAAAGAATGAACCATTCCTTCAGGCATTTTGATTTTCACTATTCCACACCTTTGAATTCACAAGTAGATCCATCACTTAAAGATACAAAACATGGCTTCTTTACTTCGACTGTATCAAAATAATCTGTCCTAGGACAAACTTGTGAAATATAACCAAAATATAAAATCCAACCACCATGGGATAAAATATCTGGACCTTCGAAGATTATAAGAATATCTCCATAAGATGCATATCAACAACATTGTCATGAGTTTTCCCATCCTTTTCTTTTGACGAGGAGAATTTCTTTTTTTTTTAAAAATAAAATAGACATATTAACTAATAAACGATTACATAGTAGTTAAAGATATAGCAAGATTATGAGCTTGCTGAATCTTAAAACTGTCGACTTTAACAATAATACAATAAGAGAAATATGAAACAACAAACAAAATATCATTGAAGATATTTCTAAGTGGAAAGGGCATAATAATAGGATTATTAAAGCATTGCAGCAGATGCAAGCAATCTGTCTGCAATATAATGCATTGAAGTCCTCAACTTGAAGCTATCATAATAGCTTGAAGGTAGGCAAGCAACTCACATTGCAAAGCTGAAAAGGTATTGATCTGACCGGAGATCTTGAATTGCTGAATTCCTTCATGATTCTTACAGACTATACCAAAAGCAAGTTTCTTAGTTCGCCTACTATAACAACCATCAAAAAGTAGAATGAAGATGGATGGATCTATATTGATGGGTAAATAATGAAAATAGGTCCTATTAATTAAGTCAAACGAAGAATTTTAAGATGACCCAATAAACTGTGAACCTTTCTCATCATTGCTAATCCTGCTGCTTGCTTTTATAACTTCAACATGTGTTAAATATGCTTGTCAAAGAACTTGGCTAGGATCAAACTCCATCTGATTCCACGTGTGATTATTTCTTGACAACCAAATATGCCAAAGCAAGATTATAAACAGAACAATGACTTCTAAATCTTGAACTTCCTCGAAGCATAAATCTGCCCATTTAAAGAAACTGATTTTTTCTCCAACATCAAAATTCAATCCTAGACCGGAAATTTTCCAAGTGAGTTTAAACAAATTACACTCAAAGAAAAGATGTTCTATGGATTCCTCTTTATAACCACATCGTGGACAAATAGGTAAATTGACAATACCTCTTCGAAATAAAGAAAGCATTTTAGGACAAATATTATTTAAGAGTCTCTAGAAAAAGAACTAAAATTTAGAGGGAATTTTAAGCAACCATAATGTCTTGAATAGAGAAATGGGCTTATCCAGATGTAATAATTTGCTAGGACAAGGTTTAGAAAGCCTTTGTAACTTACATGACAGTATATAAGTAGACTTTATACAAAAGACACCATTAGGTTCCAAAGCCCATATTCTTTTATCTTCTACAGGATTAAAGCGGATGTGAATGGTCGAAATAACCTCTACAGCATTTTGTGGAAACAAAATTGATAGCAGTGGTAATCTCCATTGTCGATTAGAGTCATATAGATCACTAACTTTAAGTGATAAGGAGTAAGATAAGGTATTATGGAACTGAATAGGATTAGGCATTCCAAGTATCCAATCTTCAAAAATATATATACTTGAACTATTACCAAAACTCCATTTTAATCCTTGAATCAAAAGATCTCTGCCCCACAGAGTACTCCTCCATCCCCATGTAGAGTATTTATTAGGCTTAACCTGCAGGAACGAATCACATAAAAAAATGCTTATGTAAAAAGAATTTTCCAATCAAGGAATCCGGCTCAGTAAATATTCGCCATGCTATCTTCCCCCAAAAGGCTTGATTTAGGGATGAAGTAGTTCTTAGACCTAAACCTCCAAGAAACTTTGATGTGCATAAAGAATCCTATGATTTCCAATGCAATCCTTTGACATCCTTATCCCATTTCCAAATAAATTTAGCAATACTTTTATCAATATTATTTGCAATAGTTGAAGGCAATTTAAAAGCTCCCATTGAATATTGCGACATCATAGACAGAGCGTGCTTGGCCAGAGTAACCCTTCCCATTATGGATAGCGAAGAAGTTCTATAATTAGCAATTTTCTGAAGAATTCTATTTGAAATATTCTTAAAAAGCAACCTCCTAGGTTGAGAGAAGGTAAGATCGAAACCCAGGTAGTTCCCTAACTTGTTTTTAATTTGAAGACCAAGGATACTAGAAATGTCATTTTTCAAAGCAAGGCTGATGTTTGGACTAAAAACTATTGACGATTTAGAGAAATTGATTTTTTGACCCGAAAGTAAAGCATATTTCAAAATAGTTTGTGACAATACATCAGCAGATTTCTTAGTAGCTTCCATAAAGAGAAGACAATCATTAGGCAACAAGCCACCTCTGGATGTGGCTATACCTTTAAAACTATTAGACAACATTAGCTTATTAGGCACTGATAACGCTTGTTGACATAATATGAACAGATAAGGAAAGAGAGGACATCCTTGCCTGAGACCCTTTTGAATAACAAAACCATTAACTGAGATAGATAGAAAAGCTAATGAAATATAGTTATAAACCAAAGATGTCTAGTTATCTAAAAAGCCCATATTACTCATAACTTTAATCAAGAAGCCCCAAGAAACTCTATCAAAAGCTTTAAATCATATGTAATTTCATAACCACAAAAGCCTTTTTTCCTTTTTTCTTTTTTCGAATGAACTCCATCAATTCATGACCTATCAAAATATTATCTGAAATCAACCTGTTGGCAAAAAATGCATTTTGATAGGGGTAGATTTTATGAGGCATCATTTTTTGCAACCTATTCGCTATCACCTTTGCAATAATCTTATAAATGATTTTGCAAAGACTAATACGTCTAAAGTGCGAGATACATGTAGGATTATTCATTTTTGGAATGAGGACAATCTTTGTGTCATTTAAGTTATACATAGACATATTATCATTTAAGCAACCAAGAACCACCTTAGAAATATCAGCACCTACTATCTTCCAATAAGCTTGATAAAAACCTGCTGGGAAACCATCTGGTCTAGGAGCTTTCCACTTTCCCATCATAAAAACTACTTCTTTCACATCTTCATAGGTAAATTTTACATGTAGAAGATCTTGTTGCTCTGATGATAAGAGGACATCTAGATCTTCCAAAAGAGAGTATTGGAGCTGGGAATGTTGTTGACAATTCAATCCTTCTTTATACAAGCCTTTAAAATAATGAAAAGCATAATTTAGAATATCTCTTTGTTCAACTAGCCATTCTCTATCCTCCGTTTCCAACTGAGTAATATAGTTAGTAGCCTAATTCCTTGTAGCCCAATAGTGGAAGAAAGAAGTATTCCTATCACTGTTATTAAACCAAGAGAGACGCGACCTTTGTCGCCAATAATCATCGTGGCTTTGTAACAAGAAGTCCAAGTGATCTCTTAAAACTTGATCCATTTCCTGAGTTTCTAAAATATTCAAGTGTTGTTGAAGATATTCTAGATGTTGAATAACTTGTTTGATATGTTCATCCAAACGTCCATAAGTTTGTGAACTCAATTTAGATAAATGAAGGATCATGGCATTTAGACAATTCATAACATCTTAAGATCCCAAATGCACAGAGGGGAACAAACCCCAAATCGTCATTACAATTTCCTTGCATGCATGGTCCTTAGGCCAAAAAGATTCAAATTTTGGTTGCTTCCATTTACTATGGAAAAAGAAATGAGTATCAATTAATATTAGCCCATGATCAGATCGCATGATAGGTAGATTCCATAATCTAGCCTTTGGAAAAGAATTTAGCCAAGATTGATTTGCAAAAGCACAATCAAGTCTTTCAAAAATCAAATATGAATACTTCCTATTATTCGTCCATGTGAACCGATTGCCAAGATTTAATAGCTCACACAAGCCCATATTATTAAGGAGCTCTTGAAAATTATAGGACCAATGGATGGGGATTTATAGGAGAATTTATCTTCTATATTTAGAACCTGATTAAAATCCCTAGTTATAATTGATGGTACAAGTTGTGACAAAAAAGAATCTGAAATGGATTTTCATATTCCAGGACTATGTTTTAAAGTAGGATGCCCATAAACCAAAAACAAATACCAAAAAAACCCGTTCATTTCCATTACTTGAAGACACAAAAAGTTTTGGGATTTTAACAGGACCTTTACATCAACAAAATTCGTTCAAGCTAGATATAAACCCCCAGATTTACCAATTGGAGAGACTAAACCCAAAACACAAAAAAAGTAGACTGCATTTTAACATCTGACAACTTGGGCTCCATTTGGATAATTAGTTTTTTGAATGTTTTTTAAGAAATATTACTGTAGCAACTTTAAAGATTCTTCTCGATAAATGTGTTTGTGAGATAAAAGTTTGATTGGAAAATGTGCTTGAAGTTTCTAAAAAATATATTTTTAAGAAACACAAACAAATAAACGCAGCCTTGGTTTCCATAAGAAATAAAACATTAGGTTTATAAAATTAGGTCAATCTATTGATAGTATGAATTGTAAAAGGGTGACCAATCCCTTTACAATTCCAACTTAAAATCCTCGTGGTTGCTGAGGGGATTGTTTTGGAACAACCCCCCTGAAAAACCTCAGCATTAACAAGACAACAAGCAAATGTTCTACTTTAGGAGAAGTTGACGAACTACCGTCTTCGTTTGCAATTTTCCTTTTACGAAAGGATAGAATATCCATTTGATGTAGGATCTTCCTCTTGATGTGTTTAGGCATGCCTGACTTCAAAAGTCCAAATTTTCTACAACTCCAATTAACTGCCTTTCTAGTAATAAGAGTGTCCAACTCCTGTTTTCCCCAAGCAGAAAGACAAATATCATCATCATTAGAAGATGAACTATCAGAAGCTAAATACTCATAAATATTATGATTTCCTGAAGAATGGAAAGAATCTACATGAGAATAAAGGAATCACGCTCTCTTCTTGAAAGGAAGATCAATCCAGTCAACACGCCTTTTAGTACAAGAAAATCTTCGTAGACTATCATTGGAAACTACAAAGTGAGCTGCACCAGGAAGGCAAGAGGAAACTTGCATTGACTGAGTAAGCATGCCTTCCTGAGAACTAGATAATAAAGGACAAACCGTGCTATTGTCTCCAAAGAAACTGAGTTCTGCAAGAAAGAACAAACGTTAGTTGAGAAAAAAGGGCTTGAAAGGAATAAATCCATCTCTGTGGAGAGAAAGGGCTGAGACAATATTTAATTGTGGTAAAGATAAGTTGGACCATTAAAATGACTAAACCTAGCCCACTAAGAGATTCATGATAAAGTTATAAATCCACATTAGAAAATCCCTCCTATTGAAGTCTAGCCCGGTAGATAATAGTTGGGAATCAGTACTGGGTAACAGGCCAAAATAAGAACTCATGGATCCCCCATATAAAGAATTAGAATTCGAAGTATTAGAGGAAAAGCCTAAATCCCACAAGCCCAATAAATCTCTGTTGAAAGCCCAGATTGACAAAGGAGATAAGTCAGAAAACAACCAATTAGTTAAACTTCCATTGCCTATCTAGTTCAACTATGATGAAATATTAATTGTAGAAAGGACATCAGAAGAAGCTGTGTCTTCCTTTTCAGACTCCACGAAAAGGCTAATTCTACCACCTATGTCTTGCATACCAAGATTCAACTGGAAGTGAAAGTCTTCAGTCATTGAAGTTCTCGAGGACATTGAATACGAAGTACCCTCATCAGAGTAGCAAACTGTAGCATTGCTGATGAATGGCTGATTCAGCCAATTTAGAATAGGGCCCTTCGACAAATGCATCACCGCTTGATTCTGCCCATTGACAATGATAAATTGTTGCTGCTCCATCTCGCTTGTGGCCATCTGGAATATTTGGATTGGAACATGCAAATCCTCATCCTTATTAGCTTAAGTGTTATCCTTGATCAGCTATTATTTCTTCATTGTCTTGCCAAAAAACTTGATCATTTAATAATTGATCTTCATCAATAGGTAGAGTATCTCCTGCAAAAGTGGGAGTATCAAAAGTAACATTCATATTTGATCGTTGAGAAAATTTGAATCCATCCACAAATCGATTGCAATGTTGATAAACAAAATTCTTGTTTATAGAAGACCCAAATAAATAAGGAATTTTGGTGTTCCTAAGATGCCTGCAATTATGATGAGCTCTAATAGACTTATAATATAGTTTCGTGCTAACATCCCATCTGAGAAGCAAAACTGAGAGAGTGAGAGACCTCTTGAAAATGTTCAGTAAGCAAATCTTCCAAATCCTCATCTTCATCTAAGAACCTGCATAAGGGGATTGTGTGACCCATAATTCGACATTTCCTACAGATTTTATAAACTCTCTCATATTCAAAGGAAACCCATAAAGTAGAGCCTTTTCGTAATGTCAAGAAGAACCCAGCTACAGGAGGAGCTCAAATATTAATCAAAATTCTAGCACGAATATAAGCTAGATTCCTGACATCATAAGAGCTCGTTTGAACCTCAACTGGCTCACCAGCTATTGATGCAAACTTCCAGTCTTTTGTTGATTAAAACTCTGTGGCGGAACATCTCTGATCTTAACCTATAGAAGTGCATGAGTTGGAATTATATTATGAAAGATCATGCCTTGTGTCCATCTGCTTAAGATACGCAGACCACCATCCACAGAGTATGGGCCATTATCAAGAACAACAAGCATTTTTTCCAAAATATCAAACTTTATAATATAGAATTTATCTTGGCTACCTAACAACCAAGCTTGATCTCCCCACTTAACATGAATGTACTGCTAAATACAATTATAACTTAATGACTTATAGTCCAAGAGATAACCAACCAAACAATTTTGATACCTACCTTCACCAACATCCATATCTTCTTGAAAGAAAATATAACCAGAATCCCTTCTTGCTGGTCTGAAGTTCTCGAGCCATTGTTGATTCTGGAGTGAAAAATGTCTCTCTTCTTCAGAAAACTCATCACCCCTATGAGAATCTAAGCCCTTATTAGACCAAAAATCTGTTTATGATATCCATATAAACCAAGGAGACCCACATGAATTTACTGCTACACCTTGTAAAGCTGACTTCTACTGTTTATAAACAGTACTTAGATAGTAGTTTGATAGAGGAATAAAGTTGTGAGAAAAGAGAAGAGTAAAAAGATTTAAGAAGTAAAAAGAAGTTTGATAATCAGAAGCCAAGTGATACAGGAAGACTGATAAACAGATTTGATAAGGGGAAGAAGGAGATGAATAATAAGTTAACTGATAGGGTATTAGAGAACAGCTGCTAACGCAAGGAGAAAGGGAACATACAATTGGAGAATTTCTTTTGATGTGTCCAAACTTATGACATTCATAACATTGGACTCTATCTTTTCCCTTGACTTTTGAACCACCTACTTTAGATTCATCGTTAAGTAATCTCCCTTATTGATTCTTCCCTCGAGCAATCAATAGAGCTTCTTGTATCTCATCTTAGTTTGGCTTCTTTTGTTTTTCATGGGACAACAACAATGATCATACATTCTTAAGTTTCAAAGTGTTTTTCCCTGTACAATAACACTGTCACCACATTTTTATAAAAATCAAGACCAAGGTAAGCAGTAAAAGGGCCTTATCTTCTTCCTCAATTTTCATGCAAACTTTCTGGAGTTGATCCAAAATACCATTGAACATATTCATATGATTCATGAGATTTTCACTCTCATCCATCTTCTTCCTATAAAGTTGCCACTTTAGATGTAATTTATTGGATAAAATTTTAACTAGATAGACTATTTCTAAATTATTCCATAGATTTGCTACAAAATCTTTCTCATCCATCACATTATTAATAATATTTTTTACAATATAGGGTCAAACCATGGTTGCACACTTTTTTCCAACTCCTCCACTTATTCCCTTCATGTTCCCTGGTTTCGTACTTTTACCCTTCAATGCTTTTGCCGAGTCTTGATGAATTAGGATGTCTTTCGCTCTCGTTTGCTAAAAGAGCGAAACTTTTATTCTCATTGAATGGTTGAATTGTCCCAAATGCCACGGTATGCTATGACTTGATTACGCAATGGTTGTTCTAAATACCAATAGAGACCAACTTATTGGGATTCAAATGCGGAAATTAAAAATAACTATTTAAAGAATCAAGAACCTAACAATTAAATATAAATAAAAAAATACGAAATATGAGTGATATACAAGATTTAACGTCGTTCAGCTTAATTATCAAAGCTACATCTATAGAGAGAAAACTACTCTTTATTTTGAGAGAGAGAAAAAAAATAAATACAAGAATACAACTTGTACAATGCTATCCTATCCATTTATATGATACATTACTTGACTAATACCCAAGTAATTAGGGAAACAACTTACATTAAACTATAAATCCTACTGTACGCAATAAATTTCGAGTCTGCAAAAATAACAAACAAGATAAATGCGACAAATAAAAATATATAAATTTAATAAAACAAATTACAATCCCTGATTGGTAATCCTTCAATTCTTTTCTTCGGATTTGGATTCAAGAGCTTGAGGTTTGTTCTCGAATCGACGTTGACTTCTTCAAATCTGGATATGAAGACTTGAAGAGAGGCTTAACTCCTTCAAATTTGACTTCTTCAAACTTTGGACATCGAAGACTTGGAGAAGATTTGAAGAATTTGAAGATCTTGATTGAAGACTTGAAGACCTTCTTGGTTGAAGACTCAGAACTTCCACAGTGTCAAAGCTTCAGGATGATATGAGCGTATGTCTATTGTCTATGTCTCTATATGCCTTTCTCCTTAGGGGTCACCCCCTATTTATAGTGGTAGGATGGAAGAAAGATAGGATTTGTGATAGCATCTCCCTTATCTTCAAAAAAGGCCTATCTTTATATTTTTATCATTTAAAGAGATGTATTTCTATCAAGACAATATTATCTCTTTATTTATAATTTAAAGAGATGTATATTTTCAAAATAATATTATCTCTTTTTCATTTAAAAAGATAAATATAAGGAGCTCTTATATTATCTCATAATTTTATAATTAATAAAGAGATAAATACAAAGAGATAATTTTAACTGATATAGACAAATGGCAAATTAATCAAATTAAAATTTTATTGTCTACAAATGCCCCCTCGAGACTTGTTTGTAAGAGCCGGATATTTAAAGTAAGGCTTGAACAGGCAAGTATCAATGCTTCGCTTGGACTTAAAAAATTTGTTGTAGAGAAAACAATAATACAATATAAAGGTCAACTTTTCAAAATGGAGTTTGAATCCACAAGATTTAATTGAACATATATTGGGATGCTGTAGCATGACTTGGCAGCTCCATGTAAATCCACCGAGTGAAACGTGAAATAATTTGAACTTTGATTCTCTAATTCTTATCCACGCAGCACTTGATAACTTTTTCAAATTTGATTGCAACTCCTTTAGCTGTATTATAGAAGCATTGATATTTTTTTTTTCAAGAAAAGGAATTTGGTTTTGTGGAAAGTAACTGAATTTAGAGGTTGCCCCCTAAGCTGCCTACGTATCCCAAAAGGGAATCAAGTCACACGTAGTTCCAACAGTTCGCAGTTTAACCTCATAAGGGTCAGGAGTATTTATTTGTTTACCACCTTGAACTTGGTATAGTATTTCACTAATTTAACCATATACTATATTATTGGTGGTTGCCGTCCATAGTTTCAGCTCATGCGAGCTAGGAGCAACATGTTATTCAGGCTCATGCGTTGAGGAGCACTCGGAGAAATATGAAACTTGGAGATAATTTACCCTCGTGTCAAGGAGATTTGGAGACACTTGCATCATAGATGTAGTTTACCTTTGCGTTAAACAAATTTGGAGACTCTTGCATCCTGAGATAGTTGACCCTCATGCCAAGGAGTTTTAGAACAACTTAAAATTTAGAGGCAGTTTATGCTTGTGTTAAGGAGTATTGGAATATCTTGAAAGAGAAAATTATAATTTTGGTACCAAATATTTGAGGTATCGATAGTTTCAGTCCCTAAAATTTGGACAAAAGCATATCCAGTACCACATGTTTCAATTTTTCAGTACATTTAGTCCTATTGACCAGTTTTCTCAAAATTTTATCAGAATTTGGCCACATGAAGCTCACGTGACGGATAAAAATTTTTTAAAAAATAATTAAAAAAAATTTAATTAGCATAATTTGTAATTAAAGGCACACATGCGAATGCACAATTCGGACGGATTTTTTTAGTTTTATATGTTTATTTATCATTTATGAACTCAAATTAGTGTCTTAAATTACAAATTATGACAATTAAAATTTTTCATTAATCTAATTCTTTTTGAAATTATTTTGTAACTGACGCATGAATATCACGTGATCAGATTTTGATAAAATTTGTGTAAAACTGGTCAATGGGACTAAACATACTAAAAAATTAAAATATTTGGTACTAGATTTGTTTTTATCCAAACTTTAGGGATTAAAACTACCAATGTCCCAAATATTTAGTACCAAAATTGTAATTTTCTCCATCTTGAAATTTGTAGATAGTTTATACTCGTGTCAAGGAGTCTTGCAATATCTTGCATTTTGCAGACAGTTTATACTCATGTCAAGAAGTCTTAAAACAATTTAAGATTTGGGGACAATTTATACTCGTGTCAAGGAACCTTGAGACAACTTGAAATTTACTAACAGTTTATACTCGTATCAAGAAGCTTTAGAATAATTTAAAATATAGAGACAGTTTATACTCATATCAAGAAGTATTGGAATATTTTGAAATTTGTAGACAGTTTATACTTGTCTCAAGGAGTCTTAGAAACAATTTAAGATTTGGAAACAGTTTATACTCGTGTCAAGGAGCTTTGGAACAACTTAAAATTTACAGATAGTTTGTACTCGTGTCAAGGGGTCTTAGAATAATTTAAAATTTGAAGACAATTTATACTCATATCAAGGAGTATTGGAATATCTTGAAATTTGCAGACAATTTATACTCGTGTCAAGAAGCCTTACAATATCTTGAATTTTGTAGATAGTTTATACTCATGCCAAGGAGTCTTGAAACAATTTAAGATTTAGGAACAATTTATACTCGTGTCAAGGAATCTTGGAACAACTTGAAATTTACAGACAGTTTATACTCGTGTCAAGGAGCCTTAGAATATTTTGAAATTTGAAGACAGTTTATACTCATATCAAGGAGTATTGGAATATCTTGAAATTTATATACAATTTATACTCGTGCTAAGGAGCCTTATAGACAATTTAAGCTCTTATCAAGGAGTGTTAATGCACTTTTAAATTGGAGTCTTTAAGCTGGAGATAACTTGACAGGGAAAAAATTGCCCCCATTCTTGACTTCTTGCTTCTTATTATTTTGACGTGCAACTGGATTTGGCAAACTATAGTTTGCATTTGCGGCAATGCTCATCTCCATGTCGTAGGCACGAGTGGCCAATTGTTGAAAGGTACTCGGACGAATTCCTTTCAAAATGTAACTTAAATCCCAGTGCATTCCTTGGATGCACATCTCTATTGCAGAGATCTCAAAGAGTTTTTCCTTGCAATTTAGATTTAAGCTCCTCCATCTATTGATGCAGTTCATGACAGATTCATCTTTCCACTGGCGAGCATTAGTCAGTTCTAGCTTGCTAACAGTTTGTTGAGTGCTATAGAAACGATTGAGAAACTCATACTCGACTTGTTCCTTACTATTGATAGATTCGGCTTCGAGATTGGTGTAGCACTTGAACGGATTGCCCTTCAGAGACCAAACAAACTACTTAACTAAGAGGTCACTATATGTTCCCGCATTGTTACATGTCTCAATGAATGTGCCACGTGTTGCTTTGGATTTCCTTTGCCATCAAATTATTGAAACTTGGGAGGCTGATATCCAACGGGCATCACAAGGTTGTCGATCCTTGTAGAATATGGCTTAGTGTAGGCGACACTTGATTTCATTCCACTGTCATATTTCACTTTTATTGCCCTCAACGAATTTCTTTAGTTGATCTATAGAAATCATCCCTTCCGTAGTCACAAGCACTTTGTTCATATTTTCTTGTTGTTTTGACGAAGTTTCGGCCTCAGCTTGGCTCATAGGTGCCTTGGAATCTATTTGACTTCTTTCTGGCATGCCATCTTTTTGGCTCACAAGTTGAGCAATGGAGTCATCTTGGTCTTTGACGTACTTCATCATTACTTCCATCATTTTAGTCAAGTTAGAGACTTGCTCCCACAAATTTGAAGTTTGCGTCATCATGACAGGCATCACGGAAGAGGCAGTGGAGGTAGAATCTTTGCAAAAGAGAGACTTTGATTGAGGGGCCCCTTGAGAAGATGCAGATCCACAACTTGACAAGTCATCTTGTGCTAAAGTTTTGGAGCGAGAGCCAACTTTAAGTGTCCGAAGAGCCTTCTTCATTGGAGTATCAGCGTCTTTGAATCCCATCATAAGAGAAGAAAATTTGATTGATGTCAAGAGAAGAGTAGGAGTTGATGCAGACTAAACCTCCATATTGCTTTGGGTAAGGGCTTTCGTTCTCGTCTTCAGACCGCCAACTCGTAGATCTGCACCAGGACGTGTAGCATTAATGGTAGATCTTGACTGATCAACAACCTTTGAACGAGCAGCCATAGATTTGTCATTCTTTGGAGCCATTAGTGAAATTTGCAGATGATTATGCGAAGAAAAGAAATGGAAGACAGAGATTGTCCCATTGAGCATGCCGGAAATTTGTATGCAACAAATTTCGAGTCTACAAAATCAACATACAAGAAAAATGTGACAAATAAAAATATATAAATTTAATAAAACAAATTACAATCTATGAATGCTAATCCTTCGATTCTTTTCTTTATATTTGGATTCGAGGACTTGAGGTTTGTTCTTGAATCGATGTTGACTTCTTTAAATCTGGATATGGAGACTTGAAGAGGGCTTGACTCCTTCAAACTTGACTTCTTCAAACTTTGGACATCGAAGACTTGGAGAAGATTTGAATAATTTGAAGATCTTGATTGAAGACATAAAGACCTTCTTGGTTGAAGATTTAGAGCTTCCACAATGTCAGAGCTTCAGGATGATATGAGCGTACGTCTGTCGTCTGTGTCTCTGTATGCCTTTCTCCCTAGGGGTCACCCCCCATTTATAGTGGTAGGATGGAAGAAAGATAGGATTTGTGATAGCATCTCACTTATCTTCAAAAAAGGCCTATCTTTATCTCTTTATCATTTAAAGAGATGTATGTCTATCAAGACAATATTATCTCTTTATTTATAATTTAAAGAGATGTATATTTTTAAAATAATATTATCTCTTTTTCATTTAAAAAGATAAATATAAGGAGCTCTTATATTATCTCATAATCTTATAATTAATAAAGAGATAATTTTAACTAATATAGACAAACGGTAAATTAATCAAATAAAAATTTCATTGTCTACACCTACAATTAGAAAATTATTTGGCAATATTTCGCAACTACTACAGGCAATTAGAATAAATAAGAAACTACTTATTCTTTATAAGAAAAGAAACTTACTTAAAATAAAAGTTTGCTAATTTCCTAACAGGGAGTTTTCCTCTGTTAAGCATTATTCTCTACAATTGTTGTTTGGGCTCGCCTATTTAACTTACCATTGGAGTGCGTAAGGTATTTAAAGTTGATGCTAAAATGGCAAAAATTGAACATGAGAGATTTGCACAATTATAAAATCAACTTGATTTGTTGTAATGTATTAGAATTGAAAAATATATACAAGAAGTCTTGTATGTGGTATTAACATTTTGCTATAATCATGGCCATGTTAACATAGTGTGTTTAATTGTTCTTAAGGTTTTGACATGCCAGTAAGGAAACCTCACAATTAGAAGAATCTTTGATAGACAAGAAAAGCACAAGATGATTAGGGCTTTAAATCGGCCAAAAACAAAATTCAACTCATTGATGGAAGTCTAAACAAGGCATAAAGAGAAAGGTAAAAGTGGCATCCAACAGGCCAATAATAAACCTTCCACTGAGAACAAATATCAAGATTTGCACACTCCTTATAACTTTTTAGTTGATTTTTGTCAAAAAAAAAATGCAAAGCAAATTCAATTTTAAAAAAAATTCCAAAAAAAATTAAAAAAAAACTTAAACAAGCTTTTGGGCATTCCCTTTCCTTGTATCATTCTTATTTCCTCGCTAATTTGTAAATTTTTTCCAATATGGAATTTAATCATGTTCATACATTAGAAAAGGATCTTTAGGCCCTTAAATTCAAAATTGACTCTGCCTTAAGTGATGATATGAACATTAATTATAATTATGTTTATACATTAGAAAAGGATCTCTAGGCCCTTAAATTCAAAATTGACTCTGCCTTAAGCAATGATATGAACATTAATTACATTAGGACCTCTACCATATCTCACAAGAAAGCAAATAGGGTCCTCTCTCTCAAGAATTTTGCTGGCCAATGGATAAAGGATTCTAATTTAAAAAGCATATCTTTCACTTCTTTAGATTCCTTTTTAACTTTTTCTTGTGTGTTTTTTACATTCCCCACTTTATGTGCCCTTTTTCCTCCCACTCCTTAACTTGTAGAAAGGCATAAGATAGGTTTCCCGTTCCTCCAGAGATCAAGCTTTGAGCCTTCCAAGGCTCTTGGACCTCATGGGCTAACCTTTATTCTCTAAAAAATATTGGAACCTAGTTGGTGATTCTATAATTCACTTTATTAATTAGGACTTTTAGTATGTGAAACTAAGTGACACCTTAAATGATATCTTTATCACCTTCATCCTTGGCTAACTACCCTAAAGCTATAAGAAATTTAAACTTATAACAGCACCATGTATAAGATCCTTAGTAAAGTGCCCATCAAGCAAGCTTTTTTTCTAGTAGAATGGAGAGTTACAGTGCAATCATTTTTTTGGAGGTATTTTAATGGTCAAAATTTTTAAAGGAAAAAAAGCCTGCACCATTAAACTTGATCATTAGAAAGGCTTTGATTCGATTGAATAGAGCTTCATTACAGAGACTCTTATCCATTTCTAACTTTCTGCCAAGTTACTCAATAATACCATGTCTTGTGTCAAATCTGCAATACTTGTGTAACACAACATTGACTAGATTAATCCTCCTAAAAAATTTGTTAAGGACCTTATTTCTTTCTATCTGTTCAATCTTTATATAGAATTTTTCCCATCAAAGTCCATCTAGCTTGCTAGGATAATCTTTAGGAACTTATCTCTATTTGTAGGAATGACCACACTTTTTCTTACAGCCTTTCATAAGGCTTCTGACACTTCAAACCAAACTATTAAAGAAGCTTTAGATGAATTATCCCTCTAAACTGGCCTTAAGATTAATTTAGATAAGTATAAAGTCCATTTCTCCAAGGGCACCACTCGGCTTGCCAAACAAAATGTTGCCAACTCTTGGGAAAAGTATTTTGCTTTCCTTATTTCCCATGATAGAATCAATAAAGCTCATATTGATTTATAGTTAAAAAAGTTCAATAAAATCTCAATGGCTAATAATCATGTCTTCTACCTCTGTCTGCTATGGAGGCCATTATTTAATAATTAGCCTTTGCAATCCCTTCCTACCATATTCAATGTGCTCCTCTACCTATACCTATTTATAATTCCATTGACAGACCTCATACGAAATTGTGATCGGGTAAAATTATTAACAAAAGAAAAATTAGCTTAGTCTGGTGGGATTCTATCACTCACCATAAAAACCAATGGGACTAGTACTTGAAAAAATTAAAGTGGCTAGCGAGGCTACCTTTGGAAAATTGAATTGGAAGTTGATAAGTGGATGTAATAGGAGTGGGACACTACTATTATTTCTACTTATGTAGACCAGGACAAAAGTTTAAAACTTGTTTTTAAATTTGAGCTTGGCTCCATCAATATATATATATTTTTTTACTAGTTGCTGGACCTGCTTAATAATGGGAATTGCTGGCTCATTAAAGATGGACAAAATGTTAGATGAGTGGGTTTGGATCATCTTATGTTTCTTGTTGAAGGCACTTAGCTCTAGGCAAAGACACCTTTCTCATTAAAGAGGGACAATTACACAAACCTCTCTTGAGATTTATGATAATTGCAGGCAGCTCCTTCCAGGTTTAGAAAGTTACGCTTGTTTCCTTTGGCACTATGAAATGACTTGACTGACTTTTTTACTTGCTAATTCATTCACAAATGGAACAAAATTGTCAAAAGGAAAAAGGGGAAAAAAAAAACTCTACCATCACAAACGGCCTTTCCTCTCCTTCCTCCTCCATCTCCTCCTCCCTCTTTCTTGGCCCCCTTCTTTTTAGCTCTCTCTTCTCTCTTCTTTGTCTTCCTCCTTAGCCCCCTAGTTTTTCCCCACCATCATAGTTCACATCCTCCATTCTCTTTTCTTATTAGGCTTAATAATCGACTCTCATTTAAGTTTCTAGATTTACTAAATACTCTGAATTTAGTTTTTTTTTTTTTTGGGTATTGTGGGTGTTGTCTGGAAGGAAAGGGGATTGAAGGATCTGTTTGTTTAGTTCTTAGTAAATGCCAGTCAATTCCTCTCTCTCCCCTCTTTTTTGTCTTATTTCTCACTGTTAATTACATATGTACAATAACTTATAATCTCATTGCTAAATATTAGTAAATCAAATATTTAATAGACATAGCTTGATCTATGCATAATGGGTTTCTCTTGGTCATTGTGTTGATGAATGTGCTAGTGGATTTATGAGTTTTGATGATTTGAATTTGTGATTAGATTGTGATTATTTTTTTTTTGTTGATTTTTTGAGTAGGAGACCAAGGATATCCAAGGCCAATTGTATGACACAAATATGGGGGTTTTAGATTTTAGAATAGCAAGTAGAATATGGGGTGGGGCTGTTAGGGTGGGATGAGGGTTGCTTGGGATGGATTGTGACGGTTTGGAAGTGAAGAAAGGATAATGGTGGGATGACAATTGCTTTTTTTTGCTAGTTGGAGATGGCAAGGAGAAGGTGAGGTTGTAGATGGCAGAGAGTGGTGGCAGGTAGTGGTGAGTTGGAGGAGATGAAGAAAAGTAATTGTTTTTAATTACGGAAGGGCATTTTAGGTATTCATGAGCAAATTTAGCTTACATCATGATTTGGGCTTTTTTTTTGTTACTAATTATATTAAAATAAGGAAGGCAAATGTAATTTTCTAAACCTAAGAGAAGCTGCCTACAATTGTCATAAACCTCAGGGATTTTGGGTAATTATCCCCATTCAAATTGTTTTGGTTATGGTCACTCTTGGACATCTTTTATATCTATCATTTAATTATTTTCTATCGATTCAGTGCTATACCTAGGACTTATTCTCAATATTTTATGATTTTCATAAAAACTGATTTTAGAAAAGTTAAAAATCAGTTATTCCTGATTTTAGCTTAAAAAATCCAAAAACATAGTGAAAAAAATAGTTGAGAATATCACAAAATAGATTTTTAAAAAATTAGAAGCTTAGGTTAAAAAGGTTATTAACAACATGCCACTAGACAATTTTCTAAGTCCTTTGATTTTATAAATTGGGCTTCATGCTCCTCAAGTTCTTTTGGCTCTACGCAACCCTACAAATTGGCTTTAAACAAAGTTTTTCCTGAGACCATTCTTACAAGTCCCATAATTGCTCTTAGATTTGTTGTATACAAGCTTCTAAGATTAAAACATTCTTATTTGGTTGTGCTCTTTAGATAGACTGCTTTTAAGAGAAATATTCTTAGTTTTAATTTTTGTGGTGATACTAATATTGAAAGCTCTGAGTGCATCATCAAAAAACGTCCAAAGGCTATTCAGTTTTGGAATTCTCCCTCATTTCCTATTAATAATCCTGAGGCTATGGATGCACCAAGAATGATGCTTATAGGCAGCATCATGTGCCTTGGACAATATTATTTTGGAATAATTTCAGAAACCTCCCTTGAGATTTTTGACAATTTCACCTAGCATCTCTGAGGTTTCAGAAATTACATATAACTCTCCTGACGTTAGTGTTTTCGTAACAAATGTTAATACAAAAATTACATATACCCAAAATGCCCTCATACAACTAATATTTAATTTTATCCTCTCCAAACTAATTTTTTTATTCATTTCCTCAACCATAAAACTTCTACTTTCTTACCATCCCCCTATCTCATACGATTTACTGAAGCCTTAAAAAGCCTAATTTTTTATAATATTAAAGTTTCAATCCAAAACAAAAAAAATTTCAGCCTTAATAAATTAAAACAAAGTTCAATCACTTCCATAATAAACATCAGCATCCCTCGAATGCTATCCATCAACCTCCAGAACCAATCCCTTTTAAGCATTTAGGTTTCAACTTCATAAAAGCAAAATCAGAATTTGTTCATTTGCAAAATTTTGTCTTAAGGCAAATTTGAGAATCCCAAAGGCAATGGACAGATTGTTATTCAGAGGTTATTGAATAACGAGAAGAAATTGTTAAGGAAGGATGAGAGAATTTGTTTAGATTTAATTTTAAAAGGTTACACAAGTTGGGAAAAGACAAGAAGAAAGGTCTATTAAATTTAGATAGAAGAGAAAAAAAAAAAAAAAAGAAAATGGGGCTTCGATAAATTTTATTTATTGATATGTTAAGACTATTATGGTCATTTTCTATAGTCAGGGGAAGTATGTGTAACTTTTAAAAGCTCAGAGGTGCTAAGTGAATTTGTTAGAAACTTCATAAGAGGTTTTTGAAATTATCCCTATTGTTTTATTTTGCTTGTTGGGCTTTGTGGTATAGGAGGACAAATTTTATTTTTGAGCCTTTTGATGGGCCCAAGGATCGCTTTATCAATGTCTGAATTTTACTTGTTGGCCCTTCTAATTAACCAAAAGTTCTTGAAAAAAAGGAACTTTTGTCTGTTGTCTCCTATTCCCTTCCCATTGGTTAAACTAAATATAGATGGAGCTTCATATGGCAGCAAAATAAAGAATAGAGCAAAAGGATAATTGAGAGATCATCAAAGTCAATAGATTGTTGGTTTCACTAGGTGCATTAAGCAAGCGACTAATCCAAAAGGCCTTTTAAAACCTACTATACATGATAGGATTTTATTGAAATAAAATATCTTCTTAGTTTCTTTATAAAAAAAAAAGAAAAAAGAAAGAAAAAATGAAATAGAAAGGGAAAAAAGGACTCTACCGTTGAAGACTGCACAGTCAAATTTAGACATTTGTTTTTTTTTTTTTGGGGGAACGGATGGAGTACAAGGTAGGTTGAAAAAGAAAGTTTTCTTGCAACTAAATTTTTTTCTTGGTTTGTTCGTTAAAATAAAAAAGAAAAGAAATGACACGGTATATATATTTTATTTTCTTTTAGTAATATACATGGTCTTTCATTTGGTGCAATGCAATATGATAATCTGGAGACATGTATTTATGGAATTCAACATCAAAATCAGTGTATAGGGGAAAAATAAAATAAAATCAAAAAGCAATGATTTAAAATGTTTGCAACAGCGTGATATCCAGGGTAGCCTTCATGACCCGGCCTCCTCAAGCAGAAGCACGAGCAGCAGCAGCAGTGGCAGTGGTGCTACTAGTATTCACAAAGACAACCAGCGGACTTCTGACATAATGGAAGCCATCCGACCACATAATCTCCCCGAAGTCGTATCTTCCTTGGGATATCTTCTTGGGAATGAGGGTCACATAGTAGGTATATTCTTGCTTGAAAGGTGAGAAGATTAAGAGTTTGGGCCACACCACCACATCTACCCCGTTAGGATTTACCACCCTCACAAAATAAACTGCTATCTTATTCCTCACACCAACATTACGAACAGTCCTTGTGATCATTGTTGTCCTCTGCAGATTTAGAACTGTGATGGATGGATAGTTTAAGTTTGCATTGCTTACTCTGCCTCCTATGGAACTGGGGGAGCAGAATGTACTTGTGTCTGCGGATTTATCACGAACCAAACTTCTAACCTGATTCTCAGTGTAGCCAATGTTACAGAGAAAGGTTATGTAATCTCGTGTTTTCATATCGTAAACCAACCCTGGATCCATTGCTTTTAACGGATTAATGTGGCCAGCACCAACATCGAAAGGGTCAGACGCTTTGATTGATCCCGCAGAAAGAATTTGATCGTTGGTTGTGTCACCGGTGTAAGCTACAAGAATCACAAACAAACTATTACTTGAGAACCATAAAGACACGAAATTATAATGAGTTTTTTGCCTTTTTTTTTTCCAAGCTGCATATTTGTTTATATACAAACCAGTAGTCATTAGAGCAGATCTAATTACGGCCGGGGACCAGTCTGGATGAGCAGATTTAAGGAAAGCAATTACACCGGCTACGTGGGGACATGACATAGAAGTCCCAGATTGGAAATTCCAATTCACGGATCGCCTGTCTTTTGGAACCAAAGTTGGAGGAGTCTTGGAAGGCCATGCTGCCAATATATTTACTCCTGGAGCACTTATATCTGGCTGTTAAATGTTTACAGTAACTTGTGCTCATCAGGTCAGGAGTAGCAGCTATACAAGTACTACAATTGATCATTCATACTAATACACTAGTACCGTAATCCCCAATATTGCTGTCTGAATCGATTAAATTGAGTTCAACCAAAGTACTCGACAGCATACAACAATAAATGGGAGACACATATGCAGGACATAAAATCAGACATGGATCCAGGATTGTATATTAGATTTAAATCTCCCTTTAAGGTTGAAAATTAGATTTTCAGGAATAAAGATGAACTATGTTGTTGTGTACTGCTAGTGTAAAGAAGAAATGTCAATTTTATTTTTTTGGTGTCTGTGTGATATTTTTGGTGGCTGAATTGGCCAAAATATAATCTTGAGCTTGAAACTCCCTCAAGAACGAAAAGAAGAGGGGGGGGGGGGGGGGGCCTTGTGAAGATTTAGTTCCATGACTGGATTAACAAAAGTATAAAATTAGGTGTTTGTAGATAACTAATTGTAATGTGGATGCAACTATGCATGTAGCATAATTAATTAGGATGCCTACCTTGAGAAAATCAGGGGAAATAGAGCTTGGCCCTCTGGAAGAGAAGTCTGCAACAATTGGTGCTGGCGACTTTTTGAGAACCGTCTTACTAGGAAATATCTGTATTATGGGGGGGCTTCATGATGTAGATTATCCATTCAGTATTCACAAATATACAACTAGTAGTAAGAATGTAGGATGTAGATAGAGAACAGTAATTTAAGTAAATTGAGTGTGAGGACTGTGAAGCGAGGGACTAACTCCGAAGCCTCAGCCAGATACTGAGCCATTTTGGTGCCTTGAATGATGTCAAGTTGCACAGAAGGTAGAATGGTTATATCAGGAAAAAGCCTACTCAAAGGCTCCACAAAGATGAGCCCAGTTGCGCTAGTATTTCGTCCCGCAAACTCCGCCTCTTCCCTCCTTACTGGTCCCACGCTCGAGAAGCATAATATTATCATTCCATCCGCTGATACATTTTTCATCTTCTCCATTTTGCAGACCCTGAGATCATAAACACAATAGCTCTTTAAAATTTCTGTTGCATAGGTTGATCACTTAATCAGCACTGTGTAACATTGTGATCTT
This sequence comes from Mitragyna speciosa, assembly GCA_024721245.1. NCBI lineage: Eukaryota > Viridiplantae > Streptophyta > Magnoliopsida > Gentianales > Rubiaceae > Mitragyna > Mitragyna speciosa. The sequence continues at coordinate 531,485 of CM045565.1, forward strand.
GAGATACCATAATACATAATACAGTGCCGGCATAATTTTTATGTGAAGTTCTCGTGGTATCACACCTTTTTACCGACTCTAGATTTAAGTTCCAGACAACAAATTGGGAATATAGCTTGTTATAAATTTTAGATATTGTAAAGTAAAAATTGAGGATGAGAATATCTCATTACCTGGCAATTTAAAAAACCCAATAAATTTAAACTGGTATATTCCCCCTTTTTTTATGAGGGGGAGATACTACTTGTTACCCTACCCGTTGAAAAAATAAGTGCCGGGGCCTGACAATATTGCCGTTATTGGTTTCACAACAAAGCCTTCACCCTGCACATTATATCTAATTCATTAGCTCAACGTTGTATTGTACCAGTCCAAGATTAATTGCTGGATTACTAGTAGAAATACGGTAGTACCAGCCTTTTTTAGCTTTCTTTCTATGAATTCTGATACTAGGTAATAAATACTAATAAAAATTACTAGTGCTATATATCTAAAAAATCACATATACATATATGTGTGTGTATATATATCGACACACACACACAAATATGAGTACCAGGAAAGAAACAGTGCCGTCCAATAGAATCTGCGTTGGAAACGTGCGATCGATAGTGGAAGCAGCGACAGAGATGCTCCAGGGGAACACATTCTCAACCAGAGATGGATCAGGTCCGTTGTTACCAGCCGAGAACGCCACGCTCACTCCCATTTGCATGGCGTGGAAGGATCCTATTGCAGCTGACGATGCAAAAAATGGTCTCAGCGGTGGCTTTCTACCAAATGACCCGGCTATCACGTCAACCCCGTCGTGCAACGCGTCGTCGAATGCCGCTAGCACATCTTCTTCCGTGCACCTCCCGTCGAAATTTAGGTTCCAGCAGACTTTGTAGACGGCTAGCCTTGCCCTCGGGGCGCCACCCCTAGCATTCCCCTGTCCAAAACCAAAGAAATTTGCCTCATTCTTCCCTGCAAAGGACCCCACAGCTGTGGAAGCTGTGTGGGTCCCGTGGCCGAGGAAGTCCAGAGGGGATCGATAATCGAAGTTCCTAGTCTTGTCTAACTTCCCGTATCGGCGCTCGAATCCTTGGATATAGTAGGCTGCGCCGATCAGCTTACGGTTGCAGGCTGTAGCAGGGTTAAAGTGCTCTCCACTAACACATTTTCCTTTCCAGGATCTGGGAACAGGTCCCATTCCAGGTTCTTCCCTGAAACTATGTGACTCTGGCCATATACCTGCATGCGTGGTGTCTTTTACATCATTCATTCATTGTGATATAGTCGTAATGATTATAGAGTGGTTTCTTGTATTTGTTAAATTACTAATTCTTTTCTACCTGATCAATTAATGTTGCAAAAGTTGAAGATATAATAAACAATCACATTCAAGTGCAATGACTCATTGCTTTGGCTTTTTTGACTAGTTTAACGTGACGTAGTATAAGTAGACTCTGAAACATGCTTAACTTGCAATTTTTTTAAATTAGTTACTCTCCCTTTTTTGGTTCAATTGGCTAATTTTATACTCATGCTGTGTCAATTAATTAAGAATCATGTCACTGTCCCCTAATCTCTGTTACATAATTACTATCTAGGGCTGGATATTTCATAATCGTTTACCTTGATCTACTACCTGAAACAATATAATGTTCATATGTATACACAATGAAGTAGTCTGAACGTGATCAGGGTCGGTTTAACACACATCAGGAGTGCTTGAATTTTACAATGCCTGTAAAAATAGAAAATTGATACTGAAGTTACGGTTATGAGATAGACCTGTATCAAAGATTCCAACTATGATATCACCTCCATAAGCTTGCTGCATTGGAGTTCCTTCACTGTAGTCAACGGTAAGACCAAGAAAATCCCAGCTCCTGGTTGTATGCAAGTGTAGTATCTTGCTTTTGAAAACTGATATTACTCCCTTTGTATCTGCAATGGTTTCTTTTTGCATTATTTCATTGGTAGTGAACCTATATAAGGATTTTACGAACAAGTTCCACATGGAAGCAACCATAATTATTTTATAGAAAAGATATATTTGCAAGTGACTTACTAGCTAAGATTTTAGCTTGTGTTGAATTTAACATTGCTGAAAAACCTGAGAATTCATGTTTGTAGCTATACAGCATGGCTTGCTTTGCATCTTCTTTGCTGTAGCCAAAAGAAATATAAGCAAACAAAGATGCATGTGAGACTAGATGTTGTAAAAGGAATGTATCTTCTCATCAACGTTCAGAAGAAATGTTGGTAATGATTTGTGATAATTTACTGTATACCTTGCATACACATTGCTAAGAAGTTCAAGATGTCGTTTTGAAGTAAGAAGAGGATCTTTATTCTGATTATGCCCTAAGTAGACTATGTAAACCTGTGATAGAAAGAAAAAAGAATAAGGATAAGACTGATCATTATAGGAGAGGATTTGAAAAAGTTTTACTTATTTGTAATGAAGTTACATGAGACTTAGACACCGAAGGAATTAAGTAAAGTGAAAGTGAAAGGGCTAGGCCCCAATAGCACTGAAAAGCATGAGCCATTGTTTCCAACGTAGAATCACATGTGAGGTTGGGAATAAATAGGGAAGAAAAAGGATCATCTCTATGACTCGTAAGCATGGTTTCTAGGGGAAAAGATGGTTATGTGAGTGCGTGCGTTTGAAGGATTTCAAGGCTGGAAGAGTACTGATGCACCTATACAGTAGCATGATGATATTTTTCCTCACAAGACTGTTGAAAAGATTGAAATATCCTTTCCCCTCTGCTTCTCTCTCCTTTCTTGCATTTCTAAACAAGGTAATATACGAGCCTATCTTCAGTGTATTACAGAAATGAGAACAATTCCATAAAGCTTCATCATAAATAATATGAATACCGTAAAAGAAGTTCATGTGAGACTCATCATTTTCTACTGAAAAGGATAGCTAGAAACATTTCAATTTTTCATTTTGCTTATAAGCTTGATTATTTGGTGAAGTTAACTGCAATATTATGTACTCAGACTATATCATATTTGGAAAATCTCAATGATCAGGTCAATGAAATGGTTCTCATAAAAGGTTTTGGCCATGCATATACATGGACTCCCTTTTCACTGTCTGATGCAAAAAACTTGTTCAGTCAGGAAGGAAGACTTCTCAAATCATATATCACCAGGAAAACAAAAGAATGCGAGATAACATAATGAACTACTGCTATCTGATTCCTTTTTAGCTTGTTATGCAATAACAATTGCTTAAAAATGCATAAATAATAATATGTAACTAACTGATTTTTTCAATAAAAACAGGACTTGGTAGTACTGATGTTTTATCTTCTCTAGTGAACATGAACACGTCTAGAAACAGCATCTACCTGGTCGAGGCCAATGAGATGTTTAAATACTCAATTACCTACATTTCAAAATGTTTCACTAGGGCAATAATAGAAAAAGGAAATGCCTTCTAGGTATAGACTTCATCCACAACAGCTGTCCAATATTAGCCTGCATAAACACATCTATCAGAATCTCTGCAAGCCTATAGCCGTCCAAGTAACGCACCCTTTCTTTGTGAATAAAGCAATCTAAAGAATCTTATTTGATGGATAACATTTATGCTTTGGTTTCATATTACATTTCATCTGGCAAATGAGAGAATTTATCATTGATTTCATATAGCCTACACAATCTAATGATTCAGCATTAACCCTTGAAGATACATCTAGATAACTTACACTACAAAGCAGAGAAGGTATCAAGCTACATAGGGCATAGGCAAGTCGTATATATCCACCATTGCAACAACACAAATTGTATAGGAAAAAAACTATTGTCTATACTAGAATCATTGCCTAGCTAGTACAATCTATCTTCTATATGTTGCGTAAATTGAGCTCAGTTATGTTGTGTAATTGCAGCAATATCATAATAAATTTAGGCTTTCGAAACACGCTAAATTTCACCTTCCAAAACAAACTCCATCATCAAACCTTACAAATGAACATTGCATACATGCTTGGTGAGGTCTCTGATTCCTTTCATGTCAATATGATTGCATTTTTATGCATCATGACTTGGATTTGATTTAAATTTGATTTCAGTAAAGCAGTTAGGTAGCTTGGATCATCGGGGATTTCAAGCGCAACATAGATGTTTTCTGGTACTAATCAGCATTATATCGTGAATATAACTCTGGTGTAGTTTCAAATTTGCATGCAGACCATTATGGATAGCAGAAACAGAAATAAATCAGTACGAGTATTAGCCTCAAGGATAAGGAAGCTTAGATTTTTTAAGCTCTTGACAAGTTGCTCAAGATGCAAAACTATGGATGGCTTGCTTGCTTTTGCAAGAATTGTTTCCCTCTTTTAAAAATATATGGAAAGAACTGTCTCATTGAGAATCCAATTTTAGGTTTACTGATGTAACAAATTTTGAGTTTTGATTGATATTCAACTATCTTTCTGTTCTTTTTCTTTTTTTTTTTTTTCTGAATTTAAGATTTGTTGTTTCTGTGTTAGACCCAGCCTATCAGTTAGTGGTTTTAAGGATGAAAGTGTACTGATTCTTTCTTTTCTGCTCCTTTTTGTTGGTTTTAAGGATTCTTTCTTTTCTGCTCCTTTTTTTTTTTTTTTTCTTTTTTCCAGATATGCTAAGTATTGGCTGGAAAAATTTTGCTATAGACAACAATTTAATCACAAGAGTAGTTAAAGGCCATAAAGAAGTAAATGTTTCCAATAGCTAGCATGTAACCTGAGTTCTGGAGAACTATTTAAAGAACAGGAAAACTGAGTTCCAGAAGGAGATGAGCTCACACTAAAGCTTGACTTCAATATTGAGAAATTTTTACAAACGTCCTACTCTATTAATTCGATGGCACCTAATTAGAGTTTAATCTCCAGTTCCACGTATAGAGTATTTTGAAGCAAAACCTGTACCCATAAGAAGCATTCTGCATCCAATTCTACTCCATTAAGTTCCCATGACAAAATGCATGAAAAGTGCCAACTGCACGAACTCTGAAATGTTAAAAAAGTGATTTTATTTTTTTTCAGAAGCTTGCTGTAGAATATGGAGTAGTCACATACCATGGTGCTTAAATGTCTTTTTTCTGTTAGGAGAGGGTGTCGTTTCATTATTACTGTTCTTTCTCAGCCTTGAGTTTTTCCTTCAGTTAATATGCCTATTGGCTTGTTGCTTCGAGACTGTGCTACTTCTCCTTATTTAAGAGCTAGTATTTCTCTAAAAACACAAATCTTGCATTAGTTTATGCAAAGAGTAAAATTTGTTTTAAATCTTTAAATCCAAAGATTAAACTTAGAGGAGATGTTGTTGACCACTTGTTGAGATGCCAAGCCACTTAGGTGTCTATGTTTTTTATTTTTCCATTTGATCATTTGGAAGTTGGGTAGTCTCTAGGCCTTTCCAGAGCTAGAACGTCAAACAAGGGGGGACCATGCATACATAAGCAAAGCCCCAACACGGACATATCTTGCACATAGATTTCTCAAATTGAATCTTCACACATATGTACTTCCTAGAGCCTGTCGGATTGAATGAGAATTAGAAACTTATCAGTCATAAAGTGGGACATTGAGCTCAGCTTTCCACTGCAAACATACTGTATTTGTAGCTATCTTTGGGATAAGCCACAATTTTATTCCAATCCAAGTGAACCAAAAAGAAGAGAGGGATTGCTAAAGAGACCCCATGGCTGGCTGGCTATGCAAAGCATGTATACAGCTATTCCAAATTTTCAATCTCCAGCACTAAGACAGTAAACTACGACTACACGATTTATGCAGGGTCCAGTAAAAACCAAGGTTCTTTATACATTTTGAAAGAAAATGTTCTTTATTAATTGTGGATGAAATAGAAAGGTTTTCTGCTATTATTCATGTCAAAATTTAGCATTCTATTTATATTAGCAAGTTTTTCAGCTAATAATAATGATAGGTAAGATGGACTTTGTGCACGTGTTTGTGATTAAGAAGTCGGCCAAATTAAAGAGCGTGCACTATGTTGTGTATGCCACTTCTCATTTTCAGTGCAAACCACCTAAAAACTCAAATCTCTTGTTTCCTGTTCACACATATGATGATGAATGATGAATGATGATTTCTTCTAATCACCTACATATTTGCATCTGATGTGTCAAAAGCTCCAAACTGCAATATCTCCGAGATGTACTTAAAGCATATCCTATGCACCATAGTATGTGGTTAATTACCACGACTATGTTCGTTAAGTGCCAGTCACTAAGATATCAGCAATCAACTCCACACGATGACTCAGAACCGCAACAAGTGATAATGTGAACATAATACTCATAGAGTGGGCTTTATAAGTGAAGTGAATGTTCAAATTCAATTGCAAATCAAGTATCAACGAGATCATGGACCATTAATTTCTATATAAATCAATCAGGTGCACAGTCAGTACTTTTAACCCCAAGAAAATGTTGAGGGTGGAGATAGCAATTACGTTAAATGTACTTCACGTATTATAATGGTATTGTTTCTGAGAAGTTGACTGTGGTATGCAAGAGTAGTTTCCTTAAGTTTTACTTCAACATCAAAAATAGTACTTTGATGATAGCTGATAGATTGTATCTTTACTACTTCAGGTGAAACAGTGTACTGCACAATGTCATTTGAAATGATCACCACACTGGCCACTACACATGGTCGTGTTAATTTTCTAGGCTCCCATCTTGCTTAGGTAATTATATTTCATTTTCAGTTCATAAATTGTTTTCAGATCAGAGAAATCTATTTTGAGTGCTTTCAAGTAAGATGTGTGCCAAAAGTTTTAAACTGATTAATAAAACTTGACAATGAGTCATCTTTGCATAAGACTCCGGGGAGCTCATTTTCAGAGTCTCATGTGGTAAAGTTTTTACATGTTTCATAATTAATTTCGTAGAACTTTGAAAATGTTTTGATTCTACTTTGCATTCCCAAATCATGGTAGCACGTTCTTGAATCTTGCACCAGCAGATCTTTACTAACACGAGAAGTAGGTATTTACAGTTGGCCTCTTGAATAGCAGTAATCATGGAAACTATTGGTATTATTATAGTCTATAATTAATTGGACTAATTGTATTTTAGCATGTCCTACATGCATAAAAACAAGAAAGAGAAGGATCGATATGTCAAAAAAAAAAAAAAAAAAAGAGAGAGAGAGAGAGGGATCGATGAATAACTAAATATAAAACTGTCGGTAGGTAAGGTGGTTGGATACTAGCAATTTTTGGAAGATCGATGCTACGAGTATATGCTGTAACAGCAATCTACTCTAATATACCGCATGGAAGGGGGAAAAGTTGGGAAGATGGAAAGGTTGAAGGACATAGGCAAAGAGGCGTGACAATGAGGATAAAAGGGACAGTAGGGCGCACGCTAACAAGTCACAAAAAGAAAAGGGGAGTTGGAGAATGATGGAAAAGGAAAGCCAAGCATTGATTGGTGGGGATTTAAAATGCGCTTGGGCGCACTAACTCCCACTCCCACCAGAGGAGCCCCCCAACTGAAAATTGAAAAATACGATTTGGAAAAAAAAGAGGTGCACCAACGGCATTAAAACAGGAATATACAACTAACAAGGCCCATCATTGCCTTGAGGAAAAGAAAACAAGAAACCTAATACTATTATTATCAACATTAGTCAACACAAACAGCGACACGTCCAGCTTTTAGTCATTCAGTTTCTTCCCAACTCATTTCTCAAATTTCTTGTTTACTGTGTGTTTTGCGACTAATTAAGGAGTTCGTGTAATGGATACTTTTTCTTGTGTGTGTATGAGTAACTGAGTGGGGTTTGCTTCGGTTGTTTGCTTGCTTCTGGCTGCTGGTGCACAATGGGAAACTGCTGGTGCAGGTGGGAGCCTTCAATATACAGAGTTTCGTCTAATGCAAAGTCAGGTTAGCTATCTTCTCCTGGTTCCAAGTTCAAAACCTGCTTGCTCATCTTTGTATTATGTTCTTTAGCTGCATAATTTATAGAAACATGCAAAAGTGTTTGCTGATGTTGGGGTTATGCTTTCTAGAAACATGCAAAATTTACAAGGATGTTTGTATTGTACTTCCACTCAACTTTGATAGCTCTATTGGCAAATCTGTGAACGTCGACCTGCTTTTCCGATCACTGTTTCTGTGCCTTTCTTTGTCACTCCCTCTCCTTTTCTCTTTTTTTATTGATGGCGGTAAAAAGAGACTTTTAAGGACATGTTCGCGATCAGACAGAGTGGAGAAGAAGAGGTTATGTTTCTGATAAGACAGCATGAACGATTAAATTTTAGTTTATTTTCATTACAGATTTTAGTCATTTCCAAAATTTTGATAAACAGAAAGATGAGAATCTTGAGAATTTTTCAGGGTATGGATCGTTTTAGTTTGCAACAGATACTCTTTATCTTCCAGTGATACTGTGATAGGGTCCTGTTTAGAAAAGCCTTCTCTAATCTTGCATCAGCCACCATCTAAAACTAGAGAATGGCCATTCATTCATTCATTTGTGCCTGGCTCGCTCGTTCTTCCCCTCACCGCAAATTAACTACAGAACAGCTACCTACGAGACTGCAAATTACCTTTGCCATCCCAAAATTGCTGGTCTACTGATTTGGATTGTTAAATTTGTGATTGAAACCTTCCATCTTCAGTCTCTTCACTCGTCAAATATTTGTAAAGACTTCAACAGTTACTTTTATTATTTAGCCACAATAATGAAGACGTACAGTGACATTTGGGTCAAACAAGATTTGGTTGTAATTTTAGAAGATCAGAAGAAATTGGTATGGAACTTGAATATCTCAGTCGGTTAGAGCAGGTGGCTGCTGTTAACCACAAGGTCGGACGTTCAAGCCCTCCTTCTAGTTCTAGCAACAAGCCTTGAACCTCTTCCAGTGACAAGCCGTTTCAAGAAACTTATTTTCATGTTAAAAAAGGAAAATTCTTAAAAATTGTTACGAAAAGGATCCTCTTTTACATAATGAAACCCTAGATTCTATCTGATTTGATTGATGCCATCAAGCATCAGCTAAGCATGCCTAACTCTAATGCATCCGCATTTTGGATATAGCAACAGAATGTGTTCCATTCCCGTTCCATATTGTTGCTGCATTTATCCTTATGCAAGTTTCAGTGCCCTTATGTATCCATCTATTTTATTTTTCAGACCTAGTTCTAGATTCCATCAGCTCAGTGTATATTGCTTCAATAGTCAGATACAGAATTTCTGTTGCACCTTTTACAGATATATCCATAAAGTTGTTAAAATACTTGTCAGGTCTTCTCCATGTAGCATTGAAATATATATGATTGATCGTATTTATCTTTTTATACTCCTCTTTAGAGTCTCCAAAGGATAGCCCATCAGAGAGGGTGAGGCAGGATGACAGAAAGCTACCCTCAAATCCTGAAGAAGTAGAACACCTGCGTCGTAGTTCGGCTGCAAATCCACTGATTGTATTTACTTTTGAAGAACTAAAGACCATTACAGATAGCTTTAGACAAGATCACATGTTGGGTGGAGGCGGATTTGGAAATGTGTACAAAGGGTTCATTTCTGAAGATCTAAAGAAAGGGCTTCAGCCAATTCCAGTTGCTGTTAAGGTTCATGACGGGGATAACAGTTTTCAAGGTCACAGGGAATGGCTGGTAATTCTTCAAATTGTCCATGTTAATATTTTTTACTTCTTTATCTGCTTAAGCGGCTTTTCCAACAATGACAGTTAAGTGATTTGTGGTTTTCAGGCTGAAGTCATATTCTTGGGGCAGCTTTCTCATCCAAATCTGGTGAAATTAATTGGCTACTGCTGCGAAGATGAGCACAGGGTATTAATATACGAGTATATGGCTCGAGGAAGTGTGGAAAACAATCTATTCTCAAGTAAGTATTTTATAATATGAATGTACAAAGAAAAGAGCAACAAATATACTCCAAAATATCAAATTAGAACATTAAACATGTTATTATGCATCATCACTCTCTCCATTATTTGCCTACTTGTAGCCCTTATGTATGTATGTCTATCCCAGTGCGTCATTCCTGATATAGGTTGATGAATTAAAGCTTCAGGAATTATTAAACTGAGTTTTGACTAAAGAGGGGCTTGAGTCACATTGCAATTTTGAAGCGAAGCAAAGCATTCGTACCTGTTGTGATCAGTATCAGATCATATCATGCTCCCTAAGCACAGAAGCCTGGCAACTCATAACATTTACAATGGGAAAAATGTTAAAACTTCTCCCCTACCCATTAAAAAAAATAAAAATGAAGAAACAGCTGTTTTGGAAGAGTTGTAGCTTCTACCAAAAAGGGAAGGCAGACTGTGGGGCTGTTTGTTTTGGATTGCATTCTCTGTTTTTTGGCTACATTTAGAGAAAATTTAACTAACTTTTATATGCAAATTTGAAAAACCTATTGTATTGGCACTCCCATGCAACAAGCATCTCATTGATACTGCTGCAATATCAACATCCTCCCCCTAAATCTCCTACCTGGCCTACCAGAGGTACAGTAATCCAAATCACAGTAGAACAGAATAGCATAGTCAAATGACCTGAGTTTTTCCAACAGTTTTTGTCCCAGACCTCCCTATTGTATAAACGTATGCCTCCAGAAAAATATAAGAAAATGAGAGAATCGATCTTCCAATTCTGGCAAAGAAGCATAATGTACTTTCCAACTTTATTTCTAATTTTTCAGGGACCATGTAAGTAGTACCTTGTGATTAATCAAACAGTTTCTCCAAATTTGTCTGCTCAACCGTGTAATTTGAAAATTTTGGAGTCAGTATGTCGGATACAAGTTTTTCTTGATTTGCATAGCCTTTTTCATTGATGTGACTTGCATGACCAAATCGTTTAAAGTTTCTGGCTCACACATCTTTCTGCACATTCTGCTGCTTCGATACCTATAATAGTTTTCTACTGTTTCAGGAGTTTTGCTTCCTCTTTCTTGGTCTACTAGAATGAAGATTGCATTTGGCGCAGCAAAAGGACTTGCTTTCCTGCATGAAGCTGAGAAACCTGTCATCTATCGGGATTTTAAAACATCTAATATTCTATTAGATCTGGTAAGTTATCAAAATGCCCTCTGATAGTTTTCAAATATTCCAGAATCAAGCAATGCAGTTTGTTGACAACAGAAGAATGTTTAAATATAAAAGATTAGTGATTTAATCAAATGAGGCTATTTGAAAATGTTGATGTAGTTTGTATTGATTCGTTCCTTGTACAAGTCCATGACTGTTACTGGTGCTTCTTAATGAATCATGATTTGCATCATTGTCTATTACCGTTGGTATTCTTGTTGCTACTTCGGCAGGTTATACCTTCATTATTATCATCATCATCATCATTATTATCATTATTATTATTATTATGATGCAAGAAGAGATTTAAGAGAATCACTTTCTTTACATGAACAGTTTAACTCAACAATGATTTACTGTTTGCTACTTATCTGAAAATTTGATTAAGGACGGCTAAATCACATTCTGAAAAGTGTGATTGCTATGCCTTATCTTGCCGAGGGCATGCTCTGACCTCGTCATTGAAAATAAAATGATACATGCTTCAATTGGTCATCAAACTATAATGTGTCAAAGCAGACAATGCAAATCTCATTCATCTTTTGCCCTCCTATCTCCCTGGCATTTACAACTCTAGTATGTGATCTTGGTGAGCAGGATTACAATGCTAAACTCTCTGATTTTGGCCTGGCAAAAGATGGACCAGTTGGCGATAAATCTCATGTTTCTACTCGCATAATGGGGACATACGGTTACGCTGCACCAGAATATATTATGACTGGTAAGCTTCCTTTTCCTGGTAGAATCCAGATGATAGTTGACAACAATGTATTTATTAGGCATTCGAACCTGACATGCAAGTTCATTACTTTTTGTGCTTTACAGCAAATTGTTGATTTTGTATGCTAGCATCATCAGATGTTTAGATGATTGCATTTTATATTCCTACTATGTTTATGGTGAGATCTCATTTTTTTTTTTACCTCCAGCCATTTGGTCCTCATACTGTGGCCCTCTCTTTGTTTTCCAGGTCATCTGACTCCAAGAAGTGATGTTTATAGCTTTGGTGTTGTTCTTCTGGAGCTTCTAACGGGAAGGAAATCTTTGGATAAATCTAGACCAGCCCGGGAACAGACCTTAACTGATTGGGCTCTGCCCTTGCTCCGGGAAAAGAAAAAACTGTTTGGCATTGTAGATCCAAGATTAGAAGGAGATTATCCCACAAAAGGTGTTCACAAGGCAGCTATGTTGGCTTATCATTGCTTAAATCGTAACCCGAAAGCACGGCCTTTAATGCGAGATATTGTAGATTCACTGGAGCCTCTCCAGGACTATTGTGAGGTTGCCAATGAAAAGCCTACTTTGACCGTGATTAGTGAGAACTCAAATGGTGCAATTCAAAGGAAAGATACACTGCTAACATGACATTTTTTTTTTTTTTATATTTTGGCTATAATTTTCTACCATTTGGATAGAAAGTTTTTGTGACCTGTATAATCGTACTTGTGTGTGTGTGGTAGGGCAAAGAAAGACAAGTTTAGGCTACATAATTTATTTTCGTTATCGCTTTATTTTACGAATCATAAGATGGTTTAATTTCATTTGTCTTTTCCTCGAATCACAAGACGGTTTTTGTTGGCTTTCTTTCTATTTATCAAGCAAAGACTTCTGCGGATGGTACCAAAAACATATCCTAATTGCTTGTGTGCAGGTTTTGTCAATATTGGTCTTCAGAGGGTAAAAATCCATCTGAATTCATGAGCAGGCTTTCACATGCTTAATTAATTGTGTCATCAGACTCTGGTTTAATTCTCTATATTCTGTTGCTTTTTTTTTTTTTTTTTTACCTCCTAGGTAGAATGTTAGGAATTTAATCCACTCAAAAAATTGAAAAAAATACGAATTAATATTGCAAAAAAAAAAAAAAAAAAAAAAGGAAACTGGAGGTCAAGTTTTGTTTTCAACCGAAAGAAACTTCGAGTATGAAATGCAAACGATAAGAAATAAATTTTTATTAACTCATTCTCTAAACTCTCCACTAATTCGACCCCAACTAGGAAAACCAATGACCCAAAGTCAACTGGACGTGGATGCCTAGTTACCGAGGTCAGTCACAAACCTCTACACTCGGACTTGGACGACCGACCGAAAATTACGCAGCTTAATACGATAGTCATAAAACCAAACTAAGCAAATCCACCTCCAAATTAACCTAATTATGTATTGATACATAAGCGTCTTGACAAGTAAACTTGGTTAAATAAAAGCTATTTGATAGATCAACTTAATGTGAATAATTATTAAATTAAGAGTTTTTTAAATTCAACATGTTTAATAATAAAATTTCTTTATCACTTTTATCTTGACAATTCGTCCCAATTTATCATTAATGATAGTAGCAATACCATATTAAAAACGTAAATCATATCCCTTTTCATACGACTTTTCCAAACTCAAAAAATTGTGATGAAGTCTTAGTAAATCCCACATATTAAATATAAATTCAGAATATCCAATTTTCGGATTAATTTCAATTTTTTCTTTCTAAGAACTGGCATCCGTTTGTTGCTTCCAAATTTCCAAAAAATACAAAAGAATTCATCTAAATTGGAAAACATCTCATTTTTCACAGATGTGATTAGTACAATCAAAATCAATAAACAAGCCATTCAATTTACTTGCCCCAATTTTAGAACTAAAATATTGTGAAGTATCCTGTTCATCACCATTATTTTCAGCCACCATTGCATAAAAATCTCTATTATCATACTTTCAAAAATCAACAATATTTTTACAAATGTCCAAAATTTTCACAATTATGTCATTGAATTATGGATTTATCAGGCCTCTAACAAGTAGGGGTGGGCATGGACCGGTTAACCGGTCCACACACCTAATATTCGAACCGGAACCGCTTGTACCGGTTTGCCTAATTTATAAACCGTATCCGACCCTCATTAATCGGTTAACCGCTTATCGGTTACCCGGTTAAAGAGGGTCGGGTATCTCGGGTAACTGGAACCGTATAGTTTAAGTTAATTTGACAAAATAGATCAAAATATTATAACATAAACCTTTGCTCAAATTAAAAAAATGCTTATACAATTTCAATTACTTTAAAAAACAAGCAATAAGATTACAATTGAAACTCTTGCATCCACTCTTTTTAAAAGTAAAAAAGGTTAAAAAAGATTACTCTTTTTAAGAGTAAAAAATTTATGTATTTCAATTATATGAAAATAATTTTTCAGTTAGCATCAAGAAATTAAATTGAAAGAAAAATTAAATACGATATTTACGTTTTAAAATAATCTTAAACTTGAAAATTAAATGAATTAATATTCCTCAATTCCTCTTTAAAATTACAAATATTAGCCTTTAAGACGCATATATGGACCGGTTCAGTTAACCGCGGTTTTTGAAAATTGATACCCGGAACCGGAACCGCTTTTACAAATGAGGTTCGGTTAACCTAACCGCTTTCAAAATTTGGTTCGGTTACCCTCATTTTTCGGTTCGGAATGGACCGGTTATTGCGGTTTTTCGGTTTTCCGGTTATTTTTGCCCACCCCTACTAACAAGCATTACTTCGTTGCTCCTTATTAAAAATATTATCTCTCTACTATTAAGAAAAATTACTTCTATCATGGCTTCAAAATTTGCCACTACGTAAATTTTGGCTCCATTGATTGTTTCATTCATATCTGAAGTACCCTTATATTTTTTTAGGATGAGCTACGTTGGTATACAATGTTATCTCCATTGTATCTGTTGGCTAATAATACATGGACATCACATAAATCACCAATTCTACTTGTCGGACTCAACGAATTAAGCTCTTTGTTGGTTTCAAGTACCATTTTCTTAGCCTAATATTTTGTACTAAATAATCATAAATTTTTTTTAATAATTTGAAGTTGTTATGACTACTCCAATATTGGTCTGTTTACTAAAAATGTCATTAATTCTCTCTCAATGACGTTTAACTATCTTCATTGTCTTCGTTTGAGCCAACTCATACGGGCCCCTAAATTATTGCAATTTAACAATTTTCAAGCTAGTGGAACCTTAATTTGAATCAACCGAAATTGTCTAAGCTTCCTTGGCTGTATTTGCTAGCATGAAGTTGTTCAATATGTCCCAATGGACTTTGCTTTGAGATAGTAATGTGCTTTGCCATCCAATTGCCTTTTTGTTTCCTGTTTTTTAGTTCCTTTCTTTGTCAAATTTGTGTCTATTGGCAATTCCTTTAATCCTTTATAAAAAATATGCCAAATACCAATATATCTAAAAAAAGGTCTTCATTTGTGCATGTCTGGTCTCAATATAATTTTGCCATCCGCGGAAAAAGAATATGAAACTCATGTAAATAATACGAAGTGTATATTAATTTTTTTAAGGATCTCACGTAGAACTCTAGTATTAATTGTTAGACATTTAATCCACTAAAAATTTAAACAACTAAGTATTAATCTAGAAAAAGAATTGAAGACTCAAACTTTCTTCTAAAAACTGAATGAGAGTTGAGAGATTGAGTCAACAAAAATTTTGTTACTCACTGTTTGTATTCGTCCTCAAAATCTCATTTGTATTATTCACAAAAAATTTAAAAAAAAAATGATATTTTGAGAAGGGCCAAAAATCTTGCATGCTCATTGAACTAAAAACAGCACGTGCATGGTTTTTGTGCCAAAAGCTCAAGTACCATGGATTTTTATTTTTTAACTTTTACAGAGCAAGTTGAAGTGTAAGTTCGGAACGTGCTCGTGACCGAGTTCACAACCCACTTGTGAATGTTATAATTTAAAAGAGCGCTAAATAAGTAAAGTGATACATGCTGATGTAAAAAAATGATGTAAAATAATGTAAGGATGCTTACATTGCTTTATTTTAAACCACAAGTTCCATAAATGGAACCGTAGATCGGATCCATATAAAAATTTTTCGTATTAATGCACGTGAATTTTATTTTATTTTTTTGTTTAGCCAATTGTGCCGTCTTGGTGTTTTTTTGGCTAATGCGTGTCCCTTGTATTTTGGTTCGAATCGGATGAGCTTTGGCTTTTAATTTTCTTTTAGCGTCATTTGGTTAGGATCTAATCTTTTGACTTTGGAGCACAATAAGATTTGGCGGTGAATTATTGTACTTGTCGGTGTGTCATGGCATGGTAAGGCTTCTATCAATTTTTTTTTTTGTTTTTGGTTAATAGTCATCAATATACTATTTTATTTTTAATCTAAACTATAAGGAAAAGGATTCAACTGAGCTTTAGAGATACTGATAGAGACTGAACCACCATCGAAATAATTCTGAATTTAAGGCTTACTTCGATGGGAAGGCTTCTATCAAAGTAAGCCTGAATTTAAGCTTTCTGTCATGTCATGCTGAGGGTTTGGTGTACCGAAGATCAGAGTCGTTGGATGAAAGATATTCAGGGAAATTTTCTAGCGATTTTTTTTCTTGTTGATTCCTAAATTTTTCTCCCCAAATTGTCTTCCTCTACTCTCCTTTTAAATTGCATTCTCTGTTTTACTGACCATTATTTGGGTTTATGAGCTCTTTTGTGTATTTTTGTTTATTTATTTATTTATTTATTTTGTTCTTTTAACCCTCGACCTTTGATATTCTTTTACGCGCGGTTATCTAATATTCTATTTTTATTGTTGATTTTTGCTTATAATGTTTTTGTGCTGCTTTTAGGTGATTCTTGATTAAAAAATGTTATGTGGATTTTGTAGATCATGCCAAGATGTTAGTGCTTTAGCAGAGTTGCTCCAAAACTTTTCATAACATATTAGCCTTAAAATCAGCATTTAAAACGCAGAATATTAGTTCGAATTATGAATCAATAATCTATTCTTCTTACTCATTAAGCTTACTCATTAAGCTGTAAAATTAAGCTTTTGTTTAATTAGTTGTGTTAATAGTTTAGATAGTCTGTAAAAGTTTATCGATTAAAGTTGTGTTATCATATTCTCCATTTATGTTGCTAAAAATTTGCCTCGAATTATTATATTTGGCAAACTTTATTTAGATACCATTATTATTCTTGCATCATTTACAATATTTTTGTTGCATTGATTTATATCATTATTTACTATTAAATCTCTCCAAATAAATATACACATAGGCATCTTATCTTTTTTTCTGATTTGTTGTTTTATAATATTATATCTTATTACCGAATTTTAACTTTAATTTGTTATCTAAATGTATATTTATTTTTCAATCAGTATTTTTTTTCCTAACGTATTGTAAAATTACTTTTAGAAAAATTTTTGTCAAATGCATACTTATCATTAGTCTAATTTTATTACGTGCAATTTAATCATGTTTACAATAAAAAAAAAGTCTTGCATAATTTATATTGATTAATGCCTATATTATGAGGCTTAAAAGTGGGCAATAGTGCGACCAGACACCACTGGTTGAAATTAAAAGGGTTAGTAGTACTTCACCCCAGGACGTACACCTCAGTTGCACTTTGCCCCTTAAATCAAATTTATATTGGATTTACCCCCCTAAAAAAAATTTATTAAAATAAATAATATAAAATTAGTACCGTAGATATTTTTTACAGAAAAATGTCTTTTGTATCATTTCTAGGCAAATTCGAATAGATAAGACTTTATGAAAATTAGGTTAACAATAGAGAAATATTAAACTCAATCATCAACAGTGCAACATCATAGCTCACGTTTGCAATGTCATATAAAATATAACCATAAAAATACATTCATGAGCTAAGATGAACCGTATAAAACTAGACAGTAGATATTCAAGTCTCTTGGGCTAGGCAGTGAAACAAACCCCAAGATGTTGAGCTATAAATAAAGAAATCCTAACTCAAGAACTTAGATGATACAATACGTGATCTTCCTTGGATAATCTGACTTGGAGTACCGTGATGCGGAGCATTTTAGAAGTGAATTTTGGATCAACAACGAACTAGAAAAGGAGGAAGATAAGATGCAAAACTAGCCATCTTGAAATTTTCTTCAACGACAATTAAACAAGGAGAAACCGTGGATAAAGCCAAACCCAGCTTTTCAAAGGTAGCATCCACGACTATCTCCACGACCATCAGGCAGAGGGTAGCCACGGGTGGATAGTGTTTAACCGTGCCCACAGAATGACAATACTCTGCTCGTGACTGGTGCACCGTACACTTGGCCGGGATGTACAGGAGACAGCCATGCCCATGACGGAAAAGTATACAATACATCATGTGCATTGTCACGTGGTGTACTAGAACTAATAATTTATCACCATGTGGCAACAGTGGGTCATATCTTGTATTATTTGGCGATATGTGATTGGTTCTAATGCACCACGTGACACGCTACGTGACGCGCGTAGTGCACGCAATACTCACTCTGTCCATGACTGATATAACAGTGTCTGCGGCTAAGATGCAAATTGTTTACGAATTTTAATTATTATTAGTAGTTTTCTTATTTTATTGTAACTCTTTTAGGTATTATTCTTTATACGGGTTTAAGTTAGTTTTAGAACAATAAAAGGCTTCCTTAGTCTCCTTTTTATCTATTTACACATTATTATTCTTGGTTATTTAATAAAAATTGAGAGCTTTCTTTTATTACTTATAATCATTGATTCGTTTCCAGAAATTTTGTTCGTATAATAAATTCCTAACACCACATGTTTCGTATCAGTTGGTATCACAGTAGGCATCTCCTAGGATGGCCACTAATAAGGATTGTGATTTTAGTCCCATGACGGAGTCGGGGATTTTACTGTACTTGCGCAATTGCAAGCAATACACAATAATTTTGATCGCATAGATGGAAAATTTAACGAGATAGTCGAGACCTTATCATGGGAGGGTATGATGTAAAGCATCTTAGAAGTGAATTTTGGATCAAGAACGAATTGGAAAAGAAGGTAGAAAAGACGCAAAGCCTGCCGTCTCCAAGTTTTCTTCACGATAAGCAAACAAGGAGAAATCATGAACAAAACTGCACCAGGCTTCTCAAGAGTAGCATCCATGACTGCTAGGCAGTAGCTACGCGTGGGTAGTGTCTTGTCGTGCCCACAAATGATAATACTTTGTCTGCGGCTAGTGCATGGTGCTCTTGATGACGAGGTAAAGGAGACAATTGTGCTCGTAGCTAGTTTAACAGTAATTGTTTGCCAATTTTAATTATTATTAGTAATTTTCTTAATTTATTGTAACTCTTTTAGGTATTAGTCTTAGTACATGTTTAGGTTAGCTTTAAAACTATACAAGGCTTTTGAGCCTCCTTTTTATCGATTTAGACATTATTATTCTTGATTATTTAATAAAAGTTGAGAGTTTCCTTTCGTTTCTTCAAATTGCTGATTCGTTTTTAGGAATTTTGTTCATGTAATGAATTCCTCACACCATGTGTTTCATACCAAAGCGCTTCCTATTTCCCTTAGATGATGAAGATGGTGGACTGTTTGAACTATGAGAGAGAGCTCAATAGAACTACACGAAGAGATGTGTTGAAAAATGGCTAAGTGTAATTTGGGACTATTTATGCTAGGAACCATTTAGTATTTGCACAAAATCCCTCAAACTTTTGATTTGATTCAATTAGAGTTCAAATAAAATTCTAATGACAAGGAAGTCCAAATAGTTGAAAACTAATAGGCTAAGCTATGTGAATTAAGTTTAAACGACCTAGGATTGAGGTATTTAAAAAATGCTAAGGGTTCATTTGGTTCATGCACGGAATGAGACGGAATGACTCATTCTCAGACTATAAATCTTAGAATGAATCATCCTCGAATTAATAGTACTAATAATCTAATATTTGGTTGATGTATGCAACAAATTTCGAGTTTGCTAAATTAACAAAGAGAAAATTACAGTTTTGGTATCAAATATTTGGGGTATCAGCAGTTTCAGTCCCTCAAATATGGACAAAAGCAAATCTAGTACCAAATTTTTCAAATTTTTAGCACATTTAGTCCTATTGACCAGTTGTCTCAAAATTTTATCAAAATCTAGCCACGTGAAACTCACATGACGAATACAAAATTTTCCAAAAAGAATTTAAAAAAGAAAAAAATTTAATTGTGATAATTTGTAGCTAAAGGCACACGCGCGAATGTACTATCTAGACAGATTTTTTCAATTTTATCTGCTTATTTATCATTTATAAACTCAAATTAGTGCCTTCAATTACAAATTATGCCAATTAAACTTTTGGCTTTAATCTAATTCTTTTTGAAAATTTTTGTAACCGATGCATGAGTATCACAAGACCAGATTCCGATAAAATTTATGTAAAATTGGTCAATGGGACTAAGCATGCTGAGAAATTAACATATTTGGTATTAGATTTTCTTTTGTCCAAACTTTAGGGACTGAAACTACTGATACTTCAAACCTTTGGTAACAAAATTGTAATTTTCTTATTAACAAATAAGAAATAGTGACAAATATAAAAAATTTAATATTAAAATCAAAAGTAACAATCTTTGTTAGACTTGTTTGATTCTTTTGTTCAAATGTTGATTCGAGAGCTTTAAGCTTATTCTTGAATCAGCGTTGACTTCTTCAAATGTTGATATGGAAACTTGAAGAGAAGCCTTGACTTCTTCAAACCTTGGATGTCGAAGAATTGGAGAGAGGACTTTGATAAGTGATAATTTTACCTATTTAAATATAGTATTTTATATATGATTTTAGTATGTTTTGAGTATGTTTTTAGTATTTTTGATATAAAAATGGCTCAATTACGTAATTTTTCATCAAGTCAAGGATTGCTCTTAAATTAGGATTTTTAGTACAAAAATTAGGGTTTTGAGGCACAAATATTATTTTAAGCAAATTAATGCCCAAGTTTATTTGATTTTGTAGGAAATAATAAGTAAATACATTTTGGATCAATTGGAGCTCAAGGATTATCAAAATCAAAATTGATTCAAGTTGTACTTTTTGATTATTTAAGCTTGGCAATTTCCGGAATAATTTTTCTTCATCAATTCTACCAAGCAAATTATGGTTCAAGTGGTGGAAAATGTCTCAAGAGCATGAAAGGAATAACCAAATTTTGAAAAAGGCAAAATGGGAAGAAAAAAAATATTCCGTGGGTCAAATTTGCTGATCAACTAACCCACGAATCCTTACCGACCTTCAGAATTCGGCTGGTGCAAGTTGCAGCTTGTTCACAAATTCTTTCCAGCTAAATCAATGTCCAGCTAATTCTGTTTTGTCCCTGAAGAATATTGCAAAGTTCAAGGCTAGATTTTTTAAGATTTGGAATCAATTTTCATTATTACATCTTCAACTTGGAATGAGACTTGAACTAGGGTTTTTTCTATAAATAGATGCCTTTTTAGTTCATTGATGACATGCTCGGTTTTATACTTGATAAAGCTAGAACTAAAGGTTGGTAGGAGGAGCACTTCTTGTAAATATTTAAAGTAGTTTTTCTTTCTTAGTTTTGTAGTAGGCAAAGTCATATTCTTGTAAGAATACTTTGAAGGAACTACTTTATTTTCAACATGTATGATGAAATGTAAGGACAAGTCTTGGAGCCAAGTTCATCCACCAAATGAGCATCTCTAAACTTATTCTTTCTAATTTCATTCTTGCATGCTTGTTTACATTCATATATGTGCTTAATATTATCTTTATCATGTTAAACTAAGTTAATTCCAACTAGGTTTAGGATGAAACTATAATATGACTTAGTTTATGGCCAACTTTATTCTTGTTTATTCATTTACTTGGTCTTAACACTTGTTGTTGATTAACTACCAACTTCAAGTCATCTAGTTGTTATTTGACAAAGAGGTTTGCACTTAACAATGAAAGAGTAAATGAAACTTATGTTGAATCTCACAAGAGTAGTGATTCACATAAGTGGATTAAGGTTGGAAGCCACAATTCATGAGTTTAATGAACTAATGCATGCTTGACTTTACTACGAGAGTAGGAAAGGTTGTGTATTAATAGTCTTCCAATCATAGAGAGATCTAATTTCGAATAAAAATGGAATTGAATCCTAAACATGAATAAAAATCATCATGGCCGTAAGTTAAGCTTTTATATTTGGTAGATTCTTAAACCTAGCCAATTTTCTTTAACTAGTTTCTTCATATTTTGTCTACTTGAATTTGATTTTCCTACCATTTTCACCTCCTAAAGTTTGATTGTCTAGATAATAAAGCAAGTTAGTAGTTTTGATAGTTGCTAGTTCTTGTTTCCTCGTGGGGTCAACCCTAATACTTGTCATAACCATGTTCGACCCGTGCACTTGCAGAACGAGTATTAGGTTATAAATTTTATTACTTGTTTATGTGAATTGTGCCTTGTTTTGAGATAACCTAAACTCACAACCAGCCTTGATGAAGTAGACTTGAAAAACTTGAAGACCTTGATTGAAGACCTGAAGACCTTCTTGGTTGAAGACTCAAAACTTCCACAACTTTGGGCCTTAAAAATGATAAGTGTCTGTCTATCTGTCTGTGTTTCTTCCTAGGGGTTACCCCCTATTTATAGTTGTATGCTAGGAGAAATAGGTGGACTTGTGATACAGATCTACCTCCTTAGTTACTTACCTCAATGAAAGTCTATTTTTATCTCTTTATCACTTAAAGAGATATACATCTTCAAGAAAAAACGTATCTCTTATCTCTTTATCATTTAAAGAGATTTTAAGTATATCAAGACAATAACTCAAATATTATCTCCTTATTCATAATGATAAAAATCTCAAATATTATCTTCTTATCTTTTAATTGATAAAGAGATAAATATAAAGAGATAATTGTAACTGATATAGACGAATGGTAAGTTGATTAGATTAAATTTTCATTGTCTACAAATGCCCCCTCGAGACTTGTTTGTGAAAGCCAGATATTTAAAGTGAGATTTGAAAGGGTAAGTGTTGATGCTCCATTGGATTTAAAAAAATTTGTTGCAGAGAAAACCATGATACAACATAAAGTTCAACTTCCTAAAATGCAGTCTTCGATCTACAAGGTTCAATTGAACATGTATCGAAATGCAGTAACATGACTTCGCAGCTCCATGTAAATCCACTGACGAAACATGAAACAATTTAAACTTTGATTCTCTAATTCTTGTCCGCGTAGCACTTGATAACTTTTTTAAATTTGATTGCAGCTCCTTTAGCTGTATTATAGAAGTTTTGAATTTTTTTCTTTTCAGGAAAAGGAATTTGGTTTTGTGGGGTGTAACTGAACTTAGAAGTTGTCCCCTAAGCTACCTACTGATTGTAAAAGGGAATCAAGTTATACGTAATTCCAACCATTCATAATTTAACCTCATACGGGCCAAGAGTATTCATTTGTTTACCACCTTGGATTTGGTGGAGTGTTTCAATAATCACATGCTACACCATTAGTAGTTGCCATCCATAGTTTTAACTCGTCCGAGCCAGGATCAACGTGCAGTTTAGGTTCATGTGTCAAGGAGCATTTGGAGAAATATAAAACTTGGAGATAGTTTATCCTCATAACAAGGAGATTTGGAGATAGTTGTAACTTGAAAATAGTTTACTCTCATGTCAAGGAGATTTGGAGATGATTGAAATTTGAAGATAGTTTACCCTCGTGTTAAGGAGATTTAGAGATGTTTGCATCTTTGAAGACAATTTACTCTCGTGCCAAGGAAATTTGAAAACTTAAATTTGAAGACAATTTATCCTCATGTCTTGGAGATTTGGAGAGAGATTTGAAATTTGAAGACATTTTATTCTCGTGTCAAGAAAGCATAAAATTGCTTGAGATTTAAAGACAGTTTATGCTCATGTCAAGAAGATTTGAAGATGTTTAAAATTTGAGGATATTTGCATCATGGAGACAATTTATCCTCGTGCTAAGGAGCTTTGCAGAGAGATTTGAGATTTGAAGACAGTTTATATTCATGTCAAGGAGTATTGGAAGCAACTCGAGATTTGGAGACAATTTATGCTCATGCCAAGGAGCTTTGAAGCAACTTGAAATTTGGAGACAATTTATGCTCGTGTCGAGGAGCCTTATGGATAGTTTAAGCTCTTGTCAAGGAGCATTAATGAGCTTTAGGATTGGAGTCTTCAAACAGAGGATAACTTGTCATGAGAAAAATTGCTTCTGATTAAAATAGGACTATAATCTCCAAATTTGATCATGAATGGTGATGTCATCTTGAAATAACCTTGAAGAATGCATTATATCAGTTGTTGAGGAATCAAGCATGATAGAGATTGATTTGCGCTTGCCTTGTCATCCTCAAGCAAGATTTTGCTTTGACGAGCTAACTCCATCATCTTATTCTTGGAGATAAAGCATCTTGTGAGAGGATGGCCTACCAAACGATGGTAACAATAGTAGTTTGGATCATTAACTCTTGCATCCTATTGCTTCTTCTCAAGAAGTTCAATGAACTTTGCTTTGAGGAGATCATCGATATGACTTGAAAGTCAGAAATGAGGAAATGATATTTTCTCTCTTGCATTTTTCTTATGGTTGGTCGTTTTCTTAGTTTATTTTTTGAAGAATCCATTTTTTTTTTGTCACTTTTCTGCTTATCTTTGTAGCATTTTTTATAGGTGCTATATTTATCATCATGGATTCTTTGACATCGAATGTTGGAAAGCTTGATCCCATTCTTTATTTCTTGCTTATTCTTATTTTGATGCACAACTTCGATGGATGGACCATAATTCGCATTTGCAACGATGCTCATCTTCATGTCATGGGTACAGGTAGCCAATTGTTAGAAGGTGCTGGGACGAATTCCTAGCAAGATATAGTTTAGACTCCAATGCGTTTGTTGGATACACATATCTATTGTAGAGATTTAGGAGAGTCTATTGTTGTAGTTTAGACTTAAACTTCTCCACCCATCAACCAACAACAGGTTCATCTTTCCATTGATGGGTATTAGTCAACTCTAGCATGCCAACAATTCATTGAGTGCTATAGAAACAATTGAGGAACTCATCCTCAAGTTATTCCCAACTGTTGATAGATACAGCTTCAAGGCCCGCGTACCACTCAAATGCGTTACTTTTCAGTGATCAAACAAATTACTTGACTAATAGATTGCCATGCATCCCCGCAATAATGCATGTCTTCACAAAGTGAGCCACATGTTGCTTTGTATTTTCTTTGCTATTTAATTATTGAAACTTTGGAGGTTGATATCCAGCATACACCATAATATTGTCAATCTTCGTAGAATATGATTTAGTGTCGGTGATACTTGATTTTGCTCCATCTTCATACTTCACCTTTATCATTTATCATCAGTAGATATAGGCAAATCCTTCATGTTTTCTTGTTGTTTGGCCGAAGTTTCATCTTTGACTTGGCCAAGAGGTGCCTTGGAACCAATTTGACTTTCTTTCGGCACGCTATGTTTTTTGACTCACAAGTTGAGCAATTGCAGCATTTTGGTCTTTGATGTGCTTCATTATCACTTCCATCATCTTTGTCAAGTTTGACACTTGCTTTTCTAGAGATTTAGTTTGCATCATGATAGGCATCACAGAAGATGCAATGGAGGTAGAATCTTCAAGACGTAGAAACTATGATCGAGGAATCCCATAGGAAGACATAGATCTACAACTCGATAGGTCATGATCATGCATTGAAATTTTAGGGCGAGAGCTTACTTTGAGCACTAGAAGAGTCTTCTCCATTAAAGCACCACATTTTTGAATCCCAATGTAGAAATAGAAAACTTGGTTGGTGTCGAGGGAAAAACAGAAGTCAATGTAGATTGAGCCTCTATATTACCAACTCGGAGATTTGCATTAGTATGTGTAGCATAATCAATAGTTCTTGATATATCAACTTTGGAATGAGCAATCATGGATTCGCTGTTCTTTGGAACTAGAGGTGAGAATCGGTTGATAAGTCAGTAATTCAATAAATTGAATTCGGTCAATTTGGTATTTTTTTTCTCTTTTGCCAACTGAATTCGATTTCGATTTCAAGAAATACCGATCCGAATTCAATTATGAATTCAAATCGATATTTAAATTCAGTATCTAAATTAAAAAAAAGGTAAAATTTAGATTGTTAATGGTTGGGATAGATTATAACCATCTTTTTTCTTTCAACTGTGATAATTACATCATGATTGTCCATTTTAAAAAAGCACTAGCATATCCACAAAATCAAATTACATAGGTAAAGAAGAAGTTAATATTTAATAATAGAAAGTAGCTCTTATTAGCTTTAATCAAACTCAAAAACTTCCCTAACCAATATACAGACCAGCAGAGAAACGCTAGAGCATACATAATTACTTAAAACAAAAATCCCAAAGCAACCACAGGAATCCACCATGGCCGTTTTATTATAGGGGAACAAATCACAAAACTCCCATAAATAATTTCCTGCAACGTCCTCGATAGACCCAAACACAAGACAACAGACATGCTGGAAGCTAGAAGATTATAGCATAGACACTTAGTCATTATCTCTGCTTTTTAAATTGGATGCGATGGCCACCATCTTGCAGAGATCACACTTGCAATCAGATCTGCACTTAGATCTACTAAGAAAGTAGGGTTTGATTGAGGAACTTAGATCTACAACTACAAGTAGAAAAACTCCACAAAAAAAAAAAAAAGAAGAAGGAACCTGGTTTATGCAAGTGAGAAGAAGGATTGCGCGCAGACTGCAGCATGCGTGAGGCAAGAGAAGTACAAAGAAGATAGAGAGCCTGCGTTGCCAAGTGCGTGCGTTGGTGCACGAGGAAAGAGGAAATTAGGGATTGAAAAATTGGAAGGATGATCTGAGGGATAGTCCTCGATGTTAGATTTTAGAGTATGTTTGGATGAACGACAGTCGTTTCTTTGGCAAAAAGGAATGGGCTCATTTGACATAATGGACTTATTCGTAATGAAGTAAAAATAATGACCCAATGAGAAGGTCCAGGCCCATGCATAACGGACTACTAAATTACTAATTATTGCTAAATTCGGTAATTTGAATTTGGTATTGGAATACCGAATTCGAATTACCGAATTGAATTTAAGATCAGTAATACCGAATTGAAAAATATCATTTTCGAATACTGACCGAATTTAATTTTATTTTTTTAGATTTTTTTGAATTACCAACCGAATTATCAAATTACCTAATTTGATTTACCGATTTCAATTCAAATTTGGTCAGTAATTCGGTATTTACCAAATTTGGTCACCCTTATTTGGAACCATCATTGAGATTTATGAAGAGAGATAAAAGGCAAACATTGTTCCATCGAGAGTGCCAAAAATTTGTACGCAATAAATTTCGAGTTTGCAAAATTAACAATCAAGAAATAGTGATGAATATAGAAAATTTAATATTAAAATTAAAGGGTACAACCTCTGGTGAACTACTTCAATTCTTTTCTCCAAATGTTGATTCGAGAGATTTAAATTTGTTCTCGAATCAGCATTGACTCTTTCAAATCTTGATATAGAGACTTGAAGAGAGGCCTTGACTCCTTCAAATTTGACTTCTTTAAGCCTTGGATGTCGAAGACTTGAAGAGAGGTCTTGATGAAGAAGACTTAAAGAACTTGAGGGTCTTGATTGAAGACTTGAAGACCTTCTTGGTTGAAGATTCAGAACTTCAACGGCTATGGGGCTTTAAGATGATATAAGTGTCTGCATATCTGTGTTTCTTCCTATGGGTGACCCCCTATTTATAGTTGTAGGATGGGAGAAATAGGAGAACTTGTGATACATATCTACCTCCTTGCTTGCTTATTTTAATGAAAGCCTATCTTTATCTCTTTATCACTTAAAGGGATATACGTTTTCAAAAAAATAGCATATCTCTTATCTCTTTATCGTTTAAAGAGATTTAGGTATATTAAGATAATAACTCAAATATTATCTTCTTATTTATAAAGAGATAAAACACTCAAATATTATCCCCTGATCTTATAATTAATAAAGAGATAAATATAAAAGATAATTATAACTAATATAGATAGGTGGTAATTTATAAAGATGGAAAATAGACGGGAAGGGCAAGATTTAAGCAGGATTTAATTGGGACTGTAAAATTGGATTTTACCCAAATAGTCTCATATTAGTCATAGGATCAACATGGGCAGGACTAAAATGGGTTAGACCCATTTTGATACTGCCCAAATGCCCAATAGATCTCATTTTTCTTATGAATAATCAAATGCTGTCTTTTTTTTAATATCATTTAGTTTTTTGGTTTAACATCAATATTGCTTTTTCTTATAACTTTTTTTATTTAATTTGGTAAAAGTTTTAATTTCTCTCTTTATATGTTATGTGATAATTCTTCAAATTAAACAAAATTAACTAAGAATGAAATTTATAAAGAAACATATTAGAACATGTTGTCAACTAATTCAATTCTTAATAACCCAAAATCAGAATCCGAAAAAGGGGGTTTGTCTCTAATAATTGTCGGTTCATATTGGGAGTTGAAAAAAAAATGAAAATATGGCGATTGAAAATTTGTATGAAAATTTGGGGGCTGCTTGGTTTATGGATATTGGAATCATGGAATGGAATGAATCCATTAGAAAATGCTTGGTTTGAGGGTATTGAAATCAACATTTTGGAATGATATTTGAAAATTTTGATTTCCCCAAATCCTGAGCAAATAAGAGGGTTTGGAGAAAACCCAAAAGGCATTCCTTCCTCTCATTCTTCTCCACCAAACTCTCTCACCACCCTTAGACAAACCCGCCGCTCCTCTTTCTCCCTCCCTTCTCTCTCCCCCCTCTTCCTCCCCAAATCGAAGTCTCTCTCCATCTTTCTTCCCCTTCTCTCTCCCTCCCTTCCTCTTCCATTCCCCTTCTTGGTATTCCTCTGTTCTTCCTCTCTCTGTCTCATCAATTATTCTTATGGCTCTCACACTTTCCACCGTGGCCACTGGAACCACCGATGTCACTATGCGTTCTGCAACAAAACTGCACGTACAACCCAAGTAAAAGTTGACCTAGCATCTTGAGTTCTCATCCACCAACAAACAAAGCCACTTTTGGAATCTCAGGTAATAATTTCTTCATTTGAAATCTAAAGCAGTTAATGACAATCGATGCCATTTTTTTGTTGATTTTTTCGCAACTAGGCTCAAGTTTGACTGGCAAAAAATAGAATAAAGTAGCAGTAATTTTGTGGTCAAATTTCTACTTTGCCTTTTACTTAAGTGGTTTGTTTCTTCCTCTGAATACATATAAATACTATAGTATAACTATGTAGTCTTGGTTTTAGGGTTAACTGTTGAAGGATGAAGGATTTTTGGAAAAGCCAAAAATCACTTAGGGGTCTTGGATAGTAATTGTGGAAACAAAAATTTTCAGCAGAGCTAATTTTCTGATGCTTTGCTTCATTGAATTGACCCTTTATGGGGTATGGTTATTTGTAGTACTAGCTGATTAGATTTCCATATGGTTCAAAATTTCCGAAAATGTATATATTGCTTGAGAATTAATGGTTAAATTTCTTTCAGTTACCTTTGGTTAAATCTAGACTTTAAAGTTTTTTTCTTTCTCCTTTTCTTTTAGGCATATTAGTCCATTCAAATTGGTTGTGCTATTTATTGTATGAACACATCACTTGCGAATTAATTTAGTTGGTTATATTCTTGAACAAAGATAAGATAATAGCTTCATCAAGGATAGTCCTCAACAAAGTTTAATTTATTTTTTTCAGAAAAATTAGAATTAAAATAATTGCAAGATATGTAAAATAGCTTCACCGAATCAAGTGGAGTAATTACTACTGAAATTCAATGTACTCTATCAATGCAAGCAATGCAATAGTTTGTCATATGATACTTGGAATAACACGTGTAGTCGTCTCATGAATACATATATATTTTATTAGTTGTTTTGTTTATTTCTTGGCTTGGATTTGATGTAGCAAAACTCACTTACATATAGCATTTTTGCAAACACACGATTTATGTACTTATCATATTATTTATAAAATTCCAAGACACTTTATGAGATGGAAAGGAATTACTAAAACAATGCGCACTTTCAGACATTTTCGTGTTTATGCTTCCTATGGAGGATTCTAGCAATTATTTTCAAATAGTGTGTTTCTATTTTTAGTGTGCTTGAATGCTCATTCTTTTATTTGTATTTTGAATTTTTGTTTGGAATTTTTTAATTGTTATCAAGAGATAATCAAATTTTTTTTGGTTGTCATATTGTTATGTAGAAAAAAATGCCACGTCTACTTATTGGAAATAGAAGACGCAAAAAAAATCAGAACATCACAATTTTATCAGAATGCTATTAGTTGTTGTTGTACTTTTTATGATGTGGTACCAATTAACGTTCATCTATCTCAAATGTAGAAGACATCAAATAAAGTCTAAGGAAGAAAAAATCAATAAGCGTATGCAACACTTGTTTAATCTAACTAGGAAGAGTGATGCTTATTGTATTAGCGAACTTCGTATGGATAGACGAACATTTGGGATATTATGTGAAATGATTAGAGATATTGGAGGTTTAACAGCTACAAGAAACATGTCAATAGAAGAAATTGTTGCCATGTTTGTATATGTTTTGGCTCATCACAAGAAAAGTAGAACAATTTGTGGTCTATTTTGGAGAAGTAGAGAAACAGTAAGTCGTCAGTTTGATCTTTGCCTCCTAACAGTTTTGAAATTGCATATTGTATTGCTTAAGAAGCTCAAGCCTATTACTGAGAATTGCACAGATGAGAGATGGAAATGTTTTAAGGTAATATATTTTTGGAAGCAAACTTTTAATTTTTTTTATTTGAGTATAGAGATTTTAACTCATTTTATTTTTAAAATTTTTTAAATATAATTGTTTGGGTGCCTTAGATGGGACATTAATTAATATGGCACCACCTGCTGAACAAAAATCAAGATATCGAACAAGAAAGAGAAGTATTGCAACGAATGTATTATGAGTTTGTTCTCCTAATATGAAATTTATCTATGTTTTGCCTGGTTGGGAAGGTTCTGCACATGATGGTCGTGTGCTTCGAAATTCTATCTCTAGACCCAATGGTCTTAGAGTTCCACAAGGTAAACATGCATTGCAGCATCCAGTGTATATATGTATATATGTGTGTGTGTGTGTGTGTGTGTAAAACTAAGTTAATTTTAATTTGTATATGATTGAATATTGAATGTTGTTATTACTTGGTGGATGCTAGATATTGTAATGCTGATGGATTTCTTGCCCGTTATCGAAGGCAAAGATATCATCTCAATGAATTCAATAGTTATCGACCCAAGAGACTGGAGGAATGTTTCAACATGAAACATTTTAAAGCTAGAAATTGTTAGTGTATATCCTAAAACCAAGTTGGTTTAAGGCTCTTTGTATTTACACTTATTTATGTTATGTTATACATATGGCATTTTTCTTTATCATCTATACTTGTATTTCTATGTTACTTGTTTGTTTGATAAAGTCCTTAGAATATTGACTATGTTTTAGATATTGTAAATGTTACAATTATAAGACTCTAATACATAAAGTCATATTCTTAAATATTCCTAGTCATAGTATTAATGAGATTGGACATCATTAATACGGACAGACTAGCACATACTTTGCTTCTACTTATGGTAAGTAGTAGTTCATCTCATTGACTATGGTGTACATGACACCTAAGCTGGTATGTGGATGCTTGTTTAAAAACAAGTTCATTGGATTGATCCACTAAGAGTTTTCAACTATAGTGCCAATGGTTGAACTCTTAATGGCAATGGTATAAGTGATTCTTTGACTTGAGATTACCATAGTATCTTGAGTGTTGATTGCTATACTTTGACTCTATTTCTCGGTGCTCGTAAAAGAGTAACCCATAGGATAGAGATTGGGTATAGTTTGACACATGGAAAGATAGTGAGCAATCAATATAGAATTTACCGCTCCTTAATAGGAGAGTATATCCCTTTATGGCCACTTGTTGGAAATATTAATTCATAAATCTTCTGCAAAAATGATAGTATGACTTGAAAGTAGTTTCAAGGTTATACATCAAGGAGAGATATATTTCTGGAACAAGAAATTACAAATTAGACATTTAAAAGTATGCATTGTATTTTTTAGACTAATTGGCACATAGTGTGGTGAAAGGATATTAATTACACGGTAACATTGTCATTGATGAGTATAGTCTATCATATGACTTTCATATTCACTTAGGTGGTCATGATGCATGACTAGACGCCACTCATGATCTATAAGTACGACTTAATTAATTGTGAATTAATGATAAATTACAGTGTTTAATTTATCTAGCTCTTAATTAATTAATTAATTAATTAATTAATGAGTTATAATTTGTACTTATTGTCAACGTGAATGGAACCTAATGAATCACACATATAAAGAACAAAATCTTTGGGTTAAAATGTAATTAAGATAAGTATGAGATACTTATGGGGTTAATTTATGAGATAAATTAACTTAAGGACTTATTTATAAATATTCTAAATTTTGTAGGAAATTAGTTTTCTAAAAGAAATAAAGTAACTAATTAGTTTCCTTAAGGAATAGATTCCTAAATGAAAAGGATTAGCTTCTAAACTTTCTTAGTTTTCAATTACCTTTATTTCCTAAAAAACTAGAATACTTCCTCTATAAATAGGTTCATGTTTTGACTTTTGAACTATTATTGCAACACAAAAGAAAAGTAGTGAGAGAAAAATTTAAAGAAAAGAAAGATGCCATTTTTCTCTCTCTAGGCATCTCTCTCTCTTCTCCTAATTGTTAGGTTGTCTCTTTCTCTTTGTGTTTTTAATTAATTCAAGGGAGCTAGCACTCAAAAGTATCAAAGCAAGCAAGCCTAAAAGGTTCCCAAAGAATTTATTTGTGTGGATATCATTAGAGGCTCAACGCTTGGAGGGCTTTTGTTGGTAGATTTTACCTCTTCATCAAAGGATCTTTGCCTAATAGTATAGAAATCTTTTGTGCTTAAGGTAATTCTTGTGCATATCCTCTTGTAATCATACAAATATATCAAAGAGATCCATGGTTAAGGTAATAAAATTTTTATTTTTTTTGCTGCGTTACCTGTATTATTACCTTACAGAAATGTCATAGAAAGATGTTTCGAATTGCTAAAAGGAAGGTAGAAGATTCTACAATATCCTTCATTTTTTCCAATTGAAACACAAGTGTGAATAATTTTGGCATGTTGTCTATGCACAACTTAATAAGGAAGTTCATGACTTTTGATCCACAAGAATTACTACCAAGTGAAGCAAATGAAAGTGAAGATGAAGAAAGTGATGAAAAGGTAGAGTATATATCCACTATTTTACCAAGTGACCAATGGGCAAATTTTAGATATAATTTAGCTCAAGAAATGTTTGACAATTGGAGGGTTGAATTATGAATGTATGCGTATTTCAAAGGGTTTGCATATTTTGATTGGCATTTATGTATTCTTGTAATAAATTTGTGAACTGAATTGACAATTGATGTATTCCTATTCTACATTTGTGAAATCTATTACTTGTTGAATGTATGTCGATTCATTGTTAAATTTGTGAATTGAATTATCCTAAGATCCAGTTAAATGTATGTCCATTCATTGTTGAAGTTAATTGTGATATTTATCACTTTGTTCGTTTTTGGTATTATGATAACTTTTAAATGATGGGTAGGAAAATGATGAAATTGTACATGAAAGAGGGAGAAACAAATGTTTTTGGACTAATGAAGAAGTGAAAATGCTCATAGAAGCATTGTAGGAGTTAGCTTGCGATCCGATGTGAAAAATAGATGGAGGATTTAAAAGCAACTATATGAATGAATTGCTTAAGATTATCATGCGTAAGCAACCCACCTTTCACAAAAAAGTCAACCCACACATTGAATCAAAAGTTAAGTGGTTGAAAAGTATATTTCATTCAATTACTAAAATGTGCAAAGAAAGTGGTTGTAGTTGGAATGATGTTGAGAAAAAGATTTCTTGTGAAAAGCAATAGTATAATGATTGGTGCGGTAAGAAAAGATTATAGTTTCAATTGTGTTATTGTATTATCATTTATATTTCTTATCTATTTTTTAAGCTCATAAAGATGCAAAGGGTCTTTGGGATGTCAAGTTTTCATATTTAGGAGATCTTCAAATTGTGTATGGAAGAGATAGAGACACTGGAGATGTTGTTAAAGATTTTGCACAAGCAGTCCAAAATATGGAAGCTATCCAAAATTTGGAGGAAGAAGATCAAGGGATTGATGTTGTTCAAACTCAGATGATGACAATGTAGAAGAACGTAAAGTAAATTCTATGGCACAATCAGTCCAACCAAGCTCAACTAGCACAAGAAATTCTAAGAAGCCTCAAATAAGTCAAAGAAATTAAAATCTTCATCAACAACTGTCGCACCACGAAAAATGATGCACGGGTAGGTTTGCCACCGTCGCGTCCCAAAAAGGCAGTCTGGTTTGGTGACCCTTTTTGAAAAGATAGGTTTTCGAAAAAACCATACGAATGTATGAGAAAAAATTGAGTTTAGGTGAAAAAGTGTTATTTAGGAAAATAGTATTTTGAAAAACAAAAGAAGGCTGGGACTACAAAAATACGACAGTTTGGCCAACTAATTTTGAAAAAGAGTTTTATTTAAAAAAATAGAGTCGCTACTTGATATTGAGTTAGGGCGTACCAAGTCACCTACAAAATTATTTAACAAAACAAAATAAAAATAAAAATTTTTAGAAAAAAATATTTGAAAATCATTTTTCGACTCTGGTCTACGAAAAAAAGAGAGAAAAAGGTCTGAGAGTCACATTTGAAGAAAGAGAAAGCAAAGGCTCATGCCTAAGGCACCCTTTCCACCTAACCAAGATTAGTTGCGAGGTTTAATCAAATTTTCCTAAATTAACCTAAGATTCTATTGCGTTTGGATGTGCCTATATGAATGCAAATCCTCAATCTAAATGTAGGTACCGAAAGGGTCAGAATGTTCAGTTGAAGCTTGCCCGGAATTATCGCATTAATTGCGAAACCTAATTCAAGACCTCGAGAGAATCACGAGTGTAGATGCAAAATAGAATGCAAAAGAAAAGAAAAGTAATAATATAGATAGTAAATGTCAAAGAGAGTGGGGATGTAACATGACGGGTACAGAAGACTAATAACTCGTGACTTGATTTTTTCTACTCACGGAGAGGGGAACGGCCTGTTAATCTATCGTTTCCCAAGTAGATGACTATTTCTAGTCATATCACACAAAATGACTTAGTTTCTAAGTGAAATGTAATTTAGATATCATACATTGTCAAATGCTAAAAATAGGTAATGATAATAATAAGATATATATAAAAAAAAATCATGCAAATATGAAAAATCCTAAAAAAGAAAGATGTGTGTAAAATGAGATGAAATACACGCGAGTGAAACTATCACTAAAATGATCAAGGGACTAGCATTGGACTAACCCTTTTTAGGAATTTCCCACTAGCGTTGGACTAGTAGGGACGCGAGCAAATCACAACTAGTGTTGGACTAGTGTGGTGACGAAATAACATAAAACATGATTTAAAATAGTAAAAACATAAATCAAAAGCAAATAAGCATATAAAGACATGTAAGGGCACGTAGGGGCACATAACACGTAAATATGATATTCTAGATGCAAAAATCCTAACAAAAGTAGTAAAACATATAAGCACACAATCACACAAAAGCAAATAAGCCCTAACTATTACACCGGAGAAATAGCTACAATTTTAGGGAGGGAAAAAGTAAAAATGGCCTATCTATTACACATGCTATCTAAATGCAAAATTTTTGCTAAAAATATAAGAAGTATAATCTAACTATTACATTGACTAGCTAAATACCAAAATAAGGGCAAAATTAAGGAAACTGTGATCCAACTATTATATTTTTGCCAAATAATGAAATTCGAAACAAAATAGCATAAAGTAAATAAATATGCAAAAGGTATGTAAAATAAGAAACACATAAAAAAATGCATAAAAAATCACATAGAGTCACGTTGAAACACATAAAGAGAAATTAACAAGTAGTAAGGGTACCTTTCGTAGGACACCCGGTACCAATGCTAATTAAAATAAACAAACAAGTCAAGGTACCACTATTTTGGATTAAAAAATGCAGTAAAATGCAAGTTCTAGCAAATCAAGGGGGAAATGATAAAATTCTAACTAAATTAAAGAATAAAGTGAAAAATCCAACAAATCTGGGGTCATAATTGTAAATTCAAGTGATTATAGAGAGCGAGATTGTAAATTAAAGCCAAGTAAGGGGTGAACACACAAATTCTAACAAACATAAACACCTAATTGCAATTAGCCGAGACTTAATTGAAAGAAAATAAAATCGGGGGAGAAGGCAATCTAAAATTATGAAGAGTTAAAATGCAAAAGATAAAAAATAAAAAATAAAAAAACTCAAGGGGCATAATGATAATAAATAAAACCTAAGGGCTGAAATAAAAATGCTAGAAATCAATAAGACTGACTTAATTAACTAAACTTACTTAAAATTAATTTAATTAAACAAATGAATTATACCCAAATCGTGAACAGGATAACCAAAATAAACTAAACAAAACATCAACCAGGAATAGAAGACAAAAGTGATAAGGAAACTACTGGCCCCACGTTGTATTCTTTTCTTCACGATTAAATTTATGTCAATTGGGTTATGTTCCTATGTGAAACCCATTTCTCAATTCAGCTTTGACCGAATGGAAACAAAAACAAAATCTGATTCTTCAAATACCGAAAACGAAAGCACACACCAGAATCCCTAAAAAATCACATGTATTTTTTTTCTCCAAAATCATTCTTTCTTCCCCAGATTTCCAATTTTCTCTCGATCTCTCTTCCTCTGTTTCTCTCTGTCACTTGCCTTCTTTCTTCTTCCTCTTCTTCTTTGTTTCTCCAGATTCTTTTCTCCTCTCTCTCTCCTTTCTTGTTTCTTTGCTCTCTTTCCCCCACCAGCTGATCTCTCTGCTTTCTTTGTTTCTCCACTTTCTTCATCTTCTCCATCTGATCTTTCTTCTCTTGCCGTTTACTGTCTTTGATTCTATTCTTTCTCGCTGGTGCTCAACTCTCTCTCTTTTCCCTGAAGGACAGAATCAAGTCCCTTTTTCCCAAAAAATCCAATTATCTCTTTGGGGTTCTTCAAAAGTCTTTCACCCAAATCATTCTAAAGCCCCAAATTCCCTCAAATCTATCACTAATCAATTCACTAAATAAATTGAAAGACATATAAAAGCCTGAGATTTTTCTTTTTCAGCTGAAAGACAAGAGGAACACAATGGTGGTTTGTTTTGTGATTTCAAACATTAGTTGGTGGCATGGTGAGGTGAAGGAATAGGGAGTGGGTGTGGGAAATTTTAAGGATGATGGAGGTGAAATCTGGTGGTGAAGACTGGCAGAGTGGTTGCTGGTTGTAGGATCCTAAGTGGCTGAGCTTCACATCAGCTCGGCCACATAATAAACCTAGGGATGTCAATCGGGTTTTATGAGCTGGACAAGTTCAAGTTCAGCTCATATATTTAATCAGGTTATGAGTTTCGGATTATGAGCTACGGGCTTATAAATATGAAGCTCATACTCGACTCACAAAATATTCGGGTTGTGATCCTAAGTTCACGAGCTTATGAGCCTAAAACTATTGAAATATTCTTAAAATTGAATAATCTCACAAAAATAATGAATGAAAACAAACTAATTAGCAAATTAATATTACTATATATAAGCACAATCCTTTAGTGTAAAATTATTTTTGAAAAGTATAGCAAAATTTTTTGAAGTGATTAATTGAAAATTGACTATCTCAAAATGTGTACTAACAAATATTCAAGTAAAAAATTCACAAAATGCATCTGCAAGATATTACTATTAAGCATAAATAGCTCATTTACATATTGATGTACGTATTTAACTAAAAAGCAAAGAAAAATTTTATGGCACAAAAAAATATTATCCTCTATATTACTCTATCAAATAGGTTAAGTGCATTGCATCAATGGTACAAAAGCTTCATTCACACTAATTCATTAGGCTTATAAACACCAAAAAAATACTTCGATATACAATATCTATAATATAGTATAATACATAATATAGTGTGTGTATATGTATATATATAATATTATATGTATACATATACATATGTACATGTATGTATGTATGTATGTATAGTGTGTGTGTGTGTGTACATAGACATATGTACATATATGTGTGTGTACATATATGTGTATATATATGTATATGTGTATATATGTGTATGTATATATGTATATATGTATATATGTATATATGTGTGTGTGTGTGTGTCTGTAACTATATATATATATATATATATTATGAGCCGGGTTTATAATGGACCTGAACCTTGTGAGTCCCAAACTCAACTTAGAAATATTTCGAACCTAATATTTCGACCCAAGCTCGACTCAACTCAATATATAGTTAAGTTCATGAGCTTTTTTTCAAGCTAAACCAGCCGAGCTCGGGCCGTCTTGGCCCTATTGACAATCCTAAATAAACCTCCATTATTTATCTCCAACTTGGCACGTTACTTTTCTAGGAGTTCTATTGCTCGGATGCTCGGCAAATCACATTGGAAAACTAAATCTACTTTCGATTACTGTTACATCTTCATTTATGCTCTGACACTCGTTGCTATTACCAGAGTATGGTTTGTTTTATCTCCCATCTCTTTCACTTTTTTTAGAATAATCACTAAAAATATACACACTATCAAGAACCTTAACAAAAACACTCTCTCTTCTCTCTTCTTTAAGGCAGATTATTAACTAACTTAAGCATCGGAGTGTTTATGGGGATTAAATTTCCTTACATGTGAGTTTTCTTGCTTGACAGGTTAAAGTCGTAGACGCTTACGTGGAGTTCTGGAATTAAAAATTCTACAATTAGCGTCGTCTGTGAGAACGAAGTTCTTCTTCTCCATTTTCCTTCTTGTCATCGGAATTATACTCGTGAAGTTTTGAGGTTATTCTGTTATACCCATACCTCCTAAGCCTCCTACTAAGAAGGGTACTCTCGCTACACGTGAGCAGGCACCTACTTCCTCTCATAGAGAGTAGTCACAGAATCCTTTGACTGAACCATCTAAGTTCCAACAAAATCCTCATGAACTTGTGGAGTAGCAACGGAAAAAATCTCCTTTAGACAAAGACGCCATGGCTAAAATAGCTAAATTTGTGAAAGAGAATTCTAATATTTTTTATCAGTTGGGTAGCTTTTTTAAACAGACAGGTAAAAGACTTGCTGAATCTTCATCTCGATGATCAGTGTCTCCCCATGATTTGGGTGAGGAATCTTATTCAAGACAATCTAAAAAGTCTTACACTGAGCGAACAGATGAGCATTCACCTAACAGAAATCCAGCGGAGAACCGTGCTGGACGCGCCGACCCAACTATTAAACCCACTATCCCTTCTTCGAGTGGCAGCCAAGCTTCTTCCTTCATGGCTGAAGTCAATGATGACCCTCTTTCAGACAATTTTAAATTGTCCGATACCCCATATTATAATAGGAGCGGTGATCTCAAGGACCATATCCATGCATTTACTTCGGCCTTCACCCTGTATCGAGCCTCCGATGCGGTGATGTGCAGAGCTTTTCCTTGTTACCTTACAGGGAATGCTAGAAAATAGTTTTGGCAACTCAGCCCGAACAGTATTTGGATCTTAGATGAGTTCACTACTAAATTCATAACTCGCTCTGTTTCTTCCAAGTAGTTGAGTAAAAAGTTAGCTTCACTAATGCACCTCCGGCAAGATGCAAGTGAGCCTCTCCAGAATTAATTGACCCGCTTCACTAATGAATCACTTCAAGTCCCTGACCTTAATGAGTAGGTTACTATCGCTGCCTTCATTCACGAGCTGCTGTCGGGTAGGTTCATTACACAATTACATAAAAAATACCCTGAGATCCTAGATGAACTCTGGGGGAGGGTAGGTCGACCAATACAGGGAGAGAAAGCTAATAGAATGAAGCGAGAATGGCAATCACCAAAGTTTGACAAGAAAGGCCGAGAAGACAAAACTCGAGATGATGATGCCAATACCTCATCGGGCCGAGGAGGCACAGACAAACGTAGTGTGTTTGATAGAATAAGTAAAGGAATATCTGTTTCGAATGCATTGCTAACTCTTTTTAATGTTAGCAGGATTGAAGTTCTAACTGTAATAAAACAGCAGAATTTGGGCAAACAGTCACCCAAGATGGTAGGCAAGAAGGGAAGGAGAAATTCTAACTTATATTGTGCCTACCACAGGGATATAGGTCATGAGACTAAAGATTGCTATGATCTCAAAATAGAGATAAAAAATTAGATACAATAAGAATATTTGAGACGTTTTGTCGAAAACAATACCCGACGACGTCGAGAGTATCGTCGAGAAGATCGCCCAGATGATCACCAAGGCCCTTGACGGGGAGATCAGAGAGACCGACAAGATTATTACCATCATAATAACCGAAGAAATGACAGGGATAGATCCCCTGATCTAGGCGCTCAGGTAGTGGGAGTCGTTAATACCATCTCAAGAGGTCCTAACACGGGGGACAGTCGAAACTCTAGAAAAAGGACTTATAGATAGTTCTCTTCAGAAGCCTACACATCTCGTCTTTCAGAAACTCTCTCATTTAGACCCAATGATCATATTCCTACCGCTTCAGGGAGTAACAAATCATTAGTGATTGAAGTAGTTACTAATAACTACTTAGTTAAAAAGGTTTACATTGACACTAGGACTTCAGCGGTTATCATGTATTACAAGACTTTCGAACAAATGTACTTAAAACTAGATCGGCTTACACCTATTCGGACTCCACTTGTAGATTTTAGGGGTCAAGTTGTGCATTCCGAAAGGATGATTATATTATCTACTATCATTGAAAAATATCCATGTTCTTGAACTTTACAAGTCAATTTCCTTGTGGTCAAAGCAAATACCACTTACAATATGTTGCTTGGATGTTCAACTTTAAATGCCCTTCGAGCTATCTTCTCTACGTATCATCTGAGCATGAAATTTGCAACACCCGAAGGGATAATCGAGGTGTTTAGTGATGTCTGAACAGTGAGGGAGTGTTACATCGCCACTTTGCAAGCGGCTTCTTCAGCAGGACCATCTGAGAACGCTAAAAAGACAAAACCCAATAATGATGAGCCTGGTGAAGATTAAGTCCTGGTTCTTAATGTTTTAGAGACCTTCCATCCAAGAAGTCACTTCGACTAGAGACCAGTGATCAGATGGAGAGGATAGTGTTGGATGAGAAAAATCCTAACTGTGCGGTCAAGATAGGCCGAGGTCTTTTTTCTGAAACCCGAGACGCCTTAATCGACTTGTTGAAAGAATTAAAAGAAATACTTGCTTGGACGGCTAACGATGCTATCAGAATTCCTCCAGAACTAATGGCTCATAAACTGAATATGGACCCGTAAGTCAAGCTGGTCTAACAAAGGAAAAAACAATTCAGTCCGGAACGTAACCAGGCCATTTTGGAAGAAATTGACAAATTATTGGCTGCCAAAATAATATGAGAGGTGCAATATCCTACTTGGTCAGCTAACCCGGTCATGGTCAAAAAATCTAGCAGGGGATGGCGAATGTATGTGGATTACACGGATTTAAACAAGGCTTGTCTAAAAGACTGCTCTCCTTTGTCCTAAATTGACACGTTGATTGCTTTAGCCACCGGCAATGAGGTGTTTTACTTTTTAGATGTATTTAAAGGGTATCATTAAATTAGGATGACAAAGGAAGATTAGGATAAAACTGTCTTCATCACCGATTGTGGAGTCTATTGTTACACCACCATGCCGTTTGGGCTCAAGAATGCCAAGGTTACTTATCAGCGTTTGGTGAATAAAATCTTTCACTACTAGATTGGCAAAGTAATAGAAGTTTATGTTGATGATCTACTTGTTAAGAGCCGAACTGTTGACACCTTCTTAAGTAACTTAAGAGAAGTGTTCAAAGTATTGAAGGATACTTAGATAATGCTCAACCCCAAAAAATACATTTTTGCAGTAAAATCAATAGGGAAGATGGTTCATGAGCTCGATCAGTGGGATTGGGAAAATGTGAAATGTACCGATGCTGAAAAATTACCTTGTTTTAACCATCCGAGCTGCATCTGTTGGAAAAATGGATGTGAACTTCGACACGTCCCCGAAGTACTCCAACGGCAGATTACTGGGACGGTTCGGCACTGCTACTCTGACATCCACGGACATGGGAGAGTAAGAGGAATGGAAGGGTTGTCAGGAGTTTCGAAAGGAGAGGTCCTTTCTTCAGAGTTTACTTCGTAATCTCCCTCTTCAGAATTCATGTCATTATCCCCTTCAGAGTTTTCAAGGTCCTGGTCTGTTATTTCGATGTCAGTGGCTTCGGGCAGTTCCTTCTCTTAGAGAATCGTCACTAGTTGCTGTTTTTGAGCTTTGAGCCAAGGTTTCGGGCCTTTCAGCTTCAGCCCCACTCGTCTTCACAACCTCAAAGTGATTACTTGCAACTGCCATACTTACTATTAATATCTAAATTCGGTTGTTGTTTTCCAAAACTTTTGGTTCAACTGTTCAGGACGACTAGATCACTTCGGGAGTTCGAGAGCAAAATTAGAAGGAAGTGAAAAATGAATCCCAAGGATTCCTATTTATCCTAGCAGCTAGATGAACCATCATAAACCATCCTCTTGGGATCCGGAGCGGTTACGACATTTCCTTTCTCTCCTATTAACTGCACACCACTACTCCATTGTGATAAGACGTGATGCACACGTCGCGTCTGTTGACAGTTACATTGTCACAATTTAAAAATTTTAAACTTTAAATTCTCATTATTTTCCCTCCTTAAATGAGCATTAATTCGAACATCTTCCGTTCCACTCGTTTGATTCGAACTAGGGGGCTTGTGTAGGATCCTAAGTGGCTGAGCTCCACATCAGCTCAGCTACGTAACAAACCTTT
Organism: Mitragyna speciosa; assembly: GCA_024721245.1. Classification (NCBI taxonomy): domain Eukaryota; kingdom Viridiplantae; phylum Streptophyta; class Magnoliopsida; order Gentianales; family Rubiaceae; genus Mitragyna; species Mitragyna speciosa. The sequence goes on from CM045565.1 coordinate 574,429, forward strand.
ATTATTTATCTTCAGCCCGGTACGTTACTTCTCTAGGAGTTTTGCTACTCGGATGCTCGACTAATCACATTGGAAGACTAAATCTACTTTCGGTTGCTATTATATCCTCATTAATGCTCTGACACTCGTTACTATTAATGAAATTGGTTTGTCTTATCTCCCATCTCTTTCACTTTTCTCAAATAATCACTAAGAATATACACACTAGCAAGAACCTTAACAAAAATAGTCTCTTTTCTCTCTTCTTTAAGGCAGATCATTTATTGATTTAAGCATCAGAGTATTTATGGGGATTAAATCCCCTTGTATGTTAGTTTCTTTGCTTGACAAGTTATGGTCCTGGACTCTTACATGGAGTTCCAGAATTGAAAATTCTACACTGGTCACTGTAGTTGCGGCAATGATGGAGGATTCAGTGGTTGAGTTTTGGTTTGGGTGATGGTTTTGTTTTCGTTTCTTTGCAGGTTATGGTCAAGGAAAAATTGTAGTGGAAGAGGGTCTGTACTGATGGTGCGATGGACTGTAATGTTTGCAGTGTGGTGGACTGGTTCATAGTGATGGACAGGTTGGCTATGAGTTGCTTTAATTAACTGATTATAGGCAACGATGGAGTTTGAAGTTTATACCGGGTGGTGCAATGGTGATTTTGATACATGTTTTGTGGCTTTTGATGACGATTTGTGCGGTGTGGTAGTTTCTAGTGAAGGCCTTAGGCTGTTGATTTTGCTAATTTGGGGTTGATTTAGATGTTTGGGGGAAGCTATTTCGGCGAGCTTTAGTGGAGATTTGATTGTGATTTTAACTGGGCAGGGCAGTGGTAGTGTAGGTGTGTTACTGCTGATGGTGGTGTGAGAGAGAGAGAGATAGCAGTGGGTTGTGCGTGGGTTGTTGACCGGTGGTTCTGGGTTATTGGAACTTGTGGTTGTTTTTAGCGAGCATGGTTTTGCTTATGGCTGTGTGGTAATGATAGTAGGCTAGTACAGGCTGGTTTAGAAACCTTGATGGTGCTGGGTTTGTTTGTGTCTGGAGGTGGATGGATGGGGCTGTGAGTTTAGGTCGTGGCTTTGGGTTGATAGATGGAGGTTTTGGGCTACTATTGGTGGCTGTCTGTGGCCCGATTTGTGATTGCAGAGGTGGAAGGCTGGTGGTTTGTGGGCAAGATAGGCAAGATAAGGGGAGAAGGGATGGTGGATGAACGGTGGTTTGTGGAGGTTGTAGAACGGTGGAAATAGAGGAGACTTTAACCAGAGTAACCCATCCTAAAAAAATGATAAAAAATTCAATCACACAGGCAAAAATCAAAATTTCTTTTCAGTCATCCTCTTTCACAAATCAAACCAATCAATTAGATCATTAATTAATCAGTCCTAAAAGAAAACATGTAAAGAAAACCAATGAATAAATATGAGAATATTACCTAAGAAATCTAATGGTCTTGAATTTTGAATACCAGTTGATGATGAACAGTAGAATCTGATTTTTGAAGGGACAATAAACAGTAACTCAGAATTGAAATTAACGGCTGAAATGGTATGTGTAATTTTTAGTGGTTTGTAAATGTTTTGATCTTTTCTTTGGATAAAAATGTGTTTAGGGTTTTTGATTTTTCCTCTTTTTTCTGCTTCCCTAAAAGGAGCTATTTATAGTACAAGCTAGTCTTGTCCTCCAATCATATCCCAAAATGACCAAAATGCCACTAATAATAAAATCTTAATTTTATTTTAAACATAATTTAACATCAAAAGAAAATTTTAAAAATTAAGAAAAAGTCCCATTTTTCTAAAAATACCCAAAAAGTGGACAACTCAAAAATGTAAGTAACAAATTGTATTAACTTCACAAAAATTTCGATCAAAATATATTTGCGTGTAAAATGACCTTTTTGTCCTTGAAAACAATATTTACAAAAAAATAGCAATGGGTTTCAAAAAATTATCAAAAATTAAAAATAAGCTTAAAACCTCAGAAAATGAATTTAGGACTCAAAAATTAATAAAAAATAGGCTCCAGATGTGAAATGACTATTTTGCCCTTGAATTAACGAAAATACATAAAAAAATAGCTATTGGTCTCAAAAAAAATTTAAAAATTAAAAATAAATTTAAAACCCTAGAAAATAAATTTAGGACTCAAAAAAAGTTCAAAAATGCGTTTAGAATGTGAAATAACTATTTTGCCCCTCAACGCAGTATTTACAGAAAAAAATAACAATTATCCCCGAAAAAATCAAAAAAAATTTAAAAACATGTCTAAAAATAGGAAAAAAAAATTAAACTCGAAATGAGCGAAAATAGTATTCACAAGGCCAAATGACTATTTTGCCTTTGTATTGACAAAATTTATAAAAAATAATAATTAATCTAAAAAATCACAAAAAATTCATAAACATGTATAAAAATACAAAATATGCCTTTAAAATTCTAAAACTAATAAAAATATTTACATGCTAATTATTGTTTTCTCCCCAAAATTGTTGACTTTGTTCCCTATTTATTGAAAAATTAGAATTTAACCCCAAAAATATGAAAATGCTCCCAATGTTAAAAAAATAAATACTGTGTCAAAATTTGGTGTCTACAATTTGTCCCTCTTTGTCGGGAATCTCGCAAAGATTTCAGACAAAAACGTAGGTAACACCAAATTTTGACTCACCCAAATGTAAAAACAGATATCGCTGTAAACTAAACATCTAAACATACATAGCATGAGAATGTGATGAGATGTAAACTGATGACCAAATGAATCATAGAAAAATAAGCGACTGACCTCTCTAAGAACTGCCTACGTATTTCGGCAAAGGGAATCAGGTCAAACGTAATTCAGATACAAATGAACTGTGGATACAAAATACTATTGCAAACGAAAACTTATTAGCCAAAATAGAGAAGAAAATGTAATATTTGAACTGCTAAATTAAAATAACATAAAGTGGTCCAGACTGTTGGATAAAAATAACTGCGTAAACCAGTAGACCAAAAGAATGAGTCCAGGCTACTGGACAAAACAAATTATGATAAACTGAATGCAAAATTTGGACTGCCTGCCTTGAAAATATAAGTAAACAGATGCTGTTCAAGCTGCTGAATGGATGCATGATCCTAGGTTGCTAGGATTGATGTCGTGTCTGAAAATCGATAACACAGTGGAGTCGTTAACTGTCGCGTCCCGAAAATGCGGTGTGGTCTAATGACCCTTTTTGAAAAGAAAAGTTTTGAAAAAATTATGCGTGCATGGGAAAAAATCAGATTTTTAGTGAAAAAGCGTTATTTTAAAAAAAATGGTATTTTGAAAGAAAATAAAGCCAGGATTAAAAGTGCGACAGTTTTGGCCAATTAATTTTGAAAAAAGATTTTATTTTAAAAATGGAGTCACTACTTGGTATGGAGTTACAGAGTACTAAGTCACTCGAAAAATCATTTAACAAAATAAAAATAAAAAATTTTAGAAAACTATTTGAAAAACCTTTTTCTGACTCTAGTCTATGAAAAATGAGAGAAAAAGGTCCAACAGTCACATTTAAAGAAAGGGAAGGCAAAGGCTTGTGCTTAAGGCACCGTTTCTACCTAGCTGAAGTTAGTTGCTAGGTTTAATCAAATTTTTCTAAATTAACCCCTAAATTCTATCGGGTTTGGATGTATCTATATGAATACAATCCTAAATCTAATGTGATATCGAGAAGTTGAGATGTTCCGTCGAGGCTTAGTCGTAATTATCGTATTAATTGCGAAACTTAAGTCGAAATTTCGAGGGAGTGACGAGTGTAAATGCAAGATGGAATGCAAAAAGGAAAAAGAAAAATAGTACTATAGATAATAAGTTGACGAAAAAAAGTAGAGATGCATCATAATGGGTATGGGGAACTAATAACTCGTGACTTTGACTTTTTCTACTTACGGAGAGGGAAACGGCTTGTCAATCCACCGCTTCCCACGTAAGTAGATGACTATTTCTAGTCAGATCACACAAAATGACCTAACTTCTAAGTGAAATGCAACCTAGATGTCATACACTATCAAATGCTAAAACTAGGTAATGACAATAATAAAGTATATACAAAAAATCATGCAAATATAGAAAACTATAAAAAAAGGAGAGTGTACTGTGAAATGAGATGAAATGCATACGAGTGAAATTAATACTAAAATGCCCTAAGGGTCTAGCATTGGGCTAGCCCTTTCTAAGAAACCCCTATTAGCATTGAACTAGCGGGAAAGTGATAAAATTACAACTAGCGTTGGATTAGTGTGATGATGAAATAACCAAACTGATAAAGCGTATAAATAAATAAACATATGAAAAGCATATAAAAAGGATATAGGAGCAACTAACACATAAACATAATAGCTAGATGCAAAAATCCTAAAGAAAGCAGCAAAATAATTAAGCACATAAGCATGCAAAAGCACACAAGCTTTAACTATTACTCCGGTGGATTTAGCTTACAATTCAAGGAGGGAAAAAAAGAAAAAAAAAGAGTAAAAAATGACTTATCGTTTACACTTGCTATCTAAATACAAAATTTTTTTAAAACTATGAGAAATATAATCTAACTATTATATTGGCTAGCTAAATACAAATATAGTACATTTTTTACCAAATGATAAAATTTGAAATTGAATAGTATAAAGTAAACAAATACACAAAAAGCATATAAAATAAGAAACATGTGAAGAAAATACATAATAAGTTATATAAGGACACATTAGAGCACATAAGACAAAATTAACGAGAAATAGAGATATCTCTTTGAAAATTCGGTACAAATGTTTAAGAATACAAAAAACATGTCAAGGTACCTCAATGCCAATAAATAAAGCATAGAAAAATAAAAATGCTAATAAACTGGAGTAAAATGTAAACTCTAGCAAATCCAAGGGACTAAATTATGAACTCTACAACCTTAAAGGGTAAAATTGAAAATTCAACTAATTAAGGAGCAAAAAAATGCAAATTAAAACAAATTTGGGGGCAAACAGTAAATTCCAATTAACTCCATTAACTTAATTAACTAAGGAATTAACTAAATTAAAATACATTTAATCGATAAAAAAATAAATGATATTATAGACACCAAATTTTGACGCACCGCTTATTTTTTCAACATTTGGGGCACTTTTATATTTTTTGGGGCCAAATTCTAATTTTTCAATAAAAGGAGAATGAAATCAACATTTTCGAAGGGCAAAATAGTAATTTTTAGTTGTAAATATTTTTTCATTAGTTTTGAGGTTTTAAATTCATATTTTTGTACTTTCATACATATTTTTAAATTTTTTGTGATTTTTGTCAGGTTTAATTGATATTTTTTTGTACATTTCGTCAGTACAAGGACAAAGTGGTGATTTCACCTCGCGAATACCATTTTTGTCCATTTTTTAGTACCAAATTCATTTTTCAAAATTTTAAGCATGTTTCTAAATTTTTTTAATTTTTTCAAAAAACGATCGCTATTTTTTCTGTAAATACCACGTTTAGGGGCAAAATTGTTCACATTTCAAACGCATTTTTCACCAATTTTTTAGTGTTAAATTCATTTTTTAGGATTTTAAGCTCATTTTTAATTTTTGATAATTTTTCGAGGCTAACTAATATTTTTATATATTTTGACAGTACAAGGGCAAAATAGTCGTTTCGCCCCCTGAAAATTTTTCGCCATTTTTGGGTCCCAAATTCATTTTTAGGTTTTTTAAGTATGTTTTTAAGTTTTTCTAACTTTTTTCGGGATAAATTGCTATTAATAAATTTATTTTTTATATTTTTCTTAATTTTTTCCATTTTGTGAGAGAATGTAAATTTTTAATTTTTTTGTAAGGGTAAAGTTATAATTTTGGTAGTCAAGAGCGTTTTGGTCTTTTAGTCATTTCTTGGAAGATAAGTCTTTTGTGTACTATAAATAGCTATTTTGGGGATTAAAAAAAGGAGGAAAAAAAAAAGAAGCCTAGAGAGAGTTTTTTATTTTTAGTTTTTAATTTTATCTATTACACCAAAAACACCAAAAACACACACTTTTTTCTACATTTATCTTCAAACCTACACCAAGAACACCAAGAACGCCTACTAGATTTTAGTTTATTTTCAAATCTATACCTATAACACCTAAAATATATACTAGTGTATTTTCAAACTTACACCTAGAATACCTAGAAGACACACTAGTACATCTTCAAGCCTACACTTAGAACACCAAAAACACACACTCTTTCCTACATTTATTTTCAAGCCTACACCAAGAACACTTAGAACACACACGAGTATATCTTCAACCTACACCTAGAACACCTAGAACACACACTAGTACATCTTCAACCTACACCTAGAATACCAAGAACACACACTAGTGTATCTTCAACCTACACCTAGAACACTAAGAACACGCATTAAATCCTAAGAACATCTCACACACTTCACACACCTTCTCTCTCACACACCACACAAGCTGCACACCTTCACATTCTCTCTCACATGCTTCACACACTTTTCTCTCACACACTATGCACACCATACTACATACACTTACACACACATTCACAAACACACATAGATTCACATGCACCAACACACGCACTAAACACATAAAACGCATAGCACGCTCACAATACACACACATTCACAACACAGTCACGAACACACACAACACACAGCCATTCAAACAATCATGTACACACAGAAACATACAATTCAAACACAGAGATTCATTACACAGACACAAACACACACAAACACACAAATTCGGTCCCACACAGTCACCACCCCCTGCCACTTGATCATCCTCCATCAAGCCCCATTGACGACTAGCTAAAACCAATCTCCACCACTACCACCAATCTATCATTCAACCCAATCTTACAATGACTTTCTGCCATCCATCACTACCAAAATAATCTACCAATAAACCAGGACAAAAACACCAATAAGCACCATTACCACCATCCCTTTACCTTGCCCACGTGCAAAAACAGAAACCAAAACAAGCTTCAAAACACCATCAAGAACAATCGTAAGCAACCACCACACCTCCACTGAACCACCTGCAACAATCTTTAGCCCCATAAACACCCCTCCAACACCACAGCTCCATCTCTCTCTTTCCTATCCTGCAACCTCCATAACAAAACCACCAGGGTAGTCACATAACCACCATCATTCTGATTTCTTAGCTACCAAGCTCAACTCAAACTTGTCCAGCCACCCTCTAATCAGCCACTAAAATCCCAATTCATTGTCACAAACAACCCCTCAATCCATATCACAACCACCTAGAAGCTCTAACATAGCCATCAAAACCAGACTATAGTAAGGCAATCCAAAAGGCCATCAAATTCCAACAAAAACCACCTCATAATAGCCATGAGACCACTGTAACCTGCATGAAAACTAGCAAATAAACGACCCAAACAGCTCCATCTTCACCCCCAGGAGCTTCCCAATCGACCTCCACAACCATTTGTGGCGACCCTTGCAAAAAACCAAACACCACCATCATTTCCGTCACAAACCATCAAAACGCTGCAAACAATTACTAGAAGCCCTCAGAATTTCCAACCAAAGCTAGCATGAAACGATGCACCACCACTTGAATCATTACTGGAAACAATCAAAGCTTGCTACCAACAAATCCAAACTGCCACAACTCCCCTACCTCCGCCATCAACAGGACATCACCTTCTCTGCCCATTGCCCACGACTCACCATCATAACGCCGCCCCTCTACAACTAGAATTCTTCAATCTCCACCACCTCCCAAACGAGGTAAATGTTTCGGCCCCTTCTTCAATCATTAATATATCATTTAAGATATGAAATTCGTAGTGAATATTGAGTTTTTGTAGTGAATCAAACCAGGGGAGTGGGGATTAGACTCTGATTAGTGAATTTTAGGACTTTGGGTTGAAACAATTTGGGTGATGGAGTTAGAGGGCCCGAAAGGGAACAGATTTGAGAGAAATGTGGGCATAATCAATTAAGCAGAAGAGGGATGATTCTGGAGTGTGAGAGAAATTCTGAAGAAGAAAGGCCAATCTAGTGAGGGGAAGAAAGACAAAGAAAGAGAGGGAACTGGAAGCGAAAAACGGAAGATAAAGAGTGAGGAGAGAAGAGAAACAGCGAGGGAGAGAAGAAGAAAAAGAGAGAACAGAGGCTGGAGAAAGAAAGGAACCAAAATAGAGTGAGTAATGCAAAGCAGAGGGACGGAGATAGAGAAAGAGAGAGAGAGTGAAATAGAGAGGAAGAAGAAGACACGATTGAAAGGAGGAGTTTTATTTTGTTTTATTATTTTTCTGGTATTCATTTGCTTGTGTTTTGTCTTAGTTTTGTTCAATCTATTTAATCAATTGGTCTGCGTAGTTTGTAATTCGTTCGTTTTAGCTTAGGTCACTGAGTTATCTTTGATAATTAAGTTAGTTAGTTGATCAATAACTATCTATTTGATAAAGTAAGTTTTACATTTCAGTTTTTGAGTTTTATGAATCTTAAGTGTAACCCTAGATTTTTCATTTTCTATGCAATTAAGTCCTCAGTTTTACAGTTTGACCTCCCATTTGTTGGAATTTTGTTTATTTTGTTCCTTATTAATTTTAATTATAATTGTGCCCCTCCCGCTTACTTGAGTTTATTAGTTGGTCCTTAAATAGTGGTACCTTTAATACGTGTGTTCATTTTTGTTAGCATCTAGTACCGGGTCTTCAAAAAGGTACTCCCATCACTTGTTAAATACTCTTTATGTATTCCTCGTTGCTCTTGCATGTTTTATGTGATTTTTTTATTTTATTTACTTTACTTTTGAGTATTCATGATTTTATTGATTTGATTTATTTTTAATTTTCAAATTTTAGAAGCATAATAGATAGGGATTTTTACTATTCTTGACAAATACTTTTGTATTTAGCTAGTTAATGTAATAATTAGATTACATTTCTTGTATTTCTAGCAAAAAAAATTTGTATTTAAATAGCAAGTGTAATATATAGGTAATTTTAATTTTTTTCCCTTAACTGTAAGTCAATTCCCTCCAGTGTAATAGTTAGGGTTTTTGTGCTTTCGTGTACTTATGTGCTTATATGTTTTATCGCTTTTCTTATGATTTGTATCTAGATATCATGCTTACATGTTATGTGCTCTTATGTGTTCTTATATGTCTTTATATGTTTATTTGCTTTCAATTTATGTTTTATTATTTTAATTTATTTTTTATTAGTTCTTATTTTTTCGTCATCACACTAGTCCAATGCTAGTTGTGGCTTTATCCCGTCTCTGCTGGTCCAACGCTAGTGAGGAATTCTTAGAAAGGGCTAGTCCAATGCTAGACCCTTAGGTCATTTTTAGTGATAATTTCACTCCCCGTGTGCATTTCATATCATTTCACACACCACTTCTTATTTTTAGGCTTTTTGCATTTATGCATGACTTTTCGTATATATTTTATTATTATTATTATTATCTATTTTTTAGCATTTGACAATGCATGACATATAAGTTGTATTTTACTTAAAAGTTAGGTCATTTTGTGTGCTCCGACTAAAAGTAGTCATCTACTCACGTAAGAAGCGATAGATTGACAGGCCGTTCCCCCTTCCGTGAGTAGAAAGATATCAGTCACGAGTTCCTAATCCCCTGTACCTATTATGTTACATCCCCACTTTTTTCGACCACTTATTATTTATATTATTATTTTTTTCTTTTTGCATTTTATTTTTGCATCTACACTCGTGACTCCCTCGAGATCTCAACTCGGGTTTTACAATTAATGCGATAATTCTGACCAAGCCTTGAAGGAATATTTTGACCCTCCCGATTTCACATTTAGACTCAGGATTTACATTCATTTAGATACATCTGAATGCGATAGAACTTAGGGTTAATTTAAAAAATTTTGATTAAATCTCGCAACTAGTCTCGGCTAGGTAGAAAGGGTGTCTTAGGCGCGAGCCTTTGCCTTTCCTTTCTTCAAATGTGATTCTCGAATCTTTTTCTCCCACTTTTTCGTAGACCAGAGTCGGAAAAGGGTTTTCAACATTTTTTTTTAAAATTTTTGTTTTTGTTTTGTTAAACGATTTTTCGGGTGACTTGGTACACCCTAACTCCATACTAAGTGGCGATTCCAATTTTAAAATAAAACCCTTTTTCAAAATTAGTTGGCCAAAACTGTAGTACTTTTAGTCCCGACCTTATTTTCTTTTAAAATACTATTTTTTCAAAATAACACTTTTTTCACCAAAAACTCGATTTTTTTGCACACACGCACAATTTTTGCAAAAACTTTATTTTTCAAAAAGGGTCACCGAACCGGACCACCTTTTCGAGACGCAACAGTCAAAATCCCACCGTGCTAACGATTTTGGAATGTGACAAATATAAAAAAAAAAAAAAAGAACTAGAAAAAGACTTCAGACAAATTGAAGCAAAATGCTAAAATTCCCAATTCTGCTAATCGGTCTTCTTCCTCAACAAAATTCCAATTTCTCTCCCCACTTACCTTTGTTCCTCTCTTGTTCTCACTGTATCTCTCTCTCTCTCTCTCTCTCATCTTCCCTATCTCCCTCTTCTTCTCTCTTCTCCGATCTTCCTCTGTGCTTCTCTTTTCTACTTCTTCTTTCTGCCTCTACTCTCTGTTCTTCCTCCGATTCTTTCTCTCTCATATCCTTACTCTCTGCCAGTTTCTCTTGTCTTCCTCCTTCCCTCCATCTACTCTCACTATCTTTTCCAGCTCTATTTATGATTCTTTCTTCGTTCTCTCTCTCCGAAACCCACTCGTTCTTCGTTTCTTTCCGTTTCACTTCCTCTTACCTACTCTCTCTCTCTCTCTCTCTCTTCTTCTCTCTACTTTTAGTTTCCTTACACCAGAGCCAATTTCTTTCACTCCAAATCAATTCTCTTAAACCAATATAAGTGTAAAAACTACCAAATTGGAACACGAATTTCTCCTACGCACAAGGGGTTGAGAAAATGGCCACAAATTTTACCTGGATTGAGAGGAGATGAATCTATTGGCCTGATGCTTGAGAGAGGCGAGATGGTTCAGATGTAGTGATCAGTAATGACCTTGGTGGTGGAGTGTGTTGGGCTCTTGATAAGAGTGGACAGCTGCTTCGGAGGTGAATGGAGGTGACGGTAGAGATTGGCAGAGAACTGGGATTATAGTGGTTTGATGAAGAAGGCGTGCGGTGCTTGCTGTTCTAGGTGGTGTTGAGATAACAATGGACTTGTGGTTTTGTCCGAGTGTGGGTTGTTTTAGGGTGATTGAAGTTGGTTTGCTGGAGTGATAATGGGTGGCTGGTGGTATGTGATTTCAACAATGAGGCTCATAGGTGGTGATTGGCAGCGATTTTAGGGCAATTTTGTAATTGTTTTTAGTGGTATTTTGGTAACTTAGGAGGGCTGAATTGGATATGGTGGTTGCAAGGGAGTTTGGTGATGTCTTGGTGGGCTTGATAGCTGCCAGTGGTTGAGGGAAATGGTGGAAAAGGAGAGGCACTGGTGGTGGAAATTTTTGGCAGTGGTTGTAACTAATTCGGTGGGTATGTGACTGGTCTGGATTGAGTGGCCTTGTGATGGTGATACCGTCTATGTAGTTGATGATTTGGGGGATGACAGATTGAGCTCATAGTACTTGGGCCAATTGGAGACTGTCATTAACAGATTCTTGATTGATTGTGGAATGACCAATGGTGGTGGTTTTGGTGGTTCGGCTGGGAATTGATCATGGTTGTTGTTGGGTTGTGGTTTGGGAGTGGAGTTGAAGGTTGGGGCTTGTTTATGGTCCTATTTTTTGTGACAAAAGAGGCAAATATGGTGAATTGGTGAGACAGTGGTTCTTGATGATGTGTGACTGGTTGCTGGTGATGATTAAAGGGCAACCTACTGGTGGTTTATTGGCTAGAATTATGGTACTGCGATGGGGATTGATGGCCGGTAATAATAATGGATGTGATTGAATTGCTGGTAATTTGACCATAAATATTGCTGAGTTGAGTCTAGCAGTTTGAGGACGGTTTTTGGGTCTATTTTAGACTGAAATTGGTGGTCTATTCTTGCAATTTCTAATTTTCTTGCCGTGATTTCAACAGGGGAGGGACTGTCTCTGATTGTTTGTGGTGGAGTTGAGTTATTGTGTGTGTTTGAGTGTATGAGCGTGTGTGTTTATGTGTGTATTGTGTGAGTTTGTGTGTTGTGCGTGTATCAGTATGTGTGATTGGTGTGAAGTGTGGGCTGGAATTTGTGAATTTGTGTGTCGTTTATGTGTAAAGTGTGTGTGGATGTGCGGGTATTACTGTGTGTCTAAGAGTATGTGACCTGTGTGCATTTTTTGTGTGGGCTAGTATGTGCTGGAAGGTGAAATTGTGTGTGAAGTGTGTTTGATGGTGTGTTTGTGAATTGTATGTGTGTGTGTGTATGTGACTGCGTGTTTTTTGTGACTGGAAAACTGAATTTGTGAAATTATATGTGGGAGAATATGAATCTACTGTGTCAGAGTTGTGTGTGTTGTACATTTGTGAGTATGTGTTAGTGTGTGAAAGAGAATGTCAGTGCTTGAATGTGCGTGAAGTGTGTAAATGCGTGTTTGTGAATCTACTGTGTGTTGTATGTGAAGTAATAGTGTGTAGTGTGTGAGAGAGAGTGTGAGTGTATGTAGTGTGTGAGAGAGAAGTATGTGAAGTGTGTGTTTTTGGTGTTCTAGGTGTAGGTTAAAAGTGTACTAATATGTGTTTTAAGTGTTTTAGGTGTAGGGTTGAAGATATACTAGTGTGTATTCTAGATGTTCTAAGTGTAGGTTTGAAGATGTGCTAGTGTGTATTTTAGGTATAGACTTGAAGATGTACTAGTGTGTATTCTAAGTGTAAGTTTGAAGATGTACTAGTGTGTGTTCTAGATGTAGGTTTAAAAATGAGTGTAGGAAAAAGAGTGCGTTTTTTGTGTTTTTGGTATAAAACTAAAAACAAAAAAAAAATCTCTATAGGCTTTGTATTTTTTTCCCTCTCTTTTTTTTTATCCCAAAAATAGTTATTTATAGTGTACAAAAGACTTATCTTTCAAGAAATTATTAAAAGACCAAAATGCCATTGACAATCAAATTACAACTTTATCCTTACAAAAAAAATTAAAAATCTATGTTCTCTCACAAAAATATTCAGAAGGCAAAATGACTGTTTTGCCTCTGTACTGTCAAAATATACGAAAAATATCACTTATATTTGAAAAAAATCACAAAATTTTAAAAATGTGTATAAAAGTACAAAAAAAAATTAATTTAAACCCCCCAAAACTTGCAAGGGAGTTTGGTGATGTCTTGGTGGGCTTGATAGCTGCCAGTGGTTGAGGGAAATGGTGGAAAAGGAGAGGCACTGGTGGTGGAAATTTTTGGCAGTGGTTGTAACTAATTCGGTGGGTATGTGACTGGTCTGGATTGAGTGGCCTTGTGATGGTGATACCGTCTATGTAGTTGATGATTTGGGGGATGACAGATTGAGCTCATAGTACTTGGGCCAATTGGAGACTGTCATTAACAGATTCTTGATTGATTGTGGAATGACCAATGGTGGTGGTTTTGGTGGTTCGGCTGGGAATTGATCATGGTTGTTGTTGGGTTGTGGTTTGGGAGTGGAGTTGAAGGTTGGGGCTTGTTTATGGTCCTATTTTTTGTGACAAAAGAGGCAAATATGGTGAATTGGTGAGACAGTGGTTCTTGATGATGTGTGACTGGTTGCTGGTGATGATTAAAGGGCAACCTACTGGTGGTTTATTGGCTAGAATTATGGTACTGCGATGGGGATTGATGGCCGGTAATAATAATGGATGTGATTGAATTGCTGGTAATTTGACCATAAATATTGCTGAGTTGAGTCTAGCAGTTTGAGGACGGTTTTTGGGTCTATTTTAGACTGAAATTGGTGGTCTATTCTTGCAATTTCTAATTTTCTTGCCGTGATTTCAACAGGGGAGGGACTGTCTCTGATTGTTTGTGGTGGATTTGAGTTATTGTGTGTGTTTGAGTGTATGAGCGTGTGTGTTTATGTGTGTATTGTGTGAGTTTGTGTGTTGTGCGTGTATCAGTATGTGTGATTGGTGTGAAGTGTGGGCTGGAATTTGTGAATTTGTGTGTCGTTTATGTGTAAAGTGTGTGTGGATGTGCGGGTATTACTGTGTGTCTAAGAGTATGTGACCTGTGTGCATTTTTTGTGTGGGCTAGTATGTGCTGGAAGGTGAAATTGTGTGTGAAGTGTGTTTGATGGTGTGTTTGTGAATTGTATGTGTGTGTGTGTATGTGACTGCGTGTTTTTTGTGACTGGAAAACTGAATTTGTGAAATTATATGTGGGAGAATATGAATCTACTGTGTCAGAGTTGTGTGTGTTGTACATTTGTGAGTATGTGTTAGTGTGTGAAAGAGAATGTCAGTGCTTGAATGTGCGTGAAGTGTGTAAATGCGTGTTTGTGAATCTACTGTGTGTTGTATGTGAAGTAATAGTGTGTAGTGTGTGAGAGAGAGTGTGAGTGTATGTAGTGTGTGAGAGAGAAGTATGTGAAGTGTGTGTTTTTGGTGTTCTAGGTGTAGGTTAAAAGTGTACTAATATGTGTTTTAAGTGTTTTAGGTGTAGGGTTGAAGATATACTAGTGTGTATTCTAGATGTTCTAAGTGTAGGTTTGAAGATGTGCTAGTGTGTATTTTAGGTATAGACTTGAAGATGTACTAGTGTGTATTCTAAGTGTAAGTTTGAAGATGTACTAGTGTGTGTTCTAGATGTAGGTTTAAAAATGAGTGTAGGAAAAAGAGTGCGTTTTTTGTGTTTTTGGTATAAAACTAAAAACAAAAAAAAAATCTCTATAGGCTTTGTATTTTTTTCCCTCTCTTTTTTTTTATCCCAAAAATAGTTATTTATAGTGTACAAAAGACTTATCTTTCAAGAAATTATTAAAAGACCAAAATGCCATTGACAATCAAATTACAACTTTATCCTTACAAAAAAAATTAAAAATCTATGTTCTCTCACAAAAATATTCAGAAGGCAAAATGACTGTTTTGCCTCTGTACTGTCAAAATATACGAAAAATATCACTTATATTTGAAAAAAATTACAAAATTTTAAAAATGTGTATAAAAGTACAAAAAAAATTAATTTAAACCCCCCAAAACTAATGAAAAATATTTAAAATTAAGAAATTACTGTTTTGCCTTCAAAATTGCTGACTTTCTTATTTTTATCTAAAAATCAGGATTTGATTCTAAATAGTAAGAAAATGTCTCCCAATGTTAGAAAACGAGCGGTGTATCAAAATTTGATATCTACAATCGATGAATGCAAGTTGGGCTAACAATTTGAAATGTAAATAAACAGATGCCGATCAGACTGTTGGACGGATGCATGACCTTTGGTTGACGAATGCAATGCAAAGTCTACTAACTTGAAATGTAAATAACAAATACCGACTACGTTGCTGGACGAATGCATGATTCTAAACTGTCAGGATTGATGAATGCAAAATTGAGTTGTTAACTTGAAATGTAAATAAATAGATGTCGACTAGGCTGCTGGATGGATGCATAATCTTGGGCTGTCAAGGTTGATGAATGTAATGCAAGGTCTAGGTTGCCAAAATTGAAAATGTAAACTGATGTCGTTCAGGCTGCTGAACAGATGTATGACCTTGGGCTACCAAGATTGATGGATGCAAAGTTTGGGCTGTCAAACTTGAAATGTGAATGCATGATCCTCGGTTGTTACAATTCATGAAATGCATTTTAACTAAATATCATAATTTTTCTTCTCTTTTTTTTTTTTACTTTTTTCTCTTTTCTTTTTTTTTTGTTGAAAAACATGAAAATAAATGGACTAATACAATGACTAATACATAATGACATAAGAAGAAACAGAATGCTAAAATAAGATGACTGAGCATGTAATTGGAACAACATGGTATCTAATGCTACAAATATAATTAATGAAAATTGAAAATAAAGCAATACTCAATGCAATGAATTGAACCTACCACAAACTAAAATTGAAAATTGACACCTAATACAAATATTGAGTCTACCAAGAACTGAAAATAATGACAATATCTACTGCTGACGATTGAGCCTACTGCAAAATGAAAAAATAAAAATCGGTACCCGATACAAAGATTAAGCCTGTTGAGAACTGAAAATAAAGATAGCTAAAATGAAAACATAATATGCAAACTATTAGGCACATTAAAATAACATGCAGTATACTGGACATATGCTAGATAATTATTAGAAAAAAATAAAATTTACAAATGGGGTGCGGACTGACAAATGAATGCATGAATGTGTGAATAAAAATGTAAAGTCAGAGTTGCCAGATTAAAATAAATAGAAATATAAACTCAACGGATAAGTTGGGGTCCAACGGACGAGATGGGGCCCAATGGACAAATTGAGACATAACAGAAATGTAAACTCAACGAATAAGTTGGGGCTCAATAGATGAGTTGGGATTTAACAGAAAAGTAAACCCAACAAACGAGTTGGGGTCCGACGGATGAGTTGAGATTTAATAGAAAAAGAAACTCAACGGACTAGTTGGGGCCCAACGGACGAGTTGAGATTTAACAGAAATGTAAACCCAATCGATGAGTTAGGACTTAACGGACGAGTTGGGATTTAACAGAAAAGTAAACCCAACGAACGAGTTGGACCTCAACGAATGAGTTAGAACTTAACAGAAAAGTAAACCCAACAGACGAGTTGGGGTCCAACAGATGAGTTGAGACTTAACAGAAATGTAAACCCAATCGACGAGTTGGGACTTAACGGATGAGTTGGGATTTAACAGAAAAGTAAACCCAACGAACGAGTTGGATCTCAACGAATGAGTTGGAACTGAACAGAAATGTAAACCCAATGGACGAGTTGGAACTTAACAAAAAAGTAAACCTAACGGACGAATTAGGGCTTAACGGATAAGTTTGGATTTAACAGAAATGTAAACTCAACGGACAAGTTGAGGCTCAATGGACGAGTTAGAATTTAACAGAAAATTAAACACAATTGGGGCCCTGTAATGTAATAGCATAAGTAACGCAACAGAAAAATAAAAATTTATTACCTTAATCATAGATTTTTTTGACATATTTATATGATTAACAAGGGAGTTTGCATGAAAATTACCTTAAATACATAAGATTTCTATACTATTAGGCAAAGATCTTTCGAAGAAGATGTTAGATCTACCACGAAAAAGCCCTCCAAGCGTAGAGACTCTAACAATATCCACACGAACAACTTCTTTGGGAACCTTGTAGACTTACTTGCTTTGACTTTTGAGTGCTAGCTCCCTTGAATTATTTAAGAACACAAGAAGAAGAAAAAATCTAACCCTTAGGAGAGAGAGAGAAATGCCTAGAGAGAGAGAAAGAGGCGTGCCTTTTCTTTCTTCAATTTTCTCTCACTAGTTTTCTTTTTGTATTTTTAATAATTCAAGAGTCAAAGCATGAACCTATTTATAGAGGAAGTATTCTAGTCTTTTAGGAAATAAAGCTAATTGGAAATCAAGAAGGTTTAGGCAACTTATTTTAAGCTAATCATTCTCCTTTAGGAAATCTATTTCATAAGGAAACCAATTAGTTACTTTATTTCTTTTAGGAAACTAATTTCCTGCAAGATTTAGAATATTTATAAATAAGTCCTTTAAGTTAATTTATCTCATAAATTAGCCCCATAAGTATCTCATACTTATCTTAATTACATTTTAACCCAAAGACTTTGTTCTTTATGTGTGTGACCCATTAGGTTCCATTCACGTTGGCAATAAGTATAAATTATAACTCATTAATTGAGCTAGATAAATTAAATACTTTTAATTTATCATTCATTCACTAATTAATCAATTCATACTTATAGATCGTGAGTGGCGTCTAGCAATGTATCATGACCACCCAAGTAAATAGGAAAGTTATATGGTAGACCATACCTTTCAATGACAATGTTACCTTGTAATTAATATCCTTTTACCACACTATATCCCAATTAGTCTAAAAGTATAGTGCATACTTTAACAATGACTAATTTATAATTTTTTGTTTCAGAAATGTAACTCTCCATGATGTATAATCTTGAAACTACTTCCAAGTTATACTATCACTTCTGCAGAAGATTTATGAGTTAATATTTCCAACAAGTGGCTATAAAGGGATATACTCTCTTATTAAGGAGTGGTGAATCCTATATCGATTACTCACTATCTTTCCATGCTTCAAACTATACCCAATCTCTAACCTATGGGCTACCTTTTTACGGGCACTAAGGAATAGAGTCAAAATATAGCAATTCACACTCAAGATACTATGCTAATCTTAAGTCAAAGAATCACTTACACCATTGCTATTAAGAGTTCAACCATTGGCACTATAGTTGAAACTCTTGGTGAATCAATCTAATGAACTTGTTCTCAAATAAACATCCACATACTAGCTTAAGTGTCACGCACACCATAGTCAATGAGATCAACTACTACTTACCATAAGTAGCGGCAAAGTATGTGCTAATCTATCCGCATTAATAATGTCCAATCTCATTAATACTATGACTAGGGATATTTAAGAATATGACTTTATGTATTAGAGTCTCATAATTGTAACCCTTACAATCTCTAATACACAGTCAGTATTCTAAGGACTTTATCAATCAAACAAGTAACATGAAAATACAAGTATAGACGATAAAGAAAAATACTACATAGATAAATATAACATAAATAAGTGTAAATATAAAACACTTTAAACCATCTTGGTTTTAGGGCATACACTAACAAGCCTAATGAATAAGTTGGGACTCAACAGAAAAGTAAACCCAACGGACGAGTTGGGGCTCAAGAAACGAGTTGGAACTTAACATAAAATGTAAACTCAACGGATGAGTTGGACCCAACGAACGAGTTGGGCTCAACGAACGAGTTGGGACTTAACAGAAATGTAAACCCAACAAACGAGTTGGGGCTCAACGGATGAGTTAGGAATTAACAGAAAAGTAAACCCAATGGACGAGTTGAGATTTAACAAAAATGTAAACCCAAGGGACCAGTTGAAGCCCAATGGACGAGTTAGGATTTAGCAGAAATGTAAACTCAAGGAACGAGTTGGTGCTCAACGGACGAGTTGGGAGTTGACAAAAAAGTAAAGCCAACGGACGAGTTGGGGCCCAACTCGTTTGGTGAAAAATGCGTTTAGAATGTGAATGACTATTTTGCCCCTCAACGCAATACTTATGGAAAAAATAGCAATTGTCTCTGAAAAAATTAGAAAAATTTAAAAACATGTCTAAAAATACGAAAAACAAATTTAAACTTAAAATGAGTCAAAATGGTATTCACAAGGCAAAATAACCATTTTACCCTTGAACTGACAAAATTTACAAAAAATAATAATTAATCCAAAAAATCACAAAAAATTCATATACATGTATGAAACTACAAAATATGCCTTTTGAACTCCAAAAATAATGAAAAAATATTTACATGCTAATTATTATTTTGTCTCCCAAAATTGTTGACTTTGTTCTTCATTTATTAAAAAATTAGAATTTGACCTCAAAAATATAAAAATGCTCCAAATGTTGAAAAAATAAACGATATGTCAAAATTTAGTGTATACAACAGTAGTGGGTGATCTTGATACACAACTACAACTTCTCACCAATAAATTCAGAACTTTTGTGGAAGGAATTCAAACTAACTTTACAACTATGGCAGCAGTTATGTCGAATGAGGATAAACATGAGCAATTAGTCTCCGATAGAAGGAATCAAGTGGTTGATGAGTTGTTGAAACTTGCTTTACCGAGTGGAGATGTAATGAATGCAACCAACATACTTTCAGAGCAGATTGCTAAGCTTCATGTGTTTTACAATCTTCTTGCAGAAACAAAAAGGCAATATGTGATTAACATCCTTTATCCTCCATCTACTCATTAAAGAATATACCTTATTGCTGGTTGGAAGATGATGAACTTGACGGCAATTTATTTTTGTTGTGGTGGTTGTTTGATGGATGGTGTGATTAGTCTTTTGAAAATTGTGGATTTTGAGTAATACTCTTAATTGGTATATTTTTTGTTCTTATGGAGTTTGGTAATAGCATGACCTTGATTTTTGGTTTGGATCTCCTCCTTTTGTTTATATATGTAAAGAGATATCCTTTATTATGAATCATTCCCTAATATAGAAAGCATTTATGGCTTGTTACTTGTGTGCATTATTTTGTATAGTTATGTTCATTATGTTGTGTAAATATGTGTTATTGTTGTGAGCTTGTCCATTTTGTATTGGATTTGTTATATTCTGAAAAGGCAATATTTGGATAGTTGTCTGCAGCCCTGGGGGTTGTCTTTTTTCTTCATCATCATGGTTATTGTTGTTATAAAGCTTTTTATGCCTATTTTGCACAGGTGAATGGGGAAGTCATCAAAGTAGCTTTTGCATAACTAATCTTTTTTTTTTTTTTGGAGAAATTGCATAACTAAACTTAGAGGGGCATTTTATGTGGCCCATGTTATTGCTTTTCTCACCAACTATTGGACAACGGTGAATTCGATATATTAGAAAACAGGGAGGTTGAGAATAGCTTAGAGCTTCTTTTGGAAAAGCTTTAGCTTTCTTGAAGAGATTTGAAAACATTTTAATAGGTGAACAATATAGTGCGGTTGTGTTTCTATTTTAGTGTTGTAAGTTTAATGATAACATACGATAGTATGTTGCAGGTGAACAATATAGTTTGAATTGAATGAACAATCACAATATGATTTGTACATGAAGTATGGTGAAAGGTTTAAGTTGTAAGTTTGAAAAAGAGGAGTTGGTGTGTGTATGCATACAATTATTCAGGTATTCATGTGTGATTATTTTATTTTATGATAAATTTTATATTAGGGGCAAAAATGAAATCTAATTGAATTTCATTTTGATACACTAATCCAACCAGGCAGCAAGAATTGGAATACTATTCATTCGAGTATCTGAACCAAGTAAAGAAATCGGAATGAAAATTTTCATTCAAATTCCAGAGTTTATAATTCCGATTTCGATCAATGAACCAAGTAGTCCCTAATATTTCAGACTTTAAGAGTTTTTAGAAATCCAAAAAAAGAAGAGTGCATCATTTGGCAAATTGAGAAAATAGTATACAATCCAGATTAAGAGACCATGCTTTGGGTTTGTTTATATTTGGGTATGGGAGTCGCATGTAATTCCCTATCATACCCATATTTAAATGGATATTATTGGGCATAATTCTAAATAGGCCAAATCCAATATTATTGGAACCTATTTTGCCAAATTAAATTTGGGCCTGGGATCTCAATGGTCTTGGGACACATTGCCGCATCTAGTAATTTAATTAGATTAAAATCCCATTATCTATGGTTGATATTAAATTTGATGGGATATTTTAGTAATAATGTCATTATCTGTTTTGTTGGAGATTGAATTTCACTTTTATGGATTAAAATATGCAAAATTTATAATATTTTTTATTTGGTAACAGTGGTAGTGCACAGTGACAAATGGTTATGATAGTGCATATTGATAAATAGTTGTGATGGTGTTACATAATAGTGGTAATTATGATACTTGATAGCGATAGCTTACGAGGTTAGATAATGGTGGTAGTTGTATTGAATGGCGCTCAATGGTGACGGCACTCAATGGTGGTATTAATGTGTGGTGGTTGTAATTGATAGTCATGGCGGTGATGATAATGCAATATGGTGGTGGTGGTGGTGCTAGAAGTGGTGGTATGTGGTTGTAGTAGTGGTGGTGGTAGTGGGGTTGATGGTACATGTGATGGTGATAAGGTCAAATTAGTCAATAATTTCATTACTCCAATCAAGAGTCATTCTTGAATAACTAATACTGTTGCCCCTTGGGATTATTTTATTCAATGTACAAGGGATTAATTCGATTAAACAGGATGTATAATTCCAATGCTTAAGAGGCAATCAAACATTAGATGACATAAAATTAGCAATTTAGTCTCGTATTATCTACGAACCAAATTCACCGCCAAATATTGCAAAACACTTTCTTTTCCCCACGAGGAATCTTCAATAACAGGATAAGAAGATTCGGGAAAGTCCCAAATGGTTAGGAAAGAAGATTTGTGCTGTCCCTCATGCTAGCACAAATGATACTTTGGTCAGGTAACTATTGAAACTTGGAAATGAATTTCAAATTATTAAATTGAGCACACATTGAAATTATAAGAAAAAGGGATGAATAGCAAATTTACTCCTAAACAACTTAATCCAAATTAATAGCTAGTTTATCCTTATTGAAAGATTTTATTAATATAAATAAATGTAAAATCTATAACTTGGATGTTTTTAACAAAAAAAAAAAATGTCCTTCACATAATTCATAGATAAATTTGAATGGGTGAGACTTTATGAAAAATAGGTAAAAACTGAGAAAAAGCCTTGAAAAATTATGCTATCCCAAAAATTGGACGAGAGTGAAGAAATTAAATGCATAATAAATAATATACGGAATCAAAGTTCCACAGTGTTCTAGGGAAAGACACAACAAAGCGGAAAAGTATACAATACATCACGTGGTGTAATTGAACCAATAATTTATCGCCATGTGACAATGGTGGGTCATACTTTGTATTATTTGGCGATGTGTGATTGGTTCTAGTGCACCACGTGGCACGCCACGTGACGCGCGTGGTGCACGCAATACTCACTCACAACAAAGCAGCCAAACAGAAACAGTATTAGAATAGAGAGGAGATGGTGATAGAAACGAGAGAAAAACAACGGTTGAGATGGAGTGGAAGCTTCAAGATCAAACTGGACCGTCTATTCACCCATATTTTATCTGCTTGGCCTTGTGCTTGGTTTGGTTGGGTGGTTGGAAGTGTTAAATAAGTAGGCAGGCAGTCGGACAAGCAGAAGCAGAAGCAGAAGCAGAAGCAGAAGCAGTAGCAGTAGCATAACCTAATAATAGAGGCACGCTGCACCTTCACTATAAGTTTCACTGCCAACACAATCGACTACTTGAAGAAGAAGAAGAAGATAAACCCCGCCCCCATTTCTCTTAATCACTAATAATCTTAATTAGACCCTGGCGCCAGCGGTTATCCTTTATCCACAAAGACCCATATTTTACTGTAAGTTTCTCTTCATTATCTCTCTCTCTCTCTCTGTGTTTGTCCTTGTAATGCTGCTTTCCTTTCAGCTTCAAGTTTTTTATAGCTGGCTTCTTTTGTTTGTCATTGTGGTGGTTTTTTTTTCTTTTTTTCTTTTTTTTTTGGGGGTGGGGGTGTGTTGGTTTTTCCTTTTCTTTCTGTTCCTTTATATTGTTTGGTAAAAAAAAAAAATGACATCTTTATCATTAACTTCTCACTGTCTCTATTACTTGTGAAAATGGTATCTCGTGCTGCTCTTATTGCTCCTTTTAATGTTAACTATGGATGAAAAGAAACTACTTTAGTAGGTTGTGCCTTTTTTTTTTAATTATTTTTTTTTTGTTTTTCTATTTAGTCTCTTATTTGCAGCTGTTGTGGTTCAAAGGACTCCACAGTTATCCGGACAGCTGAACTGTTATCTTATTTTATTGGTTTTTCATATTTGCTGATAATAGCGATTAGTTTACACAATTGCAAATGCTAATCCATTCGCCTAAAACCACCATATCTGAAGTTCATTCTACTGCTTTCAATCCTTTAACTACTCTAAAGATCCCAACTTGACTTGTTTGTTTGAGGGTCGAGTTTGTCAGGACAAGTGATTTGAGTTTCATCTGAAGATCCTCTTCTTGTGTGTTCTAATTGCTTATTTTGATGGATAGCTGAAGTATGTATTTCTCTTACATGTTTCAAGGAATAAATGGCATCAACTTTTGCTGCTCTGTCCTCGGTCAGTTCCTTGGCTGCTCCCAGCAGCTGCATCATGGATAATAAACTTGCAACTTCTTCAAACAAGTTATCATCTTTGGCTTCGATATCTTCAAGCACATTTGGAAGGAGAAGAAATATTGTCCTGAGGAAGACACGCTCTTCCCAGATTACAGCAGCTGCCAAAGAGTTGTATTTCAACAAGGATGGCTCTGCCATTAAGAGACTGCAAGTGGGTTTTGAACTCTAACTTTATCTTTTGGACACTGTATAGTTGACATGTTAGAATTTCTAATTGCCTTTTTCTGCTGTTGGCAGATTGGTGTTAACAAGCTTGCAGATTTAGTTGGGGTTACCTTAGGTCCAAAGGGCAGAAATGTTGTTCTTGAGAGCAAGTATGGTGCCCCCAAAATTGTCAATGATGGTGTCACTGTGGCCAAAGAGGTAAACCAAAACTTAATTTATTAACTCGTATGCATTCTGTTCGCAATGAATCGCCTTTCGTATATTCTGTGATGGTCAGCGCTTTAAAAGTTGTTGAGTAGCATATTACCAAAGCTTGAAGTTGTCAAATGCAATATCTTAGGACATAATTTAGCTCCTTCTGCATCTTCCTGTATGGTATGACATTTTTAACATGTCACAGTTGGTTTTGAAGATTTTCCTGTTTCTCATGTTCTCCTTGAAGTACAGTCTTTCTCAGAATTTCTTTGTGGTATTCATCTTTTAGGTTGAGTTGGAAGATCCTGTGGAGAATATTGGTGCTAAATTGGTGAGACAAGCAGCTGCCAAGACCAACGACTTGGCTGGGGATGGGACAACAACGTCTGTTGTTCTTGCACAAGGTCTAATTGCAGAAGGTGTCAAGGTCGGTTTGGCCTTCAAGTCTTGTACACGTCTGGGGAGTGTGGATTTTAACAATTTTAGCAAGTTGGCTTATACCTGATACCCCATATGCAGGTGGTAGCAGCTGGTGCAAACCCTGTTCTGATTACCCGTGGCATTGAGAAAACAACAAAGGCTTTGGTGTCTGAGCTCAAGACAATGTCAAAAGAGGTAATAGAGTGATTAGAGACTTAAAAAGGATTTTGATATATATATATATATATTTTTTGTTGTGTGTAATTCTGGTGAAAACTTGGATCCCATGTGATGCTTTTACCTAAGTAAATTGTGCACAAACATCTCCAGGTCGAAGATAGTGAACTGGCTGATGTGGCTGCGGTAAGTGCTGGGAACAACTATGAAGTGGGAAACATGATAGCTGAAGCTCTGAGCAAAGTTGGTCGGAAGGGTGTTGTGACCCTTGAGGAGGGAAAAAGTGCTGAGAACAGTCTACGGGTTGTTGAAGGAATGCAATTTGACCGTGGTTACATCTCGCCTTATTTTGTCACTGACAGTGAGAAGATGGCTGTTGAGTATGAGAACTGCAAGGTAGTGTCTTCTATCATTTTGTTTGTTAGAGTGTGATCAGTTTGCAGGTCATGCTCATGGTTTTTTTTCTTTTTTTCCCTCTCCTGGTTGCTTTAGTTGCTGTTGGTGGACAAGAAAATAACAAATGCAAGGGATCTTGTTAACGTCTTGGAAGATGCTATTAGAGGTGGTTATCCTGTGCTGATAATAGCTGAAGATATTGAGCAAGAAGCTTTGGCAACTCTAGTGGTGAACAAGCTCAGGGGGGCACTGAAAGTGGCTGCTCTCAAAGCTCCTGGATTTGGTGAACGGAAATCCCAGTATCTTGACGACATTGCAATTTTGACCGGAGGTAATCTCATTCCTTTATATTCATCCAATTGCTGTTCTTTGTTCCAGCCCTCTTCCGATTCTTTTATTTTTCTGTTCTTGTCACCCAATTTGATTGTTAACTGCCTTCTTCCTTTTGACACTCAGGGACTGTGATTCGGGATGAGGTAGGCCTTACCCTGGACAAGGCTGATAAGGAAGTCTTAGGCCATGCCGCTAAGGTGGTACTAACTAAGGATGCTACAACAATTGTTGGTGATGGGAGCACCCAGGAAGCCGTAAACAAGCGTGTTGCACAGATTAAAAACCTCATAGAAGTGGGCACTTTTCTCAAGCGCAGTTGTGCTCTTTTTTGATTAATATACCAATCATGATTATGTATGGTTGTTTTAAGCAGGCAGCAGAACAAGAATATGAGAAGGAAAAACTAAATGAACGAATAGCAAAACTGTCAGGAGGTGTTGCTGTAATTCAGGTAATTTGTGTATAAAATCATCTGGACACTGTACCTGACTTTGGGGGAGTCTCATGAATCTAACCCCTCTGATGTTACAAGTAAAATAATAAATGTATCCAGAATCTTGTCACTGATTGTGATGTTGCTATTGAAGGTGGGTGCACAAACCGAAACTGAGTTGAAAGAGAAGAAACTTAGGGTTGAAGATGCTCTTAATGCAACAAAGGTAAGCTTCTAGTAGAGTTGTTTGTTTGTTCTGTTAAGAAGCTTATGTTTTCTTGTGATGCCAGATGTATGATAGGAATTTGTAGTAAATTTGATTCCTATTTGACTTGTAGGCAGCTGTTGAGGAAGGTATAGTTGTTGGTGGTGGATGCACTCTTCTGCGACTTTCTTCAAAGGTTGATGCCATTAGGGAGATTTTGGATAATGATGAAGAAAAGGTAAATCTGTGCTGGATTTCTGTGATTTGCTTTTTGATGCTGGCTGAATTTTCATCTGAAAACTGGTCAGCATCGTGTGGACTTGGCTGATTCAATCTGTTAGTACAAATGGTTTGTCTTGTTGCTAAGGGATGTTCGCTCTGATTGCAGGTTGGAGCTGATATAGTTAAAAGAGCTTTGAGCTACCCCTTGAAGTTGATTGCTAAAAATGCTGGTGTTAATGGCAGTGTTGTCAGTGAGAAGGTATGCGAGTTGTGTATACATAATATCTGGAAAGGGAAATAACATATTGTGATTTTTCTGTGTGTTCCTCATTTATGATCAGCTAGTTTGGTGATATATATGTTGCTTGTTTTTTCCAGGTGCTTTCCAGTGAGAACACAAAATATGGATACAATGCTGCAACAGGAGCCTACGAGGACTTGATGGCTGCTGGAATAATTGATCCAACGAAGGTTAGTTATCTGAGATAAAACTTTGTAGTTGGTTAAAGAACTACAATTTAAGAGAGTGAAGTGGATATTCTTAATTTTTGGTCCATGTAAATTGAAGAGCAGAGGATTGACCTTTTTCCTCTGCATTTTAAGTTCATCTGTTGGCTTCAAGGTCCAAATCTTAGGAATATCTATGGGAACTTTGTCCATGAAAGCGCGATGACACTAACTCTGGGATCAACAATTGTTGAGTCATGTTTTTGTCGACAAGGTGCCCCTCCTTAACAAAATCTTGGCTTTCACTGTTGGGATTGAGTCCATATTAATTTTGAGAAACACTAACTTCTGGTTTCATTTCCAACCATATAACCTTATGCCAGCGAATGATACATTAACCTTCTATGCATATATTTGTCTTTTGCTTTCTTTGGCATCTTTTCATTCTTGACCAGTTGTCTGACCGTTAGGCTTCTGCTTTAATTGGATTTATCCTAGAGCATAAAACTGTTAAATGTATGGTACTAATCTCGTTGATGGGATTTTTGTCCCTGTACAATATGTTGTTTGTGTATTGACATGAGATGTCTTTTTTCAGAGGCAGCTTGAGAAACGCTTCGGTAGGCTTTATAAATGTTTGCACTAGTTTTGGCCAGAAGTTTGACCAAAAACGATTTTGTTCATGTGCATCCTAAGTAGTTAAATACTGACTACAAAATAAATCATTAAGTCACGGGCCGCCTAGCATTCAGAGGCATGCATCGATGTCGATAGTGTCTTGTTCACATTAACAAATACAAACTTCTCTTAGTGAATTCTTTTAGCAAGTTGAACATGGTCCAGCAGCGTTCACTTATGGTCTGGGAATAATTCATCCTATAGCCAATAGGAAATATCATACTCCTGTCTTTTTGTTGGTAGAAAACTTTGTTCAATTTTACAAAAATAGTGGGCGTGTAAGTTGATATGTTACAACATCTTTGCTTGTAATATTGGGGCTCATAGTTTCTGTAATTTTTGAATTCAGGTGGTCAGATGTTGCCTAGAGCATGCAGCATCTGTAGCGAAGACATTTTTGATGTCAGATTGTGTGGTGGTTGAAATAAAAGAGCCAGAACCAGTTGCTGCTGGAAACCCAATGGATAACTCAGGTATTTGCCTGCCCATGCAAGTGCAAGTGATTCCCCCCCTCTTCCCCTTCCCCCTCCTCCTCTCTCTCTTCTTCCTCTTCCTTCTCCTCTTTCTGTATTTATTTTTTATTTTTTAAAAGAACTAAAGCATGGATGCGGTATTGAAGTTCCATCATGGTCTTCTTTGCCAGGATATGGTTACTAGGTACCTAATGCTGAGGTGCAGCTTAGGAGGTTTGCTGGCGGATAATCAAATAGAGTCCTCCATCGTAGTGGTAATTAACGAAGTTCATTGATTACGAAGGAGGTCATGAATTTTGTAAATTTAGTTATTGTTTGTACGAGGAAGTTTAGATCCCGGATGGTGGTCAAGCCTACCTGGATGCGGAATCTCTGTACTTGCAAAATTCAATATATGATTGCTTTGTGATTTGGATGTTGAATAATAAAAATTTTTTATGTTAATTGTTCGTCTCTCCTGAACATATCATGGCGCTCTCTCTATTAGGTGGCATGTATGGTTTGTCGTTAAAATTGCCTGCCTTGCTGTGACGACTTGGAAAAGTGTAATCTCTTGTACTATCAGCAATGAAGGATGTGAAGGTGGCTGATTTTGTAAATTCATTTACAGATAAATATTGCATCTCTGCTTGTAGTTTTTGAGAGTTTGCAAGCGCTAATGTCCTGCAAATGCCATGTGAAGGTGATATTCTAGCAGCCATTGATCCCCAATTCCTATTTCATTGTTCCAAGTCACTACTTATCTGACCTTGCGTAATTGCAATAACAGAGTAGGAGCGTAACAAATGGGTTCTCTTGTTGGCTTTAACTGGACTGCGGTTACATAGTAACTTTTTGAAATTAGAGTCGGTGCGGGATATTCGGTTGTGCCACAATTTCAAAAGGGGTGAATTATGTGATTTTAACTAAATTTCAAAAGGGGTGAATTAAGTGATTTTAACTAGGGAATGGGGAGTCCTTGATTTGTCCAAACATTTGCTAGTGTCACTTGCTCTGTTTTGAGTCAAATGCTCATTTTTTTCATCTTACTAACTACTTCTTGTTATGAGAGAATTAAATAATGATGATAGATGTCTGTAATTATTTCAAACCCTTAAGCAAAAAAATTATATCATTGTCTTTTAGTTAGATAATAGTATATCGTTATCTCTCAGTTGGATGATAGTTTATCACTATTTTTTAGTTGCTGATGAGATTTTATCATTATCTTATAGTTATTTGATATAATTTAAAATCTCCAGTATTTCCCTAAAAATAGGAGTCACCCCCTCTTGTATCAAACACACAGAATTCATTTGAGTAATTAAAGAATCTCTCCCATCTATTTCTCTATGCTTTTGTTTATTAGTTTCTTATATTTCTTAGCATAGTGTTCACGATAGATCCAATATTATATTAGCATTAGTTTTATAACACGTTATCAGCACGAGACTCTACCGGTGTTGGATCAATCACTGGACATCTGCTTGGGAATTCTTGTCAACTGTTTGAGGTAATTTCTCTCTTAATTTATTTTCATATTCTTGATGGCTAACCTTCCAAAACAAAAATTCATGCCTCTTAATATCTTTGGCAAAAACTACTTATCATGAACAATGGATGTAGAAATCCACCTTGAATCTATGGGTGTTGGCAAGACTATTGCCAAAGATAATGATGCAACAAGTCAAGATCATGCCAAAGCCATGATTTTTTTCCGTCATCATCTTGATGAAGGATTAAAATTAGAGTACCTTACGGTCAAGAATCCACTTGAGCTCTGGATTATTTTGAAAGAAAGGTTTGACCACTTGAAGTTGGTTGTCCTTCTGAAAGCTAGATATGATTGGTTCCATCTAAGACTGCAAGATTTCAAAACTATTGGTGAATATAATTCAGCCATGTTTAAAATTACCTATCAATTGAAATTATGTGGTGGAAAATATAACTGATGAAGATTTGTTGGAAAATATATATTCTACCTTTCATGTCTCGAATGTGCTCCTGCAGTAGCAATATCGAGAGAAAGGATTTACAAAATATTCTGAGCTTAGTGCATGTCTTTTACTGGTTGAACAAAATAATGAATTATTACTCAAAAATCATAAGTCTCGGCCAATTGGTACTAGTCCATTCCCTGAAGCGAATATGACTTAATCCTCAAATTTTGGACGTGGTCATAGAAGGCCTGTGGACGTGATCGTGGTCATGGACGCGATCGTGGCAGACATGCACCTTACCACAACGATAACAACCGTGGCAAGAAACAAAATGATCCCCAGAAGTCAGATCACAAGAAAAATTATGAAGAAAAATGCTATAAGTGTGGTATGGAAAGTCATTGGTCTTGTACTTGTCGTACGGCAAAACATCTTGCTGACCTCTAGCATGCATCAATAAAAAAGAAAGACAAAGATGTCAAGACAGATATTGTTGATCAAAATAATGTCTATGACAATAATGATACTGATATGACACTTGATCCACACCTCGATGTAGTTGATTTCTTTAATGATGTAATTTAGTTATGTTATTTCAGTACATTGTTATTTTAATTTCTGCATCGTTCACGTAATTTTCATTTATGAATAATAAAAGTTCATTCAATTTAGTGATGTCTATTTTATTTGTGATTTTTCTATCATTTCCTGAAGAAATGAGTGCCAAACATTTGGGATCAAATAATGGTGATAATTTTTGTCTTATTGATAGTGCTACTACTCACATTATCTTGAAAAATAAATAATACTTCTCCAATTTAGAATTGGGAGAAACAAATATCAATACGATAAGTGGTAGTGATAAATTAATAGTAGGCTCCGGAAGAGCCACTATATTCCTTCCTAATGAAAGCAAATTTATCATAAATAATGCACTGCTTTCTCCCAAGTCTCGACAAAATTTATTAAGTTTTAAAGATATCCGCCGAAATGGATATCATATCGAGACATTAAATGAGACAAATGGAGAATATTTATTAATTACAAATACCATTATTGGAAAGAAATGTGTATTAGAAAAGTTGTCTTCGCTCTCTTCTGGCTTATATTATACAAAAATAAGTGCAGCTAAAATTAATCACCTAGTAGACCAGAAGTCTACTGATTCCAATGAATTTATGATTTGGCATGGTTGCCTTGGACATCCTGGTTATACAATGATGAGGCGAATAATTGAGAATTCACATGGCTATTCATTGAAAAGGTCAAAAAGTGTTAAAAATAGATGAATTTTCATGTGTTGCTTGCTCCCAAGGGAAATTAATTGTTAAACCATCACTAGTCAAAGTGGAAGTTGAATCTCTTAAATTTTTAAAATGGATTCAGGGAGACATATGGGCCTGTAGATCCACCAAGTGGACCATTTAAATATTTTATGGTGCTAATTGATGCATCAATTAGATGGTCCCGTGTATGTTTATTATATACTTGTAACCAGGCGTTTGCGAGATTATTTGCTCAAATAATTAAATTGTGAGCACAATTCCCTAATTATCCAATTAAGAAAATTCATTTAGACAATGCTAGTGAATAAACATCACATGCATTTGATGATTACTGCATGTCTATTGGAATAACTGTTGAACATCCTATAGCTCATGTTCATACACAAAGTGGACTAGCAGAATCATTTATTAAAATGTTGCAATTAATTTCTACACCTTTATTAATGAGGTCTAAACTTTCGTTATCTGTTTGGGGACATGCAATTTTACATATTGCAACACTAGTGAGAATCAGATCGACTAGTTATCATGACTATTCCCCTATGCAATTAGCATTTGGTCATGAACCCAATATTTCTTATTTGAGAATTTTTAGATGTGCAGTTTATGTTTCCATTGCATTGCCACAACGTATTAAAATGGGCTCCCAAAGAAGATTGGAGATATATGTCGGGTATGAATCACCTTCGATTATTAAATATATTGAACCATTAATAGATGATTTATTTACTGCAAGATTTGCAGACTGTCATTTTGACGAATCACATTTTCCGACATTAGAGGGAAGAAAAGATCAACCGAAAAAGGAAATCAATTGAAAAATAAAACAAAATTTCCTTGATCCTCATACACAACAATGTGAATTGGAAGTTCAAAGAATTATACATTTGGAAAAGGTTGCAAATCAATTACCAGATGCATTTAATGATTTCAGAAGAGTTATTAAATAATATATTTCGGCTGAGAACGTCTCTGCTAAAATTATTATCCCAGAAGGACAAATTACAAGTACTAATGAATCTAATGCACGCCTAAAGCATTGTAGACCTATCGGTTCAAAGATAAAATATTCAAAAGAAAAGAAGATGGAACAATAATAGTGACAAAATTCAACCTCTTGAAGAGGCTGTTCTTGAAGAGTTAGCTCCTGAAGAGCATACACATGAAGAAAATAATAATTTAGAAACTTCAATAAATTTTATCACTGTGAGAAAATATTGGAATCGAAAAGAAATAATTATTGATAATATTTTTGCATATAATATTGCATCTTGATATTATGAAAGATGACGCGGATCAAAAACCTAGAACAGTTGATGAATGTCGGCAAAGAAATGATTGGTCAAAATGGAAAGATACAATCCAATCTGAATTGGATTCCCTGGCTAAAAGAAAAGTTTTTGGACCTGTAGTCCAAACACCAGAAGATGTAAAGCCAGTGGGATATAAATGGGTATTTGTGAGAAAAAGACATCAGAAAAATGAAATTGTAAGATATAAAGCAAGACTTGTAGCCCAAGAATTTTCACAAAGACCTAAATTTGATTATGATGATACATATTCACCTGTAGTGGATGCAATCACATTGAGATACTTGTGAGTTTAGCAGTGCGTGAAAAACGTAGTCACTGCTTATTTATATGGGAATCTTGATAATGATATTTACATGAGAATCCCTGAAGGATTCAACATGCCGAAAGCATGTAAATCAAATTCTAGAAATTTTTATTCTATTAACTTACAAAGTTCTTTATATGAGCTCAAGCAATCTGGACATATGTGGTATAACCGTTTAAGTGAATGTTTAATTAAAGAAGGTTATACCAATGACCCGATATGTCCATATGTTTTCATAAAAAACAATGGGTCAAAGTTTGTTATTATTACTGTATATGTTGATGATCTCAATTTAATTGGAACTCCTGAAGATCTCCAAAAGGCAGTTGAATATTTAAAGAAAGAATTTGAGATAAAAAATTTTGGAAAAACTAAATTATGCCTTAGTTTACAAATTGAGCATCTAGAATGTGAAATTTTTATCCACCAAACTACTTATATCCAGAAGGTATTAAAGCGGTTTTACATGGATAAAGCACATCTATCGAGTATCCCAATGGTCGTCCGATCATTTGATCTTGCTAAGGATCCTTTTAGACTACAAGAGGAAGATAAAGAGATACTTGGTCCTGAAGTACCATATCTCAGTACAATTAGTGCACTAATGTATCTTGCTAATTGTATAAGACCAAATATATCATTTGTTGTGAATTTATTAACAAGATTTAGCTCATCTCCTACCAGACGAATTGAAATGGTATAAAACATATTTTTCATTATCTCTAAGGAACAATTGACCTTGGTTTATATTATTCATATAATTCTCGACATGAATTAGTTGGTTATGCTGATGCTGGTTATTTATCATGCAAACACCAAAATTTGACACACTGTTTGTTTCAACATTGGGTGTATTTTTATATTTTTTGGGGTCAAATTTTAATTTTTTTAATAAATGGGGAACAAAGTCAACAATTTTTTTGGGGGGGGGGGGGAACAATAATTAACATGTAAATATTTTCTCATTAGTTTTGAGGTTCTAAAGGCATATTTTGTACTTTCATATACGTTTATGAATTTTCTGCGATTTTTTGAATTAATTATTATTTTTGTAAATTCTATCAATTCAAGGGCAAAATGGCCATTTTGTCTCACAAACACTATTTTCGCTCATTTCAAGCTTTAAATTTGTTTTTCATATTTTTAGACATGTTTCTAAATTTTTTTTGATTTTTTTAGGACAATTGCTATTTTTCTATAAATACTGCATTCAGAGGCAAAATAGTCATTTTACACCCTGAGTGCATTTTTCATCAATTTTCATGTTCTAAATTTATTTTCTGAGGTTTTAAGCTTATTTTTAATTTTTAAAAATTTTTCGAGGCCAATAGCTATTTTTCTGTATATTTTTATTTGTCCAAGGACAAAATAGTCATTTCGTACTCTGAATGCATTTTTTTTTTTACCAATTTTTGAGTTTGAAATTCATTTTTTAGGATTTTAAGCTTATGTTTAATTTTTGACAATTTTTCAAGGTCAATAGCTATTTTCTGTTTATTTTGTCATTACAAAGGCAAAATAGTCATTTCACATCCCGAATGCATTTTTGGCCAATTTTAATCTCTAATCATTATTTTTTAAAATTTTGAAATCTGTTTTGAATTTTTTGGCGAATCTTGGAGTTTATTGTCATTTTTGTATTAATTTTGATTTTTTTGTATGCAAGTATTGTTTTTAGGATAAAATTAGAATTTTATTGTCAGTGATATTTTGATTATTTTTGGGTATTCTTGGAGACCAAAACTACTAGACTCTATAAGTACCCCATTGAAAATAAAAAGAGAAAAAAAATAAAAATTCCTAAAACACACTCTTGTCCAAATCCAAAGAAACAAGATCAAAACACCTACTACCTTACCAAAAAATACACACTCCATCTCCCAGTTACTGTTCACCGCCATCTTCACCCTTGGCTGCTGTTCATCATCTTCTACTGTTCATCAAATCTTCGAGTAAGCTTCAAAAGTAACACCTTATCTTGTTTTATTTTCTTTCGTTCTTGATTCATTTCATTTTCTTCCATTTTTACTATAAAAATCTGACTGAATGTAAAGAGAAAAAACCATTTGTATTGTTTGAAAGTTTTGATTGAATTTTAGATTTTTTATCTGGGTTTATCTTCTTGTTTTTTGCTTTATTTCTGGGTTTGGGTCTGGGTTTTAATTCACCGTAACTTTCATTTCCATCTCCTTCACCCCTCAACCGTCCAGTCATCAGCCCATTCACCACCAGTCACCGGTTCCATCCAAAGTCACCACCATCACCTCTATAGCCAGCAACCAAAGTTCAGGTTGCAGACTAATCAAAACCTGCAGAAAATGACAACAATACACAGCCCTGCACCATCAATTTCATCAGCCATAGTCAAAGCCACCACCACCAATTCAACCTTCTACTACCCCTGTTGCTGCCCGAATCTCCTCATCATAGCCATCAAATGACATTCAATCAGTAGCCCTCTGTCTCCAACCTCACCATCACCACAGTAAGAACATAGCTACACAGTCCAAACGACAGCCTCATCAATCAGAACCTCCTCCACCATCAAACCACTGCCCCCTTGCATCCACCACAACAACAACCTTTCACCCCAAATCAACTCCCCAGAAACACAGCCACAACCAGGAACTCCACCATTTCCACCTCCCAATCACCGCACAACTAGCCACCACAACCTGCCAAAAAAAAAAAAAAAAGAAGCCCAATTTCAACAAAATAACAATCAGCAACCATCACCACTGCACATAACAAACCAACCATCACAATTCCCACCAAATTCAGCCAATTTCCATCTCCATCACCGCTAATACAACTCCACAAACCACCTGTGCCAAGCCAACAACAGCCCAAATTACCACTAAGACAGCTTATTAACGCCTAAAAAAAAAAAAAAAAAAACAACAACAAAGTCCTGCAGCAAATCCACTGAATCACCCAAACCATCCCTTTGTTTCCACAGCCATCAATCGAAAACCAATCCACCCCTACCACCATCTAGTCTAGTTTTACCTAGGAAGTCTTCGATTTAGGGGTAATTGATTCTGTATCCAGATGAGAATCACTGAGAGTGAGAGAAACGGAGCAAGGAGAGAACAGGGGAGAAGCAAATAGAGAAAATAGTGACAGAGAGGGAGCTGGAATTCAATGAGAAGAGAAAGAGAGAGAAAAGGGGGTGAAGAACAGATGAAAGGCAGAGAGAGAACCAGAGGGAGAGAGAATAGGAGAGGAAAGAGTGAAAACAGAGAGCAATAGAGGAAAGAAAGATGAAAGAAATAGAGAAGAGGGACTGAGAGAAAAACGGCGAGGGAGATCGAGAATAGAGAAGAAGACCAGAGAGAAGAGCAAGCTAGAGAAGAAGAAAGAAAATAAAGGAACAAAGAGAGAAGGAAGTGCGAAGAAGAGAGAAAAGAGAAAGAGGGAAGAGACTGACTGGGGGAGACGGAAATTTGGAAGTTGTCTGTTAAGTGGAAGCAAAAGAACATGGGAATTGGGGGATTTTTGGGAAATTTCATGCTTGGGTTGATGAATATAGGCCTGTCAACGGGTCGGGTTCGGATCGGAATTAAACATTCCGGATCCGAACCCGTTCAAGTAAAATTGTTCCGGATTCGACCCGAATACCCGACGGGTCTTACACTTAATTTCCCAAACTCGGGTCTGCCAGGTCCGGGTCCTCCCGGGTCCGGGTTCGGATCCAACCTCACCATTATCACCAAAGCACCACCAACCACCTACCTCTACCACCACCGCAACACCAACACCAACACTTTCACATTACACCAGTCATCACAAACAAAATCAACCACTCACCTGCACACACAATCACTCAACCACACTGATGAACCAAACACTTGATCACACTGATAAACCAAACAAAAGCACTGCACTGAACCAAACAAGAAAATATTCAAAAATTAAAACCAAACTGATTTCTCTAAAAGCCAAAATTAAACCACGAACACATCCAATACTCAACTTATCAAAAGAAAAACCAAGTAAAAAAAAAAAAGAAAAAAAATACAATCACTAAGTCTGTATATACCCCAAAAATTAAACAAAAAAATACCCACAAAAAATAATGAAAACTCATCTCTCCAAAGACAAAAAAAGTACGAGATCCATAAAAATTTAACGAAAACCCATCTATTTAAACAAAAAAAAAATGATTAGTGACAAGTAGAGATGAAGATGAAACAAAATTAAGAAAAGGATTCAAGTCGTTGCAAGCAACTTCTCCCATGAGGTAATTCCTTGGCTATTGATTAGTAAGATTGTGAAAGAAATCTACAAGAGTACAAGAGTGAAAGATATTGAAGAGGGAATGAAAAGCAGGTGACAAGAAAAGAAAAGAAACGGCACGAACTTCTCCCATGAGGTAATTCCCTGGCTATTGATTAGTAAGATTGTGAAAGAAATCTACAAGAGTACAAGAGTGAAAGATATTGAAGAGGGAATGAAAAGCAGGTGACAAGAAAAGAAAAGAAACGGCAGTGGCGTGTAGGTGAAAAGAAAAGATAAGAAACGGCGGTGGGTTGGATAGATAGGAGAAAGAAAAGAAATGGCAGAATTTTTTTTTAGTAGGGTTTGAAGTGTTAAAAAATTATATATATTTAATAGTTATTTTCTAAACGGGTTCGGGTCTAATCCGGGTCGGAATAGAATATTCCGTATCCGACCCGCTTTTTATTAGGAATAAACGGGTCCGGATTCAGGTTCGGGTAAACGGAATTATATTTATACCCAAACCCGAAAAAAATGACGGGTTCGGGTCAGGTCCGGGCTTAGACCCGGACCGTTGACAAGCCTAGATGAATAGAAGACAATGAATTTGGGGGTTATTATTTTAACACTCTCCTTTTGTTATGCATCTGTTTAGTTTTGGATCTAGTTAGTTAGTTAATTTAGTTTTTTGTTTTGTTGATTTAGTCATTTGGTTAATTAATTTAATTTTAAATTTAGTTAACATTTTAGGTGTTTAGTAATTTTATTTATAATGAATACTTATGTCAACATCCTTGTGTTTTGAGTGTAGATACCAAATTTTGACATACCTTTTGTAAAAAATATGTGTGTTACTTTATTTTAGGGGATATTTTTTATTTTTTTGGGGGTCGAGTACAGTTTTCGCGTATTATATCTAATTCGTCGTACCAGGGGCAAAATGGTAATTTAACCATGTAAATATTAGTTTATTTTATTTTATTTTATTTTTCTAAATATGTAATTTTACTATTTTTATCATTATTTATGATTTTAATGATTTTCGGGAGTCATTTATTATTTATTTAAAATTTTAGTATTTTTAATTCAACGGCACGTTTTCCAATGCATTATTTTTACAAGAATTTTCAAGTGAAAAATTTTATATATGCATTTTGAATACTCATAAATTTTCTGTAAAAATCTCATAATTTTTAGATGTCGTTTAGTATTTATTTAATTTTTGTCTTTTTATTTATCAAAGGCACTTTCCCAAGAATGCGTTAATCTTAAAAATTTTGAGTGAAAACTTTAGTATATGTGTTTTATGGGATAATATATTTTGTGTAAAATTTTTTGTGATTTTTAAAAGTCATTTATTATTTTTGTGATTTTCATAAATTTCATAATTTTTGTCATATTATGTCACGATTTTCCAATGCACATTTATTTAAAAATTTTTTGTGAAATATTTTATATGTGCATTTAATATATCTATAGATTTTATAATTTTTACAGACTATTTTGTATTTATTTCAAATTGTATTTTTTTGTCTATGACATATTTTTCAATGATGATTAATTTTAAAAGTTTTAATTTTTATTATTATTGAACTTCCTTTTTTTTCTAATAATGCTGAATTTTAGTTATAGTTTTATTTTATTTTATTTTTTTATTTTTTAATTCTAGAGAGTTCATAGGATTTTTTTATTTTCATTCTAATTTTCTTCATTTTCTCACATGTTTTTTTTTCTTTTTTCCTTTTCCTTTCTTTTTCCTTTTCCTCTTTTCTTTTTCTTTGCAAATTTCAAAAAAATAAAAAAAAAAAGAAGAAAAGGCGGGGAGCAGGCTGCGTTTTGCAGCCTGCTACAGCAGCAAAATAGCTGCTCAAGCTGCAAAACAACCTCATGGCCATACTTCTAGCCATCCCCTATCACCAACTCCGCCTTCCCCTCAGCAGATTTTGAGGGATTTGAAGGGATTTTGTTCATTTTTCCTCACTTCTTCATCATCATTCTATCTGCATCTCCCTTACCACCCGCAACTCATTCACCTACAGCTCACACATACACACACCTGCAAATTCATTCCACAAAACACACTATCATCTCACCCTCTCGGACTCCCCCTCGGCATTGGTTTGCACACACTCATTAGACAAAAAAAAAAAAAAAACTCACAATCCACTCACAGATCACTCTCTCTCAGTCTCCCTCATTCCCTCTGCCTCCCCTTCCCTTGCACAAGCAACTCACACAGACATCATACACGCACTACACACACTCACTCAATTCAACTCTCTCTGCCTCTCCCTCACAGCTCCAACACACTCAGACAAAAACACACATCACGTAAAGCCACAGACACCCATAACTCACTCTCCCTCCCCTTCGGTTCTCACTTTCTTTCTGCATATTCACTTCACAAACTACCACACTTGCATTTTTTTTTTAACATACACACAGGGTTCACACACCTCACTTCATCACACTCAAGCTTACCATTCACACTCCTCACAACACTCACTCACAGATTCACCATTCCATCACAAACCAGTTCACTCACCACAGACACACATCTGCACAGACACACATTCCACTCATTCCTGCATTCTTCACACGCACGCACGCACAAAAACACACAAACACTCATCTGCATACACACATTGCACTCACTCACTTATCCCACAAGCTCACCATACAACACCGCTCCACATTCACCTTCTCCATCGCCAGGAACACACACACGCACGCACACTAAACTCACCATCTGCGCTCCATTTTGGTCCTCATCACCATACTTCTTCACCCTCATAGCAGTCACACAACTCACACACAAAGCACAGAATTCACAGATTCACTCACACAACTCACACGTCTCTGCACAAACACACACAACACATTCAAGCACACCTGCACATTTACACACAACACACGACACACTCGAGCACACACACACACCTATATCCCAATCAAACACACACACAATACAACATACGAAACCAGATACACATTCAATTCACACACGTACACCCCTACAAACAGACACCTGCACAAACACACACAATTAGCAACTACAACCCACAAACTCCACACCTCCGTCATTGCATTTGCTGTCCAAAGGCCAAACCGATCGAACGGTCACCACCGGGCACTGTAATCACGCCCAGATACACCAAGCTGGTACCATCGCCACCTCCTCCAATTGACCAGCAATAGCATCGGCGCCACCAAGTCACACTTTCCCTCGGTGCACCAAGGTAAAATCCCCAAGCCCCTTTCTTTCAATTTATTTTGTATAAACATGATTATAGTTTGGCATGATGGAATGGAACATGGATTGATTTTGTATTGAACTTATGGGTTTGATTTGTGAGAAATTTCGGTTGAGAGTGAGATTGGGAGAGAGAGGGACGGACAGAAAGAGAGAGAGAGAGAGAGAGAGAGAGTTCGACGGAGAGAGGTTGAGAGAGATTCCGGCGAGAACGAACCAGAAGGAAATCGGGGAAGAAAAGGGGGAAAAGGGAAGGAAGAACAGAATCGGGGAAGAAGAAGGGAAAAGAAAGAAAAGGGAGAAAAAGAAAGAAAAGAGAGAAAAAAAGGGGAAAATGAAAACCGGAAAAAGAAGAAAGAGAGAAAGAAGAAGAAAGAAAGAAAAAAGAGAAAAAAAAAAGAGAAGAGAAAACCGGTAAAAAAAAAAAAGTTTTAGTGAAACTACGTCGTTTTGACGTAGTTTCACTCAAAACTACGTCGTTTTGATTAGGTTAGTTTTTTTAATTTATTTTTAATTAATAATAGATATTTATTTTATAATCCTTATACTTTCATTAATGTCACTGTGGCTCCGAAAATTTCTGATTTGTGCATTTAAATTTCTATTTATTGTAGATTTACCCCCATAATTTTATTTTCTTTCCAATTAGGTCCCAATTAATTGCATTTAGGTCCCCCGACTTTTACATAATTATAATTTTGGTCCCTATGTTTTTTAATTTCCATTTTGACCCCTATATTTTTTGGTAATTACCTTTTGACCCCTATATTTTTATAAAATTACATTTAGACCCCTATACTTTTCTGAAATTACCTTGTTACCCTCCAGTATTTCTGGAAATTGCAATTTTTGCTCCCTATGCACTGCTGGAATTGCATTTTTGCCATAAAATGTTGCTGGAATTCTATTTTAGTCTTTGAATGTGGCTGGAATTTGCAATTTGGTCCCTCACATTGCTGGAATTTTGCATTTTTGCCCCCAAACCTTGCTGGAATTTCATTTTTGCCATTATATTTTGCTGGAATTACTTTATTGTCCTCCAATGTTGCTGGAATTTATATTTTTGCTCCCCAAATAGCTAGAACTTGAAATTTTGCCTTTAAATATTTGCTGTAAATTATGTGTTATTTAATGAAGTTGCTGAAATTGTATTCTTGGCCTTAAATGTTGCTGGAAATTTTTATTTTTGGCATTATACTTGCTGGAAATTATATTTTTAGCCTTTAAATTTGTTGCAAATTATATTATTATCTTAACTATGGTTTGAAATTATAATTTTACCTTTTAGTTTGTTATAAATTACATTTTTTTTACTCTAGAATATTGCCCAAATTTTCCTTTTAATCCAAATCTTATAATATTTTATTGTTGCCAAAAAAAAATATTAATTAAAATTAGTTAAGTCCTCAAAGCTTTAAATTATTTTTTTTCACATTTTCTTTATTTATTTTATCAAATTTATAATTGATGTTCTAAAATTGGGTCTTGTTAGTCTAATTAATGTTCAAATTAGTTTCTTTATTTTCCTTTTAGTTATTTTAATAATTCTTATTTGGGGTGTTAAAAAGTTTAAGTATGTATTATTGTATTTTATCTTCTATTATTATTATGATTCCTTTATTTTTGTTGTTTTTCTTTATTTATTTATTTACTTATTTATTTTTACTTAAACAATTTTCATTTTTCTTCCTAAATAATTAATTATTATTATCATTATTTTCTTTCTCTTATTTTTGTTTATTATTGCTATAATTGTTTGAATTATCGTAGTATGTTTATAGTGATTAGTATGCGATCATTTAATTAATAGTTTATTTATTTAAATAGTGGTATTTTTGACATGTTTGTTCATTTTAGTAGCATTTTGTACCGAGTTTACGGAATGGGAAGGTACCTCGATTACCCTTTAATTTCTTTTTACGTGCTCCTACTGCTCCTATGTGTTTTCTTATGTGTTTTCATGTATCTTTGTGATTATAATTTTATCCATATGTGAGTGTTTTATTTATTTATGTCATTGTTGTTTATTTGAATTTAATTTTTGATTATTCAAAGAAATGTAATAGATAGGTAATATTCTATTTAGCAAAATTTCTGTATTTAGATAGTTAATGTAATAGATAATTTATATTTTTATCTAGTTAACAAAAGCTTTTGTATTTTAGTTAGAAAATGTAATAGATAGGTTAGATAGGCTATTTTGATTATCTCTTCCATTTTAGATTGTAATTAGGTTTCCCTCCGGTGTAATAGTTAGGGCTTTGTGTGCTATGTGTGCTATGTGCTTATGTGTTTTATCCGCTTTCTTTAGGACTTTGCATCTAGAATATCATGTTTATGTGTTATGTGCTCCTATGTGCTATTATTTGCTTTTAGGTGATTATTGCTTTAATATATGCTTTATTTATTTACTTGCTTTACTATTATATATGTGTATCGTCGCCACACTAGTCCAACGCTAATTGTGGTTAATTTCGGTTTCTTCGCTAGTCCCACGCTAGCGGAGAATTTTTAGAAAATAGGCTAGTCCAATGCTAGGCCTTTAGGTCATCTTAGTATTAGAATCATTTCTCGCGTGTGCATTCCATTTCACACACATTTTTTCTTTTTAGGCCTTTTCCATTTTGTATGATTTTTATATACTTTATCACTTATTATCTATTTTTAACATCTATTTAGTGCATAACATTTATATTCCACTACACGTAAAATTTTAGGTCATTTGTGTGATTTGACTAGAAATAGTCATCTACTCGCGTGGGAAGCGATGGCGTACATGTCGTTCCCCCCTCCGTAAGTAGAAACAGTTAGTCACGAGTCCATTCGTCCCCCGTACCCGTTATGTTGCATCCCTACTTTCTTTGTTCACTTACTATCTATACTACTATTTTCCTTTTCTTTTGCATTCCATTTTTGCACCTAAACTCGTGACTCCGTCGAGGTCTACATTCGGGTTTCGCAATTAATGCGGTAATTCCGACTAAACCTCAATGGAACATTTTGTCCCTTAGCGATATTCATTTTTAGGATTAGATTTGCATTCATATAGTTGCACCCAAATGCGATAAAATCTTAGGGTTATATTAGGAAAATTTAGACTAAACCTCGCAACTAGTTTCGGCTAGGTTAAAAGGGTGCCTTAGGCGCGAGCCTTTGCCTTCTCTTTCTTCAACTGTGACTCCCAAACCTTTTTCTCTTTTTCTCAAAGACCTAGAGTCGTCTAAAAGGGTTTTTCTTGTTTTTTCTATATTTTTCCAAAAATCATTTCTTTAAATAAATCATTCTTAATTTTCTTATCTTTTATAAAATATTTTCGGGGTGACTTGGTACA
Organism: Mitragyna speciosa; assembly: GCA_024721245.1. Classification (NCBI taxonomy): domain Eukaryota; kingdom Viridiplantae; phylum Streptophyta; class Magnoliopsida; order Gentianales; family Rubiaceae; genus Mitragyna; species Mitragyna speciosa. The sequence continues at coordinate 618,123 of CM045565.1, forward strand.
CCAAAACTCAATACCAAGTGGCGACTCCTTTTTCACTAAAAAAACCCTTTTTAGACTCTATTTTCGGGCCCAAAAACCGTCGCATTTTCAAAGTCCCATTTTAGGCCCTTTTCTTTTGTTTTCAAAATAAAGCATTTGTTTGTCACATTTTATCGAATTATCTTTTAGAAAGTATTTTCTAAAAATTATTTTTTATAAAAACATATACTCTTTTTCCAATATAAATAAAATCACATTTAATTCTTCATTTTCTTTTTTCCAAACATCTAACACTTTCTATTTATTTTCGAAAAAATGAGGCGCGACATTGAGTATTATTAATATCCCCCCAAAGACTTTGGTTTTGCGCAATTAAGTCCTTCGTAATTTCATATTGACCCCCCTAGATTTTACATTCTTTTAATTAACCCCCATAATTTGCAATTTTCTCCTTAATTGCTAGACTTTACATTTTTACCCCAATTTGTCAATATTTACATACTTTGTGCTTTACTCATTTATATTATGATACATTGACGTGTGTGTTCATTTTCTTAAGTATTGGTACCAGGTCTTCAAAGAGGTATCTCTATTTCTCGTTAATTTCTCTCTTATGTGTTCCAACTTGCTCTTATATGACTTTTATGCATTTTCTTTATGTTTTCATTTTACATTTTTTGGCGTATCTATTTATTTCATGTCATTTAGTTTTGAATTTTTATTATTAAATTTCCCTTGTTTTTGCAAAAATTTTGTATTTAAATAGTCAATGTAATAGTTAGGCTACATTTCGCATGTTCAACAAATATTTGTGTATTTAGATAGCAAGTGTAATAGATAGGTCGTTTTTAATTTTTCCCCTCTAAAATTGTAGCTAAATCCCCCGGTATAATAGTTAGGACTTTCGTGCTTTCGTGTACTTATGTGCTTATTTGTTTTACCGCTTTCCTTAGGATTTTGCATCTAGATATCATGTCTACGTGTTATGTGCTCCTATATGCTCTTATATGTCTTATATGTTTGTTTACTTTCGATTCATGCTTTATCACTTTGATTCATTATTTTATTAGTTTATTAGTATTCCGTCACCACATTAGTCCAACGCTAGTTATGATTTTACCATTTCCTCATTAGTCCAACACTAATGGGAATTCCTAGAAAGGGCTAGTCTAACGCTAGACCCTTAAGTCATTTTATTGATTGTTTTACATCTCGTGTGCATTTCATCTCATTTCACAACACATTCTCCTTTTTTAGAGTTTTTCGTATTTGCATGATTTTTGGTATATATTTTATTATTATTATTATTATTATCTATTTTCGGCATTTGATAGTCCATGACATCTAGATTGCATTGCACTTAGAAGTTAGGTCATTTTATGTGCTCCGACTAGAAATAGTTGTCTACTTACGTGGGAAGTGTTGGATTGACAGGCCATTCCTCCCTCTGTGTGTAGAAAAATATCAGTCACGAGTTATTAATCCCCATACCCATTATGTTGCATTCCCCACTTTCTTTGTTTACTCATTATATATATTACTATTTTTCTTTTCTTTTTGTATTCCATTTTGAATCTATACTCGTGACTCCCTCGAGGCATCATTTTGAGTTTCACAATCAATCCGATAATCTCGATTATGCCCGACGAGACATTTCAACCCTCTCGATACTCACATTTATACTGAGGACTTGCATTCATTTAGACACATCCAAACGTGATAGAATTTAGGGTTATTTTAGGAAAATTTGATTAAACCTCGCAATTAGTCTCGGTTAGGTTGAAAGGATGCCTTAGGCGTAAGCCTTTGCCTTCCTTTTCTTCAAATGTAACTCCTGAACCCTTTTCTTCTGTTTTCATAGACCGGAGTCGAAAAAGGATTTTTAAATATTTTTTCTAAAAATTTTTATTTTTATTTTATTAAATGATTTTTTGTGTGACTTGGTACACCTTAACTCAACACCAAGTGGCAACTCCATTTTTTTAAAATAAAACCCTTTTTCAAAATTAGTTGGCCAAAATTGTCGCACTTTTTAGTCCCGACCTTATTTTATTTTTATTTTATTTCTTTCTTTTCTAAATAACACTTTTTCAATAAAAACCCGATTTTTTCTCACACGCATAGCTTTTCCAAAAAACTTTCTTTTCAAAAAGGATCACCGAACCGGACCGCCTTTTCGGAGAGCAACAGTCACGGACTGACCCACATACTTTCGATTTTTTGGGACACGACATATCAGACCCACATAAAGTAAGGTCTCAAACTAGCTATTTATTTATAAGTGGTGGTATAGCCATTTCATAGCGATCCACAAAACAAACAATAACTATCACTTTATTAAATCATGCTGAAATAATAAAAATTCATGAGACCAGTCGAGAATGTGTTTGGCTAAAGTCAATGTCCCACTATATCCGGAAGAATTGTGGGTTATTCCCTAAAAAGGAAAATCCTCGAACAACATTATATGAAGATAATGCAGCTTGCATAGCTCAATTAAAAGGAAGATATATCAAAGGAGATAGGACCAAACACATTTTACCAAAATTTTTCTTTACTCATAATCTGCAAAAGAATTGTGAAATGGATGTGCAACAAATTTGCTCAAGCAATAATTTGGTAGATTTATTTACCAAAGCATTGCCGACTGCAACGTTCGAGAAATTAGTAAAGAATATCAGAATGCGTCGATTAAAAGATCTCAAGTGATGTTTGGATCAAGGAGAGAAATTAGACACAAGAATAGTGTACTCTTTTTCCGTCATTAGGATTTTTTTCCCATCGGGATTTTTTCTAGTAAGGTTTTAATGAGGCCTATTCTTTGTGTAATAGACATCCAAGGGAAAGTGTTATGAGATAATTAGATAATGATGGTGGATGTCTATTATTATCTCAAATCCTTAAGCAATAAACCTCTATCGTTATCTTTCAGTTAGATAATAGTCTATCACTATCCCTCAGTTGGATAATAGTTTATCACTATCTTTTAGTTATTGATGAGATCTTATCATTATCTCACAGTTATTTGATGTAATCTAAACTCTCATGTACTTCCCTATAAATAGGGGTCACCCCCTCTTGTATCAAACACACAGAACTCTGTAGACACCAAATTTTGACACACCTTTTGTAAAAATATGTGTGTCACTTTATTTTAGGAGACATTTTTCATTTTTCGGGGGTCAATTATAATTTTTGTGTATATTACGTCTAATTTGTCACATCAGGGGCAAAATTGTAATTTCACCATGTAAATATTATTTTATTTTATTTTCTTTCCTAAACATACAGTTTTACTATTTTTATCATTATTTATAATTTTAATAATTTTTAGGAGTCATTTATTATTTATTTAAAATTTTAGTATTTTAAACTTAATGGCACGTTTTTCAATTCACTTTTTTTTACAAGAATTTTCCAAGTGAAAAATTTATATATGCATTTTGTATATTCATAAATTTTCTGCAAAAATCTCATAATTTTTAGAGGTCGTTTAGTATTTATTTAATTTTTGTCTTTTTATTTATTAAGGGCACATTTCCCAAGAATACGGTAATCTTAAAAGTTTTTTGAGTGAAAACTTTAGTATATGTGTTTCATGCGATAATATATTTTGTGTAAAATTTTTGTGATTCTTAAAAGTCATTTAGTATTTTTGTGATTTTCATAATTTTTATCATATTATGTCACGTTTTTTAATGCAACTTTACTTAAGAATTCTTTGTGTGAAATATTTTATAGATTTTATGTAAAAAATATATATATTTTTAATATATATATATATTTAACTATTTGATACTTATTTCAAATGATATCTTGTTGTCTATGGCATATTTTTCAAATGATGAATTAATTTTAAAAATTTTAATTTTTATTATTATTAAATTTTCTTTTTCTACTAATGCTGAATTTTAGTTTTAGCTTTAGTTTCATTTTATTTTATTTCTATTTCATTTGTAATTCTAAGGAGTCCATATTTTATTTTATTATTTTATGTCCTTTGCCAATATCTTTATTAAAAAAAAAAAAAAAAGCTAAAGCAGGCTGCGTTTTGCAGCCTTCTGTAGTAGCATGGCTACCATCAGAACACTCCCATGCCTTCCTCACAGCTCTTCCAACTCCCCTGCAATTCAACAGAGTTTTAGGGATTTTTGCTTGCTTTAATCACTCATCATCATCACCAAAAACTTCACACTGATAGATCAATTTTTTTCACTCAAAAACTCTCCCTTCATCCCTCTCTCGGCCATACACCCTCACACAGAACAGACCTGCACTCTCACTTCTCCCTCTCGGTCTCCCTCACTCCCTCTACTTCCCCTCCCCCTGCATTTTCATCACACCACAGACACCACACTAGCACACACTTCACTCACACTTCTCCAATTCATTTCAAGCACCCACACATCACACACACAGTTCCACCTGTAAGAGACACACACACGCACACAGAGCCAATTCACACACAACAAACACACATCCTGCAACATCCAATTCACAACACACGCCTAGATACACACACACACACACTTGCATACACATAGAACACGCATACAATCAGCAAGAACACACATAGAAACACACACAGAATCACACGCACAACACACAGAAACATATCACACACCCCTGCACGAAAAAAAAAAAAAGAGCAAGCCTATAGCCTGCGGTCAGGCCATTCTATCAATCCCAGTGGATGGCCGAAGCTCCACCACCCCCAACCTCCGTCAGTCCAATTGCCACGGCCAACTCCAATTATTCTTCTCAAATCGAGGTAAAATTTGCAACTTCCCTCTAGAATTGATGACTGAAATTTATATCCTAGACTGTGAAGTTGATGATTCTTTGGGGAGGGATTAATTTGGTAGAGTTTTAGGGATTTTCTGTTTCAAAAAAACTGAACGGTGATTTAGGGATTTTCGAACCAAGAGAGAGAGAGAAGAGGAACGAGAGAGAAGAGAAGTCCGGCAAAGAGATCGAGAGTGAGACAGAGAGAGGGGATTTGAGATAGAGGTCCGAGAGAGAAAGACCGGACGGACAGTGAGACCGGACGGACAGAAGGAGATAGAGTGAGATCGAGAGAGAACAGAACCGGGGAAGGGAAGAAGAAAAGGGGGAAGAGAAGAAAGAAGAAAAAGAAAAGAGAGAAAAGAGAGAAAAAGAAAGAAAAGGAAGAAAAAAAAATAAAAAGGAAATCTGAAAAAAAAAAAAGAGAAAAGAAAACTGGGTAAAAAAAAAAAAAGAGTTTTAGTGAAATTACGTCGTTTTGACGTAGTTTCACTCAAAACTACGTCATTTTGTTAGTTTAGTTTTTTATTTGATTTTAATTAATAATAGGTATTTATTTTATAGTCCTTATACTTTCATTAATGCTACTGTGGCCCCGATAATTTCTGATTTGTGCATTTAAGTTTCTGTTTTTTATAGATTGACCCCCATAATTTTATTTTCTTTGCAATTAGGTCCCAATTAATTGCATTTAGGTGCCCTGACTTTTATATAATTATAATTTTGGTCCCTATGTTTTTTAATTTCCATTTTGACCCCTATATTTTTTGGTAATTACATTTTGACCCCTATATTTTATAAAATTACATTTAGATCCTTATACTTTTCTGAAATTACCTTGTTACCCTCCAGTATTTCTGGAAATTGCAATTTTTGCTCCTTATGCATTGCTGGAATTGCATTTTTGCCATAAAATGTTGCTGGAATTCTATTTTAGTCTTTGAATGTGGCTGGAATTTGCAATTTGGTCCCTCACATTGCCGGAATTTTGCATTTTTTGCCCCTAAACCTTGCTGGAATTTCATTTTTGCCATTATATTTTTGCTGGAATTACTTTATTGTCCTCCAATGTTGCTGGAATTTATATTTTTGCTCCCCAAATGGCTAGAACTTGAAATTTTGCCTTTAAATGTTTGCTGTAAATTATGTGTTATTTAATGAATTTGCTGAAATTGTATTCTTGGCCTTAAATATTGCTGGAAATTTTTATTTTTGGCATTATACTTGCTGGAAATTATATTTTAGCCTTTAAATTTGTTGTAAATTATATTACTGTCTTAACTATGGTTTGAAATTATAATTTTACCCTTTAGTTTGTTATAAATTACATTTTTTACTCTAGAATATTGCCCAAATTTCTCTTTTTAATCCAAAACCTTGGAACATTTTAAGTTTTGCCAAAAAAGGAGATTTAATTAAGTCCTCAAAGCTTTTAATTATTTCTTTTCACATTTTATTTTTTATTTTTATTTTTATTTTTTTTATCAAATTTATAATTAATATTTTAAAATTGGGTCTTGTTAGTCTAATTAATGTTCAAATTAGTTTCTTTATTTCCCTTTTAGTTATCTTGATAATTCTCATTCGGGTGTTAAGAGTTTAAGTATGTATTATTGTGTTTTATCTTCTACTATTTTTTTATTTATTTATTCATTTTCCTTGTTTTACTTTATTTATTTATGCACTTATTTATTTTTACTTAAACAACTTTCATTTTTTTAATACTTAATTATTATTATTTTAATTTTGTCTATTATTGCTATAATTGTTTGAATTATCATAGCATGTTCATAGTGATTGGTATGAAATTATTTAATTAGTAGTTTATTTATTAAATAGTGATATTTTTGACATGTTTGTTCATGTTAGTAGCGTTTTGTACCAAGTTTACGAATGGGAGGTACCTCGACTACCCTTTTTAATTTCTTTTTGTGTGCTCCTATGTGCTCCAATGTGTTTTTCTATGTGTTTTCATGTATCTTTGTACTTATAGCTTTTTATCCATGTGTGAGTGTTTATTTATTTATGCCATGTTGTTTATTTGAATTTAATTTTTATTATTCAAAGAGATGTAATAGATAGGCAATATTATATTTAGTAAAATTTTTGTATTTAGATAGTTAATGTAATAGATAGTTTATATGTTATCTATTTAACAAAAATTTTTTGTATTTTAGATAGAAAATGTAATAGATAGGCTAGATAGGTTACCTTTTACTTTTATTTTTTAGATTGTAATTAGGCTTCCCCGGTGTAATAGTTAGAGTTTTTGCGTGCTATGTGTGCTATGTACTTATGTGTTTTATTTGCTTTCTTTAGGACTTTGCATCTAGAATATCATGCTTATGTGTTATATGCTCCTATGTGCTATTATGTGATTATTGCTTCAATCTATGTTTTATTCATTTACTTGCTTTATTATTATATATGTGTATCGTCGTCACACTAGTCCAACGCTAGTTGTGATTAATTTCGGTTTCTTCGCTAGTCCAATGCTAGCGGAGAATTTTTAGAAAATAGGCTAGTCCAATGCTAGGCCTTTAGGTCATTTTAGTATTAGGATCATTTCTCGCGTGTTCATTCCATACTATTTCACACACATTTTTTTTGTTTTAGGCCTTTTTCCATTTTGAATGATTTTTATATATATATACTCTATCATCTACCATCTATTTTTAAACATATGTTTAGTGCATAACATTTAGATTCCACTACACATAGAATTTTAGGTCATTTGTGTGATTTGACTAGAAATAGTCATCTACTCACGTGGGAAGCGATGGCGTACATGTCGTTTCCCCCCTCCGTGAGTCGAAACATCTAGTCACGAGTCCATTAGTCCCCCGTACCCGTTATGTTTGCATCACCATTTTCTTTGTTCACTTACTATCTATATTACTATTTTCCTTTTCTTTTGCATTCCATTTTGCATCTACACTCATGACTCCATCAAGGTCTAGACTCGGGTTTTGCAATTAATGCGGTAATTCCGACTAAACCTCAATGGAACATTTTGTCCCTTAACGATATTCATTTTAGGACTAGATTTGCATTCATATAGTTGCATCCAAATGCGATAAAATCTTAGGGTTATATTAGGAAAATTTAGACTAAACCTCGCAACTAGTTTCGGCTAGGTTGAAAGGATGCCTTAGGCGCGAGCCTTTGTCTTCCCTTTCTTTAACTGTGACTCCCGAATCTTTTTCTTTTGTTTTCAAAGACCTGGAGTCGTCTAAAAGAGTTTTTCTTGTTTTTTTAATATTTTTCCAAAAATCATTTCTTTAAATAAATCATTCTTAATTTTCTTATCTTTTATAAAATATTTTCGGGTGACTTGGTACACCAAAACTCAATACCAAGTGGCGACTCCTTTTTTTCACTAAAAAAGCCCTTTTTAGACTCTATTTTCGGGTCCAAAAACCGTCGCATTTTCAAAGTCCCATTTTAGGCCCTTTTCTTTTGTTTTCAAAATAAAGCATTTGTTTGTCACATTTTATCAAATTATCTTTTAGAAAGTATTTTCTAAAAATGATTTTTTATAAAAACATACACTCTTTTCCCAATATAAATAAAATCACATTTAATTCTTCCTTTTCTTTTTTCCAAACATCTAACACTCATTTATTTCCCTTTCGAAAAATGGGGCGCGACAAACTCAATTGAGTAATTAAAGAATCTCTCTCTTGTCTATTTCTCTCTGCTTTTGTTTATTAGTTTCTTATATTTCTTTGCATAGTGTCTGTGATATATCCAATATTATATTAGCATTAGTTTTATAACACTTGTATTTGATAATTTGGTCTCCACAACTAAGGGTGTGGATAAAAACAACTAAAAATTAAAAAATTATAAAAAATAATATATTCCAAATCAAAAAATAAGGTATTCGGATTCAATTTTGAAAGTGATTAGGTTAATGGAATTTCATTTATAAAGGTGGTTTTGGGTTTAGATATCAATTTTTAAAAACTGTGGTTAATCGAAACCGGTTTATACATATGTCGTAGAGGTTAATTTTCATGAATATTATAGAGAAATTTAGCAAAATTAAATCATTTCATTCTTAAGTCTAAAATAACTAAAATATCGTTCTTGATTTTCCTTTTCATTTAATTTTTGGATTTGTATATTGTCCTTTGTTTTATACTCTAATTATCATACTTTTTCTTGATATTAATTGAAGAATTACTTTATATAATTTAGATCTAAAATATGGAATATAATACAAGTATTTTTCTTACTTGTGAAGTATTTTGTTTTGTAACTTTTTAACTTGTAAAAGAAGTGAACACAAGAATTTCAATTTATAATTTTGTTGGTTTTTTGGCAAAACAATTGAAATTTTATGAATAGTGTTTAATGCTTATTATTGTAATATTATATATCTATTTCATCAAATTAATTTAATAGCATAAGGTTTAGGTTATCGCAGAATCTGACTCTCTTCAATTGGGTAACCGCCAAAGTAGTTGACTAGCTAAGGAGGGTTGGATATGATTAATAAATTAGGCAAACTGGTACAAAATGTTTTGGTATAACATTGAGTGTATAGATTGGTTAATTGGTTCATGCCCACTCTTATTTGCAATTAGTGTAATTCGTCATGGCTAGATCATTAAGATAAAGAGTATACTTGTGTTATCTATGTATACATTATATAGGGCTGAGAGAGAGAGAGAGAGAGAGAGAGAGAGAGAGAGAGAGAGAGAGAGTACCTCCTTAATGTTTTCTTTAAAATATTTTGGTTGTGAAGTGACGTGGAAACCTTTTTGGGCGCCTCAATTCTTGATTCGGTTGTGATGCTCGCATCTTCCACATATGCCCACAATGCCATCAGAGCCCGCCATCAATGTGCGACGTGGCACCACAGATTTGAATCCAAGATCAACGGCCTATTAGGGCCACTAGTCAGAATTCCTTGGTGATCTTTTTGATTTGTATTTGCACCGTCTTCTCTCTTTTCCTGCAACAAGAAGTTAGCAGCACTCTCTAATTGATCTCTTCAGCCAATTCAACAAACAAATATCCGCAGACAGAGAGAGAGAGACACCCAAGTCACACAAGAGCCAATTAATCATGTCCCTTGCTTCTAGTAGCTGTACTTCTCTATGCTCCTCGCGAGTTTCGCCAACAACCACCTCAACATTAACCAAGCAATACCCATCTTTCTGTACTTTGCTCAACACCAAGAATCAGCTCTTTCTCCCCACTTCATTAATTTTCTCCAATGCCCATGTGACCAAGCATTCCAACTTTATTGTTAAAGCGTCCGAAACCGAAGGAAAGACCGAGGTTGAAAAAAAAGAGGGTGAAGCAGAAGACAAGTACGAAGAATACGAGGTAGTATTGGTGCAGCCATATGGGCTGAAGTTCACCAAGGGTAGAGATGGTGGAACTTATATTGATGCTATTGCACCTGGAGGCGCTGCTGATAAGACTGGCTTGTTCACAGTTGGGGATAAAGTGCTTGCCACCAGGTATTTTCTGACTATGTTATCTGTTGATTTTCGCGGTCCCTAACTTTTTTTCATCTCTATTGCGATATTAAATCTTGCACATACTTTTACATTTGGGAGTTCCAAAGTTGTGGCTATTGAATTTGATTGCTGGAAGATGTTCAGAACTGCATAATGTACTTTATTTTTTAGCTTGGAGATGGTTAGATGGTCCTTTTGTCAAAATCAGTACTGTATAAAATTCCTATCATCTTTTTGCTTGCAATTTTGTTTCAAGCTATAAAGTATATTAACCTCATTAGTAGGGAAGATGTTCTTGGATGTAATCTATTAATCGCAGCAGCAAGATAGATTGTGAACTGCATGATGCAATATTTATGCAGTGCAGTATTTGGAGATGAGATATGGCCGGCAGCAGAATATGGGCGGACAATGTATACCATCCGACAGAGAATAGGCCCATTGCTGATTAAAATGCAGAAGAGATATGGTTAGTTCATAATCTAATTTCTGTCTGGTGCTCCTTTAGTAGCATTTTGATGCTTCACTTAAATTTAATGTATTGCAAGAGCAAAATTCATATTGGCAGTTCATTCCAGACTCTAAAATCTTCTCCAGCAATATCTGTTTCAAACGTTTGTAGCCCTAGCTAAAGTTACTTTATTTTCATATGGTTGTCAGGGAAGGTGCCTGATATGGGGGATTTAACAGAAAAAGAAATAATCAGAGCTGAGAGGAACTCTGGTGTGATTAGTAACAGAGTCAGGGAGATTCAAGTGAGTGCATCCATTAGCACTTTGATTGGAAATCATATAATTTAAATTTTTGCCTGCCATCTTCTTTGCTTAAGCTTACAAACAAGTTGATCCTGTTAAAAGCTTAAGCTTTTAAACAAGTTGATCCCATAACATGATAGAACAATATTAAGTGCTGCGTCCCTGCCCAGTAGCATGACGTTGAACTTTCAAAATCACTGCAGTTGGCAAATGCCATAAAGAAAAAGGAACAGAAAGTGCGCAGAGAAAAGGATCTTCGTGAAGGATTGCAGCTTTACAAGTATGCCCGCTCCATCCATCTGAACCGCATTTCCTTTTTTGTTGGCCACTTCTTCGGAGTTCTTCTAGATGTTCACATACTTGTCACTCTTTCGCTTTCAAATGACATTACTGTTGTCTTTATTCTTCAAATTTTACGGTATACTTCCCAAAGGCTGAATATTTAACTTTGGTGATAAAGACATCAACATTAAATAGTTGTAATACGGATGCTACTACCACTGCTACCACCACCAGCCAGACCTCCACGGCCATATTTTTGCTACTATATATTCTATAATGTCATTATTTTCCATTTCCTTTTAAGTTAGCTATTCATTCATTGTTAGACTTCACAAAATTTTATTTGTTTCCATTTATATTAATGGAAATAATATATCTTCTTTTTCTTACAGGATAGTCATTTCAAATTTGTTTATTTGCATGTATAGTGAGGCTTAATTCTACGTTCTGAAAATAAAAATTAAACTAATCTTTTTCCTTTGTCATTTTCATTAATTTGTTGGAACATTCTGATGATATGTGCTTTTTGTGCACTTGGAAGTATATTCTTATTCTGGGAGAAAGAGAGAGAGGGTCTGATTTAGAGATCTAATCTTCTTGCAATAGTTTCATTCCTCTAATATCTGATAATTAATAAAGGAGTGGCAAATATGACGAAGCATTGGAGAAATTTGAGTCGGTGATGGGTTCGAGACCAGAATATAATGAAGCTGCTGTGGCAAGTTACAATGTTGCATGCTGTTATTCTAAACTTAATCAGGTAGAGTACCAGTTTTCACAAAATTGCTTGCTGTTGTAGTTGAGACATTTTCTTTTGCCCATTTAATCTTTCTATCCAAAGTCCACATTTTCAGTATAACGCACTGGTCTGTTTCTTTGTCGCCTTATTGGTTCCTTAACTCACAGGAGGATGGGGAATGGTGATCAGCATAAAATTTGAGTCGTCATTCTTTGAACTATATGGTTTGACTTTGTTAAGAGGCTTTTAATTAAATCTGACGTAATAGTATATTCTGGTTTTTCAATCTGCAAAATTCTTTCGGAAGTCTTGGAGATTGCTCTTAGTATCCTCTCCAGAACCAAAATGGCCTCGCTGTAGTATTGGTCGGATGAACTCTCAGTAAGGCAAGAATTATACATAACTATCTCATGCTAATTTTTACAATTGACATTACATAGATGCTTTTGCATTATTGGCAGTCAAGTTGTTGTATACTTTGATCTATATGCATCTATATGCAGCATGAGCTAGTGTCTGATTTCTCCGTAGTCTTACTCAGCACAAGTCGTGACAGGTACAAGCTGGACTATCTGCCCTAAAGGATGCTCTAGAATCAGGGTTCGAGGATTTCAAGGTAAAGAATATGGAATTTAATTTGAACTGTTGTCCTGTGTTTTTCCCCAGTTCATATTTTGAACTGTTGTCCCGTGTTTTCCAGAGAATACGAACAGACCCTGACTTGGCCAACATAAGGATGTCTGAGGAATTTGAGCCTCTGTTGAAAAGTTTCGATGAATCATTTATCAATGAGAACGCAATCAATGCCATTAAATCAATATTTGGCATATTCAAGAAGGAATAAAGTGATGGAATCCTTTCACTGTCGAAAGTTTGCTCGGTATTTGCTTGTGGCCTTAAAAAATATCGATGCAATGATGGTCAAGTATTTCGGATCCTTAAAAGGAGTTATCTACTTCTGAAATCTGTTTATACATCAGCTTCGGTTAGGCATGGCAGGGCATTTCAAATACTTTTTGTCTGGTGATTCGATTATCAATTTTTTCTCTATTTAGAGGAAACTCTGTAACTATCTTTAGTTCTTTACTGTAACATCCATAGAAAGGAATGAACTCTGCGTATTCTTACTTCATAACTCTTTTTACGTTATCTGCTTCTCTTAAAATTTTGTTAAGTGCTCCCCTTGTTGAATGGAAACTACGTTCAACCTTCAGCTGCACCCCACTAAGCCACACTTACAAGCCGCAAGTAAGCTCCTACATTTATGTTTCATAATTTTAGAACTTTTATTTATAGCAGAAGTTTTATTCTGGATTGGCAATGATTATCCAGTGACACAGAGTAAATGACCTTAGTCTGGCGTGACTGCATTCTTGTTGGTGGCTGATTTGGCCCCCATCATCCATCATATGTTCTTAATCTGTTAAAAGCTTCTGCTTTCTTTCAATGTCAGAAAGGAGTTACCAAGATCACTGTAGTTAAAAAAGGGAGTACAAATTTATATTTAAGATATATGCCTAGGTCTAGTAGGTAATTAGACTCTTTTAAGATTCATGAGGTCGAAGGCAGATGGGAAGTCCTTCAATAGGGGTGGGCATGGGATCATAGATAATCTTCTCATCAGGAACCAGTAAATTCCACCTAAATTTTTTTACCACGTTATGGAGAAAGACAAGTATCTCCACCCGAGCATACTCCTTCCCTAAGCACATACGAGGTCCTCCTCCAAAAGGAACATAAGAGAAAGGAGTAGGTCCTGCTCCTTCAAATCTTGATGGATCAAAACTCATGGTGTCCGGAAAGAAACTGGGATCCGTATGTGTTGAAGCAGGGGTCCAATATAGCTGTTGCAGAAGCAAATAATATTTGCATTAGTGCGTGGGGAGAATTCGTACTTGTGTAATCAATTTCTTGGAGGAAATACTTCTGTAATTAGGACTTTTACATGAAATTTGCCCTTCTCACAAAGAAGGGAAATATTTACATGAACCGGTCTACGGGTGGGGCTGTGGACCTTGTGATCCAAAATTAATCACATCAACCATGCGCCACACCTGGCTCACGCCATAGCCCACCAGGAACCTATTCATGACTAATGTGAATAATTCTAGACCACAGGGTCCACGGGCTCCATCCGTGACCGGGTCCATGTAAATATTTCCCAACAAAAATGGCTGGATTTTACAGGAACGGAATCCGGTTTTACTGAGTTTACAAGTTGAGTGAAAACAAAATCTAAATAGGTCTCCACATCTTGTATCGTCCCGCTTCATATGCAAAGGCAGTTAAAAGCTTGTGCTTTTCTTTATGTATTCATTACGTATTGTCCCTGTTTTGTGGAGATGAACTATAAAGAAATAATGCCAAAAAAGATGAGGATACCTTCCATCCTTTGGGAATGTCATAACCAGCATAGTTTATATCCACCAGTGCTTCTCTGAAAGCCCCCATTATTGGTGGCCACAGTCTCATCACTTCACACACTACATTCCATGAGTACTTCATCTTCTGTATGTCCTCCCACTGCAAGAACTCCCCTGCTCCCTTTGATGTTGCAATCTCACTTTGCTCTGTTTTTCAAGCCATTGATAATTCACTATTAGCACTAAGGTATGTCTTTAACAAGCATTTATTTGTTATTTTCAACATTTTTACATAAATTTCTTTTCACTTCCTAAAGCTCAATTGTTTGCATAATTGTTTGGGAGAAAAAGTTATTTGCTTGTATAATCATTCACTCCGTCGTGGTTATTTGTTTGCATAATTGTTTGGGAGAAAAACGCCGGAAAGTCCAAGAAAGCCAACATATAAGTTGGAACTTAAATTTAACCCAAAAGCTTAAGTTAGTAAGTTTTGGATCCTTAACCTATTTATTAAGCACTTTTTCTTTCTCTTTCAAACTGATGTTGGAGAGCGCTAACTGACTCATGAACTTAATAATAATTATTTGTTTTTTCCATAAATATTCTATATTATACCATGAAAGTATCCCATAGGCATCCTGTCAAGTATCATGGTGTTTTTCGAACTTGTTTTCTTCAAATAAAGACCACCATAACCAAAAAGCAATAAGCAGACTATATAAAGAGAAGGGGCTTTGAGCTGGTTTAATATGTGATGGCTGTATGAATCAGACATCAGACCATGCCGAAGACTAGAGATTTCCTTCAAATTCAAAGAAAAGCTATAGAAGTTTTTAGTCTTAACACGCAGTTGCCTCACAAATGATTAACGCAATTGTTTGTAACACAAACTGACAAATCAATGGGACAATGAACAATAGATGGCAGCCTGACTTGAGAAGAGCAAGAGCAGCCTAGAAGTTCTGACTCTTACCGTTTTATGGACGAATATGTCCTCATGGAATATGCATATAAAGAACCGCCATCTAGATCATGTCATGCAACAAGAGATTAAGCATGAAGAAAACTAACCTCTCAAGACCTTTTCATAAACATCTGGAAGTTCTCCTAGAATCTTCATCAGTAGTGTTATGGCTACACTCGAAGTGTCATGACCAGCGAAGAGTAGCAACAAAATGTTGTTTATTATCTCTGATTCAGACATAAACTTTCCATTATCGTCAGGGGATGCAAGCAAATGTGACAGAAGATCCTGGGAAGGGGAAGCAGTTTTCTGTTCCAAAGCCAGTCTTCTCTGTTTGAGTATGATCAGGAGTTCCTTCCTAACACATGTTGTGGCTCTAACAGCACGGTAAAATCTTGTCCCTGGGAAATTGAGAGGGATGGATATGATGCCTTTCAAGAAAACATTGAACAGGGCAGCAAGCTTATCAATGTGATGAGGTTCTTCTAGGCTCATAAATAGGCGGCACGCTAGTTCAAATGTGTATAACTTAACCACCGGAAATGCCTTCAAGTTCTCTTTACCTTCAACAAGAAACAATTTCGACCTCAGTAACCAACAAATGTATGCACTAAATTAAATTCTTGATCAGAGATGATTATAATGTTTGGGTTCATAACAGCTTGCTGCTTCCTCAAATATAATATAAGCTCAGGCCTGGACTCAACAAAGATGTAAAATTGGAAACTAGTCCTTTAATTTGACTCCGAAATTAATAATGATGATAACAATTTCCGTCAATCGACAACTCAACAATTTTCTTCAATCAACAACTCAACTGTTTTTTAAGTAATAAGCTCAGGTAGGGAGCAAGCAGGTAATAGTAGTGAAATTAAGCATAAGCATGCGCAATATAAATTACCTTGCCAGTGAGTGTTGATGTGGTGCTGAGTGACTTGATCCACAGTTTTGATGTACAATCGCATGAGGGCATCGGGACTTACGAACTGAGAAAGCATCTTCCTCATTAACTTAGCATCCTCCCCAACGGTATTAGACAGCCCATTTCCGAGCAGTTTCTTGGCTGATGGCGGCCACCACACCTGGACGAGCTTGTTTTCGTTGCCAAACAAGAGCTTGTTGCCGGCAGGGCCGCACAAGACAGCCACCGGCTCACCCGTCCAAGAAGTCTTGAAGACCGGAGGAGACTGATACTTCTCCATTCTTTCTTTCACAAATCTTCCCGGTTCCCCATCCCACCCTCTCCGCAGAAATTCCAGCGTTTCTCCAAGAATCGGCCATCCGAAGCTCCCTGGAGGAAGATTCAAAGGCCGTTTGTTGACTGCAGATTTGCTTCTTCGGATGATGAAATAATAATAATAATTATAGCGGACTAAAACCAGGAGTACAACAGCGGTAATTCCTACTGCTGCTGCTATTAGCGGAGGTGCAACAGGAACTGAGAAACCCAGAATATCTATTGCCGCCATAAATATATACTGTACGATTATTGATAAATACTAGCACCAAAGAGCAGCTTTTATGGCTTCTGACGTTTATCCTACTGGTGGTGCTATCAATAATGAATTTGTCTTTCTTTTTTTCCTCTGGTGTTTGTGTTTGTGTGCTTGCAAATTGGTGCAATGATGGCGATAAATGAACACATATTATTCGTGCGGCAGGGAAAATTATTAGATAACTTGCTCACGGTCAATTCAAATCTTAGGTGCTATTTTTCCCCATGCAATTCAGCACGACTAATAAGGAGTTCTAACCTCGTATTTAAATTTTAATAATTATTTTATTTATTTTATATGTAATAAGTACGAAAAATAGTATTGATAATCGAAATTGTGATCATTACTTTATTTGTAAACTTTATAGTTTATTTACACGAATATACTTACATTATTTTTTTAAATAAATAAGTATTACCATGCGGTTTTTGTTTACATCATAAAATTTAAAAATTTTAATCTAATCCATATAAAAAATCTTTCGTGTAATAATATTTAGGATAGTATATGCTCGGCCCGTCCCAGCTTGGGTTGACTTCATTAATTAGATTCAATTTGTAATCGCAACTGCTTTCGTATATGTGATTTACGCTAGAAAAGAAGTGGGGACGTTTGAATGCAAAAGTTTCAACGATACGGCACTACCGGCGGACAATGGTGATACAACTCTCCACTTGCTCGATTTGATAATACACGTCGCGCGCCAAAGCATCTTCCGCTATTAGTATACAAATGTTTTTTTTTTTTTTTTGATGGGTTTAGTATACAAATGTTTATAATGTAATGTTGGAAACTTGATTTATGATTTTAATTTTTATAAAGATAAAGATTTAAAAGAACTAGAATAGTAGCATAACAATATTGTTCCTTCAAAAATTACATACATTTATATAAACTGTTTCCTCTTGCAAAATTACCAACACTGATGACATGAACTTTTAGTTTTTGTGTGAGTGTTTAAAAATTAGGAGTTGGGTTATGACTAAAATATAAGGAGACAAAGAGAAAGACAACAGACAGTTGATCAGGAAATTTTAGAGATGTAGGTGTCATTAGGGGTGAGGATAATTAGAAAAAATCGATTTACCGATCGCTTTCGAATTGATTTGGAAAATTGATTTGGAAAATTCGAGATCGGATAAATTGGTTGATGTTTCGATATATATCGAATTCAAGCAGTTGAATTCGGTTGGTATTCAGAAATAGGAATTTTCAAATTTGTATTTACCGATTTCGAATTCAACTCCATAAATTTTTATTTTGTATTTATATACACACACTCAACCAATAGACATAAATATGACTAAGTATAAATTTTATAATTAAATGTCAGTCAAATTCGGTTTGTATTTGGAAATAAGAATTTTCAAATTGGTATTACTGGTTTTGAATTCAATTTGATAAATTTTTATTTTCTATTCTTACACGCACACGCATAGATATATAATCAAATATATATTCAACCCATAGACTTAAATATGACTAAGTATAGACTTTATAATTAAATGACATAATGTAACTAGAACCTTATAAGTACAGTTGAAGAGATTTGGTTCATATAATTAAGTGTGTATATGTGCGAGCACAAGTTTAACTTATTTTAAACTTTAAGTATAAAGAATTATATATAAAATTATGAATAATAATTTACAGCGATTACTGTATACACATATAAGTGTATATAAGTATTTATATATTAATAAATATTTTGTATTTATATATAAGTATAAATCTACAATATTTACAATATTATCAATTACCAAACACAACTATTTAACAAATATTAAAAAATTTATATGAATATACATTATTAACTACTTAAAAGTTGTAGTAGTAAATTTTATTTTTTTGATCTTACTCATCAAGGACCATTTGTTGATTAATGATAATTGATTGGTGAATTATTTGATTGAATAATATATCGGGCTTAATATATATTTTTTCAATGTGGAGTATAGTTGTTGGGCTAGTTTTTTGTTCATCCCAGCATTCTATTAATCGGTAATTAGTATTAACCATTTGTTAACCAGTAATTCGGTAAATACCAAAGTCGATGCCGAATTTGAATAATGAAATCGAATTCAATAATTCAAAATTGAACAGATCAGTATTTTTTTAAGTATAATTACCAAGTTTATTGAATTTATTTTATCAAATTACCCAATTATGAACTGAATTACATTCTAGTTATTGGATAAACTTAAAGATGTGCATGCAACTTCTCTGTAACACTACCGTTGTGCAATTTAGTATACTACTACTAACCATTTAAACAATGGGAGAGAGAACCCTTTGCGACATAACTAAACGATCTCTATTAATTATTCAAACAATGGGAGGGAGAACTCTTTGCAACATAACTAAACGATCTCTATGAGAAGAGTTTCTGATGTAACTTTCCTTCTATGCAAAGTGTATATAGCTGGTATATAATTTAATGGAGATCTCCAAACCCGGACTACAAACTATTGCAATTTGAATCCAAAATTGCCAAATTATTGGGGTGAGGTGGGCAATTATTGACTATTTACTTCCAACTTTTCTTTTTTGATAAACTTACACTATTACAGTGGAGTTGTTAGTGTATACCCTAAAACAGGGGCGGATCCAAAGTGGGGGCCCTGGGGGCACGAGCCCCCACTGGCTCCTCTTGGCTTCCTTTGACATCTATGAATTTTAGACAAATTTTTAAATGTGTTCCCACTATTTCCTCTTACGGGCTCATTTTTTTTCTCTTGTAGATTAGAATGGGAGACAATTGGATGAGTAATTATCTAGTTACTTACATTGAAAAAATATACTTTGTGAAGTTGAAAATATAAGAAAGTTGTAGACCGTTATCAATTATAAATGGTTTGATTTACTTTTTGAAATATAATTACTGTTACATTAGTAATTTTGAGTATAAATTTACTTATGTTTTTTGTGAAATATATGCATTATTTCTTCTTGTTATATGAGTATTGATGTTCTTTTTAAAAAAAAAAGGTAAAAAACTAAGTAAAAAATTTTAATATTAAGTAAAAAATTTTGATGTTGCTTTTGCCCCCACTAAAAATGTTTTCTGGCTCCGCCACTGCCTTAAAACCAAGTTGGTTTTAGGCAATTGTACTTACGCTTATTTATGTTATATTTATACATGTGACATTTTTCTTTATCTCTTATATCTTGTATTGCCATGTTACTTGTTTAATTGATAAAGTCTTTAGAATATTGACTGTGTATTAGAGATCGTAAGAGTTACAATTATGAGACTCTAAATACACATAATTAAAGTCATATTCTCAAATATGCCTAGTCATAGTATTAATGAGATTGGATATCATTAGTACGGATAGATTAGCACATACTTGCCTTTACTTATGATAAGCAATAATTAATCTTATTGACTATTGCGTGCGTGACATCTAAGCTAGTATGTGGATGTTTGTTTGGAACAAATTCATTGGATTGATCTACCGAGAATTTTCAATTATAATGCCAATGGTAGAACTCTTAAATGGCAATGGTGTAAGTGATCATTTGACTTAAGATTACCACAGTATCTTGAATATGGATTGCTATGTTTTGACTCTATTTCTCGGTACTTGTAAAAGAGTAGTCCATATGATAGAAATTGTGTATAATATGAAATATGGAAGAATAGTGAGTAATCAATATAGGATTTGCCACTCTTTAATAGGAGAGTATATCCCACCTTGGCCACTTGTTAGAAATATTAACTCAACAATTTATGTAGAAGTGATAGTATAACTTGAATATAGTTTCAAGATTATATATTATGGAGATTTATATTTTGGGAATAAGAAAATACTAATTAGTCATTTAAAAATATGTACTATATTTTTTAGACTAATTGGGACATAGTGTGGCGATAGGATATTAGTGACACGATAACATTGTCATTGATGAATATAGTTTACCATATGACTTTCCTATTCACTTGGGTGGTCATGATACATTGCTAGATGCCACTCATGATCTATAAATACAAATTAATTAATTAGTGAATTAGTGATAAATTAAAGTGTTTAATTTATTTTTAATTAATTAATGATTTATAATTTGTACTTATTGCTAACGTGAATGGAACCTAATAGGCGACACACATAAAGAACATAATCTTTGGGCTAAATTGTAATTAAGATAAGTATAAGATACTTATGGGATTAATTTAGGTGATGAATTAACTCAAATGACTTATTTATAAATATTCTCAGTTTTGCTAAAAATTAGTTTCCTAAAAAAAATAAATCAGCTGCTTGGTTTCCTTACGGAATATGATTCCTCAAGGAATATGATTAGCTTAAGGTAAGTTTTTTAAACCTTCTTGGTTTTTCTAATTACATTTATTTCCACAAAGACTAGAATATACTTCTATAAATATGTCATACTTTGACTCTTGAATTCTTATCACTACACAAGATAAAATTTAGAGAGAGAGAAATCACCATTGTGTTGCCACCACGAGGAGCCGCCAAAACCCTAGGCCGCCAGCCCTAGTTGTGCCACCACTTCTTTCTCTCTCTTCCCTTATTGTTAGGCTTTCATATCTTCTCTTGTGTTCTCTAAATAATTCAAGGGAGCTAGTACTCAAAAGTCAAAGTAAGCAAGCCTTAGAGGTTCCCACAAGATTGTGTTCATGTGGATATCGCTAGAGACTCAACACTTTGGAGGGTTTTCGTGGTAGACTTACCTCTTCATCGAAGAATCTAAGCCTATTAAAGCATAGAAATCTTCTGTGCTTGAGATAATTCTTGTATAAACTCTCTTGTAATCATAGAGATATATTAAAGAGATTCATGGCTAAGGTAATAAAATTTTTATTTTTCCCACTGTGTAACCTTCGTTATTACCTTACAGGAATAACGGGAATTGGTGTTGGTAGGATTTGAACCTCCGACCTCCGAGGTAGAGCCATAGAGCTCCAATCACTCAACTCTCTATTCATTCCCAACCTTTTGTTTTTCATTCTACCTCTAATCCTTGTGGCAATTTGCACCATGACTTTTTCCTAGAGGTGGTACTAAGTCCCAAAACCAATTGGTACACTTGCCCAAATTTAATTTGAATGGGATTGGTATAAAAAAAAAGAGAGATTTGGCCTAAATGGGAGTATACCCATTAATACCATCCAAATACCAGTATAGTTGGGATTTATTTGGAACTCCTATTCCAAACATAAATAAACATTGAAAGAATTTATATTTAGTCAAGTCTACGCTGTAGAAATCCACATGATCTCTCATGTAAAGCTGCATCTTGTTTTCACAAGGTCCGGCTCTATGAGAATCTACATTAACTGTATTTTTGCAGTAATTAAATTTTTCAAAGCTAGCATAGAGGGAAAGTGTTAATGTTGCATTTAGTGGCATAAGATCTTACATCTATAGTACATTTTAATAGTCGATATCTTAAATGTCATATTTATAACTTAACTACCTGCTCTAAGAATTTTAGATCAGGGGTGGGTATGGACCGGTTAACCGGTCAATTTACCTAATATCCTAATTGGAATCGCTTGTAACAGTTCGCCTAATTTGCTAACCATATTCGATCCTCATTAGTCGGTTAAATGCTTAGCTGTTACCCAGTTAAAGAGGGTCGGGTACCACCGGTAATCGAAACCATATGGTATTAAGTTAATTTGACAAAATAGAGAAAAAATATTACAATATAAATACTTTTTCAAACAAAAAAATACTTATACAATTTCAATTACTTTGAAAAACAAGCAATAAAATTACAAATTGAAACTCTTGCAACCACTCTTTTTAAAATTAAAAAAAAAGTTAGAAATAAAATTTTTTCACAATATGAGTAAAAAATATTTATGTTACTTTCCATATTTTATATCTAAGTTGTATGAAAGTAACTTTTTTTATTAGTATTAAGAATATATATGATAATAAGAGTATAAAAATAAAAAATAATATACAAATCAAAAAATTAAATTGAAAGAAGAATCTAATATGATATTTAAATTTTTGAGTTATCTTAAACTTGAAAATAAAATGATTTAATACTTCATATTTTTATGTAACATTCATAAATATTAACCTCTTAAACATATATATGGATCGGTTCAATTAACTGTGATTTTTAAAAATTTATACCCGAAACCAGAATCATTTTTGTAATTGTGATTTGGTTAACCTAATCGCTTTTAGAATTTCGTTCGGTTACTCTCATTTTTCAGTTCGAAATGAACCAGTATTGTGATTTTTCGATTTTTTCTGCCCCACCATATTTTAGATCACCTTATCTAATGACCAGACACCAAACTATGCTTCAGAACTACAATAAATTTTCATACAATTTTTGAACCGAGAATCACAAGTCACAAATCCCGTTTTGGATTCTGATTTTGGTTTCTTAAAAATTAGAATCTGATGACATCAACTCTAATATGTTTCTTCTGAATTTCATATTTAGTTAGTTTTGTCACATAACATATAAGGAGAAAGTGTAAAACTTGTACTGAGTTAAACCCAAAAAATGAATAATATAAAAAAAGCAATATTAATGTTAAACCAAAAAAACTAAATGATATATAAAAAAGCAACATTTGATTAATATAGAAAATGAGATCTATTGGTATCTAGGCAGTATCAAAATGAGTTTAACCCATTTTAATCCCACTTATATTAATTTGATTATCAATATCAGACTATTTAAATATAATACATTGCTACCTTTTCGCTAGGCGTGACCTGTATACGGAACTAGTAAAATAGAGATGAGTGTTCCCGATATGATAAAAGTAAGGCCTGAAAATAATATAAGATGTTTGATCATCTTTTGCCAAAAGAAAAAAAAAAAAAAAAAAGGGGGAAGACGTTTGATCATCAATCAATCACGTTGGGGACACAACACTACTGAGACATTGATAATGACAGGCAACACATCTCCAGCATCTGAATGGGCATGCTGACATTGTTAGTAGCTGTGGAAGAATTATAACCATTCATAGTTTGTTACTTTGACATCATGAATACGACATTCTAAGCAAATTGCATTTGTACTTTGTGCAATGATCTTATCAACTTATTAAGTGGATGCCATGCATAACCGAGGCTGCGTATGAATGGTATTTTTTTTGAGTTCTTTTTTAGAAAAAGTTAATATAATTTTAAAAATTCTTTTTGATAAATATATTTTTAAGATAAAAAATTAATTAAAAAAGTGTATAAAATTTTTTTAAAAAATATTTTTAAAAGTACAATTTTAAAAATTCTTCTTGATAATATATTTTTAAGATAAAAAATTAATTAAAAAATGTGTATAAAATTTTAAAAAAAATATTTTTAAAAGAAGAACCAAACAAATAGAACCCTAATTTCCAAAGTCACTGTCACTTTCTTTGAGATAGCAATGTATGTAAACCAACTGCCATAGGGCTATTGGCTACCACAAAAGGCTTTAAGTTTTTGTGGGGTGAGAAGTTAAAAGTTTTAACCTTGCCTTCTATCAATTAGTTGCTAATTTGTGACTCATCCCTAATTGCTACAGGTACATAATGTACTTGTTTGATTCGATGATAGTTTAATATCCTTGTTGATTATTCATGGTCCAGATGAACTTTAACCTAAAACAGAGTAGAATAGGGATAGGAGTATGATTAGAATAGATATTGTTCGTTGGAGAAAAAGATATAACAGTCACGTTGACTTATAAATACTAAATTAACCCTAAACATGAAATAACCTGATGTGAAGGTAGAAATGAACGATGTGATTGGGGTACATAAGATAGAGTTTTACCCCATTGTGCATGAATTGGATTGAGAAAATTGTTGTATTAGTTCAATTGGCTTTCCCCATTTTCAATTAAGTATTTATAACAACTATAATCTTACCTTAAAACTTTTTCCATACAGAAAATGTATAATTTCACATACTTCCCCTGAAGTTTGTTATAATTACACTCACCTCCCTTTACGTTTTAAAAATTACACTTACACCCCTTGTATTTATATTTTTCATAACAAAAAAAGTCCATTTTGATAGTGCAACCCAAAAACACTAACCGTCCATTTTGATAGTGCAATTCAAAAACACTAACCAAACACCTTAAAATATGCTTAATTGCTTTTAAATTAGTCATCTCTTTCTTATTAATATATTTGTTTGTAAAACAGATAAAGTGAATTAATTTATATTAATTAGATAAATGAGTTAAAGTAATATTTAATGGAGATTAAAAATTTGATAGAAGAATATAAGTACTTTTGACATTTTTATGACTAATTAGTGTAGATTAAAAATTTGATAGAAGAATAAAAATAACTAGTAACTGCACGTATATAGGTCTACATGAATATAGGCATATTCATGTAGACCTATATACGTGCAGTTACTAGTTACTTCAATAGAATCATTCCTTTCTGTCCTTTTTTTCCTGTTCTTTTTTTTTTCTGTGTCATCCAGTTGTCTTGTTCCTGGGTGAAATTGAATATATCTAAAAGCTGACTTTAAAAACATACGAATAATAATATGAATTCCTTTTGTTACCCGAAGAAAGCATACATATGTTGACAAAATGAATTCAACTACGTTTACATTCATTTTTCCTACGTCCTAAATTTATCCTCTTCATCTTTTCAATCAATTTCATAATACTGCCATTTTTCTTAATTAAAAAGAATAAGAAAATTTGTTCTTCTCAGACAGCGATGCAGCTCTACACAATTTTCATTATGTTTTTGAATTTCAATTAAGTAATATAATGAGTCACATGTTTCTTATAGTCCTTTACACTTGTAATGTAGTTTTATACTTTAAACTTTCATTTAAAACCCTTATTGTCTAATTAAGATGTTGCAAATCCAACTTATGCCCAAACAGCTAAGAAACTCGCCTCCATCATGTAGAAAATAACTCGTACAAACATTTACAATTTATCCTAGTGAAAACCACCATGAACTAAATGTTGGGTAGTATCTTAGAAATTAATGAATTTTATTTTACACGCTTAAAGCTGTTGTGCTTCCAAACCCAAAAATAACCCAATAAATAAATAAAAGGACGAATTAGACCTTCATCTTGGAATTACTGTTTTATTTGCATTCACTAATAAAATACAGTCACTATATACAACATTTCCTCATTCTTTTTGGAAAAGAAAAACACAATCAACGTAACATAAAGCTGAGATGAGAATATATTGTCCTATTGACGCATGCAATGTAAGCAAGCAGTCGGACAGTAAGCTTTAAGCATACATACAAGTAATTTAATTGTGCTACTAGTAGCATTGCTTCAATTGTTTAGAATTCAGAGCTCTTCTCAGTAGCCTTTTTCTACTTGATTTTAACTTTTAATTTTTGAAAAATTTATTTTGTGATATTTTTAACTTTCTTTTACCATGTTGTTAGATTTTTTTAAGCTGAAATCAGAAGCAATTGATCTTCAATGTTTCTAAAATTAGCTTTTATAAAAATCAGAAATTATTGATAACGGGCTAATTAATGAAAGCAGTGGGCACATGTCTCTGATCTGTGCTTATTCCTCAAGGCCAGGACGATTACTAATTAGCCAGATAGTGAGGTATAAGGCGAACTGGTAGTCCTTTGACGGGGATAGGTGTGGGATCATATTGGATCTTCTCATCAGGAATAACCAAATTCCACCTAAACTTGTTAACCAAGTTGTGCAGAAATGTGAGCATGACAATCTTTGCAAACTCTTTCCCGATGCACATCCGAGGTCCTCCTCCAAAAGGAACATAAGAAAACGGCACTAAAGTTGGCCCCCCATTCCCATTCCCATTCCCACCACCACCTTGAGGAGAATGGTCTCCTCCTTCTTCAAATCTTGACGGGTCGAAGTTTGTGGGCTCTGCAAACAAATTTGCGTCCTTATGCGTGAAAGCAGCACTCCAATATAGCTGTTACACCAAGAGTTATAAAAGGGAAGACATCAAAACCATGCATAGATGATGCCCAAATGATTAGAGCATTTTTTACCAAATCTTTTTCTTGGTCGTCTGACTTCAATTTGTAAATTTGAGGAGATGAAAATCTCAAGTCACTCAAATAATTTGGACATACCACTAAGTTTTACTTTTTGAAGAAAATACATGAAGTGCGTAGAAGCCATGAAAGAAACATCATCAACTGCTGTACCTTCCATCCCTTGGGGATGTCGTAACCTGCATAGGTTATATTGGTCAAGGCCTCTCTGAAAATCCCGACCCCAGATGGTGTCAATCTCATGACTTCAGAAACCACGTTCCATGAGTACTTCATCTTCTGTATATCCTCCCATTGAAGGAACTCCCCTGTTCCCTTAGACGATGCAATTTCAACTTGCTCTGCTTCATCGCACGTCAGTGTCATTATTATTGGTCTATTTAACTATACAAATGCTTTTTTTCAGAAAAGTCTTGATTGATAATGAAAAATTAACCCAATCTTTTACTGGGTACAATTATTTTTGTTGGTTTTTGTACTAATCACGTAGTGGTTTTTGTTCATGTTTTGATTTTACTCATAGCACAAGTTTAGTTCCATAAATTGTGGACAAATTTCAATTTAGTTCCTCGTTTATTTAGTTTGACGCATTTCTTTTTGTTAATATTTAGAAATTTTCGACCAAGGCTTTATGAAGATTAAATTACTTTAAAAGTCCCTCAGTCTCTCCAGAACATTGTCTTCAGTCCCTCTGAACTTTTCATTTGTGCTTTTAATAGTTTTTTGATGCGCCTCATCACATTTCCAATCACAAGAAGAAGAAAATTTAAAAAGGGCGAAAAGTAGAAAACCTTTGAATACTTTGTCGTACACTTGAGGCTGTTCTCCCAGCTTTTTTACCAGCAAAGTCATTGTAGAAGTTGATGTATCGTGGCCGGCAAAGAGTAGCATTAATATGTTGTTTACGATGATGGGTTCAGTTATAAAGGCTCCATCCTCAGTCCTAGTCACGAGCAAATGTGACAAAAGATCTTGGGAAGGTGAAGCTGTTCCTTTTTCAAAGGCCGCCCTTCTGTGTCTGACTAAGGTTGCAAGTTCTTCTTTAATAGCAGCCGTTGCTCTCATTGCTTTGTAAAATCTAGTCCCCGGAAAGTTGATCGGGTTCGATATGAGCCCCTTGAGGAAAATATAGAATTTGGCAGCGAGTTTCGAAATATGTTCCGGATCTTCGAGGCTCAAAAATAGGTGACAAGCAAGTTTGAACGTGTATAACTTGGTGGTTGGGAAGACAATCACCTCCTTTTTGCCTTGACATACAAGATACATACAAAGCAATCAAATTATAAGACAAAAGGAAGGGTATTGCTAGTTGGTATTGTTTCATATTCTAAGGATTCAAACTCAACTCAGAAGTCATATTTTGTTTTAATATAAAATCTGATATCATAAATTGTTGGAAGCAACAATTGTAGTGTACCTTGCCAATGAGTGTTGATGTGTTGCTGAGTAACAGAATGAATGGTTTTGGAGTAGAGACGCATGAATGCATCAGGATTAACAAAATAGGACATCATCTTTCTCATCGTCTTTGCCTCATCCCCAACACTAGTGGCGAGACAAGGTCCAAGCAGCCTTCTGACGGAGGCCGGCCACCACACGTAAACCAGCTTATTTTCATTGCTAAAGAGGAACTTATTTCCGGCGGCTCCGCATAAAATAGCAACTCGCTCTCCGAACAGCGAAGTCTTGAAGACGTGAGACTGGTAACTCTCAACTCTGTCTTTGATAAATCTCTCGGGTTCTCCTTCAAATAATGTACCAAAGAATTCCATAGTTTCGCCAAGAATCGGCCATCCGTAGCTGCCGGGAGGAAGATTCAAAGCCTTGCTTCCCCTGGTCTTGAAAAGACGATGAACAAGGAGGACGATAATAAGAGATGTAAGAGCTGAGGCACATAGGAATGTGGAGGAGGAGGGGATATTTAGAAAAAACTCATTTACTAGCAATAGCCCCATCATGGTGCCCTCCTGTTGCAAGTTTGTCAAATTCAAAGACACAAAACAACTGGTGAACAAGTCACCAAGATTCTATTGAACTGTTCAAGTTCCGAGGCAACAATCCACATGCATATGATTTTTGAAGTGGTACTTTCCTATTATTTATTATGTTCGTATATATAGACTATTTATTATGCAGCCGGTACTGTAGTAATACGGAAGAAACGTGCGTTGGTGTTGGCCCCTTGCCGTGTTGTCGCCGCGCGAGATGCATGGGAGCATGTTAAACGTGTTAGGGAGAAAAAACTGAAAAAGTCCACAAAAAAAAAGCTTAATATATAAGTTTGGAATCTAATTTTAATTTAAAATTCTAGTTAGTAAGTCTTAGGCAAACTTATATGTTAAGTCCTCTTTTTTTCTTTTCTAAATTAATGTAAGATAATTAATTTCTACCCATGACATGAACTTAACAAAATGTATAAGACAATTAATCTCTACTCATGACATGAACCTAACAAAACGTTATTGTGTTGCGGCTAACACAAGGATGTAGGAAGAATAACGATTGAGACTCATTCCCTTTTGCGAAGTTCTCTTCATGTTAGTACTAATTCTTGAACATTTCATGTTGATTGCGTACCGTGTTTGGCTAAATGGAGTTCAAAAGCACACGTCAACTTAATTCCAAAAAGCGCAAACCATCTCATATCATGTATTTACATAGCATCAAGGATTGACCTGAGAGTGGCAGCCATCAAGTGTTTACATCGACTCAGCATTATTTTGT
Organism: Mitragyna speciosa; assembly: GCA_024721245.1. Taxonomy (NCBI): domain Eukaryota; kingdom Viridiplantae; phylum Streptophyta; class Magnoliopsida; order Gentianales; family Rubiaceae; genus Mitragyna; species Mitragyna speciosa. Next base: position 647,660 of record CM045565.1, read on the forward strand.
CCCCCCTAAGTATATAGTTATTCAGGGATTAGTTTTGTCTTGCACCTTTAAATTCCAAGGTTGATATAATTTTGTCACTCACAGTTATGCTAAAAGTTTGCCTCGATTACTACATTGGGTTTTGCCTTGCCTATACTGAACTCGATCGGTAAATGCACTTAAATAATAATGGAATTGAAGATATATAGTAAGAAGGATGTTGGGTTCACTTTATCAGCTACTAAAATTGTAAATTGGACTTCTTGTTTTTTGGTCGATTAAATATTTTAAGAGGAGTGCGTAATTGACATTTCAATGTTTTATGCACTAGTTGTTTGCACACAAAATCGGCAGCAAAGCAATCTCTCTGGTCGATTGGCCTGGTCGTTGTGTTTGTAGGTGTACCACTCGATCGATACCGAGAACGTGATGTGTGGTGGATGGAAATGGTTGAAATAGTGTGCCGGTCGATTCTGACTTCTAAGTCGATTGTTGTTCGTCCCGTCTTGGATAGCTCCAAGGACTTAAGATTTCACTTTTCGAGTAGTTGCCAATGGCCAAAAACTACAATCTAATTCTTTTAACAGAGAAACGCAAGGTATGGAAATTGGGAAATGCATTGAAACGAAATATGTACATCATTTGAACATCGAAATTGCACAACTACGCTGAGATTTCTAGGTAAAACTAAATGAACCCTAATACAAAAAGCTGAAAAACATAAGCAAACTGAAAGCTAGGAAGGCTATTCTACGAACACTAAATGAAATTCTTAAACTAAAAGGGGGATTTTTAGAGTCTAGATGTATTTATGAGCATTTCTTCTCATCTCTTTCCCCAATGCATCATGGACTATTTATAGGCATGGTTTCCCTCCAAAAGTGGCAGTTAATTGGAGCCTCAAAGCATGATCAGCCATTTTTCCATGTTTGCTGGCCATTTCCTCATGTTTATTGGCTACTTTGTCACTTTCCTTTTTATTGGGACGTGGGTAACTACCCACTCTTCTAATGCATCCACTTTTAACCCCACTTTTTAGGTAGTTGTGCATAATTTTTCTACTGATGGTAATCATACCTCCAACAGCTATCCCCCTCAAATTGTTCATCGGCGATCAAAGTAGCTGATGGAGTGTTTGAATTTTTAGTGACAACCTATAAGTCGATTCTTCTGTCTATAATCGATAACATGACCAGCATTCCAACGGGCATTCATCAATCGGGAAAATTTGTGATCAATCGACTAGAGACAACAATACTCATCGGCAATAGAGAAATCAGCACCTGAAAGCTTAATCAATGAGTATCACTCGTCGGCAATGAGAAAATCGACACCAAAAAAATTAATCAACCAGTATTAGTCATCGACTAGAAGATAGTCGGCAAGGCTAATTGACGACGTCTTACAATTGGCACTTATCGGCAACAATAAATATGAGAGTGATCGACATAATGGTCGACAAAAATAGTGGTTGGTATGAATGAATGAATGTTGATGTCAGAGAAATAGCTTAGAGCTAATTTTATTGGCCGATTCTTTGAGGATCGACGTGCCAAATTGGCACGTCCTAGTATCCTAGGTGCTTCGAAGTCCTGGTGTTGATGTCTTTCTTTCACATAGCTGCGAGTATATACAAGTTTGACCAGATTTATGCTTGTTAGGCACATAATGAGTTTGTCTTATCTGGTAGGCCCACTTTTGCCGATCATTCATCTACAGGAAAGTAGCATCGCGACCTCTTATTTTATGCTGTCCATTGTCGATTGTAATCATTGAAACTATTTGGAATTGATGATTTTGCTCCGCAGGCCGATTTTTGCTCACATACACTACCTTGTCTTTACTCCTATCAATTCCTTCACTCCGTTGAGTAAAGCGCGTCATGTGTGCCGTCGTAACTTCTTTTGGTTGTTGAACATCGATGGTTTGTCCAGAATGATAGCAGCTTTTTCGTCGACAGGCCCCAAAGTTATTGATTGTACTTGTCCCCCAGATTGAGTCGATGATGGCTGTACTTGCCCCCGAGTTTGAGTTGATAGCAATTGTGCTTGCCTCTTAGTTGATAACTATAGATACCAAATTTTGACACACCATTTATTTTCAAACATTGGGGGGCATGTTTGCATTTTTTGGGTCAAATTTTAATTTTTCGGGGGGCAAAATAGTAATTTTTATCTGTAAATATTTTTCATTAGTTTTGGGGGGTTTAAATTCATATTTTTATTTTCATACGTATTTGTTAATTTTTTTATGATTTTTCGAGATTTAATTGGTATACTTTTATATTTCACAATGCACAAGAGTAAAATGGTAATTTCGCCTCGCGAACACCATTTTAGCTCATTTTTAGTTCCAAGTTCATTTTTCTAATTCTTTAAGCATGTTTCTAAATTTTCTTGATTTTTTCGGAGATTATTACTATTTTTTTTGTGAATTTTCATTGCCCAATGGCAAAATCATCATTTTACAGTTTAAATTCATTTTTTGCCAATTTTGAGTCATAAATACATTTTCTAGTGTTTTAAGCTTATTTTTTATTTTTGATAATTTTTTGAAGCTAATTGCTACTTTTCTGTGAATTTTTATTGTCCAAGGGCAAAATCGTCATTTTACAGTTTAAATTCATTTTTTGTTAATTTTTTAGTCATAAATGCATTTTCCAGTGTTTTAAGCTTATTTTCAATTTTTGGTAATTTTTTTGAGGCTAATAGCCATTTTTCGTGTATTTTCGTTGTCTAGGGACAAAACCGTCATTTTACACCTCGAGTGCGTTTTTATCAGCTTTAAGTTCTAGTTTTTATTTTTTTGAAATCTACTTTGAATTCTTTTTGAAAATTTAGAGATTTCTATCAGATTCTTTGTATTAATTTTTAATTTTGGGGTTAAAAAAATATTTTTTTAATAAAATTAGTATTTTTAATACCGTTGTCGTTTTCGTTATTTTATAGCATTCTTGGCCAATAAGACAAGTGGCCTATAAATACCCCTTTTAATCAGCAAAACAGAAGGAGGAAAAATTAAAAAACCCTAAAAACACATTTGATTTTATCCAAAAAGATCAAAACACATAGAAAATCACCAAAAAACACACTCCATTTTTTTTTCTATTCCCGGTTATTGTTAATCAGATTACTGTTCATCTTCTTCAGCCTCAGATTTTTATTGTTCATCTGGCTTCTCCATTTTTACCGTTCATCTGGCTTATCTAATAAGCAAGTAATTTCATAGCTTTTTGTTTTTTTTATTGGTTTTCTTTATGTATTTTTAGTTTGATTAATTAGTGATTTTGTTAATTGATTCAATCTATATGAAAAGCTGTCTGCAAATTTGCAATTTTTGTCTGAAGATTGAACTTTTTGGGCTTAGATTTTTCTGGGTTTTATCTTTCTTGACCGTTTCTCTCTCTCTCTTTCTCTCTTCCTCCGCCAATCCAGTAGCTCCTCCAACCACCACTGTTCCACTAGGTTCCACCGCCTCCATCGCCTTAGCCAAACAACCTCATCCCTGCTGCCCCCTGAATCCAATCTCTACCAGATGACCACCAGTTTTAGCCCCTGCTATCACACAACCATAGCAACACTGCCCAATCACCTTTTCCACAGCCTTTCCACCCAAATCAATACCAGCAGATAAACAATTACATACACACACACACTAATCTGCGTAGAACACACACTCAGGCTACCAATCAACACCACATACACATACACGCACACAGAAACACACATTCAAAGCACACATAATCATCATCTTCACACACAGTAGCACACACAAGCACCGCACACGCAGTAGCACAAACAACATAGGATACCCCAATCACAGCCCTTCAATCAGCCCAATCGAACCCTCCAATTCAACCCATCACACAATTCCCATACCAGTAACCTTAATCACCAAATCAGTCACCATTATTCTCTATTGCCAATTCGGTTTCATCCCCTTTGCTCTCAAAAATCATCATCGACAACTCCATTCACCCTCTACCCTCTTCCACCCACTGACCACCACACAACCCAAAATAACAAAAATTAGTTGCAAAACACAGTAGCCATTGTCACCATCATCTCCATCGAACCACCATCTGACAAACACACACTACCAAACAGTCCCTAGCTAACCAAACCCCAACACAAATCGCCCTTGTCTCTACCATCTAGCTCCTCCACAACTAGAGCTCTAACTAGCTTCACCACCCTCCTTCCACCACCATCCCCTTCACCTAAACCATAACCTGCAGAAAAACCTCACAACAACAGCTACCAATCTTTCACATCGCCACCCAAAACCCATCGCACCACCAACAGTTGCGAACACAACTACCTGAATGTCCCATAATCCCCAAATCACAACCACAAACCACCCAAAGGCCCACTGAAACAAATCCAACCCACACTACCATCTCCACAGAAGCAATATTAATGTCACTAGTCAAGCCATTAGCATCAACGTGATCAAGACAGTCACCCATCTCACTGCCCAACATCCCTAATCAAGCCACAACACCCATCGTAGTCCCACCACCGTCTGACCCTAAATTGATGGCTTCCTACAATCGCAAAATCACCACGCACCACACAATGACCGCCAGGTCAAAGCCACCTCCTTTCCCCCTTCCCTCACTGTGATTTTGGGAAAGATTTGGGGGTTTGATTTCGTTTTCAATTTTAGGAAGTGAGAGAGAACAGAGTTAGCAGAGAACATAGAGAGTGAAAGAGGGGATAAATGCGAGAGAGAGCTGGAAGAGAAATTGAGAGAAATCAGCTTAAAGAGAGAAGGAGAAACTGAACGGAAAGAGATAGAGAAAGAGAAATGGAGGGACCAGCGAAAGCAGGAGAGAAAGAAGGAGACAGAGAGAGAGAACACGACGATGAGAGACGGACAAACAGAGAATCAGAGGGAGACCAGATTAGAGAGAAAGTGATAGCCGGAACAAGAGAAAGAGAGAGACCGAAAGAGGGAGAACGGTGAAAGAGAGAAAAGAAAATTAGAAGAAAAGAGAAGAAAATTGAGGAAGAAGATAAGGAAATTAGTGGGGAAGAGAAGAAGAAAGAATGGAAAGACGAAGACGAAGAGATTAGAGGGAAGAGAGAAAAGAGAGACGGCGAGGTGTAGATTGAGTGAGAGGAAGAAAATCAGAGAAGATCAGCAAAGGAGAAAAGAAAACAGGCGGCGAGAAAAATAGGAAAAGAAGAAATAAAAGGGGAGAGAAAAATAGAGGAAGAAGAAATTGATTAGAAATTAAGTAATATGGGATTGGGATTTTTGGGCTTTAGGTTTCAGATTATGAAAATATTTTTTTTTATTATGCAGTTTGATTAATCAATTGTTTTGTTTTAATTTGCTTTTCTTAATTTAGTTAATTAATGTGTTTGACTAGTTAATTTAGTTTTAATTTAATTAATTGATTACATTAATTTAATTTATTTAGTGAATTTATCTAGATATTATTATTATTATTTTATTTTTTTAAATATTTAGTTTGGGATTTCTTTTTTCTGCGTAATTTATTACAAGATAATTATTTATATTTCAGCCCTTAGGATTTTTTAATAGTCTTAATGTGCCACTTAATACTTTTGATTTTGCAAATTAGTCCTTACTATTATAGATTAACCCCCTTTAGGTTTAATTTCTTTCAATCAAATCTTTATTAATTGCAATTAAGCCCCATTAGTTGCTGGAATTTATATGTTTGTGCCACACTTGTTAAAATTTATGGTTTTGTCCACCCGATTTACTTTAACTTTGCATTGCTACCCCACTAGATTTATTTGTTTTTATTTTGCCCCTCAAGTCTTATAGAATTTTATTCTTAGTCCCCTTAGTTGTTAGAATTTACTATTTTCCCCAATTTGCGTTAATTTATATTTTTTTGCTCCTAGATTTGTGTAGATTTTTTTAATTGTTGCCCCCATTAATTTAAGTTTACTATTTGGCCCCGATTTACTCTACTTTTTATTTTATTTTATTTTCCCCCTCTAACTTGCTATAATTTACATTCTTCTAATGTGTTAGTATTCGTATTTTACTTTTATTTTATTAAATAGTTGTCCCTTTAACTTGTGCGTTCATTTTTAAGCTTTTGTACTAGGTCTTCAAAAAGGTATTTTCGTTACCTTTTAATTGCTTCTTTTTGTGCTCCAACGTGCTCTAATGTGATATTTTATGTATTTTTATGCGTTTCTTATTTTATGTACTTTTTGCGTATTTATTTATTTTGTATTATTTAATTTTAAATTTTATTATTTTGACGAAAAATGCAATATTCTTGTATTTAGCTAGCCAATGTAATAATTAGATTATTTTCTTTTTATATTGTTTACAAATATTTTTGTGTATTTAGATAGCAAGTGTAATAAATAGGATATATTTAATTTCCCCCTTCTTAAATTGTAAATCAAGCTCCCCCGGTGTAATAGTTAGGGTTTATTTGTTTTTGCGTGCTTACATGCTTATTTGTTTTACCGCTTTCTTTAGGATTTTGCATCAAGATATTATGTTTGTGTGTTATGTGCTCCTATGTGATCTTCCATGTTTTTATATGTTTAATTTGCTTTTAATTCATGCTTTAATATTTAATTCATGATTTATGGTATTCTGTCACTACACTAGTCCAACGCTAGTTGTGGCTTCTTTCTTTTCCCGCTAGTCCAACGCTAGTGGAATTTTTAGAACGGGCTAGTCCAACGCTAGATCCTTAGGACATTTTAGTATTAGGCGCACTCGTGTGCATTTTACATCCCACTTCACACACTTTTAGTTTTCTTTCCATTTTGGCATATTTATTATTATTATTATTATTATTATTTTGACACGTTTTTAAAATGCATGACATCTAAGCTGCATCTCACTTAGAAATTAGGACATTTGTGTGATTCAACTAGAAATAGTCGTCTACTCACGTGGGAAGTGGTGGCGTGCAGGCCGTTCCCCTCTCTGTGAGTAGAAACATTCAGTCACGAGTTATTAGTCCCCTATACCCATCATGTTACATACCCACTTTCTTTCTTTACTTACTATATATTATATTTTCTTTTCTTTTTGCATCACACTCTGCATAAAAACTCGTGACGCCCTCGAGGTCTCGACTCAAGTTTCGCAATCAATGCGATAATTCTGACTAAACCTCGACGGAACATTTCGACCCTCCCGATATTCACATTTAGACTTAGGATTTGCATTCATTTAGATACATTCGAATGCGATAGAATCTAGAGTTAATTTAGGAAAATTTGATTAAACCTCGCAACTAGCCTCGGCTAGGTTGAAAGGGTACCTTAGGTGCAAACCTTTGCCTTCCCTTTCTTCAAATGTGACTCTCGAACCTTTTTCTCTCGTTTTTTGTAGACCGAAGTTGGAAAAGGGTTTTAAATAATTTTTCTAAAAATTTTACTTTTTTTTTGTTTAAAAGATTTTTTCAGGTAACTTGGTACGCCCTAACTCAGTATCAAGTAGCGACTCCATTTTCTTTTAAAATAAAACCCTTTTTCAAAATTAGTTGGCCAAAACTATCGCATTTTTTGTCCCACCCTTATTTTTATTATAACACTTTTTCAATAAAAACTTGATTTTTCACACACGCGCACGGTTCTTCCCAAAACTTGCTTTTTCAAAGAGGGTCACCGGACCAGTCCGTCTTTTCGGAACGCGACAGACAACGAACCCATTGTGTGTCATTTTTAGGACGCGACAAAATTTTGGCTACTCCACTGGGGAACACTAGTGAGTCGAACACTAGGCTTAATCACCTTTTCTTTATTTAACCCTTCTATTCTATCGCGTTTGGATATTTGGATTGTATTTTTCTTTTGCATCTCACACACTTCCCGTCTCTCGGCTACTTATAGGATGTATGTATGATTTATTTACTTTTGCTTTATTCGACCGCGCTTGCATTTGGGGAGAGGACCAATCACCCTTAGAGTCGATGCTTTATCATTCCCTCCTCTCATAAGGAGCACTCCATACATGCATTCGACATTTTTTTATCCTTTTTCTCTTTTTGGTGGTTGCCACCCACCCATCCCTTTAGGATTAGGACCGATCTGCGTAGACATGCGGCCATCGCATTCGTGCATGTAACGATGTCTAGGGGTTCACTCGAACCACTGGTCGGGGCCTTTGGAATTGACGGATTTGTTACTTTTGGGTCCCTAAGTTTAAAGGTTCGGGAGCCTTAAGCTGTATCGCAGGCTTGATCCACTTGGGCATGTGACCGTGGCACGACGTGCACGGAACATTGTCTAGGAGATCACCCAAACTCTTGGCTTGAGTCCACAAGTCTAGAGATTTGGGCATCTAAAAATCGATTCGCTTGGACATGTGGCCAGTGGCCCGACGTGCACGTAGCAAGTGTCCAGGGGATCACTCGAGCCACCGACCAAGGGCTTTGGGATTGATGACCCTTACCCTTAGGTCTGAAGGCTTGGGAACCGACAGCCTAATCGAGTCTAGATGCATTAGTGAGCCCAACGTTATGCATCCATGTAGAATAACCTTAGAGTAGAGTCAGCCTTACCCTTGTCTAGGTACATCAAGCACTGAGAGGAGGGGAATCCACACTCCTTTCTTTTTGTTGTTTACTGTTTGTTATTTGTCTTGCCGATGTGTTATGTGATTATTTGTTGAATAAATTAACGCGCTCTTTCTTATTCTTTGATTGCATTCACAACCTATAGAATAAAGAGCTCCTGGCATGGTGCTCTCGTAGGAAGCCAACCCTCTTTTGACACGTTAAATTTCGTTTTCATAATTAATTTCCTCGAGAAAGATGGAAACGAGATTTAAAATTTTTTTTTTTGCAAATTGTGTTTGGTTGTGAACAAAATACCCAAGGATCAAATCGTTATAAATTTTGTAAAAGTCCCGGAAATCTAATTTTTCAATTTGCATTTTTTTAAGAGGTGTAATTTCAAATCTTTTTCAAAGTTTACTCATTTTTGTTATACTTGTCAGTTTTATCCGAATTAAATTTTCTCAGAGTCAATTAATGCACCCAAATGGTTAAATTTTTGCACAGTTTGCATTTATCTTTTTTTCAAAAAATTAATACATCATTTTTGCCATATCCCCCACCCTCCCATCCCACATTACAAAAAAAGTAATTTTAGCATATATTTCATTTAACTTTAATAAACTGGCATTTTGACTTGTATATTTCTAGATAAAGTCATGACTTTTGTTTTCTTTAAATGTAGTGTCTCATAACCTTATAAAAGCTCGATTTTTTTATCAAACAAATATATTTGAAATCAATAATTTCTTTTGAACAGTTCATGGTACATCTTTTTCAAAGAAATTATGCAAATTTTGTATTATTGTATATTTTAACCCACTTTAATAAACTGGCATCATGCATAAACTATAGAGGGAATGCCATGTCGGGAATCCCATGATAGGAAAGCCATCCTTTTGTCTTAGGTACTTAATCTTAAAAGACATGCATGTTTATATTTTCAATAAATCCTGACGGGTGAGACCATAGATAAGGTAATATGAGCAGAATGGAGGCATCTCTTCCCAGCGGATCTGGCCCATCTACGATTAAAAAGGAGGGCCTCACCTTAAAGAATTGCATTTCATACTAGACCTACCCTTGGTATAATAAGGGTTCCTCTAGGACATGCATCCGTTTTGTTTCTATTTATACTAATTTTGATTTTTTTATTTTTCAGATCCTCTAATGAAAGCAGTAAAATAAGAAACATATCTGATGCATATTTGGTCCTACATTCGAGTATTTTTAAATTATGGTCCAATTCCAAATAAACCATCACACGCTCGAGACCTATAAGGCCATCAAAAGCATGAGTGCTCTTTTGAATTATTTGAGGATCATGGATGACCATTTTTTTTAGAATTGATAGTACCTAGAACCTAGATAGGTGAGTTTGGTTAGGATAAGTAATGTGATAAATGAAATTGTATTTCATAGCCAGGACAATTGTAACAAGAATAGAAATAATTTGGATGCTAATAATTGCACTCCTTTTGTAAATTTAAGATTGCCTTGTGTCCAAAATTTTTCTCAAATGAAGTGTTAGATAAGTTGCTTTCTCAAATTTGTTTCTGACATTTGATTTTCCTTTCATATCTTGCATTTAGCTTTTGAAAAAGTTCTCTTCAAATTTTTTGTTATATTGAGCAAATGATTCTTTGATGAGACCTCGAAATAAGTCACATTTTCTCAAAGCCTAATGTTAGGTTTGTGTAATTGTAAAGTTTTCTTTTTCACTGAATTTAAATTAAGTGAAAAGAAGAATATTTTCTTGTATTTTTTATGGTGAAAATAAATGTCCATAGTTTTCGGATGTCATCTTATTTGAAACTGATAATTGCCACTTCGGTATCTTTCTGATTCCAAGAAAATGTAAATTGTAAGGGAGAATTAGAATGATACCGAAAAGGAATCCAGACTCCGTGTTAAAGATTCTGAATGATACAAAAGGAAAATCCAAGTTTAACTTAGAAGAGGTAGAAACCACGAACGTTGACACCATGACATCGATCAGGGAGTTAAGTCAAAATGCACTTTTGCTCCTGAAAATCTACAAAATGTCAAGCCAATTTGGACGTATGTTTGGACGATTCAAGCACAATAAAAGAACAAACATGCAGGGGATGCGACTTCAATCATTTCACAAGAGGAGTTATTGTTTCATATCCACACTATCTTATTTACCTTTGAAATGTGTTGTATAAGTTGTTGTAAGATTAAAATAAGGTGATGTTACATGCTTGTGAGTTTTTTGCTCATAATCATGATTTTTGTCTAAATCCCCTACTTGTTGAAATTACTTTATGTGCTTTGACAAATACTTTCTTTAAGTACTAAGAAATAATTATTATGTGGTTTGGAGTTTTGTTCTTATAGAAAGTATATCTTATAAAGTGGTTGAAATTATGTCTAAATTTTGTATGTTTGATGAAAATTTCTCTTTTTTACTTAATTTCACATGTTAAATGCTTATTATGGTTAATTAGTGCACTCATATAATCCATGATGCAACATATGTTAGGACAAAAATAGAAAAAAAAAGAAAAAAAAGAGAAGAGAAAGAAAAGAAAAAGAAAGAAGAAAAGAAAAGAAAAGAAATAATACAGTTTTTCTACTCCAATGATTTATGTGCTTAGTAATCGGGAGTCTTCATCCAAAAATGTCGACTTTCGTGTCAAACGGTACTTGAACTATGAGTAATGCATTGCAAATTTGAGTAAGTAAATTGTTGAGTAACCAGGGATTTTCATCCAACCCATGTCGATTCTTGCGTAAAAAGGCAGTTTTACTTCTCGAATACAGTTTCTGCTATTGGTTTAAGATTGAGATGTTGAGTAACCGGGAACCTTCATAACCAATGTCGGTTTTCGCATCAAAAGACACTCTCGTATTTTGAGTGATTAGTTCACTAGAATGAAATTTCCCTCATGAGAAAAAATGAAATTGATCATAGACATGTGAGTGTTTTCCGATTGATCATATGATTCGTTTACTTGTGAAATTTAGTAAGGCGAAGAAATTAAGTTGAAATTGCTTAATTGTGATATAATTCTTTCCCCTTTGCTTGATATTATGAGTATTAAAGGCAAGATAATAAATTGCATAATGGTCATTTACTTGGTCTTGAGGAAATGCATTTTAGAACGTACATGTGTAATTTCATTGCTTGAATCATTAGTTGATCTCGCATTTTTCAAATCGTTAGAGGGCAAACAATGATTCAAGTGTAGGGGAATTGACGAAGTGTCAAAATTATGCTTTTGAGTTTCTTGTTTTGGTGTGAATCCGGTTCATTTTTGTATATTTTTCATTCAAATTCAGAATTTTGAGATAGGAATAATTTTGAGCAATTAACACACAAGATCTTATGATTTTTGCAGGCCAATGACATTTGAATAAAGTTCAGATAAGTTGAAGAACGATCTCTCTCATCCAGAAAGAAAAGAGCAGAAGCATTACCTGGTTCTAGCAAAAGTAGATGGTCGATACTTCCCTCGATCATTATTCAGACACCATAAAGGATTTTCTCGTTTGATTTAGTGAATTTTCTTTAAAAATTGTTGCTAAAAAGAGATAGGATCAAAGGTAGGCCTTCTTTCTTTCTCCTTAAACATTTTTCTTCCCCTAGTTTTCCTCTTTGAGCCTTCAGAATATGTAATTTTCGTTTGACAAACCACTTGAAGGTTGCACCCCACACTGGGGCAATTTTGTCATAATTTCATCCCACGCTGGGGCAAATTTTATTTCAACTAGTGTTTCAAAAACAAAAAAAGAAAAAAAAGAGAAAGAAAAAAGAAAAAAAAAGTCAAAGTAAAAAATGAACGTGATACAAAAGAAAACTCGAAAAAAGTAATAAAACTGGGACAATTTTTTTTAGAAGAGAAGAGAAAGGTAACCCTAGGAGCAAGTAGTAAAATTGGGATGAATTAATTGAAAATGCGACCTCAAAACTGATTGAATCTTTCATAAATTTTGCTTTCGAACCTTAACATTTCCAACACATTACCTGACCTATCACAAAAGTCGAAAAATTTTACTGACCCTCATCTTCATTTTGTAACGATTTTTTAAATGAAAATTCGCAAATCAAATAGGCAGATGATGTTAATATATTTATCCCAAATCAACAAGGGAAGATTGTTTTACTGAAGCCAAATATTCTTTGAGCACTAGTCTGTTTTAATGGAAAAAAGAAACATCATCTCAATTTTGGACACTGACACTGTCATCCATTTCATTTCTCCCCCTGAAATCAGTAATTCGGAAGGATCCGATGATTACGAGAATGTAATAGTTGAAGGATCACAGATGAGAAAACCAGTATGCTGGCATAGAAGTCATTGGGAAGTTGATGACAACAGTTGATTGAGGTTTTTTGTTTGCATTATTCAGTTTGTGGCAATGTCAGAGTTCAAATGGGAATGACATCCAAAAATCAAAAGGCATCTTTTAAACCATTATTTCAAAATCAATTTTTTTGAAAAATGTTTCATTTAATTGTATTTTATTTAGTCTTTGTGTGTTGTTTATTGTATATAGTTTCGTTTATATTGTTGCATATGGAGCATTTTCTGACCAATTCTTGTTTTGAAAATTTGACATTTGTTTTGTTTGAATTTGAATAAAATCAAAAGCAATCCTAAGTTTATCAGAAGTCGGAGGCATGCATGGATTGAAAGAATATTTTGAGAGATTTGATCTGAGTTGTAAATCAGAATTCACTAAATTGGGAAACTTACAGAAAGTAAGGCAAGGGATTGATCAGAAACTCAGAATGGCAATACTCATGTTTATATGTGCTAGCAAAGTCAAGGGACTAGCATCACTTTTGCAATTTTCATTGTTTTTCACTTTTTTACATTGCCATTAATTGAGGCCTTCGTCAAAAATAAAAACCGGGGCAATTTTTTTTAGATAATGATGATTTGATCAAGGGCACGATTCATTTCAAAGATTGATTTTAAAAATTGACACTGGGGCAAATTTTTTGAGAAAAAATTTGATTTGGATGCTTCATTCTTGAGGCAAAATTTTGGAAAGACTAATTTATATTGGAGCAAAAATTTTTGAAAGAAATTGGGTTTAATTGGGTTTTGATGTTTCTACATGATACCACATCTCGAAAAAGGTGATGTTAAGTCAGTTGGGTGCTATACACTGGGGCAAAAAAATTTTTTATAAATTTTGATCTTTGACTTGATTTTGATGCAATGCCTAACATTTTTTAGTTTTCTTTTATGTCATTTCACTATGTATTTTGTCCGGCAACCTGCACCTCATTATTTTCATTCTTGTAAGATGGGCCAAAACTCCACATTTCATTCGTTAGTTTAGCATTATGCACTCATGCATTTGTCTAGTAGTCTATTATCGTGTTTTTACTTTTTCAAATTAGCATTTGTCTAGTGTTTATTCAGCATATGGTATTTTATTGTGTCTAATAGTTTGCGTATTGTGTTTTAGTTTCAGTTCTTTTCATTCCAGTCTCCGGTATTAAGATCCAATTCAAACATTGGGCATCGCACTTTAATTTTAAGTCATTTTCATCTTCGGTAGTAAGATCCGATCTTGACATTGGGCACCTTGCTTTTCCGGTATTAAGTTCCAATCCAAACATTAGGCGCCGCGCTTTAATTTCAAGTCATTTTCATCTCCGGTAGTAAGATCCGATTTTGGCATTGGGCACCGCGCTTTTTCGGTATTAAGATTCAATCCAAGCATTGGGCGCCGCGCTTTAATTTCAAGTCATTTTCATCTCCGGTAGTAAGATCCGATTTTGGTATTGGGCATCGCGCTTTTTCGGTATTAAGATCCAATCCAGGTATCGAGCATCGCGTTTTAGTTTTAGTCATTTTTCATTTCAGTCTCCGGTAGTAAGATCCGATCTTGGCATTGGGCATCGCATTTTTTTGGTATTAAGATCCAATTCAAGCATCGGGCGCCGCGCTTTAGTTTCAGTCATTTTTATTTCAATTTCCGGTAGTAAGATTCGATCTTGGCATTGGGCACCACGCTTTTTCGGTATTAAGATCTAATCCAGACATTGGGCGCCGCGCTTTAGTTTCAGTTATTTTCATTTAAGTCCCAACTCGTCCATTGTGCCCCAATTTGTCTGTTGGATTTACATTTCTGCTTAAGTCCCAACTCGTTCGTTCGATCCTAACTCGTCTGTTGGATTTATTTTTCTACTTAAGTCCCAACTCGCCCGTTGGATTTACTTTTCTGTTTAAGTCCCAACTCGTTCATTAGGTCCCAACTCGTCTATTGGGTTTTAATTTTTATTTATTTTTAATCTGACCGCTTAAACTCTGCATTTTTATTTTTATATATCATGCATTCATTTCTCAGTCCGTACCACATTAGCATGTTTTACTTTTCTAAATTTGCATTTATTTAATAATTGTCTTGCATTTGTCCAGTATAGTGCATGGTATTTTAATATGTTTAGCAGTTCGTATACTGTGTTTGTACGTTTTCGTCTTTATTTTAGTTTTCGGTAGGATTAATCGTTAGCATTGAGTACTGTCTTTATTTTCATTCTCGGTAGGCTCAATCCTTACATTGGGTGTCAATTTTTATTTTTAGTTCGCAGGTAGGCTCAATCGTCAGTATTAAGTATCGTCTTTATTTTCAATTCTTGGTAGGCTCAATCCTTACATTGGGTATTAATTTTCATTTTTAGTTTGCGATAGGTTTAATCGTCAGCATTGGGTACCGTCTTTATTTTCAACTTTTGGTAGGCTTAATCATTACATTGAGTACCGATTTTCAGTTTGTGGTAGGCTCACTCGTTAGCATTGGGTATCGTCTTTATTTTCAGTTCTCGGTAGACTTAATCGTCAGCATTGGGTACCGTCTTTATTTTCAGTTCTCGGTAGACTCAATCATCAGTATCAGGTACCGTCTTTTCATTCTCAGTTTGTGGTAGGCTCAATTTTCAACATTGAGTACCGATTTTTTAATTTTTCAATAGTTATGTTGCAACATTTGATACCATATCTTTTTAATTGCATACTTATGCATCTTACTTTAGTATTCTTGTTCTTTTTATGTCATCATGCATTAGTTGTCATGTTAGTTTGTTTACTTTCATATTTCTCAGAAAAAAAAGAAGAAGAAAAAGAAAAAAAAAGAAACAGGTGGAAAAAGAGAAAAAAAAATTTTATTTTTGAATTAAATTGCGTTCTATGCTCAATACTTATTTCTCTCTTATTTAAAATCTTTATAGCATTTATTTTGTCCAACAACTTAGACACACTTTTGTCATTTACTTTTCCAAATCTGACAACTCAAATTTTGCATCCCATGATTCCTGATAACCCAAAATCATGCATTTGTTATTTACAGTCTCAAGTTTGACAGTTCAGACTTTGTATCTCATGATTCCTGACAGCACATGAATATGTATTTGTTATTTACTTTTTCAAGTTGGCAACCCAACTTTGCATTCATCAACTTTGACAGTCCAAGATCATGCATCCGTCCATCAGTTTGGTCGGTATCTGTTTATTTACGTTTTCAAGTCTGGCAATTCAAACCTTGTATTGCATTTTATAATTCCTAACAATTTAAGATCATTTATTTACTTTTCCAAGTTTGCAACACAACTTTACATTCATCAATTTTGACAGCACAAGGTCATGTATCCGTCCAACAGTTTGGTCGAAATCTATTTATTTACGTTTCTAAGTTTGGCAATCCAAACCTTTCATTGTATTTTATGATTCCTAACAACCCAAGAACATTTATTTACTTTTCCAAGTTGGCAACCCAACTTTACATTCATCAATTTTGATAGTCCAAGGTCATGCATCCGTCCAGCAGTTTGGTCGGTATTTATTTATTTACGTTTTCAAATCTGGCAGTACAGACCTTGCATTACATTTTATAATTTCTGGCACCTCAAGATCATTTATTTACTTTTTCAAGTTGGCAACTCAACTTTGCATTCATCAACCTTGGCAACCCAAGGTCATGCATCCGTCCAGTAGCCTGATCGGTATCTGTTTATTTACGTTTCGAAATTTGGCAGTTCAGACCTTGCATTGCATTTTATGATTCCTGGTAGTCTAAGATTATTTATTTACTTTTTCAAGTTGGCAACCCAAATTTGCATTCATCAACCTTGGCAGTCCAAGGTCATGTATCCGTCCACCAGTCTGATCGGCATCTGTTTATTTACGTTTTCAAGTTTGGCAATCCGGAACTTGCATTGCATTTTATGATTTCTAGCAGCTCAAGATCATTTATTTACTTTTCCAAGTTGGCAACCCAACTTTGCATTCATCAATCTTAGCAGCCCAAGGTCATGCATTCGTCTAACAACTTGGTCGATATCTGTTTATTTGCATTTTTAAGTTTGACAGTTCAGACTTTACATTGTATTTCATGATTTTTGGCAACTCAAGATCATTTATTTACTCTTCCAAGTTGGCAACTCAACTTTGCATTCATCAATTTTGGCAGCCTAAGGTCATGCATTCGTCTAACAGTTTGATCGATATCTGTTTATTTACATTTTCAAGTCTGGAAGCTCAAACCTTGCATTGCATTTTATGATTCTTGACAGTTCAGAATCATTTATTTACTTTTCCAAATTGGCAGCCCAACTTTGTATTCATTAACCTTGGCAGCCTAATGTCATGCGTCCGTCTAGTAGCTTGGTCGGCACCTGTTTATTTATGTTTCTAAATCTGGCAGTCCAAACCTTGCATTATATTTTATGATTCCTGATAGCCCATGATCATTTATCTACTTTTCCAAGTTGACAGCTCAACTTTGCATTCATCAATGTTGGTAGCCAAAGATCATGCATCCGTCCAGCAGCTTGGTCGGCATCTATTATTTACTTTTCCATGTTGGCAATCCAACTTTGCATTCATCAATCTTGGCAACCCAAGGTCATGGATTTGTTCAGCAGCTTGGTTTATATCTGTTTATTTACGTTTTCAAATCTGACAACTCAGACCTTACATTGCATTTTATGATTCCTAACAGCTCAGGATTATTTATTTACTTTTTCAAGTTGGCAACCCAACTTTGCATTCATTAATCTTGGTAGCTCAAAGTCATGCATCCGTCCAGCAGCTTGATCGGCACCTGTTTATTTACGTTTTTAAGTCTAACAGCCCAGACCTTGCATTGCATTTTATGATTTCTAACAGTTCAGGATCATTTATTTATTTACTTTTCCAAGTTGGCAACCCAACTTTGCATTCATCAACCTTAGAAGCCCAACGTCATGCATCCGTCCAATAGTTTGGTCAGTATCTGTTTATTTACGTTTCCAAGTCTGGTAGTCCAAACCTTGCATTGCATTTTATGATTTCTGGCAGCTCAAAATCATTTATTTACTTTTCCAAGTTGGCAATTCAACTTTGCATTCATCAATCTTGGCAGCCCAAGGTCATGCATCCGTCCAGCAACTTGGTCGACATCTGTTTATTTACGTTTCTAAGTTTGGCAGCTCAAACCTTGTATTGCATTTTATGATTTCTGGCAGCGCAGAATCATTTATTTACTTTTTCAAGTTGGCAGCCCAACTTTGTATTCATTAATCTTGGCAGTCCAAACTCATGCATCCGTCCAACAGGTTGGTCGGCATCTGTTTATTTACGTTTCTAAATCTGGCAGTCCAAATTTTTCATTGTAGTTTATGATTCCTGACAGTCCAGAATCATTTATTTACTTTTCTAAGTTGGCAGGCCAACTTTGTATTCATCAACTTGGTAGTCCAAGGTCATGCATGTTCAGCAGTTTGGTCGACATCTGTCTATTCACTTTTCCAAGTTGGTAGCCCAACTTTGCATTCATAAACCTTGGCAACCCAAAGCCATGTATCCGTCCAGCAGACTGGTCGGTATCTGTCTATTTACTTTTCCAAGTTGGCTGCCCAACTTTGCATTCATCAACCTTAACAGCCCAATGTCATGCATCCGTTTAGCCGCATGAACGGCATATGTTTATTTACATTTTAAGTCTGGCAGCCCAAACATTGCATTTAACTTATCGGTATTTATTTTGTCCAGTAACCTGAACTCATTTTTTGTCTGTTAGTTTAAGCACTTTATTTTGTCTCGCAGTCTCTTGCCAATCTATGTTATCTTTGTTTAGCAGTTCGAATGTTGCATTTCTTTCTTTTGATTACAAGTTTGGACTCTTGTATTACCATTTGCAATTGTGTTTCACATCCACCGTTCACCTGCATCTGAACTACGTTTGACCTGATTCCCTTCACGAGATACGTAGGCAGCTCGGTCGCATGATTTGTATATTCATTTGTTTATTGATTTTGCACATCGCTACTATGCATGTTAGATGTTTTAGTTTACATTTTAGGTGAGTCAAAATTTGATATTTTCTATGTCTTTGTCTGAAATCTCTGCGAGATTTTTGACAAAGGGGAGCAAACTGTAGACACTAAATATTGACACATCATTTATTTTTAAACATTGGGGGGCATGTTTGTATTTTTTGGATCAAATTTTAATTTTTCGGGAGGCAAAATACTAATTTTTATCTGTAAATATTTTTCATTAGCTTTGAGGGGTTTAAATTCATATTTTTACTTTCATACGTATTTGTTAATTTTTTTATAATTTGCCTGGATTTAATTGGTATACTTTTATATTTCACGATGCACAAGGGCAAAATGATAATTTCGTCTTGTGAACACCATTTTAGCTCATTTTTAGTTCCAAATTCCTTTAAATTTTCTTATTTTTTCGGAGACGATTACTATTTTTTTTGTGAATTTTCATTGCCCAAGGACAAAATCGTCATTTTACAGTTTAAATTCATTTTTTTCCAATTTTGAGTCATAAATACGTTTTCTAGTATTTTAAATTTATTTTTAATTTTTGATAATTTTTTTAGGCTAATAGTTATTTTTCTGTGAATTTTTATTGTTGAAGGGCAAAATCGTTATTTTATAGTTTAAATTCATTTTTCATCAATTTTTGAGTCATAAATGCATTTTTCAGTGTTTTAAACTTATTTTCAATTTTTGATAATTTTTTTAGGCTAATAGCCATTTTTCGTTTATTGTCGTTGTTTAGGGACAAAATCGTCATTTTACACCCCGAGCGCATTTTTATCAGCTTTAAATTCTAGTTTTTATTTTTTTGAAATCTACTTTGAATTCTTTATGAAAATTTAGAAATTACTGTCAGATTCTTTGTATTAATTTTTAATTTTGGGGTTAAAAAAATATTTTTTTAATAAAATTAGTATTTTTAATACTGGTAGTGTTTTCGTTATTTTATAGCATTCTTGGTCAACAAGACAAATGACCTATAAATACCCCTTTTAATCAGCAGAACAAAAGGAGAAAAAAATTGAGAAACCCTAAAAACACATTTGATTTTATCCAAAAAGATCAAAACACATAGAAAATCACTAAAAAACACAGACTCCATTTTTTTATTCTATTCCCGGTTACCATTTATCAGATTACTGTTCATCTTCTTCAGCCCCAGATTTTTACTGTTCATCTGGCTTCTCCATTTCTACCGTTCATCTGGCTTATCTAATAAGCAGGAAATTTCATAGCTTTTTGTTTTTTTATTGGTTTTCTTTATGTGTTTTTAGTTTGATTAATTGGTGATTTTGTTAATTGATTCAATCTATATGAAAAGCTATCTGTAAATTTGCAATTTTTGTCTGAAGATTGAACTTTTTGGGCTCAGATTTTTCTGGGTTTTATCTTTCTGGACCGTTTCTCTCTCTCTCTCTCTCTCTCTCTCTCTCTCTCTCTTTCTCTCTCTCTCTTTCTCTGCCAATCCAGTAGCTCCTCCAACTACCACTGTTCCACCAAGCTCCACTGCCTCCACCGCCTTAGTCAAACAACCACATCCCTGCTGCCCCCTGAATCCAATCTCCGCCAAATGACCACCAGTTTCAGCCTTTGGTATCACACAACCATAGCAACACTGGCCAATCACCTTTTCCACAGTCTTTCCACCCAAATCAATACCAGCAGATAAACAATTACATACACACACACACACACACACACACACTAATCTGTGTAGAACACACACTCAGGCTACCAATCAACACCACATACACATACACGCATACAGAAACACACATTCAAAGCACACATAATCATCATCTTCACACACAGTAGCACACACAAGCACCGCACACGCAGTAGCACAAACAACACAGGATACCCCAATCACAACCCTTCAATCAGCCCAATCAAACCCTCCAATTCAACCCATCACACAATTCCCATACCAGTAATCTTAATCACCAAATCAGTCACCATTATTCTCCATTGCCAATTCGGTTTCATCCCCTTTGCTCTCAAAAATCATCATCGACAACTCCATTCACCCTCTACCCTCTTCCACCCACTGACCACCACACAACCCAAAATAACAAAAATCAGTTGCAAAACACAGTAGCCATTGTCACCATCATCTCCATCGAACCACCATCTGACAAACACACACTACCAAACAGTCCCTAGCTAACCAAACCCCAACACCAATCGCCCCTGTCTCCACCATCTAGCTCCTCCACAACTGGTGCTCTAACTAGCTTCACCACCCTCCTTCCACCACCATCCCCTTCACCTGAACCTCAACCTGTAGAAAAACCTCACAACAACAGCTACCAATCTTTCACACCGCCACCCAAAACCCATCGCACCACCAACAGTTGCGAACACAACTGCCTGAATGTCCCATAATCCCCAAATCACAACTACAAACCACCCAAAGGCCCACTGAAACAAACCTAACCCACACTACCACCTCCATAGAAGCAGTATTAATGTCACTAGTCATGCCATTAGCATCAACGTGATCAAGACAGTAACCCATCTCGCTGCCCAGCATCCCTAATCAAGCCACAATACCCATCGTAGTCCCACCACCGTCTGACCTTAAATTGATGGCTTCCCACAATCGCAAAATCACCACGCACCACACAAAGACCGCCAAGTCAAAGCCACCTCCTTTCCCCCTTCCCTCACTGTGATTTTAGGAGAGATTTGGGGGTTTGATTTCGTTTTCAATTTTAGGAAGTGAGAGAGAACAGAATCAGCAGAGAGGATAGAGAGTGAAAGAGAGGATAAATGTGAGAGAGAGCTGGAAGAGAAATTGAGAGAAATCAGCTTAGAGAGAGAAGGAGAAACTGAACAGAAAGAGATAGAGAAAGAGAAATAGAGGGACCAGGGAAAGCAGGAGAGAAAGAAGGAGACAGAGAGAGAGAACGTGATGATGAGAGACGGACAAACAGAGAACCGGAGGGAGACCAGATTAGAGAGCAAGAGATAGCCGGAACAAGAGAAAGAGAGAGACCGAAAGAAAGAGAACGGTGAAAGAGAGAAAAGAAAATCAGAAGAAAAAAGAAGAAAATTGAGGAGGAAGAAGAGAAGGAAATCAGTGGGGGAGAGAAGAAGAAAGAATGGAAAGACGAAGAGGAAGAGATTAGAGGGAAGAGAGAAAAGAGAGACGGCGAGGTGTAGATTGAGTGAGAGGAAGAAAATCAGAGAAGATGCGCAAAGGAGAAAAGAAAACAGGCAGCGAGAAAAATTGGAAAAGAAGAAATAAAAGGGGAGAGAAAAATAGAGGAAGAAGAAATTGATTAGAAATTAAGTAATATGGGATTGGGATTTTTGGGCTTGAGGTTTCAGATTATGAAAATATTTTTTTTTATTTTGTAGTTTGATTAATCAATTGTTTTGCTTTAATTTGCTTTTCTTAATTTAGTTAATTAATGTGTTTGACTGGTTAATTTAGTTTTAGCTTAATTAATTGATTATATTAATTTAATTTTTTTAGTGAATTTATCTAGTTATTATTATTATTATTTTTAAATATTTAGTTTGGGATTTCTTTTTTCTGCCTAATTTATTACACGATAATTATTTATATTTCAGCCCTTAGGATTTTTGAGTAGTCTTAATGTGCCCCTTAATACTTTTGATTTCTGCAAATTAGTCCTTACTATTATAGATTGACTCCCTTTAGGTTTAATTTCTTTCAATCAAATCTTTATTAATTGCAATTAAGCCCCATTAGTTGCTGGAATTTATATGTTTGTGCCACACTTGTTAAAATTTATGGTTTTATCCACCCGATTTACTTTAACTTTGCATTGCTACCCCACTAGATTTATTTGTTTTTATTTTGCCCCTCAAGTCTTA
Source organism: Mitragyna speciosa (assembly GCA_024721245.1). Classification (NCBI taxonomy): domain Eukaryota; kingdom Viridiplantae; phylum Streptophyta; class Magnoliopsida; order Gentianales; family Rubiaceae; genus Mitragyna; species Mitragyna speciosa. The sequence goes on from CM045565.1 coordinate 670,297, forward strand.
TAGAATTTTATTCTTTGTCCCCTTAGTTGTTAGAATTTACTATTTTCCCCAATTTATGTTAATTTATATTTTTTTTGCTCCTAGATTTGTGTAGATTTTTTTAATTGTTGCCCCCATTAATTTAAGTTTACTATTTGTCCCCGATTTACTCTACTTTTTTATTTATTTATTTTATTTTCCCCCTCTAACTTGCTATAATTTACATTCTTCTAATGTGTTAGTATTTCATATTTTACTTTTTATTTTATTAAATAGTTGTCCCTTTAACTTGTGCGTTCGTTTTTAAGGTTTTGTACCGGGTTTTCAAAAAGGTATTTTCGTTACCTTTTAATTGCTTCTTTATATGCTCCAACGTGCTCTAATGTGATATTTTATGCATTTTTTTATGCGTTTCTTATTTTATGCACTTTTTGCGTATTTATTTATTTTGTGTTATTTAATTTTTATTTTTATTATTTTGACAAGAAATGCAATATTCTTGTATTTAGCTAGCCAATGTAATAATTAGATTATTTTCTTTTTATATTGTTTACAAATATTTTTGTATATTTAGATAGGAAGTGTAATAGATAGGATATTTTTAATTTCCCCCTTCTTGAATTGTAAATCAAGCTCCCCCGGTGTAATAATTAGGGTTTATTTACTTTTGCATGTTTACATGCTTATTTGTTTTACTGCTTTCATTAGGATTTTGCATCTAGATATTATGTTTGTGTGTTATGTGCTCCTATGTGATCTTACATATTTTTATATGTTTAATTTGCTTTTAATTCATGCTTTAATATTTAATCATGATTTATGGTATTCTGTCACCACACTAGTCCAACGCTAGTTGTGGCTTCTTTTTTTTCCCACTAGTCCAACACTGGTGGGATTTTTAGAACGGGCTAGTCCAACGCTAGACCCTTAGGACATTTTAGTAGTATTACATCCCACTTCACACACTTTTAGTTTTCTTTCCATTTTGGCATGATTTTTTTATTCTTCTTCTTCTTCTTCTTCTTCTTATTATTATTATTTTGACACATTTTTAAAATGCATGACATTTAGGCTGTATCTCACTTAGAAATTAGGACATTTGTGTGGTTGGACTAGAAATAGTCGTCTACTCACGTGGGAAGTGGTGGCGTACAGGCTGTTCCCCCCTCTGTGAGTAGAAACATTCATTCATGAGTTATTAGTCCCCCGTACCCATCAGGTTACATACCCACATTCTTTCCTCACTTATTATATATTATTATTTTCTTTTCTTTTTGCATCTCACTCTGCATAAAAACTCGTGACGCCATCGAGTTCTCGACTCAGGTTTCGCAATCAATGCGATAATTCCAACTAAGCCTTGACAGAACATTTTGACCCTCCCGATATTCACATTTAGACTTAGGATTTGCATTCATTTAGATACATCTGAACGCGATAGAATCTAGGGTTAATTTAGGAAAATTTGATTAAACCTCACAACTAGCCTAGCTTGGTTGAAAGGGTGCCTTAGGTGCAAACCTTTACCTTCCCTTTCTTCAAATGTGATTCCTGGACCTTTTCTCTTGTTTTTTTTGTAGACCGGAGTCGGAAAAGGGTTTTAATTAATTTTTTCTAAAAATTTTACTTTTGTTTTGTTTAAAAGATTTTTTCGGGTGACTTGGTACACCCTAACTCAGTACCAAGTAGCGACTTCATTTTCTTTTAAAATAAAACCCTTTTTCAAAATTAGTTGGTCAAAACTGTTGCATTTTTTGTCCCGGCCTTATTTTTATTATAACACTTTTTCAATAAAAACTTGATTTTTCACACACGCGCACGGTTCTTCCCAAAACTTGCTTTTTCAAAGAGGGTCACCGGACCAGTCCGTCTTTTCAGGATGCGGCAGTTAACGACCCCATCGTTTGTCATTTTTAGGACACGACAATAACTTGTCCGAAATGACATTGGCCTTTTTGTCAACGAAGCCTATCGATGGTGAGTGTGCCTACCCCCTAACTAAGTTGACAACAACTATATCTACCCCGTAGTTTGGGACTCAACTGCTGAGGCAAGTTTCTTGAGATTCGATCCAATTGAATCGATATGTATATCAACCTTGGAGTCAACAACATCAATGGCATTACTCATTGTTGTAGTTTCTCGCTTCAATTTGCGTAGATATGCCGTCATATCCTGCATTTCATCTACCTGTTCTGCATGCGCATTTCAGTCACTAGGTCAAGGTGTGCGTTTAGCATCTTGCGCATTAACTAATCCTGCATTTCCTTTGGTGCATTGTTGATCTTAGGCTGGGCTAGAGTTGACAGTTCTTCCAATCTAGCACGTTCATTCCATGAGGATGATAGAGTAATATCATCAATGTTAAGGGTTTTGTCCTTAACAGCTTCCTTATCCTTAGCCATTTGTCAGCGTCGTTTAGCTTGTCCCACTGGGTGTGCCAAAAAGATCTTTGTGCACAAAATCAACAGCAAAGCAATCTCTTTGGTCGATTGGCCTGGTTGTTGTGTTTGTAGGTGTGCTACTTAGTCGATACCAAGAATGTGATGTGGTGAATGGAAATGGTAGAAATAGTGCGCCGATCGATTCTGACTTCTAAGTCGATTGTTGTTTGTCCTGTTTTGGACAACTCTAAGGACTTAAGATTTCACTTTTTGAGTTGTTGCCAATGGCCAAAAACTACAATCTAATTTTTTTAACAGAGAAATGCAAGGTATGGAAATTGGGAAATGCATTGAAACGAAACATGTACATCATTTGAACATCGAAATTGCATAACTACGCTAAGATTTCTAGTTAAAACTAAATAAACCCTAATACAAAAAGTTGAAAGTGGAAGACCGCTGAAAACTAAGAAAGCAATTCTATGAAAACTAAATGGGATGCTTAAACTAAAAAAGGGAAGTTTTGAAGTCTAAATGTATTTCTGAGCATTTCTTCTCGTGTCTTTTCCCAATGCATCTTGGGCTATTTATAAACACAGCTTTCCTCCAAAAGTGGTAGTTAATTTGGAGCTTCAAAGCCATGATCAGCTACTTTCTCATATTTACTGGCCACTTTGTCACTTTCTTTTTTATTGGGATGTGGTAACTACCCACTTTTCTAATGTACCCATTTGTGACCCCACTTTCTAGGTAGCTGTGCATGATTTTTCTACTAATGGTGGTCATACCCCCAACACTAGTAAATGTGGCTTTTTGTTGGTATGCACTGCAAAGACTAAATTACATTCAATTTGGAAGGAAGAGAGAACTACTTTAACTTCTTATGTAAAATCAATTACTTGAAGTAATTACAATCATCATTGACGTTTATTTCTTCATATTTCCTATTCCTTTTAGAAGTTAATTTGTAGTTCCTACAATTACTAGGCGTAATATGTGCAATGAAGTTTGGATAATTTTCTTTCTCTAAAAACAATAATGGATATTGTTTTACAAAGGAGATTAAATTAGTCATTAATTTAAGTTGATGGTCAACTTGAATTTTGAATCGGCCCAAAGTGAAAATTTTTATAGGTTAAACAATTTTCGAACTTAAAACAGAATGATTACTTGCTCTCGGTTTTGGTTGCTCTAAAAGGTGCTATTTTTTTTTTCAACATATTTACGAGCAACGCCAATCAAGGCATCAGTTTATGTTTTCTAGAAAGTTTTTTGATACTTGAAATTTTATTTTTGTCTATTTGACCCCAACACATTTAATTGAATGGTACTGGAATTAGTTTCCTACATAATTTAGAACCATCATTCACTAGCATCATAGCATGCACTATTCTTAACAGGATTATAATTCCTAGACATTTAAAGGAAGTTCTTTTGGTCTATGACCCATTATCTATTCATTTGTTTAGTACTCGATCCTTTTTGGGTGCAAACCATAGAAAGCTACATTTAGTTCGATCCTGAATTTGGCCACGTTAAGTTCTAATGAACTTAATAAGTGGGCGAATGTAGATATAAACCAAGTGTATGATTTGAGTTCGTAGATAAAGTGTAGGATTTAAACTAAGGTAGTTTAAGTTTTCTTAAATTATTGGTTTACTTTGTTAGATTCCATATTTGGTTAGATATTAGGGACAAGGAAATTTTAACCCATGTAACTTTTAAGGGTCCTTTTTCATGTCAGTTTCGTTGGCTCAAATCCTCTATCTAGTTTTTTTGGTATCCAACTGTATTGAATACAAAACTATGTCGTATTATAATAAAACTATATTATATCACTAAAATGATATGACGTAGTGTCGTATATATAAAACTACGTTGTATCATTTTAGTGATACAATATAATTTTGTATTGGATGCAATTGGACACTATAAAAAATTAGATAGAAGATCTGGATTGCAGTTTCATTGTTTTTGTTGGTTTAAGTTTATTTGACTTATTTGTTAATTTAAGTTCCATAAAAGAACTATTATGTTAGCTTTATGTATAAAAAATAAAAATTATTGTGATTCTCTTTTAGAGTTTTTAAGTTGTTTATTTTTTCTTTTATAATCGTTTGAATTAATATTCTTGTGGGTTTAATTCCTTCAAATTGGTATCAGAGTTTGTGTGAGATCCTAGAGAAATTAATCCAATGGATAATTTATATCGTTCATATGAGTATACCATTTTTTTCTTTGATGCCAAAATATTTTTGAGACTTGGTGCAAATAGAAGAAAGATTTTTAGGTATATTGGCTTTTGGCTTGTTATTGAAAAAAAGGATTTGTAAAACCTGCAAAACATACAAAATTGACAAATGAAGTACTTAAAATTTGGAGAGAAATAGACAATCGGAATACAAGGCACGTCACTATCTCAACACCAAAGTCCAATCGCTTGTATTTTTGACAAATATATGAATGTTGAGACAGTAAAAGAGACTTGGACAATATTGATGAATTTAAATAGAGGTTCTAATGATTTGAAAAGAGTTAAATTACAAGAATTTAGAATGCAATTTGAGTTGTCCCATATGAAATCAACCGAATCAGTTAAAGAATTTTTTGAGAGAATCAATGATATTACTTATTGTAGGCAGACCAATGATGAACAATTGGAATATGTTAAAGTGGTTGAAAAATCTTGAGATCATTGAGTAGAAAATTTCACAATGCGAAAACGATTCTTGAGACTACCAAGAATTTGAATACCTTGAAACTTGATGATCTAGAAGATGAATGAGTGACTTATGAGATGTCTCTGAATTAACAATCAACCAATACAGTAGAAGAGGTTTTATAAGCTAAGGTAGATCAACCTATAAGAAAAAGAAAGGCTTCAAATTCAATGAGAACAAATCAACGGGGCTAGAATTTCAAAGGTAGAGGATGTGGAGACAGAGGCAGGATTAGAGGCCTTGGCAACTTTTCTCATCAACGAAAAAATAGTAATGGTACTAATAATTTTAATAGGGAGTAGCAGAACAATAAACAAAATAATCAATAAAATATTTTCAGAGGCATGATAATCTAAAGTTCAACATTATATTTGTGGCAATGTTGAACATTATCAGAATGAATGTTATTGGAATACAAATAATAATAGAAATTTTCATGCAAAAGTGACTAAAATGATAGTGATTAACAAGAGATTTTTTGTTGTTTTTAGTTCTAGAAATGAAAATAATCAAATAATTGATTGGTTTATTGATTCTAGCTATGGTAATCAGATGTGCAGAAATAAGGAAGTATTTTCTGATTTGGATGAAATTTTCAGGACTTTTGTGAAATTTGGAAGAATGCTAGATCACCCAATCTTGGAAAGGGAAAAATCAGAATTATATTGAAGGATGGATCTTCTAAGTTTATATCTGATGCATTTGCTTGACCAATTCTTTATCACGATTTGCTGAGTTTGGTACGGTTGTACGAAAAGAGATATGATTTTTGTTTTCAATGTGGTGTTTGTAGTACAATCAGTGATGATAAATTGGGATTACCTGCCAAGATAAAAATGAACCATAATCATTTGTGGCCTCTTGCTATTAATTGTGGTTATTTACGTTAGTTTTGTAAACTTTGATGATAATTGATTGTGGTATTTGCATTTTTGACACTTGAATTTCGGTGATTTGAGATTTTTTGCAAGAAAAATTTTGGTTATTGGACTGCCTTTTATTAATTTTCTTAACAAATAATATGAGTCCTGTAGATTGTGAAAGAAGTACGAAGGAACTTTTCCAAAAGATCTGTGCACAGTTGAGGTTACTTTCAATCGTTATAGCAAATATTTTATTATATTTATTGATGATTTTGGTAAGAAGATTTGGTTTATTTTTCAAAAAATAAATCTGACGTGCTTGACATGTTCAAAAGATTCAAGGTGGCGAGAAGTAGAGTGACATGATACAAAGGAGAAATATTTTAGGTTATACTTTTTATATATGGCAGTAGTAGATAGTCCTATTCAAGTAATATGGTTGAAAAGAATGATTGGATATTTAGAACACAAGATGGTCTTACTAAAATATTTTGTTACAGTAAATCTGTAATTGAGTTGATAAAAAATTCAGTTTTTCATAGGCACTGCAAACACGCGATATCAAATTTCACTTGAGTTTGAAGACCTTGGTTTAAGTGTAGGGTTTAAACCAAGGTGGCACAAAAACACAGCACAAATATTAATTAATTTTGTTAGCGCAAAAAAAGTTGTCGGGCCACTTGTTAGCACAAACCAAAAGAAGGGGGAAAAAAAAAGATAGCCAACTTTTATCTAACATAAATAAAAATATATGAGAAAAAAGGAATTACAAAATAAAAAATCTCCGACTCTCTTGTTGGACTGGCCTAAACCTACGGCACAAGTGCCTTAACCTCACTTATAACGGAAGATATAATTTTAATAGGAAACTAACAAATTATACAAACACCATAAATAAATAAACTAAAAATTCAATTAAAACATAATTACTAAAACAAAATTGAAAACTTCTAATTCTTTAATAGGCTTGGTTTAGTTATGTCAATTATGTCCACAATAAACGTAAATAGTGAGACACAATTATGTCAATTAGACCTTTGCGAACTTGAACTTTGCTGCCGTAAAGGGCCAAGAGTAACACTACATAAACGGCTAACCAAACCTTGCGCTGTCTGGTTTGAAGATTCATGCATTCTTATCTCCAATGGTGTTTTCAGTCAAAATCATGCACTAGCAAACATGGTTTCTCTCTCTCCCTCTCAGCATTTTTTGGTTAAGGCAAATATTATGGATGTGATCCACGCATGATCTTTGAATCTCAGAGGAAGTGATAAATTTCAAATCTTTGGAATTATATGTCGACCAACACACGATCCAGTGAGAACTTAATTGAAGGCTAATAAGACTCTAATTGGAAAAAACAAGGCATAACTAGTCACCTCAACAGCCTTAGGTGGGTGTGAAAGTGCATTGAAACTAATACAAAATCAGCAGCAAAGCTTTGGAAGTTTTCAAAATATGTTTTGTGCTTCCCCCATCAAAGATATTAAAAGGATGTGGTACTAACGGGAAGCTAATTAAGACAGGAGGGTATTGTCAAACTACCATTAACGCGTGGCGTGGAACGTGGCCTTTTCCGCTTAAAATGCGCTTTGAAAAAATCACTTCGATTGTCTTTTATGTATGTTTTTTAAAATATTATTATAGTAGTTTTAAAAAAATTTTGAAATGAATGACTGAATGTATATATATGTAAGAGAAAAAGATAATTTAAAAAAAAATCGTGTTTGGAGTATTCTATAAGCATGTTTATGAATGAAATTGCCATTTTTTTGGAGGAAAAAATTTATTTATATTCTTATGAATAAATTGTATTGTTAATTATACTTTACCCTCTAACCAACTCCTTAGATTCACTTTAACCACTTAAATTTAATTAATAAGCACTTTACTCCCACCGAAATATTCCATAAATATGAATAATAGAAAAAGATAATGTGAAGCTTCTTTAGATAAAAACATTCTCCCTTAGAGTTAATAGATAAATTTATTTTCCTGTTATTTATTTGAAATGGCTTTTTATATTTATTATAATTTTTTTTAAATTGTGACTATAGAAGTAGTTCATAAATATTAGCTTTTTCAAATCAACTTTTAAAGTATTTATGCTACTTTTTGCATGTTGTAAAAAAGACAAGAATTATGTATCCACTTTTCATTTTTGTTTCGATCATTCACTAGCTAAACAAATTAAACAAAAAAATAGGATGAAAAATATTTTTACCGTAATCATATTTTTAATTTTGTTTGGATAATACACACACATATATTGATGCGTGATGGATTAGCATGATGCCAAGAACGTTATGAAAATCAAGTTATGCAACTCGTTGAACTATTGACAATAATATGAACCTGTTCAATGCCTCCAAGGCGTGGAGTTATTGTACTTTAAATTTTCCCAACCTTGACGAAAACAACCCCCTTAAAAGCTATGTAGACCCCAGCTTAACTATTGGGAGGTAACCTAATAGATGACAGTAAGAGACCTTGATCAAAGCAAGAAGAATAAACCCTAAGCTAAATTGTTTGGCGCCACAAGATTATCTTGATAAGACCAAGAGTGGTCATAATCCAAGATCCTAAGAAGAATTCTTTTAAGAGAAAATCTCACAATTTTATTGAAATCACACATGCTGAAAATCGTATGCAGTAATATTTCTATTTATAAGCTTACAAAACTCGGTTAGAACAATTTAGAATAACCTTAACAAGCTTGGTTTTGTGAACCACTTAAAACTCCTAACGACACACAAGTGTAAACTGAATATAACTTGGTTAACAAAATCATACTATTCCTAACTACCAGTAGTATATTTTACTAAATGCATCGTCAAGATCATTTTTATATCCCTAGGACACGGCTAGCATCTCCTTAGGTGTTGCCTATTCTCAATAATTAAAATCTTAAACATGAACTTGGTTATAAAATGTTTTCAAATAAGAAGCTTATGATCTTAAAATTGTTGGGTTCTAGACCATAAAATTGATCAAATAATTACAATTAATTTTTCAAATAAAATCTAATTAAAATTTAACAAAAAAGATATTACCTTGATTTCATATTAAAAATATGAAAAAAGTATGTACCATACAAAGTTGATAATCCTGAACTTGAAAGCAGTACAGTAAGATTGAGGCTTGTGATTCGCTCTCATACTTATAGGATACAAATAGAGGAGTAAAAACAATGTAATTAAATGGAGTTATTAGAAAATTAAATAGGATAAATATAGAATTTATGTGTTGTATAAGTTATTGTATAATAATAATAATAATAATAATAATAATAATACCAGTTATTATTCATAATCCATAACATTCAAATTAACTGCATAATGGTCAGATTTTTATTTGTACTCCATAATGTGGTCAAATTTGACCGTTATAAACAGTTATAAAAATTCACCATAGTCAAACTGTAACGAAAAAATTATTTAATAATCTTATATTATTTGTATTTTTATTAAAATCTCCAACATTAGAAAATTCAGACAATTTAAGCATATAAATTAGGGATGGACAATGATAACCAAAAAATCAAAAAATAGCAATAACCGATCCATTGCGGACCAAAAAATGAGGGTAACCAAACCGAATTCTAAAAGCGGTTAAGTTAATCGAACCTCATTTGCAAAAGCAGTTTCAGTTTCGAATATCAATTTTCAAAAACCAAGGTTAACCAAACCGGTCCATGTATATGTCTTAGAGGTTAATATTTATGAATATTATATAGAAATATGAAGTATTACATCGTTTGATTTTCAAGTTTAAGATAGCTCAAAAACTTAAATATCATATTAAATATTTCTTCCTATTTAACTTTTTGATTTGCATATTAGTTTTTGTTTTTATACTCTAATTGTCATATATATTTTTGATACTAAATAAAAAATTACTGTCATACAACTTAGATACGAAATATGGAAAATAACATGAATATTTTTTACTCATATTGTGAAAATTTTTTGTTTCTAACTTTTTTTTAATTTTAAAAAGAGTGGATGCAAGAGTTTCAATTTGTAATTTTATTGCTTGTTTTCAAAGTAATTGAAATTGTATAAGTAGTTTTTTTTGTTTGAAAAAGTATTGATGTTTTAATATTCTTTTTTTATTTTGTCAAATTAACTTAATATCATACGGTTCCGGTTACCCGCAATACCCAACTCTTTTTAACTGGATAACTGCTAAGCGGTTAACCGATTAATGAGGGTCGGATATGACTAGCAAATTAGGGGAACCGCCACAAGCGGTTCTGGTTAGGATATTAAGTAAATGGACCGGTTAACTGGTCCATGTCCACGCCTAATATAAATGATTGACACCTGCATTTTATTGTTCTATTGCTCTTGGAGATCTCACTTTATTTAACTGGTTGTTTTTTGAAATGTTTTTTTTCAAAGACATTATGACATTAGAGATTGTTTTTTATAAACATGTATATGAGATAAAAAGGTTGTTGAAAAATGTGTTTGAAGTTTTCTAAAAACATACTTTTTTTTCTTTTTTTTGCACATTAATTCGCTGTGCTTTGTTATGCGTAAGAAGAGTTTTCTGGTGCATTGTCTGGACATTCTTGGCCAACCCTAAGTAATTTGAGAAATGCAATTGATCGTTTTTTGGTCGAAGAAATACATATATTTGTTTAGCTCGTGTGTGACACATGTGCTTACTGTGCAAGAGATTGAGTAAAACTTTTGAAGTTCGATACCTTTCCGTCTCAAATACACAATTTATCACAATAGATTCGTCATATCAACCATCGAAATGATTGATGGATTTCATGGTACCTATCCTCTGAAGAATGCAAATTCCTCTTCACTTGCGTTTTGTTGGGCATAGAATTTGAATCAGTCCATGTGCGTGGTAGGGCCTGATCAAGGACTGTCTTCCATTCTTGATCAAGGATTGACATCAAATCGGCAACTCAATGAATATTTTGTCATTTATTGCATCATTCTTCTTTGACACGGATCAACATAGTATTCATGAGCGTGCGGTAGATTCTTCAGAGCGAATAGTCAAGAGACAAAGAAGTCTCTGATCAGCTTTTACTTCTACCATTCGCAAGACAAATCGCATGAGGCGTTATTTTGAGATTATCAATGACTATAATCTCCAAACAATCCTCTAATATTTCTTTTTACATCAAATCATCGAATAGAATACTAAGTTTGATCTCTCAAAAAAACCTTTACGGTAGAGCCCGCTATTTTTCTCCTTGCCCACAATCTGAAAAACTCAGGAGTGTAGGAGGAGAATAGATTCCAATATTCAGGATATAATCCATAATCATGTTAAATAAATTTCAACTATTAATTCTTCTTTTAATTTTTATCCATATTCAAACCCCAATGGAAACAAAAAATAAAAAACTAATGTTTGATAGATTGATCTAATAAATTATCATAAGTATTAAATTTACCTACTCAAATGATGAACTTGCAAATTCCAAATCTTTGATTCGGAGGTCGGGCTTTAATTAAAGAAGTATGTCTATAGGGCATAGGGTTTGGTTATTAAAAAAGGATAATTAGACACATAAGTTGGAGAAAGATGAATGAGTTGTCTTGTACTACGTCTGATAATTAATTAGTTTGGTTTTTGAGTTTTTAATTTTTATAAATTATAAACAAACACGCGCGATAAACACTAGAATAGGCATATTCAATGGGGCAAGAGCACCTCCTTGAGTATATATTGCCTTGTTAATGTGTTAACCTACAGGTTGATCTTACCTAACTTATTTTTAGTCATGTCATTAATAGGTTGACCCGATAAATGAACCGTTTAAATTTGGGTTGTGTTTGAGTTGTACTATCACGTTTCCAAAAAATTACCACAGCTATTGCATGTATATCAAATTAATCTCCTTCATGTTCTTGTGTATATCATATAGAAACAAGTCTGCCTTTGAATTTGCCTATCGTTCCATCAACTTTTAATTTCTTTTTAAAAATCTATTGGCAATCTATTGCCTGGCAGCCTGGTAAGAGGTTAACCAGTTTCCATGTTTTATTTTCTATAACTAAATTCATTTCGTCTTGTATTGTCTCTTTTCTAAATGCAGAATTTTGAGACTTTATTGCTTCTTGATAAGTAATAGGAGCTGCTTCTGTATTAATATATATATATATATATATATATATATATATATATATAAAAGCATGTAGGACCTTAAGTGATTTAACAATTAATGTATTTTCTAAAATACCCTTAGTTTTTAAGTTATGGTCGCATTAAAAAAGAAGGATATTAATGGAACTCCAAAGAGTAGATTAATTAAATCTTAATCAAACTCAACCTTTGGTAAAAAGTATTTCGAACCTTTTATAATTATAAATTTAAATTAAATTTTAAAAAAATATATATTTATTGGTTAGTATAGAATTTGTATCTTTCTGTTTTTAAAAATATTTTTTAATTACTTTATATATAAATTTAAATTTCATAATCTAAAAAAAATTAAAACCAAAAAAGTCACATTAAAAAAAGATTTCAATTACATTACAACCCTAAATACAAACTACCAAAAAAATTTCTAACATAATTGAAATCCTATTCATACTACAATTCCTTAACTCGCTAAAAGATGAAACGCAAAGACGTAACAAAAAATCATTCAAGATTCAGATACTTTGCTAGCATTATAATACCACAAGCCCACCCAACCGTGCCCCTAACTGTGCAAAGTTAACCAAACAAAGTCCACTCTTTTTGTTTTTTTTTTTTTAAAAACCCCATAACTGAAGACATCGGCCACTGTCGTGATTTTACCGGTCATTGGTTAAGATAAAATGTCATACTCATAAGAGTTATAACGAGGTAAACATATACAAAACAATTATTCTTGATGACAATTCCAACAAAAGATTGATGTGTCTCACATAGCTAAACATAAGCTTGTAACTCAAAATCAGTACAAATTCTTCTCTTGGAGTAGCTTCATTTAAGCATTTCAAAACATTGAATATTTTATATTATCAACAAAGACAAAGCATGTGAAATTCTACAACAAAATGCAGATCGTGCGGTTATATAGAGAAAGATCAATGTGAAGCACCAAGTTGATAAGAGCTATTCAAGTATTGCACTACAGAACGATGTCTTGTATATACTATTTTTCAAGTATATGCTATTCAAGATGATTATCTGCGCTCAATTTGGAATCCGACTTATTTTGTTACCCCAGTTATCATACTTACTATTTTTCTTTCCCGCTTTAATTATTAATTGCTTTACTTTTACTTTATTTTAGTAAAAGATCAAAAGATCAAAAGATCTTTGGACTAACAACTAAAGACCCAATACATAAGTTACAAAGGAACTATTTATGAAACACATAATTTCACTTTTTTTAATTATGCAAAACTATTTCTTAATTCATATTTCAAACCATAAGGAAAGACATTTATTCATTTTAAATTTCCCGAAGACCACTCTAAGGGACTAAAATATACCTGATTGACTTGTAACTCACACCTATATTAGCTAACAAATTAGCACCCTGTTCGCCTCTCTATAGCAGTGTGAAATGGAGCAAAACTCAGATGACTTCAGTTTAACACAACTAGAGATTAATTAAATCCTAATCAAACAAATAAAAAGTCTCTCACACCTTTTGTAATGGAACTCCAAAAAGTAGAATAATTAAATCCTAACCAAATTCAACATTCCTTTAAAAGTCTTTCACACCTTTTACAAGTACAAATTTAAATTTAATTTTCAAAATCTATACTTATTGATTAGTATAAAATTTATATTTTCCTCTTTTAAAAATATTTTTAATTACTTTATATATAAATTTAAATTTCATAATCTACAAAAAAATTAAAACCAAAGAAGCATTTAGGCAAAAAATAAGAAAAAATAAATAACCAAAACATCGAAAGAATATTTTCAAATATAAATTAATTTTATATTTTAAAATTTTAATTTTAATTTCAAATATTTATTCAATTCTTAAGTGTTTGGAATATTAGCATTTAAAGTATTTATTTAAATAGCCTTATTTTCTAAGTCCAATCACATTAAAAATGGATGTTTACGAGAATACAAAGAGTTAGATTCATAAGTAACTAATGAAGCTCAATAATCATTCAACATTTTTCAAGTCTTTTATAATGAATTTAATTTAAATTTAAATTAATAAAAAAATACAAAAAATGCAAAAAATATATATAAAAAGTAACAAAAGTCCTCCTCATGAATAAAATTAGAAAGGAATCTAATGCAAAATTGAAAAATCACCAACTTTGGATCAGTTTGAATATCATTTCAGTATTAATAAGACTTTGTATTGTCTTAAAAAATATTATATTTTCATATACTAACAATTATATCATGGCTGATTTAGAATTCTTATAAGTTATATGAATAGGAACCAACCGGATGTTTAGTGGATTAGAACATGGAAACTTTTTTCTTTTTTTTTTGAAATTATTTTTATGTTTATCTCAATCTTTATTTACATATAGATAACTAAACTTAACATTTTTTGGGTTTAAATTCTCATACAAAGATTGCTTTGTGTGCACAAATCAAAAAACAAAATATTTATGGGCTAGGAGTATAAAATTAAATAGAAGAACCACAATTAATAAAAAAAAATACAAGAACGAAGCATTTAAAATATTCCTCTCTAGCCTTTTCTTTCGATTTAATGGATAATTTCTTGGTTAAGTGGATCCATTTCTTTAATTTATCTTTCATATTAAAATAAAAATAATATCGTAATTTTATATTTTTATTTAAAAATTATTGTCAGGCATTGTATAATAAATTAATTAAATTATCACCTTGAAACAATTAGCTCACATATTATTAAAAATAGATATTGTGTTACCTTAATTTAAAATGCCATGAAAGTACTATAGCATAGTGTTAGAATAATGAAAAATATCGTGTTTAATTCACCTACACTAAATCATAATACAAAATTAGTTATTTAAAATTTTGAACTTTTGAATCTCATTGAAATATAAATTTAAAAGATGTAATAGTTAATGCACAGATTATATTTAAAATCATAAAGATAAAAGTAAAATCACTCTAACATGCATTGATCAACATAAATTTATAGAAAAAAATGCATTTTCAGATAACTATAAAATGTCAATCCCATTTTTTATATCCTTATTTGACCTAAAATTAATTTTAAAAAAATATACACTATTATACCTTGAATTCATTAGACACTGGTACTTTGTTGCCATTTTGACTTTGATTTCATTTATTGAAATTAATAATAATAATATATGTTAACATATTAAATCTAATACGAAAACTAACTATTATCATACTACCTTACAAAAATAGTGAAGTGACACATATCACGAACCAAGAGGCAACAAAAATTTCTCAATTACTACTTGATTGGAAGACTTCTAAATATTACCTAAACTGAATCCAGAATTGTTGGATTCAGAATTTAGGTGAAGTATTTGATTACAATTTTTTCACTTGAGAAGTTTCTTTATTTTTTAATTTTGTAACCACAATATTATATTAAACAAAAAAGAATAATCTTAGAGACATGGCACAAAATATCCTAGAAATCACTTTAAAACCTAAAATATTATGAAAATTAACTCTAAGTCGAAATTAAGTAATTAAAAACTTAGAATTAAATTCTGAGAATTTACTCCTGATATAAAGAGTCATTAAGAATTGAAATTTTAAAATTGTAAAACCTAATTATTGCAAAAGGATCGTCATGCATAAAAAAGGTTGCACAACATCTTTAATCATTAAAACTTTGTTTATGTCACACACACACACACACACACACACACATATATATTTAATACAACCTAAGATTTTGAATGTGGCATTTTGATATCGAATCAATGCTCTTAACAACTCAATAAAGATAGCTGGACAAATATTTATCACTTTTTTCTGTGAAAGTTAATTATTGATCAAACCCTTATTAGTATTAAATATTTATATTTTGATAATATACAAAGTAATTAATTGATTACAAAAGGCTTTGACCAAAAAGTATATATAAGTTTAGCTAACGAAGGCATTAAGGTACTGGTTAAATAAGCTCTCAAGCTTTACTTATTCAAAGAGCGAAGTTAATTAAAAATTTATCTAAGTATAAAGGTGTAATGAATATGCACTTATGCATTATAAACAAAAAAATTTGTAGATTTAAAATTTCATATAACACAAAATTGAAGCATATCTTATTTCGTGGACTATTATAGTAGAGAGAGAGAAAAGGAAAACCAAATTGACAAAAAGTAGAATTGAGAAGTTCAACATATGCAAATGCATTAATTGTTGCATGAGTTACCACATTTTAACTAATGTGTTGCATTCAGTGTTTGGATAGGTGGGAGTATATTGGCGTCACTTGGTTCCTCTCAGCAAATGTGGTTTTCAAAGTCCGAATAAGTTCACCATTATTTCCAGTGTAGCTTTTGATATGCTACTTTTCTCCATTTTCTCCACTTATCCTTCTCGACCTTTGTTTCATGTGTTTTGTCTCTCTATTTATACGTTATGCATTTATGCATTATCAACAAAAAATTTTGTAGATTGCAAATTTCATATACCACAAAAAGTAGAGGTAAGACATGTAAATGTATTGATTGTTTTTTAATTTTTTTTCTTTTTTTTTCCTTTCTCTCCATGAGAGTATAAATGTATTGATTGTTACACGAAAAATAAAATATAAGATTTTGCAAGTCTCATGAAGTTATTAACAAATTCCAAAATTCATATTTTCCATAATATATGATATTTTAATTGACACTGAAAATTTATATATACTCATTACATAAATTTGTGAATTTGCCAAAAAACTCTAATTGATTTTACTGAGTGATCATTTAGGTTAGTATTTATGGAAAAGCCAAATATTCAATAATTTAAAGTAAGTCATTGGGAAATATTAATTGTGGTACAATTATATAAAAGTCTCATTTGATACTTCATAGATATAATAGAAATATGTAAAAGTATTAATCAACTTACCAAAAGCTTAAGGATTTCAAAGTATAATTACATCTTTTTATACAATAACAAGTTACCTTTTATACGATAACAATTTAAAAATTTTAAAATATTTCTTAATTTATTTCAGAAGGATATTTTAAAGAAACCATCATTATGCCAAATACCTTATTTTGCTATTGGAAATATTCATTTGTTCTATTCAAATTCTTTTCAAAAAGAAAATAATATGTGAAATTAAGAAAAGATAGATGTAAAACTTTAAAGTAAATTTAGTAGTATTTTTGTACTTGAAATGTATGTGTCTAATAATAGTGATTATTTTCTATTTATTGTTAAGGATATAATTAACTAGAATCTCACATAATTTTTAGACATGATTTTGAAAAATTAGAAAACCAAAATTGATATCTTTTTTTGTTTTTCTCTTTCTATTATATCATTCATTAGACAAATTTATTTTATCATTTATTAAATGATTGTTAAACGTGCGAAGCATGTGCCCTATTTCTAGTATAGTAAAATACTTATTTGTCAATTATTTCTCCAGTACTTCAAGTCTTTCAATTTCTTTTACTTCTTCTTAACTTAAAGTGTTCATCCTTTGAACCAAAATTTATCAATTGAGCCTTCGGTCTAAGAATTGAATTAAATCTATTTTCTTCAAATACTACATAGCTTGATTCCAATAATAGTGTTAATTGCTATTAAATCATTAGACTATGCTACCATAAACAGTGAGATTTGCTTATTTTGTGGATATCCCAAAAAAATGCTATTTTGTGCATATCATTAGAAAACACATTCAATTCCTCCTTCATCCAATTTGTTCCTTTTGTTTCAGAAACTCTTGTAATAGCTCTATAATCCCAAACTTTTAAATAGTTTAGATTTGTCTTACTTTTCTTCCATATTTCATAAGCATTCCTTTTATTGGGAACTCTGTTAATATATGGCAAGCTATTACAAAATTTTGCCCCCGAAAAACCTTGTCCAACTCTAAAACTAAACATCATGGCATTCAGAATTTTCATTAAGATCCTAATTTTTCTTTCTACCACACTATTATGTTGTGATGACTAAGATGCAGTAGTCAAATGAATTAACCCTGTGAATTCAATACAAACAACACCTTCCCTAAAAGTTTAATTTCGTCCCTACAATTTATGTGCAAACTGATTCTGCGAATTAACTTCAATATACAGCAAAGGCTTTTGTTTGACAACTTTTTGCACTAAAGGGATTAAATCTCCAGCCTTCATAATTCGCCGGGCTTGCGTGTATAGTTTGCCAGGGAGCTTTTGCCGGGAAAGAATTCTAAGGGGAAAACAAGAGAAGTTTATTTTGTATATTTTGTTAAAGTTTACGCAGGAGGAAAGTTCTAATAATAAGAAAAATCTAGAAAAGTTATCAGACTTATTTGTATATTCTGTTGGAGAGTTTGAGCAGGAGAAGAATTTTGAGAGGAAAAATAGAGAACTACGTTCGTTGTTCGTTTTTTAGTTGTTTCGATTTTGGAATCAAATAATTTTGATTTATTTACTTGTGCAATTGACCTATGAATTGTGCGTGACTCACAACTCATTTATTTTCTATTGCTTCTAGGCTAATAAATTCCATAGTAAGTTAGTGTATAAGTTATTTTGACTCACAACAACCAATGAATTCTTCACCCACCAATGCTTAGGGAGCGTTTGGTAAGAGAGGTTTGGGATTGGGAATGAGATTGAAACCCATAATGGGAGTTTGAGTTACTGGAATGGGATTTGAGATTTGGAAATGAACCCCAAAATTTTGAGTTTTCCCAAATCCAAACCATAGGGAGCGTTTGGTAAGAGAGGTTTGGGATTGGGAATGAGATTGAACCCCAAAAATTTGAGTTTTCCCAAATCCAAACCATTTTAGGGGTTTTATCCAAAATCCAAAATTGATTCCCAAATTGGTTACGCACGCACACACAGACATACATATACATATACATATACATATACATACATACACACACATATACATACAAATACATATATGTATATTTATATATATATAGGCACACACACATATATATACATAAATATATATATGTATGTACGTATATATACACAATGTATACACATACAGGTATTTATACATATATATGTATATATATGTATATATGTATGTATGTATATAAACACACACACACACACGTATACATACATATATATATTTCGTACGTACGTACATACGTACACACACATACACATATACACATGCACATACAAACACACACACACATATATGTACGTGTGTGTATATATGCATATATATTATATTATAATATATATAATATAATATATATTATAATATATACGTATGTACATACATATATGTTATAATATACACATATAATACAATATTATATATATATAATATTATATTATATATACACATACACGTACGTACGTACAATATATGTACATACATACATACATACTTACATATATATGTATGTATGTATGTATGTACGTATGTATGTACGTATAATACACACACACACATATATGTATATATGTATATATTTACATACATACATACATACATATATACACACATATGTGTGTGTTTGTAAATATATACATATATAGACATATGTGTGTGTGTGTGTATATTATACGTACATACATACATACATATATATATACACCTACGAATATATACATATAGTAATGATACCTATTCTAAGTACTAAACTAAACGACAATTATATTAATGATATCCATTCCAAGTACTAAACCGCACAAATATATTGGAATGAAACTGTTCATTCCAAATCTAAGATCAATGATTCCGATTTCGATTCCGATTTTAGGGTGCGAATCAATTGCCCCCTTAATACCATTTTCACTTACTCCACAATCTAATGATACATTCTCCAAAAAAGTATCTAAGAATTAGTGGTTGTACCTATTTAAGAACTATGCTATGGAATTTAAGAGGCACAACAACTCAATTGATTTTATTATTAGAATTCCACCTCAATTACAATACAATTAATTTCATTAATACAATATGCAATTTGAGTACATTATTCTAGACCAAAATTAAGCGCCAAATACAATTTGTTACTACAACAGGATAGCATTGAATTCCATGTACAATTAATTATAAAAACATGCAAAATATGACTAAATATAAAAACAAATGCAACATAACCAATCTAAGAAAAATCTAAGCAATAGGCTAAGAAGCTTCCATTGCAATCCCACAAAGGCCTCTGATGTGGTGTAGATTAGGTGTAGAAAATCAAAGCAATAAACACACAAAAGTCAAGTAATAAAACCTAATCTCCCAACGTTTGCCGCAAGTATACAGGTTGTTGTAGTATAAGAAATTAGTGTCGAATCCCACAAGGAACCAACTAAGTGCAATTACTAGAATTTTATCACCCTTCTTTATAATCTAAGCAATAATTAATTGAACAAGATGAATTGGTTGAAATTTAACTAACAAAGAGAAAGTTATAGGAATGCAAGATTTCTTGTAGAAAAACAATTACGAATGAGTTCTAGGATAATGAATCCACTAATGATCAAGACTAAGGTGTAGAGACTAATAACTTACCAATATAAACCTGTCTTGTTTAGGAATGCAATTCCATTTGTATCAAGACTTGTTTTCACAATGAATTGATTCAACTTACCTACTACCATGATAAAGTTGCCTTTGCATGCATGAGTTGCTTCATTAAATCCTCATAAGTATAACACTATTTCCATGTGTTAGTACTGAGGCTCAAATATTCATTTTCCATTATTAAGATAAAGAATCTTAATAACTAAGATGCTTTGCATGCGATGGCCTTTCAATACAAAGGTTAAAACTTGAATGATTTGAAGAAACAAAAGCAAGAAATGGCAAGTTCAATCAACTACAAGTCTTAATATTGATTCATTAGTTTCATCAAAACCCTAGAAGTAGGAATTTAGCTCAACATAGTTGTTTCGAAATCAAGACATGTGAATTGAAGACAACTAGCCATAGCAATCGAGATGAATGAAAGATACAAAGTAAAACGAAGCTTATTCAGTAGAGGAATGGCTTCAAGAACTTGTATTCCTTCCACAAATGTTGCTACAAGAGTTTTTGAACAAGAAAGTATCTCAAACTCACAATATCTCTATTATCGCTATGAGAATTCTAGCAATTCTCTACAAATTCTCTAACTTAGCATGTTTCTAACTCTTTACAAATGACTTCTATTTATAGACAAGGATCCTACAAGTCATTTTTCAACTTACTACTACATTCAATGCATGGGAATGATGAAGATCCTTCTTGATGGTCTTCTTTGGCATAAAAGTCTTCATTTGTACTTCCGATGAAATCTACAACTTGCAGAACCTTATATACAGCTAAAAAGTCTGCAAAAACAGCTGGAAGAGGAAGCAAGTTGCAACAGCTTAAAACTGACAGTTAATGACGATCCGGGGGTCACAATTCACGAATGGTGATCTGCGGATCCTAATACTTGGGCCCACTTGTGTCAAATTTTATTGAGTTTTTATTGCACGTGTTCTAGTCCTTTTTCATGCATTTTCACGCAATTTTGCTGAATTTTCTAATTTTTCCAATTTTGCATAATTAATTTTCTAATAATTCTTCAATTTGTTCAATCCACTTAATCACCTTGATTTTGACCAAATTTGACTTCAATTGGTCTCAATTGATATTAAGTGTGATGAACCTGCAAATATATAAAAGAATTGTGCATTAAATAGTTCAAAATAACAAATTAGAGTCAAAACCCTAATTCCGGGAAAGAAAACCCTAATTTATAAAAACAAGTTATTTGAAGTCAAAAGTATTATAATTCTTCTAGAAATACATAAAAAATTCATAATAACATGTATACTAATCTTTGCAAATTTTTCACTTATCAGCCTTCCATATCATCAATTTCCCTTTGCATTCTAACATATCCATTTTCAAATCATTTAACACCCCATGAATTTTTCACCAATCAATACTTAATCCCATATTAAGTATATCATTATAGCCACCCTAGTTTTGTTGCCAATACACAAGTTTTTATGCCTTTTACTCCTCTCAACAACGTGTTCATATTCAATCAAACACAGACACGTGGGTAAATGTGGAAGCTACATTTTCTCCTTTTATAGTGTGTGTGTGTCACATATGTATACATATGTATGTATGTATATATATATATATATATGTATGTATG
The DNA here is from genome assembly GCA_024721245.1 of Mitragyna speciosa. NCBI lineage: Eukaryota > Viridiplantae > Streptophyta > Magnoliopsida > Gentianales > Rubiaceae > Mitragyna > Mitragyna speciosa. The sequence continues at coordinate 692,432 of CM045565.1, forward strand.
TATATGTGTGCGTATATATGTATATCTACCTATATAATAGAAAGACACATGAGTTACTATAATAGCCCCATTGACTGACACGTGGCACGCGTCATTGACAAGCTTTAAGTTCGTGAGCTCCTTTAGCTATAAATTTCTTTGAATAATGTTATTTTAAAGAAAACTCCCCAATTTGGAGACTTTTTAGGTTGTTTTCTAAACTGAATGTTGCTCCACAGTACCTGTGCGACAACATGCGAATTTTTTTTACAACAATTGAAGTTGTGTTAGAATGGGAGAGAATGTGAGAGACTTTGATGCAATTTTCATAAAGGGTTTGCGCACAGCACCTGTGCGGCTAAACTAACTCAATTTTTTTAAGGGTTCAAACGGGGGGCTTGGGTGCAAAATTGGGCAATGCACAAAATTGGTCAGTGCAGTCAATGGACAAAGTTGCATGCGTGTCAGTGCAGTCAATGGCATATGCGTCGGTGCAGTGAATGGACAAAGCTGATCAACTTAGAGATTCCATGCAGACAGGCAGCAGAGATTCCATGCAGATGGGTTGAGATTTTTTGCGAGTGTAACTGCACAGGTATTGTGCGGTTACCTCATTTTTTTTTTTTTAAATTAAAGTGTTTTAGCCGTTGGAAGGAAGGGGGTTCGGAAGCTTTGATTGAGCCTATAAATAATCCGCATTCTTCTTCATTCATTAACATCAACCTAACTCTTCTTTCTTTATTCACACCATCTATTTTTATCTCTCTGCATCAAACCTCTCTTGTCTCTAAACAAAAAAAAATTGTATAATTGCTGCAGGGAGGAGTAGGAAGGACTTCTGACCCAAAGAGGAGGTAGCAGTAGGACTTCCAGCAGAGTCAAACAGTAGGATTTAGGCATTATTCCAGGTTTGTGTTTCAAATGCTACTTGTTAAATATTTTATAAATAACTTTATGTTAGAGTTAAAATGTTATGTATTAATTGGAAAATAGTTAGTATTTGTGAAAATTAAAATTCCTTCATTGTTATTGTTACTTGTAATACATACTAAAAAAATTGTTATGATGGTGTTCTTCAAGAAGGGTTTAAATAAACAATGGACCTATAGAACATAGAACACATCAACTCCCTTTATTCCCCACTTGAGATGCAATGCTGAGGTTCTGCAGATTTGAAAGAAAATGGCCATTTTGCAAATTACGAGATACTTATTAAACTTGCATCAAATATATTTTCTTGTGTAATCATTTTAGATTCCTTAACTAATTGCATATGATCTGCTCAAAGATCTTGGTCATAACTTCCATGCAGAAATTTTGAGGAGGGAAAGGGGTTAGTTTGAAGTGGAACAAAAAACATATCATTTAACAGTAGAAAAAAATGCAAACCAGTATTGTTATAGTATTTGAAAACTTTTAGATTTTCCATTTGTCACCCAAGTGAATAAATATATAGTTAATTAGCATAATGTTTGTGGCCTGGTTACAAATACGAATATTGATGCAACTTATTTTCCTTCTGAGACTGAGAAGTAGAAGTGAAGTATGAAACTGGAATAGCTATATTCACCAATTGTTGAAGCACTTGTACAAGGTAGAATATGAAAAGAAAATTTTGATTGCATAAAAGTGAAAAAAAGGAATTGATTTTTTATTTTCTTTTTGACTCTCCAATAGCAGCCTCAAATGTTGATTCTTTTGCCATACGCCAATATTCTTATTTTGTTGAGAAAGTAGTCACAGATTCAACCTGCAAGAATTTCTTCTAATCTTTTGTTTTGCCATTGAATGCTGATTGATGATAGATGAATTATTGTTGGATAATACTAAATATGAATTGACTTTGCACTTTTTTTATTTAAAATGATGTATTTTTGCCTCCAACATAATTATAAAAAAAATAACGATTTGAGTAAAAAAATTCCAATTTTTGGCCATTTTTGTCGTAAAATATGTATTATGGATAATAGTTTAGTTATTGGAATTAAAATGTTAAAATTATGTTTAAATTATTATGTTAAAATTATTGTAATTTTATTATGTTAAAATTAAGTTTATATAGTAATGTTTAAATGTTTACTTTCCCAGGTGTCGCGTCCCAAAATGATAAACATGGGTGGAGTCGTTGACTGTCGAGTCCCCAAAAGACGGTCCAGTCCAGTGACCTTTTTGAAAAATAAAGGTTTTCTGGAAAAACTGTGCGTATGTGATAAAAATCGAGTTTTTAATAAAAAATGTGTTTTTTTAGGAAAAATGGTATTTTAGAAGAAAGTAAGGCCAGGACTAAAAGTGCGACAGTTTTGGCCAACTAATTTTTGAAAAAAGGTTTTATTTTAAAAATGGAGTCGCCACTTGGTACTGAGTTAGGGTGTACCAAGTCACCCGAAAAATCGTTTAACAAAACAAAAATAAAATTTTAGAAAAATCATTTAAAACCCTTTTCCGACTCCAGTCTACAAAAAACGAGAGAAAAAAGTCCGAGAGTCACATTTGAAGAAAGGAAAGGCAAAGGTTCGCGCCTAAGACACCCTTTCAATCTAGCCGAAGCTAGTTGTAAGGTTTAATCAAAATTTCCTAAGTTAACTTTGAATTCTATTGCTTTTGGATGTATCTAAATGAATGCAAATCCTAAACCTAAATGTGGTATCAGGAGGGTCAAAATGTTCCGTTGAGGCTTGGTCGAGATTATCGCATTAATTGCGAAACCTGAATCGAGACCTCAAGGGAGCCATGATTGTGAATGCGGAATGAAATGCAAAAGGAAAAGAAAAAATAGTAACATGGATAATAAGTGGTCAAAGAAAGTGAGAATGCAGCATAATGGGTACGGGAGACTAATAACTCGTGACTAATATCTTTCTACTCACGAAGGGAGGAATGGCCAATCAATTCACCGCTTTCCACTTGAGTAGACAACTATTTCTGATCGGAGCACACAAAATGACCTAACTTCTAAGTGAAAAGTAACTTAAATGTCATGCACTGTTAAATACTAAAAACATAGATAATAACGATGATTATATACATATATAAAAATCATGCAAAATGATGAAAAACTAAAAAGGAAATAGTGTGTGAAATGATGTAAAATGCACACGAGTGCACCTAACACTAAAATATCCTAAGGGTCTAGCATTGGACTAGCCCTTTCTAGGAATTCCCACTAGCGTTAGACTAGCGGGGAAACGATAAAGTCACAACTAGCATTGGACTAGTGTGGTGACGGAATAATAAGAACTAATAAAACATAAGTCAAAATAATAAAACGTAAATTGAAAACAAATAAACATATAAAGACATATAAGAGCACATAAAAACACATAACACGCAAACATGATACTCTAGATACAAAAATCTTAACGAAAGCGGTAAAACATATAAATACACAAGCACACAGAAAGCGCATAAGCCCTAACTAATACACCGGGGATTAGCTACAAATTTTAGGAGAAAAAGTAAAAACGACCTATCTATTACATTTACTATCTAAATACAAAATTTTTGCTAAAATATGAAAAATATTATCTGGCTATTACATTAATTAGCTAAATGCAAAATATTCACCAAATAATAAGATTTGAAAATTAAATAACATAAAGTGAAGAAAGGCACATTAGGGCACATAAAGAGAAGTTAATGAGGAATACAGATACCTCTCGAAGACCCGATACAAATACTAATCAAAATGAATAAACAAGTTACGGCACTACTATTTAAGTGAAAGAAATCATAAAATGTAAATACTAATAAACTGATAAAAACATAAATTTTAGCAAACTAGGGGAAAAAATTGCAACTTAACACAAATTAAGGGGGAGCAAAATCATAAATTTAAACAAATTCAAGTTAAAAGCCATGCAAATTAAAGTAAGTAGGGTAATTTTGCAAATTAAAATAAATTAATGGGCAAAATTAGAATCAGCAACTTCAAAGGTCCTAATTGCAATTAATCAATACCTAATTTGAAAGTAGGGGGGTCAATCAAAAATCATGAAGGGCTCAATTGGATAAAATAATGAAAAACTTAGGGGATTTAGAAAACTAGTTAAAAGTCTAGGGACTAAAATACAAATATTTATTATACATAAAAATCAATTTAATAAAAAATCCTAAACCCAAAAACATAAAATCCTAAAGTCTATTGCAGACAAATAGATCAAACACCTCTTTTTTCTCCAAATAATCTTCCTCTGTTCTTCTCTTTCAATCTCGTCTCTTCTCTCTCCTTCTATTCTTTCCCTCTCGTTCTCCCTTTCTGTTCACCCCTTCTGTTTTTGATTTCTCACTCGCCCTATCTCCATTTCTCTTAATCTCTCTTGCCTCTGCCGTTCTTCTTTCTTGTCGCTGCTTCCTCTTTCATTCTCTCTCTGCTCTCCCATCCTCTCCCCTCTCTATTTTCCTCACTGGTTTATCGATCTATCTCTCAGCGCTGCTCTCTCTTTCTCATCTCCTCTCTTTCGTCTCTCTTTCTTTTCTGAAACAGGGGGAGAGTGGAGCTGATTGGTGACCTTTGTGTGCGTTGGCTATGGGGGAACTAGGTGGTGGCAGGATGGTAGTGGATTGATGGGATTCGAATGGATGGTGGTTTTATTGAAGTCTCGGTGGTAAATTGGGGCCAGTCACGACTTGATAATGGAGGTCATGATGGAGGCATTGCTATCAGCTTGTGAGTCTCTGTACTAACTTTGGGGCCATTTGGTTGATTTGAGACGCTTGTGGTAGGTTGAGAATAGCGATGGTAGAGGGATGTTGGTGTTTGAAGGTGCTAGCAAGGAAGGGTTGTGGTTGTATTTTGTTAAAGATTGTGGGTGTTTGGGAATTGATGACTGTTGGAGGAGGATGGTTGGAGCTTGTGGGTTGGTGGTGCAGAGTTGGTGATTTCCAGTTGTATGTTGTTGGTGATGGGGTTAGTTTTGACTGTTGTATGGCTGCTAATGATTTTTGTCTGGGATTGGGGTTTGATTGTTTGTTTGCAGGTTGTCCGTTGTTGCTATTGGGTTGTTTATGTTTTGGTGGTGGTGACTTTGCAGAGGGAGGCAGTGGTTTATGGCAGTTGCTCTGGTGGAGGTTTAAGAGGTGATTAATGGTGGATGGGAGGCGTTTATTAGGTCTGAGTAGAGATAAATGGTGTTGGTGGCTTGGAGGTAGAGCAGACCTGCTAATTGTTGCCTGAGGACGGTGGTAGACAGGCTTGATGGTGGTCAACAGTGCTGAAATTTCGGTTGTGAAGGATGGCTATGGGTGGAGGCTAATGGAATTTGTGTTACTGATGATTTTAGGGGGAGGTCTGTGATAGTGGATTGGAGTTGATTTGTCAATCGGAGGTGCAGGGGGCTATTCTGTTTGGTTGTTAAGTGAGGTCTATGGGGACTGATTGTGGTTAAGTTTTTGTATTTTTTGGTGATCAAGAAGTGGTGATTCAGGGTAGTTGGGGAGAAGTTGGGGTGGCTTGCTGGAGGAGGGGGCAATGGTGAGAAGAAGGGGAAGAGAGGGAGAGAGACGGAGGAGGAAAGAATCCCAAGAACAAACAAGCCAGACAAATGAACAAAATCTCAGAAATCAAAACAGAAAACGCAGAAAACAGAAAGTAGGGAAATCCAAAGATAAATTCAAAAACAACAAAAAATAGAAGTAAAATCTAAAAGAAAACTCAATCAAATCACAAATAATTAGAATCACATAAAGAATGAAAGAAAGATAAATCAAAATAAGGAGAAGAACCTACATTTTAATCTTGGAAGTAGTTTGATGATGAACAGTGGAATTTGACTTCTTGAAGGATGATGAACAGTAACCAAACCAGGAAGAAGACAGCTAAGTGTTGTGTAGTGTGTGTGTGTGTGTGTTTTTTTTTTTTTGGTGTGTAAAAATGTGTGCTTTGATTCTAATAGTTAACAAGGAACATGTGTTTGTACGATTTTTCTTTTTTCTCCTGATTTAAGGGGGGGTATTTATAGAGTAAGTTGTTTTGGTCACCAAGAATACTACAAAATAACAAAAATGCTACCGGTAATAAAAATTCTAATTTTATTTTAAAAAGAATATTTTTTAACCCAAAAATAAAAAATTAATACAAGAAATGACAGTAAACTCCAAATTTTGTCAAAAAAACTCAAAATAGATTTTAAAATAAAGGTTAGAGCTTAAAACTAGTCAAAACGCGCACGGGGTGTGAAATGACGATTTTACCCCTAGACAACGAAAATACACCAAAAAAATGGCTATTGACCTCGAAAAATTACCAAAAATTAACAAATAAGCTTAAAACCTCAGAAAATGCATTTATGACTCAAAAATTGGTGCAAAATGAATTTAGACTGTAAAATGATGATTTTGCCCCTGAATGCAGTATTATTTACAGAAAAACCAGCAATTGTCCTCCAAAAAATAAGAAAATTTAGAAATATGCTTAAAAAATTAGAAAAATAAATTTGGGACCTAAAAGAGCTAAAATGGTGTTCGTAAGGTGAAATTACCGTTTTGCCCTTATGCTGGTAAAATATAAGAAAAATACCAATTAAATTTGAAAAAATCACAAAAAATTAAAAAATATGTATAAAAGTAAAAATATGAATTAAAAACCCTCAAAGTTAATAAAAAAATATTTACAGATAAAAATTACTAATTTGCCTTCTCAAGATTATCGATTTTGTTCCCCCTTTTTATTAAAAAATTAGAATTTGACCCCAAAAAATATAAAAGTGCCTCCAATGTTAGAAAAATGAGTAGTGTGTCAAAATTTGGTGTCTACACCATAGATAATTGATTGTGCTAAAATGTTATCTATTATGGATAATAATTTAGTTATCATGTTAAAATTATCGTAATTGTATTATGTTAGTAAACTAGTTTATTTAGTAATGCTAAAATATGTATTTTCCCGTCGATAATTAGTTATGTTAAAATGTTTCGTATTAAATGTTAGGGTTATGTTAAAATTATCATGACAAAATTATTATAATTGTATTATGTTTAAATTCTGTTTATATAGCAAAGTTAAAATGTTTATTTTCCCATGGATAATTAGTTATGTTAAAATGCTACATATTATGGATAATAATTTAGTTATTATCATAAAATGTTAAAATTATCATGATAAATTTATTGTAACTTGTATTGCGTAAAAATTAAGTTTATATAGTAATGTTAAAATGTTAAAATGACTTTATTGTTATTGTAACTGTATTATGCTAAAATGCTTATTTTCCATGAATAATTGTAATGTAGTATGCTCACCTTAATTTTTAATATTTATTTGCCCATGAATAGAATTAATGTAGTAATTCATTTATATGATTTGTAGTATGTGAAATAAATAGGTATACTATGCATTTTCATTTGTTATTGAATTAAATATTTTAATTACTATATGAAAAGACATCGTTAGAATTTTTTTGTATATGTTTGGAAGTAACTAAACTAAAATTAGGATTTTTTTTCGACGTTAAATGTCAAGAATTTTACATTAATATTTTTGAGAATAATGAAAATCGAATTAAATAATTTATTGACTTTAAATGACTGTTGTGTGAGTAATAGGTAAGTTTTTCAATGGACAATGGTTTGCTTATCCAACTGTATTGGGGAGGAAGAATTTTAGACAATGGTGGATCGTTGGCGTATGATCCTTCGAAGTGTAATAAAATAAAATTAGGGAGGTAGCATATAGAGTTTGATGAATGGTTGATAGAGTATATGGGGCCATACAACTAGATAGAGAAGTTGACAAGATCAATATCTTATTGAGAAGTTATATTGGCGCAAATACTTATACCAGTGGTCCGATAACAAACGATGATAATGCGGATAATTTATATTATCTAAAGGAGAAAGTGTCGCTGCACACATCGTGTGAGATATACGTCCAGCTAGATGGGTAACAAACAAATGCCAATTTATGTAGCTCAGGTATTGGTGAACCAGCATATGTACCATATTTGACCGTAGATGTGTCCTTCTTACCTGTGAAGTCTAGGGGTTGCGATAACCTTGTTATTGAATGTGAAACAGAATCATTGCCTCCCAATCTACCTCATCGTAGACGTTGTTTTAGGGTTAGAATTGTGGACCGACCTAGCAATAGTTGGATAATGGATAATATCCTGATGCCAAATTCAGTTTATTTCACATATGATCATGGATACTATACGGCGAGTTCAATAGGGGATGAACTTGGTATGGATGAAAACGAAAATTCCAAACCGAAACCAAATAGTGAGGACTTGGACCTTGAGAATTCGTGGAATAAGACCAGACCGATTGATGAGATAGGTCCCAGCAATCTTACGACTAATGGTACCGAAGGTATGAAATTGTTGCGAGATATTGATGGTGTCGAAGAAATGATGGCATTCAACCCCATGGATCGTGAAAATTACATGAGGCTAAATTTGTAGAATGAGCAAACACAAGAGTTGGAAATAGGCCAGTTTTTCAATACAAAGAACGAAATGCAGCGAACTGTCAAGTTGTGGTTAGTGAATCACAATAGGTTTAGGGTTAGAGAAAGTAATAAGCATACTTGATATGTTGTATGTAAGGCGAGTCACTCTGCCACTCCCTGCAATTAGCAGTTGAGAGCTACACTTCGGAGCACATACAAGATATGGATGATCATAAGTTTACAGAAGGAGTATAGTTGTGTTCGTGTGGCAAACTACAACGATCACCAACAGTTGAGTCCTGAGATCATTGCTGAATTTATCATCAATCACATCAATAATGGTTTGTTGTTCCCATTCAAGGAAATACAGACAACGGTCAAGCAGCATTTCAGTACCGCTGTTTCTTACAAAAATACATGTTATGCAAGGCGAAAGTCCATTAACTTTGTATATGATGACTGGTCCACTTCTATAGCCACACTATCAGCATTCATGTAGGAGTTGGTCATGAACAACCCTGATACAGTTGTGTCCTGGTTGCACCATCCACAAAGCACGTCGCAATAGCATTATTTTTTACTATGTCTGTTGAGCTTTCAGTCTTGCCATCCAAATTTTTAGATGCCTAAAACCCATTGTCTGCGTTAATGGAACTTTTATAAGGGGGCCTTACAAATTCAAATTTCTAGTTGCCGTTGGCTGTGATGTGGACAATTGACTTCTGCCCCTAGCTTTTGCTCTTGTGGATGAAGAAACAAATCGCAGTTGGGGATAATTTATGCATCAGTTGCAAAAGTACCTATTTGGAAATGTCCCCAAAATTTGCATCATATTTGATCGACACAAGGGGATTGTTAACCCCATGCAAAATTGGTAGGATGACATTGCAATCCATCAATTTTACTTGGTCTATGTTCAAGCCAATTTTAAAAAAAGTTCAAAAATCAGCAGCATGATTTTCCTTCATCATTCAAAGTATATTTAAATTAATGTGTTATCACGCATATTTAACTGTTGAGAGAATTATGTCTGTTATTTCAGGCTGAAAGATTTTGTGTGGGCTACCAGATCTGCATGACATGAAAGAAAGTAGGATGAATTTATGTGACAAATTGAGACCATGAATGAAGAGGTGCATCGATGGTTGACTAGCGGCTTAGTTCAACCGCACCACTGGGCTCTTTATAAGGATAAGGGATATAGGTGGAGTGATACATCAACCAATGTAGCTAAGTGTTTCAACAAAATATTACGTAATACTTTATTATTGCCAAGTAAGGCATGCATGAAGCACACCTTTAACAAAAATGTCGCGTTGTGGGAGAAAAAGAGAAAGTTGGCGGCAAATCCTAGTTTACCACTCTCTAAGAATCAGTGCAAGAAATATGCTCGGCACAAGGACAAAGCATGTTGGGGCAAGGTCAAGCTGCATAACAAGAAGGAGGGAGAATATTGTGTAAATATGATGATCCATCATGGCAAAGAGGGAAATTCATAGACGGCAAATTTTGAGAAACATACATGCGTGTATGGCAAATTTAAAGATTTAAGATTCTCTTATTCTCATGTTCTGATTGTATGTCAAAGGGCGGGCATTCAGCCGTTAGAATTGGTTAATCGCATATATACAAATAAAGTGTAATTTCAAATATGGACAAGTCAGTTTCACCCCCTTAGGCACCAAGTATATTGGGCCCCTGTTGATTTTTAGCTAGCTTAGGATACGACACGACTGAATCAAAATACACGGGGACCGCAGATAATAGCACGACTTCAGAACAAAATGGATCACTACTATCCCGATGCTTCACAGAAATGCAGTGTCTATTTACAACTTGGCCACAATGCAGCATCATGTCCATATTCAAGTCATTTTTACCAGCAAACATTTTGTGTATTTACGTATTTTGTGTAAGTTTTATGTGCATGCCAATTTTTGTTTAGTGTTACATGTACAAATGTAAAACAATGTAATCCTCTATTCTGGTTTTTCATTACATGTAATGTTATTCAACATTGTGTGTATTTTATAATTTATTTTCATTATCTATATTCTAAGTTCATTTTTTTGTTTCATATACATGTAAATTTTAAAAAGTTCACCCTAATTTCTAAAATTTGTATTTACTTATGCATGATATCAACATTATGACTGCATTCCCTTCATCGGCCTCTACAACAAACCATTATCCTAGATCGCACGATATTAGCCTTTTGGTTTTACAACATTAGCACAGGTCCTAAGATGTTTTCTTTAAGAACGAATAGCAACTGAAGGCGAAGAGGTGCGACAGCTATTTTTGGGATTTAAATGTTAATGATGCTCGTGTCATACATTATATAGAGTTGGCTGGATTCGGCAGTGTTATTCGTATAGGCATGCTTTTGTACGATTAGGCATTAATCACAGCTTTGACTGAGTACTAGTACTAGGAGACCCACACATTTCACCTTCTAATGAATGAGGCTATTATGACGCTTCAAAATGTCTCCGTCTTGTGGGGACTGCATGTCGACGGATTGCCTGTTACATTGGTCGACTGACTCCTAAACCTACAACAGAAGAAGGCAGTCATTCATCAGGTGCTGGGTTTCTACCTTAGTGATGCAAATTTTAGGGCTGATGGTAGACTCAGAGTAGCCACACTATATCAACACCTTGAAAACGAACTGTCGAAGAATGCGAACGATAAAATTGTACGATAACATACTTGGATATACATTTTGATATTGTTCGTTAGACAATTGTTTACTAACACTTGTGGCAATTTGATCTCAACACATTGGTTAGACTATGTACGAGACACAGAGGGTATGTCGCGATATAATTGGGACAATGTAGTACTAGTGACACTTTACAGGTCTATGTGTAGGGCATGACATGCATCATCATCCTCCACCGCCGGCCAAGTTTAATACCATTACAATGTTATTATTAATACACTTCATTATTCAATTTAAGAATTATGATTAAAAATTTTACGATTGATTTTTTTTTTCTTTCATCTTTGGGCGTAGGAGCGATTTTCGACTATTTGACTGGAGATTGTCACCCCAGTACTATTAGCAGATGGACAATTTCTCAGGAAAGCATGTTAGACCACTATCCATTTGGGTGTTAATGCACCCCTAGTATTCTTTGCCCTATTATCGAGATCAGCTCTCGAAACTCAGGAAGTAAAATATAAGTTGTGTGCTTGTCTTTAATTTGATAAAAATTATTTGCTCGTCATGTAGCTATGATTACTTACAGTGATCGAAAGTTGTTTCATGCAGTTCATCTGGGAGCCGTACACGCTATCTATCATTGCCAAGTTACACCCAATTTGCGCTATTGATTCGCATATATAGCGGGTGAGGGTGCCCCTCATATATTTTTATATTGTAAAAGTTCACCTTCCGAATCGCGTGCTTAGACAATTTGACATTTATCAAGACATCCCTGAGCAGCCAGACATGCACCCTAAGTTTCATGCATTGGGTAGATCCAGCTATCCTAAGATGAATTGGGAGACATACCATAGCAGTTGGATTCATTGCTAGGGTGTTCATGCTGAGTCTGTGATAGATGGACCCCTTGCAGACCCTTACACTCCTAGTAATAATTACTTACGGTGGTACTTTCTTCATACTATCGGATATATTACACCTCATATTGTGCGTCTTTCACATCGGGATGGGCTCCTAGAGTTGTAGGCTACAACGATTATTTAGTATGCCTTTGATTTACAGTGTGGTTAATAAACTATTGCTTTTTTAATAAATTTGCTTTATAATCATCTTCTGTAGATGGATAGTATAGCACACATTGGATAGGTTTCGCATGAATACCTCACACAGGATATACAACAACATCATGGAATACTGACTCAACTATAGTCCATACAAGATGAGGCGTTTGGCACCATGTAGCATATATAGAAAGACTACTGAATACAATTCTGCACATTTGATCGACTTAAACCCGTCTCATCATCACAAGCTCAAGTGCCGTGTGAAGCTCCTATCCAGTCGATGTTGCCAGCAGAGACAGGCACTAGTGGATTAGGACGACGATATTCAAGTCGACACTACCCAACACAATGTAGAGGCCTCCGTAAAGTCCAAATATGTTATGAGATATGATCCATTTAGCACTCCTACTAGGTACCGGCATTTGGAGTCCATATTCACCATGTTCTGTCAGTACGCAATTTCTTGTGGGAAACGATATCATATACGACTTCTTAACTTGTGATCATGTTGATTTACCATTTCAACCGAGCACTTCTAGGAGTGCTATACCCAGTCTTATTGCACTGAGTCGTGTCCGTACTACAGTCAAACTCTGGTTGCTACTAATTCAGATGACATTGACAAGGCTCTCTACCATTGTTCCATCTTGATGCTAGATTGAGACAATCTTCTCGACAACAAGAACAGCAGCACATGGCACACGGAGAAGGCACTAAAGATGTGGCCGTTCCACTACACCAAGGAATAGGGGCAGGAGGCACGCATAGGTGATGTTCGACATTGTCACTATTGTACTTATTTCGAATGTTACGACGATAAATGTACAAAACTATGTATACTTGATTATTAGAATTATTTCAAATTTATGTATATAGTTATTTGCAAATTTTTTTGATCCCTACATTTATTAATATACGAACATTTTTGTTACTTGCAACGCGGTTGGTAAAAGTAGTAGGGCTTATAATTAGGACGAGTTTTTAGCCTTATAATTTATGTCTAGAGTTAGACTTCACAATTAACTGTTTATGGTTACTATTTAATTTACAAATTTTTACTGTTACGCTTTACAATTTAGTTCCTTAGGTTAGGGTTTAGAAACTAAGTTTGGGTTAGGGTTTACAAATTAGGGTTAGGGTGTTTAGAAATTAAGGTTCTGGGATTTAGGGTTAAAGATTTGCTAACTAGGGCTAGGGTTTACAAGGGTGTTTATAAATTAGGGTTAGGGCATTAAAGTTAAGATAACTAGGGTTAGATTTTAGAACTCAGTTAGGATTAGGGTTTAGCAATTAAGGGACTAGGGTTACGGTTTGGGTTAGGATTTAGGGTTTGGGTTAGGGTTTATATTAGGTTTTGCCAATTAGGTTTAGGGTTAGGGTTAAGGTTTAGCAATTAGAATAAGAGTTAGGGTTTAGCAATTAGGGTTTACAACAGTGTTTATAAATTAAGGTTAAGATAACTAGCGTTAGGTTTTAAAACTAGGTTTAGGGTTAGTGCTAGGGTTTAAGGACTAGGGTTAACGTTTAGGGTTTGGGTTAGGGTTTATATTAGGTTTTACCAATTTGGGTATAGGGTTAGAGTTAGGGTCTATATTAGGTTTTACCAATTTGGATATAGGGTTAGGGTTAGGGTTTAACAATTAGGGTTAGAGTTAGGGTTTAACAATTAGGGTTTACAAGGGTGTTTGTAAATTAGGGTCAGGGGATTAATGTTAGGATAACTAGTGTTAGGGTTTCGAACTAAGTTTAGGGTTTGGGTTTAGGATTAGGGACTAGGGTTACAATTTGGGGTTAGAATTTGTATTAGGGTTTACCAATTAGGGTTTAGGGTTAGGGTTTAGGGTTAGGATTGGGGTTTAGCAATTAGGGTTAAAAATTAAGGTTTACCCTACTATAACTTTTTTTTCAAATTTTATTCTTTTTTAAATGCTGAGAGTTTAAGGTTTGCCAATTGGACTTGGGGTCTAGTAGTTGACTTGTAAAAAGAGGAGGAATAACCATCTCCAATCATAACTGCGCTTATAATCGTGAAGGGATAGGATTGTGGTTATGAATAGAAAACGTGGAAGGAAAAAGAGATGCATTTTGTTCTTATCTGCGGCCTATATCCACGTGTAGATAGCACGATTAGGGACAGAATGTCTTCTAATCGCGAAGTAATTTTTCTTATTTATCTTCGTGTCGCCGCACATCTGACATCATCACTGACAGCACCTGCAACTTAAAAAAAATATTTCAATAGGCCCTGTGCGGCAGCACTTGCTAAAATTTGCAACCAAGTCCCTCGTTTGAGCCCTTAAAAAAATTAAAAAAGTGTTTTCGCACATCATCTGTGCGGCAACACTTTATGAAATTACACCCAAGTCTTTCCATTCTGACACACATCTGCAAACTTAAAAAAAAAAACAAAATTCTACCTGTTGCCGCACACAACAACCCCAAAAAGGTCCCCAAATTGGAGAATTTTCTTTAAAATGACATTATTCAGGGAAATTTGCCCTCCTTTGGCAATTTGCTTTGTCGAGATTTTTGAACCAAACAGAAATGATGTTGTTTGAAATGGGATTTTTTTAATCATTCTAACCAACTCATATGATTTGTTTGTTGACTTTTCAGTGGTCAACACTGTTGGGCTCTAGACAAACACATCAATTTGATTTCTTTTCCTTTTCCCACTTTTCTCCTCAATCTCTCCGTTCTCTCTTCTTCTTCCTTATCATCTCGCCTATCCTCTTTTTTTTCTCTTCTTGTTCATCATGCCCACTGAAATTAACAAAAAATTAATAAAAAAGGGATCTTTATTTATGCTCTCTATCTCCTTCTCATCTCAGATTTCTCATTTTTTTTCTGCATTTAACTATCTAATTTGTGTATATTTTTACAAATCTTCATATCCTACTCTCTCGTGCTCTGCCCTGCAATTTTTTGTATGTTTATGGTGTGTATTTGTGTTTGTATTCCCATTTAATAATTTGATTTGTGTTTGTATTTGTTTATATACTTTTCTCGCATTTAGCACTCCAATTTTCTATGCTTTCTTTTCCCTGTGCAAATTGATAATGGCTGTAATGTTTTGTGCTATTTGTATGATTTAATCAAATTGTTTCTATTTGTTTAAGTATACCAATTTTTCCTTTGTTTATTTTGTGTTTTTTTTTTGGTCAATCTTACATTTAATCTAATAATTCTAGGCACGGTATGGGGATGATTTTCATGTTGCTAGACTTTAAAATAAACATAAAATTGATCCTTCTGTTGAAAACTTAAAGTTTTTGTTTATACCACCTAAGTGATTTTTTCATTTTTTTTAGTTCTCTTTCTTTGTGTTTTCAATGCAATTTTTAATAATGCCATGGCTGCTTAACATTCTAAATTTGTTCATCTAATATCTGTTTACTAGACTAATTCTTCAGTGGTCTGAAAGACTTTAAACTTTGATAGTGCCTCAAAAGTTGTGCTGAAATTTTCTTTAAGAGTAGTTATTCAATATTTAGTGTGGACTAAAATATGGGAACAAAATAAGAAAGTGACCAATGATAAGTGTGTAAAATGCCTTTTATATTAGAGTGTGGTAAAAAATATTTGTGCAATGATATATCACAATAATTTGTTCTAGTTATTTGTATTTTTTCTACGAATTCTTTGTGATTTATGAATATCTTCACTTCAGAATTTTTTTCAATGCTGGTTTTTAATTTTTTGTATTTAGAAAATGATCATCTTTGATATGAAGTTAACATCGTTTGTTTTGGATTACTGCAAGTAATTGTTACTCATTTTTAATAGAGAGACGAAACTTAGGTTTTTTTGACGTGGTAAGTTGTAAGTATGATTTTGCACAAATGTTCTCCTTATTTGTTCAACATATTCTCCTAATTCTATTTGTTTTAATGTTTTATTACAGTTGTTGTTTCAAAGTTTTTTAACTTATAAATCAAGTCTATTTTTTTAAGTAAATTTTTGTTCTTGCTTTCAATTATAAATCATGATTTTGCTCAGCTGTTCTCTTATGAGCTTCTTTGCTATTTATTTACTTATTAGATGACGTCATTGAACTAAGTTTAATTTGCATGCTTATTAGTTAATAAATTTGTTATGTTTACGAAAAAGTGTTGCAATTTGAACTCATCAGAAGGCCTCCTCTTCACTTTGAAAGAGCTGTGTGTGTTCATTTCTTTTATGTATTCTATTTCTTTCTTTTAATGAACTTTGCATGATTGCTAAGCTTAAATAAATAAAATACCTATAGAAGTATAGGTTTTTGGTGTCTTTATTTTATATAGTTACCTATTTTATGAACTTTTCCGCTTTTGGCCCTCTTTAAGGATAATAGTAGTAAGAAAAAGAAATTAGAGCTCTTCATTGCCTCTTCTCTTTCTCTAACCTTTTAATGCATCATTTTCTTCCAATTTTTCCCTATTTAATTTTATGGCTTACCTTTCATAGTTGTTTCTGGAGAAAATATCAAGTTTGTCTCCAATCTTTCTTAGAACAACCCCAAGCAAGTTTTTTTTTCCTTTTCAACATCATTGTTTTTTTCCTTTTGGTAAATCTATTGGTCATTTATTGGAGTACGGACTATTGAGAGTGATTGTGGGCTTATGCCGTTGTGCTTCTTTTATTCTTCCTCATATTAGCTCAAATTCTTGATATGATCCTAAATTAGAGAAATAATGACAACCATCTCAAAATCCTTCAAATGATTATAATTTTAAATTTGGTTGTTTTATATTTCTCTGTCAATGTATGCAAATTTTTGTAGGCTTCTAAATGCAATTGAGCAGTTGCATTCAAAATTGTGTCAACATTAGAGGCTTGAAGTCCTTTCGGTTGAGTTTGAGAATAAGGGGTAGCGGAATATATTTGAATGCAACTGCTCTAAGATTGAACGGTCTAATGCACTTATCCTTAAGGTACTGTTTATTCAAAATAAAACAAAAATAATGTCCTAACATGCTAATATTGTTGTTGGCTTATAATGAATTTAATTCCAATACTTTTCAATAGGCTTTCATGTATAAAGTTGGGATCGTACTAAGACCGAGAGGCGTTTGTAATTGTTACTGATAGTTTCCATTATGAAATTGGTATACCAAATAAGTTTTTTGTTCTTCTTCTTTTGTGTAGCTATTCTTCTTTTTTCTATTAAAATATTTTTCTAGCTTGTCTTTCTGTGCTTATTCTCTTGCGTCTTAATACCATTTTTTGGTTCGTTATAGGTTATATATACTTATGGATTTTTTTTTTTTTTTTTTTTGGTTTTTGTAAAGATCATTATTAGCTATACATTTTGGTTCTGTTAGGAATAAGAATTGGGTTATAACTTAATCATTGACTAAAAAATGGTGCATTGTCTGCATCTGTAGGGCAAGATTGGTTTATTCACTTGTAGGTTTCTTCTAATATTGAGGATTCATTATTTAGCTTGAAGTGTATATTACAAAAAGAACATTTGAATAATATCAAAGACAATTTGAGTTTCCGTGTTATTACCAATTTGGCAAAGGTATCTTTTATTTTCTATTTTGGTGGTGAATGCTAATGTTGCTGCTGCTTCCATATAAGTTCTTCTATATGAGTTTTTCAAATATGTGTTTGTTATATTTTATAAGTCTTGAGAATTTATTGTTTACGGATCATGTATGTAATTTTTGTTTCATTTGATTTATTTTGTAATTTATTGGTTGTACATTTGATATGTAATTTTAATTACATCAAATTAATCTCGGTGTTACCAAGTTTTGTCAAGCAGGATTATTCAATTTTTTAGACACCTGATTTCATTTACACAACAACTTTTAAATGAGTACTCATTGTGGTTTCTTTTTTTCTTTTTTTTTTCTCTTTTCGTGATGAAAAGATGTAATCATTGCTGTTAAGATTATATGAACTAATGAATAACAGACTATAACAACTTAGCCATTTTATTTCAGCAATGCATTCTTTCATTGACCTATTAAAATTTGATGCTTCCATAGACGAGTGTCTTTCCAGTTGTTGTAGAAATGTTATTAAGCTTTTCTTCTTTGTTGTTAATGTATTGTCAAATATGCATCTATATTATAAACTATTAGAAGAATATACTATTATTTTGTCAAAAAATTGGATCAAGCTGTGTTTGCAGGTATAAAGATCAATGGCTTATCATATCAAAACTGCTCCACCGTTGTTGTTTTCTGATTTTCAGCCATCCCTATGTGTCGTTAAATTGCTCACATTGTGCTTTTGTTGATAACATGGATGCTGTGGCTTATGTAATTGTATCCTTCATTTGCTTCTTTTTGGCACTCTAATGTGGCGGGATATTGCGCGGGGAACTTGGCAATTGATAATAGATAGTATTGTATCCATTTTGTTGTAGCCATTCATGGTAAATCAACTTGTTCAATTATTCATTATCATACAATTACACTATCTTCTTTAAGGCTTAGCTTAATTAAACTTTTTGGGAGATATGAAAGAGACATAACTCTTTAATAAATACAACTACTAGATTACAAGAGTCATGTATTTAGAACATTATCCAACATTAAATAACTGGCGTAATACAGAAGTCATATTATTTTGAAATTCTCCTATACAGAGAAGACATAGCACAAGCAGGATCAGCATCAGATAGAACCAACAAAGTTCTTTGAATTCAGTCTCCAAAGAAACATCTGAAGCTTTCGATTTCCAGGGTAACCAAGCTCAAGAGGCTGTTTTCTCTGTAATTCGCCGTATAACAACACTAATTAAAAACAACGCAGCTTATATAATAATAGTATGAATAAGATCATGCAATCCGTCTGAAATGACTCTGCTAACGAATTTTTGTGAGCAAGAACTAAGATCATGTTTCCAACTCCCTTCTCCCATTGTGTCTGTCATTTTCACTTCTAGAAGTCCAAAAGCCCAGGACATGTCCCAAAAAAATAATAATAATAACTTTTCAAATTTTGGTGATAAAGCTTCTAATGTGGATCATCGATAACGACCAAGGACTAGCTGTCTGCAAATCCTTTGTTCCACCATGTTGCTGCTGTGAGTGCCTATAAGAGATATGAGCATTCATTCATTGAATTGGCTGTCGTGTCACACATGACTTGGACTCACGTTCACAGTGTTTCTTTCTGTTCTACGCTGCACTTGCTGGTAAGGCTTAAACAAAAACTACATTATCGTGAAGCAGAATCATTTGTTGCAAATGAAGCTCAAATGCACTTCCAGCGAGTTATCAAATGTAAATAGAAACCGAGAATATAGATATTACATGCAAACCACCTCATATCATTAGGCCATAGATGCTGCAGCATTTTTGTGCCAACAGACAGCAGCAGAGGTTTATCCTTGCATCTCATGAGAACATATTTGCAGTCTGATGTCGGGGAATCAAGTGGTATTTGAATAACTTTAACAAGAGAGAAAAAAATCCAAAAGGGACGGGGAAAAAGAAGATAAGTTGACAATCATCTTGGAGGATGTCGAAGAGAATTGTCTTTCTTCTACTAAAATATCATCTTTACACATATAAATCTTGCATTTAACTCCTTCCTTCTATGAGAGGACTAAATATGACAGAAAATAAGAATTGAATAAAGTACTAGCGGCTTTAAGGAAATAAGTAAGACTATAAACCAACACAATAAGTTAGACTATAAACCATCACAAAAACTAACAATTTTTGCTGGCTAAAATAATCATTGCAATTAAGAGAATCAAGCATGATTATACAAAAGGCTTTTTAAAAGAATAGTAATGGGCAATTCAAGTAAACTCTCAGCTGAGATTCTTCATCCGGTTGCAACAAGCTAGAAAAGTAAAGGAATCTTGCTCTAAGAAGAGCAGGGCATCAAGGAGTAAATGAATGAACTGTACTCAGGTGGGGGAACTTAGCTATGACATAGCTCTGGTCGGACTCAAATCAGAGCTAGTTGAAGAAGTAATCAACTCAAAATAATCTGTCTTCTGGTAGATCCAGCAGTACTTCCTTTGAAGTTGCACGGAAATTATGGTTGGACACCATCAGAGGATAACACAAACACAACCTCTGGTTTCCTCCTCTAAATCATTCTCCCCTGTCTCACTACAAATTTAAGACATCAGTAAAATTCCATATAGGTCATTTAGAAATCATAGATTCCTTTCCACCAGAAAGCAGTTGGAAAAGAATGTAGACATTACTGAACCAAGCAGTCAAGAAATTTAAATACACCTGCCTTCTTTTGAGTTGTTCTCCAAATGCAACCTATCCATCTACTAGACATTCTATAATACATTTAACCTATCCATCTACTTGACATTCTATAATACATTTAAATATAAACTATCCATCAACTTGACATTCTATAATACAGGAGAGAAATGGACAGATATCAAAGAAAAATGATAACCAAGTTAAACAGCCTTTGAAATTTGGGTTTACTCAACTTTCAGAACAAATGCACATTCAGACACCTTGGGAAAATATGCTTACTATCATTAAATGGTCAGTCGTCAGCAAATTCTGAATTAGATATTTGTCAACTTGTTACAAGTATCAAGTAAATAATTTCAAATTCAATTTGCTGCAACAAAAATTAGATGACCTCTCAAGAAGCTTTTGTGTGTTTTTTCCAATGAGAATATGACATTTCTCTTTGTTTATTTCTTTAAATCTAAGTTCCTGAGAAATGTACTTGTATACTTGCAGGAAAAACCAATTTGAGGGAGAACCACACCAATTATGATTCCTCAATTCAAGTCTTAGCTCATTAATCCTAGCCCAGCTATTGAATATGAAAAGTCTACTAAAAATATGGATAATCTCTTCAGAATACATACAAGCATTTTTATCAAGCTAGAGTAATTAGCAATGTGTTCTGCCGACTGCTATACACCAATAAAACTACCAGAGACAAAACTTTTGGTTGTTGACAAAGAAACTGGAGATCTATAACATAGTCTGGATAAGGCAATAAACAGCTGGGCTAGAAACTCCCTTGTACGTCCCTTCTATGGTTGACATCTCAGTAAAGACATAAGAGGTTTAGGTCTTCTTCATTTGCTTCCTCAACACCGCAAATTTTCAGTAGGTCGAAAAGTTGCAACTGTTGGAAAGCCACTTCAGCTGACGGTACATAAGCCTCATCACAGTTAAAATTTCATAGTACAATTTGCATCCAAATTAGCATAGATAGCGTTTTGGCTACCAAGCTAATGCTCAAACAGAATTCAATAATCTGCTTAAAACCCAAGAATTAATCCGCTACTCCTAGAGGACAAGTACTATACTTTGTCTATACATTTCCAAATTCTTTCAGACATCCATGTCAAAGGGTTAGAGACCAATGGACTCAAATTTCCTTCTGCGGAGACAAACTCTATTATCCACATCATTCACACAAAATCAGTCCATAGTCCATTTCTCCTTAAACACAGTATTACCGCAAACCATTATCTTTGAGGATGAACATCCCTGGATCTCATTCCAATTTTTCTTATACATTTCAATTTTCACATATCTAGGCCTTGTAGTTTTGAGTAACAGCTTTTCTAACGCTTAATCGAACTTTAGTGAATTCATCACCTTTTCCTCAAAACAACAAACTGTACTCAATTATATCCTCCATCAAAAGTAAATCAGAAAAACCAAAATCCAAAGATCAATCCAAAGTTAAATCAAGGAAGCAAACAGGAGAGAGAGGGAGGGAGTCTACCTGGATTCGAATTCCTTGATCTCAACAAGTTCTTTTCCTAAGTTATCAATCCATTGTACTTTCTTCTTTTCAGTCTCTTTCAAAGCATCAGGTCTTGTAGGTGCCTTCTTGATACAGCTTTTAAGAGCATTTTGAACTTGTTCCTTACCATCTAAACTCTCTTCCTTGACTCGAGCGGTTTCATTTGGTAATTGATCAGAGCTATCAGAGACAGAAACGACTCTGAAAGGGGCCTGTGGGGTATTTTCCAATTTCAGCGAACCAGAAGTATAAAGATGAGCAGCAGCAGAGGGCTTGCAGAAGCATATGAACGGACAGTGGATCTTGCAGAACAAAACCCTCATGAAAATTCTTTCCTTCATTCATCAACAGAGTACATCTCAACTATTGACCACTCCATTCACGGACACCAATCAGGAATACGCCAAAAAAAAAAAAAAAGATCCAAACTTTGATCTCCACTCCCTCTCCCTCATAGGAGTAAAACAAATTTAAGCTTCAAGAATGGGAATTTCAGGAAAGTGTAAACAAACTAGATGGTGAATATTATGATCTTTTAAGAATACTAGTATTTTAAATGAAAACTTGGCAGCAAAAAAGAATGATCACCCAATATTTCTAATCGCAAATAGTAGTAGCAGACAAGAATAAGATGTACAGGTCCAGAATGAGTTAAAAAAGATTACTGCTCACAATCTGTGGGAGGTAGGATATAACTTTTGGAGCTTTCTGATAATGTATTGCACCATCAACAGCAAATGGGCAACTCTAAAATTATCCAGAAACCTCTCATCCCAGACAAATGTAGTTTTAATGAAAGACCAGACAAACTTTTACTAGCCGCCAGCACTAGTATTATTATATAAAGTTGGAAGAGGGGAGAGAATTATAAAGGACAATCAAGAAAGAAGCATCAAAGACACGGTAGAGACATTCATGAATCCCGAAATGACCATTCCACCCTCTTCTAGGTGCTAATGATTGAACCACTTTCCTTTCTCAAATCTCAATTTCTCATCATTCATAAGCAATGATATATTGTAAATTACCACTAGTAGAATACTGGGATGGACAATGGAGTGGAACAAGTAAAGAACATAAACAGAGGAAAGCTTAGCTGAGGGGAAAGTCCAGCTACAGAAGGAAGATGAACAAAATTTGAGCTAACAAACATCCCACGACATGGCAACTGCAGGTGTGGTGTTTTTAATGGAAAGACAACTTTTTTATTACTCTTTTACAGAGTTAGAGAAACCTTCATGTTATACCAACCAACATCAACATGCAACATCCTACATTCCTCCTCATATACTAGGAAGCGCACCAATGCCAAATATCTCAGATTTCGGGATTAGGACTACTCGTACAACAGACCAGAATCTTTCTTTTCTTTTAGTGTACAGTACAAGTATATATTATGAACAAAAAAGTAAAGCATTTCTGCACATAGATGGAGAATAGGATAAAATCTTTGAGTATAAGTAAATGTCATGGAAGATTCGGTGAGTACAAGCGACACTGCTATACCAAGAAAGGAACATATGCAATACCAATAAGAAAAGCTATTACTAGGATTATTATATTCGCATAGCCATTCATTAGAAGAGAAGGGCGTTACAGAAGAAAAGAAAAAGATTTGATACTATCTTTTAGTATATTTAGTATAATAGTATGGAGTAGAGGATATCTGATATCTTTATTTTTTTTAAGTTCAACATTTTTCTTTGTTCAATCATTTACTGTTAGAATGTCGTGTTCAAGTTATATATGACACATATGTTTAATATATAACTTCCGTTAAAGGCGTAGGTGGCCATTATTCCGATTATTAGCCATCACAACTTCCAACCAACTTGCCTTCCATCTACTACGTACTCCAGTTTTATTTTTATTCTAATCATCCATCTTCAAGATGCTTGCTTGCGATGACCAGTGAAATTGAGAAGCAAAACAAAAGATAATTAGGCAATCAATTTCTTTTATTCAAGGAGGAGGGAGGAAGATTAAGTCGGGATAGGGATACTAATAGTAGTAGGCGCAAACAGATCTGAGTCATTTGTAAATTAATAGTGATCTGTGGCCTGTCAAAATTCGAGCTCGAACATATATGTGTATCTACATGTACGTCAAGCCTTTATATTTATAGTGTAAAATGTCACTACATGCATTGATTTATACATAAACTCGATTCGATCTCAACTTGATTAAATTTAAATTCGAGATTGAGCTCGAATGCTAACATTTTAATTTTAGCTGGAGTCAAACTCACTAATGTGCGCTTCAAAATGGGAGCTCTGCAGATTAAATTCGGTTCAAGAAAACAAGGGCACTGAGCAATTTTAATTTATTTTTTGTGTTATGCTGGGTAGGTAAAGCTTTGAGGTTTCTCATAAACTAACAAGTCAAGCAAAATTGAGGTTCCATCTAAGTATTTTCCATTTGTGTAGTCCCACTTTAAGTTGGTTTGTTTGTTTGTTTCTTTTTTTGTTGACCAAGTTTCAACAATGTATATTAATCTTAATCTATTTTACGAGATAGTTTAACTGAATCTGGAAAGTCGATGGAGTCTAAACTACCATATGACTAGAAGAAATACTACGATGCTCCTCTAAATTTTTTGAACATATGTTTGCTGATTGCGGTAAGTGAAGTTTGAATCCCACCAAGTTTTTAAGCATATAGTTCCCTAAGTAAAAAATAAATGCGAAAGTGAAACAGTAGTAGTGACCTTTTCCCAATTTGATGCTTTCCGTTGCCTTGATAATTTGTCCCCTTTTTGGGAGGGTGACTTGCGTGCTTATGGGGCAGCATATGACGTCATGCTTATTATAATGGTGTTAAATCTTGAACGTGCGCTTGGCTAAGTGGTCTCAACTGCACCTTTTCAAAAGGACCGACATGGCACTACTAAGGCCACCCTCTCTGTCCGTTGATGCTTCTTATTGATGGTGATGGTTACCGGAAACATATGGTCTAGGGCGTTCACGGACCGAGCCAAAAATTTGAACCGAAAGAATTTTATTTATTTGGTAAAACTTGGAACTATAAACTAGTTCATCTGTGGTACCCATAAAATTTAGAGATTCAACTGTCAATTCATAGGATAACGGAATTGAGAGAAATTAATTACAAAAAATATATAAAAATAAAAAAATAAAAAACTTACAATATTATTAATATTTCAGATAATGTAAAATATTCTCAATAAATTCTATGAACTCTATAGAGTCTCTCTTTAGACTCTATGAGACTCTCTAACAAATTAGGCCAACAAATACTCTATTTTTAACCAATTAAACTTAATAGACAAAAAATACCTAACACAAGTAGTTATCAAATAAACTATTCTATTACAAATAAAAACTATTAAAAAACTAAATAAGAATCTGCTAGACTTGATTTAATTATTCCAACATAGCCTCCCTTAAATCAAGCTCTCCATTAAATCAAATCCAACTCCATCACGAGCATAGATCTCCATTGAAATCTTTGTCGCAATACGCATCTTCATCTTCGCATACTGCAGTGGATAAATTTTATACTTCACAAATAATTTTTCAACTAAATTTTCTTCTTGATAAAAAATTTACCCATACACCCTCATTGATCAACATATTCACCACAGTTGATCTTATAAAAATCACCAACAAAATCGCTCAAAAATAAAAAAATTATAACATTCTTCCTTGACAAAATTTTTACCACTAGAGAGTTCAAAAACTCCACTACCACAATCTTCATATAATTTATCTATTCCAAAAAATAAATTTTTATCATCATTCAAGTCCCTATCTTCAAATAGTTTGTCAACCCCAATAAAATCCACATTATCAATCCAATTAATAATTTCATTGATTTGAGAATCTTGAGTATTCAATCTATTATCATCAATTTTTCTTTCATCATTGATAGGACTGTCAATGGGGCCGGGCCGGCCCAAGCTCAGCCTGTTCGGCCCGAAAGAAAAGCTCGCGAGCCTAATCTTAATTGGGTCGAGTTGAGATTGGGCCTAAATATCAAGCCCGAATTAAATGTGAGCTGAGCTTGGGCCTTACTAAGCTCAAGCCTGATTAAGGCCCAACCCATTTAAGGTATAATTATATATAATATATAAAAATAATATATGTAAATTATAGTTAAACATTAGTGAAAAATGCACATCCTGTGTGTGTACAAATAAAAAGGAAGATTCATAAGAAAAATAATGAGTAGTTATTGAAAAGTTTTTATTAGGTTGTGTAATGTGCATTTTTTGAGTTGTTAAAAAAAAAAAAGAAGAAGAAGAAGCTATTGGCAGTTATTGGAGGTTTCTATATAATGTAAATAAAATAATATGTATAATTTACATTCAAACATTACTAGGAAATACACAATCTAGGTGTGCGCAAATTAAAAGGAAAAATTATAAGAAAAAATATTGAGTGGTTGTTCAAAGTTTTTTATTAGGTTGCACGATGTGTGTGTGTGTGTGTTTTTTTTTACATTTTTAAACAAAAAAAAAGTTGTTGACGGTTATTGGAGGTTTTCACTAATTAGCTTTTTAGAAGAAGGGATAAGGAAAAACAAAAAATAACCAAAAATGTTTACACTGTAAACTTACTCTTCCTTTGTGCACAGTAAGATAAGATATCATAATCTAAAATATTAATAATTTATATGTAAATTTTCTAACAATTCATAGCTATTAAATACTATATTATATATAATTAAGTATTTAATAATGAGCTTGAGCCAAACCCGATTTAAGCTCGAAGCTCACAAAAATTGTGAGCTAAGCTTTGAACCTTTTATTTTGAGCCCGAGCCCAAAAGCCCAAAGTTTGAAAGCCCTAATTACTTTATGAGTCGAATTTGGGCTTGCCAAAGTCCAGCTCACAAAGTCCAATTGACAACCCTACTCATTGAAAGGGTCCAAATCAACCAAAAAAATTCTCCACAATGTTTTTCTCCTTCTTTTAACAAATTAGTCACTTCCTCTTTCTTAGTGACAAATTCTCTACCTTTAATCACCCAAAAATTATATCCAAATCAAAACTTTGAGCTAAACCAAAATTTTGGGGAACACTTTTAGCAAATTTATCCTCATCAAAATTTACTTTCCACCAAAAACCAAATCTAGGTTTTGAAAAAAATGGTAGAACTTTACTTCTTCTAAAATAAATATCTCTCCAAATTTTACGAGGTATCTGAGAATAAAGAAAAAACTTTTCTATAAACTTTCCCACTTATTGATTTGCACATAATCTTCTAAAACAACTTTTTCTTTTGTACCTAATTTTTTTTTGGCAAACGAAAAGCTAATTTTTCATCAATAATATCACTTAAATTACATTGTTTAAGATAGTATTCCACTATTTGAATCCCTTTTGTTCTCTGTTGGCTTCTAGTACAAGCATGCAAATTTCTAAATTTTTCACCATTAACCAACCCTCTTTTTATCTTAAGATCACAAAAAAATTTGTTTACCTTGAAAAATAAATTCGTCTTCTTTCACTTTGCAATTTATTTGGCCTTCCTAACTGATAACTGAATCAAACTCTTAAATTCGAAACTATATAGCATCAATAAATCTGACAGGATCCTTTATTGATTTCTATCCCAAGAATCACGATTAATCACATCTATGATTTATTTATTACTCGACATTCAAGACCAACATGTGGTCTAACTCTGATATGAAAACTCCAAGACAAACCTTATGCCTTAACTTCAACAATTGAAAACCCCAAGACTAACCTCTTGCAAACTATCTCCAATAGGAAGACTATTTCTACTAACTCTGATACCAATTGTAGAATCGAGAAAATTTAGGATTTTAACTATCAAATCACAGAATTACAGAATTAAGAGAAATTAATCACAAGAAAATATATGAAAAGAAGAAAATAAAAAAACTCACAATATAATAAATATTTCAAACAATGAAAAATATTCTCAATAAATTCTATGGACTCAATAGAGTCTCTTTCTAGACTCTATATGACTCTCTAACAACTTACACAAAACAAATACCCTATTTATAATCAACTAAACTTAATAGGCAAGAAATACCTAACACAATAAACTATTCTACTATAAATAGAAAACTATTAAAAAACTAAATAGGAATATACTAGGTTTGATTTAATTATTCCACCATCATCTCTACATCCGGTTATTCGAAAAATCAGTTTGAGTACATCAACTACCCCAAAATGGTTTTTTTTAAATTTATTTTTTTAAAAAAATCAACATTTGTTTAAAAGTTTCACTCTACACACTTAATTGTACTTTTATAAATAAATTATTCAAATTATATTTATTTTTAAAATAAACTCTTATTAATACTATGCAATAAATAATCCAAAATTGTAGGTCTCTAGGGCAACTTAAGAAGAAGGCGAATTAGGTTGTACAAAATGTCTATTGCAAGTGTACCAAATCATCACCCAATTCAACTAGATAATTTTTGCGTAAGTGACCTTACACTTAGCAATAAAGATAAAATACATAATATCACAAATAAGCAATACCAACAATAATGAGTAAAAGCGAGAAAGAGACAAAATTGATTTATAGTGATTCTGTGTCAAGCTTGACACTTATGTCTACTCTCAAGTTCCTCAATTTAGAGTTTGAATCCGCTATATGCTTCTTTATAAGTTGGTGAAGCAAACCAATATGTACAACGTAGAGATCACTCTCTACCCACCCTAGACTCTCTAGTTGTACTAAAGAGTTTTACAATTCACTCAATCAATCCTCACAAAACTACACTTGAATGCTACAACTCAGACTTCGAAGAACACACTATAACCCAACTAACTACCTCACAAACTATTATAAGAACACAAAAGGAAAGAGTATTTTACACTAAAATCAGTTTTGAAATCTTGTAATAAATGTAAGTTAAATGTTCTACATCAATTCTATACATATTGGTATTTATAGGGATAAGAAATGAGTTAAAACAAGTTTCAACAGTAACAATTGGTCAAATTGAAGATTGCTGGAAAACTAGCCGTCAAGGGCAATAGGACGCCATGTCGGAACGGGTGGCCAATCGCGTTAGGACGGCCAAATGGGTGGCCTAAAATGTAGTCGAACCTTTTTGGAGCCTTTTTTATGTAGAGTGGTTTAAAACGACCGAAAGGGTATTAGGATGGTCAATCAAATGCGTTAGGACAGCCGAAAGGATGGCCAATCCTCACTTTAATTGTTCAATTTTCCAAAATTGTTTTCCTCATCTTTAGTGCTTCATTTGATGTAATTGGTCTTGTTTAATGCTGCAAAATTATTGCTAAACACATTAGAAAACTAATAAATGATATATTAATTTGTTATCTTAAAAAAACTAGGATTACAAAAACTTTCTATATTTTTACAAAAATAATCATTAAAATTATATAAAATTATAAAATTAAGTCTCATTTTTTTTGTCTATCCAAATTTGAATAATAAATATATGCTTTCAACATAAAATATACTTTAATATTTCATTAGAAAATTTAAAAAATAATTTATATTAGATAGGGTCCGATTCGGGTAACCAGCAATTTGCAAGTTACCTGAATTGGTTGGTAAAGTTCCCAAACTTGTATCCGAATAGGTGATAGAAACCGATTCGGTTACCTTTTGGGTTTAGGATTGATTGGTTTTATCCATTTTTTATTTTTAAAATATATTTTAACAAACCCAATTTGGACATTTGAAATTACTTTAGTTCTCCATCTGCAATTTCAATTTTTTATTTTTTTGCGTTTAACATTATCTGGAACCATGAAAAAAGGAGCTCAAATTTGACTGAATTAGAATCTAATTGGCATTAGTTTCTAAATTAAATTTGAATAAGTTTTAGATTTTGTTAATTTATCAAGCATGTTTGTCAAGTTTAAAATTTGAAAATTATTTACAATTTGAATTTTTGTTTTACTAAAAATATGAAATGTGAAATTACCCGAACTCAAGTTTGACAAGCGAAAAATTAAACTTGAATCGAACATTCAAAGTGATATATATATATATATATAAGACAAACTTGAACAATTAGTAATTAATCCCATTATCTGCCGCGAATTAAAATTATCTTCAAGCTTCTTAAACTAAAAGTTAAAAAGGATATCCAAGCATGTGTTTTTAAATAAAACAATGTTTACCTGCATTTCATACGTACAATTACAAGAATGCATGGGGTGAATTTAAAGTTATTATTTCAGATGTCAGTTGTTCGTATCAGATGACAACTGCCGAGGATTCCAGTGTGCAAGGTTTAGCACGCCACCTTGCCATACATGCATTGGAATTGGGATGGGAATATAAAGGGAAAAGCCAGAGCTGCGGCAGCATCATGATTTTGCAGCAAAGAGAAGGAAGAAAGGAAGAATATCATCATCATCATGTTTACTATGAAAAGGCTTTTTGTCAAACAATGTTTTATCCCCTTTTCCACCCACTGCTGGGACAGACGCATGCATGGGTGTAATTGATTGCAGGTGCAGTGCTCCCTTCCCTCGTCTTGCCCTGTCTTCCCTTTTTCCCTATATTGATCCAACATGCTCCTATTTCTATTTACATTTGTCAAGGGGCTGATGGAATTACTAGTTTCTTTCCCAAATCTTCCCACATGTACTCCGTCCTCCCACACATTTGACTATGATAGCCCAAACTGATGACATTAGTTAATTGGAAAGTCACTAATATTGCCTGCCTATCAACCAGCCAGTTGATCAATCGTAGGATAAATCAAAGGAAACTCTGATCAATCAATTGTCCAATTAAATTCCACCCCCATGCATATCAATCCTGATGAAACTAAGATTTATCCTCTTTCTTTATAAAGAGGACAATACAAATATCACGATCACTAGTTCTTCCATTTCAGCTAATTTTGAGAAATTGAATATGGTTACCAAGCTTGAAGTTCAAAGAGGTATCAGCATTCTACAACAGTAAAAAAAAACGTACAAAACTGATGAATGACATAACTACTTTGTTTAGCATGTTCCTTTTGCCACAGGCAAATGCAAAATGCCCCCATAAATCTGAAACGTCAAATACTGCAACAACGGCCTTGGAGAGTAAAGACCAATAGTTTCCACATGCTAATATAACTGAATATATATAGCATTTCCATGAAATCACTCTATACCAAAAGTTATAATGCACAACTTGAATGTCAAAAATCAACCGATTCTTGCCAAACTACAGATAAAGGATGACCTAGCATTAACCTAGACTTGCTTGTGTAAGATAAGTTCTATACAGACGAAATATATAAATTTAATCCTTCAACTGTCATTCAAAAGGTTGGGAAGGGAAGAGGACCTAAGGATGAAACGAAATTATAGGACACCAAGAGTGAACTTAGCCAGGTCAGGATACACCGCTAAAGGCAAGACGAAAAGACTCGAGTTTTTGTTAAACCCTGCATGCAAGAAGTATATCTCTTGCAAAATATAGTAGAAGAAAATGGCAGGCAACAATCAAGGCATCACTTTTAACAGTACCAAAGCAAGCATCCTAGAGTACAAACTTCAATCAGAAGAAGTAGCCAATGCTGGGAACCAAGTTGGCCGCCAATGCATAGGACCACTACTGCTGATTCTTAAGGACAGGAAAGGCAATAACATCACGAATACTAGCAGAGTCTGTGAGAAGCATTACTAGACGATCAATGCCAAGCCCCTGAAGATAAAAATCATTCTTTGGTTACATATCCACATAATTGTAACTCTAAACATATCCACAGCAAAAGAATAAAGCAAGTACCAGTAAACTAAAAGCAAAATACAGCTGTGAAATCTTCCAAATCATATTGAATCTTAGAAAATCCTATCTTGAGATGATTATCTGATATATGGTGTATGTATATTATTAACACAAAAACTGACTAGAACAGCTAATGAAGGACATCGAATTCTTCTTTCAGCTACAAAATAAATTTGGAGGTATCACAGAAAACAATTCAAGCTTCCTAACCTTCTCCCCTCCCCGTATCCCACAACAAAAGACAGAAATACTGATGAATGATATCCCAAATAAATCACCAGAAGCTGGGATGAGATTGAGGGGGCTAGCTACAGAAATTAGGAAAATTTATTTGGAAAAATGCAAACTTTATTCCAATAGGAAATTAAATATTTTGACGTTTACAAGCAGAAATTCGTAGCCTTCAGGAATTTTGCTTGCAATTTGTGTTCCACTTTATGCATCAGAATATTCCCCTTCAATCAATTCATTAAAGACCAACGCATACCATTCCGAAAGCTGGAAAAAGGAATTAGATTTCAAATAGCAACTAGATATTCATACCATTCCAGAAGCAGGAGGCATCCCATATTCTAGAGCTGTAAGAAAGTCTTCATCAAGAGTCACTTCATACAAGTCATCCTCCGTTTTCTTTTCTTCACCATTGACCATTTCTGCAACAGCTCCCACTTTCTTCTCATTATGCTGCCTCACTTGCTCTTCAAGACGCCTTCTCTAAAACAATTGTAAATTACCAATAAATGTCATGCTTCTTCAACAATACAGGTATTAACATATGTATATCAGCATCCAAAATGCAAGTGATTTGGAAAAGTGATTATTTACCATTAAGCAACAAAAAAAATGAAAATGAAAATTACACGGTGCACAGCTTTACACAACCAAGGTTAAGTAAATATTTGATCTGAAAGCATAAGAATATTGATTAAACAAAACGATCATCATAGAATCAACCACTCTCAACTTAATGCAATGTTGTGTCTGAGCCGATCCAATTAGTCAAACAGCCACATCCCGGTTTCAGAAATTTCTTCAATTCACCTAGGTGATATTTACAAGTTCTTTCAGGGCCAAACATTTTCACTACCATTAGCATTCACACACACACTCTCTCTCTCTCTCTCTCTCTCTCTCCCCATCCCCCCCCCTTCTCTTTCTCCCTCCCTCTCCCTCTCTCTCCTTCTCCATCCCTCCCACCCGCTCTCTCTCTCTCTCTCTCTCTCTCTCTCTCTCTCTCTCTCTCTCTCACACACACACACACACACAAACACACGCACGCATATTTTAAACAAAAGAGTCAGAGTCTTCTTATAGTTTATTACGTGTTCAGCACGCAGGATTACAAGGTGCATGTACTTTTAGGGAGAAAAAAGCAATTTTGGAAGAGTTTCTTTATCCGTCAAACATGTCTTCGGTGGTGCCAAATATTTCGGCATCCTGATCTAATGCAAAACATGACAAAAGACCAGAATATCAATGAAAATTCAACTATCATCTCCATGTCAAATACCAGGCACAAGTTTGTACCGTCCAAAAACAATTAAACAAAGAACATCAATTTGAAGCAGATCACATTACATCTCTTTGAAAATATTGGAGTTCAAACATGAAAGTCTCTCTAGGAGATGAAGGGTGTGTGTTGAAACCTATTCCCTTTTTCCAAAACAGAAGATTTCGCAAATACCTGGTCCAATGGATCGGTCAATTCGGAAAAGGCATTTGCCAGTTCACGACCACAAATGAAGAGTTCAAATCTCTCAGTTAAACCTGCATGCCTGAAAGGAGAAGAAGCTAAAGTAAGATACTGAACATTATTTTCTTGTAAATCACATAATCCACATAAGTATTGCACTCGAATACTTCTCTTCTCTACTAAAAGTAAACAAGTAGATTTTCTGGAATGCAAGCAACCAGAACAGAATACTAAAATGTAAGTTGATTCTAGGAAGCCAGAGCAGATGTGCATCGAACATGCTAAGAAACTAAAGATCAGGTCTAATTAGGACCAAATTTTTTTTTATCTATGATACAAGAAGCAAGAACAGAGTACAAAAATGTAAGTTGAATCCCAGAAGCAAGAAATGCATACAACATATTAGGCCACAAAAGATCAGGTCTAACATAGTATACAAGTGGGGATAGGTCTTAGGTTGCATCAGATAAGAAAATAATAGGGACTAACTCCTCCATCTACCAAAACAAATTAAAACTCTTTTTTGTTTTTCTCCTTATTCACCATAACCATAGTTCTTGATCACTTAACCAAACAAGACTGACAGTATACCTAAAATCAGCCATACACGAGAACAGAATTGAAGACAAATGCAAAGAATTTCCTGAAATCTTATCATTTTAAGAACCATGGATGAGAAGTCATTTAAGATAACCATGATAAGATATGAAATGCCTCTTAATACACTAATGGTCTTTGTTGAATACCACCTATATTGAAAAGATTACCTTCTATGGGGTTTGGCTAGTGGTGATATTTCAATTGGATAATCCAAAACAAAAGTAGGTTGTAGTAGCTTCGGCTCTACTACAATTTCGAAAACCTGGAAAAAGAAATGAAGAAACAAATAAATGACATCATCTCAGGTTACCAAAAATATAGGAAAAGAACACACAGATTGAATTATAACATATGTCTATCTTCCAAAAGAAATTTCTAACCACGAGACTTTTTAAATTTTTTTGAGCCAAGATTTAAATGTCAATCCAGCAAATTATAGCGAAGATTCACAACAAAGCATTCCAGATCCACCTCATTTAGTATGTGGCCAACAGATGGGCATGCTTCAATTGTATATTTGTCTTGATCATGACCAACGTCAAGTGCTTTGACAGTAACTTCTTTGGCAGTTTTGACAT
Organism: Mitragyna speciosa; assembly: GCA_024721245.1. Taxonomy (NCBI): domain Eukaryota; kingdom Viridiplantae; phylum Streptophyta; class Magnoliopsida; order Gentianales; family Rubiaceae; genus Mitragyna; species Mitragyna speciosa. The sequence continues at coordinate 726,823 of CM045565.1, forward strand.
CATTGCCAAACTTCAAGAAATCAATCCCAGTGGCTTCTTTCACAAGATTGTGCATTGTTTCCCGCCTCCAAGGCCTCTCTAAGCATATCTCTACACCCTGCAAGGAAGTTTTTAATCTGTTACGAGATTAATAAACATAAATTAGTTTAAATACAATTCCCCATCAGAGAACATATACTTACAAGAATACAATTAATAACATTATGGGATTCTAACATCCATACCACAAAAAAATCAGTTTGGGTGTCCCAAGCACAGCGGCTCTTTACTTTTAAGTTCTTTTTTCTGATGACGTGTATGTAGATGTAGCTCAGAGTTAATTAAACATCAAGTTACCAGCCAATTAACATCGTAAATTGTATGAAACTCCTCCAAAAGAGGTACTATGTGTAGTCTTATTTCGTTCCATAAAAAGCAGGACAAAATCAACATAGACTGAACCATACTTGACATAGATTATCCATAAATGAAACTTTCAACATGTTTGATAAGGATGAAAGTGAAAAGAAACCAAACTGGCATAAAAGGAGATCCATCCATCTTATATCCAGCCATAACATCAAAAAGAAACGTTCACTAGGACACATCATAACACCCTCAACAATCAGCAAGGGAAAAGAACACGATTTGACTGCTATTGTACCACCTGATATTGAATATTAAGTGTGCCATGAACTGCAAGAGCACATCGTGTCACAATTTCCTCCGCCAAATGCATCATCCTCTGATAGTCCGAATATGCTTCATACATCTAAATTCCAAGCTAATAAAAATTAATAAATGAAGGATCCTGGTGTGTTCAAATGCTTCTATAGTGGTAAATTCAGGAAGCATGTTACATTGACAAAATTAATACGACCCTTGCACAAAGGGAGAAAAGGAAATATCAAAACAAACAATAGAGATATCTTACTTCTATGGTAGTAAATTCAGGATTATGGCGTGTTGAAATGCCTTCATTCCTGAATATGCGTCCAATCTCATATACTTTTTCAAATCCTCCTACCTGTCATTAGCAGTTAATTTCTTATTCACAGCATGAATTCTAACAAGGAAACTTTGAGATAAATGTCAGAGCAGAATAGGAATTGCAAGAGGAGAAAACAACACTTAAAAACAAAGCCTCAAAGGCAACAAGTCTGGTTTCATGCTTCTCAAGATTATCCCCTATTTCTTTTGTTTCTTATAATTAAAACAACCTATCTCTCGACTTATCCTAAATACTTGATTCCGAAATACTTAATTTTATTTTGTGTTGGACTTCTATTTTGTCATTAAGTATTAGTATATCAAAGGACTTTTACAAAGTAAAGGGGCAATAGAAAAATCTTTGAAAAGTTTGTGCTTTTTTTTTTTTTTTTGGGTTGGGGCGGGGTGCATCACTTCCCTCCCCAGTTTCTGTCCACAAACTCATCTCTTTCACTTAATACCATACCAAGTGGCAAATAGTGGCAGCATGAGTATACAGCGGCAGATACAGAAAGGGAGGAGGAGCAGACTGGGACGAAGTTAAGGGAATGGCAAAGTGAAACATGGAGGTTCTGCTTGCCCCCCAAAAAAATAAAAAAAATAAAAATAAAAACATGGAGGATCCAATCAGAACATAATCATGATTTCAGAAGCCAACAAAATGCAAGAAGTTAGTTGACATAATTATGTTGCCAGCAGGAAAATTATAGTTAGTTATCTTTCTAGCCAGGAGAGCTGAATACTGAAGCTATCATGGTACCAGTTTCATAGACAACAAGATGTAAAGGAAAAGGAAAGCTTACTAGCATTCTTTTCAAATGAAGCTCAGTTGCAATTCTCAGATAAAGATCCCTTCCAAGAGAGTTATGATACGTAATAAATGGCCTAGCTTCTGCTCCTCCAACTGCACCCTAGTAGATGATGAAACCAATAAAAACTGAAACGCCAAGACCACTGTCCGGTTTTCAAGTAAGATTTTAGAATTAAGATATATGACTACACATGGAGGTATATATAAACCATTTCTTATGACCGCACATGGAGGTACACATAAATTATTTCTTCATTAGAGGAGAAGGATTACATAGATGCTTCATAAGAATATTAACTGATAAAGCAATTATTCATTATTAGTGTACCTATAGAAATTCTTAAAAATGCAGATTGGGATTAGAAATAATGCATAGGATCCATTTAAGAGAAACTCCAAAACTAAAAGCAACTTGCAGAATAAATTCTAAATTTGTGATGAAATGTAAAATGTTCGGTATAAGGGCGTTTTGGGGTTGGGTTCTGGCAGTAGGGGTTTTCGCATTCGGCAAATGTGAGCTTTGGAGCTCACATTTCTGAATGCGAAGTCTGGCTTATTTCACAAGATTGGAATGAAATCACATTTGAAGAATGCAAGCTCACGCCGGATGAGATAGCATTAGTCAAATGCAAAGTTCATGTCTGAAACTAGTTAATGCCAGTGATTGTTCAGACATTAGTGGCCAAGTTTGCAGGATGTTAGGAATACTGTTAGACTTGGATGTTATAGGAGATTGTTTTCCTGTTGTAAAACTTTGTTCAGAGTCCGAGAGTGCTGTCAAATGCGCACAATGACAAGTGTAAAGCTTATTGCTACGGGAAACATTCTTGGTAATGTTATTCTTTGTTTGAGGTTGCTGTTGATCCAGATTCACATCCTCAGTTACATGTTGTTTTGCAACTCATTTGTAAGATACAGTCCTCACATTTCAGAAATGCAAGCTCATTAATGGAATGTCCCTGTGCTGAAAAACAAACCCAAACCATCCTTTTTACAGAATATTTTTACTTTCATCACAAATTTAGAATTCACACTGCATTTCCAACGGTCACATCAAAATGCTGGCAGATAAGATCACAGCTTTGTACAAACGTGAGGCTTTACCACAATACACTCTTCCCAACAAGCTCACATCAATCGTAACTTTTATGGTTCCAGAAAACAACACTCTTCCCAACAATCTCACATCAATCGTAACTTTTATGGTTCCAGAAAACAGTGTGAAAATCAACACAATCAACTTTAAAAATTTACCTATCACCGAGAGAGAAAATTTTATTCAAGGAAGTTGGTCATTTCAGAATTTGTGATATCTTAGACTGTTGAGTTGATTACGCTATCCTCTGACACTACAATTAGATTTCTCCATTGTGGACACCAAGTAGTTTTATTTCACAGGACTTACGATCAATAAGCCATGCACTGTCTCATTAAATCATCCATTTTCACAAGCAGAGGAGTAGAAGACACAACAAAGATGTAACCAAATATCTAATATATAGGCCAATGTATTCAATTAGCCAACCCTTACATCTTACTTATACAAGATGTATAATTTTCATTTTACTCTCCATGATCTTAGACGTCCAGTGTATATTGGTAAATATTGTTGCAGGACATTGACGATTTTGTTTCTATACACTGCTCAGAATAACTTTTTCTCTTTTCGCAAAAACTATTCTTTTATGAAGTTCCTCAAATTTTTCTTTTTTGATTTCTCTATGCTACTATCATTTTTTTCCCCTTTGATCAGACAAAGAATAATACCATTTCCTTCTCTTTCTTCTGAAACTTCAAGCATGATCAATGTTCCTTTTTTTTTTTTTTTTTGGGCTCACTATTCTCTTAGTTGTTCAGCCTTGTGTTGCTCAACTAGAAATTAAGTCAAACATTCTTGACCCTCATTTTCAGCACCTTCTGAGACTTAAACGATCTCAGACCCCTCCTATCTTCACCTTTGTATTGAATAATTTTAACAACAGTTTGTGACTGAGACAAACAAATCACCTATTAACTTTGTACCTTTTATTCAACAATAATGAATTGGTTCCTTGTCTGGTAATCCTTTACTTGATCAATACTCATAATCCCCTATGTAATACTTTGCCATACCAGGCATTGATAGAATATGTTATCTCTTGCCAGTCAAAAACTTCTAGAAAGAAATTAGAAGGCAGACAAGCTTCCATACCAGCACTCTATATAACAACCATATGACTATGTAGCATTGGGGGAAACAAGCACAAAGAAAAATAAGCTTTGTTTATTTGAAGGCAAGCCAGATACATCTGAAAGAAGTTTACTAACCTGAAGCACAGGTGTTTCAACTGCAATGAAGCCTAGAGATTCCATTGTGTTGCGTATCTCCGTGACAATCTACTGAACAAAAGTACATATCAGCAGCATAATCTTGCGATCAAGTAACAGTTTTGCCAACAAAGAAGGTAAAGTTATAGACAGCCAGCATCCAGAAAATCTAAAGCATCTTCAAGACAGGGTCTATGCTTGAAGTCACAAGAAGCATGAAATGTCATGTAGTTGTAGCATTCCACTTTAACCCCTAAAAGAAACAGCTGGAAAAGGAATGCCCAAGTGTAGTTGAAACACTAATTTATGTTGTAAATAAAGTAAATATATTTACTTAGTTGTACGATTTATTATAGACTTAGTTGTAGGATTTGATTATAGACAGATTCAGTTAGCTTAGGATCCATAGCATTGATTCTAGGATTTAGTTATCTTGATTTTAGAATCTAAATTATTCTACACTTGTATATATATAGATTATCTTGATAAAGCAAAAAGAACAAACAAGATTTTTTCTCTCATTTAGATTATGAGACATGCTAAACATCATCATTTGTCTTATTTGCCTATGTCAATGAACAGGTTGCGTCCCCTGTAAATTAGTACATTCTGATGTTCAAAGTCCATATCCAGTGGTCTTGAATCTGGCTTTAGGCATTTTGATGCTCTGTTGATGACTACTCTCTTGTCACTTGGTTACTCTTGTTACTTGGTTATCCTTAACAATACAATTGAATTTATTCAATATTTTTTGTTCAAAATACAATTTAATGGCTTATGTGCATTTCGCAAAGTGACAATTAAAAGAGTACTTTTCTAAACCTTTTGAATTTTACATGTCAAAAAATTGAATTTTTCACCAGTCTTCATTTATTGACACATCACATCAAAATGATTTTGTCAAAAGGAAATATAGACGCTTGAAGTTGCTAGAGCCCTCCATTTCCAAATGAAGGGCCCTAAGCAATTTTGGTTGGATGCTTTTTCAACACTTTGTTTCTCGATTAATTGCATGCCATTGTCTGTACTTGTTAGTGAGATTCCTTATTTAGTTTTGTTTCAAGCACAATCATTATTCCCAATTAAACCACATATTTTTTAGCATACTTGTTTTGTTCATAATGTTCATCCTCAAGTGTCGCGTACTTGTTTTGCTCATAATGTTCATCCTCAAGTGTCTAAACTAGATCCCAAATCTGTGTCGTGTGTCTTTAGGGGTATTCTCGTCTTCAAAAATGATACAGGTGATATTCTCCTACTTTAGGCCACTACTGATGTCACATTTTTTAGACCATCCCATTCTTTCCTGAGAATAATATTTATAGTCGCGAAAGGGAGGAAGATGATATTCTGATCCACACCATGACAACTACTATTATGCCTCTATTCTTGCAAGACCAACTATCACTCAAGTATACTCCTGTTGATCACAACATATAGACTCACATCTTCTACCAACTCCTCCATCTACAAATCCAAGTCTTGATCTTCCTAGAGCTATTAGAAAACGTAAAAGACAATGCACTCACCTAATCTCCTCATTTGCTTCCTATGAACATTTGTCTCCTACTTTGTGTTGTTTCTTTAGATTCCGTGTTTGTTCCTAACATCTTTCTAAGGCTTTGGCACATCATGGTTGGCAGGCCGCTATGGACGAATAGATGACGGCTCTGTTTCTCATCTCAAAGCTTGTTGTGTTGCAAAAGGATATGCTTAGACATATGGAGTATATTATTCAGATACAATGCCCCCTGTGCCAAACTTGCTTCTGTTTGATTGCTTATCCATCTTGTTGCTACTAGTAATTGGCCTTTGCACCAGTTACATGTCCAAAATTCCCTCCATCATGTTGATTTGCAAGAGAAAATACCTATGGAGCAACCACCTGGGTCAATTGCTTGGAGGAGTCCGCTAAAGTCTGTAGCCTTTGAAACTCATCAGTATATGGATCAAAACATAGTCCTCATGCTTGGTTTTGGATGATTTAATGAGGTGGTTCTAGATTTTGGAATGAAGAATGAGTAATTATGACCATTATGTTTTCTATCAATAGTCTAAAGTTGGTCTTACCTTGTCAATTGTTTATGTGGATGACATAGTCATAATGAGTAGTAATAGTACAAGCATTTCAGCCCTTAAAACTTCTATTCAAACATGCTTCCCAACAAAAGACTTGGATATGTCACCACTATTTCCTGCGCATTGATCTTTTGACAGCCTGGGTTCTAAACCTTGTAGTGCACCAACAATCACCAACATGCAACTTACAGCATATGATGGGGAGTTGTTTTTAGATCCTGAGAAATAAAGGAGCTCAGTTGGGAAATTGAATTCTCTTACAGCTGCTCATCCTGACATTTCATATCATATTGGCATCGTAAGACAGTTTATGTCTTCACCAAGAACCACTCAATAAGCAGCTTTAGTGCAAAACTTGTTCAAGGGAGCTCCAGGACATGGTATACAATATAGTATTCATGGTCACTCTCTTTTTGAGTCTAAATGCAGACAGGCAGGTTTTAAAATTGATTTTTGTTGGTGGTAATTTGGAATCTTGGACAACTAAGTAGCAAAATATAGTGTCTCGATCTGGTGAAAATCAGAATATAGACCCTTGGCAAAATCCACTAGTAAGCTAATGTGGATACATCAACTGGGAAGTGAGATTGATCTACTAGTACACTGCCAATGAAGTTATGGAGTAACAATCAAGCTGCTCTTCAGATGCATCCAATCCAATTTTTCATGAGAGGACCAAGTACACTGAAGTTGATTGGCATTTTATTCGTGAAAAGTTTAAGCAAAACATAATCTCAACTGGTCATGCAAAATTTGAAGAGTAGTTAGCTGACTTTTTCACTAAAGCTTTGCTGTCCTAGGATTGACTACATTTGTAACAAGACTGGCATGATTAACTTCTGTGCTCCATCTTGAGGGGATGTTAAAATTATAGTAAGTAAATATATTTACTTAGTTGTAGGATTTGATTTTAAGGACTTGATTGTTAGGATTTAATAGCAGACTGATATAATTAGCTCAATTCTAGGATCTATGTAGCTTGAGTCTAGGATTTAGTTAGTTTGATTTTAGAATCTATATAATTCTACGCTTGTGTATATATATAGATTCTTTGTGCTCTTAATAAAGTGGTGAGAATAAACAAGATACTTTTCTCTCTTTGTCAATTATCATCCTTTTAAGTAGAAAAGAAAGTAACTATCAACCAAAGAAGGAACAGATAGCCAATGTTTGCTATTACATAAAAAGTATTCCAAAAGTTTTCCTTTCGGCAGACTCATTTCATCCCTATACTTGTCACACGAGTTACTACATTCCTCTAATTTGAGGATCTGTAATCTCTGGACTATTTCAAGAGTTACCACTAACACACCTCTTCTTTCTATCTGCTTTTCATAGATTGGATTCTCTTGGTCGCCTGTTAAAGATTGGTAATATAGGATATCTATGGCCCTATGACCTCTCTTCTTGTCCTCTGGTACTAACTATGACCGATTGAGCCTGGTTAGCTCACCATCCCTATGTGCAAGCAGACTAACTGAAAGGAGGAAAAAAAGAAGGTAAAGGAAGGTGTCGAAGTTCACTAAGACATAACAGGACAATTCATACCATCTTGGAGACTTTACAACTACTCAAAGCGGTGACTTATTAGCGTGTTAACCCATTATCATATAGGGAAAATTGTCTTGCATGAATTAAACAACTAATAACAGAAAATCCTCATAATTATGTGAAAAGGAAAGCAAGAGGGTGCAAAAACAAGAAAAAGAGTTAAAATTGGGATAGACAATTAGGAAAACCATGAGGTGATTAACTAATCAAAGACAATAACTCGAGAACAACTCACAAATACAATTGTTAGCTACATGCTTCAAGATCACAAAAGTAGTAGCTATTGGTATCAAAGCCTAGACGAAAATTAGAAATATTGCAAAACTCACCTTTGCTCTTTTCCGAAATATATCAGCTACCTCAGGATTCGCTATCATATCTACATAACTGAGCATAACCATAGGTAAGCATGGACCAATAGAAGACTCATATGGTAGTGAAAATAGAACCAAAGCATATATCTAAGGGCTGTAAATTTGAAAATAGACATTTTCTTTTGATTGTGTAAAAATCAGTGGAGAATTTGATTAGGCTTAATTCAACATGAATTCTTTAATACAACAAGAGCATTCACCTGCATAATCACTTTTCAAGCAAAATCAGAAAAAGTGGCCACAAATCTTATTGCTTGTACCTTTTACTTAGGAATTTATAGAACCATCGGTTAAAATACTTAATTATAACTAATATTGGTCAAATTAACTTGGCCTCTATTTAAAATGCAAAATCAGAAGGGCATAAAAGTCTTCAGAGGGAACCAAGGCAGCTTTGAGGTTGAGACTTGTCATCCATTTATGTCCCATTCAGAAGTGACTTGATACAGGCTAAAGAAAGCCAGAACTTGCAATTAGCCAGCTTTTGTCCACATCTATTCATGTATATTTTCACATTTACACAGTGATACAAACCTAAAATAAACTATCAGTATTTAAGAATTGCCAACCATTTTTGGGAAGACTTAACATGAATGTTGGCTTCTCACACGTCAGGGTGTTAATAAATCAGGTTGAATAACTTGGAATTCATGACTTCAGATAACTAAAAAGGGCAAAGAGAAGGGAGAATCCATCGTCGCAAAGGAACAAGTTGGAACTTTTCCTTCATTTGAGAATCTCTAAAGTCATTACCAAGCAAAATTCAACAAAGATTAATATCAAGCTCCCGCCCAATCCCCCAGGAATATTCACCTTGGGGTGTGCGGCCCAAGCAAGAAGTTCCCTTTAACACAAACAACACTCTTCGGATAGGTTTGCAACTATCAATAGGCATGAAAGCTTCAGTACGCATGACCTCTTTCCATAAATGATTGCTAAAAGGCTTCTGTAACTATTTTGAAGACTGTTTAGTTTATCAGGAGGAATTTCAGGTTTTATTCGATAACAGAGTTTCAAATTTAAGGATTTATTAAACTATTTAACAACTTGGTTTATGATATTGACACAAGCCTTCGCCTTCGTGGCTGTACGTTCTTCAATCAGTGCAGCTTCAAATCTGTGATTTCCTATTCATGTATGGTTGTGTAAGTTAGATATTTGGCTGACTAGATCCCTCCCAGACAATAAACCCATTACTTTAAAAGCCTCATGATCTGTTACCCACCTCTTTTGCGAGATGGCAGGCTTTTGACCTAAATCTTCATGCTTCATTTTTTTGTCCTAAAACATTCAGCTTTCTAGCTGTCTCTGTTCCCAACTACTAAAAACCAGGCCCTACACCGAGCCAAAATAGAAGAAACATCATAAATAAAGAGACCTAGGGAGGGGGGAGGGGGGAGGAAGGGAAGAAGGGAGTGAAAAAGATACCCCCAAACCCCAGTAAATTCACAAAACCACATTAAGCCCATCTTTCTGGATTTTGTACACAACTGGCTCCTAAACTATCAATGCCTCAGTACTTTAAGACTATTTAGATGTTACCCAGTAGTCCAGTCTTTGCTAAAGTTTACGGTAAAGTTCTTCTGCGTAACCACAATTTAAACAATTAAGTACTTAATGGAATATCAACAAATAATGGATGTACATACATACCTATATACGTTTTTATACATTGATGTGTATGGATTGAGTGTCTCTTGTGCAGAGAGAGAGAGAGAGAGAGAGAGAGAGGAATTAACTACAAGAGGCAGATGTGTTACCACAAAAATTAACCAAAAGAATTCCACAGAATACCGTACATCTGTGATATCAGACAATCTATAGAAGCAGAGTGAAAATTAAACATATATATAGTTCCTTTCTAGTCATTGCATCAATAAATTCAAATAACACTAACACGCAAGCGTCCTGTGTTTCCAAACTTTTTCATGCACCAGCAAAATTAGAAATGTTATAATAACATAAGTAAACACATATATACATGTATAACCAAAGTTACATGTGTGTGTGTGCAGATACATTTAATTCATGCAATTGGAAATGCCCATCTCACCGTTGGCGGTAACGCTTGTCCACATCAGTTAGACCATGATATTTGTCTGGCAACGGAAGCAATGATTTTGTAAGAATTGAAAATGAACTTACTCGCACTGATAACTCCCCTACAAAAAAGGAAAAAGAGGGACATAATAATGAGAGTTTAAGAATTCAGTTGAAACAGCTTGAGAAGGAAAAGATCAAAGGAAAAGAAAAAAAATTAAAAACAAAAGGTTGAAACTCAAAACTTCCACAACTTCCTACATTTATATAAAAATATCAGCAGCAATGAATTCAACTAGGGCTGGCACAATAGAAATTTATAACCCTCAGAGGACATCACCAAGATATAATTCTCTTGAACAAGTATATTCATCATTTTGTCTTTGCACTCTCCCAAGTATGGATCTATTGGAGTTTCTCATTCAACACCTAAATTTCTCCAATAGCATGAAGAACTGCAAATTATCTTGTCCACAACTCATACAAATTTGCCCTCCATTTCCCTTCATGGGCTTCCAATAAAACTAATAAAATAAAATAAAAAATCTCTCTGAAAGGCCAAATCAAATGAATGGTCACGCATCTTAAGATTTAAAAAATACAGATGCATAATTGACCATAGCGGCTTAGCCTGTAAGAAAACATCGAGAACAGCTAACAACAACAAATAACATGTTGCTGATCACAAGCATCAGTTTTGAAAGAACACTTGACTACAGGTTCTCCACCAATTAAAACCCAGAAAGAGCTCACAGTTTCTCGACAAAACCATTCAGAGGATGAGCCAAAAGATATGACATAGGAACATCAGTGAAATCTTACCCTTCTCTGTACGTTTGATTGAGCCACTAGCACCCAATATATCACCTATATCCAGAAGTGTCTTCAACTGCTCAAACTGGTCATTAACAAGCCTTTCCTTCTCACAGTAAAGCTAATACCAACAAGCAATTGTTTCAGTGAAGTGAACACTACCACCGAAAGTACTCATATTGAATGAAATAAATAATGCAAAGAAAGCAACCAAATGGATAAGCTAGACCAAAGCAGTTAACCAGATCCTTATAGCATTGAACCTGGATTGTCCCAGAATCATCCCTCAAAGTCAAAAAAGCAAGCTTTCCAAAGGCTCTGCGAGCTACAATTCTTCCTGCCACTGAGACATGATCACTCTCGTTGTTTGACTCTTCACCATTTCCCAGACTTTTATAAATTTCTTGCAACTGATTGGCATTATGAGTCCTGGCCCACTGGTAAGCATAAGGCTCACGGCCGTTGCTCCTCAACTCTTGCACCTGCATGCAGCCAACATATGTTACCACCAAACTTTTCATCCTCTCAATTAGAAAAAAGCAAGCACTAACCAACCCACCACCATTTTCGCGACCTAAAAATTCCACTTTCCCAAACTACTCAACAATTGGGGGGGAGATTGTTACACTTGTGCAAAGTACTCAATTTATTACGAGGGTGGGATGTGTACAGCACAACTTTAGAAGAAAGGTCCCTAAGAGGGGTCTTCTTTTACAAACAAATGCATACACATCAGTATAGCAAAGCAAACACTCATCACAATGTAGAGCCATAATGAACATCACAATTTGAGACTAACTATTTTCATTCATTCATTTATTGTTAAAGAGCCATAAATATTTGACAAAGGCGAAATCTTGATTCGCAAATAATACTTGAGAATCACTTATGTTCCACATAATTACTACATGAGTGATGAAATTCCAAGATAATGAAGAAGAAAACTTAAGCCCCCTTGTTAAAAAGGAAAAACATAATAATTTCAGCAAATTGAGAAAGACACCTGGATAAGAAACTACAGAACCCCCATTATTATTACTGCGAAATATCTAAGAACTACGAAAACCAAGACATGAAAAACTAACATCATGAATTATAATTGGTGTAAAAAGAAAAAAAATTACCTTTTGGATTCGCATGGCGCGAATGGCATCTCTGTCAGAGGTGTTAGTGGAAGAATTGGGAAGCCTCCTACTGCGAGCAGCGGCGGGCTTGGGGGCGGGAGTGGCGGTGGAGGTGGAGGTGGAGGAAGAAACAGAAGAAGCAGAAGAAGAGCAGCAGCGGACAATGAAGGCAGAAGAGGAAGAGGGTCTTCTAAAAGTAATAGTATTTATAAGAGGTACTGAGACTTTAGAAGCAGCAAAGTGAAGGAGATGCCTCAACGTCAATGGCTGCTGCAGAGCCTCCATTTTCTTTCTCTGCACTCTGCCGCTACTTCTACACTTAAATGATATCCTAAACCCACCTTTTTGTACCTCTCCGTTTGGACTAATGCACAGTATTAATTTATATATGAAATATGAGTTGTTTAAATAGCCCCCACTATATTTTACTCCACTAATTTATGTACTCAAAATTTCTAGATTCTGATTTAATTTTGTTTAATCCTTCAACTTTTTTTTTTTAAAATCAATTCTCAATTTTCAACACTATGTTACAAGATATTTGTCTTGTACAATTTGGAGTGAGACTTCAAAATTTTTTTCACATACAATTTGGAGTGTGACTCCCAATATATTATATTTCTTTAACTCCCTTTCCTTCTATTTCTAACTACCAAGGTTGGGATTTGAACTCCACATCTTTGACAGGTACTCCACTGGCCTTGTTCTTTAACTTTTGAAATTGCGAGGAGCTTGTACTACTCGAACTCAACTTAATGATTTTCAAACTTGGTTTGATATTTAATTTGTTCAAATCAAATTTTATTATATCATGCAAGCAAACAACAAATTTTATAGAATCAAAATTGTGTTGCTTAATTTGTAATTGCTACTTGGTTAGACTGGAACACAAAATCACACAACAAGGTTCAAGGCCTTCCAAAATTCTCTTCACTTATCTAATTCTCCAAAAAAAAATATCGTAAATATCTACTAATTCATGTTATTAATTGAAATAACTCACTTTATAGTCTCAATTCATCTCGATTTTGATTATTAACAAACTAGTGACAATGTATAATAATATTCTACCAAGGTGTATTTGCAGTAAAATTAGTTAAAAATAAAAAAATAAGTGAAAATGAAAAGTAAAAAATTGAAGCGAACGACCCCCCAAAGGAAGCAGACGTCTAGTTAATTGTCTGCATGCTCTCTAGATTTTAGCGGATGACAAAGCCGAATGATAGTTTGTTAAGCGAACATCTGGATCTCTCTAGATTTTAGCGAATGACAAAGCCGAACGATAGTTTGTTAAGCGAACGTCTGGATCACGACTGTGTGCATATATTCGGACAACCCCCAAAGGAAACAAATGTCTGGTTAATCATTTGGATGCTCTCTGAATTTTCGCAAACGTCCAGTTAATAGTTTTTATAAAATTATCATAGAGCCCTTATATTTCTAACATTTACATAATTACCCTTTGGATCGGATACTTGCGGGTTTTTATTTTTCTGACCCATACCCTAACCCAAATTTACGGGTACCCGATCCTAAGCTGACCCGCTGGGGGAAAGAATTTCAAGTACCTTATTTTTAGGGTTGGGTTGGGTTGGGTCGGGTCGAATTGGTTAGGTTTTCAAGTCATCGGGTCTTTTTACTCACCCCTAACTGGATCGAGACACATTTTCAATTAAATCAATGCGGTTTCGATACATTATATTCTCGTCCTTTACATATGATATAAATGACAATGTTATAATGTGTAACTTTTTTTTTTTTTGGATAATTTCACATACCTCTTCTAGGATTTGTCATAGTTGCATTTATCTCCTTTCATGTTTTGAAAATTACACTTACACTCCCTATATTTATAATTTTTTAAATAAAACAAACCTATTTTGATAATATATCCCAAAAACACCAACCAAACATCCAAAATATCCTTAATTGCTTTTAGAAAAGAAAAATAATTCTTGAAAAATTAATTAATTAGTCATAAAAATTCTAATTAAGCCTCCCAAACTATTTACGCATGATTTTTTTAATAAATTGTTCATCTCTTTCTTGCTAATATATTGGTTTGTAAGATTTTGATCGATAAATTAGATATATCTAAATTAGTTAGATAACTGAGTTTTAGATAATAGAATCTAGTGGAGATTGAAAATTTGGTGTAAGAGTATTAGTTTTTTTGACATCTTTATGACTACTTAATTAATTTTTCAAGGTTTATTTTTCTTTTTTAAAAGCAATTAAGGAAATTTTATGATCTTTGGTTAGTGTTTTTAGGATACTTTATCAAAATGGATTTATTTGTTATAAAAATATAAATATAGGGGTATAAGTGTAATTTTTAAAATTTGAGAGGAGGTAAGTTCAATTATGACAAACCTCATGGGAGGTAAGTGATATTATCTCTTTCTTTTTTTTTTTTTGGGAAAGAAAAGGACCTAAACAAAAATTACAAATTTGAAGAAGAAGAATGACGAGGGTTTTGTGTATTCATATTTGCTTTCCCTCTTCTTTTGCTCTTGCTTGCCTATTATCAACAATTACTCATTCATCGCTACTAAAAGAAAGGCAATATTTCTCCATGTAGGAATTGAGTTCATTTATTTTTACCTCCTAAAATTTCACCAAAATTCCAAGTAAAATATAAAAAAAATTTAAAAAAGGTTTTGAAGACAGTTTAAATATTAAAAAATTTTAAAAAGGTTTTGAAGACAGTTTATCTCTATGGTATTTTGATTTTGTAGGAGGGAAGGAATGAAAGTCAAAATTTACGTATCCTTTATTTTTAATTAGTAATTGTGTTACTGCTACTTGCTTGATTGGCAAAAATATTTCTCATTGCTATAATTTTTGTTCCTTCAATTGAGATTAATGTTTAGTATGGGACAAATTTTATCTAATTTTGAATCTATGTATTATACATTCTCAGCTTAGTTAATAGGGACATTTTTAGCCAAGTAACCATTAAGTTCCTTAGTTCGGCTCCCAAGCCCTCTTTTTGTTAAATGTCAAATTATCTCTTGTCTTGAATCTTTGTTGAGTGTTGTTCGAATATCAATTTTCACTTGACCATTTTGTTTGTAAAATACTGCTTGGATCAATGAATAGAGTATGTCCTTTTCATTTCAGAGTTTCATGTTAATTTTTTGTACTTGAAACTATATTAGTGAATTTATAAGCTCTTCTCAATGATGGTGTACTACATATGGATGGCATGCTATTGCATCATGGACACGGGATGCACAGTGGTATCTGCTTGGCTTAACTATGGATGCTATAGGCAAGTATACCTATCGTTCCATAGTATAATGTATAAGGAGTACCGAGTGTCATACCCATAGGGACTTAGCAAATACTAATAATTACTCGCAATCTATTATCTATTCTAAATTGCACGATATGTCAGAATAATAAATGAGCTAGTCTAAGTAAAATGAATGAGAATGCCCAACAAATCAAACACAGAGAATTGATAAGAAAGAGAATGCAGTAATTTCTAACACAAGACTTAGAAGTGGGATTCCTCTAACCCCGATTATTAGTTTTAATTTGTGTCTAATAGATTACCCAATCTTAATTGACCCTAAAATCCCTTTGTTAAGTTACAATCTTTCTCAAGCTTACAACCTCTATCCCTAGGCTGATTGAATGGAATCTTTTCCCAACTCAAAACCCCAAGTAGATGCAATTGAATCAATGGATTTTATCTCACAAATGGATTCACACCCAGTTAGGAGAACTTATGGAATTCTATTTCTAGCAATTCATGCAAGTTCTTTCACTTGAGAGTTGTTCTTAATTAATTGAGTGATTTCTCAATTACCTAACCAATATAAACTATCAAGACTGAATTTGTGCACAACACCCAATCTAATTTATCAATAAACTCAAAAGCAAATCAATTAAAGATAGAACCTTTCCATTAAACAATAAATCAAAACATGGTAAACAAGGGCCAGGGTTCAACCCTTTTAAGTTTTACACAAATCTACTCCATAGATAAAGAAGAAAGTTCAATAAACATCAAAGAAAGCATAGAAAGACTCATTCTCATATAGTGTTTCTTCACTCTTCTTTGTTGCAGAAATTCCCCTTTTATTGCTCCAATTCCTCTTCTCTCTTCAATTCTTAAGTCTGCTTCTCTATCGTTCCTCTTCCGTTCACCCTTCTTTTTGCCCTAAAGGAATCTTTTATATCCTCTAATTCATTTTCTCCCAAACTTAGGTTGGTTCCCCTCAAATTTGCCTTGAAAATAGACTGATATCGCGGATGAGGAACAATATGCATTTGGTATCACCCGCAGTGTCATTCGCGGCACGAGTAACACTATGGATGGGGACAGAAACTCCATCTCCATACGGCCATGCTATTGTTCCTACCCGTGACCTCATTCGCGGCGTGGATGCAAGCGCGAATGGGAACATACTTCAATTTTCTTTAGACTTCATTTTGCACTTGCAAGATCTCTTCCCCATCTCAGCATAGTAGTTCTCATGTCAAATTCATTCAAAAATCCAAAAGAAAGAAAAATTGCAATTATCAAGTAAAACTTGTGAAAAAAAACCAAGTAAATCTTAGCCTAAACACACCTCAAAACCTAGTCACTTTGGCCATTATCACATAGGATGAGACGTGTGGGATTTGTAGGATGGCATTTGATGGTTGTGGTTCTGATTGCACGCTTCCACGGGATGACTACCCTCTAAGTAACTTCGACTAATCTTTTCCTATTTTGTCTTCAAAATATTACTTTGCATTTATCTGTTGTTACTTTATGAAAAGTGGATGCTCTATCTGCTCAATGGTTTCTTTTAGGAGTTCTTTTTCTTATGACAAATGAACTTTATTTTCTCATCTTGGCAATGCGATTTGTTATAGAACTTTAACACAATTAGTATGCTCCTTACTCTTTTCTTATTTGTTTTTTATGGACATTTTGTTATATTTGTTTTTGAGGCTCTTCGTAATTGTTAAGTTCCAAACCTCCTAAAAGGAAAATAATATTGGACATTTTGAAACTAGGCTTTTGTAATTTTTTGTTTGGGATGAATAAGTTTATCATTGTTCTTATGCCGTTGGTTGAAAATTCCCATACCTATTTTAATGAGGTTTGACAATCAATTGCTTCTAGATACTATTTTTGTTCATAAGGATCCTAGACCTTTCAAGATGTTTGGTCTCTTAACTTAAATTATAAAAGCTTACTTTGTGCATCATGAAAGAATAGGTTTATGCAATTGTGTGCTTGATGGAACCTTTCCTTATCCCTAATTTCTATCTTAAGGTTTAATGTAGCTAAATAAATTCTTCTCACAATCAATGGTAATACTTTATTAAAACAAGTAACATCTTTGTCTACCCATTTTTTCCTTAGTTTTCTTCCCAAAATGTTTGTTGGATTATATAAATGATATATAATTTGTAGTTTGCATCCCATAAAACGAATAATGTTAGTTTCTTTTTCTTTAATCTTCAGAGGTGCTTCTGTGGCCAGGGCTTCCCTGTGCGCTGTAATTTACCACCACAAAAAGTTTTGATTTATTAAGCATTTATTTTCTTTTGCAGTGTGGGGTGCTTGCAACCGTGCATTTCATCTTTATTGCATCTTAAAGTGGGTCAACTCCCAAACTCCTCAAGCTCATTGTCTAATGTGCTGAAGGGAGTGGCAATTTAAAGGATGAGCTTAGTCTTAGTTCTCTTTCGATTGTATTTGTTGTCCTACCATATTCTCTATCTACCTAAAAGATCTTATTGAGCAGTAAGGTTAAGGCACCCTCCATAATAAGAAACAAAAAAGATGTGATAGTAATTTATTGTATGCATGTAGGGTGAGATATTAAACATGAAGATGTTGTTTCGTTGACCTGTTATTTAACAAACCAATTATGTTTCTTGTTTAAGATTTGTTGGACTTATGTATATTGCTTGCAAGCTCTGAGCATAATATATAAACCACTTACCCAATAGTGACTGTAGTTTATTCACAGGTTGTGGATTTTGTAAGACTAGTGGTAATATTGCTTCAAGTTTAGCTCTGATGTATTTCCAAACAATTTTATAGTCCTAATTTCTATGTCCTTCTTACCTAGGTTATGTCACTTAGCTAGAACCTGCATATTTTTTGGTTTTTAATTCTCTGCCTGATGCACTTTCTCTTCATCAATTTTTGGGAAATTGGTTGAGATTATCTTCTGACAAGAAATAGTCACTTATGTAATGGTCAAAAGGATTAGATTTCCTTAAAACAGGAATGATCTTTTAGACTTCAATCCTTGTACGTGGATGACGCAATTAATCTTGGTGGATAAAGGTAATGGAGCTAGGTTTTACTTTTGTGCAACTTTTGGGGTGTTTGATAACACAACTTAATACTGAAAATTAATGTATTAAGTGCTTTTTGAATTCAGTGTGTTTGATAACGAAATTTCTTTATCACTTAATACATTAAGTACTTATTTAATTTGTGTATAAAATTTTAAGTGAAAAATTTTCACTTAATTTGCTGAATTAATAATCTTCCCCTCCCCTATAACACACACATACTCACTCTCACACACTCACCCATGCACACACATATGCAAACTCTTTATCACATGCACAATCTCTCTCTCTCTCTCTCTCTCTCTCTCTCTCTCTCTCTCTCTCTCACACACACACACACACTCTCTCTCTCTCTCTCTCTCTTTCTCACACACACGCAAGCGCGCACACGCACACACTTTCACACAAATACACATATTCTCTCTCCCTCCCTCCTTCCCTCTCTCTCTCTCACACACTCTCTTTCCTCTCTCTCCCCACACAGTTTCTCTTGCACACATCTACATACTTTCTTACACATACACTTTCATACACACATATATTCTCACATATACATTTTATATCTCTCATATACACATGCACATATTTTAATTTTTTTCCTCTCACATACTTACATACATTTTTACATATATACATATAGTTTCTCTCTCACACATAAATATACTTATCCTTTATTTCTCACAAACAAATAATATCTATCTTTCTTACATACATTATTAATAAATTATTTTAAATTTTAAGATAAAATAATTATATTTATATGGAAAGATATTTATATTCAGTTGATTATCAAACAGGTAAAACTTTATCAATTAAGCAATTTAATACTTTCAGCACTTAAATTTCAGATTTCAGAGTTCAGTTTTCAGTTTTACCAAACGGCATCTTATTTTAGCTCTTTTGTCATTTTCTTTGAGATGAGGTGAATGAAGCCCTTATTTTCTTTCCTTTTGGTTTAAATTGGTAGAAGTTGAAATAAATCCCTTAATTTGTGCAACCTTATTCTAGCTATGCAAGTTTATCATTTGTAGTTTCATGCCTTTTTGCATTAGTCTCCATATTTTAGGTGGCAGCTTGATTTTTAATTCATTTTGTTTGAGTAATCATCCTCATCTCAACAATTTTATCTAGGAAAGATGACACATATGTTGAAGATTGCCTTATTTATGGAGATGATTATAGTTCAAGGACTTTTTGTGGCAGATTTCGGACTAAAAAATGGAAATGGTTTGACTTAGAAAGTACCTTCTATTTTTTTGTCTCAATTGGCTGAAGTATTTATGTAAATTGTGAAATCTAGTAGTATTAATTCAAGATCTATACGTGGAGCCTTTGAACAAGTAAAATCGCAATTCTTATTTTCCATTGGAGTAGGCCTAGCTTTGTTTGAAGTGATTCATCGTCTCAAGTTGTTTCTTTCTTTGAAACAAAGTGAGCTAATGAGAGGTACAAGGTATCCACAAAATGTATTAATTGCTCAAGAGGGATGGTGCAATACTTGACTAATGGGAGTAGAAATTTTTGGTGAAAGGATCTAATCATTTTGATTTAGAATTTACCTTTTGAGTAAGATCTTGGTTTTCATGATAATTGGATTGAAATGGTGGCAAATATCAATTAAAACTGCTGATTTTCAAGTTTGGTTTGCCTAGGTTCTCCAAGGAATGCGCAAGGGGTTCATCCATTATCTCAAACTTTGTTGATACTCATACTTTTGCAAAATCTTGTTAAAGGAATTGGTTTGGGCAAGCCAAATCAAACAGTTGTGCTTATTCCTATCACTCATCTATCCTTTGTCTAGGGCAAATATTTACACATGCCTAAACATAGGAAGGGTCTAACTATTTGGAATGCTGTCTTAGCACTACATCCCATTCCCATGATTGAAAATTTTACTATTTAAAGGTAGTTTGTGAGTTGATCTTTTATTCACATCATGTCATCATCGATGCCATTGACATTATCTTTTGCACCCCATAGCATGATGTGGCTAATTGACCTTTACATCCAAAAACTTCTCACCCGTTTGGATTTGCAGCTTCCAATTGAAGGGAGAGAAAGAAATCAAGGGCACCATGTGTTACACGTTGTACATTTTTACATACAAAACAAATCATAAAACGAGCAACACTCAATAGTAAGATAGCTAATGTGTCACGGAGTAACTTCTTTAACCCGTGTGGCACTTAGGCGATCTTGCTATGGAAGATGCTAAGTAAGCCTTTGAGTTTGTAGAAAAAGATTTAAGAGCACTTTAGACAAAATAGAGGTTTGAAACTAGGAGAGCACTTGAGCACACGAGAGTTTGGGAATGCTTGAATTTGTATTCACTTCCAACTTGTTGTGTACAAATGAGAGGATGGACTATTTATACTTGTTGGCCTCCCAAAGTGTGTGGCTACTATTAGTTTTCTAGATCTTTATAGGCTACAAGAATCTAGATATTTACATAGAATATTCTAGATAGGGTTAATTACAATTTGCCCCTTGAACTTGGAGGGAAATTACACTTTACCCCCTAGACTTCAAATATCTACACTTTGCCTCCTAGAGTTTACAGTCAAAAGTTTGAGAAATCCTTTTCGTCAAAAAATGTAGTGAAATAACATAAGTGCCCATGAATAATAGCCGTATGGACCATGTTACCCTTGAGGCTAAATTACTGACCATGCAGTGGTCACATGATGCGGGAAAAGATAAAGCAGTGGACAACAAAAATCTTTGGTAAAAATCCAAAAAAAAAAAAGTCCAAATCTAAAGAAGACTCCATCGCAACCCCTACCTTCATCTCAACAAATTAGCAACAATCAACAGTAAATTTGGGGAATTTCAGCTGAATGTACCTATAGTTGGTCTGAGAGGACGCAGGAAGGGGTCAAATTTAGTGATTTGCATTTTGGGTTGAAGAAAATCAAACTGCAAGGTTAGTTTCTGACCAAATGAAGTGTATTCATTAATCAATATGATAAAAATTGTGCATGCATGTAAGAAATTTGTTATAGTTATAAGAATTTTAGTACGTAATATATTATATTATTTATGTCAATGTGGTGCACGAATTAGTTCTTTTTTTGTTAATTTGATGGTTGTTTTTTGGTTGAATCTATGTTATGTGATCCCATGTGGAACACAAATGCCTTATTTTGTTGGATTTGTGGCATGTACATGGCTTTTAGCTTGCATTCAACTATGTTATCTATGTCAATGTAATCCAAGAATTTTCTCTATTTGTTTGGTTAAATGTACTAATTTGTGTGGTTAAATCATTGAAATATGGTCTCACATGGGACCCAATATCGTATTTTTTGTTAAAAAAATTTAGTGTTTAAGTACATTATTAAAGTTAGTTAGTGGTCCATTTTGATTTTGAAGCGTTGTACATGTCTACTTTCTAGAACACATTTTTTTTTTACTTTTTGTTTATTTATGTGAAAATAACAACTATGCTTTTGTCTGAAAGTGTGGTGGAATGGTCACTTTCGAGACAGTCCACAAATGCATTATGTAGGGGGAGAAATGGTATTATTTAAGAATATTAATCCAGATCATATGTCGTACCTTGAACTAAGAGAGATGCTAAAACTTTTACAACTTCCCATAAACATCACAATATGTGTAACTTCCAGATGGTGAGTTTAGATTAGTTAGCACAGATTAGCATGCTCTTGAGATGTTTGGATTTTTTAGAGATGAGCCCAATATTGAGTTGTAAGATGGTGATTTAGTTCAAGATAAGCCTTTGCCAAACCTTTGGTGATTAGGTGATGATGAGTTTAATCCATTTGTGAATTTTAGTGAACAAACGAGAATCATAGGGAATGATAGTGATGCATAGGTGCAAGATGGTGATAAAGCAGGTTGTAGTAATACTGAGCAAGCTAGAAACAATTTAGATAGTCTTAGTGATGTGCTGGAAGTGATGTATCCACTTATGATAGCTCTAATATAGAGTTTTTCTTAGATGGTAATACAATCAATGATGCATGTGATCCTATTCGAGATGATGAACCTGCAGTAGTCTATACACTTGTAATTTACCTTGGAGAATATGTTGAATATGCTAATCTTATTTCAAAGGATTATGTAGCCTTCAATGTTGCTAGAAATGAACAAAGATTTCAGGAAGCTGACCAATTTAGTGACAAAGAAGTTCTAGAAGTGGCATCTAATTCTTCTGATGAGAAGGATGAAGAAGAGTTTGCTGAGTTTAATGAGGATAGGGATATGAAGAATCCAGAACTATTTGTTGGTTTAATAATACCAACAGTAGAGATGTATAGAAAAGTTGTGAGAATGTATTCCATAAAAAAAAAAAATTTTGTTTTGAAATTTATAAAGAATGATAAGGACAAGGTGATTGCTAAATGTGAAAGAGATTGTGGATGGAGAATTCATGCAAGTAGTTATAGAGAAACATTAGCTATTCAAGTTAAGACAATTAAAAGTGTCCTTCATTGATGTCATTGGTCCTTCAAAAATAAAAGTGCAAATTCCAGGTGGTTGGCAAACAAATTCTTATTAGAATTTTCTAATAATCAGAATTTGGAGTCAAAGTCTTTTAGGAAAGCTATTAGGAAGAAATACAGGTTGAATGCGGGGAGAATGCAGGCTTATAGAGCAAAGAGAATTATTTTAAAAATAGTTCAAAGTGAACACAAAGATCAGCATCTAAGATTGAGGGATTATTGTGTTACTATCATTGACAAAAATCCAGGTTCTACAACAATATTAAAAACTGAAGCAATGGGGATCAATAGAAATCCAGCTTTCAAGAGAATGTTTGTTATGTTTAGTACTCAAAGTTAGGAGTTTGTACAGGGTACAAGCCTATTATAGGTATGGACGTATGTCATATGAAGGATGTTTTTGGAGGACAATTGATGCATGATGTTGGTAGGGATGCAAATAACCAAAGTATTCCTTGGCAATGGCTTGTGTAGAAGTTGAATGCAAGGATAGTTGGTTTTGGTTTCTTGAGACTTTGACAACTCATATTAGAAGTCCAAGGCAAATGGGTTGGATATTTATTTTTGATAGACAAAAGGTAAAAAAAAAGTGAAATTCTGTTTTTTTTAATATACAATTGTGTATGCAGATATTTGATACTTTTTATTACATTGCTTGACAATGGCTTGTTGAAACATTCAAGGAGTTATTCCCTGGAATTGAACACAGGTTTGTGTTAGGCATTTGTATGCTAATTTTATGCTAAAGTTCAAGGATAAGGTATTAAGGGACATCTTATGGGCTGCTGTAAAGGCATGCCTACAAGTTCAATGGGAGGAAAAAATGAATGAACTAAAGGCTATTAATCTAGAAGCACACAAATGGTTGAGTGCAATTTCACATAATTATGTTGTAGATCTAAATAACAAGACATGCAGTTGTAGAGAATGGAACATAACTAGAATTCCCTATGTGCATGCATGGTAACAAGGATCCTATTGATTATGTAAATGCATATTACAACATTTAGAGCTATAATAAGGCATATTAACATGCTGTAATGCCAATTCCAGAGGGTTGCGGCAAGCGGTGACAAGGTAGATCCTTCAATTTTTTGAAGAAGATCTGGCAGGCCCAAAAAAGTTAGAAGAAAGTCATAATGAAGAACATTACTAGCAAGCTTGTGGTAGTCTCAGTAGAAGAGGTGCTGTTATGTATTGTAGTAAATGTAAACAAAGTGGACACACTTCCAAGACATGTAAGGCACATCCACTCCCACAAAGGAAAAATAATACCACCGAAATTACGCAGGTATTTGTTGCTATTGAATGTCATTATATTATCATAACAATTATGAAATGAAACTTAGGTACTTGTTTGACATGTGATTGTTACTGTTTTAGAGTTAAGAGGGAACTCAAAGTGATCAGAATCAGATTGCAGCAGGGACAGAAGCAAGTAGTACTATAATGAGCTAATATAGTTCTATAATTTCAACAACTGGGGGCAGAAGTACTGGAAGGGGCAACAGCGGGCTAAGGGGTAGAGGTAGTGGAAAGGGCAAAGTTGCAAGAAGGGGTAGAGGAAATACAAGTAATAAGAGGAATTATGGACCATATTCTAGTTTTGGGCTTTCGAATGGCATTGGGATATCAACAATGACTAATTTCATTCCTAATAGCCAAGTAAAGATTCAATCTCTTTTCTAAATTTTAGATATTTTATCATTTCTTTAGTTTTCTTGACTTTGCAGGGTCATAGAAGCATTGCTATACCCCATATGCAACCAACTTACATGGACACTTGTATTCCTCTTTTCTAAATTCTCTTATATTAATTTAGAGACTGTATATTCTTTTTATTTTATGCTATAATGGTCAACTTATTCAGCTACTGAGAGACAATTAGTGGATATCGTGTTGTTTCTAGTTCATCTACTTGTACTGCTTCAACAAACTTTTAGGTATACTATATCTCATTGGATGCTTATTACTACAATAAAAATGGCTTACAAAAGCTATTTTTTGTACTAGATTCATAGGCAAAATAGTAGATTTGGTGCTGTTATGTTTTCATCTCAATTTTCTCACACTAGACATCAGACATACAAGGATCAAGTAGCATCAGAAATGGATGATATTACTGACATAAGAAATGCAAAACATTTTGCTTCTTTTGCTTGGGGTATATGATATGTGATTTTGGTGGCATCTAGAATTTTTGTCATTTGGCTAAAAACTTGCTATTATTGTCTATTTTTTGAGGCCAAAACAGTTATGCATATGTCTCTTTTGAATAGATACTGTTGCTATATTATCACTCTTTGTCAAAACAGTTATCAATATATCTAAATTTTGATCAATATTATTGATATTATTGCATACTTGTAGTTGTTACATTTTTTATGCCAAAACAATGATAAATCCTCTTGCTGCTGGGTGATAGAGAAAGAGAATTCTTGGTTCAATTCTCCACCTTAACGACAGAAGAAGGGATTAATCAAATTCTATTGAGTCTAACTCATAGTGATCATTATCAAAGAATGACTCTGGTTATCAAATGATTGAACAGCCAAGAGCAATGTGTGTCGCCAGGGCATAAGGGGCATGATGACTTGATGTCATCCTCACCTTCCTCCGATTTATCACCGGTAGTCTGTTCAGGGTTCCAAACTCAACGACGGCAACTAAACACGAGAGTTACACTCATTGCGGGACTTAACCCATCACCTTACGGTACGAGCTGACGACAGCCATGCACCACCTGTGTCCATGTTCCCGAAGGCACCTACCAAAAGGAAATAAAAAAGAAATAAAGAATTCCTTTTTTGGTTTGGGAATGAACTTCTGCCCCCGTCCCCTTTTCATAGAAAGGGAGAGATATCACAAACTCAAGTCATTAATTTATATAAATTAAGATCGATTTTTCACTACCCCCGAACGTCTTTTTTTCTTAAGATTGAAATAAAGCATTCTTTTGAAAGACAAGGAATAATTCATTTTGAATTAAGTCTTAAGAAATTTTCAAATTATGGAATGAATCAATGGAAAAATTAGTTAAAAGGACATTATCAATATGATTTATCTCCAATTAGATTAAAACATTTATAGCTCCTATGTAAATAAGTAGTTGCGCAGCAGCACAAAGTAGGAGTGTAATAGAGTATATAATAAGGATATACAAACAAGAACCAACCCCAAAAGGTCTAAAGGGTAAGCTACATAAGCAATATATTGATCTTCTTCTCCAGGAACTGGCTCGATATGGTAGCATCGTCCTTTGTAACGATTAAGGCTGGTAAGTCTATCGGTCCACACAGTTGTCCATGCTCCAGTAGAAGATTCGGTCAACCTGGAGTTCTACCTGAAGAAGCAGGGGTCGCGGTAGCTGCCGAATCTTCTACTGGTACATGGACAACTGTGTGGACCGATGGACTTACCAGCCTTGATCGTTACAAAGGACGATGCTACCATATCGAGCCAGTTCCTGGAGAAAAAGATCAATATATTGCTTATGTAGCTTACCCTTTAGACCTTTTTGAAGAAAGTTTTTACTAGAATCGTCATGATCAATATATTACCAAATTGTCACAATCCCTCCAACTCTGAACGTTTTTAGTCATATCTTTTATATTCGGATCATCACTTTCACTGACATTTTCAATAGGACCAAGACTGTCCATTGATTTATTTAGCCTGCACCAGCATTTGAACTCCTTCTTAAACAACATCGGATTAAACCACCATCTTTTTAAAGACTTTTCTTGCCTCCTATTTGCATGAAAATACAATAAATGAACACTACAGATGATAATCTAAAGTACTTGTCATGGGCTTCTACAATGGGAATGTTCAGAACAACTGCGATGCTTGCATGGATATCATAAGGGGTATTTGGACTAAAGACCACTACTGATTTTTTCATATTGATTTTTTGAACAGACGATTTTTCTTATAACTAGATCACTTTCATGAAATTCATTGCCTCTTCCACAATGCCTTTCCCGAAAAGTAGAGTGTGTCTACAAATAGCATGTGAGAAATAGAAGGAGCATTCTTGCCCACTTTGATCCCTTGTAATATATCACAACACTACGCATCTTGTAATAAGATAGAAAAAACTTCTGCACAAAGAATGAAAATATAAGAGGATAAAAGTTCTCCTTGTCGAATACGAGATTCAGATTTTGGTATATGCCATTTAAATGGATATCTCTCAAATCCTACATCAAATAAGTTGCAAGACAAAAGCGCATCCTGAAACAAACTCATATGCCATTGTGGCCTATTAGCCAGGCCTTTACATTCTATTCTAGACAAAACTTCATTGAAATCACCTAAACATATCCACAAAAGAGCTGCCGTGTTGTTGAGGCTCTTTAAAACGTCCCATGATTGTCTCCTAAGAGCAATATTTGGCACGCTATAGAAGCCCGTGAAGCACCATTTTAACATAGAATTAGGTAGTATCACCATGGCATCTATGTATTTGATAGAGTCTAAGGAGCTTCAATGGAGGTTACCAGTTCCAAGAATCTGTTGGAGGGAATTAGAGGGCCAATGACAAAGTTTATGACAAAAAATATGAAGCAAGCTCTTCAAAGTCTTCTATTAGAGTTGCAAGAAGAAGAAATTCATTAGATGAAGGCTCACAAGGCTCCCAAAGTAATTAACTATTTGAGTATTGAACAAAATGATCAAACTGGAGCTCAAAAAGAGGTTCTGACCGAACCTGCAGGCCAACCCGCGTTGCAGGGACTGCCATGGTTACAATCAAAGAGTTTGGCGTGAAGAAAAATGTTTCTAATCGAACCCACAGCCATGAACATGTGCTGTAGTTACGTGCCATAGGTCCGAAGAGAAAATTGACTGTGCTTGAAAACGAAGCTGCAAACCAAATCGTGCCGAGGGTACCAACGCGAATTTAGCTCGTAACTTAAAAATTACTGTTTTATGAATTTTATCAGATGTTTTCAGTAGTTAATTAAGTTGTAACCTTTATGTTAGGTTATTTGTGATAGGTTATGACTAGGTGATTATTGTCAATTAGTGATTTAACGCCTTATTGTATGGAATTAGCCTATTAAAAGGATACATTTGGTAAACATCACAATCAAGATTATTATGAATACAATTTCAACATTTCTCTAATTGGAGACTTGTTCTTAGTTCTTTTCTCACGAACTACTCTAGATCTTATCAAGGGTAACCTTGTGGCGATCAATCTTTCACTTAGAGATTCTTCTTCAATAGGTTTGATTCCAGTTCTTTAGACCGTCAACTAGAAGTCTGCATACAAGTTGTGTAGAAGTCTCGTTGCTTCTAAAGGTAAGGCTTTCAACAAAATTGAGAGAATTTTGAAGGCAAACAACTCCACTTCATTAGGGGCTTTGGATGGGTTCTAATAGTTTTCGAGAGTTTAACGAGTTGAGTGTGGAATCTTCAAGGCGATCTAGGCTTTCGCACACCGTCACATGTCAGTTGGTATCAAATCGGAGGTTCTTTGAATTTTCCAGGTTTATTCAATCCAAATTTTCCCTTTTGAAAATTTTGGATATATCCCTTTATTTTCTTAGTCGATCGTGTTCTTTTGTTCTTTTCTTTTGTACCGTTCTTGCTTCCTATAATCTATCGTGTTGATTTGTGTCTTATTGTCGCGATTCTTGTGTTCTTGAGTTGTTTCTCTACTATTCTAAATTATCTCGTGTCTTTCTTATTCTGTTTCTTGAGTCTTTTAGGGTTTTGTGTTATTAGAGTCGTTCTTGATTTTTTTATTTAAAATCAAGAATTCTAGGTTGTGTGGTTATTTTTCATGGATCTTGTGTTGTTACTTTGCTTCACTGAATTATTGTTTAAAAAAAAAGAGTTACTGTTACGAACACTGTTCATAGGTACTGTTCATCAACGAAAGTACTGTTCATTGTGAACTTTGGTCAAAAAAAAAAAAAGAGAGAAGAATTATCAGTTGAGAAGCAAAGAAAGCATTATTGGTGATTACATACAAGAAACCACATAGTAGGGTGTAATCCTGTGCTATCCTTGTTATTCTTGAAATTCTTGTGAATCAAGCCTTTCTGTCTCTAAGCTTTCTCTATATTTCATTCACTCTGGATTGACTTGCCCTAGGATCTTGGTAAGAATTGGTTGAGCAGGTTCTTATTCAAGAACTTACAAGAACCGTTCTCAAGAGTGGTAAAAGGCTAAGGAGTGAGCACAGTATCAGGTAAAAGCCATACAATTGAGTGATACACAAGAGCAAGAGTGTAAACACTCATGGAGTGAAGTGAGGATTCTTCCTTTGTTTACTTGTTATTCTGTACTAACGTTTTTCTTGCAAGGTTACATTCGTCATAGTCTCACTGACAGTATAGAACAAAATTTTGACATGAAATTCATGTGGCAAACTTTGCAAGAGCAATTTGCTTAGATGAATGCCAGAATGGAAGGCATGGAGTCGGTCATTAAGGGACGGAGTAGGGTTTCTAGGAATCCTATGTTTAAGGAGGATCAAGGAGAAGCAGAGTCTGACTATGATGATGTCATTGCCCGTCGAGGAAGAAGGTACAAAACAACCAAGACAGCAACCTAGGCAGCATTAAAATGCAGATCCCACCCTTCAAGGGAATTGAACTGATCCCGAGGCATATCTTGGAATGGAACGAAAGGTGGATCCATGTCTTCGAAGTCCTACAACTACTCCGAGGCAAAGAAAGTGCAGTTAGCTGCAGTGAATTCACGGAGTATGCAAGCATATGGTAGGGACCAGTTAGTCAAGTCCCGAAGGAGATATAATGAACCACCACTCAGTTCATGGAGGGAAATGAAGTCCATTCTGAGGAAGAGGTTCATTCCGAGCCACTACTCCCTGAGACTTACAAAGGAGATTGTCAGACACTCAAGCTAAGGATCCATGTCAGTAGATGAGTACAGCAAAGAGTTAGAGATGCTGATATCTGAGCAGATGTCCAAGAAGATGAAGAGGCAACCATGGCCTGTTTCATTGATGGTCTTAACCCTGAGATTGCCTGAGGTAGTAGAGTTGCACAACTATGTGGAACTCAAGGATTTAGTGGAGAAGGCTAAGACTCGTGGAAAGACAATTGAAGGCCTAAGAAGTCTCACAATTTTTCTTCTAACCGTGGTTATGCAGGTTCATCAAACTCGAGGCTTCTAGGAGGAACCACGTACTACTGAGAAGAGAGATGACCTGTATGGCTCAGAAGCCTAAAGAGGTTGTGAAGGCTAAAGCTGACTTTTTCATCATCAAAGGCACCATTTAAGAAGGAGGAGGCACCGAAGCACCAACAGGAGATCAAATGCTTCAAGTGTCAAGGGCGTGGCCATATCCGCGTCTCAATGTCCCAATAGGCAGTACTATGGTGATGTTGGATAATGGAGACATCGAAAGCCTTACCTCATAGTGATGATGAAATGCCTCCACTAGAGGGACCAAGTGACGAGGAGGAGGATGATGGTCCTAGATTCACCGAACCAGCCATGTGGAGATGCCTTAGTTACTCATGAGGGCTTTGAATATTCAACCCAAAGAGGAAGGTGATAAGATGCATAGGGAGCATATCTTCCACACAAGATGCATGGTGCAAGATAAGGTATGGAGTGTTATCATTGACAGTGGCAACTGTACTAACGTTTCCAGTTCATTATTTGTAGAAAACTGAACTTGCCCACCATAAGGCATACGAAGCCATATTATTTGCAATGGCTGTCTGATACTGGAGATCTCAAGGCCACTAAACAAGTACTTGTTTCATTCTCAATTAGCAAGTACAGAGATAAAATTCAATGCGATGTCATTCCGATGCATGCTTGCCATGTTCTTTTAAGGCGTCCATGGCAGTTTGACCATAGGGTGACGTATGATGGATACAAGAACCAGTATGCCTTCACCTGGAAGAACAAGCATTACATCCTAGTACCACTGAAGCCTTTTCAAACTTATACAAACCAAGTGAGAATCACTATAGAGTGCAAGAGGAGGGAGAAAGAAAAGAATGCACACAAAGAGCAAAACCAAAGTGAGGTAAAGAAATGAGTGTGCAAGAGAAAAATGAGGATTTGAGTGGAGAAGTAGAGAAAAAGAAGAGGTAAAAAGATTGTAGCTAAAGAAAAGAAATGAGTGACTGCCTTTGCATGTAAAAGTGAGGTCGAGAATGCACTACTAGATAGGCAGTGATTACTTGTACTTTTGTACAAGGATGTGTTTATTGCTACAGATGCAATTAACCCTTCTTTTCCTGGTGTTGTGATGTCTTTGTTGCAGGAGTTTGAAGAGCTATTTCCTAAGGACATTCTCTAAAGACTACCGCTACTTCGAGGAATCGAGCACTGGATTGACTTTCTACTTGGCGCTAACATCTAGAACCGCCCTGCATATAAAGCAAATCCTAAGGAGACTAAAGAGATCCAGAGGCAAGTGTATGAGCTAGTAGAAAAGAAGTTCGTGAAAGAGAGCTTGAGTCCATGCTTCATGCCGATTATTATGGTGCCTAAAAAGAATGGTACTTGGAGGATGTGCGTAGACTGTATAGCCATCAATAAAATCACGGTAAAGTATCGTCACTCCATTCCTAGGTTAGACGATATGCTCGATGAGTTGTATGGGTTTAAATTATTTTTCAAAATTGATCTTAAAAGTGGCTACTATCAAAATAGGATGAAAGAAGGTGATGAATGAAAAACAGCTTTTAAGACTAAATATGGGTTATATGAGTGATTGGTAATACCTTTCGGCCTAACTAATGCTCCTACTACCTTTATACGTCTAATAAACTATGTTTTTGTTCTTTTATTAGGAAATTTGTGATATTTTATTTTGATGATATTTTGGTATATAGTAAATCTTTGAATGAGCATGTTGAACACTTAAAATCCATTTTTCTTGTGTTAAAAGAGCATCAATTATATGCTAATCTTAAGAAGTGCTTATTTTGCACGAATTCTGTGATGTTCTTGGGATTTGTAGTTAGTTCTCATGGTATTAGTGCTGATGAGTCTGAGGTGCAAACCATATGTGACTGGCCTACACTTAGAAATGCCAATGAAGTTAGGTCCTTTCATAACTTAGCAAGTTTTTATAAGAGGTTTGTATGTGATTTTTCTACTATTGCTGCACCTCTTAATGAGCTTGTTAAAAAGAATTCAGAATTTAATTAGGATGTAGTGCATGAGCATGCTTTTAATCTATTAAGGAAAAGATTGACTAATGCACCATTATTATGTCTACTTGATTTGGATAAAATTTTTTAAATAGAATGTAATGCTTACGGGATTGGTATAGGTGGGGTTTGGATGCAGAAATCGAAACCAATCGCATATTTTA
Organism: Mitragyna speciosa; assembly: GCA_024721245.1. Classification (NCBI taxonomy): domain Eukaryota; kingdom Viridiplantae; phylum Streptophyta; class Magnoliopsida; order Gentianales; family Rubiaceae; genus Mitragyna; species Mitragyna speciosa. The sequence continues at coordinate 758,991 of CM045565.1, forward strand.
GTGAGAAGCTACAAGGGGCATCATTGAATTATCCCACGTATAATAAAGAACTTTACGCTTTAATTCGTGTACTTCAGACGTGACAGCATTACTTGTGACCCAAGGAGTTTATTATTCATACAGATTATGAAAGTTTAAAGTTACTGAAGTCGCAAGACAAGTTGAACAAGCGTCATGCCAAGTGGCTTGAGTTTATAAAAACCTTTCCCTATGTGATCAAGTACAAACAGGGTAAGAAAAACGTAGTGGTTGATGCTTTGTCAAAAAGGTATGCACTTCTTACTTCTTTGCAGACTAAATTGCTTGGTGTAGAGTCTATGAAAAAATTGTATAAGTATGACATTGATTTTGGCCAAGCATGGAGATTGTGTGCTAGGGGTGCATATGGGGACTATTTTAGGCATAAAGGATTTTTATTTAAGAAAGACAAATTATGTGTGCCTTAAAGTTCCATGCGTGAGATCTTAGTAAGGGAGTCTCATGGGGGCACATCATGGGATATTTTGGAATTAATAAGACTTTAGATATTTTGCATGAGCATTTTTATTGGCCCAATATGAAGCACGATGTACAATTTGTATGTGATAAATGCATTACATGTGGACAAGTTAAGTCTAAGGTTAAGCCGCATGGATTCTACAATCCTCTACCTGTACCTACTTATCATTGGATTAATATTTCCATGGATTTTGTCTTAGTCTTCTAAGGTCATAAAGTGGTAGAGATAGTATTTTTGTTGTGGTTGATAGGTTTAGTAAGATGGTGCATTTCATTACATATACTAAAATCAATGATACCACACACATTATTGATTTGTTTTTCAAAGAAGTTGTATGTTTGCATGGTTTACCTAGGTCTATAGTGAGTGATGGGGATGTTAAGTTCCTTAGTTATTTTTGCGTACACTTTAAAATAAGTTGGGAACTAAATTGGTATTTCCTACTGTTGCACATCCACAGACGGATGGACAAATAGAAGTAGTTAATAGGACACTCCCTGTACTTTTAAGGGCAATCATACGATGCAATTTGAAAATTTAGAAAAAATATTTACCACACGTGAAGTTTGCCTACAACCGCACCGTTTATTCTACTACGTCTTTGTCACCTTTTGAGATTATTTATGAGTTTAATCCTCAAACTTCTTTAGATCTTTTGTCTTTGCCAACTAATGAAACTGTACAAAAAGAAAGATGAATTTATCAAGGAGTTACACAAAAAGGTGAGAGCTATCATCGAGAGAAAGAATGAGCAATATATGCAACCAGCTAATAAGGGACGTGTGAAAATCACTTTTGAGTCTGGTGACTAGGTTTAGGTTCATTTGAGGAAAGAAAAGTTTCCTCAACAAAGAAAATATGAGTTGAACCCAAGAGGAGATGGACCATTCTAAGTACTCAAGAAGATTGGGGATAATGCATACAAAGTTGATTTGCCCAGTGAGTATGGGAACATTAGTGCTTCATTTAATGTAGCTGATCATTCTTTGTATAATGCAGGCGATTCAAGGGTGAATCTTTTCGAGGAAAAAGGGAATGACAGAGTCCAAGGAGCTTCAATGGAGGTTACCAGTTCCAAAGATCCGTTAAAGGGTACTGGAGAGCGAATGACAAGGTTTAGGACAAAAAAGATGAAACAGACTCTTCAACGTCTTCTATTGGACTTGCTATATACACCAAATTTTGAAACACCATTTATTTTCAAACATTAGGGGGCATGTTTATATTTTTTGGGTCAAATTCTAATTTTTCAATAATCTCGAGGGTAAAATAGTAATTTTTCTCTGTATATTTTTTCCATTAGCTTTAGGGGTTTTAAATTCATATTTTTACTTTCATAGGAATTTGTTAATTTTTTATAAATTTTTTAGATTTAATTAGTATTCTTTTTATAATTTTACCAGCACAAGGATAAAATGGTAATTTCGCCTCGTGAACACCATTTTAGCTCATTTTAGGTTTTGAATTTATTTTTCTAAATTCTTTAAGCATGTTTCTAAATTTTCTTAATTTTTCAGAGACGATTGCTATTTTTTTTGTAAATATTGCATTTAAGGGCAAAATCGTTATTTTACAGTTTAAATTCATTTTTCATTAATTTTTGCATCATAAATGCATTTCCTAGGGTTTTAAGTTTATTTTTAATTTTTAGTAATTTTTTAAGGTCAATAGCTATTTTTTTGTGAATTTTGATTGTTTAGAGGCAAAATCATCATTTTACAGTGTAATTTATTTTTTGTCAATTTTTGAGTCATAAATACATTTCCTAGGGTTTTAAGCTTATTTTTAATTTTTGGTAATTTTTTGAGGTTAATGGATATTTTTCTGTGAATTTTCATTGTCTAGGGGCAAAATCGTTATTTTATAATTTAAATTCATTTTTCATCAATTTTTCAGTCATAAATGCATTTCCTAGGGTTTTAAGCTTATTTTTAATTTCTAATAATTTTTCGAGGTCAATAGCTATTTTTTGTGAATTTTCATTATTTAGGAGTGAAATCGTCATTTTATAGTTTAAATTCATTTTTCGTCAATTTTTGAGTCATAAATGCATTTCCTAGGGTTTTAGGCTTATTTGTAATTTTTGGTAATTTTTCAAGATCAATGGCTATTTTTCTGTGTATTTTCATTGTTTAGGGGCAAAATTATCATTTTACACCCTGAACATATTTTTGATCAGTTTTAAGCTCTAACATTTATTTTGAAATTTATTTTTAATTTTTTGGAAAATTTTGAAGATTATTGTCATTTCTTTGTATTAATTGTTAATTTTTTTAGATTAAAAAATTTTTTCTTAAATAAAATTAAAATTTTCATTACCAGCGGCGTTTTTGTTATTTTGTACTATTCTTGGTGACCAAGACAACTAGCCCTATAAATACCCCCTTAAATCAGAAAAAAAAATTAAAAATCTTAAAAACACATTTGATTTTATCCAAAAAGATCAAAACACATAGAAAAATACCAAAAAACACGCACTAAAAAAAATGTTTTCTTGGTTGCTCCATTTACTGTTCATCTTCATCCCAGGAATCATCACTGTTCCTCAGATTCTTTACCATCTCCCAAAAGATAGTTTCTTATCTCTTTTCTCTTTGTTCCATTTTCTTTCATTGTGCAAGTTTAATTTTGTTATATTTTAATGGCTTGAAATTTGGTTGAACTTTGTTATTGTTTCTTCTTTAATTTTTCTAGTTTTCTCTCATCTGATTTTGTTGGTTTTAATTGTTTGAAATTTGGTTGAATTTGGTCATAGTTTTTTTTCTTCTTCTTCTTTAGTCTTTTTGGATTATTGGTTTTTTCTTCTTCTTCTTTAGTTTTTCTGGGTTTCATCTTCTTCCACTACTTGCTCTCTCTCCTTCTCTACCCACATCATACCACCATCGCCTCTTCCACGCACCACCCCCACCGTACAAAACCCCCAGCAGCTCACCACCATCAACTCATCTCCTAAAATCAACATAATCACTACTAGCAAATCACCAGCCCCAAAAGTCTAATTGCTACCATTTCCTTACCAGAAAATCCCACCACCAGTCTCTCTCCTTAGCCATTCACGGCCAAAAACAACAACCAAAATTCAAACAATCACCAACCTCCAGAAAATCAGTCTCAATTCCAATTAGAAATTACTAAAAACAACCAACAACCACCAACCATCAATTCGTCACTCACCAAAATCTCTAGTTACCTCCTGCCATGGTCTAATCCATCCCTTAGTGAAGCTCCCAGAACTCAATATCTAACCCAATTCAACTCCAAAATCCTCCCCTGCAAACCAGGTTAGTCAAACCAAACCAAACTAGAAAATTTCCTGTCATCACCATCATTCCACACAATCTGCCTATACCACCATCTCCTTCATCATCATTCCCCTCCTCCACTAGTTAAACAACGAGTTTGGCCCCTCACAGCACCAATTGTTTCCTCCAGATAGCCCAATCACACCAAAATCCACCATCAACCACCAACGCACTTGCACAGTTCACAGTTTCCTCGACCTTCACCATCAGCATCACACACCGCACAAACTCACCACCGTTCAATCTCCTAATCAACACCATTCTCGAGCTAGCCTCCCACCATCCTCACTACACCGCAACCGTTCCCAGCAATAGCAAACCATCACTCACCACAAAGAAAACCCAAAGCCCTAAGCCACCTCTATCGGCCCAGATTAACTATTACTCTCAAATTGACTGTTATGCTTTTGGAAATTAGAGAACTTTAGGGATTTGGTTTTAAGAAAGCTGATTTAGGATTTAGGGGCCTGAAATTGGTGAAGAAAACGCAGGAGGGAGAGAATAGAGAGGACAGTGAGAGAACGAGAGCAGGAGAAAGAGATGGAGGGAAGAGAAGGAAAACTGGAAGCTAGAGGAGAAATTGAGAGAGCAGAAGAATGAGAGAATTAGGAAGTTTGAGAGAGAAAAGAGAGTGATTCGAGAGAGAGAGAGGAAAAAGTAGAGAGCAAAACAAAGAAAGCTTAAAAAAGAGAAAAGACTAAAGAATCAGAAGATAGAGTAGGGAAAGAGAGGAACGGCGAGAGAGAGGAGAAAGAAAAGAGAGTTCGGGTGGGTGAGAGAGAACAGAGAGATGGCAAAAAACGAGAAGAAGAAGACGATTCTTAGGGGAGGAGCTGGGGATTTTGTTTAATTTTATGGTGTTTTGCTTTCCTTCATTTTAGCTTAACGGGCATTCTTTTTATTTAGTTAATTGTAGTTTATGTGTTTATGATTTGGGTCTTAACTTGGCTTAATTTGCCAATTAAGTTGGTTAATTTAGTTAAATTTAGCAACTAGTGTATTTTTTTAATCAAACTAATTTTTTTTCTTTATTTTTGGATATTCAATTACATAAAAAAAAATTATGTTTTCGGCACCAAATTTCACTTAGTTATCAGCATGCCCTTAAAGATTTCATCTTATTCAATCAAGTCCTTCATGACAACATATTGACCCCCAAATTTCATATGCCTTTCAATTAAGTCTTGTAATATGCAATTTACCCCATATTTGCATGAATTTGTGGCTTTGTCCCTCCCAATTTTGTTTCCAATTTTGCCGACTAATTAGTTGAATTTCTAATTTTCCACTTTAATCCCTTTAGGCCCTTTAGGTTTATAATTGCATTTTTACCCTGTTAATTTAATAAATTGCCCCCCTAATTTGCTTTTTTTTGCCCCATGATCCTTAATTAGTTAGATTTTTTTAATTTTATCCCTTAAGTGTTATAGAGTTTTATTTTTTGGCCCCCTTAGTTTGCTAGAATTTATTGTTTATCTCAATTTGCCAATATTTATATATTTTAAGTTTTGTCTGTTTATACCGAGGTACCTTGACTTGTGTATTCATTTTCTTTAGTATTTGTTCCGGATCTTCAAGAGGTATCCCTATGTCTCATTATTTTTCCTTTATGTGCTCCAATGTGATTTTTATACATTATTTTTATTATTTTTATTATTTGTTTCTTATTTTACATACTTTTTGTGTATTTACATATTTAATTTATTTAATTTTAAATTTTATTATAATGACAAAAAGTGTAATAGTTTTTGTATTTAGCTAGTCAATGTAATAGTTAGGCTACATTTCTTATATTTTAGCAAAATTGTGTATTTAGATAGATAAATGTAATAGATAAGTAGTTTTACTTTTTCACCCCTAAAAATTGTAATTAAACCCCCCCCCGGTGTAATAGTTAGGGCTTATTTGTTTTTGCTTGCTTATGTGCTTATATGTTTGATCACTTTCTTTAAGATTTTGCATCTAGAATATTATGTTTACGTGTTATGTGCTCCTATTTGACTTTATATGTTCTTATATGTTTAATTTGCTTTTTTAATTCATGCTTTACTATTTAATTCATGTTTTATGTTATTCCGTCACCACACTAGTCTAACGCTAGTTGTGGCTTTATCGTTTCCTCACTAGTCCAACGCTAGTGGGAATCCCTAGAAAGGACTAGTCCAATACTAGACCCTTAGGGCATTTTACTATTAGGTGCACTCGTGTGCATTTTACATCCCATTTCACATATTTTTAGTTTTCTTTCCATTTTGCATGATTTTATTATTATTATTATTACTATTATTTATTTATTTTGATGCATCTTCAAATGCATGACATCTAGGTTGTATTTCATTTAGAATTTAAGTCATTTTGTGTGATCCGACTAGAAATAGTCGCCTACTCACGTGGGAAGCGGTGGCATACATGTCGTTCCCCCCTCCGTGAGTAGAAACATTCAGTCATGAGATATTAGTTCCCCGTACCTGTCATGTTGCATACTCACTTTCTTTCTTCACTTACTATATATTATTATTTTCTTTTCTTTTTGCATCGCATTTTGCATAGACACTCGTGACTCCCTCGAGGTCTCAACTCGGGTTTCGCAATTAATGCGATAATTCCGACCAAGTTTTGATGGAACATGCAGAGCCTCCCGATACTCACATTTAGACTTAGGATTTGCATTCATTTAGATACATCCGAACGTGATAGAATTTAGGGGTTAATTTAGGAAATCTTGATTAAACCTCACAACTAGCCTCGGTTAGGTGGAAAAGGTGCCTTAGGCGCAAGCCTTTGCCTTCCCTTTCTTCAAATGTGACTTCCGAATCTTTTTCTCTCGTTTTTGTAGACCGGAGTCGGAAAAGGGTTTTAAATGATTTTTCTAAAAATTTTACTTTTGTTTTGTTAAATGAATTTTTTGGGTGACTTGGTACACCCAAATTTCATACCAAGTGGCGACTCCATTTTTTTAAAATAAAACCCTTTTTCAAAATAAGTTGGCCAAAACTGTCGCACTCTTAGTCTTGGCATTACTTTCTTTTAAAAATACCCTTTTTCTAAAATACACTTTTTTATCATAAACTCGATTTTCATCACACACGCACGGTTTTTCCAAAACTCTACCTTTTCGAAATGTATTACCAGATCGGACTGTCTTCTTAGGACGAGACAGTCAACGACTCCACCATGTATCATTTCGAGGCGCGACACTTGCAAGAAGAAGAAGTTCATTGGATGGAGGCTCACAAGGCTGCCAAAGTGGAACTATTTGAGTATTGCACAAAATGATCAAACTGGAGCTCAAAAAGAGGTTCTAATCGAACCCGTGGGCCAACCCACACTGCGAGTATCACTGTAGTTACAATCAAAGAGTTTGGTATGAGAAGAAAAGTTTCTGATTGAACCACGCCATGCACCTGCGCCGTGATTAAGCATCATGGGTTTGGACAGAAAGTCAACTGCTCTTGGAAATGAAGCTGCGGATACCGTTGTGGGTTCGACCCGTAACTTCAAAAATTGTTGTTTTATGAATTTTATTACGTGTTTTCAGTAAGTAATTGAGTTGTAACCTTTACATTAGGTTATTTGTGATAGGTTATGACTAGTGATAGTTGTTAATTAGTGATTTAAAGCCTTATTGTACGAGATTAGCTTATTAAAAGGCTACCTTTGTTAAATATCGAGACCAGAATTTTATGATTACAATTTGAGTGTTTCTCTAATTTGAGATTTGTTCTTAGTTCTTTACTCAATAACTACTCTAGATCTTATCAAGGGCAACCTTGTGGCGATCAATCTTCCGTTTGGAGATTCTTTTTCAATAGGTTTGATTCCAGTTTTTTAAATCGTCAACTAGTAGTCTGCATACAAGTTGTGTAGGAATCTTGTTGCTTTTAAAAGGAGGGCTTTCAATGAAATTGTATTAATTTTAAGGCAAAACAACTTCACTTTGTTGGGGGCTTTGGATAGGTTCCAATAGTTTTCGAGGGTTTAACGAGTTGAGTATGGAATCTTCAAGGCGATCTAGGCTTTCACACATCGTCACGTGTCAGTATCTTTCATGATAACTTCTAACGTCCAAGGTAGACTCCTTCTTCCATAGCAATGCTAAACCACCCGATCGTCCTTCAACATCCACTGCAATTCCGTACATATTAAAAGACTGTTTGAGACGTTTAATTCTTTTTTTACCACACTTAGTTTCAGATAAAAAAAGAATGGTGGGATCTTTGCTTCAAATCATTTCACGAAGCTCTCAAACTGTCATGTGGTTCCCAAGCTCTCGACAGTTCCAAGCTAACAAATTCATTGTTGGCTGGTTTTCACCAGCCTCCACCGTTGGTAAAGAGTTCTGCAAATCTACTCCCAGTGACTGTGTTTGCTCTTAATTTTTTACCTGCGATACTAATTGATTATTGATATAATCTCAATCAATCAATTTAGAATCAATCATGTGGGTAATAATTACCTGTCTTACAACTTTCCCTTTATATCATTTTTCTCCTCCAATCTTATTTCCCTTATATTGGATTCATCATTGCTATACATATTACCTCCTTAGCGTCATTATTAATATTCAACATTAGCCTTTTTTTTTCTTTCTTGTTTCTTTTTCTCTCTATGTGCCCAAGGGCAAGATTGGATGTTCATAGGAGTTTCTTCTAGCTTTTTTATTTTTAATTCTCATTGAGACTAAAATATAATTGATCTATACAAACTCCTAAGCATAAGAAAAAGGCAAAATAAAAATTTATTTGGGTGTTAAAAAAGAATTGTTCGTCAAACCACTTTATTTCTTACGATTTAAGGTTAGATGATTCTCTAATTCTTGAGAAATAAAAAAAATATTGAGAAATCAATTTTTTTGAAAAGAAAATTAACAAATGCTTAAAATTTTTTGTCATTGGCTCTAAAACAATCATGGGATAGGAAGAATAAGAGATTAATTCGAACAACACCAGTGATTGAAACAAATGCCAAACAAGTCAACAATTGCATGAATACACTGGCCCAATATATTGGTGAGTCTAACGAGACCAACCTAAAAGAGAGATAAATTCATCGAAAGTGTCGATTATGCTGTCAAATTTAACATAACAAGCATTATGCAACCTACAAATTAAAGGTCAATTTGGCATGGCATGACAAGAAAGACATAAAAGCTCAACCAAACTTTGTCCCCTCTTTATTTTTCTGTACTTTGATTTGACGCACAAATTTAAGAAGCCCTTTTTTATTTGAGTCCCTTTTTGTAGTCCTTCATCACCCAATTCCCCATTGGAAAAACAAATGAACAATGAAAAGATAAATTGAAGAAACTAAGTCTAGATTATTTTTCCATGTTTAAGATGAAATCTATCAGCCTATTTTGTTGAATTGTGTAATAAAATCCACTATTATATATGACTCAGACTAATTCTTAACACCATGAATTAATAAGCAAAACTCAAATTGTTTATTAATTCTTGCTTTTTTTCTTTTACCTTCACAAAAAGGATCAATAGGCAAACCATTTATTCTAAAGTTTTTGGATGGTAATTGAACAATTTTCACATTGGCTTTTCGCATTGGCCTTTATGCGTAAGGTATTAAAAAGTTTGATGGAAATATGAACAATGTCACATTTCACATTTCAAATTTTAGGATTGTAATATATTACGCTTGAAACTTTTCTTTAATGACAAGCTCACTTTTTTTTTATCACCATTTTCACACTGTCTGACAGACGATCTTTATGTGTGAAAGTCAATTGTGCACTTGATCTTAGCATATGACATATAATGGTAGTACTATTCAAATAAGTGCATGAAATAGTTCAAGATCTAACATTTAATTACTAGTCTTTTCTTCTTTCCTTTAAATCTCCTACACTTTATTATTGCTATTTAAGCTACTATTCTATGAATGGATCAAACTTACAAATTTAATTAGAAGTTTAGCTCATCTATCACAAATTCAAAATGAGAATACATGGCATCACACACAACCTCAATTTTTTTTTCAACCCTAGTGAAGATAAAACTTTCTGTACATTTTTAGGAGAATATTAAACTAAAAAATGATTTAATTTCTACCATTGTTATTATATATTACATGTGAAAGTAAAGGCAGACACTAACCTTAATCCTAATTATATAGCCTTAATTTTGTGTTTGATCACTTTTGTTCCCTTGACTTTTTCATAGCAAAAGTTTTAAGGTACTAATTACCTACATCAACTAGAATCCCTACTAAATATTTAAAACTTCAACCTTTAGGACTGGCTTTCTTAATAGTCTTGAATGCAAATGTGACCAAATTTTGCGAGACTTGAAAATTGTTCTTAAATTGGTGGGCCAAAGAGCACTCTTGCTTGTGTTATATGACGTGGTGTAGATAGGGTATAGAAATTATAGACAAAACACACACAAATCAAGTAATAAACCTAATCTCCCAACTTTTCTACAAGTATACGGATCAATTGTAGTATAAGGACTATATAGGTATCATATCCCATGAGGAATCAAATATTTGCAAGTATTAAGACTTTATGGCTCACTTTATTATCTAAACAAAGGGAAATCAAGTGTTGTAGTAATAAAGATAAGAAATTTAATAGGATAGGTGAATAATGGCAAAAACTTGTAGGAATTCAAATATTTAAGATGTCTAGAATATAGAATCCACTAATGAATCGTAAAATGCATGGATGTCTTGCTAAGTGTTCTCTTGCTTTGTTTAGAATCCAATTCCAATTAAATCATAACTAGTTCTAACTATGAAACGATTAGATTCCAACTATTCTCATAATGAAATATTGTGAAAACATGAATTGCAATGATTCACTTAAGCCTTCATTATTCCCATATGAATAACTTAAGCATTACTTGTTCATTTTCCATTGTTAAATGTATCCCTCAATGTCAAGTAACAACCTAGATGGCTTGTTTAAGTTGGCCATGCAAAAACAAGAGTTAAAACTTGAACAAGTAAATAAATAAAATCAAGCTTAGCAAGTAGAGGAACTTTAAGTCATGCTACAGATTCATTAGCTTCATCTATATTCTAGATGAAGCGTTTAGTGAATCATGATTAGTGAAACACAAAGAAATTTGACAAGAACATAAGAATTCATCCTCAAATTGGAAAGTAAGAGAGATGTTGAGAAAAGCTTATAGACAAGTCTTCAACTTCTATTTCTTGTCCAAAATGTGGAAGTACAAGAAGTTTTGTAAATGAAGTTCACTATTCTATTGAACTTGAGAGAATTCTATTCTCTTCAATTATACTTAACTCTAACAGTAATTAAAGGGTGATAAAAATGGATGATAATCATCATACAAATGACTCCTATTTATAGATAATTGATCTTCAAGTCATTTTCCAACTTGCAATTGCATTTAATGCATGGAAATGATGAAGATTTGCTTGGAGATTTCAAATTTGCACAAAAGTCTTCATTTATGTTTTTAATGAAATCTCCAGCTTGCGAAACCCTATCTCCATGTAAAAAGCTCTGCAGAAACAGTTGGAAGAAGATGCAAGTTGAATCCCTAGAAGCTGCTGACCAACGTCGATCTGTGGGTAGTAACCCGCGAATCGTGGATTACTCCCTGGTAGTCCCACTTGATTTTCTGATTTTGAGGATGTGCCATCCATGTGAACAAATCTCTTCCACGCATTTTTACATATTTTTGGTGTAGAATTATGTCTCCCAAATATTTTTGCACAATTATTTCTTAAAGTTGTTCATCCAAACTTAGCCCTTTGAATCACTTTTGAATTTGATTTTCCTTGACTCCAATTGATCCAAAATGAGTTTAAGTATGATAAACCTGCAATGCTGTGCAAAAATTATGCATTAAATGTTCAAATTAATAATTCCGCCTCAAAAACCCTAATTTCGGGAAAAAATCTTAATTCTCTAAAATGTTGAAAAATGAGTCATTTGCAACCAAAATTACTATAACTATACTAAAATAACACCTAAAACATAATATATATATATATATATTGATAAATTTATTACTTATTATTATACTTTGGATATTTTTCAATTTCCAGATATAGCTTCTCCTTTACTTGTTGCTATACTTCATGTCTGATTAGAGAAAACTGCATTGAAAATGTTATTTGGGGTTATGATCATTCGAGGTAAACAAAATTAACATACACAAAGTAAATCTTTGGCCCTTCTTTCTATTCAACAACTAAGGCACCATAGAGAGAAGCACAAACGAAAGGAGCCAAAAGCCTGCATGTGCTGTTTGCTTGTGAAGATTAGCCCACCAAACAAAACGAGAGAGAAGAAGCTAACACATGCATTCTACCCCCTTGATAGCTTCCATTCCAATTTTATCATTATTTTGAGAATGTACTTTTCAACTCTATTTATAATTTGTGTGGAGTTGAAGGATCTTAACTTCTTAGCTGTTAATAATTGCCTACAGGGTCGTCATAATAATTATGTAGTTCTTGAAAAAGCTTGCTCACATGTAGTCTTGCTATCACTAAAAAAATTGACATTTATCAATGATAATTTATACTAACAGAAATAAAGTTGTTAGTTAAAATCTAATTATACCAACTGATACAGGCAATTGTTAGTACAGTGTTAGCATTTGCCAACAATTTGTTAACAAAAATTCATTGGTATAATTAAAAAATTGTGATGTTCCGTTAATATATCTATTAACAAAAAAGGTGCACTAACAATTATTCCAAATCATTAGTAAAAGGTTCAAATTTTACCAATAAATAGATCAAATTGTTGGGATAGTGTTATGCCATACTAAGAATTAACAATAATCCGTTGGTATAGGAGGAGTGTAAACAGAAAAATTTGAAGTTCCATTGGCAAATCTATTAACGACAAAAAAAATTGGAAAACTTTAAACAAAAAGGTAAGAACTTGAAAAAAATGTGAGGATTGAAAGAATTATAGTCAATTAGATTATATGGGCCTCAACTTATTCTAGGGGTGAGCAAAATCGAAAAAAACTAATTTACGGATTGATTTAGAATTGATTTTGAAAATTCGAAATAGATAATTGGTAAATATGTTGGTAATTCGGTATATATTGAATTTAAAAAGTCAAATTCAAATCGGTATTTGAAAAGAAGGATTTTCAAATTGGTATTACCGATCTTGAATTTAATTTATTAATTTTTTAAATATATATATTTCTTACATAAATTTGATTAAATAAATAAATTCAACTTATGTTACTAAATATGGCTTTGTATAAACTCTATAACTAAATTATCTAATACAACTAGAACCTTATCAAGAGATCTAGTTTATATAATCAAGCATATATATATATATTTATATAAAGGTTCAATTTATTTTAAACTTTGAAAATAAATGGTAATCTCCGAAACTATGAGATATGTAAACGAAAAAGTTTTAATGTTCCATTGATAATTTTTTTTTTTGAAAATCATTGATAAATCGATTAACCAAAAAAAGTGGAAGCTTTAAATGAAAAAGGTATCTTTCCAAAAAAAAGAAAAAAGGGGGAAGTTGAAAACAAAAAATAGTTTTGGTATGTGAAAATTTGTTATCCCGCCCTCATTACTCGTCCCCTCCCTACTCACATTCTCTTCCTGACTTCGTTACTTCACTCATCATCAGTCAGTCAGAGTTGCAGTGGGCGTCTGGGAGTTCCACCTCATCCTCTCTTTCTTCTCACAATCTCACCGCATCAGGTCTGTTTTTCTTTCTCATTGTCCTTTTGTTTTTGTTTTTCACTTTTCTTCTCCGTTTTTATTTTATGTTGTGTATGTAATTCACAGAAATACATTAACACAGTTGGAATTCGTGGGTTTTTAATCTTTTCCTCTGATTTTATTTTCATTTTTCTTGGGGATGTAATGTTCTGAAAATTAAGGGGCTATTCTAAAAGAATTTAGCAGCCGCGGTGGGGAGGAGAGGGGGTAGGTTTTTGGAGGGTTGAGAGAAGATTAAATTTCCAATTGAAAGTAAGGATTTAAGGTTCTTCTCATTTCGAACGGCTTTGTCGAGTAGGGGTCGTTTACCCATATGATTTTGGCGTTTATAAAAGTGCGAATTTGGTGGTGAAGGTGGTGGCGGTTGTGGTGGTGGCCTGAGAATTGGTAGCAGAGGTGCACGGCCATGAGTCAAGTGGGACACTGAGAATAGAATAGTAGTAATTCTAACACACAAGAGTAAATTGCTAAATGTTTTGACTGCCTACTTACTGTATTAGACTTCTTTGTTTTGCTTTTGATTCAATTAGATTTCTCAAGGCTTTAGTTATATGTTTGATGGTACATTTAATTTGGTTACCTGAATCACAAATTACTGCACGAATTTTGAACTTTTCTTATGCATTCACTGGCGATTGTTATCAAGTTTTACGATTGCTTTTTATGTATTTTGAAGTTGATACATGATGAAGGTTGTAAACTTCGTTGAATATGTTGGTCTTGAATAAGTATCGGGGCTTAATCTGATTTTGAAAAACAGAGAAACTCAGCTAAGTTTGAGAGTCAGTGAAGCTAAGTTGAGACATTTATGGATATTTCTTTATCTGATTTTGAAAAACAGAGGAACTAAGCTGAGAAATATCAAGTTATGTGCCTAATTTAATAACACCAGCTCAAAAAAAAAAAAAAAAAATTCCAGATCAGTATTACGAAAGTTCAGGTGAAGGGTTCCAGGCAACATGCTGGACAGCTTCCCCTAGCTCCCACACTCAAAGACACCTTCCAGTTTCAACCTCCAACATACGAGCCGTTATCATTAGAACCTTAATAATTAAAGAAGCGGCAATGAAGAAAATTTAAATCATCAACTTGATCAACAGAAAAAGCAATAAATAAATAAGAGCAAGGTGACAGACCAGAAGCAATCCATTGCCCAGTTGAGGCAGTAGATATTGATATCATAGGGCCCTTGTGACCTTTATACTCAATATAACATGTGGTTGGATAGGGTTTAAGATCTTTACGGCTCGGCAACTTGGGTTTCAAGGACTCAGGATCAATATTAATCTAAAAATGCAGGGAGTCAGATTCATTGTTAATGATGTCAAGCATAAAGCAAGACTAAGATTTTGGATACTTAAGAACCATCAGAACAAATGCAAATTAAACAAAATAGATTTCTCCATACATACACGTTTCTTTTGAGTTCTTGGGCATACAGATACAGATCTAAACAACGGTCATTAGCAAACGCAGGCACATTTCTCATGGATTTTTATAAAGGATTCTTTTTACCGTTAATGTTTGACTTTCGAAACTTCCAAAACTTTCGAAACCACTTTAAAGGATTTTATTGACCTTTTTAGCTTAATCATCGTGCCCACTCACCACAAGTTAGCTAAATCATTCATTTTCCTCCACTTTTCTTATTGCATAAATAATTGAATCATGACCTTTTCTGTTCTCGCATTTTGTGAAGAAAAGCATTATCTAGGCAAATTCCACTTTAAACCTTGCAAATTCTTGCAACTTTTGAAAACTGCACTCTAAACTTCAATTTCAACAATATGGTCCCTGATGTTATATTTTCGTTTCCGTTTGCTTGCATTACAAAATCTTTAAAATTTTCCTAGTAGTATAACACCTTTATGTTATGTACCACTCTGGATAAGTTATTAGTATTATTAATTTTATAACACTTTGTGTAAGTAATGAAATAATTCGATTTAACACCTAATATACCAATAGTTTTTTGTTGCCAAAATTCAACAACCTTGAAATCTCCAAAGTTAAGAGTAGCTTGTTTCACGTCTCATTGGTGTGATAAGTTTGTAGTCCCCACTAGTAAGCTAATGTGACATCCTTTTATTTGTCCCACTACACAAATTGATACTTGTATTAATGTTGTGGCATAGAGAAAAGCTGTGCTACCAGAGGCTATGGGAAAGTTGGAATAGGAGAGCACTCATCTTGGGTGGAAAATTACTTAATATGTACATTAGGTGAAAACTTCAATGAAAGAGATACTGTAGAACTCAAAAATATTTTATAGTGATTTAGTTGATCTTAATTGATTATTGAGATCTGAGATTTGCAAAGTTGAACTGTAATTCTTGTACAGACTATGCTTGGATGTTTCACGCAATATTTCAAGGCTAGAGTATCTTAGACCTGAAGTCGTACCACAGTTTGCTTTTCATTTATCTATCTATCTAAATTCCCAGTTGAAGAAGAAAATTAGTGATCCAAATTGTGGTAAAGAGATCTGTGTACGATGTAGTAATACAGTTGTAACAGTATATATCTGTCTTGATGTCTTAGCAAGATTAAGATAGAGAAATTATTGTCGAAGCAACGAAACAATAGTACATTTACTAGTCAGATTTCTTTAGGAAAAAAGATGACAGATAATTCGGTTCATATTTTACAGCCTGCAAAGTAATCCAGAAATTAATAGGGGGGTGTGTGTTTGTGTGTGTATATATGACGTATTTGTGACGTCATCTGGTTCGACTCGGGTCGACCCCCGATCGAACCCATTGACCCTTGACCCCTGAGTTCAGTTGAGTCGATACTTGGTCCAAGTATGAAAACATTTAGTTCATTTATTTTTACTTCCTAAAATTTGACTGAATTTCTCTA
The DNA here is from genome assembly GCA_024721245.1 of Mitragyna speciosa. Classification (NCBI taxonomy): domain Eukaryota; kingdom Viridiplantae; phylum Streptophyta; class Magnoliopsida; order Gentianales; family Rubiaceae; genus Mitragyna; species Mitragyna speciosa. Next base: position 775,353 of record CM045565.1, read on the forward strand.
GTAAAATATCCCAAAAAAATGAAATGAAAAAAGGTTTTGACTGAAAGTCTACCTCTGTGGTTTTTTGATTTTGCAGGAGAAGGAGAAGGAATGAAAGTCAAAATCTTATGTATCCTTTTTCCTTTTTAATTAGTAATTGTGTTACTACTACTTTATTTGATGGGCAAAAGTATCTCTAATTGCTGTAATTTTTGTTCCCTTAACTGAGATTAATGTTAAGTATATGATGCAAAGTATTGATATAATTTCTTGGATATGTATTATACATTCTCAGCTCAGTTAATAGGGACATTAGCCAAAGTAACCATGAGATTCCTTAGTTCCCTCTCTCAAGCCCTCTTTTTGTTAAATGTTAAATTATCTCGTCTTGAATCTTTCTCTGAGTGTTGTTCGAAAATCGGTTTTCTCTTGACTATTTTGTTTGCGAAAATACTGCTTCGATCAATGAGCAGAGGTATGTTCTGTTCATTTCAGAGTTTCATGTTAATTTTTCTGTACTTGAAACTTATGTTAGTGAATTTATAATCCTTTTCTCGATGATGGTAGTACTACAGATGGCATGCTGTTGCAATCGTGGACATGGGATGCGCAGGATGAGACGTGCGGGATTTGTAGGATGGCAGTTTGATGGTTGTTGTCCTGATTGCAAACTTCCTGGGGATGACTGCCCTCTAAGTAATTTCTTCTAATCTTTACCTATTATGTCTTCAAAATGTAGCTTTGCATTTTTCTGCTGTTACTTCAACCAAAAGTGGATGCTCCTTCTGCTCAACTGAGTTCTTTCAGAGTTTCCTTTCCTTACGACAGATGAACTTTAGTTTCTTATCTGAGCAATAGAAAAGGAATTTGTTTCTCATCCTGAGCTATGGGCTTTATTCTAGTACTTTAACACAAATAAAGCTGCTTCTTACTCTTTTCTTGTCCTTTTTCTCTTCTCTGTCTCTCTTTTTTTTGAGTATCCTTCCTAATTGTAAGTTCCAAAATCTCCTAAAAGGAAAAGAATATTGAATATCAGATAGTTTGAAATTAGGCTTTACTCAGTTTGATTTTGGGATGAATAAGTTCATTATTGTTCTTATGTTGTTAGCTTGAAAATTCCTATGACTGTTCTAATGAAGTTTGATAATCAACTACTCCCATAGATCCTGATTTTGTCCATAAGGATCCTAGACCTTTCAAGATGCTGGCCTCTTAGCTTTCATTATAAGAAGCTTAATTTGTGCATCATGAAGGAATAGGGTTTATGCAATTATTTGCTTGATGGAACCTTTCTTATCCTTAATTTTATCTTAATGTTTAATGTGGCTAAGTAAATTCTTCTTGCGATCAAATGTACTACTCTTCTAAAACAAGTAACATCTTTGTATGCTCTTTTTCCCCTCGGTTTTCTTCCCAACATATTTGTTGGGTTATATAAATATATAAGCTGTAGTTTCCATCTCCTAAATAAATAATGGTAGTTTCTTTTTCTTTAATCTCCAAAGGTGCTTCTGTGGCCTGGGTTTCCCTGCTTCTACGATAATTTACCATTACGGAAAACTATGATTTGTTACACATTTATTTTCGGTTGCAGTCTGGGGTGCTTGTAACCATGCATTTCATCTTCATTGCATCTTAAAGTGGGTCAACTTTCAGAATCCTCAAGCTCATTGTCCAATGTGCCGAAGGGATTGGCAGTTTAAAGGTTGAGTTTAGTCTTAATTCTCTTTCTACTGTGTATGTCCTCCTGGCACATTCATTACTGCCTAGAAGATCTTACTGAGCTACAAGGTTGAGGCACCCTCCATTTCAAATAAACAAAAAATACGTGATAGTTGTTTATTGTATGCATGTAGGGTTGGATATTAAACATGAACGTGGTGTTTCATGTATCCGCTACTTAGCAAACCAATTATGTTTCTTGTTTAAGATTTGTTGAAATTATGTATTTTGCTTCAAGCTCTGAGCAAAATATATAAATTATTTACCCAAGAGTGACTGCTGCAGTTTTTTAATTTCTTGTCAATCGTGAAAGACCAGTGATAATATTGTTTTAGGTTTAGCTTTGATGCATTTCCAACAATTTTATGGTCCTGATTTCTGTCTTTCTTACCTGGCTTATGTTATTTAGCTAGAAACTGCATGAATTTTTGGTTTTTAAGTTATTGCCTGATGCATTTTTTCTTCACCAATTTGTGACAAATTGATTGGGATTGTCTTTTGGCAAGGAATAACCATTTATTTAACGGGTCAAAAGGATTAGATTTTTTTTCACAGGAATGATCTTTTACCCTATCCTTGTACATGGATGTTGCAAGTAATCTTCATGGGTTGGCTAAATGCAATGGGGTTGCATATTACTTTTTGTGCAACTTATTCTAGTTCTTTTGTCATCTTCTTCGAGATAAGGAGAGTGAAACCCTTATTTCTTTTCCTTTCTGGTTTACATTGGTAGAATTAGGAATCAGCATCACAATAATAAAGACAAAGAACCTAAAAAAGAAGAAAAGAAAGTGATGGAAACAAATGAGTGATAAAAAATGTACTGTGTGAAAACTTATTCTCTCACGACTGGCTATATAGAATAAGTATAAAGTTATCCATCATTTAATTACAAGATTCAAATCTCTCATGAAATGTCAGAAATGATAGGTTACAAGTGTTTCGTTTACAGAGTTGCACCTTCTCATAAATGGCTAGACCGAAATTTCTTTATCACTGATGACACATTTATCATTAGCATGTTTACATTGCATTCGGTTACATTCCAAAGGTAAATAGCATGTTTACCTTTGTCCTTGGAGGTTTCAGGATATATCAGTCAAGGTAATGATTACTGGTTCTTGTCTAAGAACAATATTAGAAAAATAGTGACAGAGTCTTTTGTGATGATTAGTTTTCATCCTAAGTTACTAGCTATGCGAGTTTATCATATGCAGTTTCCTGTCCTTGTGCACCAGTCTCAATATTTCAGCTGGCAGCTCGATATCCTTTTTATTTTGTTTAACCATCCTCATCTAAATAGTTTTAGCTAGGGAGATGACATATATCTTGAAAATAGCCTTATTTATGGAGAAGATTATGGTTCAAGTACTTTTTGCACCAGACTTTGGACTAGATAACGGAAATGGTTTGACTTATAGAGTACCTTCTGTTTCTTTTTGTTTCTTTGTATCTATTGGCTGAAGTATTTGTGTAAATCATGAAAATTACTTCTGTTAATTCAAGATCTGTACATGGAGGCTTCGAACAAGTACAACTACATTTTCTTATTCACCATTGGAGGAGTAGAACTGGCTTTGTTTGAAGTGATGTGTTGTCTCAGATTATTTCTTTCTTTGGAACAAAGTCGACTAATGAGAAGTAGGTGTCCACAAAATGTGTTAATTGCTCAGGGGATGTGCAGTGTTTGACTAATGGGATTAGAGATTTTTAGCGGAAGTATATGATCATTTTGATTTAGATTCACCTCTTGAGAAAGACCCTGGTTTTCATGACAATTGGATTGAAATGGTAGCAAATATCGATGAAAACTGCTGATATTCAGGTCTGGTTTGCCTAAGTTGTCCAAGGAGTTTGGCAAGGGGATTGTTTATCCGCAACTTTGTTAATGTTCATGCTCTCTGCAAAATCTTGTTACAGAGGATTGATATAGGTAAGCCCAACCAAATAACTGTGCCTATTCCTATCACTCATCTATCCTATATCCATGACAAGTATTTACCCATGCCTGAACATAGGAAGGGTCAAACTGTTAGTGTTGTCTCCCCACAACATGCATTCCCGTGATGGAAAACTTTCCAGTTTAGTGGAAGTTTATAAGTTGAGCTTTTATTCGCATTATGTCGTCATTGACACTAACGGCATTATTCTGCACCCCATGGCATGATGTGACTACAAGACCTTTATGCCCAAAAACTTTTCCCCAGTTTTAGAGAGGGCGGCTGGCTGTTGAAGGGAACATGGGGAGAGTAAGACCCCAGGCTACTGTGTGTTACAGACCAAGATTATGTATTCACTCAGGTGGCATTTGGTAAGAGGGGTTTGGGTTTGGGAATTAAATCAATCTCATAGTTGTTATTTGTTAAGAGGGGTTTGGGTTTGGGAATTAGAATCAAACCCTCAATTGGTGAGTTTTGTGAAACCTAACCAAATTGGTATGTTTTGGCTAAAACCCACGAATGATTTCTATATCCGGATGTCCGCATGAATTATTCGGATCTTTGAATAGTCTATTCGGACATCCGGAACTTCATTTGGATATCGTATGCGTCAATTCCGCATATTCCAGGCATGCGGATGTCCTGATGACTTACTAATATGATTTCGATTCCCAGCAACTAAACATCAATTATAGTAATGATACAAATTTCGAGTATTGAACCGGACACATGTATTGGAATCGATGGTTTTATTTTCAACCTGATGATTCCGATTTTGATTCTTGAGTGTAAACCAAATGCCACCTCGTTGTTGGGTACACTTCGGGAATGAGTTTTCTAGTTAAACCTTATTGGTTTTAAAACCTTCATAGACGAATACTGATTTAGTTTTAAACTGAAATCATTTATAGATTAATTGATCAAGCTTATGATTGGAAATCCTTTTGCTGTCGGTGAACGCACAAATTGTCAGAAATCTCTACACTAGCAATTGTATAACTTGGCCATATGTGCAATGAGTCTTATAAGATTTAACTTGTGATTATATGTCAAGTATCTAACCCGTTTGTATAAAAAAAAAATTTTTACACTGATAAATTACATAAACAGTTAGAAGTCATCTATATGTTTTTTAACACTTCAAAAAAAATTTCACAAAATTTTTGCTCGAAGAAATTTCGAAACAATTTTGAACCATAATGAGATAGTTTAATTTTCAAAAACACAAGGCAATAAGCCAAATATTTACTTCAAAAGCATGGGTAGTAAAACATGATATTGGCATTGAAATAAAATCATGTTTGAATGAATTAAGAGTAAATCCTATTAATTCCATGGAATCAATTCAACTTGTTTCAAAGTCACATTGTCGTTAAATTTCATATACCCCGAAGCGTACCAAATTGTTTAATTCTCCAAAGACTCCAAGCATTTTATCCCAGTAAAGGGTGGCATATGTTCAGGATTCATAAGGAAAAATAACGGGCCAAATTCATATTCACAAAGTTCTCGAAATTGAAATATTGGCCGACAGTGTCAACCTGGTACTAAAAACTTGAAATAACTGGAAAAGACCAATATGGTTGGTCTAGGTCCAAATTGATCTACCCAAGTTCCAAGTTCTCAGGTTGGCCCATTTCGGCTGTACCTTGGTCAATTTTGAGCAATATAAAAGCTCAATTGTTTCAGTTTCCATCCAATAAAAACACAAAGTTCCATCTGGTGCTATCTAGTTGGGAAATCAAGCTAAATGAAGGATTCTTTTTCCTTTTCTTTTTTTTTTTTCCTTTTTTGGGTGAGAGAAAATGGGCAGTTCTTTTTTACATGGCACTTTTTTTTTTTTTTTTTATAGAAAAAAGTGATTTATGAATCATGAAATAAAGCCTGCAGCAAGTGTAGAACTAACAAAAGGTGGAGAGTTTCCCCATAAACAACAATCCAAAAGGTTAACAGTGTGTTTAGCTAAGAGACGAGTAGGACGATTAAATGATCTATGAATCCATGAAGCTTCCCAAAGTTGGAAGTGTTGAGTCAAAGCAATTGCATCATCTATCAATAGTCCACAAGAAGAATCATTCGCTTCCAAATGTTGAATCATTTTGATGACCTTTTGTGAATCACCTTCAAAAACCACACGATTGAAATTCAGATCACGCACTAGTTGAATAACAAATTTTACTGCATAAGCTTCAATCACATCTGGCTCCAAAATCCCAGGAATCTTTTTAGACAATCCAGCAATGAAGTTTGCATTGTCGTCTCGAATGACGACACCAACTCCTGATGAACCGTCATCCTTAAAGGTAGCCCCATCCAAGTTTGCTTTTACAAAACCTGTAATTGGACGAGCCCAATGTAGCATTAAAGAATCTGAATTTTGAGAGGAAGGTAATGCTCTTTCCACTTTTGAATTTGCATGATCAAATTGTTCTAGAAATGTCATCGACAAAGAGACCAAACAGAGAGGATCTCAGTAGGATTCGTCAAAAAGAGCTCCATTACGATTATTCCATAAGTTCCAAAGAATAATACATACCAATTCCATCTCATTGCTTGATAAACTGAAGAGAAGATTAGGTATCCAAGATGTCACTTGCTTGGCTAAATGCAAATGGAGCTTTTGGCTCAAGAAACTGAGAGCCCATGATTGTATTGCAACAGGACATTTCAAGAAAGCATGATTAATATCGTCAATTGGAGCATGACATAAAAGGCAAGAGGTATCTAGATTGAGCCCTTTAGATGAGAGTTTTGTGTTGGTTGGCAGAATATCTTTACAAACTCTCCATAAGAAGATTTTAACTTTCTCATGAAGGTGCAAATGCCATAGGCGAGACCAAACACCTTGCTTCACGTTCCTACTACATGATGCTAAACTCTCCCAGTTAGAACCTTGCTGCTTGATCAGGTGATATACACTCCTCACACTAAAGAATCCATTCTTGGAGAAGTGCCAAATCAGCTTATCTGAATTGCTGGTATTACCAATTGGGATGCTTTGGATTAATTCAACCTCATTTGGCCAAAAAAGTTCTTGCAGTAAATCTGTTTTCCGGGCTTGGCGGTCAACATCTATCAAACAGTCAAGTGTCGAATTCTTTGGTAAAGCCAAGGAGTGTGAGACAACCTTGAAAGTAAAAGGTCGTGGAAGCCATCTATCTTTCTAGATTTTGATAGCCCTGCCCGAACCGACTCGCCATCTGCTACTTGCTTCTAAATATTTCCACACTTCACATAGCCTATGCCAAGACCATGAGGGTCGAGAGCCTTCTTGAGCCTGGAAAAAATTAGTATTAGGAAAATATTTGGCTTTGTACACCTGATGAAGAAGGCTACAAGGTTGTGTAACAATGTGCCAAGCTTGCTTAGATAGTAGTGCGAGATTAAAAATTCTAAGTTGCCTGAAACCCATTCCCTCCTTTTTTTTTTCTAGTGCAAAGTTTATCCCAACTAACCCAGTGGATTGGTTTGGCCTTATTTCCATCACCCCATCAAAAATTACTCATCAATGATTGAATATCTCTCAGCAATGAATCTAGATATTTGAAACAAGACATCGAATATGTTGGAATTGCTTGAACTACAGCTTTCAATAAAATTTCTTTTCCTCATTTCGATAGTCTTTGTTCATTCCATCCTTGGATTCTTTGCCAGATTCTGTCCTTGATAGAAGAGAAGATCTCATATTTGGAACAACCAATAACAGTGGGAAGGCCACGGTACTTCTCGTGTGTCGCAACTTCTTTGATATTGAGAAATTGAGCAATGGCGTTCCTAGTTGACAAATTAGTATTACTATTGAAGACAATAGCAGACTTCTCAAGGTTGATCTCTTGGCCAGAAGCATCCTTATAGAGTTGCAAAATAGTCTGAATATGCGACGCTTCTTGTAGTAATGCCTTGCCAAATAACAAGGTATCATCTGCAAATAATAAATGTGAAATCTTGGGGCCATTCAATCCTATTTGAACTCCTGAAATTTTACCACATAATTCAGCTTCCTGCAACAAACAAGAGAAAGCTTCTGCACAAATGAGAAACAGATATGGAGAATTGGGTCTCATTGTCTAACACCCCTTTGGGGCTTCAGATAGCCAAATTGGACACCATTGAGTTGAAAAGAATATGAAACAGTAGAAAAACAATTGTAAATAAGGTCAACAAAAGAAGAATGGAAACCTAAAGCTAACATCATTTTTTTTAAGGAAAAGCCACTCGACCCTATCAAAAGCTTTACTCATGTCTAGCTTAATGGACATGGATCCCTCTTTGCCTGCAGAATTTGATTTAAGAGAGTGATTCACTTCGTATGCAATCAAAATGTTGTCAGTAATAAGATGACCTAGGATAAAAGTAGATTGGAAGGGTGAGAGAATTATTGAGAGAATCCTACTTAACCTACTAGCTATAACTTTGGAAGCTAATCTATAAACTACATTACATAAACTAATCGGACGAAACTGAGTAACATTGGATGGACTTTGGCATTTGGGAATAAGCACAATGAAAGTGAAGTTTAGCTTTTCATCAAAAAGGCCATTGTTAAGAAATTGAAGAACACATTGGATAACATATTTACTAACAATGTGCCAAAATTTCTGGTAAAATATTGGAGACATACCATCAGGGCTTGGGGATTTAAAAGGATGCATTTGATTTAAAGCTTTTGTTACCTCTTGAGTGGAGTAAGACCACATCAGTGAGTCATTCATTCATTTTGTCATCTTTGGTTGCACCCTTTTCCAAACCTGCATCAATTATCTCTATGGATGGCTTAGAACTGGAAAAAAGACCTCCAAAATTATCTAAAATTATATTTTCAAGGTCATCGTGAGAATTGCACCATTGCCCGGCATTGCTAAATAAGTCATTTATATGATTCTGCTTTCATCTTTTAGATGCATGAGCATGGAAAAAAGCTGTATTTCTATCCCCTTTACGATACCATAAAGCTTTACTCCGTTGTTTCCACATAGTATTTTCCTTGTCCAAGATATTCTCCAACTGGTTTGTTAACATACCTATCTGAACCTTAACTGCATCAGTGAGATCCCCTTGCTGTAGAAAAGCAATTTTCTTTCTTAGTTCACTTGCTGTAGAACAAACATTTCAAAATTTTGCTTTGCTCCATTGTAAAAGACCAACTCGACATTCATCAGTTTTCGTTAACAAGTTAACACATGCGTTGGACGATGATGTACTTTCCCATGATTGGTGAATGACAATTTCAGAGTCATCAGCCTTAATCCACATAGCTTCAAACATAAAACGTTTGGTCGACCTCTTCCTAGGATCAGACTTTGAAAACTGAGTGGCATACTCAAAACTAAACACCAAGGGCAGGTGATCAAAGAACACTGAGTGTATATGTCTGAGCTTAGTTTCAAGGAAAAGGTGAAGAAAATCTTGAGTTGCACAAGCACGATCAAGTCTAGCCCTAATGGTATTTGGAAAAGTCCGACTGTGACACTATGTGTATGGAAATTCCTCATATCCTGAGTCGCACAAATTAGAATCCATCAGAGCTTTGCAAAAATTCATAATTTGCCAATTACTCCGAGGACCTGTGCTTAGAAATTCATTCTGATTGAGGACTTCATTATAATCACCAATATAGAGCCAAGGAAGTCTTGAGAATGTGTTTAGTCGTCGAAGAGTATCCCAGGACATTCTCTGTTCTGAAGGCTTAGGATGACCATAGAAGCCAGTCAATCGCCAAGTAAAATTTGGCATATAAATAGTAGCATCAATGAAATTATCAGCAAAACGATATATCAAGATCCTTCCTCCATAAAAGAGCTAACCCACTAGAAGATCCTTTTATATCTACACTGATACCAAACCATCCAATTTGTTGCTTTAGTTTCTCCACAAATTTATTCGAACACCTAGTCTCTATTAGGAAAACTATTGAAATTCTTTCACTTCGGATTAGTCCCCGAAGTTCTTGAACTGTGTGGGAGTTTTTCAACCCTCGACAGTTCCAACTTAGGAGACTCATGGATCTTGGCGGGGCTGGTCACCAACCTCTGCCGTTACTATATCATCTGACGAGTTAGAGCTAGATGTCCTCATTCTTTTGAGGTCAGAGACATCTTCCATATCGATCTCATCAGATAAATGTTTAGTTTTTTTGCCAGACTCTTTGATTCGTGAAGAAAGACTTGTGAAGAACATCGGGGATATTCTGAGATTGCCATTGCGTTTCCTCTGCTTAACAGTACTTGCTAAAGCTCGTAGCTTTTGAATGTCTGAATGTTTTTTCTATTCAGCTAGTGGTACATCAATTAGGAAAAATTTTGGCAGTTGAAGAGTAGGAGAGCTATTAGCAGGTTTGGCTTGAGTTATGAATTTATCAGGTAAAGATTGTTTAGCCATTGGTAAGGTAGATGTAGGTTTGGTGAAATTTGGGATCGAGTGGTCTAGAGTAGGTGATTGTACGGGTTTGGTGGTAGGAGTCATGTGTATTACATGTGTAGGTGGATCGTATGTGGATACAGTGGGGATAGGCTCTAATGAAGATGTAATAGGCATAGCAGTGCATAATTGACTAATGTGGGGTCGGGTAGGAGTTGTAGTAGGAACATGAGTGCAAGATTGACTAGTGTGGGGTTGGATAGGAGTTAAATTAGGGATTTGGTTTAAAGAAGATGTTGTTTTTGGGACACTATTTTTGGGTTCTTGGTTTTTGGGTTGAACCGATTTTTGATCAGGTGGGTTGTTGTGGGGAATGGAGAGTTCACAATCGGTATTGTTGAGTTGTGGGTGGTTTGTTTGGTTGGGGGTAAATGACAACGAGGCTCCAGTGTTCTTAGGTTGGGTATGATTAGTGGTCTTGTTGCCTAACGCAGAGGTAGGAGATATATTTTTCAATAGGACTTCGTGGCTATCCAGATCATGATACGAATCTGAAGATTGTCTGTGGTCAAAGTTTGAAATCTCATGAAAATCCAGAGATGAAGATTCAGTTGGTAGGAGATGTACATGGCACTTTTTGAACATCAAGAACTGGGAGTAAAGTTTGAATATTCAGACAAAAAACTTTGAACCTAAAAGATTATAATTTGGAGTGAGACTTCAAAATTTTTTCTACGCACAATTTGAAGCGTAGCTCTAAATATATTTCCTAAACTCCCCTTTCTTCTATCTCTAACTTGCCAAGGTTAGGGCTTGAACTCCATATCTTTGGCAGGTGCTCCATTGGCCTTGTCCTTCAACTTTTGAAATCGTGAGGCCTCTATACTACTCAAACTCAATGCTTTTTAAGCTTGGCTTGATATTTAATTTTGTTAAAATTAGGATTTTATTATATTATTAGAGATAAGGAAATACGAAATTTACGAGAATCTGTTGTTTAATTTGATTATATATAATTTCAAATTTTATGTTTATTCGTAAAGCTTAAGTTGGATTTAGAAGATTAACAACACAACTTCCCATTTGAGTTTAATTTAATTACTAAATTAAGCAACATAAAATCAACTCTTATCAAAACTAAATTGAATTTGAATATTGAATAATTTGATTTTTTTACTCAAGTGTTTGGACTCAGTTTCTTATAGTGATTACTGGCTATTGACGGAGAAAAATTTGACGAGCATTCTCATTTGAGTAGACAATAATGGAGGGGTAATTCATTTTTCAAAACAATGATAGCATCGAATTCCCCTTTTTTTGGTCAAATTACCGGAAATAGCCTCTAATCTATCGAATTCCCCTTTTTTCGGTCAAATTACCCGAAATAGCCTCTAATCTACCATGAAATTAACATATTTCAATTCATTATTGTTCAATCTTTTCCATCACTTTGTTTTCTATCAAATATGATCAAATGAATCGTAATTCAAGTTTGGCAGTTTGATGAAATCCAAGTTTAGCTTCTAGCCTTATACACTCGTATGGTTTTTGTTTGACGTTCAAAAAATTGTTCTATTTGTATTTCGACTCTTGATTTTTTTTTTTATATATATTTGTTTCTCCCATCAAGTGTTTTTCTTGTGGTATGTAGGGGTAGGTAAAAAACTCGCTGACTCGAAAACTCGCCTGACCCAATCTAAAAAATAGGGTAACCGACCATCTTTCTCTCACCGGGGTAGAAGAGGGTCAGGTACTCGCAAATTTCGAATCGGACACAAATCAAAAAAATAAGAACCTGCCCGACTTGACTTGAGGGTATATTATATAAATATTAAAAATATAGGGACCTTATTATAAGTTTATTAAAAGTATTAAATGGCTGAACTCGGACATTCGCTTGTCTTTTTGGTCATCAGCAACCACGTCCACATACTCTCTGGAATTTTGTTCTACGATAGACCAATTGTCCGCTTCCTTGTCTGTATACTTTTTGGAACTAATTGGTTATTCGCTTCATCCTTTGGTACGTTCGGTTGGTCATCTGCTTCTACTTTTACTTTCTATTTTGACTTCTTTTTTATTCCCAATTAATTTTATTGCATATACACCTTGGTAGAACATTAGTATACATTGTCATTAGTTTGTTAATCATCAAAACTAAGATGAATTATGACTACAGAGTCATCAATTTGCCTACAAGCTTTCAATTAGTAACATGAATTAGTGGACATTTATGATTGTTTGGAGAATTAGAGAAGTCAGGAGAATTTCGAAAGGCCTTGGTATATGATTTTGTGTCTAGCCATTACAAATTTTAGTAAAAAAAAATAGTAGTGGGTCGGGTACCTTGTGACTTGACCCTATTTATCAAGTACTTGAGGACCAGGTACTCGAAGGCACTAGGGTTGGGTTAGGGTCAGAAAATTACTAACCCGACAGGTTAAAGTCAGGTTAGCCAAATCCCTTTATGATTTTGTGTCTAGCCATTACAAATTTTAGTAAAAAAAAAAAGGGGTGGCTCAAGTACCTTGTGACACAACCCTATTTATCGAGTACTTGGGGACCGGGTACTCGAGGGCATTAGGGTCAGGTTAGGGTCAAAAAATTGCTGACTCGACAAGTTAGAGTCAAGTTAACCAAATCCCTTTAGGGGCAGGTAGTTGACTCATGCCCATCCTAGTGGTATGTAATATTAATAAATGACTAGTGCCAAGATCGGTGCGAAGTCTGCCGCCAATCATCCCTATTTGCAAAGGTCAAATTAAGACCAATGTGATGTCCAGTGCCAGATATCGTCAATAAATTTTTTTTTCTAATAGAAATTTAAGTCATTTCAAGAGGGACTTTTGTGTAATTAAGCAAAATTCGTGGTGAAAGGTGAAAGAATATATAAATGAGAGTTAATATGTAAATATATTAAGTGGGTTGAGTATATAACTTAGGGTATTACTATTCTCTCATTTTCTCTCTTCCACAAAACCCTATTCTAATTACCCTAATCTTTTCTTCAATTAAGGGGAAGTTGTGGACAATTTGATGTGCGCACGGTTGCGTTGCCAAGAAAGTCTGGGATTTCAGGTATGCAACTCGTTGAACTCAAGACCTCGTTTGATTCATGAACCAAGGAACCCTTGACGTGGAGTTGTTTTGCTTTGAATCTTCTCTTGAAGATGAGCATGCCTAAGAACAACTAGAATTAGACCAAGTTGAGCGAGTTCAATCGTCTAACCTAATTAGCTCTAAAGACTTGATCCAAAACACAAGAAAAAACTCTAAGCGAAGTTAAGGTCGCCACAAGCAAGCTTGATAAGACCAAGAATAGTTCTTAATCAACAAAGAACCAAGAAAATTCTCACAATAGAGAAAACACACAATTTTTCTGAATAATTTTTGTTAAAATTCGTAACTAATAAGAGGCCTATAAATAGGCTTACATGGAACATTCTAGAGTTGATGAATTAAGCAACTACTAAGTCTACACCTAAGCTAACACTAATACTTAGCTAAAAACACAACTATATAAGAATTCTAATAAGTTAAACTAACTAAAAACATAAAAACTATAAAATTCATCAAAAATCACATCATGGGCTAGACATCCTTATCCTTCATTAAGCTCCATTGGGCCTCCATTTAGCAATTTCGAGGGCCATCCAAGCAAGTCCAAGTGACCAGCCCCTTGTAAGATTGTTTTGGACAGCTTAATATCTTCTTTTGAGCCTTTTTTATAGATGAACTTGATCCATAACCAATGCTTGAATCCTTGGCCCAATGTGATAGTATAAACAAAATGAATTTCAAGCTTGCAAATAAGCCCAAATCCATGGATAATCTTCAACCAGCAACCATGTGGATCATCTTCTACTAAGAACATGCCTCTCCTAAGCTCATCATATTCAAGTCCAAGTCTAACAATTGTGAGTGCTCCTTGGATCACATCACAATCAATGACAACAAAGAAATGGGGATTTAAGAGGCTCTACCCAATCAAGCAATCAAGGTAAACTCTTGAAACTTTACACTAGTACATTTGGGTTTTTATAATTACGATGATTAGGTAATAGTTGAATATTAGCCAGGTTTTATGATTGCAGTGTCTTAAATGGACTTGGCTTATGTTTGTATGTGGTCATTATACTGAGAAATGGTTATGGATATTCAATTGCATATGGGTTAATAGTTAATTGAAATGTGAGAGGAGTGATTATGGTTCATGGTGGATGATTCAATTTAGCACTTCGTTTCCTAATTAATTATGTAATTACATGATTATAGAAGGTAATATTGGTGAGTTGGGTGATTATAGATGATTGGGATTGGTGAGAAATGAGAATGCCCCTTAATTAGGGATTCTTGGATTAAGACTAGGATTAGGCCTTCTATGCTAAATTAGCATTGTTTGGTATATTTAGGACCACAATTGAGCATTTTGTCAACATGTTTAGATGAATAAGGTGACAACTATTACTCAGATTATTTGCATTAGCATAGTTGGATCAAGGTAAGTGGCGAATGTATCCTTTATGCTTTTGAAAATGTATTTGTCCAACCTTATGCTTTTGAAAAGCAATTACTTTCGTTTTATTAGAAATGAAATATAAGGGGTGACAAAAAACCCCAACACAAATTCATAACATTAAACAAAACTACATTTTTTGATAGAAGGAAAGCCAACTGAATGGGAATTGATGATAGCACATGCTTGATCAGAACCAACTTGTTGCCAGCAGAAAGTGTTTTGTTTTGCCAAGAAGAGATTCTAGCAACAATGGCCTGACAAGTATCTAAGAAATATTCTGTCTTCTTTCTTCCAGTCTATAAAGGGCAACCAAGATACTTAACTAAAAATTGTTTGATAGAGAAACCCATCAAATGTCGCACCACACGCTGTCTTACCCTAGACATCTTGTCGTGAATCAAGCAGAAACTCTTGGAGGCATTAATTCTCTGTCCAAATTCCACCTCATACTTATTTATCAAATTCATGATTAACTTTAACGAACTAGACGTTCCACCTGAGAAAATGATTATGTCATATGCATAAGAGAGGCGTGTAATGACTGGACATCCACGTGGAAAGCTAAAGCTTGTAAAAAAAGAGCTTTTCAGCAAAGAATTTTATCCCCTTGATAGAACCTCAGTTGTGATAATAACAAGGGAAGGCAATATTAGATCACCTTAGCGAAGTCCAACCCACCACTATATTAATAATCACATAGAACCAAGAATTAGAGATTAGTGATAAGTCTCCATATCATATCAATGAACTTTTTCCCAAACCCAAGAGCTTTGAGAACTTTTAACGTAAAAATCTAAGAAACATGATCATACGCCTTTTTTATGTCTTTGTAATACCAGACACCAAATTTTGAGCAAGAAGATAGCTATCAGAGATTAATAGACCCTTGACAAGGCCACTTTGAGTTGGTGATATGATTTTAGGTAAGAGAACAGACAACCTCTTCGCCAAAATATGAGAGAAGATTTTATTCAGAAAATTGCATACACTAATGGGACGAAACTTTGAGAAGTCTTGTGGGTGTCAGACTTTGGGAATGAAGACAATTGAAGTTGCAGTAATCTTTTGCGGAAGTTGTGCTCCATAGAAAACGCTAACCACAGCTTCATAGACTTCCTTAGATATAATCTCCCAAGAGTCCATAAAGAACTTTCCCGTATAGCCATTAGAACCTGTTGCACTATCTCTGTCTATGTCAAAAACCACCTTCTTAACCTTTTCTAATGAGGGACAATATTCCAATTTCTCATTATCAAATGTGGAATCTCTTGCAATAACTCAAAAGAAGATAGTATGCATTTAGCAATAAAAAGTTTTCGAAAATGCCTAACTGTTTTATCCCCAATCTCCTTATCCGGATCCAAGCATTAACCCTCTAAGTTCTTAATTTTTTGGATAATTGATTGTGCTCTCATTTGCTTGATAATCGAATGAAAATATTTTGTGTTTTTGTCACCACTTTGAAGCCATTTAATGTGAGACTTCTGCTTCCAAAATGATTCCTCCATTGCTAGAGTATTCTTGAGTTTTGCCTTTGCATGAATAAAACTCACCAATGCCTCTTGTGAATTGTCCTCTTCTAGCTTAATCTCCGCTTGCTCAACATCTTTTTCAGCCTCCTTAACATTCTAGAAAATATCTCCATGGTGATGTTTGTTCCAATGTTTAAGCACACCTTCTAATCTTTGAAGTTTCCCACATAAAATCTCAATCGGAGCACCATATAATTCCTCCAGGTAAGAATTCCTGACCACATGTAGAAATTGAGAATGATCAGTCCAACAATTGAGAAAATGAAATGGACGTGGTTTGTTGTCCAATCTTGTCAAAGCTGAAATTAGGAGAAGGGAGTGATCTCAAGGATCTTTGGCCAGGTGGGTTACAGAAAGAGTTAAAATATCCACAACTTCAGCATCAAGAAGAACTCTATCAAGTTTCTTCCAGATTCTACTTGACGCTTGATGATTGTTACACTAAGTGAAAGAAGAACTTATAAAACCATCATCAAACAACTTGGCAGATGATAGAAACCCAAGGAAATCCGAAGCCTCAGTTAGATTGAAAGACCTTCCTCCTTTCTTTTCATGATAATTAAGAATTAGATTGAAATCTCTAGATACAACCCAAGGACCATAAATTGGCCTGTCAAATAATAAAGACTCCCACAATAGCAATCTTTCATCATTCGTGCATTTAGCATGAACAATAGGAAAAAAAAAAAAAAGAGCAAGGAAGTTGTTGATATTGGACTCGAATAGACAGATGTTGGTCATTGATAGGGTGCTAATTAGTAGATTAATTTATGTTTATTTCCTTTTTATTATTATCAAATATTGTGCTAATTGATTGATTCTACTCATATTTGGTATAATTGATGTTAATTGCAGGAAAGTATATAAAGAAGGAAATAAAAGGAAATTAAGAGATTTTTCTATAAAGATCACGTGCGAAGTTGACGCGAGCACGCCTAGTCCTCACATACAAGCCAAAACGCCCAGAAAATCCTGCGCAGAAATTTCCTATTTGGAGTCACACCTTGGATGGACGTTTTCTCCCACCTAGTAGTTTAATTGTGTTAGGAAGTTATTTTTATTTGTGTTTCCTTATTTTTAGATTATCTCTTCCAAAGAGAGAATTTGGAAAGACTTTGACTACTAAAAATTAGGAGATAATTATGGAAGAGAATTTTAGGGAACGTTACTTTGAAAGTAACGTGATTTTGGGGTCTAGTAAGGCATGCCTCTTCCATAAGAAATTCTGCAGAAATTATTCTACTCTCTCTCTCTCTAGCAATTATTCTCTCTTTTCATCTTTTGTGTAAAGTTCTCTCCCATGGAGAGCAACTAAACTTCTTGTTCTAGTCAAGGGTCAATTTGAAGACTTGGTTCCAAACATCTGTGAGATCTAATTAATTTTCAGTTGTTTCTTTTATTGATTGGTATTTATATGTTCTTTGGTTTAATATTTATGATTATTTTGTTCTTTGAATGTCAAGGGCCCGATATTCGAATTAACATAATAATCTATAGCCATATTAATCAATTGAATCCGTAATTGTTTGATTGATTAATTCCAGTGGTAACTAGCTTGATTAATTTCATGTTAGGAGAACATATAATCTAATTTAAATAAACCCTCGTAGCGTGTTTATTGATTAGGATTTGCGCTTTTCTAGTTTCTAATGCAATCAAGGAATTAAATCCTACGGTCGTACCTAGGGTTATTTCTTGGTTAGAGAAATAGGCAATGGTCGTACCTTGGCTATCGATAAATTAAGGAAGAGTTGGCTATAAGCTATAACCAATCTATTAATGAATAATTGAACTATTTTTGCATCCGTGATCAGTTGTGTGAACCATGTCTGAAAAGTGCACCTTTGGCTAGAGCTTTGTTTTTATTGATTTTAATCTCTATTTATTTTCTTGAATTGTTTTTAATTAGTTAATAGTTATTTTCAATTTATTCAAAACAAATCCCTCCAGTAGTTTTTAGTTTAAAAGAAACAAATTTTTCCCAATTCCTGTGGAGACGACCCTGCTCACTGCTATATACAAAATTTATATTGTCTTGGTGTAGGATATTTATTATTGCACAGATTCGACACCTGCCAGTCACTTTCACTAGTCATCAAGCACTGAAATAAAAGATTATACAAAACCCAAAGGGAACCTATAGCATTCACTATGCAAGAATCAAATCCCAACTTTATTTGAAATGAAGAAATTAACTGTATATTTTGTTTAGTCTCACAAACAACAAGAAATTGAATAATATGTAAACGAATCAACTTTTTCAACCTTCTATGATTTGTGGGTTTTGAAATTCCCCTAATGTTCTAGCAGAGAGACTTAATCATCAGACAAAGGTTGAAAAGAATTAAATGAGGTTTTACGTTTGATCTTAACTCCCTATCTGAGGGGAATTTAGCATGAATACCTTTAGCCTTTATGTGTTTTTGTTGCTGCCAACCCTCAATGCTAAGAACAGGATCCAAATTTCCAGCCATTGAGATACGATCGTCATCCTCTTCTACATTTTGAGTTAGATATTGTGACAAAAAATTCCTAGCCATAGCTGGTAGTTCATTGCATTCATCTTCACTACATCTATTAATTCAGTGCAAAGGTTGAAGAGGAACATTATCAAGGAGAACTTCGTATAGAGAAACCTGAGAAAAAGGCAATGAATAAGAACTATCTTCGTGATTGAGTTGGAGTTGAGGGAGATCCTTTTTTTGGTTGATAGCATTTTGACTGGCCTTGGCATTTGCTGCAAAAGATGATTTATCTCAACATGCGTTAGGGGAAATTGCTCGACAGACTTTTCCACCATTGCAAATTGTTGATGCAGCTTAATTTTCAGAGGCTCATGATGCTTTTCGGCCTGATTTGCTTTAGGAGATTCATGAGGCTTTTCAGCCTGGTGCACATCACCAGATTCAGGATGCTTTTTAGTAGGGATAGAGGTTGTAGGAAACTTGCCAACTGGAACATAAATTGCCTTCCCCTTACCCTGTGCATTGTCAACTTTATTAACTAGGCTTTTCTCCTTTACTTATTCAGTATTCATCTCCTTTTTACATTCAGCCACAGCATGACCCAAATGCCAACATGAATGACAGTAATTGGGCAAATTTTCAGGCACTAAGGGCTGCTAAAATCCTTGGGACTTATTAGCAACCCCAATCCAAACTCTTTCAGGGAATTGCTGGATCAGGTCTATTTCTACACATACACGAGCTGCACTAGGTTGAACCAGGGAAGATGTAGCACTGTCTGTAAACAAAGGTTTACCGATAAGAGAAACAATAGAAAACAAACAATACTTATCAGATAGATGAATTGGAATATTCGGCAGGGAAAACCAAACAGGAACAATGGAGGGTTCTCAATCAACATGGAAGCTTGATGACCATCTGAAAATCTGCATATGAAATTTTCCAATATTTCACAAACCCATTGTCCAGATTTTGTGAAAATTAGATTTAGAGTTCAATTGAATAAGAACATGTCTAGCATCCAGGTGACCAATTGTGACAACATCTTTTAGATCAAGAGTGCGAAAAAACTTGCAGATTTCTTCAATTTTTGGAATACCACGGGAGCATTTACCAACGAGTGCAAGACGAAACAGAGTTGATAGCTTCTGAATATCCTCTTTGGAAAAAACAATTTAGATAAATGTTTTATGGATATTGGGGAAGAAGCCCGTGCCTAGAAAAGCTGAGAGAAATATTTGTGCTGTGATGGAGAGAGAGGATATCCTCCAGTAGATTACTGAAGGGCAGCCATCAAAGGCTACAATTTTGAATTGAAACCAAATCGTGTAATCCAAAATCACCAATGAGTTTTCGATGAAGTCAAGCCAGAATCAGCCTGCCAAAGGTGAGATATTTAAAATTCAAAATATGCACATAAGTAGTTATCATGAGTGTGTCTATGTTAATGTTTTGCTATGAATGTATATACGTGGTAAAATATGATTTGATTGAATGATTATTTGATTGAGCTCTTATGTGAGGTAACTTTTTGACAGGACTAGTTCCTTAATGGTGTTGGTATTATAATAATTTAGACTATGGTAACTAGGTGAAAGTTGGTATCTAGACCAGACTAATAGGTGAAAGTTAGTTTTGGGCCATGTTAACTAGATTAAAGTCATCGAGCTCCTTAGTTTGTAATATGTTATAATTTGACTTTGAAATGTTACGTTTTGTGACTTATGTGAATAAATTGATGCCTATTTGAAATGTACTCTATGTGTAATATACTCGGCCAATAAAGAGATACTTATGCTACTTACTAGGTAAATTTCACTCATCCTTTACTTTTATCACATAGTTGATGATGAATTTATTGAGGAGGACCGCTTTAGCTCGTAGTGGTGGTGAGTGGAGATAGAGGTTTTCATTTGACTAGTGAAGAATATTCATGCTTTTGTATTAGTGATTTTATGATATGATATCGACATTATTCATATGTTTTGTGTAGCATCCCAAACATCAAGAGCACGGGTTGGCCCGAGACCCGAAAAGGTGATCCGATCCGGTGACCCCTTTCGAAAAGAAAGTTTTTGAAAACATTGTGCGTGTGTGAGAAAAAATCGTGTTTTTAGTGAACAAGTGTTATTTAGGAAAATATGGTATTTAAAAAAAAAAAAAAAAGGGCGGGACTAAAAGTGTGACAGTTTTGGCCAACTAATTTTGAAAAAGGGTTTTATTTTAAAAATGGAGTCGCCACTTGGTATTGAGTTAGGGTGTGTCAAGTTACCTGAAAAATTATTTAACAAAAAAAAATTTTAGAAAAAATATTTGAAATCCTTTTCCGACTCTGGGCTATGAAAAACGAGAGAAGAAGGTCCGGGAGTCACATTTGAAGAAAGGGAAGGCAAAGGCTCGCGCCTAAGACACCCTTTCCACTTAGCCGAAGCAAAAGAAAATATTATAGATAGTAAGTGTCAAAGAAAGTAGAGAATGCAACATAACGAGTACGGAGGATTAATAACTCGTGATGAATATTTTTTTTCTACTAACGGAGGATGGAACGGCCTGTCAATCCATCGCTTCCCACGTAAGTAGACGACTATCTCTAGTCAGATCACACAAATGACCTTATTTTTAAGTGAAATTCAACATAGATGTCATACACTATTAAATGCTAAAAATAGGTAATGATAATAATAAAATATATACCAAAAATCATGCAAACATGAAAAATTCTAAAAAAAAAAAAAAGGGATGAAGTGCGTGAAGTGAGATGAAAAAGCATGCAAAGAGGTGAGTCTAATCTCTAAATGACCTAATGGTCTAGGATTGGACTATCCCTTTCTAAAAATTCCCCACTAGCTTTAGACTAGCGGGAAAGTGATAAAGTCACAACTAGTGTTGTCCTAATGTGGAGACGGAATAACATAAAACATGAATTAAAATAGTAAAACATCAATTAAAAGCAAATAAACATGTAGAGACATATGATAACATGTAGGAGCACATAACAAGTAAACATGATATTCTAGATGCACAAACCCTAATGAAAGCGGTAAAACATAGAAGCATGCAAACACACAAAAGCACATAAGCCTTAACTATTACATCGGGGGGATTAGCTATAATTAAAGGAAAAAATTAAAAATGGCCTATCTACTATACTTGCTATCTAAATACAAAATTTTGCTAAAAATGCAAGAAATGTAATCTAACTATTACATTGGCTAGCTAAATACAAAAATATTACATTTTTGCCAAAAATATTACATTTTTGCCAAAAATAATAAAATCTGAAATTAAATAACATAAAGTAAATAAATACACAAAAAGCATGTAAAATAAGAAACATGTGAAGAAAATGCATAATAAATCAGATTGAAGCACATAAAGATCATTTAATGAGAAATGGGAATACCTCTTGAAAACCCGGTACAAATGCTTAAGAAAATGAACAAACAAGTCAAAGTATTGCAATATAAATGAGTAAAATGTAAAATATCTAAATATTGACAAGTTGGTAAAAAATGTAAAGTCTAGGAACTAGAGGGACTAAAAACAAAATTCGATAAAGTTCAAAGGGGGTAAAATTGAAAATTCTAATTAAGCAAGGGGTCATGATGCAAAATAGAACAAATTGGGAGCAAAACAATAATTCTAGCAAGTGGAAGGGCATAATTGCAATTAGCCTAGACTTAATTGAAATCAAATGAAATCTAGGGAGGTCATTATGAAAAATGGTGGGTTTAATTATTAAGGGGAAACATTTATAATACTAAAAGGACAAGGCTCGAACATAAATGTCACTGTTGTAAAGAAAACAATCCAATAAAAATGTGCAAGTAAAACTTAAAACTAAATTAGTTAACTAAAATGACTTAATTAACTAAAATTAGGTATGGTCTTATTTTTGCTAAAATTTTTGGTGTTGTAAATAATATGGCATTGTGTTTTGGATCTCGGATCATGTCTTGGTTTATCTCTGCCCTAGTGAAAAATCATATTCGTTGTATGATGCCTGTAATAATTTTATGATTTTTATGGAAGGCCCGAAATGCAGCTAGATTTTAAGGAAAACCCATTCGGGCTTGTTTTGTTATTAGAGAGATTGTTTGTTTCTTAAAACAACTAGGGGCTTCCTCTCAGTTTGATAGAAAGCTTGTGAAAGGTGAGTTAAGTTCTTGGGTTCCCCAATTTTTCCATATTAGCAAATTGAAAAGAATGATGGTCTTGGTAGTGTACTAGAAAAAACCAAAATTTGGCTTCTTTAACCTAAATACATATGCTAGTGTTGTTAGAGATAGAAGTGCTGATGGAGGAATACTTAGAGATTCGGATGGGAAATTAATTTTTGCTTTTTACAAAGAATTTGAAGAAGTGGATGTCATCCAGGTTGAATGTTGGGCACTTCTTCATGGGCTTGAACTCTGTAAAGAAAAGGGCATTACTGATATGATTGTGGAAGTAGACTCAGCTCTTTTGGTGCAGTTGGTGGATAAGAAACGGTTGGGAAGGTGGTCGTTATGTCATGTATTGCGAAGAATCAGATGTCTCATCAGTACACAAAGGGCAGCAATTTCTCATGTCTTCAGAGAAGCGAATGCTGCAGCAGACTCTTTGGCCTCCTTTTGTGCTGATTAGGATCAGGTCTTTTCCTCATTAGAATAATTGCCTACGAAAGTTAAAGCAATTGTTCAATCGGATAGGTTAGGATATCCTTATATTAAGTCCTTCCTGTAAGGGAATAGTTTTTTCTTTTTTCCTTTATTTATTGCTTTAATTGTATGTCTGATTGAGGTAAAGGCTATATCCCTTCTTTGTATTTCCTACGGGTTTTTTAATAATAATAAAATTTAGGAGTGGTGTTCTCCCTCGTGTACGGGGTTAACCAATTAAAAAAAAAAAGTTA
This sequence comes from Mitragyna speciosa, assembly GCA_024721245.1. NCBI lineage: Eukaryota > Viridiplantae > Streptophyta > Magnoliopsida > Gentianales > Rubiaceae > Mitragyna > Mitragyna speciosa. Next base: position 798,761 of record CM045565.1, read on the forward strand.
AATCAAATCAAAACCAATTAAACTTAACTAAAAAAAACTAAAAGAAATAAAATAAAATAAAACGAACCCCTTTTCCCCAAAACGTCTTCATCTTCTAGCACTCTGGTCTCTGTTTTTTCTCTCCGAATCTGCTCCAGCTTCAGCTTCTTCCTTCATCTCTCTTCTGTATTTTCTTTTTTCCCATCTTCTCTCTCTTTTCCTTAGGTCTGTTTTTTCCTTTTCTCTCCGTCTCACTCTCCCTCTATTCTCTTCCTCTCGCTTGTTCTCATCTCTTTTGTTCTCTTCTCCCTCTGCATCACTCTTTCCCCAGTCTCTCTCTAGCTATTCTTTCTGTTTTCTCTCTTCCAATCCTTTCTCTCCAGTTCTCTTTCGTTCCCTGCCCCTCTTGTTATTCTTCTCTTTCTCTTCTCCAATCAACTCCTCTTTTGTAATTTCCTCCCTGAAATCTCTGTTCTCACACCTGAATCCCCATTTGGTTTTGAATTAGAAAAATCACTAAAATTCTACTAAATCAACCTCCCCAATTCAACTTCAATTTCACCACACAAACTCGAATTTCAGTTGCCAATTCTGGGAGAGAAATCAGAAATTTTACCTCGATTCTGGGAGGAGGCTGCTGAGGAAGTTGGCCTGAAACTAGTGGTGCGTGGCTCACGGAGCTGTGGGATTGCGGTCACGGGTTGTTGGTGGTCTGGCTGTGCGTTTGTTTGGCTCAAGTTGACTGGACATGATGGTTGGATGGAGCTTAGCCATAGGTAGTAGAGGATCATGCGATTGTACTGGTGGAGGAGGTCAGTGGTTTGGGGGATAGCAAATTGACTTTTGGGGATTCTGGTGGTCGTGATGGTGGTAGAAATGGAGGAATTGGTGGTTTTGGGCAGTTGTTTTGGACTGCTGATAATGGCTGTTGGGGTGGTGATTCGTGGTTACAGGGAAGAGGCTTGGAGGATTGGAGCTGCCTGTATAAGAGGTGATGGCTGGCGATGTAATGGCTGCAGTGAGGCAGTGAGTGTAATAACAGAGGATAACAGTGATTGATGGTAGTGGAGACTTTCTGCGAAGCCTTTGTGGCTGTGATTTGGACCTGTTCAGAATGGTTTTGGGGCTGCAATGGTGGGATTGGCGGCATAAGGCTGCGGCTCGTGGGTTTCAGGTGGTTTTGTGTTTTGTTTTTGGTGGAGCTGGGAAAGATTGTCTGGAGCAGGCTGGTTTGGAGAGGCTGAGTATGGTGGCGGTGAAGAATTGTGTGACTTGTAGTAGCTAGAATTTTGGTTCGGCTGGAGGTTTGCAGTGATTAGGCTAGAATGGTGAGATCTAGGTGGAATAGGAATTTGTTTGTGGGCACTTCTTTAGGACCTTTTGCTAGTGATTTCCAGTGACTTGGTGGCTTTACAGATGGTGTGGTTTGTGATTGTCATGCCTGTGCAGGTTTTTGGGTGACAAAATTTGGGATATTTGGCGGCCGTTCAAGGGATGATTGTTGTTGGTGTTTTAGGGGTTGACTGGTTGTAAATTGGTGATGATGGAAACTGGGATTGGTTTTGGCAGGTTTAGGTGACGTTTCCTGGCTGTTTTAGGTGCGAATTGGGCTGCCTGTGACTTGGTTTTGGCAGTGAAAGTTGAAGAATCTGGTGGGCTGATAAAGATGGTTACTTGCTTTGATGATTTAGTGATGTGAAGGAGGAGGAAAAGGATAATTGTGTGTATCGTGTGTATGTTTGTGTGTGCAACAGCATGTGTGTCTGTGTGCTTGGGTATTTGGTGTGTGTATGTGGAGTTACTAATGTGCCTGTATGTGAATGTGCCATGCGTGAATGTGTGTGTTTTGTGAATTGTGAATTTTTGTGTGAATGTGTGTGCAGATTGTGTTGTTTGTGCGTGAGAGTGTAAGTGTATGCTTTGTGTGAAGTTGTGTATGGAAGTGTGTGTTTGTGCATGTATGGTATGTGTGCTTGTGACTCTGTATATGAGTGTGTTTTTTCTGTCAAACAATCATTGGTTAAAAGGTTATACAGTTAGATTAACACTCCAAACTACACTTGAGGCACACCAAAGGGCACTGTTGAAAGAGGTTAACTAACACTCACATGTACTAAAGAGAATGGCTCACTCAAACCTAATTGTGTGTATGAGTGTGTGTGTTCGTAATTGTGTGAAGAATCCTGTGAGTGATAGTGCGTGTTTTTTGTGACTGGAAAACTAAATTTGTGAAATTGTGTGTGGGAGAATGAGAATCTACTGTGTGAGAGTTGTGTGTGTGTTGTAAGTTGTGAGTGTGTGAGAGAGAGTGTGAGTGTTTGAATGTGCTTGCAGTGTGTGAAATGCGTGTATGTGAATCTACTGTGTGTTGTATGTGAAGTAATAGTGTGTGTAGTGTGTGAGAGAGAATGTGAGTGTGTGTAGCGTGTGAGAGAGAAGTATGTGAAGTGTATGAGAGAGAAGGTGTGAATGTGTTTAATGTGTGTAGTGTGTGTGATTCGGGGAGGTGTGTGTTTTTGGCGTTCTAAGTGTAGGTTGAAGATATATTAGTGTGTCTTCTAGGTATTATAGGTGTAAGCTTGAAAATAAATGTAGGAAAAAGTGTGTATTTTTTTGTGTTCTTGGTGTCATAAATAAAACTAAAAACTCTCTGGGCTTCCCCCCCCCCCCCCTTTCTTTTTTTCACTTTTGGATTTTTTTACAGTGCTTAATAGCCTTGACTTCTAAGAATACCTCAAAATAACTAAAATGCTACTAGCAATAAAATCTCAATTTTATCTTAAGAAATAATTTTTTACACCAAAAAAATTAAAATTAAAATTAAAAAAGTCACTATTTCTCTAAAACACCCAAAAATGTAAAACTTAAAAAAAATGTAAATAACACATTTTATTAAATCACAAAAAATTTTCAATCAAAAATACACTTGCGTGTAAAATAACAGTGTTGCCCTTGAACTTAGAAAAAATAGCAGTTGACCTCAAAAAATTGTCAAAAATTAAAAATAAGATTAAAACCCTAGAAAATGAATTTAGGACTAAAAAAGTTGGTGAAAAAATGCGTTTGGAAAGTAAAATGACTATTTTGATCCTGAACGCATTATTTACAAAAAAAATAGCAATTGTCTCGAAAAAATCAGAAAAATTTAGAAATATGTCTAAAAACATGTAATACAGATTTAAAGCCTAAAATAAGCGAAAATGGTATTCGCGAGGTGAAATGACTATTTTGCCCTAGTGTTAGCAAAATATAGAATAATACCAGTTAAACTTGAAGAAATCACAAAAACTTAAAAATACGTATAAAAGTACAAAATATGAATTTAAAACTTCAAAACTAATTGAAACATATTTACAACTAAAAATTACTGTTTTGCCCCCCAAAATTGTTGATTTCAGCCCCTTTTTTTAAAAAATCAAGATTTGACCCCGAAACTAGAAAAATGCCTTCTGATGTTAGAAAAAGTAAATAGTGTGTCAAAATTTGGTGTCTACATTTTGTAACAGATTTAATTTTAGCTATGTTTTAGAGAATGTAAACTATTGCTATAGTTGAATTTTATACATATGGATGAGCATGAAGTTGTTATTATGATAAGGTTGTAGTGTTTTGAACTTCGATTCTTTGTGCCTTTAGCTTAATCTAAGGTATGACGGTATTACACTTTGGGCACGGGAATGTGGTATTGTATCGGCTTTTCCATACTCTAGTTTGAGGAAACATGAAATGCAAAAATGTAATAATAACAATAGTTGCATCTTGCTATCATTAGGTAATATAGGATCTATACATGCCATCCGTGTATGTTCATCTTGTATATATTTAAACAAATAGCAAATTTACAGAAAATGATCTTTAGTATACCTCTTCAAATCTTGCAACAAGGTAATGCCTTAGATTGATTAACACAACCACCACTATTAAACGTTATCTACTGTAGAAATGACAATTTTTTCCCTTACATTTCCACTGTTCAAATCCCTGAGTTCTACAACCTTTTCACAGGCAGCAGTTGGGGCCCATCTAGCTTTATACCTATTGGCATACAACCACCTACACATTGATGGTGTGTCGAAGGCATTTGCAAGTGTTGCTAAACCAATCTCACAATCAAGATTGCAATGTACATTTGATAAACTATTTTCTGTATTAAACATGTGAAATGAGGCTTGATACTCTAAGCAAATATTTGGTTGAGACGGGTGTTTTTTTTTTTTAATTAAACCTATAGTATTACATTAAGGGAGGAGAATGGTATTAGTGGAATTTGAACTCTCAATATCTGAAGTTGAATCATAGAGTTTTAATCATTCGACTCTTTATTTATTCCCGAATGGAGACGGGTGTTGATGAATGAGGCAAGGAGATTGTTTTCAAAATTTTGGCTATTTAGTTGGACCGACTTAAACTATCTCCTACCCCGACCTCTCTTCTCTCTCCCCCCCCCCCCCCCCCCACCAAAAAAAAAAAGAAACATGGACTATTTATCTCTGTTCTGCATCATGACTCCATAGCAAAACAAATTCTTTCATTGTCGAAAAATACAATCGAATGAGAAGATGAACTTACACTATATGTGAGTTTCAGCAAATAATTTAATTCACATTCGATAACACATTATAAACATTGAACTGTGAAATTTGCATGGTTATATTGTTATACTTGTAGTATTGGTTGTGTTTTTTGTTTTTTGAACTGGATACTACGTAGAAATAAGCTAATCAAATTATGCCCAACTGCATAAATTTAACAAATTATGGACTTAATTTTCATATCACTTTTCTAGTTATTCCATCACTTTGAAGTTCGGTATGAGTTAAGTTAATGGAAATATGAGATAATCCCATGACGAAGTGTGCAAAATTTCTAACCTATGTAACTTGTTTAAACTTACGTTTGGTGTAAGTTGGAAAAAGAACAGTTTTCAATGTCATCAACCGTCATAAATTGATCATTTTTCACAACTTTCAACTCTTTTTGGATTGAGGACCCCAACAATCGTAATTATGATTATATTTTTGACAGGTTAGAATCCAATGTGTAGACTCTAAAACATGAACATGCGTATTAAATGCAAGTGATTATATAAAAAATAATAATAAATAGGAGATGATGAAAGCTTTCAGGCCGACAATCCTTGTGGGAATGATCAGCTCAGCTTGTGATAACTCCAAGGCTTATCACTACAAGTAGAGTCCCATTCCAGTTGAAAAGTCTTGGCCTAACCCGAGGGATATGGTCAAACTTTAAGCAGTGAAGAATGAGACACAGAGTCAGAGTACAGCAAAACAAAACCAACAAAATTAGTCACCCCAATAAAAGATAGACACTGACTGACACAGTCAGAAACTAAAAATTGACAGCAAACTTACTCAACAAAGTGGTACCAGTAGTAGACTACTAGCAGTAGTTACAACTTCTTCTAGGAGGAATACTAAAGCAGTTGAAGATACTGTCCCAATATATAGATCCCTGAAAGAGTTCATCCAAACCTTACTGCTATAAATAAAGATAGAGACAGGAGTCATAAAGGGATGGTACTTAATGGTGGGATGTTAGTTTCAGTTGCCAAAACGTCAGCAGAGGTATGGCAATACATGGCATGTTTGGGAGAGGAGCAGCGGATAGACGGGCAGCATATGGTGGATCTGGTCATCTGTTTTCCTCTTCAACAGCTTGGCCGTTTGCTTTTCTGTCTTTGGACTTTCCTTTGCGTTCCTCCTCAACTTTATTATCCTAATAACACTTCTATTTCTTATCATGATGGCACGGACACTTCCGATGATGATGATGGCTCTTCCTCCCCTACTACTTTCCGATATTTCTATTACCAACCAGGGCATGATGCTGATGATGATGATGATATTTCTTCGCATTCAGATTGATTGATTATTTTGTGAAGTTGATGAGCTATATTACTGTTCCCGTTTTCTCTTTGACTTTTGTGTTGACTGTTAAATTATTATTTCTTGAAAAGAAAAGAAAAAAAGAAAAGAAAAAAAGGACTCATTTGTATAATTTTTGGTATTGCTTGAGTGAAATACAGTTGAATTGGTGAAGTGGGTTTGTTGAAATTGTGATTTTTCACATGTAGATTGTTTGTTTCTGTACTGCAGAAAAAAGGGAGGGAAAAAAAAATAAAATAAAAGCGGAGACTTTGGGTGTGCGATATGGTTTGGGATTGCTATTGTAAATGAAGTTCTTGACTTTGGTTCTATTTCTAGTTTCAGGTTTTCTTAGTTAGCAAAATCTGTTGGAATGGCTAACTGTTGTTTCGGTTGTTTATCATGTATCACTAAAATATTATATGGATTAATCGATTTAAGGAAGAAATGAAACAGTGTACCTCTGGAACGGGGATATAACTGGAGTTTCAATGTATGTTTGCTAACATTTGCTTGTTTTGAACCTGTTGGTGTTGAGTTAGATGGTTCTATTGCTACTTTAAAAGATTTTGTTTTATAATTCTTGGGAAAATGGCCTTAAAAAACAAATCCTTTATAATCCTTGAGAGCATTCCCTTAAAAAAGAGCACTCTTCAAGGTCCAAAGTATGTCGTCATTCTTTGGAATTCTTTCTGCAGATTGTCATCCTTAGTAGAGAGATACAGATTTTGAGACCTAACTGAGATAATCATCGAATTTGATCTTAACTTAGACAAGCAAATCTTTTTTCTGCGCTTTTTTTTTCTTTTTTTGGAGAGGTACTGGCAATGGCCATTGCATAGAGGGTTCAAAAATTATTGACAGATTGTTACTGAAAATATGCTATTGATCCATGATTTGTTGGTGTCTGTGGTCTTTATATTGACATGAGGTTCTATATTCAGTTGTAGTTGCTCTGTCCTTCATCCATGAATAGCTGCTTTCATAATCCTTTTAGTGAAGCATTTTTCTTTTAATTTCAAGTTTACTTGGATTGCTGTTATCCTCTTGTTCAGTGAATACATGTAATATGCTAACTGATTATCTAGCTTAATACGCTATTCATCCCTTCAAGCTCCCTAGGTCACAATGGAATTTATTGGCATTGTTTTTACTCAGTGTCAACCACCTTGTACCTTCTTTGTGGGGAGAGATGCACGGAGAGATGGATGTGATCTGTCACAGGTAATGGTAAATTTTTATAGAATCCCTTCACTGAGCTTGTTTGATACCTTGAACGACTTGATTCTAGACAACTGGCGTTTCCTACCTAAAGACATTTGGTAGAACAAATGTGCAGGTTCATGCATAAATCATAAAACTGTCATTTCGATGTAGTCCTGCAGAAGATTCAAGATCAAAGATGCATAAGTCTGATGTTTCTATAAAATTCTTGACAAACAAAATTTGGTATATAAATCAACTTTCTTGGAGTAATATCATTAGCAATTAGGTATAAAACTTTCACATTAAGTACCTGTTTCAATACAATTCTTGACAACAAAATTTGGCATATAAATCAACTTTCTTGGAGTAATATTATATGCAATTAGGTATAAAGCTTTCACTTCAAGTACATGATATCAATTTGTTTATCCCCTTTAGAAGTCAATTTGTCTGCATGTTTTCAAGTAAAAGTTGCACTTATTGAACTCTCTGTACTTCAGCTTCTATACATAAGTCTTTTCTTATTATTGATAAACAATATTAGAGCATTTGATGGATTGTGTCCGTAAAATCTCGAGTATTTTGGTTGCTACAGAAGTGATTTTGTAGTGACTGAATTTTAGCAGATAGCTAAGATGATGGTTATAATTCTACAGCTGCTAAAGAACTTGAAACCTTTTTTCTCTCCCTCTGTTCATTTGAATGGGAAAGTGGCCCTTACTCAAGGTTGAAAGATTGGCTTTGCGTCCAGGGAGCTCATTACTATGAATTATACCTCCTTCAACCCATAAAGCTTTTGGTCTCAATTTAACTTATAGTAAACTAGCCTCAGATTTTGTGCACATTAATCCAAAAAATTGCACAGTTAGCATGCCTCAGAAAGAAAGTAAATGTAAAATCTCATTCTGATTGCAACTACAGGACTGATAGCACCAAGTCTCACACAAACTTATGAATTCATGAACAATGCATAGCGTTCCATACTGATGCCTTTTTTCACAGTTAAGCTTGCCAGACAGCCTGTCATGGATATATAAGGCTTCAAACCTTAGACTAGTTAATGGGATTCACCTTGGGTTGCATTTCTGCTGGGTTTCTTTAAACTTATTATTAGAATGTTTCTAAAAATATGTAGATGTATTGACCTGTTTTTCCTCTGTTCGTTAAGGTAGTGCATTTTGCTGTCCTTTAACTTGATTTGCTGCTTTGGTCATTCCTTTTAGAGAACCCCTCTTTCTTGTTTCAATTTTGCTGTTAACTTGTTCAGTCAACAGATGCTAGCTGATGATCGAGCTAATTATCTCACTTCATAACTTCAAGGTCAGTAGTTCATAGTGGAATTTATTGGCACTTGTTTTACTAAATGCCAACCCCCTTTTACACTGTCCATAGGAGACATGTAGATAAGTAGATTTGATCCGCCATGGATAAGGTGAATTTTCTTATACTTTCTGAGTGAGTTTGTTGGATACCTTGATGGACATGATTCTAGACTTAAGTTGGGTCTTCTGGTGGCAGCTTGTGAACAAATCAGTAGACAAGATATGAATAATTTGAGTAAACAGCACATAAAGCTAATCCTTTTACTTTAAAGTACATGATATGGATTGAATATGCCCTTAAGATGTTAATTTATCTGCATGTTGTCAAGTGAGCTTTGCACTTGTTGAACTCCAGGGACCTAGCTCCTATACATAAGACTTTCCGTACTACCAATTGAAAAATCAAAGCGTTTGAAGAAATATATTGTCCTTAAAATCTTTGAGAATTTTCGCGGCGATAGAAGTGGCTCGAGAGTGAATCAATTTAAGCACGCACCTCTCTCTCTCTCTCACACACACACACAGAGTTCGAGCGGGAAGGGGGGAGTGGATTTGTGTCAACAGGTCTCATCCTGCTTTTGTTCTCTGTGTAACTTATTCTCGATTTCTCTGCATATCAATCCAAAAAGTTGCACAAGTAGCATTGCTCAGAAAAACAAGTAAATCTGAAATGGCATTCTAATTCAAGACAAAAGCACAGGTAACACCAAGGCTGATACAGGATTATGAATTGAGGAGCACAAATGATAGTGCTTTAAACTTGTGACATGTTTGGCACTTAACCATTGCTAGGATAGCCTGTCATGGGTTATGGATATATGGTATTCACCTTCAGTTGTTTTCCTGCTCATTTGGCTACCAGCTTAAACTTCGAGTGAACCATTTATTTTGATGGATATGAATTTCTTTTTCAGCCACCTGATGTAACCTTTCCAAAGAGCAGCGGACATGATCTTTTAGACACCAGCCGGTGGCTGCAATGATGATGGTGATGTTATTGGTTGGGAACTTAACCATTGTGCATCAAAGTACTTGTGAAACTGGAAATAATAGGATGATGTTAAAACCAGTTAAATTGTTTCAGGTTGATTCTTAATAGTTATTCCTATACGTACATATTTAATCAGTTATGTGCATCCCACATACAGCCTTTTCGGATGAACAATGTTATTGTTTCCATTTTAGGGGTTATGGACTTCTCCATTTTTTTTTTACCACTTTTTTGCCAATCCCTATCGTGGGGTTTGTACAATTTCATTGTTAGCATCCCATCCTTAAGAATATAAACATGATCTCCATGTTGGCTTACCAACTTAAGTTTGAACTTTTTGGAATGCCAACTTTAAATTGATATCTGGTGGAATTATTTGCCACTGCCAGTAGAAAGGGATGACAGTCAACTCAGAAGCTTAAGGATTTTTTATGGTTGGGTATGTTTTTTATGTCATTTCCATTGATATATCTATAATGATCTCTTGCTTAAATAATTCCCGAGGAAGCAATAAGGAAAAAAATTCAATGACATAGGTTGGTGAGGTTATTCAGCTTCTGCATTCTTGGAAAAAAAAGAACCTTGGTTCTGCTTGACCAAAAAATGCTGGTAACTTCCCAAGATTGACACAGAAAACCACAGAAAATAAACGCAATTGAATTAAGAAATTGCTGCCTCCTCCAAGGTCAGATCAGGTTTTGGTGGCGATGCAAATGAGCTGAGAAACTGTATTGAATTGAAAGAAAGATTTCCTTTTCATTGGATTGAAAAACAAAAACAAACACATTCTTTGCTAAGTGTTATACTACTCACATATTACAGGCAAAACACTGCACAAATCATGCTGTACTTGAAACACACTGGCAACTTGAAACCACATGAAAAACAAGAAAACAAGTAGAGCCTACATCAATCATTCTATTCTGAAGAAAACCAAAGAAAGTACCTCATTTGTTCATCATCGTCAGTACAACGAAACAAAACAAACTACTCGGTTTTGTTAATGTCATAAAGCACACAAACATCAGCAGCAGTCTTCATCTGAATGACATTCACTATTTGCTTGACAGCCCATCCAAATCCAACCAAAGCAAGCAATGCTGCTTGGAGCCAGCTTTGCTTGACAGCATTGACCAAAACAACTGGCAAGCTTTGAATCTGATTCCCAGCGAGAAGAAACAGCATGATGTAAAGAACCTCACACGAAGCACAGCAGTAACCCATGAAAATTCGACTGCGGTAGTAAGCCCTGTAGAGCCAGTGGCTATTGCTGTCCTTGACATCCTTGTGGCTACTTTTCCCCCTCAAGAAAGTACTGTACATTTGGAGCCAATGGCTAGAGATATCCAGAGCAAGCAAGGAGACGAAAATAAAGCCTGGGGGGCTGTAAACTTGGGAGAGAACAAGGAGAAGACAGGCGGTGCTGACCCGATCGGTGATCATGTCAAGAACTGCCCCAAAGGTGGAAACTTGATTGAATTTGCGGGCGAACCAACCATCCAAGGCATCACAGACGAAGCTAAGGAGATAAAGAAAAGAGAAAAGAATCTTATAGTCAAAGCAAATAGCGAAGGCCACGCAATTGATTAGGACTCTTATGTAGCCGATGATGTTGGGAATGTAGAGATACACCCTTAATGTACCACTGCTTCTGCTTGGGTTTGGATTGGCCATGGATTAAAAAAATAAAAGATGGTATATATGTTGTTGACCCCTCGAGTTTAGTTAGTAGGGGCTTTTGAGGATCAGATTTGTGCCTTTTATTTTCCTGTTAAATAGCAGAAGAAGATGGAAGGGAAGAGATGATACCTTAGGCCGTGGGCACAGAGGAGCGTAGGGAGCCGACGAAGGAAGGTGAACAGAGGGATCGGTAAGGCTGCACAGACACAGGTGGGATTAGGATATATTTTTTTTTAGTAGGACTAAGTAACTAGCTCGTTTGTTTTTGCGGATCCGGAAAATGTGTGAAACTTCGCCTGCTCACGGACACCGGGACACGGTCCTTTACCTCCCCACTTCTACACAAGAATTTTCTATTCTAGGCTGAAGAAAAAAAAAAAAAAAAACTATTTTAAAGTCTTATTACTATACAGTAGCAGTGGTGCTCTTTTCTTTGCTCTTTCTGACTCCCAGTGTGGTCACGATTACGAAACATTTTTGGTTGATTAAGAAACTGAAATAACACCTCATGACATTTGTGAAGAGATGACATTATTGTTCTGATGCTTTTGGTGGATATCTTGGAGATTTTTTTTTCAACTTCAAAATTGCTTTTGAAGCTCGAAATTGTAATAGCACCACTTTCTACATCCAAAATAGGATAAAAAAAAAAAAAAACGGAGGACTAGTATAGTAGTAGTTTAAAATTGATTGGAAAACTGGTTCCAATTGATGGGCCCAACTGGTAAAATTATTCCTATTGGCAAATGACAACTCAACTCAATCTGCTTTCATCCCTTTACCCTTTTTAGATTCCGAAGTTAAAAGCTTCGAGACATCCACGAGACGAACAAAATATTCGACACATTTAACAAGAGTCTGTACGCTAATGGAAGGAATCATCCAGCTCCAAACTCCAAATCTCATCCGTCACCCAAACAAAAGTAAACCCTTTAATTCTGTGCAAATCTAAAAGGCAACCAAGATTAGATGCATCGCCTTTTTTTTTTTTCCGCGGAAAAATTTTTTCCAAACCATCAAGTTGGTTGACATGTGTGCTATTAAAACGGGTGAATAGGCTTGAACTGGTGTTATCAGTCAACTTGTTCTCTCGTGTTGCTCTTCAGGATGATTATCTGATATAAAAAACACTGAATAGCTAAGAATATTAATATTAAACCACCTGAACCATAAAGTACTTTGAATAAACATGTAATCATGGCGTCATCTCTAGAAGATACAGTAAATGCTTCTTCTTGTGTACTGAAGAGTTGAAAATAAATGCAGAAACCTGAGAATTGGAGCGATTGATCTTTTGAATTGCACGTAATGCAGTTCAGAAGGACAATGCAGATATGAGATGTTCCTTTTTATCACAAAAACAGAGCACAGATCTTTGAAATCTTTTCACCCTAGACATGCAACAAAAATATATTATGATGGCTTCCCCATGAGGCACTATGACAACTTGTGAACCTATATACCTAAGTGGACAAATAATTGCACAATTGCTAGCATCCTTTGAGACTTGGTATGAATTATAGCTGCAGAGCATTATATGCAACCCACACTAGAACTGTACAAACAAGAGCCCGTCTAAAATCACCAGCAAGTAGCAGGATCAACATGTAAGCTTAAGTCATATCTCAATAATCATAATTCTTGATCTTTTATTAGCTATGACAAGATCTCAATAATCATATGTCTCCAGCTTTTTATTGGCTACTACAAGATCTTTGCCAAAGTCCAACCAAATCAGTCCTAGTCACCGAGAATGGACCCAAAAATATCAGCTGATCAACCGAAGACAAAACACAAAATCACTAGCTATGGCAATACGTCTATTTCAGTACCTGCAAGTATCATTTCTTGGCTCCCTCTGCAGTGATGTTGACAGTGCCACACATGATGAAGAGGGTTGCACAATCTTTGTGTGGGATCTTTGCTGATCCAGCTCTTTCAGATATCTCTCAATATTTTCCAAAACCAGATCTTGACAAAAGGAGCATCAAGAGATTGAACCACAGTGTTCCTTAAAAGTAATCCAAGACTGTTAATATCCTTTTTCTCAAATAACAAAATTTTCCACCAATAGAATTCAAGAAGAGAAAATGAAAAATCATTTCACCTTAGGTATCAAGTATCAATTTGTCGCCCAAACCAGGATTGTCCAATTGTTACTTTCATCAAGCAGCCAAAAATGCCTATTACATCAGTTCTGTAAGAAAATTGATAAAAGAACTCACCTTTAGCTCTCTTGGCAGAAAATTACAGCAGCTTCTAAGTCAAATTAGTCCGGTTCCCAACAACAAAAAATACGCATCATGGTCATGTGCCTTTCTTTACACTAAGAAATTTATTCGTATAAAATAGATTATTTATATAAACAAGATTACATATTTGTATATAACTCAGAGTTTATGATTTATCAATTCAATCAGTTTTTAAGTCATGGACACTTCATTGTGACAATCTTTGCTCAAATCATTAATTTATCATCATATTCTAGCTATCAAATTACTCAGCAGTGACTGATTGCATCCAGTAAGAAACTTGGTAGAAAATGCATACATTGATAAATGATGAAATTTATGCACATTATGAACTAATTAAAAGGTGAACTAATTGGGTTACTGTGTTTCTTTGGATTTATGTGTCTCAAGGAATGCAATATAAAGATAAAACTAAATTTAAACAAATTCACCTGGTGGTTTGTGCCATATAGTGTTCAATTCATTCTCCCAAGGTGCCAGGACATCTATTGAATCAGAAGTAGACATATCTTATTACCAATCTTTTCAATCCAGATCAGTATATCAAGAAGTGGAGATTGAAGTATATCAAAAATTTAACAGTTGCCATACAAAAGTAAAGGCCCATGCGCAAATGCATACGGATGGAATGCACCAAAATCCTCCTTTCTGTCTCCAGAGGATACCATGCCTCGAGAGGAAAGATAAATAGCATATCACCAAGTTTGCAGAATTTGCATGCTCTCTTGTGCAGCTGAACATGTATAGAAACAGAACTAGGAAGACAACACCAATTCACATATTTAAAAAAGTCGAGATTCCTTTGGAAGACCACAGCTGCAATCCATCGGCATCCATTGACACAAAATTCTTCTTAAGAAAGAAGTTATCATAAATAATCACAGAGACAACCTCAAGATAAATTAATAGGAAAACAGAACTTCCTGGTAAAAGTCATTAATCTTGACTTCCACTATAACATGTAGATTACACCTTCTCGTGTCTGACTGATAACATCCATTTGTAAAGCATGTCAAGGGAGGTAATTGGATATAGAAACACAAGGAAGCAATGCATATTTCTTTTTCACAGAACAGTCAAGCTATATCAACTTTCAGCCAGGGTTGCAGTTTATCAAAAGTGTTACGCCAATATTTAATGTTCTATTACAGTGAAACATTTCTTCATCACAGGTAATGCAAGCTGCAAATGGTCAACATGTAGATTAGACCTTGTTATTTCTGACAGACAACCTTCATTTGTAAAGCATGTCAAGGGAGTTAATCGGTACAGAAACACAAGGAGGTGATGCATATTTGTTTTTCATGGAATAGTCAAGCAATATCAACTTTCATCCAGGTTTGCAGTTTATCAACAGTATTATGCTAATATTTAATGTGCTATGACAGCAAAACATTTCTTAATCACAGGAAATGCAAGCTGCAAAGGGTTCATAATAGCTGTAATGCCTGCAGTCATAAAACTAAGAAGCACCCAATAACCAGTAAGTTATCTAGAAACAGAAACCAAAATGGAAATCTCTAATCTTATTGATTGAGAAAACTGAAATAAGCTTTCATCTTCTTCTTTTTTTTTTTTTTAATTTTTAATATTAACTCCTTTTCCAAAAAGTTGGTTGCAGTTAATCGCTCAAAAGCTGCCAAAGCATGCATCCACATACAAAGTTCAAAATTCTATAAACAGTTCTTAAAATCAAAATAAAGAACTTGAAACTCGTCCTTTAATTGCATATTGCAATTGTCTGTGCTTTGTCTCTTTTATTTTTCTGAAAAAGAATCAGAAAAGAATTGTGGGACTCTTTTGATCTGTGTAGTATCCAAAGCATATTAACGGAACAAGAAAGACAAAGAAAGTCAAGCGCAGTTAAGCAATTATGCTTCATTATTAGGGAGAAATTGCAATAAAGTCTTTTTGGGCCACAATATGTTACTGAATACCTTTGAAATTTATTGAAACTAACCTAATAATAACAAAAAATATTGGAAACTGACCCTCGGGTTCAACAGCAGAGAGCTGCACCCCACATTCTAATATAGCAATTATTGTGGCTTACAAGATTGATTTACAAGTGAAGTTTAGGGAGCAAAAGGCAAAGTTCAACATCAAGATTCAGGATTGACATGGAACTGAAATAAGAAGAAAAGAGAAACAGAAGGATGAAGCGCATGGTAAACTCTATTATACCACTCATTCAGGTTCAAGAGTAAAATTTATTCTTCACTAGGAAGAGCAAAAAAAAACTTATTATCCAATTAATTCATTTTCCAACCGCTGTTCTTTGATAAAGTCAAGTTGCTTACTCAACCACTCTCTCTCATACAACTATAAGGTCATGAGTTGCATTTACAGGAGATTCTTCGTCAAACTAGTCCAGTTGCCCACCTGGATTGCCATGACAGAACAACATAAAATGATATATGCATCATATTCAGGTTTAGACATTCCCATTAACAAAACTTACTACATTGCATCAATTTTCTAATAACCAAGTTACGCATATATACATGCACACAGATTTAGATGGCAATTTAATCAGTTTTCAGGACATGGGAATTTCATTTTCTCAATCTTTTTAGGTAGACATCACTGCTTCTATATTAATAAGAATAAAACAATGTGTTCTTCCTGCAGCTTTCAGAGTAATGTTCAATTAAGGAATGAATTGAAATGCACCTTATGGAAATTCATACACACCTCAATCAAGTAGAGCAGAACGTTCTGTAACATGAAAGTCCTTTACAGTAAAATTAGATTGCACATTCAGTAAATGGGAAGGCAGCATCTTATCTAAAGCTACATTACACTTCATTATGTGTTTCCAGGTCTTCAGCACCAAAAGCCCTCCCTCCATGGGAAACAGACGTTTATCTTTCAGACACCAGGAGAAGACTAAGCAGCTCCCTGCTGCTGCTTGAATACATTTTTCAGGGCCAACATTGCATAAACTAAAACTATACAAATGTGGCCATGCTACAGGACTATCAATCACAAGGGTATTGTGGAAAGCAAATTCAGATTTCCATACCCCAAGATCTGCCTTTAAGAAGACAAGGTTATCATCTAATATACATCTGTGCAAAGCTTCCACAATGACTTGTCAAAATAAGGTTTCAAGGTTCACCAATAATCACAGCAAGAACATAACCCGTTCTTAAAATGATGAAACCTATTTGCGTCCCTTAAAATTATTACTCTTCCTGTGACTTTAGAAATTAACTTAATAGCAGAATGGCAATCTCCACAAACACGGAGATTTTTCATTACTCTTATGGGCATTCCTCCAGGCAACTTCAAAAGTCCATATGCAATGGCTAGCTTTTCACTGTGGTGTCCCAGGCTGCGCACCTTCTCTTCTTCATCCAAATCGTGCAGAACAAAGCTTCCATCAGGAACATATCCAACTTCTCTTAGCAGTGCACCTAAATGGTCCAACTTCTTAACGATCACTTCATGCTCCGGATGTGGAGTGTTTTCTCCACCAGTAAACATATGCACTTTCTTCTCAACCTCAATCCAGCTACAACCAGGTGACCTGCTAACCTTCCTTGATCGCATATTCTTCCTCAGCTTTGCTACATCACCCCATTTCCCTTTAGATGCAAAAATATTGGAAAGCAGGACATAAGGCCCAGGGTTTTGTGGCTCAAGCTGTAGAAGTTGCTTTGCTGCCATTTCAGCCAAATCCAAGTTATTGTGGTTCCTACATGCTCCCATGAAAGAACCCCAAATAATTGCATCTGCTTCTACAGGCATATTGTTAATCATATCCATTGCCTCACCCAAACGACCAGCTCGGCCAAGTAGATCAACCATGCAAGCATAGTGTTCAGTTTCAGGCTCTACCAAATATTTGGATTTCATAGCCTCAAAGATATCTCTTCCTTCTTTGACTTTTCCACCGTGACTGCAAGCTGAGAGAACACCAATAAAAGTAACATTATCTGCTGCAATGCCCTGAGAACACATTTCATGGAATGCTTGCAAGGTTTCAACTGCTAAGCCATGTTGGGCATAGCCTGTTATGATAGAATTCCACATGACTACATCCTTTGGAGAAAATCTGTCAAATACTTGCTTTGCCTTAATCAGCTCACCACATTTCATATACATTGTGATCAGTACTGAGGAAACATATACATCATCGTCAAAGTTGGATCTCAGCAACCGGGCATGAATCTGCCTACCGTAATCATCACTTGCTAGACTAGCACAAACAGAAAGAACACTTATTAATGAAGGGAAATTCAGTCTAACTCCTTCTTTTTGCATTACACGAAACATATCAAGGGCGTCCAATTCAAACCCTTTTCTCTCGTAAACCTTAATCATTGCACTCCACGTAGCATCATCCTTCTCACTCATGAAATTAAATATCCTCCTTGCTCCAATGACCTCCCCATTCTGGCCTAACGCAAGTATCATCGCATTACAAGCAACAATTGGTTTAACAGGCATTGCATCAAAAAGCTCCAATGCCTCTTCAATCCTTCCACTGTGAATGTATCCCATCAGCATTGCTGTCCATGACACTTCATTCTTCTCAGGCATGACCTCAAAAAGCTTCCGAGCCAAATCCACTTTCCCATGTTGTGCATATCCCGAGACCATTGTGGTCCAGGATACCACATTCCTACGTGGCATACTATCAAAAATCTCTCGTGCTTCATCGAACCGACCTTCTTGACACAAACCACCAATCATACTAGTCCTGGCCACCACATCTTTCACTGGCATCATATCATAAAGCCTCCGTGCGTCCTCCACTCTACCCTCTTGAATCAACCCACCCAACATCACCGTCCACGAAACAACATTCTTTTCAGGCATTTGCCAAAAAAGGGCCTCTGCCTCTGCTATCGACCCCTCCTCAACATACCCTCTAACCATTGCGGTCCATGAAACGACATTCCTTTCGGGCATTTGATCAAACACCTTCCTGGCTTCATTGACCATCTGATTCTTTATGTAGCCAGCAATCAATCCATTCCAAGAAACTACATTTCTATCGGGCATTTGATTGAACAGGTGCCAAGCTTCATTAGGAAGGTTGTTTTGAAAGTAGCCAGCAATTATGGAATTCCAGGATACAATACCTTTGTGGGGCATTTGATCGAACAACTTTCGAGCATTCTCAATTTGGCCCAATCGAGCATACTGGGCAATCTTAGAATTAGCAGATATGGCAAGGGTTGAGAAGCATTTTCTCCAGCGCAATAGTAATATTGAATTGTAGTACATTTGGAAATTAAGAAAAATATTATGTACTAATATTTCTATTTATTTTTTGTTTCCAGCGGTGATTCAAGAAAGATCAGTTCTTTTAAAATCGATCCATTAACGCAGCTATTATGGACCTATATGTCCACGGTTGAAAGAGAAATGTGAATGGTGAGAAAAAAAGAGGTGGCGGTCTGTAGGAGATAGCCGGTGGGGTAGCAGGTGGATGAAACTGGCGGGAACTCGCGCGTCGGCCGTAGAGTTGACTGTTGAGTCAATTTACCAAATCTGTTTATTTGACTAATGCACTTATTATTTGCAACTTTGGTCCTAATTATATTAACCTTGTATAAGAACCATACTCAATTCGTTCGGACTCTATTTTAGAGCTTGTTTTCAATAGTTTTTTTCTATCTAATTTTAGCTTCTGATTTTTAAAAAACTAATTTGTGATGTTCTCAACCGCTTTCTTACTTTTTTTTAAAAATTTTTAAGCTAAAATAAAGAGTAACTGATTTTCAGTTTTTCTAAAATCAATTTTATAAAAATCAGAAATTATTGAGAACAAGCCTTTAGTAAACAACAAAAAGATATGTGACCAAATAAGTGCTTGGTGAAAACGATTTACTCAAAATGTAAATTTGAGTTTTTAACCAAGTCAAAAATAGCACATAAACATAATCAATTTTAATAAGTATAATCAATGTTAAAACAAAGTTCTTTCATCCTAATTTGAAAGTAACCTGAAGTGTACTTTTAATCTGAATTACTAACATTGTATGTGTTGAATTGAAAGCCAAAATTATTAATTACAATGAGTTTATTGTTAAACATAAGGAACATTACTGGAAGAGTAGAATAATGAAATGAATCCAACTTTACTCTTGACTCGATAAAAACTTAACTAAAATTCTCTTTATTCTCAACTCCTTTTGGTTATTCTACATTCAAATGCTAATTCAAGTTATTGGTAGCCAATTGCATGCCGATTTTTTCTCAAACTTGAGGAAACATTGATTTGTTGATTTAGTTCTTGATGTAAGAAGGAGTAGGCGATGCAGGGTAAATGGTTATATTTAGCAACCGCAAATTCTATTTCGGAGTGGTAGTTTAGGGAATTCTCTCATGCTTTAACATTTTAAGATTATCAACCTATTGATGTCAGAAAAGGTAAGGGGTGTTTAGCAAAGAAGTTGACTCAGTGAAACAAAAGAAAGCAAATGAAGACTCCTGAGTCATGTAGTACACTTTCCTTGAAGTGTTTATTGCTCTCACTACACTCTATAGTTTGCTTTTGGAGCAATATACCTCTTAAATACAACAAAAACTTGGAGAATTTTGATAGCAAAATTAAAGGACTCTCCAAGTAGAAATGATCAATAATCACAAAAGTTAAGTTCGATTCACTTGAGACCTGTTTATTTATAGTAATAGTTTATACACTTATTTTCATATAGACACATTCACAATGTCTTTTCGCACCAAAAGATAGCAACATGTGATTGAAAAGATGTTAAAACATTCAAAAAAATTTTGGTTGTTAGGAGAAGTCACGACCTAAATAACTCTCTGAAAAGCAAGCCAAGAGTAGCCATGGCTTGAAAGTCTGCAATTTCTCTCCACAGCAACTCTCTAGTGTGCAACCAGAGAGCAGCTGCAACCTGAAACTTTAGACTAAATCCATGGTTTCTTCTTGCGATGAACTACCAGAGAGTAGCCATGGTTTTAGGTCGCCATCGTGGGCGAATTACTTAAAATATTGCCCAAAAAAAAAAAAAAGAAAACTCCAATGATTATGGCTAGTTGGCAAGGACTTTCTGTATTCCTACCCCCTGCGTTTTGGAAACACGATGAGGGTTAAAAAAATTTTTTATTAAGAAAATGCTTGTCGCGTTTAAAAAACATGGCAGCAAGACAAAATATTTTTTTTAAAAAAAATTGCAACCGCTACATTTGTGAAATGAAACAATCAAAAAAATATATTTTTTTAATTTCAAGAACATGGTGGGGTGTAAAAAAAAAATTTGTTTACTTTTGAAAAACAGTCGGAGTTCGTTAAAAAAAAAAAGTAGCCAAATTAGGGTATTAGTGTTTTTGGTTTTAGGGTTTAGAGTTTAGGATTTAAGGATATTAGGGTTTAGGGTTTTAGGCTTTTAGTGTTTTAATTAAAAGGAATTAAGGTAGGGTTTAACTCTCAAAATGACAGTGTTCAAATCACACATCCTGCACAAGGATTTTGTTTGGAATGAAAAATGTTGGATTTAAAAAATATCAAAAATATAAATTCTTTTTTTTTCAGAAAAGCAATATCATTGTATTGATATATATAATCCATTTACAATTCTATACAAAAGAAGGGGTAACTACCCCAATGGCCGATGCGCGATCCACAGGAAGAAGTTTTCTTCCCACTTAATAACACTTGTTAGACCTGTTGCAAAAGAAGCTATCTTCTTTGCTTCAATTGTCAAATTACTGTTTGCTAGTTTAAAGGAGCAAGAATGTAACATAGAACTTAGAAACAAAATATTTTCAATTATGTTAGCACATGTAACATGATTTGTGTCTTTGGTTTTTAACTTTTGTCACAAATATTGGTTTGTTTCCATGATCAACACGTCCTTCCATCCTTTATCCAAAGCTTGCATTAGAGCCAACTTAACAACATTTTCATATTCAAGCATCTGGTTAGTTTCTCTTTTTTTAGCTCCAACCCACAGTGTCAGTAGCTTATTATTGGAGTTCTTTGTTATTGTACAATATCCCAACCTTCTCTTAACTCTATTTACTTTCATTCCAACATTGATAGCTATTCCTCTTGCAGTTGGTTCTTGTCTAGATCCTTGTTGATTCTGGTTCCTTGCTTCTTTCTTGCTCCTTCCACAATTATCTCTATCAACTTGCTCAAATTCAATCCACTCTTGCAAAGCTTTCTGTATAACTTGTATTGGTTATGTTTTTCCCTTATTGAAGACCATCAAATATCTGCTCTTCTAGACCTACCACAAAATATTAGCAGTCAGCTCAATATGTTGTAGCCCATGTACCCTCTTCCTTGCCTCTAACATCTATTCCCACCAATTACAAAAATTGCATATGTAAACATTGATTCCATCCCACTGGATTGGTGCTAGTTACCAAACTTCCTGTGTTAGCCTACATGTCAATAAAGCATGTTCCATTGTTTCCACTTCCTCTTTACCTGTTCTTTGAAATATTAGGACCTTTACTAGAAGAATTTGTTTCGACATTTCCAAATAAAGTGCTTTATTTTGTGTTTTACCTTTAAATTCCACACTAACTTTCACACTACTCTCTGATTTCCATAAGCACTTGTTCCTTCCATCTGCAATTCTGTATGACTTCCTACCTTCATATATTGCTAGTATCTCTCTCAATTTCCTTGCTTCCTAAACAAAGACTTCACAGAACACTAATGAGTCATTTGCAAAGAACAATTGGGATACTAATGGCCCTTCCTTGCAAATTTGTAAGCCTGCCACTTTCTTTTCTTTC
Organism: Mitragyna speciosa; assembly: GCA_024721245.1. NCBI lineage: Eukaryota > Viridiplantae > Streptophyta > Magnoliopsida > Gentianales > Rubiaceae > Mitragyna > Mitragyna speciosa. Next base: position 820,809 of record CM045565.1, read on the forward strand.
ATTGTCTGTCAAATTAGACTAAGGAAAATATAAGGCAACGAAGGGTTGTCGCGCCCCATTTTTCAAGAGTGAGAAGAAAGCGGAAAAGGAGAGTAATTTTTGTAAAAATGATGGTTTTAAGAAAATAATTTTTTATTGAAAAAAAGAAAATGGCCTAAAATGGGACTTTGAAAATGTGATGGTTTTGGGCCCAAAAAGTAAAGTCTAAAAAGGATTTTTTTAAGAAAAAATGAATCACCACTTGGTACTGAGTTTTGGTGTACTAAGTCGCTAGAAAAAAATTTAATGGAAAAAGTAAGGAAAACAATAACAAAACCTTTTAGAAAATATTGTTTTATGAAAAAAGAGCAAGAAAAGTGAGAAAACCCTTTTTAAACGACTCCAGATCTTTGAAAACGAGAGAAATGAGTTCGAGAGTCACAGTTGAAGAAAGGGAAAGCAAAGGCTTGCACCTAAGGCACCTTTTCAACCTAGCCGAAATTAATTGTGAGGTTTAGTCTAGGTTTTCCTAATGTAACCTTAAAACGCATCGTATTTTGGATGTGCTACGTGAATGCAAAATCCTAAACCTAAAAAATGGATATCGAGAAAATAAAATGTCCTTTCAAGGTTTAATTGGATTTAACGCATGAATTGGGTAACCCAAAATGAGATCTCGAAGGAGTCACAATTATACAAAAATAAAATACAAAAGCAAAAAATAAAATATAGATATAGATATAAGTGACCAAGTAAAAGGAATGCAACATGACGAGTACGAAGGACTAGACTCTTGACATAATGTTCCTTTGTATAGACTGTAGATAGCGCGCTAAGGCTATTATAGCCGTACTCTCTAATTTTTCGTGTTCGAAGGTTGACTCTTCCTAACCTAAGCAAGCAAGTGACCTAAAAATTCTATATGAAATGCAATCTAAGTGTCATGCATTATACATATATGGGGATAAAGAAAAAATAGGGAAAAATACCATGCGAATGGAAAAAATTCTAAAATAGGAGAAATGCATGAAAATGCCATGAAATTGCATACAATTGATCAAGCTACATGTGATACAACTAGGGGTTTAGCGTTAGACTAGCTTGTATCTATAAACCCTTACTAGCGTTAGACTAGCGAGGAAACGAGAAGACCACAACTAGCATTGGACAGGTGTGGTGACGTCACAAAAAAATATGAATAAAAGCATAATAAAAATAAATAAACACATTAAAACACATAGATCACACAGGAGCACGTACCACATAAACATAATACTTTAGATGCAAAATCCTAAGGAAAGTGATTAAACACATAAGCACATGGCGCATGAAAGATGCATAACCCGTGGAGCCCTATCTATTACATCAGGGAGCCTAACTACAATATAAATGGAAGAAAAAGAAAAGAAAGTAACCTTTATAACTTATCTATTAAATTAACTATCCAAAATACAAATTATTACTTGATATAAGAAAAAATTATAATCTATCTATTACATTGACTATCTAAATACAAAATTTGCTAAAAATATATATATCTATTTCATTTTTCCCAAATAATTAAAAATTAAAATTGAATTGATAAATAAAAATAAGATTAACAAATACTAAAATCAAATAAAATGAAAGCAACACGTAAAACACGTAATAAAAGCGCAAAAGATCACATAAGGAAATTAAAAGGTAGTGAAGATTACCTCCTTTTTTAAAATGCAGTACTAATATGATATTCGCTCACTATACTATGGATATTATAGGCAAATATACCTATCGTTTCATAGTATAATGGATAGCGAGTAATGAGTGTCGTTCCCTCAAAGACTACAAGTACTAGTAATAACTCTTATTTTATTATTTAACCTAGCCAATGAATGATGGTTTAACTAAAAATTTAACTAAATACTCTAAATGAATGCAATAGAATCAACTAACGAAACAAGGAAAGAAATAAGGAAACTAGCAATTAACTTAAGCAAGTCCCAGATAGAGAATCCCCCTAACCTTTGTTATTATGCTTCAATTCATGATTAATGGACTGCTCAAATTACCTTGACTCTAGAATCCCTTAATTATGTTCTATTTTTTCTCAATTATAGAACTCTATGGACTCTAAATCAAAACCCCAAGAGGATGCTTCACAATTCTATGGACTCTATTATTTTTGGTTAGGTTTGAATCTAACCGAGGAAACCTATGTGATCCTATTTCTAGCGATCCATGTAGGTCTCTTTATTTATGAGATGATCTTAGCCAATTAAGTGATTTCTCAATCTACTTAATTGAAATCAATGATTGAATAAGTCACGCGTAAAACCCAATTCAATTAATCAAAACAAACCCATAAATAAATAAAGTAAAAAGAGAAGTTTCCCATTAAACAATGAACTCAAAACATAATAATAGTCTTAGGGTTCAACCCACCTAGGTCTTAAAACAATATACTCCATAACTAGTAAAGAAGATTTAACAAACAATAAAGAGAAAATTGAAGAACTCATTCTCATGTATGCTCTTGAACTTCTCCTTTGATTGTTGCAGTATTCTTCCCTTTGTCGCTGCAATTTCCCTTTGCTTTGAGCACTTGAACGAGTTACTCTACAAAAAATGGTGTGTAAGTGCATGTTAAAGAGTCTAGACTATCTATTATAAGTTTATGTGTTGCCCTAGAGTCCTCACAGAGAGCTACTGCTTTGTTAGAGAGATATCTTTGTTAAAATTTGGAAGTTTTGCCTCAAAACGAAGTTTCTACCCATATTTGCGCCTCTATCCAAGCACGGATTCGGGGCGCGGATAGGGGCAAAATGTTTCTCCCATTCTTTCTTCTTTCGAATAACTTTCTGTCCCTATCCACGCGCGGATTCGCGACACGGATAGAGACAGAATGTAACTTCTCTTTTTTTCCTCTTTACCAAAGTTTCTGCTCCTAACCGTGCCCATTATCTGCATGCGGGTTCATGGTGTAGGGGCAGGAGGAATTTTTCTCCTCCTTTTTGTCTCCCAAATGGATTCTTAGCCTTACCTCGTCCTTTGCCTCAATCCAACTATCGATAATTATGCCATGATCACTCGGATGAGTCCAGTTTGACAAGGAAGAGTGAAAACCCCTACAAAATCACCAAATTAGAGAAAAATGAATAAAGATCACACACTTTAAACACTTGACACAAAACAAAGGAAAATTGACGAATAAATAAAGAAATTATACTTAAAAACCCTCTTAACCTAGCCTAAACACTACTAAATATTAGACTACTTTGGAAATTATCATAATAATAACAAAATGAGCAAACATGTCAAGGCATCACTATTTTGTATAAATAAAGCATGAAAAATATAAATAGCAACACACTGGGGGTGACACATAAATCCTAGCAAATCACGGGGCACATTACAAATTCTAACAAACGAAAGGTTAGAAATGAAAATGCAAACAAACATATGGGTAAAATCGTAATTTCTAACAAGTTAAAGGGGAATAATTAATTATAGCAAGTTAGCGGAAGCAAAAATATAATTTCAGCAAGTACAGGGTACAAAATGTAAATTCCAGCAATGTTAGTGGGGGTAAAATATAAATTATAGCAAGTTTATGAGGCTAATCATAAATTACAACAAACTAAGGAGGGTAAAATTGTGAGGTGCAGGACTTAATTGAAAAGAAATTAAAATTCCAGGGTTGATTTACAAGTAATAAAGACTTAAATGTAAACAAATAAAAAGTTCAGGGGCGTTATTAACACCACTTAAAAATCAAAGGCTAATATGTGTTGCTAAAATGTAAATACACCTTTTATATTAAAATCAATTTTTATAAAAATCCTAAAAAATCTAAAATATCCAAACACCCCTCAAAATAACCAAACCGATTCTAAATTCATAATCCCTAAATCCCAATTCTGCAACCCAAAATTTTCCCAAAATCAAACCTCCCAAATCCCTAAATCTAAGCCTAACCATCATGAATTAAACAAGCATTTATACAAAATCTCACTAATTATTAATTATACAAAAGAAATTGATGCAGTAGCTAAGATCCTCACCTATGTTCAGAGGCAGCAGAGTTGATGCGAGTGTGGCTTCGATGGCTTTGAGATCGTGGCAGTGGTGATCGAAGGTTGAAAAAGCTATTGTTCTGGTGATAGATGAAGGGTGAAGCTGAGGATGGTGGAGATGAACTTGGTTGCAGTTGGTAGAGGTTCGCGACAATGTTGGATTATGGTGGTTGCGCGATTAGTGGTTGATAGGAGTGATAGTTGTGGTGGTTTTGTGCGATGATTGATTTATGGTTGTGATGGCTAGTCTTGGTGGGTTTTGTTGGTGGTGTTGTGGTGAGTTGCATGGCTATTTTGGGAATGAAGTGGTGGAAGTTGGGCTTGTCCGTGGAGTTGATTGTGAAGTGGGGGTGCAACGGTGGATGGAGGTGGTTAAATTGGGTAGCTATGGGATAGTTCATGGCGAATTAGTGCCACTTGGCATAATTAGACTGTTTTTGCTATCATGTGAATCTTTGTGTGTATTTTTGTATGAATCTGTGTTATTGTGCGTGAAACTATAAGTGTGCAGTGCTATTGTGTGTGAATCTATATGATAGGCAGTGATGGTAGCTGTGGTTGTCTTGTTGGCGTTTGCGTAAACTATGGAGGAGATATGATAATGATGGAAGATGACAACAGCGCATTGTTGTGGAGACGATGGCGGTGTGATTGAGCAATGGTGAAGTCGTGACTGAGTTTTGAGTCTCTGTGTGTGACTGTATGTGTTTGTAACGATGTGTGTAAAACTATCTATTGTTTAAAGTCTCTGTCTGCTACCCTAGGGATGCGTACATTATATATCAGAAAAAATAAAAAGCCTAAAACCTTCTTGGCCCAACCCATTAGAAAAATAACAAATGCAAGTCCCGGTTTGCTAGAACGAAATGAAATGCGAAGCCTGGTTTGCCAGATTTGAAAAAGTAAACATGAACACGCCCAGTTTGCTGGATGAATGCAAATCTTAGTTTGCCAGGATGAATGAAATGCAAATCCTAGTTTTCCAAACTTAGAAAAAATAAGCATGAATACACCTAGTTTGCTAGACGAATCAAATCCCGATTTGCCAGGACGAAATGAAATGCGAAGTCTGGTTTGCCAAACTTTGAAAAGTAAACGTGAAAACACCCTATTTGATGGACAAATGCAAGTTCCGATTTGCTATGATGAAATGCAATGCGAAGTCTAGTTTGCCAAACTTGGAAAAGCAAAAGTGAAAACACGCAATTTGCTGGACGAATTCAAATCCTAGTTTGTCAAGACGAATGAAATGCGAAATCTAGTTTGCTAGACTTGGATAAAATAAACATGAACACACCCTATTTGCTAGATGAATGCAAATCTCGGTTTACTAGGATGAAATAAAATGCGAAGATTACTTTGCCAGACTTTAAAAAGTAAATGTGAAAATGCCCAGTTTGCTAGACGAGTGCAAGCCCCGGTTTGCCAAGATGAATGAAATGCGAAGTGATAAGTGATAAATTTTCCAATATTATTATATGCTTTATTATATATTTTTTTGTGTTTTAGTAGAATTATAGTAATTTTGGCTTCAAATGACTTATTTTCCAACAATTAGGGTTTTCTACTAAAATTTGGGTTTTAAGGCTAAATTGTTATTTTGAGCAATTTAATGCACAATTTTTGTATACTTTTTCAGATTCATCATACTTAATTTCAATTTGGATCAATTGAAGTCAAAGTGGATCAAAATCAAAGTAGATTCAAGTGATTAAGTTGGTTGAACAATTGGAGAATTATTGAAGAATTAATTCTGCAAAAATTTAAAAAATTGAAAAACTCAGCAAAAGTATGTGGAAATGCATGAAAAAAGTCTTAAACACATGGAATGCCAGCTCAAAAATTTCGAAATCAAGTGGTCCCCTTTATTTGGGATCCGCAAGTCATCCACCAGCAAATTATACCAGCCGATCGCCACTGCCTTTCAAAATTCGGCTGTTTCAACTTGCTCTATCTTCTAGCTATTTTTGTAGACTTTTCAGTTGAAGACAAGGTTTTGCAAGTTGTAGATTTCATTGAACACACAATTGAAGACTTTTATGCCATTTTGGATTATCAAGAAGTCATAATTTCATGCATTGAATGTAATTGCAAGTTGGAAAATGACTTGTAGGATCTTTGTCTATCAATAGAAGTCAATTGTAAAGAGTTTAAGACATATCAAGATGGAATATTTGTTGAGAATTGCTAGAATTATCTTAGTTTCATAATAGGAATATTGTGTTCTTGAGAGAAACTCTTGTTGAAATAATCTTGTAGCAACTCTTTTGGAAGTAATATAAGTTCTTGAAGCCATTTTTCAATTATACAAGCTATGCATAACTTTGTATCTTTGATTTATATTGATTGCTATGACTACTTGTATTCAAATCGCATTTTGATTTTTTTTTTTTTGAGGAAAAAACATAACATTTCATTACCTTTAATTTGAAATTACAGCATTCAGTACAGATATTGGAAAATCAGAAAACATGATACATTGATCATTGACAAGGAGACTAATTTTTACAGCTTCATGTCCAGCCATGTTGTTCCTTCAATTGCATAATGAACAGTCACATCTGGGAAAAGTTTAGGGTACAACAGAGGCCATCAAACTTTTGCAAATTTTCAAATCATGCATCAAACTATTTTTTGCCTCAATCAGGCCATCTAACTTTCTAATCGCTCTAATTAGCCCATTTTGTCAATTTATCAGTTAAAATGGATAGCACATGCCATTACCAAGGACGAAATGGATATTTTTGCACTGAGTCTTCTTCTTTAATACAGCTAATTGTCCTCCCAACTCAGTCGACCAAAACTTTCATAAACCCTAAAATTTTTTTCTCCAAATTTCGCAATGTCAAGAAAACAAGTTCCAATTCTTTTAAATTGCCACTATGGAATGCAATGTACAATGAAGACTTCTTGGACACCTTGGAATCCAGGAAGAAGATATGGTGTTTGCAGCATTGATGAGGTAAGAAGATGTTTTTTGAAAAGAAATTGTATTAATGTGAATGCAAGGTTTATGTTTAAAAAGGTGAAAAAATTGCAGCAACGAGCCAAAGAAATCATACTTGGGTTGTTAAGAAGAATCAATCGAACGGAATCAGAATTGGAAAGTGCTAATGAGAGATCAAGAAGACTTGAAAAAAAGGTGGAGAAATTGGAGGGCAAAGTGATGAAATTGAGTGAAAAATTTCGGGTTGGTAAAAATAGAGAAAAAATGTTGTGCATGGCTCTTTTAGGAAGTTGGATATTGTTAGTATCAATTGTAATAGGGAATGGCCAGTTTGTTGTTGGTAATGAACGGCCATTGCAAATTTGTGGTTCTCGAATGCAGGATTGTTATTGAATGTGCAACTTATCTATATTAATGTAATCTCTTTGCAAATTATTAAATTGCAGTTATGGAATCCCTTTGCTTAGTGTCTAATAACAGTTGGTGTTGTTATTCTAAAACTTATTTGCACAATTGTTTTGTGTTAATATAGTATTGTTATTTTCTAACTTACTTACCGATAAATCAGCTGGAGTTGTTATACAGTTGGTTAAATGTATAGAATGGCCAGTTGACTTGCACGTATGGCTGGAAAAATGGAAAATGCAGCAACTGCATTCCTCTGCTTAGTCACAAATTGCAGTTGCTGCTTTGATGCTAAAACCATTTAAAAAGCTGGTTAGTCTTCACATTAGAATTATTTAAGGCACAATGCACAGCTGTACACAATTTTGAATTATTTAAAGCACAAGAAATATACACTATATTGATGCTGGAAAAGGAATACACTATATAAAAGAAAGAAATTAAGGTTCTAGATTCATTCAAATAAAATGGTTCATTGACATTAGAATCAACAGTCACTTTGCTACCAATAACCTCATTTGGCATTGTGAGTACAATTACAAAATGAATGCCAATGACAAAAACGGTTACTTCCAACTGGCAATAGAGCTCTAACCAGCAAAATCAACTAGTCTATATGGTCAAAAGCTACAAATCTACTAGTTTTTACATTGTCTTCTTTCTTCCTTGGATGTTTTGCCTTCTGTTGCCCCAACCATAGAGTGGTGTATCTTCTCCCAACCAAGCATAGTGAAAATCCAGCATGGGAGACATGTTCTTAGCTGTCTTATGAGCATCACTTTGACTAACTGCTCTCGTAACAATATGTGATCCTTCAACTGCAGCAGTAAGTGCAATAGGTTGTGAATAAATTGGGCTTGCTATAGGAGAATGTCTTGGTACCTGTGTAACAGATATATGCATCAATGTTGAGAATAATTATACTCTAATATGACAAAATAAAAATAAAAAAATAGTTGTGCAAGAGTTTTCTTAGGTGTCCTTTTTCTCTTGGGAATTGTAGATGTGGCCTCAACAGATTTTTGTGAAGAAACAACAGGACTTCTAGGCATTGAACTCGGTCCCTTGCATGTGGATTTGTTGTGGCCTGCTCCTTTGCATAAGCTACAATGCATTACAACTTGCTTCTTAAAATTTTTTCCCCATGGTTTTGACTCTCAGTTACATCCCTTTTTTCTTGCTTTCCTTGGTCTACTAGGTTGCATTTGTGGGATTGGTGGGTCCAAAACAAGATGATCAATAGGTATCCACTCTGCCATTCCATTGATAGGCTGCAACAAATGTCCATATAAAGTTGCATATGTCTCTAGGATGTAGCACTTGTCACCAATACATAAGGATCAAAGCCTTTCTTGTAAATTGATATGATAGAGTGAACACAAGGAATTCCACTCAACTGTCACAGTCCACAACTGCATGTCATTGCATTCATGTTAGCAACAAATTGTTGCTTACCAAGTCCCTTAATTTGATAAGCACAATCTCCATTCCAAATTGGCTTCCAAGCACTAGCTGCAACCACACGCTTGTCAATTATGTCTCTAATTCTGGGACATGTTGGTTGAGGATATTTCAAAATTGCACTTCTCATCTCTTGAATCCTTTACATTAGTTTCTCTCTAATTGTCTCCAACATAGAAATTACGGACATTTCTCTTGCTTATAGAATAAAACTGTTAAACAACTCACAGAGGTTATTAACAAGTATATCAAATTTGGTGTGGTATGAAAAATAAGCCTTACATCAATGTTGTAATGATTTGGCCTTTTTCACCCAAGCACGAGCTTCTTTGTCATAAGCCTCCAACTCATCTAAAGCTACAGCTTGTTGCTGAATTGTTTTACTAGCAACAATCTTCCACAGCAATGTTTTCAATGCTTTGCCTAGGTGCTTCTTCTTGAAGTTTGTGTAGTACTTGTGTGGAGAATTAGGCAGAACCTTAGCAAATACAGCATCCAACCCCTGCAAATTTTTTGTAGATTTTAGCTAGTAAATTTTGTGTATAAAACACAAAGTCAAATCTTAAGCTTAAATTACCTTTTGCTGATCAGAAATGAACGACCAATAAACTAGTTGTCAATATTCAAATCTTGTTTGAGAAGCTCTAAAAATCACAACCACTACTCTGTTGCCTCCCTCTCAACAACAACATAGGCAATTGGCCAAAAACCATTATTAACATCAATACCAATTGCTGTGAGTAGCTATCCTGGAGATGGCCCTTTTAAGTGGCATCCATCAACTCCAATGATGGGTCTACATATCTCTGAAATCTTGGATTGCTGTCATTCTCCTTTGGAGTGAATTCAATTTTGGTGATTGTATTTGGATGTATTCTCTCTAACTCCACACAACACTCCCATAGCTTTGCATATTCTGCTTCGTATGACCCATTAATCACTGAAACAGCCTTTGCTCGAGCTCTATATGCCTTAGACTTACTAATTTCAGCATGATAGTCCTTATCTATGGTTTGTCTCAATTCAGCTGCTGGCATATTTTTATTGGATTTTATTCTCTCCATGTACCTTTTAGCCACCCAATCTGCAATCATGAATTTATTCTTCCAAGCATGTGTGCAGTTGGTGTGTTCTAAATTCATTGACTTAACTACAAGGTCATGAGGTCCAACTGACTTATTAATTGAAGCATAAAGAAACACTTGCATGGTTCCTTGCAAATTGCCCTCATTCTATGTGCCTCATTTGTATAAAATCTAATAGGTTAGCCATTAGATATAGAATAACTTTTTATAGCTTCCTTAAATTCTTCAAATGTTGTAAATTTCATTCCCAACTTGATTTCTTGCTCTTTTACATCTTTTTCTAGATTAAAATCTGTATACTTAACACCTTCTCTAACATTTTCATCATCTAAGGAGTCATAATTGCTATGAAGCTCCTCATTCAACCCATCATCATCAAACACATGCATGCATTCTCCATCTTCAGGGGTTGACTTATCTATAGTATTTTGTTGACCTTGATCTCCACCTAGACCTCTATCCACATATGCATCAAAAAGGTCATCATCATTGCCATAATCCTCACTCATTATCTACAAGTCTGTCACCATCATTACCTAGTCTAGTGTTAGACTAGCCCTTTCTAGGAATTTTTCACTAGCATTGGACTAGCGGGGAAGCAAGAGAACCACAACTAGCATTGGATTAGTATGGTAACGGAATAACAAGACTGATAGAACATGAATTAAAATAGAAAAACATAAATTAAAAGCAAATAAGCATATAAAGACATATAAAAGTATGTAGGAGCACATCACACGTAAACATGATATCTAGATGCAAAAATCCTAAAAAAAGTAGTAAAATATATAAGCACATAAGCACACAAAAGCACATAAGCCCTAACTATTACACCGGGGAGATTAGCTACAATTTTAGGGAAAAAAAAAAGTAAAAATGACCTATTTATTACACTTACTATCTAAATAAAAAATTTTTGCTAAAAATATAAGAAATTTAATCTAACTATCACATTGGCTATCTAAATACAAAATATATGTAATAAAAATAGGAAAACTTAACCATTTATTACATTCTCGCCAAATAATGAAATTCAAGACTAAATAGCATGAAGTAAATAAATACGCAAAAATCATGTAAAAATAAGAAACATATGAAGAAGAATGCATAAAAGATCACATAAGAGCACGTTGGAAAATATAGAGGAGAAATTAAAAAAAAAGTAGCGAAAATACCTCTTTTCGAAGATCCAGTACTAATGCTTAAAAATACAAGTAAATACGTCAAGATATCACAATATAAATGAGTAAATATAAAGCACAAGCAAAACTGGAGGTAAAATGTAAACTCTAGTAACTAAGGGGACTAAAAATAAATTTCTACAAAGCTTAAGGGACAAAAATTGAAAATTCACATAAGCTCAGTCAACAGATCGGCTCGAGCTCAAGTTGACCGAGCTCGAGCCCGATCTTGAGTAGCTCGTGAGCTTTACGAACCGAGTTCCGATATACAAGTATTCGACTCGAAAAGCTCAACGAGCTTTTCAAGCTCGTAAATATAACTATTATTGTTTATAATATAGGTGATATTACCAAAATACTTATACACTTTAAAAAAATTACATATTTTACCATTTAAGTCTTGAAATATTAGCTGGGCATTTTAGTATTTTAAATTTGCAAATTAAAGAAAAAAAAAGCAAAAATTCCAAATACCCAATCTTTTATCCCAATTTCCCATTCGGTTATTTTGATCTCCCCAAAACCGAATGAACCCATTTTGCCATTCCAATCTTCTGCTTCAAATTCTCACTGTCAACCAGCCCCCTTCTCTTCAAAGTTCTGGCCATCCATCATCCTCAAAAGCTCCGACAGTGCTTCCTTTACAAAAGCTTCCTTGGATGGCTATTGGATTTTTTATTTATTTGCTTTCTTTGAGAGATCAATTTGGGTTTCAGATCTGGTTGCTATGGTAAGGGAGACGTTAACGGCGGTAGAAGAAGATGAAGCACTGGTGGTGAAATAATGGTGGTTGTGAAGTGGTGGTGGTGGAGGAAGTATTATTGTTGTTGTTTGGTGGATTGTTTACAGTGAATTGCATATTAGATGTGGGTTGGGGGAACGGGTTTGGGGTAGTCTAAGAATTTTGTTGGTGGGTTCTTTGGTTAAGTAGATGATCTTTCTTTGGTTCAGTTGATGATCTTTCTTTTTTTCATTTTTTTAATGATTGGTATTGATCATGATTAAGTTCAACCTCTCCTTCATCCCACTCCTCTTGTTTTTGTTAGAGAGAATGGAAGGGGAAGGGTAAAGCTCGATTCGAGTTTGAGATTGAACTCAAACACAACACTTGCGAGCGAGTTTGAGTCAAGCTCAAATTCATCTAACTTTATAACGTGTCGAACTCGAGTAGCATTTCTGATACTCGATCAATCTCGAGCTTAATAAATTATTTTGAGTTCGAGTTCAAGTGGGTCAATATTCGGGCTCGACTCAACTCGTTTATACTCCTACTAAATACAAAATATGTTTAATAAAAATAGTAAAATCTAACCATCTATTACATTCTCACCAAATAATGAAATTTGAGACTAAATAGCATGAAATAAATAAATACGCAAAAAGCATGTAAAAATAAGAAAAATATGAAGAAAAATGCATAAAAGATCATATAGGAGCACATTGGAGCACATAAAGGAGCAATTAAAAAAAAGTAACGAAAATACCTCTTTTCGAAAATCCGGTACTAATGCTTAAAAATACAAATAAACACATCAAGATATCGCAATATAAATAAGTACATATGAAGCACTAGCAAAATTGGAGGTAAAATATAAACTCTAGTAACTAAGGGGACTAAAAATAAATTTTTACAAAGCTTAAGGGACAAAAATTGAAAATTCGCATAAGTCTAAGGGAGTAGAGATGTAAAATTAAACTAAATTGGGGATTGAAGCACTAAATTCTAGCAAGCATAGGGGTAAAAATATAAATTCCAGCAATTAAGGGGCGCAAATGTAAATTCAAGCAACTAATGGGGGTTAATTGAATTTTCTAACAACTCAAAAAGGCTAAATTGAAATTTCCAGCAATATGTGGACAATAATATGCACAAATATGGGCAAATCTGGAAAGGATTAAGGGCTAGAGGGGTTAACGGCATGATGTGTAAATTCCAGAACAACGAATAGAGAAAAATGAACTTCTGAAACAAAACTATATTAATAAACCGAATGAACTTAATTAGAACAAGTAATTTATGAAAAACTGATCAAAAGTTAACTAAACTAATAAATACAAGAAATGCACACAATGTTGGACCCACCCCAATTCTTAATGGGTTTCTTTTTTTTCTTTTTTTCTTTTCTTTATCTTTTCTCTCATCTTCTCTCTCGTCTATTGCTCCATGTCTGTCTCTTTCTCTCGTTTTTTTCTTTTTCCTTTTGATCTACTCCATTATCCTCTCTTCTGTCTCTTTCTGTTTCCCATTTCCCGTTCTCTGTTCTCACTGCTTCTCTTTCTCTTTTTCTCTCCCCTTCTCTTCTATCACTCTCCTTCACCAAGAAATCCCAAATTTCATTTCCCTCTCTCACTTTCCACCTCCCTGTTCTCTCTCTCTCTCTCTCTCTCTCTCTCTCTCTCTCTTTTTAGTTCTCGTACTCTCTTTCTCTCCTCTAACTGACTCTTTTTTTCTATTCTTCTTCTCTCTCACACTCTCTTTCTTCTGGTCTCTTGCTTCTCCCTCGTACTTTTTCTCTCTCAATATGCTTTTCCTTTTCACTGCTCCCTCCTCTCTTTGTTTTGTCTCTCTATCTCACCATCTCTCTAATCATCCCCTCTTAAACCACAGAACACCAGAACTCATATTTCCAAACTAATTACTTCTTCAAATAAAGGGAAAGGGTAACTCGATGGTCGGAGACATGAATGTTGATTGTTGGTGGTTTTATGATATTGCAGTGCTTGGGGAAGGCATGTGTATATTGCTATGTGAAATTGGGAGGTGGCAAATGATGAGACTAAGGGGGGTGGTGGAGAATTTAGGCTTGATAATTTTTGGCTAAGGTGAGGTAATGGTTCTTGGGTAGCCTGGTGGAGGCTTTGATGGTGCTGGGTTTGCTTTGTTGATGAAAGGGGCGAAGGTACGGTGATTTTGTGACTATTTTGTTGATGACGATGGTAGTGAATAGAGTCAATGGTGATGGAGATTAGGCAGTTATTTGAGCTCTTTTTCTGTGGTTGTTTGGTTGTTTGGAGGTGGAGTAGGGGGCTGATTGCATATGATTTTGGGTCTGGCTTTGGGGTTGTTTTTAACTTTGCAGGTTCGTCCATGGTGATGGAAATTGATGACTGCTAGGTAGTTTTGTTGTCATCCCTTTTTGCTTTGTAGGTAATAGGGTTGATTGAAGTTTGGGTGATAGCAGGGAAGGTGGAGATAGGCGACTAGGCTGTGGGGATGATTTGGGTAAGTGTTGGGCTATGGCAATTTGGAGGCTGCAAGTAGTTTAGGAATCTTTTTTGGTGGAAATTGAAGGTATAAACGAAGACTATGGTTGGCGATTATGGGTTTGTGATGGCTCAATTGATATTGGGGTGGATTATTGGGGCAGTTGATTTTGAGTGGTTAGTGACTAATTTTGGTGATTTGGGCTATGAGATGGGGCTGTTTACAATGACATCTTAGGTTATGGTGATGGTTGTTTATGGTGGTTTTTCTGATGGTTTTAAGGGATGTTGCGGGGAACTGTTAGTGGATTACGATGGGTGAGGCTTTGTTTATGGTGGTTTTTGACAGTTGGGTTTGTGATTGTAGTCTTGTGGTAGTTTTAAGGGTTGGGTGGGCCTGGTGATTGGTAGAGGATGGTGGTGGGAGAAGTTGTGAGGGTTAGTGAAGGCTTGGTTAAGAAAGGGTTAAATGGTGATAGGATGATGGTTGCAGAGAAAGAAAGGGAAGAGGGGATGAAGGTTACGCCGGATGTAAACGATGGAGGGAGAAGAGAAATAGAACCCAGAAAATAAAATGAACCAGAAATGAAAACAAAACTAGAACAAGAAAACCCCAAAAAATAAAATCAACCAAGCAAACAAGAATTTAATTTCATATTTCTCTCTTGATCCTAGAAAACTGTAAAAGAACCATGAAATTTAAGATGCTACCAGGTAATCCTGCTAAAGTGATGATGAACAGTAGTCAGAAATTGAAGTGGTGATGAACGAAAACTCCCAAATTGAAGATGACGGAACAATGTGTGTAGTGTGTGTTTTTTTATTTTTTATTTTGGTAAAAATTGTATGTTTAGGGTTTTTCTTCTTCTCTTGATTTTTTTTCCTTTTAATCCCAAAATGGGCTATTTATTGTGCAAGATAGTCTTGTCCTCCAAAAAATGGGTGCAAATGACTAAAATGTCTCTAGCAATAAAATCTTCATTTATCTTAAAAATAATTTTTTAACACCAAAAAAATAAAATTAAAACAAAAAATATCTTTTTTTTTTCTAAAAACACCCAAAGAGTGAAAAAATAAAAAATAAAAATAATAAATTTTATTAAATCACAAAAAATTTCAATCAAAATACATTTGTGTGTAAAATAACCGTTTTACCCTGGAATATGGTATTTTTAGAAAAAATGGCAATTGACCTAAAAAATGGCCAAAAGTTAAAAATAGGCTTAAAAACCCAAAAAAATGAATTTATAACAAAAAATTTGGCAAAATCGGCAATCAAAAGGTGAAATGACTATTTTTCTTTTTATGACAAAATATACAAAAAAAATAGCTATTGGCCTCAAAAAATTACCAAAAATAAAAAATAAGCTTAAAAACCCTAGAAAATAAATTTATGACTCAAAAATTGGTGAAAAATACATTCGGAATGTGAAATGACTATTTTCTCCCTAAATGCAATATTTACAGAAAAATAGCAATTGTTCCCGAAAAATTAAAAAAATTTAGAAACATGCTTAAAAGCCTAAAAAATAAATTTGGGACTTGAAATGAGCAAAAATGGTGTTTGCAAGGTGAAATGACTATTTTGCCCCTCTGCTGACAAAATATTAAAAAAATACCAGTTAAACTCGAAAAATCACAAAATTTAAGAAACATGTATAAAAACACAAAATGTACATTTAAAACTTCAACACTAATGAAAAAATATTTGCATGCTGAAGATTACTGTTTTACCCCCGGGAATAGTTGACTTTGCCTTTTTTATCCAAAAATCAAAATTTGACTCCAAAAATAAAAAAATACCCCCAATGTTGGAAAAATAAACGGTGTGTTAAAATTTAGTGTCTACACTTACAATTATAAACTCTTTGAAAGTAAAATAAGAAAAAATAAGAAGAACATATTCGGTGATCAAAATACACCATGTGACAATATCAAATTGTGTACCATTACCAATAATAATTAAATTGCACCAGAAGTAAAGAGATGACTCTCATACTTGTACAGTGAGATATAATTGGCAATGGTACAAATGTCATAATTATCATCTAAAATTTTCCCAAAGGTAGGCGAGCAATATTATATCAAATATCAAGTCAATATTTACCAAACCAAAAAGATTGATTGATTTACCAATTGATTTCGAATTAATTTTGAAAATTCAAAATTAGTAATTTGGTAAATCAGTCAGTATTTGGTTATATATTGAGCTCAAAGGTTGAATGCAATCGGTATTTGAGAAGAGGAAGTTTCAAATCGATCGATTTTAAATTTAATTAAATAAGTTTTTAAACTTTGATCTATTAAAAGCTATACATAATTATGAATAATAACTTATAGAGATTACAAAACATATTTACAAGTTTAAATATATGAACTTTTTTCAAAAAAATTATATATTTATAAGTACTTGTATTTTTATTTAATAAAATATGTAATATTTGCATTATTATCAATTATCAAATGCAATTATTTAATGTATAATGAAAAATTTATGCTAATATAGTGTATCAACTACTTAAAAAATTACACTTGTAAATTTCTTCTTTTTAATCCCATTCATGAGGGGCCTTTTGTTGATTAATGGTAGTTGATTGATTATTATTTGATTAGATAATGCTTCTTGGGCATAATAATAATTTGTTAGTGTTGGTGTATAGTTACTAGGCCAAATCTTTAGTTTAATCCAACAATCTAATTCAGTAATTTTGTAAATACGAAGTTTTTGTTACCAAATTCTAATTTTGAAATCGAATTTAGTAATTTTAAATTTGAAATCAAAATTAGTTGGTATTTTTCTAAGCAAAATTATTTAATCTAGGTCTGTTGGTTGGACAGAGATTACTTTTTGAAAAATATTTTTAGAACTTTGTTTACCATACACTGGACACTATTTTTCTATGTAAAATCTTTTCAAATTTTCCTCCTTCTGGCTGAAAAAAAAAATTACAAGCTAAATGAGTGGAAGTTATTTTTCAAAAAGCTCAATAGTGATATTAAATTTTAATCATCTAATTTTCAACTTTCATTTACCAATCTAATTTTTTATTTTAATCCTTATCCACTCTTTTTCTCTTCATTTTTTTATATCAACATAATGTATCTGTAATTGTACATAGTTTGCCACTATATTATCATATAAATTAATTTTAGATGAAACAATCTCCACGTGACTAATGACTTTAGAATTACTTATATAAAAAATTATTACACAATATCATCTAAATATTGAAAATTATAGAAGTACTAACTTTTCCGTGTAATATGTTTTCCTATAAAAATACTTTCATGAAGAAAGTATCTTACACCTAACAAAACAGACCCCTAATTGAATTTTTTCTGACCTTATATCATGTTACCCATTTTCTTCCTAATATGGGCCTTGTCGACCATCGATCCTAATAGCTGGACGAGTCTAGTTTCTCTGGGCCACATGCACTAATTATCAGCCCTAACCTTCATTCTCTATCATTTCATCATCTAACAGTTGGTAGGAGTACTGAATTACATTGGTAAACACAAAATTTAGGATGGATTCGATGATTTCTACCTCACGGTTGGTAGGAGTATTGATGCATTATGTTTCAGCGCTTGAAGGAAGTGAAAATTTTGTTAGATGTGAGTAGTATTTACATCTAATTTGTTTTATTTTAATTTTAACAATGGTATTTACATTTAAATTGTTTTATTTAATTTTTTAAACTTATTGTAATATTTTTTTAATATTCAGTTATGAATGGGATTAAGGATTCAGTAGGACAAAATCTTCCTAAGGTATGTATTATTAATACCTGATTTTTTTTATAATTTTATTGTTGATTAGACAGAGAATGGCATGCGATAGTTGTTTTTTATTCAACACTCTCACTTCTTAAACAATGTTATCTATCCTTTAAATCAGGATGTTCGTGGTGATAAGGTTTTGATTACGATAAAGAAATACATGGAGCTATTCATCAAGTTTCCTCTTGATATGTTAGTTTGATATACATTCATTTTCTAGTGAAGAGGTTTAGGGTGTCTAATGAGTGGATAACTAAATCAAACTTTAATGGAGTGCAACTTTCTGCCTTACCATAATTGAGTATGCCCACCGTTAGGTGTGATGCTTCTTACAGAATTGAGTATGCCCATCATTAGGTGTGATACTTCTTGTTCTGCATATGAGGGAAGGGCTGGTTTTGGGGTGGCTTTTACCACACCACGTCATAACATGTTCGATATTGTTTGTGGGGAATTGTAGTACATCGGTCCGCTGTCATCTCTTATCCCTCAAGTTGTGATGGCTGAGCAGCATTGCCCTTTAACTTTTAAAAACATGGTTGCATATGAAGCCGTGCAGATTCCATTGTGCTAGCCTTTCCAACATGACCAAGTTGTACCTAAGGATCAAATTGTTGCTCTGATACCACCAATCACAACATGAATTCTTTAACTCGCGTGGCACTTAGACGATCGTGCTATGGAATACGCTAAATAAACCTTTGAGTGTGTAGAAAGAGATTTAGGAGCATTTTAAACAAAAGAGAGATTAGGAACTAGGAGAACACTTGAGCACACAAGAGAGTTTGGGAATGCTTGAGTTTGTATTTACTTCCGACTTGTTGGGTACAAATAAGGGGGATGACCTATTTATACTTGTTGACCTCCCAAAGTGTATGGCTACGATTAGTTCTCTAGATCTTTCTAGGCTACAAGAATCTAGATATTTTCATAGAATATTCTAGATACTAGCTATTCTCCTTTACATTAGCAATTCTCTAGAAAATCCTACAACTAGCAAGACTTTGGCTTTCTTACTAGCATATTCTAGAACTTTCTATCGCTTGATTAAATATCTCTACTCTAGAATATTCCTTGGCCAAATACTTTGTACCATTCTAGAGCTTTCTTGCATTCTTCCTACATAAGTTCTATCTTGTGCATTAGAGTCAAGTCGAGTCATTACATAATGTCTCCAAATTATCATCTGGGTCATGGGGCTATGTGCCATGACAAGTGAGAATGCAAAGAAGGAAAAGGCTTGGTGGAAAGGTGGATTATTTGTTTATTTTTTTACTTTTTATTTTCCTATTTATTTATTTATTATATATATATCTTTTTGGATGGGCGGGGAGAGGGTGGCTCTTAGAGGGAAGGATGAATATTTGTATTTCATGTGTGATGGATACAATACAATTAATCGCAACATAAAATATAATGCAAAGTTATGTAGTCTCCATGGTATAATGCTCTTTGCGAATGGGATTTCTTGTTAAAACCTTTATAGACAAACACTGATTTAGTTTTAAACTAAAAATCATTTATAGATTAATTGATCAAATTTGTGATTGGAAACCCATTTGCTTTGGTTGAATGCACAAATTGTTAGAAATCTCTGTATGATCAAGTATGTTACTTGGTCATTTGTGCAATGAGTCTCATAAAATTTATATGTCAAATATCTAAGCCAGTCTATAGAAGAAAAGTATTTGCACCAATAAATTACATAAATGGTTAGAAGTCATCTACATTATTTTTAACACGTACATTATTTTTAACATGTACAGTAAAATTTTGCAAAATTTTTGCATAAAGAACTTTCGAAACAATTTTAAACCATAAAGAAATAATCTAATTTTCAAGAAATACAAGGAAATTAAGGCAAATGTTTACTTAAAAAGCATGAGATAATAAAACATGATATTGGCATTGAAATGAAATCGTGTTAGGATGAATTAGAGTCAATCCCATTAATTAATTACCCAATCAACATGTTTCAAAGTAACATGGACATTCAATTTCACATAGCCTGGATCGTATCAAATTGTTGAGATCTCGAAAGAGCCTGAGCATCCAACCCCAATAAAGGTGGCAATGTTCAGAATTTACAGGGAAAAATGAAGGGCCAAATTCAAGTTCCCAAGTTCTTGAAATCAAAATATTGGCTGATATCATCAGCCTAATACTTAAAAAACTTGAAATAAATAATTGAGAATAATATAGTCTAGGGCCAAATTGATCTACCCAAAAACACAATGTGAGCAATATATTTCGAATTCCCCATAGGCGTCACCAATTGTAGAATCTTGAATTGATTTTCACAGATCAAATATGAACTTTGCCAACTCAGATAACCTGCAACACAAGAAAAATCAAAATATGCGGGGGCTTGTTCCCCAAAACCACTCCAATGCTTAAGTTAGTGAGGATTTTTTTAATGAGAGAGAGAGTTAAGGAAATGTAATTGTGTAAAGAGTAAAAACACAATCTGTGACAGCCCCACCTTACCCAGAGGCGCACCAAAGGACTTAGCGGACTGCCTGCCTGGCTCTCGCCAGGACTCAAATCCCGCACTCGCTCAATACATACACATAATTAATGCAAAATAAAACACATTCGTAAAGAAAGATATTCATAAAATTCATTTGAAGTACAAATATTACAAAATGTTTTACACACTAAAATTTACACCATATGTGCAAGAATAGCCTAAAAAAGTGGCTATTAAAATATACAAAACGAAACATGTACACTGTCCAAAATCAGCTTTTCCAGCTTTAGTATTTTTGGAAAACCTGGTTAAGGAAAACAAATGAACGGGATGAGCTATAATAGCTCAGTGAGTGCTCAAATCATGCAACCATACCAGTAAAATGTGATTTTGTTCAATAAAATATTTAACGAGTAAATAAACAACTTGTAAACAATTTAAATAACAAGTAGTCAATGGCGGATACGAGGCTCAACTACGGAAGCAAGCTTAACCGCAGAAGGAGCAAGCACTGATCATGTAACCAAGACGTTCAGACTAAGATAATAGCTCAGGTCTTTGCCAAGGAACATTCCAGTATAAACAAGCAAGACCCTAGCCACCATTCACCTTATAACCTCCAAACAAGCTACCACCTCCAGGAAGAAATTTCAACCTTGGAAGGGCCAACAAGCAAGATAGTTCAATCCGGAGTTGGCCTCTTAGAGCAATTCAACTCATTTTGGGAAAGAACAACACGCCCTACAACACCCAGCACCTTATATCCTCCCACGTGCAGCCGGGTTGATTATCCGTGAAGTAACGGTGAAGTTAGTCACGGAAGTCTCAATCACAAATAACACAAATAATAGTGAAAGCATATAACACATTGCAGAATAGATGCGATAAAGTACACATCTTTCCTCAAGTAACACATATCACTAGATAATCAAGTCAAGTATAACGTATCATTTTATGCATCAAAATAATGATGTCAAGTAGTACATGGCATTTCATGCATCATACACACATAAGAACACTCACCTGAAGCCTAAGAAAATATTTCGTAATATGATCGGGTCTCACTTTCGGATCCTGAAATTCAAAATAAATAATCGTATAAAAATCCTGACTAAAATCTAAGAAATTTCATAAGGAAATTCAAGAAATACCCCAAGTATTTCTAGGGTTAAGTTTCTAGGGTTTTGCTCAGAAAGGTTTAATTCACTAATAGCTAATCTACGAAAATTTCTGCACGCTTAAATCACTAAATTACAGCTTATAAAGTCTTAAATCATAGCCTAATTACTTTTATTTCCTAGGTTCTACCGAAATTTCAGCAGCACTTCCCCTATAATCGGACTAACTCAAAAATTTTA
Organism: Mitragyna speciosa; assembly: GCA_024721245.1. Taxonomy (NCBI): domain Eukaryota; kingdom Viridiplantae; phylum Streptophyta; class Magnoliopsida; order Gentianales; family Rubiaceae; genus Mitragyna; species Mitragyna speciosa. The sequence goes on from CM045565.1 coordinate 842,734, forward strand.
AACTTGCAAGAAAATGTCCAACAACCCAATTTCAAGTAGTTCTACTAATCTCACATCAAACTCAATTCAATTCTATTCAAATTCATCACAAAAACACCTAAACTACTCCAAGATTCTTCAATCAAATCACACTCAAATCATGATATTTCAAGTTTAAATCACTATCTACAAGCATACAAGTCCATAAGCCTCACATTCATGGAATAATACTTCATATTTCATGGCCAAAATCAATCATATTTAACAACAATAACATAGGTATAACTTCACAAAACTACACGTATACTTGAAAAAAAATAAGGAAAGTTGCATGGTGAATACCTTTAATAAGGCAAGATCTTTGCTTAGGAGGAAGATCAACTTAATTTCTATGGATGAAAAGTGATTAAATGGAAGGAAAATGCTCCAAGAAAATGAAAGAAAATGGAGAGAAAAGAGAGAAAGGGAAAATCGGCCAAGCTAAAGAAAAAGAGAGAAAAAGTGATTAAGTGAAGAAGAAAAGAAATAGAGAAAATTTGGACAACACTTGGACCAATCAAAGCAAGACAAGAACAAAGTAATCTTGACTTTCTTAACCATGGAAGACTACACTTGGCAATGGTTAATTAGAAGAGATTTTTGTTAGTTGTCCTATAATAAATCTTGCAAGACTTCTAGGTACAACTCCTAAAGGAAATGGTACAACATGCTAGTAAAATAGAAAAATCAATTTCTTATTTCTTCTCACTAATTTCGGCCCTCTTTTTTTTTTTTTTTTTCCTAATGAACATAATACAAAATAAATAGTTTTGGCATGAATTTCTAGGGTGTTATACAATCATCCCCATTTTTTCGAATAAGGATCTTATATATGCACACACACGTGTATGAAAAGAGCCAAAACTACTGCATGAAAAGGTGTATAAGATAAAGCCATCCTAGGCTGAGTAGGCCGGTGAGGCGGTCGTCGAACTTGTAGACACCAAAATTTGACACACCTTTTATAAAAAAAAAATACGTATTTTACTTCATGTAGCGATACATTTTGTTTTTCAAGGGTCAATTGTAATTTTTGCGTAAATTGTAACTAATTAGTCATATCAGGGGCAAAAATAGTAATTTTAGCAAATAAATACCTTTTATTTTATTTTAATTTCTAAGTTCATATTTTTTATGTTTTTATGATTTTTCTAATTTTAATGATTATTTATAGTCATTTAGTAATTATTTAGAATTTTGATATTTTTAAGTTAATGGCACGATTTCCAATGCAACCTTTTTATTAGAATTTTTGCATGAAAATTTTTATATATGCATTTTGCATACTTATAGATTTTTTGTAAAAAATTTCAAGATTTTTAGAGGTTGTTTGGTATTTATTTAATTTTTTATTAAAAGTACATTTTTCAAAAATACATAAATCTTAAAATGGTAGAGTGAAACTTTTAGTATATGTGTTTCGCGTGATAACGTATTTTTGTGTAAAGCTTTTGCGATTTTTAAAACTCATTTAATATTTTTGTAATTTTTTTAGTTTTTGTCATATATGGCATGCGTTTTAAGGTACCTTTCGATTAAGAATTTTAGTGTGAAAAATTTTATATTGTGTATTTTGTATATTTATAAATTTTAAGTAAAAATTTCATGATTTTTAGAGATCGTTTGGTATTTATTTCAAATTTTGTCTTTTTGTCTATTAATGGCACGTTTCCCAATGTTACATTATCTTCTAATTTTTATTTTGAATTTTCTTTCTTCTTGTAATGCTGAATTTAATATTAGGATTTCTAATTTTAATATTAGGATGTCTAGGTAATTTTTATTTCATTTCATTTTTTTTCTTCATTTTTATTACAACTTTTATTAAAAAAACTAAAACAAAAACTAAAACAACAGATATTAGGATGTCTAGTGATTTTTATTTCATTTCATTTTTTCTTCATTTTTATTACAACTTTTATTAAAAAAACTAAAAATAAAAAATAAAACAAAACAGCAACGTTGCTGCTACTGTTCCTACTACAATGGCTGCCAATCAGCCATATCTACCCCAAACACAATTATTTTCCCAGCCACTCTACTCGTCATCATCACAACTCAATCGCCCCAACTTAGAGTGATATATCCAGATTTTAAGGGATTGTTTAGCTGTTGTTTCTTCATTCATCAGATCACGCAGTGCACACACTGAATCATCCATTCTCTCCTTTTATTTTCCTTTCTTAGAGCACTTCACATGAAAAAAAAAATTCACACAAAACTCTCAACTCTCTCCCACAGACTCCACACACAACTCTCCCCCTTTGTTTTTCCTTTACCTCACCTGCACAACATCACCTCACACCTCTCCCAATCTCCTCTCTCGACTCTCTCAAACAACACACGCAACAGCACAGACACACACCAACACTCAAGTTCACCCACTCACACTTCACCTGCACTCTTTCTCCTACACAAAGCACACACAATTCACTCCAGTTTCACAAACACACAAACAAATCAATCACGCACACACAATCAATCACACGCACATGCACACATCCAGCTACACAGGCAAACACATACACACACAAGTCAAGCACCATCAACCAATTCACAAGCGATGCACACATAACCATAGCCAATCACCAAAACAACCAAATTTAACCACCTCAAACCAATCCAGTCCAAATTATACACAAACCACCATCACAGTAACACTTCCTCTGCCATCTACCCATCATTACAGAGGGAAACCCCTCCATCATCACCACGATAGCAGGGCCTCCACTCACTGCTCTCTACCACTGTGACCAGTTGCAACGCCATCATCCCCTCCCAATTTACTCCACCACCTGCAGAAACAACAAACAAGAGGTCCAACACACCATCATTGCCAAACGATAGCCCAAATCAACAACACCAGCACCGCTGCCAATTTTCGGCTCCACCGCCACTTTCTCCTTGGCCCAAGTATGAATCTTAGCTCCCCCTCAAATTCATTCGTATAGTGTAGAATCCTGCTTAATTGGTAGCAAAATTTGCTTGGGAACTTAAGGGATTTCAATTTTTGGGTGTTGATTGAAGGATTGAATTATAAATCTGAGATGAGAGAGATTGAGAGAGATAGAAAGACGGAGGGAGGAAGAGAAAGAGGTAAAGGGAGAGAGGGAGAGAGTGGAAAGAAAGAAGAGTGGTGAGAGAGAATGAGAGAGATGGAGTCAGAGAGCGGGAGAGAAGAAAGAGAAGAAAGAAAGAGAAAAGAGAAATTTTTTTTTACTAAAACTACGTCATTTTCAATTGAAACGACATAGTTTTGGCTAGTTCTATTATAGGTTTTATGTTTATAAAATAGATAATTACATTTTGCCCCCTCGGGTTCGTAGTTGTTCGTATTATGCCCTTCAATACTTTTGGTTTCCTTCATTTACGACCTTGTTTATATAAATTGACACCTAAAATTTATGTTTCCTTTCAATTATGTCCAGAATAATTGCAATTTGGTTTTGAAGCTGCTAAAAATTGCATTCTTGCCTGCTAAGATTGCTGAAATTTCATTTTTTGCCCTTCTTTTTTGCTAAATTACATTTTTACCCACAAACGTTGCTAGGAATTACAATTTTTGCCCCTATGCATTGCTAGAAATTTTATTTTTGTCCTTGTGTTTGTTGAAAATTTGCATTTTAGCCCTGGAATGTTGCCGAAAATAGAAATTTGTTCCCTCACACTTGCTGAAAATTCTATTTTTGTCCAAAACTTGCTATAATTTTTTATTTTGGCTCCCCATAATTACTGTAATTTATTTTTCCTTTGTAATTTTGCTGAAATTACATTTTTATTCCTTAATGTTGCTGGAAACTAAATTTTTGCGGCTATGCCTTGTTGGAAATTATATTTTAGCATTTAAATTTGTTGTAAATTATATTATTACATTAAGTATTGTTTAAAATTGTAATTTTACCATTTAGTTTGCTGTAAATTACATTTTTTGCTCTAGAATGTTGCTAAAAAAATTTCAGTTTTTTAACCCCAAAACTTTTCTTTCTTTAATTAAGTCCTTAAGACTTTCAATTATTTCTTTTCATTTTTTTAAAACTTTCAATTAATGTCCAAAAATTTGATATTTTATTTAATTAATGCTCAAATTAATTTCTTTATTCCGCTTTAAATTATTCTTTGTGTTTTTAATTATGCATTAAAAGTTTAATTATATGTTATGTATTTTTTTATTTAAACTAAATATCTTTTTTAAGCGCAGTTGTTGCTTTTAACCTTTTTGTTTATTGTTATTATTATAATTGTCTTGTATTTTATTCTTTGATTATAGTGATTAAGGTTGTATTATTTATTTTATGATTTGTTTCTCCAAAATAGTGGTGCCTTGATGTGTTTGTTTATTTTGTTAGCATTTGTCTCAAATTTAGGAATGGGAGGTACCTCTATTATCATTTCAATGTCTCTTTATGTGCTCCTAAGCACTCCTATGCATTTTTCCTACGTGTTTTTTTATGTATCTTTTTGTGTTTATTATTTTGATTTATGCGTGAGCATTTATTTATGTTATGTTATTTATTGAATTTAATTTTAATTATTCAAAGAAATATAATAGATAGGTGATATATTATTTAAGAAAATTTGTATTTACATAGTTAATGTAATAGATGGTTTTTATTTTTATTTAACAAAATTTGTGTAGTTTAGATAGAAAATGTAATAGACAGATTACATATGTCATTTTCTTATGTTTTCCCTATTTAGAGTGTAATTAGCTCCACTGGTGTAATAGATTGGGCTTGGTGTGGTATGTCTTTTTGCATGATTATGTGCTTACGTGTTTTCTAGCTTTTTTAAGGTTTTGTGTAACAACCCTAGAAGCACATAAAACTTATTTAGATTTATGTTAGACATGTTAAGAAAAAAAAAAGGAAAAATCGAAAATAGTTAAATGAATAGCTAATGCATGATTTCTTCCATGTTATATATATTGTACATTTTTCTTTAAGGGTTGTACCATAGAGCTCTTGAAAATTAATGAAAGGATAAGTGTAGAAAATTTCCTCTAATCATATTTAGCCAAGTTGGTGGCTATTGGGCAAAAAGTCAAGACCTCTATGTCACTCTTGTCTTGCTAGGATTGGTTGGTTTTTTTCCATTTCTCTCTTTATTTCTTTTTCCATTTTTCTTGGCCTATTTCTTTCTTTTTTCTTCAAGCTTGGCCGACCACTTTTCTTTTCTTTCTTCCCTCTTTTGCTACCATTTTCTTAAAGCTTTTCTCCTCACTTTGGTCATCTCCTTCCATTGGAAGAGAGCTTATCTTCTCACTAAGCAAAGATCTAGACTTACTTGAGGTACTCACCATGAACTTTTGTTATTTTTTCAAGTTTATAAGTAGTAGTTGTGTAAGTTTTATAATCAAGTTCTTGTTGTTAAACATGAGTAATTAGGCCATGATTATAAAGTTTTATTCCATGTTATGATGTTTATTGGCTTGTATGACTTGTAGTTAGTGTTTAAACCTTAAAATAACAAGTATTGGTTATTGATTGGTTAAAAAACCTTGGTACGGTTCAAGTGATTTGATTGAAATTTTGAGTGAAATTTGGTTGATTAAGACATAAAAGTTATAGAACTAGTTGAATTTGGTTGGTTGGTTGATTTTCCTTGCAGGTTAAAATTTTGGGTTAGTTCAATTTTAGAGGAAATGCTGCCAAAATTTCGATAGAATTTAAAGAGCAAAAAAAAAATTTGATAGGCGAGATTTAACCTAAGATATGCTAAATTTTAGGGAATTTGATGTACAGAAAATTTCAAGAGAATGATCTAGTAGTGAATTAATTTTCCTAAAACAAGAAAACCCTAAAACCCTAAAACCTAAACCCTAGAAATAATTGGGTTGTTTCTTGAATTTTCTTATTTATTTGCTTAGAGTTTTATTCAGGTTTTCATTAGTTTATTTCTCTTGAATTCCAGGATCCGAGAGTGATTCACGTTCTTATTACGAAATTTTCTCCTAGTTACTCCAGGTGAGTGTTTCTATGTGTGCATGATGCATGAAATGCTATGTATTACTTGTAAATGTTATTTAATGAAATGTGTTACTTGAGTAAAGATGCGTACTTTATCGCATCTATTCCGCAATGTGTTACATGCTTTCATTATCCAATGTGTTATTTGTGCTTGAGACTTTCGTGACTAACTTCACCGTTACTTCACAGTTAGTCAATCTGGTCGTGATTAGGAGGGTATAAGGTGCTAGGTGTTTTAGGACGTGTTGTTCTTTCCTATTTGGGTTGAATTCCTCTAAGAGGCCAACTCTAGATTGAACTTTCTTGCTTGTTGGCCCTCCAAGGTTGAGATTACTCCCTGAATGTGGTAGCATGTATGGAGGTTATAAGGTGTATGGTGGTTAGGGTACTTGCTTGTGAACACTGATATAATCATTGGCGAGAACCTGAGCTATTGTCTCGGTCCCAACGCCATTGTTACATGCTTCAGTACTTGCTACTTCTGCGGTTGAGCTTGCTCCCGTGGTCGAGCATGTATTCACCATTAACTACTTGTTATTTAACTTGTTTATATACTATTTATTGCAATCGTTAATTATTATTATTTAATATTATAACGGTTTACCGGTATGTTTGCATGACTTGAGCACTCACTAGGCTATTATAGCTCATCCCTTTTATTTGTTTTCTTTAACCAAGCTTCCCGTACTGCTAAGGCTGGCAAAGCAGATTTTGGAAATGTTAGATGGTTTTTTTTTTATATTTTGATAGCCAACTTTTTTTTAGGCTATTAATGTACGTACTATGTATATTTTGGGATGTAAACTCACTTAGTGGTACTTATACTCTTAAGTTGAATTACATGAATATATTTTTTGGGTTAAGTATGCTTGGATCATTTGAGTGAGAGCGTATTTTGAGTCCTGGCGAGAGTCAGGCAGGCAGTCCGCTAAGCCCTTTAGTGCGCCTTAGGGTAAGATGAGGCTATCATAGGTGGTATCAGAGTTTAGGTTTGAATCCTATCTCTAGTGCTAGAATTGATTGTGTGTCAGGTAAGAAATTTGGGTTGAGTCAGTTATTCTTGGGCCTGATCAACCTAAGTGTGAGGGATAAGATCCGAATTTCTGTGCCTGGACGCTTATGTGAATATGTTTGAGAATAATTTTAGTTCACTTTCGAAGTTTGATTTTTGAGTGTAATATTTAGGTATTACTTATTATTAAGTACTTTTGGATTTAGACCTAATTGATTTGTTATTGATGCATGCAGGTATGTTTGAGAGTGGGCAGGGGGAGGTAGCCTAGCCGTCTGACGTGGCTCCGATACGTCAGGGGCTTCGTGCTAAACCGGTGGTTCGATATAGAGCGAGACCAGGACATCCTTTCAGGACCTTTTATCCTGTTTGCCAAGTGCGTCCTGCATGTGAGTGTTGGAGAACCTACTCATACCCTGATTACGTTGTAGTTTCTTTGATAGAGGAGAGTAAGCGCCTAGGACACTCGGGTAATACCTCTCAGAGGCATATCCATGAGCTGAGGGAGGTAGTACGAGCACAAACGTAGTGGATTTGAGAGTTAAAAGATGTTGTTCGAGAGGAACAACAGAGAACCGATGCTTTTAGAGAGCTGTACCATAACACTCATGCCCGACTCACTCGAGTCTCATGACACATTCAGGACCACACCAGGTGAGTTATCGATGAGTGTGGCCAGGTGATTGATGAGGCACGAGATGGGGGAGTGCATATTGAGGCAGGGCAAGCCGCACACCCACCTCCTGGAGCCGAGGAGGCCTAGGAGGATGAGCCGGAGAGAGAGCTCCTTGAGGTTATGGGTTCCACCAAATCAATGGGCAGTTAGATTAGATTACTAGATAGGAATATGTATAAAGACCTATGTTTGCCTTACTATGTTTTGTATGTGAGCTTTTGAACCTATGTATGTCTTACTATGTTTTATATGTGGAATTTTTGAAATGTGTAAATTGAATAACATGTATATATATATGTGACTCTATTTGGCATGACATTTGCTTCCCTTGTTTTATTCATGAATTTGGACATTTTTAAAATACGTCTCATTAATTATTATGTGGATCTCGAAATAACTAGTTAATATTATTTTAGAATATTGAATTATGGCGAGTCAAAGTAGAGGACGGCTCCATCGACAAGTTCAGGAAGAGGACACTACGTCGGGCGAAAACCCTAACCCTAGGGCTGACCCGATGATAGCAGTGTTAAACCGAATGACCGATGTTCTGACCCACCTTGGGAACCGACAAAATCTAGGAATGGAGATCAGTAACTCTCATAGAAATCCCGTAGTAGGAGAAGACGTAGTTTTAGAAAGGTTTCAGAAATTTACTCCACCTAAATTCATCGGCGGTCCAAACTCTGAAATTGTTGAAAAATAGTTGAAAGATATTGAGAAAATTTTCTCTGCCTTAAAATACACTGAAGAAAAGCAGGTGACATTTGCCATATTTCAGTTGGAATGTGCTACTATACCTTGGTAGAATTTGGTAAATGTTAAGTAGAAATGATCTGAGAATCCAACCGAAATCCGTAGTTTCTTAGAACTAGCTGGATATTATCAGCGATTTATTAAAGATTTCTCGAAAATAACCACACCACTTACTGTTTTAACCCAGAAGAATATTAAGTATAATTAGGATGAATGATGTGAGCAGAGTTTCAATGAACTTAAAAAGCGATTAACATCGGTTCCAGTGTTAACGTTACCAAGTGGGAAGGAGACTTTTAGTGTGTATACGGATGTTTCGCGGGAAGATTTAGGATGTGTGCTAATGCAAGGCAAACAAGTAATTGCCTACGCCTCCTGTAAATTAAAACCTCATGAGAGAAATTATCCAACTCATGACTTGGAACTAACAGCAGTGGTGTTTGCACTCTATAAATGGAGACATTATCTATATGGGGTTACTTTTGAAGTGCATACAAATCATAAGAATTTAAAGTATTTGTTTTCTTAGAAAGAGCTGAATTTGCGGCAGCGCAAATGGGTAGAGTTGTTAGAAGATTATGATTGTACTATTAATTATCATCCGAGTAAAGCAAATGTTGTCGCAAATGCCCTAAGTAGAAAAGTTCAAATGGCTAGTTTGGTTGTACATGAGTGGAGTTTGTTAGAGCAATTTAGCGAGAGCAATCCTCAAGTAGTTGGCTCTAAGGTGATTTGCGAAAATATTGATGTGCAATTTGAATTGTTGGAACGAATTAGAGAAGCTCAAGGCAAGGATTCTACTTTACGAAAACGGATAGAGAAAGCTAAAACATGGATCCTACTTGAATATAGTATTGGGGTAGAAGAATTATTGAGATTTTGAAACCAGATACTCATACCTAGGGATGAAGAGTTGAAGAGGATAATTTTGAAGGAAACTCACCGTTCCAGATATACTGTGCACCCGGGCAGTATCAAGATGTATCAAGACTTGAAGAAATTATATTGTTGGGATAAAATGAAGAGAGATATAGCACAATATGTTCAAACCTGTCTTACATGTCAACAAGTAACGGCCGAGCATCAAAAATCGTCAGGGTTATTGATAAGTCCCAAGTTGGAGACCTTCAAGGGGGACATTCCAAGGTTGATGGATCGAGTTTGAGGAGCTTCAATGATGTGCTTAAAGGTTTTGATGGTCCTATGACTAGAGCAAGAACTAGAAGAACGAAGGATGCATTGCATGGACTCATATTGGACTCGTGCAAAAAGGCTTTGCAATTGGGTTCAAATGATCAATCTAAACAACTCATTAATATGATTTGGGCTGAACAAACTTTGCATGAGGGCTTCATGGACCACATGAGTGGGGGCTTGAAGAATTGAAGTTCAATTGATGGTTTTGTGAGTTTAATGGACCGCCAGCCCATTAGGGTTTATTAGCTACGAATTTTTAAAGTTTTTAGAGTTGTAATAAACTTAGTTATTTTAGTTAATTCATGCTTTGTTTTGGTAGTTTCATTAGTATAGGTTTTGTTTTAGAAGTTAAGTCTATTTTTACAATCCTAGAATGTTCTTTATAAGCCTATTTATAGGCCTATTTTCTAGTTACGAATTTTAAAAATCAGAATTTTCAGAAATATTGTGTGTTCTCTTTGAGAATTTTCTTGGTTCTTTATTGATTAAGAACTACTCTTGGTCTTATCAAGCTTGCTTGTGGCGACCACCAACTTCGCTTAGAGTTTTCTTGAGTTTTTGATCAAGTCTTAGAGTTAATTAAGTTAGATGATTGAACTCACTCAACTTGGTCTAATTCTAGTTGTTCTTAGGCGTGCTCATCTTCAAGGGAAGAATTCAAGGCAAAACAACTCCACGTCAAGGGTTCCTTGGTTCACGAATCAAACGAGATCTTGAGTTCAACGAGTTGCATACCTGAATTCATGCTTAGTTTTGGTAGTTTCATTAGTATAGGTTTTGTTTTAGAAGTTAAGTCTATTTTCACAACCCTAGAATGTTCTTTATAAGCCTATTTATAGGCCTATTTTCACTCAGTTAGTGTTCAAGAGTTTTTATTAGATTATGATCATGATGATCATCTTGTTAATGCTTGTTACTTTAAGTCTATTCATAGGTATTTGTTTAATAATTCATGTTTGTTCGTTCTTTTTCATGTTTTTAAAGATATTTCTCATCTAGACATGTTTATTCTTCTTAAGTTAGAATTTGTTATTTCACCTATGACTTGTGATTTAGTCTTTTATGCTATTTGTGTTCATAGTTGCATTAGGTTACTTGTTTTACGTTTATCACTTGAGTTAGTTATGAGCTTGCTTAAAATTTGTGATTGCTTATGTATCAATCCTTTAGTTACTTATGTTAATTTATATGAACTCGCAGATTCGAGGACGAATCCTTTTGAGGAAGGAGGGAATGATGAGTCTCAAGTTGGAGACCTTCAAGGGGGACATTCCAAGGATGATGGATCGAGTTTGAGGAGCTTCATTGATGTGCTTAAAGGTTTGGATGGTCCTATGACTAGAGCAAGAACTAGAAGAATGAAGGATGCATTGCATGGACTCATATTGGACTCGTACGAAAAGGCTTTGCAATTGGGTTTGAAGGATCAATCTAAACAACTCATTAATGTGATTTGGGCTGAACAAACTATGCATGAGGGCTTCATGGACAACATGAGTGGGGAGCTTGAAGAATTGAAGTCCAATTGATAGTTTTGTGGGCTTAATGGACCGCTAGCCCATTAGGGTTTATTAGCTACGAATTTTTAAAATTTTTAGAGTTGTAATAGACTTAGTTATTTTAATTAATTCATACTTTGTTTTGGTAGTTTCATTAGTATAGGTTTTGTTTTAGAAGTTAAGTCTATTTTCACAACCCTAGAATGTTCTTTATAAGCCTATTTATAGGCCTATTTTCTAGTTACGAATTTTAAAAATCAGAATTTTCAGAAATATTGTGTGTTCTCTTTGAGAATTTTCTTGGTTCTTTATTGATTAAGAACTACTCTTGGTCTTATCAAGCTTACTTGTGGACCACCAACTTCGCTTAGAGTTTTCTTGAGTTTTTTATCAAGTCTTAGAGTTAATTAAGTTAGACGATTGAACTCGCTCAACTTGGTCTAATTCTAGTTGTTCTTAGGCGTGCTCATTTTCAAGGGAAGAATTCAAGGCAAAACAACTCCACGTCAAGGGTTCCTTGGTTCACGAATCAAACAAGGTTTTGAGTTCAACGAGTTGCATACCTGAAATCCAAGACTTTCTTGGCAACGCAATCATGTGCACATCAGTTATTGCAACTTTTAGAGATCCCAAAATGGAAATGAGAACACATTACAATAAATTTTATTTCGAGTTTACCGAGAACTCAAAGGCGATATGACGCCATTTGGGTTATAGTTGATCGATTAACCAAATCTGCTCATTTTCTACCAATGAACATGACCTATTCTTTGGAAAAACTTGCCCGAATGTTCATAGACGAGATTGTTAGATTTCATGAAATTCCCGTAAGTATAGTCTCAAATCGGGATTCTCAATTTACTTCGAGACTTTGGAGATAAATGCATGAAGTTTTGGGGACGAAATTGAACTTTAGCACGGCTTATCATCCCCAATACTACGGGCAAGTGTGATGGACTTTGGTAGTAGTTGGGATCAACACGTAACCTTGATAGAGTTCGCCTACAACAATAGCTATTAAACCTCTATCCAAATGGCTCCATTCGAAGTATTGTATGGAAGAAAATGCAGAACACCTAACTACTGGGATGAAGTAGGAAAACGAAAAGTGCTAGGTTCGGAAAAGGTACCGTGGATAGAAGAAGCATATGAAAAGGTCAAGCTGATCCAGCAACGAATCCAAACTGCTCAGAGTTGTTAGAAGAGCTATGCTGACCACAGAAGGAAAGAGTTAGAGTTTGAAGTTGGAGATAACGTGTTTCTCAAAATTTCTCCATTCAAAGGAAGCATCAAATTTGGTAAAAGGAAAAAGCTTCAATCAAGGTATGTGGGACCGTTCAAAATCACTAAATGCATCGGCAACGTTGCTTATCAATTAGAATTTCCTTTAAAGTTGTCCAAAATACACAATGTTTTTCATGTGTCTGTACTGAAAAAGTATCACCCGGATCCTCATCATGTACTTCAACCCGAAGAAATTGACCTTGATGAGACACTATCATCTGAAGAACAGCCAGTACAGATTTTAAACCGAAAGATGAAAGAGTTGAGAAATAAACAAATACCTATAGTCAAAATTCTTTAGAAGCATCATGGGTTGAAAGAAGCTACTTGAGAAATAGAGGACGAAATGTGGAGAAAAAATCCCTAACTATTCGAAAATCAAGGTAGAATTTCGAGGACGAAATTCTTGTAAGGGGGAGAAAATGTAACAACTCTAGAAGCACATAAAACTTATTTAGATTTATGTTAGATATGTTAAGAAAAAAAAAGGAAAAATCGAAAATAGTTAAATGAATAGCTAATGCATGATTTCTTCTATGTTATATATATTGTACATTTTCCTTTAAGGGTTGTACCATAGAGCTCTTGAAAATTAATGAAAGGATAAGTGTAGAAAATTTCCTTTAATCATATTTAGCCAAGTTGGTGGCTATTGGGCAAAAATTCTAGACCTCTATGTCACTCTTATCTTGCTAGGATTGGTTGATTTTTTTCCATTTCTCTCTTTATTTCTTTTTCTATTTTTCTTGGCCTATTTCTTTCTTTTTTCTTCAAGCTTGGCTGGCCACTTTTCTTTTCTTTCTTCTCTCTTTTGCTAACATTTTCTTAAAGTTTTTCTCCTCACTTTGGTCATCTCCTTCTATTGAAAAAGAACTTATCTTCTCACTAAACAAAGATCTAGACATACCTGAGGTACTCACCATGAACTTTTGTTATTTTTTCATGTTTATAAGTAGTAGTTGTGTAAGTTTTATAATCAAGTTCTTGTTGTTAAACATGAGTAATTAGGCCATGATTATAAAGTTTTATTCCATGTTACGATGTCTATTGGCTTGTATGACTTGTAGTTAGTGTTTAAACCTTAAAATAACAAGTATTGGTTATTGATTGGTTAAAAAACCTTGGTACGGTTCAAGTGATTTGATTGAAATTTTGAGTGAAATTTGGTTGATTAAGACATAAAAGTTATAGAACTAGTTGAATTTGGTTGGTTGGTTGATTTTCCTTGCATGTTAAAATTTTGGGTTAGTTCAATTTTAGAGGAAATGCTGCCAAAATTTCGATAGAATTTAAAGAGCAAAAAAAAAAATTTGATAGGCGAGATTTAACCTAAGATATGCTAAATTTTAGGGAATTTGATGTACAGAAAATTTCAAGAGAATGATCTAGTAGTGAATTAATTTTCCTAAAACAAGAAAATCCTAAAACCTAAACTCTAGAAATAATTGGGTTATTTCTTGAATTTTCTCATTTATTTGCTTAGGGTTTTATTCAAGTTTTCATTAGATTATTTCTCTTAAATTTCAGGACCCGAGAGTGATTCACGTTCTTATTACAAGATTTTCTCCTAGTTACTCCAGGTGAATGTTTCTATGTGTGCATGATGCATGAAATGTTATGTTTTACCTGTAAATGTTATTTAATGAAATGTGTTACTTGAGGAAAGATGCGTACTTTATCGCATCTATTTCGCAATGTGTTACATGCTTTCATTATCCAATGTGTTATTTATGCTTGAGATTTCCGTGACTAACTTCACCGTTATTTCACGGTTAGTCAATCCGGTCGTGATTAGGAGGGTATAAGGTGCTGGGTGTTTTAGAGCGTGTTGTTCTTTCCTATCTAGGTTGAATTCCTCTAAGAGACTAACTCTGAATTGAACTTTCTTGCTTGTTGGCCCTCCAAGGTTGAGATTACTCCCTGAATGTGGTAGCCTGTATGAAGGTTATAAGGTGTATGGTGGTTAGGGTACTTGCTTGTTAATACTGATATGATCATTGGCGAGAATCTGAGCTATTATCTCGGTCCCAACACCATTGTTACATGCTTCAGTACTTGCTACTTCTGCTGTTGAGGTTGCTCCCATGGTCGAGCCTGTATCCGCCATTGACTACTTGTTATTTAACTTATTTATATACTGTTTATTGTAATCATTAATTATTATTATTTAATATTGTAATGGTTTACCGATATGTTTGCATGACTTGAGCACTCACTGAGTTATTATAACTCATCCCTTTTATTTGTTTTCTTTAATCAGGTTTCTCGTACTGCTAAGGCTAGCAAAGCAGATTTTAGAAATGTTAGATGGTTTTTTTTTTTATATATTTTGATAGCCAACTTTTTTTAGGCTATTTACATACTATGTATATTTTGGGATGTAAACCTACTTAGTGGTACTTGTACTCTTAAGTTGAATTACATGAATGTATTTTTTTTGGGTTAAGTATACTTAGATCATTTGAGTGAGTGCGTGTTTTGAGTTCTGACGAGAGCCAGGCAAATAGTCCGTTAAGCCCTTTGGTGCGCCTTAGGATAAGGTGAGACTGTCATATTTTGCATCTAAAATATTATACTTATGTGCTACGTGCTCCTCTATAATATTATTTGCTTCTATGTGATTATTGCTTTAATTTTTGTTTTTATTTATTTATTTATGTACTTGCTTTATTACGATATATGTGTATCGTCGCCACACTAATTCAACACTAATTGTGATTAATTCCGGTTTCTTCACTAGTCCAAAGCTACCAAAAAATTTTTTAAAAATAGGTTAGTCCAATGCTAGACTTTTAGGTCATTTTAGTGTCAAATCACTTCTTGTGTATCCATTTTTGCATGATTTTTATGTATTATTATTATGCTTATTATCTATTTTTTGCATATATTCGGTGCATAATATTTAGCTTACATTTCACATAAAATTTTCAGTCATTTGTATAATTCGACTAGAAATAGTTATCTACTTATGTGAAAAATGGTGGCTTAACATGCCGTTCCCCAATCCGTCAGTAGAACCAATTAGTCACGAGTTTATTAGTCTCCCGTATCTATTATGTTGCATTCCTTTTTCTTGGTCACCTATATCTATATCTATATTTTATTTTCTATTTCTTTATATCATTTTTGCATAACTTGTAATCCTTCGAGGCTTCATTTTGGAGTTCTGTAATTAATGTGATAATTTTCATTTAATTTCGAAGGGACATTTTGTCACTATTGCTATCTCTTTTAGGTTTAGATTTGTATCCAAATAGTTACATCTAAATGTGATAAAATCTTAGGATTATATTAGAAAAATTTTGACTAAACCTCGCAATTAGCCTGGACTAGATTGAAATGGTGCCTTAGGTGTAAGCTTTTGCCTTCCCTTTCTTCAACTATGACTCTCGAATTCATTTTTTTCTTATTTTCAAAGACCTAAAGTTGTCCAAAAAGGGTTTTTTTTTTGTTTTTTTCTTACATTTTTCTCAAAAATATTTTCTAAAGAAATCATTCTTGATTTTCTTACCATTTATAATAAAATATTTTTTGGTGACTTGGTATACCAATACTCAATACCAAGTGGCGACTCCTTTCTTTTTATAAACCCTTTTTCAGACTTTATTTTTGGCCAAAACTATTGTAATTTTCAAAAGTCCCATCCTTTTTCTTGTTTTGTTCTCAAAAGGTTGAAATTGTTTTCTTTAAGTCATTTTTTTGAAAAACAATCTTTTTCTTCTTATTTATTTTTCTCCCTTTTTAAAACGGGATGCGACAGATTATGGCGACTCTATTGGGGATTAGTAGTGGATCTGAGCACTAGGTTTAATTATATTTTCCTTCTCTCACCCTTTCATTTTATCACAATCAGATGTTTAAGATTGCATTTTTCTTTTTTTGAATTTTCTTTGTATTTCACATATGCCTCTTCACCTCTCACTTCTATGTGATATATGGCTTATCTGTTTATGATATATGTTTGTATCATGTTTGCATTTGGGCAGGGGGTCAGTCACCATTAGAGCCTTTTGCATGTTAGTATTATTATTCCCTCCTCTCATAAGGAGCACTTCATACGTGCATATGCTATTTTTACACTTTTTCTCTTTTTAGGGGTTGTCACCCACCCATCCCTACTAGGATTAGGATCGATCCACTCAGACATGTGGCCAAGGCACAATGTGCATGTAACAGTGTCCGGGGATCACTCAAGCCACTAATTAAGGGTTTTGGGATTAGTCACCCTTACTCTTTGGTCAGAAGGCTTGGGAACTGACAGCTTAATCGAGTTTAGATGCATTAATGAGTCCAACCTCATGTATCCATGTAAAATTACCTAGGATAGAGTCAATCTTATTCCATTGGTACACCAAGCACGAGAGGTGGGAATCCACCCCTTTATTTGCCTTATTATGCCATTTAGTGTTATTTATTAAAGTGTTATGTGATATTTATTGAATAAACTATCGCACTCTCTTTTGTTCTTTGATTACATTCACAATTGTAGAATAAAGAGTCTTGTCACAATGCTCTTGTAAGAAACCGACCCACTTTTGGGATGTTTATATTTTTCATCTTTCAAGTTCATTTTTTTTAAGAAAAATAAATATAAAATATCTACAAAATTTTTACAAAATTTTATTTTTTGTAAACCAAAAATACCTGAGGGTTCAATAATTATAATTTTTATAAACCCTGAAAATCTTATTTTTGACTTATGTGTACCGTGTCCAAGTTGCAACCCCAAAATTTTCTTTTAAGGCATTTTCTACTGTACATACCCATTTCTGTAGTCAAATACATAAATTTGAAATCAGTAATCTTTTGTACAGTTCATGATCCGTCTTTTTCAAAGAAATTATGCATCATTGTAGATTAAAATTTTCTTATGACATTTTTGTTTCAAAAATTTTGCATATTTTATCCTGTTTTAATAAATTGGCATCATGCATTAACCTTGAAAGGGGATGCCATGTAGAGAACTCCATTTAAGAAACAAGCCAACCTTATTTCCCATGGGTATATAACCCTTTTATGGGAATTGTACATTTAAATTTTTGTAAAACTCGATAAGTAGGGCCTGTAAGTAAGGTATTTGATATGGGTGATGTGCCTTAGATGGACAGTCCATGACCCATCTACCAGATCTTAGCAGTTTCGCCTAAAATTAGAAAATGGCTAACATTCCTTTCTTCTAGTGAAATCAATTAAGTGGCAACTTTCCTAGGACCGATTGGTGATTTTAAGGATATAGAGGTAGATGGACACCGAGTGAAAGCTTTGGTTCGTCTATGGGACCCGAGTTGCTCAGCATTCAAGATTGGAGATCAAGAGATGACTATTATTATTGAAGAGATGTCCGGTTTGTTAAGTTAGTCAACAGAACATACAATGATAGTGTTTCTAACTACTTCAGAAAAGGCCGAGTTTTGTCATTTCACTAGGTTAAGAGAATCCATGATATAAGGGTCAAATTAAGGCATAAATGTAAAATTCCTATTTGATAGGTTTGCAACAAAGGATGGATTCGACAAACACGTCAAAAACTTTTCATTTTCATCCAGGACGACATGGGAGCATAAGAGGCCATTGGTATATGGGTTCATAATGGCCGGTATTTATCTTTTTCCCAGGAGGGACAAGAAGATCTGCTTCAAAATCACCAAGCTCATTACTGATTTACTTTTTGGTATTGGAGGTTGGAGAGCTTCTATAGTACCAACGATAATGGCGGACATATTCATTTCATGCACAAACTGTCAAAGAGGAAAAAATTTCTTTCGTGGATCAAACTGAATTCTGTACATATGGGCTATGGAACATTTTAAGAGGCACTCACCGGTTCTTGATAGTTTGCTGTTGGTCAAATATAATTGAATAGTCACTCGTCACAAGAGAGTTGATAAGAACAATAGGCCGACGAACGCATCTGAATATTTGGATTTCCTGGAGACATTGCCAAACCAAAAAGTTAGATGGGTATTAAATTGGACCGATTGACTTAAGCTAGCTTTACGTACAAAGTCATCAGACTTCACACCATTGTTGGAGATTCAGGGCATTGCTGCTTACACACCAAAAAGGTTTCTCAGACAACTTGGATGTGTTCAGGGTCTATCACCTACACCAGATCTAGCTAGTTTCACCATCAACTTTGATAAAGAGATTTATCCGAACCCTATTTCAATGAAGACCCAAATCACTCCTGCTTGGGGCACATTATCTAGTGATGACAGCATTGTCTATGACCCAGAGTCCAAGCAAAAGGGTTTGGTCACCCCTCAGTATGAAGATTGGTTTCGAAATCTCAAAGAGAACAGGTCGCAAGTAGCACAGTTCAAGGAGGTAAGGAAATTGATGGCTATCATCGAGGCAAAAGATAAAGAAAACCTGCAACTAAGACAATCTGTGGAATTGAACAAGAAAATGACAGAACAAAACAAAGAGTTATATGAAGAGGCAAGAGAGAAGAACCAAGAGTTAAAGAGAAAATGTAGTGAATTGTACGATGAAGCAAAACACATGAAGAACCCCTACATTAGAGAATCAAAAAATTCTATGACAAATAGGTTGAAGAAATTTAATGACCTTGTACACAGTCATCTTCAAAAGGTGATGTAGACAGTACATTTTAAATTTCTACTTTATCAATGAAAATGATTTTTTTAATTTGTTTTGTTACAAAGCGCAGGTTTGGTGAACAGACCCTATTTCGAAGGTATTGCATCATGTTAGGCATACCCTTGGCATAATAAGGACACTCCCGAGGATATGCATTCGAATTATTTATATACTTGCTAACTTTAATTTTTTTTCTTTTAAACAATAAAAAAAATTGACAGTGCTAATGATGAAAGGATGGCTGAATCATTTTTCCTTTTAATGTGTTTTACAGGTATTGTAAATTATAGCTTCCTTTCATCGAAGTTCTATTCGTATGCGGTCCCGCACCAGATAGCTATATATAAACATGAGTGCTCCTATTGAATCATTTGAAAGACCCATTGGAAATCAATCTTCAGAATTGACAACATTAACGGCTCAGATGGAGACAATTAAAGTGGCTTCTCATTGCTAGATAATTGCCCACTTTGTAAGCAATATGAACAAGAATAACTCTGATGTAAATAATGGCCCCTTTGCAAATGCACAGAATGCTCAGGAATCTCTGCAATTGTCTTCTAACATGAGTGGGAATACTCCAGGTACAAATGGTGGTACTCCTTTGTACACCCAGATGCCATCCCGATTTCTCTCGAACAACCAAAATACTCAGATACCCCTTCAATCTCCAATCCTCCAAAATGTCCAGATGCCTCCTCAGTTTCCTTCTAGCCCCAGAAATGTCCCAGATTCCTATGCTAATCAGTCCCAATATCATGCCACTCATTTTTCCCTTAGCACTCAGTCACTTCCCACTTTGAATGTAGATTCATTTGTGCTTGACACTGGATACTAAGGCAGAACAAAACTTGATCCTATTACAAGAGATGAGAATCCGTTGTATGTAGATAAGGCATTGATGAAAAGACTGGATCAGTTTGATGACTTTATTAAGGAAAGTCAAGGATTTGAAAGGTACGGTGGATTATATTACGATGATTTTTGTATGTTTCCCGATGCCCAGTTACCGACCACATTCAAAATTCCCAAATTTTCAAAATACAACAGTATGGATGACCCAGTGATGCATCTCAAGATGTTTTGTAATAAGCTCGGGAAACCATTAGATAATACTAGGCTGCCAATGAGTTTATTTGGAGAAAGTTTAGAGAAAGATGCTTTGGAGTGGTAATTGAAGTTGAATTTTTCAAACATAAAAAATTAGACTGATCTATCTTGTGCATTTATTAAACAATATAAGTTTAATTGTGATTTGGTACCTGATCGGTTTTCTTTGATGAAAGTGAAAAAAAAAGGCTCAGAAAGCTATACGGCTTATGGACAACGGTGGAGGGGTATCGCTGCCAAAGTTAACCCACCAATAGATGAGAATGAGATGGTCAAATTGTTCATTGATGCTCAAGATCCTTCGTATTATTAGGCCATTATGGGCTCCATTGAAAAAACTTTTACTCAAGTCAAAGAGCAGGCAAAGGCAATTGAAAGAGGAGTGAAGAAGGGGAAAGTCGTAGATATGACTAGTATAAAGTTACAAATGGAGTCATTGCAGAGTGGTAACAATTTAAAGAAAGTAGTTGGAAAAAAATCAGAGAAGAAGGAAGGGGAGTCAACTTTGTACTAGACCAAGGCTCAAACTCAAGCCCAAATTTCAAGTCAACCCAAACATCCTACCCATTACCCACAATACGCCCAACCAACACATCTTATGCTTGTCCATTCATCATACCTTCAACCAGTTTTTCATATCCAACTCTAACCAATGAATACTCAGTCGTTCTTTTCAAATCCCCAGCCCATGTTCTAGAATCCTCAACCCACACCTCAAAATAACCTTCGTCCACTATTGCAAAACTGCCTAAGATCCAACCATCCAAATGCTTATGTCGCACCTACCCAGCCACAGACTACTGTTGGTCAGTCCAATCCACCCCAAAAACAATATAGGGACTTTACTCCCCTTGGGTGTCCAGTTGATCAAGTTTATGAGCAATTAAAAACAGCAAGCAAAATTGGCATAATAGCTGAAAAAACATATCCCAAGGGACTTCCTCATGATTATGATCTCCAAACTATCTGTGCATACCATTCGGGGAGTCGGGACCATTACACAGCTAATTGTTGGGTATTGAAGCACAAAATACAGGATATGATTGACGTCGGAGATATCGTGTTGAAAAGAGGATGAGGACAAGCTTCGAATGTTAACAACAATCCTTTGACTTAGCATGGGCCAACTATTGAGATGATAGCTCTAGATGAAGAGTTTACTGATCCAACTAAGCTTATTGTCTCAACTGAAGAAGTAGTCAGGGTCACAAAAAATCAACCATAAACAAACTAGGATGATATTGTTTGGAAGAGAATTTATGAACCAATACATGGATAATGTTTTAGCAGAAAAGATAAAATCATCTGAGGCCCAGTCAAAAGATCCGTTTGTCCTAGAGGATATCATGTCTACTGCCAGCCCATCTAGTTAGCTCTTTGTGCTTGATGTGTAGCCATTTCAGTTCGAAGTCTCGGGATCAGAAATCATAGACCTGCCAGAGCAATTGCTGGTTGAGGATTTACAGAAAGTATCGTGGAATTATAGGACACCTGTATTAAATAATGATGTTTCTGCAATCATGAGGTCAGGAAGAGTAGTTGGTGAAGCAGAAATCATTACTTCAGTTAAAGGAAAGGAAAGCACTTTACCTCCCAAACAGCCAGTTAGTGAAAAAGAAGCTGAAGATTTTCTTAGAATTTTGAAAAGAAGTGAGTACAAAGTGGTAGAACAATTGAGCAGAATGTCAAAATAGATTTCAATTTTGAGCCTTCTGCTAACATTTGAATTGCATTGAGAGGCATTGTTGAAGATCTTGAGTGAATCTCATGTTCTCAAAGATATTCCTATTGATAAGTTGGCCGAAATAGTAGGAAGGGTATTGGCATCCAATCAAATCACTTTTTCTAAAGATGAGCTGACGTTAGAAGGGATCAGGCATAATAAAGCTTTGTAATGTGTCAGTAAGGTGTAATGGCAAACATCTACCCAAGGATTCTGATTGACAATGGCTCTGCTTTGAACATTTGCCATAGAACACCTTGAAAAAGTTAGAATTTTCACAATCACAAGTCATTGATCCCTAACTATTGTCAAGAGGTTTTGATGGATCAAGGAGAGAGACTATAGGAGAAATTGATCTAGTGCACTTGAGAATAGGTCCTCGCTCAGTTTCAAGTCACGTGTCAACGTCATGAAATTTTTTAGAATATACAATGTAATGTTAGGGACGTCCATCGATTCATTCTTTCTAGATCATTATCGTCATCCCTCTATCAGATAGTAAAAGTTTATCATAAATGAAGAAGTAAATCACCATTTTTGCTGAAGGATGATTACACCAGTGATGGTGAATCACACATTATCTGGAGGTTCTCAGGACAAAGTGTCATCCTGCTTGGGTTTTCGTGCTTCTAACAGTTGTATCTATGTTAGTTGGATTCCTGAAGGAAAATTCCCTATCGAGCCTATGTTGCCTGAAGTCAACATTATGACGGCTAAAGAGTTAAGAAGAGTAGATTACCAATCGGGAAAAGGAATTGAAATAATCTACAAAACAAAGTAGATCCTGTTAAATTGATCGAGCAGAAGGATACCTTTGGGCTTGGTTTTCGCTCAAATGGTAAAGATATAAAGAAAATGAGAGAAAACAAGAAAGCTGAAAAAGAAAGGAAGCAGTTTGCACTCTATATTCCCCATTTATGTCATAATTTTCCACATTCATCTGGAATAGTTATCTCTGAGATTCATGAAGATGAAGCTGATATTAAAGAAGAGATAAGCCCCTTGTTCATTGGGACAACTATCACGGAGGAAATCTTTGACATTGCTAGTTTTGAATCAATCGAGGAAGGATCATTGAACAATTGGTCATCTGATTATCTCCCTATTCGAAGGGAGTTTCAGTAAATTTAGGATTGTCTTTTATTCAAAATTCATTTTTAGATGGAGCCATGAAATGAATTTCTTTCTCAAAGTTGTTTTGGTGTTAGGCTCTAGCTTTCTTGCATTAGCTTTTTGAAAGAAACTATTCTCAATTTCTTTTGTCTTATCAAGAAAAGTTTTTTTTGTCAAAGTCTTGAAATGGATTTTATCTTTTCTCAAAGGCTAATATTGCCTTATGATTGTAAACATCATTCTTTTGTTAAGGAATGCAAGCTTTCATATCAATAAAATAGAAGTCGTCTCTTTTCTATATCATTTATTTATATGTTTGCATATTTTGTTTTATTTTCAGATGGCCGAAAATAAATGCCTATGATCCTTGGGATGTCACTTTATTTCGAAACTGATGAATGCAATTTCGATATCCCTCTGAGTTCTGAAATAATGCAAACTATTGACGAAAATGAGAGTGATATCGAAGAAGAATATGTCTCTGTGTTAAAGAATCTTGAACAATATGAGTAGAAACCCAAGCCTAACCTGGAAGAAACATAAACTATTAATATTGGCACTAAGACATAGGTTAAGGAGGTTAAAATTAGCATACACTTGAGCTAGAAACTAAAAGAAAAAGAGATAATTGAATTTCTTACATTGTGTCAAGATGTATTTGCATGGTCTTATGATGATATGCTCGGAGTTACAACGAATATAGTGGTTCATAGGTTGCCTACGGATCCAAACTATCCACAGGTGTAGCAAAAACCTCGTAAACTTAAACCAGAGATGAAGTCTTAAGATTAAAGAGTAAATAATCAAGCAGTTTAATGCCAAGATCATCATTGTGTCTCAATATCCTATTTGGCTGTCTAACATGGTTCCTGTTCCCAAAAAATCAAGAGAGGTTTGAGTTTGCGTGGATAATCAGGATTTAAATAGAGCAAGTCCAAAAGATGATTTTCCTTTACCAAATATCCACATAATCTTGGACAACATAGCTGGACATGATATGAACTCTTTTATTGATTGTTTTGTGGCATACCATCAACTTTTGGTAGCAGAGGAAGACAGAGAAAAAACAAATTCATCACCCCATAGGGGACGTTCTGTTACAGAGTTATGCCTTTCGGATTGAAAAATACTAGGGCCACCTATCAAAAGACTATGACTACGCTATTCCATGACATGATTCACAAAGAGATAGAAGTTTATGTGGTTAACATCATAGTCAAGTCTAAAAGATCTGAGGATCACTTAATGGATTTAAAGAAACTATTTGAAAGGTTGAGAAAGTATAATCTAAAGTTGAATCATGCAAAGTGCGCCTTTGGGTCTCCTGTTGGCAAATTATTGGGTTTCATTATCAACAAAAATGGTATTGAGATAGATCCTGAAAAGATTAAGGCCATACGAGAAATGTTGATCCCAAAGACTCAAAAATATGTGAAGAGTTTCTTAGGAAATATTAATTTCATCAGCAGATTCATTGCTCAATTGACTCTCACTTGTGAGCCATTATTCAAATTATTAAGAAAGAATACTCTAATGAATTGGAATGAGGATTGTCAGTCAGCTTTTGATAAAATTAAGGATTATCTATTGAACTTTTCAGTCTCAGTGTCACCGAAGCCAGGTTGATCTCTCATTATGTACCTCTTCGTATTGGATAGATCAGTGGGTTGTGTTTTGTGCCAGCATGACGATTCAGGCAAAGGGAGCAAGCAATTTATAATTTGAGCAAAAAATTCACCAATTGTGAGGCGAATTATTCATTTCTAGAAAGCATTTGTTGTGCACTCGCTTGGGCTGCTAAAAAATTGAGGCATTATCTTCTTCACCATACCACCTATCTCATATCTCGGCCAGATTCGTTGAGATACTTGCTTGAGAAACCAATGCTCACTGGTCGCATGGCCAAATGGTAGATGATTCTCAGCGAGTTTGATATTGTGTTTACAACTCAAAATGTAGTCAAAGGTCAAGTGATAGCAGATCATCTGGTAGAGAATTCTCTAGAAAATGATTATGAGCCCTTGCATACCTATTTTCCCGATAAAGAGATTTTGTTCGTGGGGGCAGCTGAGGATATTAATGAAGAATTTTCAGGATGGAGATCGTTCTTTGATAGTGCTTCGAACTCTTTTAGAGCTAGAATAGGTGCAATCTTGGTGTCACCTGAAGGAAAGCATTATCTTGCTACTGGCTAAATTGAAGTTTGCTTGCACTAACAACATGGCCGAGTATGAAACTTGCATTCTTGGTTTGAAAAATGGCATTGGATATGGACAGTCAAGGAGTTAGCAGTGTTCAGTGATTCTGATCTATTAGTCCATCAAACATTGTAAAAATGGATGACTTGGGATTCTAAAATTATTCCATACCATTGTTGCTTACTCACTCTGGCTCGACAATTCAGAACTTTGGAATTCACACATATCTCGCGTACCAGAAATGTCTTTGCAGGAATGCCCTGACCACTTTGTCTTCTATGATTCGTCATCCCTGATGGTGTTGTGATAGAACCCATTTCTATCGAGATTCAAGAGGAACCAGCTCACTGTCTATGTATCGAAGCAAGAGCCTGATGGTCTTCCTTTAGTTTCATGATTTGAAAGAGTTTATAAAGAACGGAATTCTATCCCCTGGGTGCTAGTACAGTGGCTAAGAATTTCTCCGAAGGATGTCTACGAGGTTTTTCTTAAATGGAGAAGTACTATCCAAAAGATCAAGTGACCTGGGTCTTTTGAGATGTGTGGATGATAAGGAAGCTGAATATTTGATGAAGGAAGTGCACAGTGGTATTTGCAGTTTGCACATGAATGGACATTTACTTGCCAAAATGATCATGAGAAAATGACATTTTTGGCTTACTATGGAGCGTGATTGTATTGATTTTCGTTCGTAAATGTGTCAAGTGTCAGATACATAGAGATCTTATACACTGCATCTCCAACAGAGTTGCATAGTATGATCGCTCCATGGTCATGTTCGATGTGGGCAATGAATGTCATTGGAGCTATTGATCCTCCTGCTTCAAATGGGAATAGATTCATCTTGGTAGCAATTGAGTATTTCACCAAATGGGTAAAAGCAGAATCTTACAAGCAAGTGACCAAGAAGGTGGTAAGCAGATTTTCTTAAGAACCATATCATTTGTCCATTTTGGTGTGCCTGAAACTTTGATCACCGACAATTCAAAGAATCTCAAGAATGACATGGTAGATGGATTGTGTGGCTAATTCAAGATCAAGCACAGAAACTCTGCTATTCTCCAAGCCTAAGGCTAATGGTGTTGTAGAAGCTGCTAATAAAAATTTGAAAAAAAATCATTAGAAAGATGGTTGATACTCATCAAGATTTGCACGAGAAGTTGCCTTTTGCACTTTTAGCCTACATAACAATAATTAGAACTTCAACTGGGGCAACGCTTTATTTTCTCATGTATCGAATGGAGGCAATTTTACCTGCAGAGGTAGAAATTCCTTCTCTACACATTCTGATGGAAGCCCAATTCGAAGAAGCCGAATGGTTAAGGGAACGCCATGAACAACTAGCACTCATTGATGAAAAGATGTTAAATGTTGTTTGTCATAGATAACTGTTACCAATGACGAATGGCTTGTGCTTATAATAAGAAAGTCAGATCTTGTCCATTTGAGATGGGGATAAAGTTTTGAAACAGGTTCCTCCAAATCAAGAAGAGGCTAAGGGCAAATTTGCCCTGAATTGGCAAGGTCCATTTATTATGAAAAATGTGCTATCAGGAGGAGGCCTTATTCTAACAGAAATGGATGGTAAAGTGTTTCCCCACATCATTAATTTAGACCTTGCAAAAAAGTTTTTCATTTCATTTAGTAAGTTTTCTTTTGAAAAATTATTGCAAAAATGACAAATCAAAGGCATGCCTTCTTTTCTTTTCCCTTAAACATGTATTCCCCTTGTTTCCCCTTTGAGCCTTCAGAATTTATGATTTTCGTTTCACAACCTACTTGAAAGTCGCACCCTACAATGGGGCAATTTTTTGTAATGATTTTATCCCACTCTTGGGCAGTTTTTGTTGTAATTTTATCCACATACGGGTAAATTTTGTTTTGTTAGTTTTCCTTTAAAAAAAAAAAAAGGAGGAAGAAGAAGAAAAGAAAAAAATTAAAAACTGAAAAAATCATATAAAATAAATGCCCACAAGAAGCAACAAAACTAGGGCAAATTTTTATTTAGAAAATGAAAAGATAGCCCCCAAAAGCCAATAGTAAAGTTGGAACAGATTTTTGTAAGAAAGCCCAAAAAGAAACTTGCAAAACTAGGATGAAATTTTGAAAAGGCGACATCCAGTTAATTAAACCCTTTTGTAAATTTCACTTTCTAGCCTTAACATCTCTAACACCTTACCTGAACCCCATTACAAAAGCTAATAATGTTACCGACCTCCGTCTTCATTTTGCAATAATTTTTTGAAATGAAATTTTCATATCAAAAAAAGGCATGTGATGTTAATATATCTATCCCGAATCAATCAAGGGAAGATTGTCTTACTGATGCCAACGACTTTTCAAATTTCAATCTAATTTAATAAAAAAGGGAATGACTATTCAGGATTTGAATGTCGTTTCGTTCTCATATTTCTCTACAAAAGCGAAAACCTGAAAGGGCGCCTCCAAAAAAAATGAAAAAAAAAAAGAGAAAAGAAAAAAAAAGAAAGGAAAAAAAACAAGAAAAGAAAAAGGGCTGGGGGAAACTGCAATGAAAACCTGAAAGGGTGCTGTGGTCGGGAATTGCAGTTGAAGGCTCACAAGTGAGAAAGTTATGTATATCGGCATTAGATTTGAATTCTTCTGGAAGCTGGTGACTATAATCACTTGGGATTTCTATCCTGTATTGGTCATTCTGTAGCAATCTCGGGATTCAAATTAAATGACATCCAAGGGACCCAAAGGCAGATTTTTCAGTGCTCTCACTTCAAAATGGTTGTAAAACATATGTATTTTCTTTTGATTGTAAAGGGTTACTTGTTGATTTCTAAATTAAATTTCATGTATTTTCTTATAATGCCATTCATTGTATAGAAAGTCTTCAAGTTAGTGCATGTAAAATTTTTCTTCTTAACAAGTTGTTTTCAAAGTGGTCATTGTTGTTTTCATTGAATTTGGAACAAAAGCAAAGACAATCATAAGTTTACAGGAAAGTGGAAACGTACAGAATAAGTAGAAGGACTATCAAAAGATGTGGTCTAATTTGTTAATCAAATTTCATTGAATCCAGAAGCTAGTTGAACGAACAATGAGAAGTTATAGCAGCGATTTAGGTAAGCAATCTCATGTTTATACGAACTGATAGAATCAAGATACTGCACAGTGGTGGTATTGTTTTGATCAATAGTTGTTTTCTTTTAACAAGTGGAATTACATTGTCATTATTTCATGCCTTATCAAAGGTTGAGAACTGAGGCAAAATGTTTAGTCCATAATGTTTATGCTGGAGCAAATTTTTTGAAAAAATGAATTTCAAATTGATTTTTCTATGATTTATACTATTCCAAATCTTATTTGGATTGATTTCAAATTGATTTGATATTGCATACTGGAGCAAATTTTTTGTAGAAAAATAAATTTTAAATTGATTTTTCAAGGGTTTATCCTTGTCCAAATATTGATTCGATTGATTTTAAATTGATTTGATGCAATATACTAGGCAAATTTGTAAAAAATTGATTTATTTCAAATTAATTTGGATGCCGTATTTGTGTTAACATTTTCAATGATATGCACTAGTATTCTCATTCGTTGCAATAATTTTTTCAGAAAATTGATTAATCAAGAGGAAGGCGACATAAATTTTTTCCCCAAGTTTTTATCATGTAGCAGTTCATCTTATTACTCAATTTTTTCAAATTTTTGTCGCCATAGAGTTCTATCGCCAAAAAAAAAATTGCCTTTTGCTTTCTTCTTTCAAAAAAAAATCCTTTTGCTTTTTTCTTTCAAAAAAAAAGAGGAATATTTGATAAGAGGTTTTTTTTTGTCACTCCACATTTTATCCATCTTAGCAAACCAAAAGCATGTATTTGTTTAGCAAACTGAACATCTTTCATGTCTACTTTTCCAAATTTGGCGAAGTAGACTCTGCACTTTCATTCACCCGGATAGCCTAGCGTTCATGCATGTCATGTTAATTTTTCCAAATTTGGTGGCATAGACTTTGCATTTTCATTGAGCCCAATAAACTAGGATCATGCATTTCTGCATTCGTCCAACAACCTAGATCTCATCATCATGTTTACCTTTTCTAAATCCGCATTTGTCTAGCATTTATTTAGCATATTGCAGGGTGTTTGATTTCTCTAGCAACTCACATGTCATGTTTTAAATACAGTCACATCAATTTTAGTTTTTGGTAGTTTCAATCCATAGCATTGGAAGTCGCATTTTAAATTCAGTCATTTAAATTCTAGTTTTCAATAGTTCCAATCCATAGCATTGGAAGCCACATTTTAAATTCAGTCTTTTCAATTTCAGTTTTCAATAATTCCAATCCATAACATTGGAAGACATGTTTTAAATTCAGTCAGCTCAATTCCAACTTCCAGTAGTTCTAATCCATAACATTGGAAGCCGTCTTTTAAATTCAGTCATCTCAATTCTAGCTTCTAGCAGTTCCAATGCCTAGCATTGGAAGCTGCATTTTAAATTCAGTCATTTCAATTCTAGTTTCAATCCGTAGCATTAGAAACTGCATTTTAAATTCAGTCATTTCAATTTCAGTTTTTGGTAGTTCCAATTCATAGCATTGGAAGCCGCGTTTCAAATTCAGCCATTTTAATTTCAACTTTCAATAGTTCCAATCCATAGCATTAGAAGTCACGTTTTAAATTTAGTCCTTTCATTTTCAGTTTCCAGTAGTTCCAATCTATAGCATTGGAAACAGCATTTTAAATTCAATCATTTCAATTTTAGTTTCTAGTAGTTCCAATCCGTAGCATTGGTAGTTGCATTTTAAATTCAGTCATTTCAATTCTAGGGTACTAAGATCCAATTCTGGTATTGGGCGTCGCTTTTTCGGTATTAATATCCAATCCTGGCATTGGACACCGTATTTTTTCGGTAGTAGGATCCAATCCTGACATTGGGTACCGCGCTTTTCTAGTAGTAAGATCCAATCCTAGCATTGGGCATTCCGTTTTTATGGTAGTGAAATCCAATCCAGGCATTGGGCGCTGCACTTTAGTTTTAGCTATTTTTATTTCAATCTCTGGTAGTAAGATCCAATCCTAACATTAGGCACCGCGCTTTTCCGATAATAAGATCCAATCTTGGCATTGGGCATCGTGCTTTTCCAGTAGTAAAATCCAATCCTGGCATTGGGCACCGCACTTTTCTGGTAGTAAGATCCAATCCTGGCATTGGGTGCTGCACGTTAAATTCACTTATTTTTATTTCAGTTGATTCCAACTTGCCCGTTGGACGCCAAGTTTTATTTCAATTACATGTTTAATTTTCCATTCAGCATTTATGATCTTCATTTGTCATCTTAAGCCTTAGTCATCCTATCGGTCTATTTACTTCTTTGTTTATTCCTTTGTCAAAAAAAAAAAAACAAAAAAAAGAAAAGAAAAGAAAAAGTGTGCTTCAATTTTGAGCATTAGTTGTTGCCATGGTCATCTTTATACGGTTGTTCATCCAATTTTCATTTTTATATTTCATATGGTTAGCTTTCATTGATTTGAATTACGTTTTGACCTGATTCCCTTCGGTGGGAGACGTAGGCAACTCCAAGCAAGTGCGGTCAACTCTTTTATTTGCGTTGGCATTTTGCGTTCGTAGTTCATCGATCTGAACTACGTTTTGACCTGATTCTCTTAGGTGGGATATGTAGGCAACTTCAAGCGAGTTCGGTCAACTCTTTTATTTGCATTGGCATTTTTTGTTCGTAGTTCATCGATTTGAACTACGTTTTGACCTGATTCCCTTAGGTGGGATACGTAGACAGTTTCTAGGGAGCCCAGTCATTTCTTTCTACATTCTTACAATCATCTGCTTACATTTGGTACCATGCAAGTATTGCATACGTCTGGATGGGACCATTTTGGTTTCTTGTTTGTGTTTGGTGTACAGGTGAGTCAAATTTGGTGTTTTCTATGTCTTTGTTTGGAACCTGTACGAGCTTCCAACAAAGAGGAGCAAGCTGTAGATACCAAATTTTGACACACCTTTTGTAAAAAAAATGTGTATTTTACTTCATGTAGGGATACATTTTGTTTTTCCAGGGTCAATTGTTATTTTTGCGTAAATTGTGACTAATTAGTCATATCAGGGGCAAAATAATAATTTTAGCATATAAATACCCTTTATTTTATTTTAATTTCTAAATTCATATTTTTATGTTTTTATGATTTTTCTAATTTTAATGATTTTTTAGAGTCATTTAGTAATTATTTAGAATTTTGATATTTTTAAGTTAATGGCGCAATTTTCAACACATCCTTTTTATTAGAATTTTTGCATGAAAATTTTTATATATGCATTTTGTATACTTATAGATTTTTAAAAAAAATTATGATTTTTATAGGTCCTTTGGTATTTATTCAATTTTTTATTAAAAGTACGTTTCTCAAAAATGCATAAATGTTAAAATGTTTGAGTGAAAATTTTAGTATATGTGTTTCATGTGATAATGTATTTTTGTGTCAAGTTTTTGTGATTTTTAAAGGTCATTAATATTTTTGTAATTGTCATAGTTTTTGTCATATATGGCACACTTTCCAAGGTACCTTTCTATTAAGAATTTTTGTGTGAAAAATTTTATATTGTGTATTTTGTATATTTATAAATTTTAAGTAAAAATTTCATGATTTTTAGAGATCGTTTTGGTATTTATTTCAAATTTTATCTTTTTGTTCATTAATGGCACGTTTCTCAATGTTACATTATCTTCTCATTTTAATTTGAATTTTCTTTCTTCTTGTAATGCTAAATTTTATATTAGGATGTCAAATTTTAAGATTAGGATTTCTAGGTGGTTTTTATTTTATTTCATTTTTTCTTCATTTTTATTACAACTTTTACTTAAAAAAAAAAACTAAAACAACAACAGCAGCGTTGTTGCTGCTGTTGCTACTGCTATGGCTGCCAATCAACCATATCTACCCTAAACACAATCATCTTTCCAACCACTCTACTCATCATCATCATGACTCAATCACCCCAACTTGGAGTGACAGATCTAGATTTTAAGGGATTGTTTTGCTGTTGTTTCTTCATTCATCAGATCATGCAATGCACACACTGAATCATCCATTCTCTCCTTCTATTTTCTTCATCAGAGCACTTGACACACAAAAAAATTCACACAAAACTCACAGCTCTCTCCCACTAACTCCACACACAACTCTCTCCCTTTGTTTTTCCTTTGCCTCACATGCACAACATCACCTCACCCCTCTTCCAATCTCCTCTCTCGACTCTCTCAAATAACACATGCAAATCACAGACACACACCAATACTCAAGTTCACCCGCTAACACTTTACCTACACTCTTTCTCCTTCACAAAGCACACACAATTCACTCCAGTTTCACAAACTCACAAACACACAAACAAATCAATCACATGCACACAGTTAATCACATACACATGCACACATCCAGCTACACAGGCAAACACATACACACACGAGTTAAGCACCGTCAACCAATTCACAACCGATGCACACACAACCACAGCCAATCACCAAAACAACCAAATTTCACAACCTCAAACCAGTCCAGCCTAAATTAAACACAAACCACCGCCACAGCCGAAAACCCCTCCATAATCACCACAGCAGCAGGGCCTCCACCGACTACTCTCTATCGCCGTGACTAGTTACAACGCCACCGTTCCCTCCCATCTACTCCCCCACCTACAGAAACAACAAACAAGAAGCCCGACACACCATCAGCTTCCAAATGACAATCCAGATAATGCCAGTGCCATCGCCAATTTTTGGCTTTATCGCCACCATCTCCTTGGCCCAGGTATGAATCTTAGCCCTCCATTAAATTCATTCGTATAGTATAGAATCCTGCTTAATTGGTAGCAAAATGCTTGGGAACTTAAGCGATTTGAATTTTTGGGTGTTGATTGAAAAAATTGAATTATAAATCCGAGATGAGAGAGATTGAGAGAGATAGAAAGACGGAGAGAGGAAGAGAAAGAGAGAGGTAAAGGGAGAGAAAGAGAGAGTGGAAAGAAAGAAGAGTGATTAGAGGGATTGAGAGAGACAGAGAACCAGAGAGTGGAATAGAAAAAAGAAAAGGAAAAAGAGAAGAAAGAAAAGAAAGAGAAAGGAAAGAAGAGAAGAGAAAAAAAAAATGTTACTAAAACTACGTCATTTTCAACTGAAACGAAGTAGTTTTGGCTAGTTCTTTTATAGGTTTTATATTTATAAAATAGATAATTACATTTTGCCCTCTCAGGTTCTTAGTTGTTCTTATTATGCCTTTCAATACTTTTGGTTTCCTTCATTACGTCCTTGTTTCCCCTAAAATTTATGTTTCCTTTCAATTATGTCCAGAATAATTGCAATTTAGTTTTAAAGTTGCTGAAAATTGCATTCTTCCCCCCTAAGCTTGTTGAAATTTTATTTTTTGCCCTTATGCTTTGCTGAAATTACATTTTTACCCTCAAATGTTGCTACGAATTACAATTTTTGCCCCTATACATTGCTGGAAATTATATTTTTGTCCTTTTGTTTGTTGAAAATTATATTTTGGCCCTAGAACATAGCTGGAATTTATTTTTTGTCCGCCCAAGTAGCCAGAATTTACATTTAGCCTTGGAATGTTGATGGAAATTGTAATTTGGTCCCTCACACTTGCTGGAAATTATATTTTTGCCCAAAACTTGCTGTAATTTTTGTTTTTGGCTCCCCATAATTGCTGTAATTTATTTTTCCCTGTAATTTTTCCGAAATTACATTTTTTTCCTTAATGTTGCCGAAAATTAAATTTTTGCCCCTACGCTTTGTTGGAAATTATATTTTAGCATTTAAATTTGTTGTAAATTATATTATTACTTTAAGTATTGTTTAAAATTGTAATTTTACCCTTTAGTTTGCTATAAATTACCTTTTTGGCTCTAGAATGTTGCTAAAAAAATTTTTCATTTTTTTAACCCAAAAACTTTTCTTTCTTTAATTAAGTCCTTAAGGCTTTCAATTATTTCTTCTCATTTTTTTGAACTCTCAATTAATGTCCCAAAATTTGATTTTTTATTTAATTAATGCTCAAATTAATTTCTTTATTCCACTTTAAATTATTCTTGGTGTTTCTATTTATGCGTTAAAAGTTTAATTATATGTTATTGTATTTTTTTATTTAAACAAAATATTTTTTTATGCTTGGTTGGTGCTTTTAACCTTTTTGTTTATTTTTATTATTATAATTGTCTTGTATTTTATTCTTTGATTATAGTGATTAAGGTTGTATTATTTACTTTATTATTTGTTTATCCAAAATAGTGGTGCCTTGATATGTTTGTTTATTTTTTTAGCATTTGTACCGAGTTTATGAATGGGAGGTACCTCGATTATCCTGTCAATGTCTCTTTATGTGCTCCTATGTGTTTTTTTTTATGTATCTTTTTGTGTTTATTATTTTTATTTATGTATGAACATTTATTTATGTTATGTTATTTATTTGAATTTAATTTTAATTATTCAAAGAAATGTAATAGATAAGTGATATATTGTTTAATAAAATTTGTATTTAGATAGTCAATGTAATAGATAGTTTATATTTTTATTTAACAAAATTTGTGTAGTTTAGATAGAAAATTTAATAGATAGGTTAGATAGGTCATTTTCTTATGTTTTTTCCCCATTTAGAGTGTAATTAGGCTCCCCCGGTGTAATAGATAGGGCTTGATTTGCTATGTGTTTCTGCATGATTATGTGCTTACATGTTTTCTCGCTTTCCTTAAGGTTTTGCATCTAAAATATTATACTTATGTACTATGTGCTCCTATGTGATATTATTTGCTTCTATGTGATTATTGCTTTAATTTATGTTTTTATTTATTTATTTATGTACTTGCTTTGTTATGATATATGTGTATTGTCACCACACTAGTCCAACGCTAGTTGTGATTAATTTCGGTTTCTTTGTTAGTCTAATGCTAGACCCTTAGGTCATTTTAGTGTTAGATCACTCCTTGTGTGCATTTCATATCATTTCCCTCACTTTTTTCT
Organism: Mitragyna speciosa; assembly: GCA_024721245.1. Classification (NCBI taxonomy): domain Eukaryota; kingdom Viridiplantae; phylum Streptophyta; class Magnoliopsida; order Gentianales; family Rubiaceae; genus Mitragyna; species Mitragyna speciosa. Next base: position 877,898 of record CM045565.1, read on the forward strand.
CTTTTTAAGGCCTTTTCCATTTTTGCATGGTTCTTATGTATTATTATTCTTCTTATTATCTATTTTTTTCATATATTTAGTGTGACAGCCCCACCTTACCTAGAGGCGTACCAAAGGGCTTAGCGAACTGCCTGCCTAGCTCTCGCCAGGACTCAAACACGCACTTGCTCAAACATCCAAGCGTACTTAGCTCAAAATAAAATGCATTATTAAAGAAATACATTCATGAAATTTACTTGAAAGTATAAATATCACAAGAGTTTTTACATCCCAAAATATAACTAATATTTACAATAAAAGCCTACACATTTAGGCTGTCAAAATACATTACACAAAACATGTACTAGGTCCAAAATCAGCTTTTCCAGCTTTAGTAGATTTGGAAACCTGGTTAAAGAAAACAAATACACGGGATGAGCTATAATAGCCCAGTGAGTGCTCAAGTCATGCAACCATACTAGTAAAGTATAATTTTGTTCAATAAAATATTTAACGAGTAAATAAACAATATAGTGAACAATTTAATTAACATGTAGTCAATGGCAGATACGGGGCTCAACTACGGGAGCAAGCTCAACCGCAGAAGTAGCAAGCACTGAACATGTAACCAAGACATTCGGACCGAGATAATAGCTCAGGTCCTCGTCAAGGAACATACCAATATAAACAAGCAAGTACCCTAACCACCATTCACCTTGTAACCTCCAAACAAGCTACCACATCCAGGGAGTAATCTCAACCTTGGAAGGGCCAACAAGCAAGAAAGGTTCAATCCGGAGTTGGCCTCTTAGAGGAATTCAACTCATTTAGGGAAAGAACAACACGCCCTAAAACACCCTAGCACCTTATGTCCTCCCAAGTCACGTCAGGGTTGACTAACCATGAGGTAACGGTGAAGTTAGTCACGGTAGTCTCAATCACAAATAACATATTGAATAGTGAAAGCATGTAACACATTGCGGAATAGATGCGATAAAGTACACATCTTTCCTCAAGTAACACATTGCATTAAATAATAATATCAAGTATAACATGGCATGTCATGCATCATGCACACATAAGAACACTCACCTGAAGCCTAAGAAAATATCTCGCGATAGGGTTGGGTCTCACTTCCGGATCCTAAAATTCACGAGAAAATAATCATATAAAAAACCTGACTAAAGTCTAAGAAATTACATAAGAAAATTCAAGAAATACCCCCACGTCTTTCTAGGGTTTAGTTTCTAGGGTTTTGGAGTTTAGGGTTTTACCCTAGGGTTTAGGATTTTCAAAATTAGGGTTTTCTAACTTTTTAGGGTTTTGTCCGGAAAGGTTCAATTTACTAATAGCTAATCTACGAAAATTTCTGCACGTTCTAATCACTAAATTACAGCTTATAAAGTCTTAAATCATAGCCTAATCACTTTTATTTCCTAAGTTTTACCGAAATTTCGGCAGCACTTCCCCTATAATCGGACTAACTCAAAATTTTTAACCTGCAAGAAAAACATCCAACAACCCAATCTCAAGTAGTTCTACCAATTTCACATCAAACTCACTTCAATTCCATTCAAATTCATCACAAAAACACATAAACTACTCCAAGTTCTTCAACCAAATCAAACCTAAATCATGCCATTTCAAGTTTAATTTACTATCTACAAGTCATACAAGTTCATAAGCTTCACATTCATGGAATAAAACTTCATTTTTCATGGCCAAAATAATTCACACTTAACCATAAAGACATGACTTAAAAGCTAGAAAACTATGATCTTTCACTTGAAATTAGAAGAGAAGTTCATGGTAAATACCTTTAGTAAGACAAGATTGTTGCTTAGGAGGAAGATCAACTCAATTTCTATGGATGAAAAGTGAGTAAATGGAAGTAAAAGCTCCAAGAAAATGAAAGAAAATGGAGAGAAAAGAGAGAGTGAAGCAGCCGGCCAAGAAGAAGAAAGAAAAGAGAGAAAATTGGCTAAGTAAAGAAGAAAAGAAATGGAAAAGAATTGGAAAAAAATTGACCAATCAAAGCAAGACAAAGGCAAAGTAAATCTTGACTTTCACTCCATGGAAGACTAAACTTGGCTAAGGGTCATTAGAAGAGATTTTTATTATTTATCCCATGATTAATCTTGCAAGACATTCTAAATACAACTCCTAAGGAAGAAGGTACAACATGCTAATAAAATAGAAAATCAATCCTTATTATTTTTCCACTAATTTCGACCCTTCTTTTTTTTTTTCTAATAGACATGATACAAAATAAATGGTTTTGGCAGGAATTTCTAGGGTGTTACATTTAGTGCATGACATTTAGGTTACATTTCACATAGAATCTTAGGTCATTTGTGTGATTCGACTAGAAATAGTCATCTACTTATGTGGGAAATGGTGGCTTAACATACCATTCCCCCCTCCGTGAGTAGAAACAGTTTGTCACGAGTTTATTAGTCCCCCGTACCCGTTATGTTGCATTCATTTTTCTTGGTCACTTATATCAATATCTATATTTTATTTTCCATTTCTGAATATCATTTTTGCATAACTCGTAACGCCTTCGAGGCTTCATTTTGGGGTTTCGCAACTAATGCAATAATTCCCATTTAACTTCGAAGGGACATTTTGTCGCTATCGATATCTCTTTTAGGTCTAGGTTTGCATCCATATAGTTACATCCAAATGTGATAAAATCTTAGGATTATATTAGAAAATTTTTTATTAAACCTCACAATTAGCCTCGGCTAGGTTGAAAGGGTGCTTTAGGTGTAAACCTTCCCTTTCTTAAACTGTGACTCCCGAACTCATTTTTTTCTTGTTTTTAAAGACCTAGAGTTGTCGAAAAAGGATTTTTTCATTTTTTTTTCTTAAATTTTGCTCAAAAACATTTTCTAAAGAAATAATTCTTGATTTTCTTACCATTTATAATAAAATATTTTTTGGTAACTTGGTACACCAAAACTTAATAATAAGTGGCAACTATTTTCTTTTTATAAACCCTCTTTCAGACTTTGTTTTTGGCCAAAACTGTTGCAATTTTTAAAAGTCCCGACCTTTGTTTTTGGCCAAAACTGTCGCAATTTTTGAAAGTCCCGGCCTTTTTCTTGTTTTGTTTTCAAAAGTTGAAATTGTTTTCTAGAAGTCATTTTCTCGAAAAATCGTCTTTTTCATCTTTTTTATTTTTCTCCCTTTTTCAAAACAGGGTGCGACAGAGCTTATCAGATTGGCCAAAGTGCCATGCTGAAGAGGTGCCTCGGCACTGATAAATTTTTTTGAAATCCAGTCAGCCAATTGGGGACGTCAAACATGTTGAGATGGAAAATAGGCCTTAGTTGTCATGCGCTCAGTAAAATTGGTTCTTACAGTTATCTTTGGCAATCGCACATTCCATTTCAGAGTTGGTAGTTTAGGGAATTCTCTCATGATTTAATATTTTAAGGTCATCAACCTGTTGATGTTAGAGAATGTAGGGTGTTTTGCAAGAAATTGACTCAATGAAACAAAAGAAAGCAAACGAAGACTCTTGAGTCAAATAGTACACTTTCCTTAAAGTGTTTATTGCCGCCACTACATTTTACAGTTTGCTTTTGGATATGGCAATATACCTCTAACATACAATAAAAACTTAGAGAAATTTGATAGCAAAATTAAAAGACTCTCCAAAAAGAAAGGATCAATAATCAGAAAATTCAAGTTTGATTCACTTGAGACCTATTTATTTATAGCAATAGTTTATACATCTATTTCTGTATAGACACATTCACAATGTATTTTCGCACCAAAAGATAGCAAAATTTGATTGAAAAGATATTAAAAACATTCAAAAAAAATTTAGTTGTTAGGAGAAGTCAGAACCTAAAGCAACTCTCTGGATAGCAATGTAGAGAATAGTCGTGGCCTGAAAGTCCACGATTTCTCTCCCACCACAACTCTCTAGTGAGCAACCAAAGAGTAGCTTTGACCTGAAACTCAAGATAAAATATGTGATTTCTCCCCGCGGTGAGCTACCAGAGAGTAGCCACAGTTTTAGGTTGCCATTGTGGGCAAATTCCTTAAACTATTGCCCAAAAAAAAATCCAATGATTATAGCTAGTTGGCAAGGTTTTTCTGTAACTATATCCGTCACGTTTTGGAAACTCGACAAGGGTTAAAAAAAAAATTTATTTAGAAAAATGGCTGCCATGTAAAACAAACACGGTAGCAAGAAACAATATATTCTTTTAAAAAAAATGTGTGACCACCGCATTTGTGAAACAAAGCGATCAAAAATATATATATTTTTAATTTCAAGAACGCGGCAGGGTTTAAAAAAAATATTTTTCTTTTGCTTTTGAAAAAATGGTCCGAGTTTGTTTAAAAAAAAAAAAAGTAGCCAAATTAAGTGTGTTAGGGTTTTTGGCTTTTAGGGTTTAGAGTTTAGGATTTAAGGATTTTAGGGTTTTAGCTTTTAAGGGTTTAGGGTTTTTGGTTTTTAGGGTTTTAATTAAAAGGAACTAAGGTGGGGTTTAAGTAACTCTCAAATGATAGAGTCCAAAGCACACATATTATGCACAAGGATTTTGTTTGGAATGAAAAATGTTGGATTTAAAAATATATCAATATAATTATTCTTTTTTTTTTTTAGAAAAGTGGCATCATTGTATTGACATATATATAATCCATTTACAATGCTGTACAAAAGAATGGGTAACTACCCAAATAGCTTCTGCACGATCCATCTGTAGAAGGAAATTTTCTTCCCACTTAATAACCATGTTAGACATGTTGCAAAAGAAGCTATATTCTTTGCTTCATCTGTCAAATTACTATTTGCTAGTTTAAAGGAGCAAGAATGAAACATAGACCTTAGAAACAAAATATTTTCAATTATGGTAGCACGTGTGACATGTTTTGTGTCTCTGATTTTTAACTTCTGCCACATATATTGGTTTGCTCCCATGATCACCACATCCTTCCATCCTTTATCCAAAGCTTGCATCAGAGCCAACTTAACAGCATTTGCATATTCAACCATTTGGTCGGCTTCTCTTTTTTCAGCTCCAACCCACAATGTCAGTAGCTTATTATTGGAGTTCTTTGTTGTTACGCAGTATCCCACCCTTTTCTTAACTCTATTTACTTCCATTCCAACATTGATAGTTACTCATCTTGCAGTTGGATCTTGTCTAGATCCTTCTTGATTCTGCCTACCTGTTTCTTCCTACTCCTTCCACAATGATCTCTATTAGCCTGCTCAAATTCCATCCACGCAAAGCTTTCTATATAACTTGTATTGGTTATGCTTTTTCCTTATTGAAGACCATCAAATATCTGCTCTTCGAGACCTTGTATCAATTCAAAAAAAACATAAAGTCTGCTTTAGAAGCTTGATGGTGACTGAGAGTCCATTCCCACACTATCAAGGTTTTCAACTACAATAGGATACTAATTACATTGAACTCCCTTTGGTTTCACCATTATTGCGGGAGACTTCCCTCTACTTTGAAAATTTATACTACCCTCCCTGTTAGTGATGGTCTAGTTAATTATGTTGACAATTCTATCTCCTAATTTACAAAATTTTTCAATTTTAAAGAAACATAAAAAGTGAATTAAAGGTTGTTAGATAAAAAAAAATTAAACAATTAGAGGCTCAAATACATTTCTAAAATTTCACCGTAACTCGTGATGTGTTAAAACGCGAATAATAACTAATGGTCTAATATCATTCAATTCTTTATATACTTAGTAATAATTTCAATAATTTATTGACTTCTTTTATTTCCTAAACTCCCAAACTAGGTCTTAATATCTTAATCTTTTAAAGATTTTAGTTAATGGGTAGATAATTGTAAGGCTGCTAATGAACTTCGACAGCACCAACCATTAGCTAATATTATCTAATGACTCTCATCTTGACGTACATTGAGTTTGGAATCATTGATTTCTGCCTTGTCAATATTTCTTGTTCATGCTCTGTGTATTGGGCTACGTTTGAGTTGGGCCTCTTGTAATCTATCTAGTCAATTTATCTCTCACCAATTTTTCAGATACTCATCAGCTATCTAATATGATTCTAGATATGCCCCTTTATTATTAATTAGTTTTGAGATGAAAACTAAATTCTTAATGTGAAACATTATATATTAGAGAGTCTTTTGGTACGTATTAGAACCTTAGTCATTTTCAAGCCTGGGGTGTTGATTAGTTTCAAGAATATTGTAGCTGTTGGTAAATTAAAAGGATGATTGTGTCGTGTAATGTAATGTGATACAAGTATAGGTAAATTGTTTACTACTTTTTTCTCCTTTTAAGGAATAATGTAAGGCTTATTACAAAGAAAAAATGAAAATAAAAGAGTTTGAGAATCGAATTTCACTACCAATGACTAATTTATTAATTCATGCTATTGGAAGCATCAAATTAGGAGTGGGGTGTCCAGTGCAGTAGTTTTTGAATTGAGAAATCCCGTCTTCACACCCTTTACCGTCCAAACTAGTTTGAGCCAAAAAAGACTTTACCATCGAATGTAATAGAAAATTCCCGAATCAAAGTTAGGCAATTAGAGAAGAAGTTGGAATAGTAGTCTCATGCACCAATCGTGGATGGCCGGATTTTCTAATGCTATTTATAGCCATTATATAAGTTGCTTTTTTTTTCTTCTTTTTGAGAAAATTACAGCACAATCATGAATCATGCATGGAATAGGAAAAAAAAATAGAAAAAGTTAACCTCTCTCCAACACAATACATGCCATCTCTAACACTTTTTAACTGTGTGATTACAGAGACTGGAGATTGTGATCCTATCGCAAAAGAAACTTTACAAATACGACTCTCTTTTCAATACTAAGTATAATTAAGGGATAATTACACATACCTCCCCTGAGATTTGTCATAATTACACTTACCTCCCCTCAAGTTTTGAAAATTACACTTACACCCCCTGTGTTTATATTTTTCATAACAAAACAAGTCCATGTTGATAATGTAACTCAAAAACACTAACCAAACACCTTAAAATATACTTAATTACTTTTAAATTAGTCATTTTTTTCTTATTAATATATTTGTTTGTATAATTTTAATAGATAAAGTAAATTTATTTAGATTAGTCAGATAACTGAGTTTTTGAAGAAGTAATATTTGATGGAGATTGAAAATTTGATGTAAGAATATAAGTACTTTTGACATTTTTAAGACATTAATTAATTTTTAATATTTATTTATCTTTTTTTAAAGCAATTAAGCATATTTTGAGGTGTTTGGTTAGTGTTTTTGGATTACATTATCAAAATGGACTTGTTTTGTTATGAAAAATATAAACACAGGGGGTGTAAGTGTAATTTTTAAAACTTGAAGGGAGGTGAATATAATTATGACAAACCTCAGGAGAGGTATGTGAAATTACCCCTATAATTAATATAAGAAACACTGGACCACTATTAGCAGTGACTCTTCATCCAGTCACGCACCCTAGCTTTCCAACTTTCTCGCTTGATGGTCGTGGGGTCTTTATGCAAAAGTGCAGAATTATGCTGACTTGATTCTTCTCCCCTCTCCCTCTATAGTTCACATAGCAGAATCAATAAGGGCTAAGCAATAAATTATAAAAGTAGCTATCTTGTCTAGTCTAAGGCATGTGGAATAATATGATACTGGCATCAAACATCTATTCTTGAAGATAAGAGACATGAAATCTTTATCGCTACTTTCATTTTTGTAGTTTTTCAATTTTTGTGGCTCAAGTGCTGTGCCTATGTACCCCATATAACGTCAAAAACAGATGAAACTTCCTTAATTTATTTAGCAGCTTTGGATCTTCTAAAAGGCGAGGTCTAGGATCATTTTTATCTCCTTCAATTGAAAGATCATTGTCAGAACTGCTATACCTCATCCAAAGAAAACAGCAATAAATTTTTTTCTTTTTTTTTAACTTTTGAAATAAAATTGTTGTTTGTCCATTTTCATTTTGTTTATATGGAAAACCATTACCTTATTTCTGCCAAATAGAAGGCGAATCTTGTGGCTAAAGGAACTGTTAACGAAACAAAGTCGGGGTCCTAAAGAATTCGAAACTAATTAGAAGTTCATGGGTAATTTACTTATTGTCAATTGGTTTTGAAATATAATATAATTAACAATGATGAAAGCAATGATCAACCAAATCAGCCAAGAAAACCTTATTGCATACACCCATTTGCACAGATGAAAACAACAAGAATATTTATTATGTTGAAAAGAAAAAAGAAAAATGGACCACTACATCGGATCACTTGTGCTCAAAAGCAAAAATTTGTGATCCTCTTCGTTTGGAATCGTTCGCCATACGTTTTCATGTTGCACAATCTTTTGCAGTGCCAAAAATTAGGACATTAATTATACCGTTCTCATTTCTCAATGCCACAGAAATGAATATATAGAGAATTTTTTTTTTTATAGCTTTGATAATCATATGGCTGTTGCTCCTGAGAAACACTTGTACACTACTATTCAGAATTAGAGTTCAGCATTTTTCATACTTTGATGTGTGAATCAGTTTGTATTTCTTTTTCAATTTGTTCAAGGCAAGTGGGCATATTGAACCGCGAATCGCGCTTTGAATTGCGAATATAAACCTAACTCCAATGTTAAAACCACCGACAAATATATCGATTTCATAAAGTTACGAGTTCCCTCATATTTCTTTTTTTTTTTGGCAGTTCCCTCATATTTCTTAACAATGTCTTGCAACGTTGTTTGTTTCAGGCACAAAAACACACATATTTTGGTGCTGGATATGTACTGCAAATCCTAGAAATAAACCATGTCTAGAAATCCAAGTTTGTGTCCATGCAATATTAATTGCATGAAATGCAGACAGCAAACGAAGCCACCTCGCTTTACTCGAATCAGAGCTACCTCGGTTAATACAGCCAATTTTGTGTCACGAGCCTATTGCATATGTTGTCCAAAAGCGTTTTAAATCAACCTGCAAGTAGAGAAAAAAGCATATATGCAGGACATGTATGATCAGTTCAGCTTTTCTAAAACTGGAACAGTAATGCAGATTCAAAGGATTGCGTGCTTGAAATATCAATTGCAAAACCAAGGACAATGACAAACTGTGTTTGGACGTTGGAAACAGATCAGAGTCCTACTGAAATCTAGACGTTAAAAGCAGCTGGTCGTAAAAGATAAAAAGAAAGAAAACTTTTCTTCTGTGTCTTTACCAGATGCCCCAAAAAAATATCTAAAGGAGGATATTGATATAATTCTGTTTGATTTTCAGTTATGAACATCACATTTAAGTACAGGAGAAAAGATCCTCATTAAAAAAAAAAAAAAAAAAAGGTTTCGAATGAGAACGTATTCTAACAATTTTCCAGATAATAATTCTATTTCTTCGTTACTGAAAGACTTCTTCCTTGAAGACGTCAATTATTTTACCAATGCATTCTGATGTTGTAAATATGATAGACATTTCAATTGAGTGGAAATGTTGTATTGTACAAATTTTTATTTTCATACTCACATGAAACCACAAAAACTGACATAGTGGATGGCCATGATTGGGTTCCATTTTGCCTTTTCATGGAGGGAATATTACATCTTTATCTGCTATCAATGTCTACTAGCACATATTAAAGGTTTTTTTTTTTTTTCTGCCCTTTCAAAGGCATATAGACATAAATTTTTCCTCCAGTCCGATATAATCTTGTGATTAATTATGCTTTAAATTCAGCCTTTCTTTAATATCATAAGACAAACCTTAAAAGCATGGCATTTATATATACGTTCAGAAAAACTTGTTTGGTTCAGAACATCAGGAACATAGAATTATATTTTCATGTTGAAATGTAGAAAATTAATGTACGTACTCTAGTGGAATGTGATCTCACTAAGAATAATAGTACATTTTGTCAAAAAAAAAACAGAATAATAGTACATTAAATTATTAGACAAACATATATATATATATATATATATATATATATATATATTGGGTGGCCTTAATGCGGCTTTTTTTCCAAATATTTTATTCTCTCTAAAGACCTTTTTGTGCTCGAAAACGAAAAGGTGACACATGCAAAGCATTTCCTCCTACAATATTTCTAAGCAAAGATTTTCTTGCTACAAAGAAGATCTGCCACGTACTTTGTATCAAAAAAAAAAAAAAAAGAAGATCTGCCACGTAATAATCCACGGTGTCTCAGTATTATATCAGTAGTGGTGGTGACTGTTTTATTTTATTATTCTTGCGGTGGAAACAATTCTTTTCTCCAGTGTATATATTGCATATTTTTGTACCTGATATATATTATTGAAGACCAATGGAAGAAAAAAGAAACATTTCCAAATTCCAATCAACCAAAAAATTAATGAACTTTGACAAATATAAAAAGTTCACCGCATTAAGCATCCACTCTTCGTATGGGTTGTCTTGCACTGTCCACATTCTAGAAAGAACGTCACTGTCGAGTTTTAAGTAAGCCTGCGTTGCATATAGATGGACTTTAAATATGATATCGTCATTATTTGAGACTATTTGCATTAAATATTATGTCTAAAATTGAAAATTTATTTAATAGTTTTACTATAATGTTCTTTAAATTTTGACAAGCTCTCACTTGGAGAAAACAATTAACACAAAGGAAAATTCTTGATTTCTTGCTAATAGAATCTTTGAACTTGAGAAGTACGTACTTGGGCTTAGGGGGACAAAAAAGATCCTTTTACAGCTTAAAAATTTGCTGAACACTTATCCCGTTGAAGTTTAGCTTTCATCATTAATTGATTTTCTTTTTACTGGTTATTTTTGTGCAAGAGATGACTAGCAATTTTCCTAACAGTTAGCTAGCCATGATTGTAACTTTTATTAACACTTGCTCAAAACAAATCAAGAGAAAAATGAAAATCCGCAGCTATATATCGTGCCAAGTTTCAAAGCTACAAGTATTGCAAGTATTGACAAAGCTGTTTCTTTTCCACCTGGACTGGATGCTAAATAAGTGCCAGCGGAAAAGAACAATCACTGGCTCTAGGTCTAGCTAGCTGGATTTGTGCCTAAAAAGTCATCCGTTCCCTCCACTAGATTGACACTATTAATTGGTTTCCTTGATTGCTTTGCGACTTCAACGTGTAAAGGTCTAAAACCCTATAAACAACTTTGAATTTATTGCAAAGAACACAATACTGAATAAATTTTGGTCAACAAAGTCACTACATGTATGTCTTGAATGAAGCAGTAAAACATTTGATTTGTAAGTTGTATCCACGTTACTATTTCTAACTTTAGATAAATAAAAAAATTAGTCCATCCCCTCCAAAATCCGTATAATTTCTTTCTCATATATCAAGAAAAAAAAAAGTAACAAAAGCATGCTCCAAATATGTAAAAGAAAAGTTAGGAAAATTATGGATCAAACAATCCTTGGCCGATACAGAGCACAAATGATACCTTTCTTTTTGATCTAATCAGTCGTGGAATTCTGCTAATAAAATGGCACAAATCATTCATCAAATCAAAGTAGCGGAAATAAATTCAAGCAAGCCAACCTCCACAAAAGGAAACCCATCATTTTTTTTATTTGTTGGGTTGGAAGCCACCAGGCACCAGTTGTTGCTGGACACATAATCGCGGATTGTGTAGTAGTAACAAGTTTCAAGACAAAAATGTCCGCTATACTGCTATCGACTGACAATGTACATCTCACTACAGGAGAGAGAGCCCCCTTCCCTCCCTTATCACACACTCACGCCCACACAACCCCATGTGCCGTGACCAAATACACATTATTTTTGTGTTCTTTATGAATGATTATTTTGCATTTATAAAAGAACTTCATCCTTGATTATTTCTTTCTCTTTTTTGTAATAAAAGACACTTAAATAGCGACATGAAATCAGTTCATTTTGATTATCTCAGATTGTCAAGATCTCATTAGGATTGTGAAGGTGAAAATCTGTCTCAATTAGACGTTGCTGTGCAGGATATTAGACAGCTGCGTCAATCTTGTTGGCATTGTAATTTTGCTTCTGATAGTAGAAAAGCTAACATTTGTAGTCATGAATTAATAAAATTTGTCACTAATCTAATTGATGAACTTAGGTGGAAGGAATTCTTTCCTGTGTGGGTCATAAAAGTCACATAATCTGATATGTTGGTTGTGTCAAGTAACCTGTAATTTGTACAGTATATTGGAGTTCATATATAAAAGTGACTTGTTATTAACAAAAAAAAAAAAAAAAAGTCCAATTTGGAAAGGACAATTCACATAGAGTGAAAAATGAGACAAAAGTTTTCCAACCCGTCTTCCCAAATGCATCTACATTTCATGGTGTTTGAAGTGGTTACATTTTCCCTTGATTAGTTGGATATAAGTAGAAGAGGCTACATTCTGTGTTGGTGGTGTCATAATTTTGTGGACGTCTTTCATTTTTTTAAAGGAATAATTTTACATACTTCTCTTTAAGTTCGTTATAATTACACTCACTTCCCCTTAAGTTTTGAAACTTACACTTACACCCCCTGTATTTATATTTTTCATAATAAAACAAGTCCATATTAATAATGTAACCCAAAAATACTAACTATATACCTTAAAATATACTTAATTGCTTTTAAAAAAGATAAATAAATCTTAAAAATTAACTAATTAGTCATAAAAATGTCAAAAGTATTTATATATTACCTTAAATTTCAATCTCCACCAAATATTACTTCTTCAAAATTCAGTTATCTGACTAATCTAAATAAAATTTACTTTATCTGTTAAAATTTTACAAAAAAATATATTAAAAAGATAGAGATGACCAATTTAAAAGCAATTAAGCATATTTTGAAGTGTTTGGTTGGTATTTTTAGATTACGTCATCAAGATGGACTTGTTTTCTTATGAAAAATATAAATACAAGAGGAGTAAGTGTAATTTTCAAAACTTGAGGTGAGGTAAGTATAATTATGACAAATCTCAAGGGAGGTATGTAAAATTATCCCTATTTTAAAAGTTTATGCTAAAATTGTCAATAATGAAATGACAATTTACCGAACTAGTTTGAGTTTATACTTCCCATGAGCAAGCGAAAGGATCCCTATCGCCTTGTAATTTTTTGTAATTTATCATCGCAACTTTGCAAAATTACTATATCATTTAATGGACATGATCATCAAATTAAAAATGTTTTTAGGTGGGGAAGTATTTTTTTAAAAAATAAAAAGTCAAAATACTAGGATTGTGTAAGAGAGTTGTTATTGGTTCTGAATTTTTTTTTCCCACCAACAGAGAATAATTTAAGAACAAAGGAAAATGGCATTCCACTGTATGAACCTCTTTTATTGTTAGACTGCATACGTTAGTTAGAGTAGATTTTGGAATTAAAATTGTCTGTTGTCAGAAAGCAATAGTTTAACAAATAGAATGTCACTACATCATAATTTGAGGTGAAGGGTTCTTTCAAAAAGCGTAAAAGTTTGAGGGGTAAAAATGTAACTTAAGGGAAAACAAAATGTCAAATGTTGTACACTTAGGATTCAAGTCCAATGATGTTGTGGTTTTACCAAGTTAAACAAACGAACAAATACTCCATCATATCAACCATAGGATTCTCTGCAATGCAGGTGGGTCCCACTTGTGTACGGTTAAAATCCATCGTGATTCGTGTAACGTAATTAATGAGGTGCTCTCACGGGCCTTTTTTCACCTTTTAAGTAACGTCGATCCCCGCCTGACGAACGTGCACGTGTTTCCCAGCAGAAGACTGAAGAGGAACGGAAAATAATTAAATGAATCTGATCCACAGAATAGTTTCGTAGATACTTTGATTCAGAAGTAGTCACATCTCTCAAGGTTTACTGTATAGATGATGTAGCTGCTTCTGAACTAAGGGGTCCACGGAACTATTCCGTGAATCGGGTCCATCTAAAAATTTCTGAAAGAGTAACCACAATAAATTCTTTTAAGTGAAATCAGAAAATTATTGCATGGATCCGCTTACAGTCTCCTCGTGTTTAAATAAAGATTATATAAATATTATTACATCATTTTCTTACATCAACATACAAGTATAACTATAGACTTAATTCATGTAAAAATGTCTCAATAAAATCACTCTACTGTTTTACTTATCGATGCATCTAATCTAATATGAAATTACATCATACTAATATATGAAATAATATAACTTTAAGTTAGAATTTGATATATAGAAAATGTACCAAGAATTTGAATATATAGCATGCTTGTATATTTTATGTTATAAATGAGAGTTAAATGATTATTTTTATATTAGCATGTTTTACTATATCCATACTCAAATAATAAGGTACACAAATACAACTGCAACTACGATACATATAATATTTTTCGAAAAATAACCCAAATTTTATTTAGTACACCAACAAAATAAAGTTGGACATTCTCGAAGTTTAAGATGTTAACTGTTATAGTTTGTGATGCATCCTAAAATTGCTCAATGAAGGAACAAAAAACAATGAAAATGCTCCCGTAAAACAGTAATCCGTAAACACAAAAATGTTAAACAGTATATGTGTACACACAATCTAGTTGCTTGCAAGAGTTTATGCATGTTAGCAAATGTCAAGACCTCATTTATTATAAATGACATTGATCATAGTTACTATTATAATGAAACTAATCAGGCATAATTAAAAAAAAATTGATTGAGAGCCATACTTGCTAGTTCAAGAAAAACACTGGACTCGGAGGAGTGTGGTATTAGTATTTCCAAGTTAGCAAAACACAAAAGTTATCTATAGATTTTGCATTCAGTATGCAAGGGCTGTGTGCTGCACAACGTCTGACTGTTGGATGTGAGATTTTTGTAGATCTCACAGTCCTTTCAATATTTTGGTCCATAATCAACTTTTTTTTTTTAATTTTTGTGCTCACAACTGATGCCAATACTATTAAATGATTCCAATGTGAAATTCTTTTTGGACCGGAACAATGAAAATAAACAAATAGATGTTCAGTTTTTTGAAATAGGGACGCCACAACTTCTAGTTAAAGAAATTATATCCATGCATATTTGGAATTATGCAAGTATGAGAAATAGTACAAGATCAGGGTTGAAGTTCAGACATCTTAGCTCTAATCTAATCTAGTAGTTCTCCTAAGTTCTAATCCCATTTCTTTGTCAACAACACATGCAAGATTTTGTCCTTTTAATCCCATCATTTACCCAGCCATGTATGACTTCCAAAAAAAACAGTATTGTCCTAATTTAATAATTGGGAACTGTGTTCTTGCAGATATTTATTGACCAACTATATAATATAAAAAAACCACTTTGACCACTGCCATATACGACTACATCCACCATTATTCGAATTGTTTAATTATGATCCAACGGTAAGCTTATTCTTTTTAAAGAAAGGGGAAAAAAAAGTGAGATTATATTATATATTGGCTCCTACAAATTGTTTAGGATTAAAAGCACAGAATCTTTGTCTAGAATAATATTGATCGAACATAATCATGGAGGAAGCTCCATGTTGCAGTGATTCTTTGTGCATCGTGACATGTAAAAAAGAAAACACCTAATGCTAATGAAGCATATGAGGATTTCCTCTAATAAACTCAAGGACCCCACTTGCCAATTTGACGAGGAACCATTGATGGTGGGAACAATCACATGAAAGATGTGCCGCATCAATATCTTACAAATTAAGAAGTCACTTGGTTCATGGAGAGGAATCGGAATCATTCACTTTAAAATTAGAATGAAATTTTTCATTTCAATATTCTTGCCTGGTTAGATGTCAGAATCAGAATCGGAATCGGAATCATTCACTTTTGACGACTTTATGGTTCTAAATCATCTAATTTTGATGATTAACAAACAAATGATGATGTCTACTAATGGTTTATCACAACAAACAATTGAGGAATAAAAAAGAAGTCAAAGTTGTAAAATTTTTAGAAATGATTCCGATTTCCCACAATTTAGTCAGGAATGGGGGATTTACAAATTTTCAAAAATGATTTCGATTTCCTCAAACCAGGTAACCTATAAAGAATTCATTTCGATTCCCGATTCTGATTATCATGAACCAAGTAGCCCCTAAATTCAACTTAACAAGACTTTTATGTTAGATAATAAGGGGAGTAACGCAGCGGAAAATTTAAAAATTTATTACCTTAGCCATGGATCTCTTTGATGTAATCTATACGATTAAAGGGTGTTTAGCACAAATACCTTAAGCATAGAAGGTTTCTATGCTTCAAAGGGCAAGATCCTATTCGACGAAGGTGTTGATCTACCATGAAAAGCCCTCCAAGTGTCGAGCCTCCAACAGTATCCACACGAACATGATCTTTAGGAACCTTTGGGCTTGCTTGCCTTGCCTTTTGAGTGCTAGCTCCCTTGAATATCATGAAGAACACAAGAACAAGAAGAGGAGGAAGACAAAACCCTAACCCTTAGGGAGAAGAGGGTGTGGCGTTTTTCTTGGGAGAAAACACGCCTCTCTCAATTTTTCTCTCTCTAAATTTTATCTTATGTTTCATCAATCTTCCAAGAGGCAATGCATGAACTTATTTATAGATGTAGTATCCTAGTCTTTAAGGAAACAAGAGCAATTGGAAACCAAGAAGGTTTAGGAAGCTTACCTTAAGCTAATCCTATTCCTTTAGGAAACCTATTCCAAAAGGAAACCAAATAGCTTCTTAATTCCTTTTAGAAAACTAATTTCCATCAAGACTTAGAATATTTATAATTAAGTCCTTTAAGTTAATTTATCACATAAATTAACCCCATAAGTATCATATACTTATCTTAATAACAATTTAACCCAAAGACCATGTTCTTATTGTGTGTGACCCATTAGGTTCCATTCACGTTGGCAATAAGTACAAATTATAACTCATTAATTAATTAATTAAGAGCCAGATAAATTAACACTTTAATTTATCATTAATTCACTAATTAATTAATTTGCACTTATAGATCATGAGTGGCGTCTAGCAATGCATCATGACCACCCAAGTGAATAGGAAAGTCATATGGTAGACTACACCTATCAATGACAATGTTACCGTGTAATTAATATCCTTTCACCACACTATATCCCAATTAGTCTAAGAGTGTAGTGTGCAATCTTTAAATGACTAATTAATGATTTCTTGTTCCCGAAATATAACTTTCCATAAAAGTATAACCTTGAAACTCTTTCAAGTCATACTTTCACTTTTGCGCAAAAGATTCTTTAAGTCATATTTCAACAAGTGGCCAATCTGGGATATACTCTCCTATAATAAGGAGTGGTAAATCCTATATCGATTACTCACTATCCTTCCATGCTTCATACTATACCCAATCTCTACCGTATGGGCTACTCTTTTACGAGCACCGAGCAATAAAGTCAAAGCATAGCAATCCACACTCAAGATACCATGGTAATCTCAAGTCTAAGGATCACTTACACCGTTGCCATTAAGAGTATAATTCATTAGCACTATGAATAGTAACTCTCGGCGGATCAATCCAATGAACTTGTTCTCTAACAAGCATCCACGTACCAGCTTAGGTGTCGCACACCATAGTTGACGAGATCAACTACTACTTACCATAAGTAGAGGCAAAGTATGAGCTAGTCTTCCCATATTAATGATGTCCAATCTCATTAATACTACGACTAGGGATATTTAAGAATATAACTTAATGTGTAATAAGAGTCTCATCATTGTAACTCTTACAATCTCTTATACACAGTTAATATTCTATGGACTTTATCAAATAAACAAGTAATATTAATAACAAGTATTAAATGACAAAGAAAATGCCACATATATATAAGTATAACACGAAATAAGCGTAATAAAAATTCCAAAAACTAACTTGGTTTTAGGGCATACACTAACATTTTAAAGCTATGCGAGTTAACAATATGCGATAATAACAAAATACAAAAACAGAGATTAAGAACTGCAAATTAAGATGCTTTCTAGTTGAAATTGGGTTTAATGATACTTTAGAAAATTATTCAAAATGAAGGAATTTGCTCATACTTCTTTCTTAGTACTTTCAAGTCTGACAAATAGACAGTTAACAATATTATAGGCCCATTATCTATATAATTCATCTAAAAAAACTTCTAATTTGTAGCGAGATTCAAAACTCGAGTTTTCTTTTTAGATCTTTTTTCATTATGACCTTGTGATACCAGATGGATCGTTTGCAATCCTTCTTTTTTCAACCTCTCTTCCTCTTGGACACGCATAAAAGTCAATTAATTGATGGTCCACTTATCCTTTTGAGTGTTATAATTAATTTTACATGGACCAAATTGTGGAGGAAGAGAGTTGAGAATGAATAGCACCAAAAAGGACTCAAAAAATAAACATATCCATAGATTTAAGTTATTTAGCTAAATTATTCAATATCATGATATACTCACTCACACCACTTACCCCATCATATTTCTTTTGCCCCATCATATTTCTTAGTAGTCAAAGTAGCCATAAGAGTACCTGCCAAAGCTTTATTAGCTACTTGAAATTGCTGCTTAACAGATGCCAAAAATTCACGCACTTTGTTAGATTCGAGAATTGACTTCCTAACGTGTTTTGCAATTTTGCTCTTGATAACCATCAAACTAAAACGGTTGAAATGCTCTCAACTTTCATAAAGAGTCTTTTCAAGTTGTGTACTTTCAAAAGTAGGAAGTACAAGCTCAACAATTCGGAGATATAGGTCTAAATCTGAACATCCCAGGTAATGAGCATTTGCTCACGCCAATCAAATAAATTAAACCCATTTAACTCTGAAATGTTAGCTATAATTCTTGAAAGTGAAGCTAAAGTAATAGCTGAAAAATACAAAAAAAGTCATGAAGCATGAAAAGAGCAATATAGTGCATCATTGTATTAAACTTTGGGTTAGAATAACAATACGCTAGTGATTCACTCTAAGTGGGAAACAAATTTTCACTTATACATATAACCTCAAAAGAGATTATATTCGTTTGGGTAATATAAAAATTCCTACGTGAGTATAGAAATTAAAATACCTTTGGGCAAATTTTATTTCTATAATCATGATATATAATAAGCATAAATAACCATTGAATAAACATCATTATAATTAGGCCACTTTAGTGACAACTAATTGTTCTCTTCGTGTTTGTAATAGTTATTTAGCTTGATTTTCCCAAATGTACATTTATATGGGCTCTACTAATATTTCAAGAATTAATAGCAATTCTTGATATTTTGAGTGGACAATTATCTCAAAATTTTGTATATTTTAGTAATAATATCACAATAACACATAATGACATAGCAAAGGCAAAAATGAAAAGTATTGTGATTTCTTACTTTTAAATCAACTTTACTTGATTTAGTCTTTCACACTATGATGGTTTATATATATTTCCAAGTATAATAAAAATAATTTTACTAATGTTCTTGGAAATAACATGAGTTCAAACCAATCAAGAATAATACATTTGACCTGAACTTGAGACAAGACATACAATGGATTTGAAGGACATAAAGAATTTAGCATTAATCATGTCAAAACACAAACATGAGAATAATATGAATGAGGCAATAGTATACAATTGAACTAAACATAAACCTCCGTGTTTAATTTTAGGACTTAAACTAGAAGTATTCCAAACAAGTGGTTGTGAAACTTAACTACAAACCACAAGTTTCATAATGGATTACTTCGGATAAGAATCTCAAGCATAATTCATTCTTCTTTAAATACAATTTAGACTCAATACTTGAATTCAATTATTTTGTCCAAAACTTGATGGACAAATAAATTAAGAGTATATTTTTCTTTATGGATTAACAAATCATAAACCTCAACCATAAGCTCTGATACCACATGTTAGCATTATAGAATAAGATCTTTGGTTATATTTGTAAATCACTAAAAATATAAAAGCATATAAAACATACCTTGAGCCATAATGATTCTAATTGCAAGTAGCTTTTCTTCCTACGAGCCTTCTTTGACAAGCTTCTTGATCTTCCTTTCCTCTAACTCTCCTTGCTTCCTTCGTGTTTCAAGATCTAAGTTTCTTGATCTTCTGTTTCCTAACTCTCCTAATATTGTGACAAAATGATGAGTAGAATTCAAAATGAACAAGCGAGCGGAGAAAGGGACCAAGAGTCCTATTTATAGTGAGTTAGATGACCCTTCCCTTTGTGAGTCATAATTACAAATAACTGTTCTATTTCCTCTCCATAATATTGTAACATACATCTTTAATCCTATAATGAATTCATGAAACCACCATACAATAATGGGTTTATGAAATCACCAAAACAATGAATTAGATGTTACAAATTCACAACACTAATGTGGTCATGAAGTCTACCAAATAGTGGAGTAAGAGTTACATATGTTACATATTAGTAATGGAATATAACTCACTAATTAGTGGGATGAGAAGTATATTAATGGATTGTAATTCACCCAATAGTGGGATAGAAGTTACACGAGAATAATGAGATAAATATTACATGTAAGTAATGGGGTAAAATATAAAAAGTAGGGGTTTGAGAGTTGCATATTCCACTAATTATTTTGAGTTACATTTTTGTGTGATTATAATACCCACTTTTATCTTAAAATTCTAACATATACTTCTTTCTTAGTACTTTCAAGTTTGACAAATAGACAGTTAACAATATTATAGGCCCATAATCTCTATAATTCATCTAAAAAAAACATTTAATTTGTAGCGAGATTCAAAACTCGAGTTTTCTTGCAATTGACTTATTTAGGATGGATTTTGCGAGTTATGGAAATAAATTAATTCAAAAAATAGGAAGCTTAGCTAAGTGGAAAATAAAACAAAAAATGAAAATCCTGAGGCATAGGGATTTTGAGAGAGAGAGGAGAGGAAAGAAGAAGGAGAGAGGAGGGGGCGGGGCATCCGAAGAGAAGTGAAAACGGTAGCAAATTTTGAATGAAACCGGGGGGTCAGGGGAGAAAAGCCAACTGAAGCTCTGCGGAGAGGGTGGACCGCGTCCCGAAACGACAAAGGAAAACCAAGTGGGAGGAGTGCACTGCAATTTTTTCGAGTGTCTTCTCCACTCCTCCAGTACGCCTGCTTTTTCCAATCCCGACCCTCGCCCTTTTCCTCGTTCCTTTTCCACCCCTCGTGTCGTGTCCCAAAATTATCAAAAGAAAAAAAAATTACTAGCATAAATAAATAACAAAACAATTGTACTGTTCAAAAATAATTATTTAATCGTATAAGGGCATTATTCTTAATATATTTCAATTCCTGCAAAATTGATTAGAATCCAAATTATCAATCTTAGAACAGCCTTAAATATCATAAAAAAAAAGAAAAAAGTTGTAAAAATTACAAACTAAATTTTTTAAGATGGGTTATAAAACAATTAGCAAGATCCTAGGTCTACAACTCCTTCTAGTATAGTACAATAAGATGGAAAGAAAGAAAAAAAATGTTGATAAAATGATGATGAGCCTAGGAATAAGCAAATCAATAGTTCGAAGTTTAAAGTTTTATCCCATCTAAAGGAAATATAGGTGATCTTTGTACTCCGAAATTGCAATATTTTAAAAATCGGACTGGTCAAGCCAATTTAACATGTCAAATCAGGAACTGACCATAATTTTAGTTTGATTCACACATTGAATTGACTAGATTAGAGAACAGTTCAAAATCATATGAATTGCTTGAACTAGTTTGAATCGTAAACCAGCGATTTTGTAATTTTATTAGCTAATTAAAAAAACATTTTTAAAAGCCCTAATGTTACTAATTAGTAATTATTAATTTCAATATGTTGTGGTGTTTTTGGGTAGAATTTAAGATTATTATTAATTTTTTTGTTGACACAATTGAAATAAGTTTATTTATTTGAATTTATAATTTTAAAATTATATTTGTTAAAGTAAAAAATTTTCGAACTATTAACTTTTTATCAAGTAGTGACTTATATTAGTCAATAAAATGTTCAAATATTTATATATTTTATTTTTTAAAAAAGTCATTGAACCGAGGACGAATTGTTTGTTTAGTTGAAATGCGACCCAATTACTTTACTAAGTTTTTTTTTTTTTTGAGGTAAATTACTTTACTAAGTTCAATTTATGATCCATGTTTCAAAGCATTGTGAAATTGCCAATCAAGTTATATCACTCAAAAAAAAAATAATGGCTACAAAGCTATTTTTAAAATATTAATTTAAAATTTTCAAATACGGTTTACAACTACCAATTTATATTTGTACTCATCTTTTCACAAAATAGAGTAATACAATATTATTTTTTAATAATTTTTTCAAAACGCATTGTAATGTCTAATTAGTCCCTATAAGAAAGAAAGTCCGATATCTGTCATAACTCTGCATATTTAGAGGCAGGAGAGAGAGAGAGACACACACACACACAAAAGTAGTATATTTTTATCGGATTGTTTTCGAAAGAATAGCAGAAAAGGAAAGAGAAAAGGACCCCTTTTTTTCTAGCTTTTGTTTCGTCACTGTCTGAAACAGAAACCCCACTGGCACTAAGGGGAGTTGGGAAGTTTGGTGGGAGGAGGAGCAAGATCAACCTGCCTTCTCACTCTATCCATGGCTGAGCTATATTTTCTTTGCTAATTAAGAGAGCTGCATTTGCTTTTCCTTCTTTTCTCTTCATTTGTCGGAGTTGGCGTTGTTGGGGATTTCAAAGATGGGGTGCTGCCATCAGAAGAGGAGAAGGGGACTACTTAGTTTAGGTGGAGGAGGAGTTGTGAGTCTGTTGTTACTTTACTTGTTGGTTAGTGGTAGTGATCTCATCTCCCTAACGTCCGCAGCTAGACCATCAAGGCAGAAACTTGAAGTCCAGAAGCACTTGAAAAGGCTCAACAAGCCCCCTCTTAAAACCATTCAGGTTTCATTTACCATTACTATCTGTTTGGTTTCTGTTACTTTTTCCCTCTAGTAATTTCTTATGCTTGCTAATAAAATAAGAATCTCTCTCTCTCTCTTTTTTTTTTTTTTTAACAAAGTCCTTTTGGTAGAATAAGTAGATTTTGCCAAAATGTGTGATAAAAGCTTACAATTTTTGTTCCCTCTGGGTTCAGGTTCTGTTTTAAATCTTGATTCTTTTTTTCTTGTTTTTCCGGGTCTCCATTAATGCTAAAGAGTACTAGTTCACTTTTATTATTTCAGTCATTAGTATTTTTATGGATTCTTTTGCCTAGTAAAGTTGTAATGATATTACTGTGATTATTTTCCCCTATTCTCTTTCTTCTTTTGTCTCCCATGATTTCCTTGCGCTTTTTGTTGAGCATTTCCTTTCATGATTTGTTTTATTTCTGGTAAATTGATACTCTTGTGGTTTTGAAAAGATATATTATTTGGTGATAAAAAAAAGTCTGATTTTTATGTTGTGGTGTGTGGATGATGAACAGAGCCCAGATGGGGATATAATTGATTGTATACACATCTCTCATCAACCAGCTTTTGATCACCCTTTCCTCAAGGACCATAAAATCCAGGTTTATCTCCTACCATTGCATTTTTCAGCATTACTACTACATTCTTTTACTTTTCTTTCTTCCTTTTTTTTCTAAAAAAAAAAATATTTATGGTGTCTCGTCTGATGAAGTAATATAATTTTCTGGGTAATATTCAGATGAGGCCAAGTTACCACCCAGAAGGGCTTTATGATGAAAACAAGGTGTCGGAAGGTCCTAAGGAGAGAACAAGTCCAATCACTCAGCTTTGGCACCTGAATGGGAGGTGTCCTGAGGACACAATACCCGTGAGAAGAACAAAAGAAGATGATGTCTTGAGAGCTAGCTCTGTGAAAAGATATGGAAAGAAGAAGCACAGAAGCATCCCTAAGCCGAGGTCTGCTGATCCTGACCTCATCAATCAAAGTGGTCATCAGGTAAATTGTAAGCTCTTCTTAACATAAGACGAGGGAAAAAAAATCATCTGTCAATGTCTGAGTAAATAACTAAGATAAATTTTTACTTATTTATTCATTTTTTTTTTTCCTTCTAAAGCTGTTTTGAAGTGCAAAGGCAGGCTTTTTACTTCTGTTTCTGATTTCTGGTGACCAGCATGCCATAGCTTATGTTGAAGGGGACAAGTATTATGGAGCCAAAGCAACCATTAATGTTTGGGAACCCAAAATCCAGCAACCTAATGAGTTCAGTTTGTCTCAGCTCTGGATATTGGGTGGTTCTTTCGGTGAAGATCTTAACAGCATTGAAGCTGGTTGGCAGGTATATGATATATCTTTTATTAAAACCGGTAATTTTGCTCTGTTATAATCTAATTAATGAAAGATTTAGAATGGTAAAATTGGTTTTACATCAAGATTGATATTATTTGTTTCATTCACGAGTCTCATGTAAAGATGCATGTGATATCTATCAGGTGAGCCCCGACCTTTATGGTGACAACAACACAAGGCTGTTTACTTACTGGACCGTAAGGAGCTTGAAATTTGCTCAGTTTTTGCTCTTTTTTTCAGTTATTAACCTTTAGAATCAGCTGCTGAATGACAATGGCTTGTATCCTTTGACCAAAAATTTGCAGAGCGATGCATATCAAGCGACGGGTTGCTACAATCTACTGTGCTCAGGGTTCATTCAAATCAATAGCGAAATAGCAATGGGCGCAAGCATCTCCCCGGTGTCTGCCTATCGAAATTCCCAATATGATATAAGCATTCTTGTTTGGAAGGTAAATTCCAAATCCGCTCCATCCACCCTTTTTTGAGGTCAGTGGTGTGGTGAGCACTTCCTGTAATTTTTTAAATGGGAAAAAATGAAGATGATCAGTCAAGGGTGGATTTTGGGCATCATTATGGAGGAAAAGCGACTGTGTACAGCTTAATAAAAAAACTTGGGTGGAAAAAGAAAAAAGTATATTTTATAATTCCGAAACTGAGAATCTTGGCCACTGACCAGACCCAACAACCTCATGTTGTGGTCTTGTTTAGGAATTTTCGCCCCCCTTGTCACTATTATTACCACTACACCGATATTGAACCATTGAACTGTATGTATAATGGTGAGTTAACGATGATGTTTTTACCGGTAGCATAATATGTATATGGGCCCATTGATTAGCTAATTTTTTTTTTCTGAAATTTCTATATCGTTAGTTACATGCTTGAAATTTCACCATGTATTGTTGTATTGTAGGATCCAAAAGAGGGGAATTGGTGGATGCAATTTGGAAGTGACTATGTGTTGGGGTATTGGCCATCTTTCTTGTTCTCATACTTGGCAGACAGTGCTTCCATGATTGAGTGGGGTGGAGAGGTGGTGAATTCAGAACCAGGAGGGCAGCACACCTCAACCCAAATGGGCAGTGGTCACTTCCCTGAAGAGGGTTTTGGCAAGGCAGGCTATTTCAGGAATATTCAAGTTGTTGATAGCTCCAACAATCTCAAGGCTCCCAAAGGTGGTCTTGGCACATTTACTGAGCAGTCCAACTGCTATGATGTTCAGACTGGGAGTAATGGGGATTGGGGTCATTACTTTTACTTTGGGGGCCCTGGTAGAAATCCAAATTGCCGTTGAACTACCCAAAAAAGGGGAGGAAAAAAAAAAAAAAAAAGAACGCCCAATGTAATCTACTGCCTTGTCTCTCTCTTCTCCTTGTACACCATCACTTCCTTTTTTTTTTTACCTAAATATTTTGTATTCCTAGGTTGAGTTAGTAAAAGTTCTACCTTTTCAGTAGTGGGAAGTTTTGACCCTCTTGCTTTCTCCTCGAAAGGTTCTCCCTACGAGTAAATGGGGGAAGTCGGAAGTGGCCTTGGTTTCTCAAAAGCTCAGCGAAACAGGCCTTTGTCATTTTCTTTGTATTTTGTTGGTTTCTCGGTACTCCAATCTTGGGAGTGCTTTTGTGACTCAACGGTTTGAGTGGAGCCTTTTGTTTTATTGTCTAAATTAATTATAAACTAGGAAAAAAAAAAGGGGTCAGTGCAAGCTATGTAAATAATCTCCGGTGTGGGAAAGCTGTTTGTCAAATGTGGATTTGAGTGGATAGAGATTCATTATGGATGTGAATGGTTTGAGTAATCATTAATGGGAAAAAGAATAGTAAAAACATGTATGGTTCTGATCTTGCATGTGATTATCCATGCTGGTTCATCAGCATTGCATTTTTTTTTCTGAGGAAAGAAATAAAAGATCATATAAATGGTTTGAGGTCGTCCCATAATTTATACGTTTATTTACAGTGAATTCCACAATTATCGTTAACCAAGCAACCAGCTAAGGCTCTCAATTTACACTTGAGATCTTTTAGTATCAAGCCTAGTGCTATTTATAAGGTGTTACAATTTGTATTCACACTAATTGCATTTGAGATAAATTAAATAATCGCATTTGATATAAATTAGATAATTATTGGAGTATAAATGACTCCTTATGAATAGCACTGTACTTGATACTAGTAAGGTTCCGAACAGCTCAATTTAGATTAGATTCTGCAACGAAGATGTATATGCGGAGTAAATTGGTGGGCTCATAGTTCATTTACAGAGGGGATCCCAGTTTCCCTGCCAAACATATAGACCATTAATTTTCACTGGGATTCGGTTTTGGTGTGGTTGAGGGTGTTCATTTTTGTCTAACATCACAACTGAAACTACAAAATATTGGTCAGCAAGCATTTATTGGAGCTTTAAATATGGAATGTATTGGAATTTTGCTGAGTGATTACTCAGCAAGCATTTATAGAGCTTTAATTAGGGAATGTATTCGAATTTTGCTGAGCTGATCACTCGTCCCTTTAATTCTCAGGTAGGCTTCCTGAGTGGAGAGTTTGTCTCAGTCTCAGGTACGATTACGTTGCATTTAAACACTAGATCCTAGTATATCAAAAGGGAAAAAGAGACTACGTGGTCTTGAATTATAATTTATATGCATATTAATTATCTAAGATTTTATGTTTGGTGAATTCATGGAATTGGCTGCATGGTGATGATTGTCTTCTTAGCTTTTTACCATCTTCTAGGTAAGGTTATCAAAATTCTTATAACACACAATTAAGGTTGGACGTAATGTTATTTCTGAATAAAGTTTTGAACAATTCAGCTGAGACAAGTTCAATTCCAAACCTCTTAATCGATCGTTGACATTTCTAAACCAGGGTGAAGCAAAACGCAGATATGCAGATGAGTTCAAGATTTTCTTGAATCTATAATAGCTATGTCAAATAGTGACGTGACCATGCCCAATATTTGTTCGTGAAGTATGATTTGTGAGTTCCAAATTTTTGTGGCCTCTAAGACTGGTAATTGTTGTTCTAAATTTGGCTTCCTGCAACTTTTTGGTGACAATAAGGGATGTCTGATGCCTAACTTGGATTTTTGGTCATGAACCAATTAGAAGTCACAGAAAAATTACTACTTTTGAACTGAAATAGCTGTTCTGCTACCAATGTAAGATTACTTTAGAATGATGAAGCGTCATTCATTGTTGGATTGGGCTGCTAGCTAGCAAGCTCTCCACAGAAGCAAAAATTGCAGCAGGAATGAGCCCCACTTCATCAACATCCTGTGTACAACCTGTTTGTTTATTTATTCTTTGCCCTCAAGCACGCTTACAACTGTTCTCCCAAAGCACAGAGGTTACTAATATCATGTAAATTGCGAATTCCACTTGACAAGGATACTACTTACAAGCGTTAAACGTAATATTGTCACGTCCCGTGCTCGAGACATAACACCGTCATGACTAGGTTAAGTTGAGTCACAAGGGTCATGAGGTCAAACCATCTAACATAAACATCCCAAATATTACATATACAAAGCCATTGACAACATCTCAAGTCAAATAATATCATTAGGTATAAGTACATTGTCATCCAATACCATAGTATTTAAGACTTCAAATACACAAGTTTAACTGCTTATTACAATAACTAGAGTCTTAATCTAACATATCATAGTACAAAACATAGTCTAAATAACATAAGTACAATTCACTACTAGCTTACTATCATCCATCACTTCACTATCTCTGAGTGTCAGCACACTCTCCCGCTACAAAACCATTATTAATTGCATGTCAAAAGGAAGGGGTGAGTGACAAAATCACTCAGTAAGTGGCAAAAGTATCATCTTGTGGTTTGAGAGTGTCACACACATATTTACTTTCAAAATACATATTCAATAGTTCATATGAATACAATGGTACTAGACAAATTCACATTTAATTACAAGTCCAATATCAAGCATCAAAATCAAACAATACACTCAAACAAAGCATCATTGCGTTCAAACAAAGCCCTAAATATCCAATCATTTACTGTAACCCGGTTGGCCCGGTCATACTGACTTTTACCCGGTCAGTCCGACCAGACTGACTTTAACCCAGCCAGCTCGGTCATACTGATTGTCACCCGGTTAGTTCGGTCCTACTAACTTTCACCCGGATAGTTCGATCCTACTAACTATCACTCGATCAGCACGATCACTCATATCACATCATACATACATTCACTTCATTGTGCAAACAATTCATTGTTCAATAATTCATTTGTATCTTATATTGTCAAATCATGATAAAATGAGAACATAATCACAATCAAGCCATTTCATATAGCAAATATAATTTCAAAACAATTATACTTTGACAATTGCCATTTTTTTTTTCCAAAATCTAAGGGACACAAGTCCCACTTACCTCGGTCCGAGCTAACTTAATACTCCCCGAAAGGTAGATCACGTTCTTCGCCTAAAACACACAATTAAACATCTAATTATACACTAATTCTTTTGAGAAAACATACATATAACTTAACTCTAACTTTAGGACACAAGACAAAGCAAAACCCTTAGAAGAAGGGCTTCTGCGACGTTATCCACAAACCTATCCGTGACGTAGCTGAACAAATCTGTGACGCGGATAGACATTGCGGATATGAACAACAGTCTGGAATCCATCCGCGATGCAGCTCGTCATCCGCAGGCCTATTTGTGATGCGAATAGACGCCGTGGATATGAGCAACTAATTGGCACTCCTTTGCGATTCTAGGCCCTTCAACCATCCAAACTCTAATCCATCCAAACCCAAAAGACATAATAAAGCAATAACAAAGCATATTAAGCTCAAAATACTCATTTACCCAAAACGCAAATCATACTTACACAAAATCCCTCATGGTTCTTTCACCCACATTCACCACAATCAATCATAATCATACACACACACACACTCATACTAGCTAGCACATACCCATAGAAGCATAACAACTCCCAAAACTTCCTTTAATCACCTTTTAACCACATTACTCACATAATCAACAAAGACCCATGAAATGTGAGATAAAATTTAAGAATTTACCTTGGGTAGGGAATTGGATAGAAAGCTCAAAGTCTACTTTTCTTCTTTGCCTTCGTGAATTCAAGCCTTTACTTTCTTCTTCAAGAGAAAGAAAAGAGAGGTATTTTAGAGGGAAAATGAGAGAGAAAGAGAGCTAGTTGAGAGAGGAGAAGAAAAGAAAATGGAGAAGAAAAGAAAACCCTAAGCCTTTAAGGCAAGAAAATAATTTTCTCCCCAATTGCAATTTGGTCCTTCATCATCTTCCTATTTACATCTTCAACTTAATAGGTCAAATTAAAAATTGGCCCTCAAAGGCCTTGGTATTACATGTATAGTCCACTTTCTCGCCCTGTTTGGAATTTGTACAGGAGGTTTTGATATGACTTAGAAGCCACCTAGAGGACCTAGATAGAGTTAGGCAGAGGATCTTGTCCAGAGGAAAAAAACCTGGATTGGTTTCTACATATATCAAATGGAGCGAAAACAAGAAGGAGTTCATGGTCCTAGATTGAAGGACTTAATATTAGTTGGCTAAGGTTCAAAACTTACTAAAATGGCAATAAATTAATTGAGTCATCTAGATATCATTTTAGGACTGGAAGGAAGACAAAATGCCACTCATCCATAACAAATTCCACCGATATTTTGATATGTGAAGACTTGAAGGTAGACATTCCATTTGTTTGTAGATGTGAGTAAACAGCCCCAAGAGGCAAATGAGCTTTTCTAGAATCAGAAAATGACAGATGCGCATTGATACGAGAGTAGAATCAAACTTGAGGTTTTGGGCTCCAAAATGGATGGATGAATGGGAGAATGTCACTATAATCAAGTGTGGTTCTTGATTAAAAAGTCAAATCTTGAAACTCCTTGGGACAAACCTCAAAGGAACTTCAAGAGTAAGGTTTCTGAATTCACCTTGGGATTTGGGAACAAACCTCAAAGGTGGTTCAAATGGCAACTTTGAATTTGTGACTCACCTTGAAGTGTTCGAAGATGAAGAGAAATGGCTTGAAGCCAAAAGGAAAAAAAAACCTCTCAAATTTTCATTAATTTCTAAAGACTTCTTCTTATAATAGTAGTATAAGGATAGCTTTTCTAGTTTTACAAGAATAACCAAGAAACTCCAATAGCTAAAACACTTCAAAACCCAAAAGTAAAAAAAAATTCCAGCACAAAATTCGTGGTCAATTTTCTTCACCGCCATTAACCAGAAGACAGCCATATGTAGGCTTGATGAGCCACGACCATGGCTGGTTTTAAGGTGCTCCACGGCTTCTTTCTGATCTTCAGCCGCGGCTACAAGAAACGGAGCCATAGGCACAGTTAATTGCACGGCTGGTTCTTGTACAAAATCCATTCTTTTAGTTCTTCAACTTTGAATGCAATTTGATGCTCTTCATGCTCTTGCTTATAGATGCTATTGATTACCTCTTTTCATTCACCATCTCCTAAGTTTTAAAACACTCCAAATGGTAATTGCTTCGTTTGATGCATGGCTTAAAGCAACTATTTATTATTCTTGAATTGGATTCTTTTTTGTGCACCAATTGAATCAAATGAACCAATTGAAAATTGCAAGTGACCAGCATGAGCTCCATAGGATCTATTTATAATTTGATTACAAATTATCCATTGAAATAATGCCTTGATTTCAATAGCTTGGCCTTTTGTCATTGAATTGATTGAGGTTCAAAATTGATCACCTTTAACTCCTTGAGAGGTTTTCATGTACACATCATGCATGTTCAAAATTAAGAACTATCTCTCCAACATTTGATGATTACCATTTAGAGTTTAGAGTTGACATGGTGATTTTTGGCATTAGCCAAACCCAAGATGAGTTTTTAAGGATTGATGGCCAAGTCAGGCAATGGCTGAGCTTGTCGAAAAAACTAAAGAAAAGAAAAATGTAAACAAAAAGGTGTGAATGCTCATACTTCAGGAAAAGATACAAATCTTAATGGATATAGTATATAGACATAATTATAATCTACACTAATTGGTTATATCCAAAAATTTTCCAGACCATCCAGCACACTCTTTGTTATACATGTCAAGGACAATGAATATATCAATTAATCAAACCATTGTAAGTCAAATATTAGCTTATAGTTGTCTTAATTTCAAAAGTTAGGGCAACAACGAACCAAGATTAATTAGTAAGCAGGTTCAATTTACAATGTTGAAAATCTTACATGTGGCACCATTCATCGGTAGCACTATTCAAGATTAATCAGGAGCACCATTCATGTTCAACTTGCTTAATAAGGACTAAAGAGTACGGATTTGAGACAATTCTTGAAAATCTTATGATTCACAGGTTCAAGGGTCCTAGCATAGTTTTTAGTGTTGACCCAAGGCTGCTTGAAGTAGAATAAATTCCTTCTGCCAAGTTTTATAGACAACAATATGATGAGGAGCTCCTGCAAGCAAGCTAAACGAAGTGAAGGAGAAGAAATCGAGGGTAAAGCCGCTCCCAAATTCTCTTGGTTGACATCCACGACTATTGGACATAAAGTAGCCGCAGATGGGTGGAGGTCGGTCGTGCCCCACGGATGAAACTATTACTCCACGGTTGCCATTCCAAATAGCAGTTGGTTAAGTCGCGCTCACGGGTGCCTTTAGACCCTGGGCCTCCCATATTACACTTCCAACCACAGGTGGGCTTTTCTCCAGCTGTGCTTGTGGATGGAGAAGCAAACTCGCAGCTCGTTTGTGGGAATTTTTCGAGTTTTTAATTTTTTATAATTAATTTTCTTATTCAATTGTAACTCTTTAAGATTCTTCTCAATATAGGTTTAGATTATTTTTAGGGCTATAAAAGGGGTTTTAGTCTCCTCTTTAGACTACTTTACATCATTATTCTTGAATTTTCTATAAAATTGCAAATTTTTTCTCACAAATTTGCTTCAATTTATTGAGGAATTTGTTGTTAAATTTGTTTCTTCATTACACTTTCGTATCAATTGATATCAGAGCAGGCTTCTCCTGGGATGACCACTAGCAATGAGAGACGTGATATTAATTCCATTGACAAAGTCAGGGATTTTGTCAAAATTATCAAATTGCAAGTATTGAACAACCTAATGGATCGCATGGAGGGAAGGCTTGACGAGATAGTTGAATTGATCAGGGGAATAGGCTTGCAAAATAGGAGGGATTGTGATAGAGAGGATGGTCACAATGTGAGATTTGCCTAAGAGTGACCATTTAACCATCAAGATCACGTTCCCCTTCATAAAAACCGCCAACTTGATAAATTTTAGTTGAAGATTGATGTATCGGCTTTCAGCAGTAATTTGAGAATTGAGGATTTCCTGAATTAGATTGTAGAGATCAAGAGATTCTTCTGCTATATGGACATGCTTGAAGAGAAACAAGTCAAGCATGTAGCCTACAGGTTGAAGAATGAAGCTTCTTCATGGGGGGGTAGCTTCGGATGTCAAGGCAATGGTTGGAAAGTCACCTATACAGTTTTGGATAAAGATGAAAAGGATGTTAAAGGAAGGTTTTCTACTTGCAATTATGAGTAATGCATTTATTCACAACTCCAACAGTATGTGGCATGGGTGTGCAAGATACTCGTTCTATTTTAGAATATAATTCTAAGTTCCTGCGTTTATTATCTTGCAATGATATTAGGAAGATTGAGATCAATGGTATCATATATAAATGTGTTAAATGACGAAATATATGATGAGATGGTTTGAAATCCTATTTTCACCTTGTCAGAGACTCAAAATTTGGCATGTAAGTCTAAAATCCAAACTGTTACAATGACGAACTCATGGGGTAGTAGATCTCAAAAGAATGTGGAGCACCTTTGGGATAATGTTTGTGAGCTTTCCAAAGTTGTTCACAAAAATAGAGGCACAGGTTTACAATAAGATAAGCGTCCTATGGTGGAAAGAAAGAAGGCCCCAAGGTGTCAAACGGGTAACATTACCAAGATGAACAACCTGTATGCTAAGCCTAGGGTGACAAGTGTTGGAGATGTGGTCAACCAGGCCATACATCTTTTAATTGTCTGAATCTTAAGAGGGTTGGTTTGGTGGAGCACAAGCGAGAAGCAAAAGATTAGGTGGAGCTGTATGAAGTGGATGCTCAAAACTATATTTCTGACTCTGATGGTGGATATGAGAAATATGAACACCAAGCGTTCATGGTAAGGAAGTTGCTCCTAGTGACAATGCATTATGATAATTCTCAGCGCCACAAATCATTTCGAACTATGTGCACGATTTATGGTATTTGTGATTTGATTATTGATAATAGTAATACTGAGAATATTATCTCTAAGGCCTTGGTTAATTATTTAAAATTGTCTATTGAAAAGCATCCTGAACCTTACAAGGTAGGTTGGATCAGACACCTTGAGCCTGTTCGAGTAGTTAAGAGATGTAAGATGCTTTTGTCTATAGGTAAATTTTATCAAGATGAGGTGGTATGTGATGTAGTAGACATGGAAGTATGTTACTTACTATTAGGGCATCCATAGCATTTTGATATAGATGCCACCTTTTGTGATCGGGAGAATATGTTTAAGTTTGTAAAAGATGGCAAGAAAATCACTCTAGTGCTTAAGAAACATAGCAAGCGTCCTATGATTGGCTTAACTAACTCTAGTGGTAATCAGTTTGCAAGGGAATTCTTGACTTTTTCCTTTTTAGAGGGAGTTTTCCTTGTAGATTCACGAGTTTTAGGGGAGGTGCATGCCCTAGTTGTGAAGGATGTGCTGGCAGTAAAAAAGAATGAGATGGAAATGGCAGTTCCTTCATTTGCTTAGGAGGTTTTGAAATGCTAGATGAACTTCTTGTAGGATTATCACCTATGAGGGATATTCAACAAATGATTGATCTTGCACCTAGAACTAGTTTACCAAACTCGTCACACTATCAAATGAGCCCCAAGGCAAATGAGGTCCTCCAAGGGATTGTGGATGACTTTTTATGGAAGAGGTTAATTCAAATTAGTACTAGTACGTGTGCTGTGCCTACATTATTGACTTTGAGATCATGATAGTTGGCACATGTGCATCGATAGCAAGGTCACTAATAAGATCACATTAAGGTATAGGTTTCCTATTCCTTGCCTAGAAGATTTGTTAGATTGTCTATCGAGCTCACGGATCTACTCTAAGATTGACTTGAGAAGTGGGTATCATCATATCTACATTTGGCCCCAAGATGAATGAAAGACGACTTTTAAGATAAAGGAGGGTCTCTATGAGTGGTTGGTAATACTTTTTGGTCTTTCCAACGCATGTAGTACATTTATGAAATTAATGAATGAAGTCTTAAAATCTTTTACTAGAAAATTTATAGTGATTTATTTTGATGATCTCCTCATTTATAGTGCTGACAAAGAAGAACACCCAGAGCATCTGCGTCAGGTGTTATCTGTTTGAAGGATAATAAGTTGTGTATCAACTTGAAGAAGTGCTATTTCATACTGAAATTTTTGATTTTCTTAGACTTTGTGTGATGTGATTGCGTTCGAGACCCCACATTAATATTCTAATGGGAACCTTCACGAGTTCGCAACCCATAGGATCAACCCTGCTCAAGGATCATCTTGTGTATCAAGGGAACACACTAACCCCTAATTCTACCTGATAATTGAGACTAATTTGATAGAAAATTTCAAACCTTAGCCACATTTGCTGATTAGAACTTGAGATATAGAAAAGGAATTTAATGAATCACTCAAAGAATTAATAAGTTCTCAAGAGAACCCAAAGGAAAAACCCTCACCAATCTTATTAATCACCAACATTATGAAAGACATAATAATATTTTGCCCTATATATGTTAAAATATACTAAATAAGTAATACGAAAATTAGATAGCCTATTACAAGTCAAAAATTAAGTTAAAACTC
Organism: Mitragyna speciosa; assembly: GCA_024721245.1. Taxonomy (NCBI): domain Eukaryota; kingdom Viridiplantae; phylum Streptophyta; class Magnoliopsida; order Gentianales; family Rubiaceae; genus Mitragyna; species Mitragyna speciosa. The sequence goes on from CM045565.1 coordinate 913,020, forward strand.
ATAAAGCAATAAAAATCGTCAACATTCTGTCTGTATTTGCAGCAGAACCTGCGCTACGAATAGCTCTTGTGACTACCATTAGAACCTATTCTGTTGATAAGAGAAAAATTTATCTATTTTAGTATATATATTATTACGTGTTTTAGTATTTTTAACATAAATTTGGCTCTCATTTTCATGTAGATATTATCATCCAATGTCCCTTCTACGTGTCCATTAAAGACATATCAAGTTTTTTATGTACTGCTAACTCACAAGATATCTAAATATGATTACATCTATTATCAGTGAATGTGTCTCATCATAATCAACTCTAGGTTTTTGTAAAAATCTTTGGGTTACAAGTCTTGCTTTACATCTCACAATTTCATTTTGTGATTTCTTTTCTTTACAAATGCCAATTTATATTGCACCATCTTTACACCTTTAGGTGTTTATACTACAGATCCAAAAACCTTTTTTTAGCTAGTGAATTTAATTCAAATTGGACTGTATCTTTCTATTTTGGCCAATCATTTCTTTGTCAATATTCATCAATCGATCTAAGTTCGTGATCCTTTTTTTGCCTATAATGTCAAGTACTCTATTATATGCAGAAGCACTAACAATAACTTTTTTTTTGTTCCAACTTATTGTCATAGTGATAAAATTAATTATTTTTTTTATAATTTTATTCTTTTTAGGACTAAACTCTTCAGTAGCTGACTCTAAAGGAGCAACCTATTTAGGAGGTTGAATTTTGTCACTAGCAATATTTTGAGGTCTTTTACCCATTCTTGACTCATCGATTCTATTATCATTAATCAATCTTCTTTTCCTTTAGGGACTTTTATCTTTCGAACCGAAGGTTCTTCCATGCTTTATGTGTGTTTTAGACACATTAGAGCTTCTAATATTTTTTTCTGGGATATCAATTTTAACTGGAGCATTTTGAGTAGGAACATTTGATATAATAACTCTTCTGGAGTTACTAAATACATTTGGCAATTGATTTACAATCTTTTGCAAGTGTATTATTCTCTAAACTTCCAATTCACATTCTTTTGTATAAGGATCAAGGAAATCCAATAATATTTTTCAAATGATTTCCTTTTTCAATTGATTTTAACCTCCTCTTAATATTGAAAAATGTGATTCATCAAAATGACAATCTACAAATATTACAATAGATAAATCACATGTTAATGGCTTAATATGTTTAGTAATGGAACGTGATTCATACTTGACATATATCCCAACCTTCTTTGGGGGGTCCATTTTAGAATATTGAGGTGGTACAACGAGAACATAAACATCACTACCAAAAATTCTTAAATGAGAAATATTATGTCATAATTGAATACTAATTGCAGGTGGAATAAACATGATAACTTGCTGGCCTAATTCTCACAAAGTGTTGCTGTATGAAATGTAGCATGTCCTAAGCAGATAAAGGAAGTTTAGACCTCATTAGTAATAATTTAGCAATTAATTGAAACAGTTCAATAAATGATTCGCCATGCAATAATCATCAAAAGCATGTGATGAATATTCACCAGTATTATCTAGACAAATTTTATTAATTGGATAGTTTGAAAATTATGCTTGCAGCTTAATTATCTAGTCAAGTAATCTTATAAATGCCAAGTTGCAAGTAGATAATATGCATACATGTGACATCTTCTTGATGCATTAATTAACACCTTAAATATTTAAATATGGTCCACATAGAGGATCTACAGACCCACAAATGTCATCGTGAATTTGTTCTAGAAATGCAAGGGATTCGGTCCGTACTTTAGGTGGTGATGGTTTAACAATTAATGTTCCTCCAGCACAAGCAACATAAGAAAGTTCATTAGAGTTTTGAATTTTTTCATTTATTAATGGATAACCATGTGAGTTTTCGATAATTCACCTCATCATTATAGAGTCAGGATGTTCTAAACGGCCACGCCAAACCATAAAATCATTGGGATTAGTAAACTTCTAATCTACTAAGTGATGAATTTCAACTATATTTATTTTTGTATAATATAAACCAAAAGAAAGAGAAGGCAACTTTTTCAATATACATTTATTCGAGAAATGGTTTTTGTTATTAACAAATATTCACTATCTGTATCATTCAAAGTCTTAATATGATATCCATTTTGGTGAATATCCTTACAATTTAACCAATTTTTGAGACTTAGAAGAGAGTAGTACATTATTCATAACAAAGTTTGTCCCTTTAGGATGAAATACAATGACTATTCCAAGACCTTCAATCAATTTAACACTATCACTTATTATATTTTCTCTCAAACCCAATTAGAAAATGTACCTTTTATTTTTAAGCAAAATGTGTATAGTAACACTATTAATGCGACATAGATCTCATCACTATAATTTAATCCCAAATGTTTGGCATCCATTTCTTTGAAAAAAAAAATAAAAGACAATCATTAAAAATGAAGATGAAATGAATTGAGAATTGAAATGCTACCTCAAAAATTCATCCAAAAGTATAAACTTGTACCTACTAATCAATCCAATTTTTGGACTTGCAATTGATTGTTCTAGTGGTAGAGTCTCGTGTTGATAACGTGTTGTATAACTAATACTAATATATTTGATGTAGCGGTTTATATTGTGAGTTATATACTAACAAAACAATAAAATACAAAAAGTAGAGTAGAGAGGTAGAAAAAGAATAGGTGAATTAAATTTTTGATTCACTCAATTGCCAAAAGAAGTTACAAGAGAATTGTTACAAGACGGATTGGATGACTTCTATTTATAAACGATATAAGATCAATAGTACATGAATTATATTTAACATTCATACATGAATTTAGAAATTTTAGATCGTGAATTGAGTTGTTCCAAGATAAATTGAATTGTTCTATGAAGTTATAATTATTGTAAATGAATGTTGTGGGGAAGACACGTGTATTAATTTTTTAAAGAAACGAAATGGACATCAACATTAATTTTTTTAGTCATTTTATAACAAAAGAAAAATTGATATGTTGTTCAGATTGCAAAAAATTAATGATATTGGACTTTGATTATAATAAGTTCATATAAGAACCAAACAAAGAATTTGGAATTTAAAAGTTACTCTATAGCTTCAAACATTTTGAATGCCCGTTATACTAAAAATGTGTTTTAGGAAAGAGAAAAAAGAAAAGGGCAATTTGTCATACCTCGCATGTTTTTACAAAATTTAGATTCAATGAATCCTATATTTTTTGTATTTAAGAGGGAGTAGGATTGGACCACTGATGCCTATGGATTTGAGATACTCTCTTTCTTCAGAAGTGATAACTTTCATATATAATCTAAAAACCCGTACAAATTAAATATTATTGTTCTTAAATCTTCCTTTGCTTTAGGATACAACAATCCATAACTCACTTAGTTATATATCCTTCTAATGAAATGAAAACTAACATTTCTAAAGAAAGTTGCAACTTTAGGATACGTTCGACAAATGCATTCAAAATACAACAATCCAAAATTCCTTTCATTAATTTTGTTTAAAGTTTCTTGCAATTAGAATGAAAAATTACATTGCTCCATCATTCTTCTGTTACTTTTTGCATAGCAATCCTTATGGTTAAAACTTCAGCAATAGCAACATTTATCATTTAATATAAAAATACAGCCCTAGTAGCTATAATCTCTCCTTTGAAATCCCTTGCTACTTCTCCCATTCCAATTCCATTTGTAGCTAATTTTATATGTACATTTATGTTAATTTTGATAAAGTCTTCTTGGGGAATTTGTATCATTTATTACTGAGTTACTTACATTTTTGTGTTTGGAATCAACCTTCTTGGTTTAATTGAATTCCCTCCATTCTTCGACTATTTTATTGACTATAACTAGACTTGCTTTAGACTTTTCCTTGTATTTTTGTTCATTCTTGGCCTTCAAGAGCCAAAGTATATTAGTTGTTAATTTAATATGATTTTTACATGTTCTCTCTTGAGTCTACTTTAGCTATTCTCACCATATCCAAAAGTTCTCTTTGTTCCGTTCTAGCCTATCCCATTGGATTGAGAAAACTTTACACGCATCTTGCACTTTGTTGCAAAGAATTGCCAAGTGCTCAGTGTTGATAGATGTTATTTTCTTTGCCTCTCCTTCTATTTATGACTTCATTGGTTTGAAGGATGTCTTTTAGACATTTTCACAAAAACAATGCTTTATTTTGTGTCAAATATTTATGCTTTATAGTAATTTTTATACCCCTTATGTATTAGTTGTTGTTGCTACATTCTTCTTTCATATGCTGCCTAAATTCTTGAGCTCCTTATAGATGTTTAACCTTTGTATAATCTGATTTAATAACGTATGCACCTGTAGCTAATTCTGTCCAGTAAAGTCTATCTTTTCCTCCAAATTTGCCTAATGGTATCTATTGGATGGCTCAATATTTTGCTTCCGAAAATAAGTCATTCAAAACCACTTTATTCCACCGTTTATCTTGGATAAAGTTTCTAACAAAATTTTGAGAACATTAAAAGGGTATTTCTATTTTAATCTTTCTATCCCCAAATAGGTAATCATATGTTAATGCTTTCCTATCCCTTGCTTTCTATCTTAATTTCACTTTCAACATGGTCATTGAACTCAAAAGGCTTTGCCAAATCCGACAAGCATTAGATTTTTTTTTAACTTCTAGATTTTTAACTTCTACCAAACCAACTAGCAAGTATGGGTTCTTTTCTCATTCTGTCTGGCCAGCTTTTCTCCAAAGGAGCTTCTTTCTCTCTCTCTCTCTCTCACCTATTTTTGATACCTTATCATCTGCTTATCCTCCATTGATTCTCTACAACAACAATTCCTTATCTAGTTAGCAGATCAAAATGTTAAAATTTTACAATATCTTTTCTTCTTTCTCTTTCCTATCTCTACTGGTTTTGTCCTTACTCAGTGACTGTTTAGTTAGCTTTTGAGCTCTATACAGTATAAGCCGTGTCATGAATATCGTATGTAGATTTATTGAAAGCTATTGGTTAGATAAGGGTTCTAAATCTCACTTGGGGAATGAATTCATAGAAGAAGAAAGAGACTTCTCTACAATAAACCGAACTTGGCCGGAGAGTTATAGACGAATTAGAAAAGGCTCTGATTATCTTTTTTCTCAAAACGATATGTCAGCTGGTGAAGATAGATATTGCATAGCCTTGTTGGTTAATTGTTAGATTATTACACTTTCAATTACAACAGAGTTCAGCAATACATTCATTCAAGCTGGGGTGATCGTGCTTGGTTAGTGGGTTGTGAAGATAAGTTCTATATCATCAGGTTTAACACCTAGGAGGAAATGTTGGCAGTCCTCGAAAATTGTCCCTTTTCAATAGATGCCAACTAGGCTGGAATTTTGCTACTATAGTTGGTGAACTAGTTGAGGTTAAAACCAGTTTGTATGATGCTAGAAACCTATCCTATACTAGAGCTAGAATCTGGGTCCATGTTCGAGCACCATTAGTGGTTGGATTTTACTTAATTCTTCTAAACGGCAATAAGACATGGGTCTCTTTTGAATATGAATGTGTCCACAAAATTTTAGAAAATGTAGAATAATTGGACACACATTACCCTTATGTCGGTACCTAGAAGAAGATGAAGCATTGGAAATGGTTCTGACGAAGCATTTTCAAGAACACACTCAGTCAATGGGTCTTCCATTAAGATGGGATACCAGTCGAGAATTGTATTATAAATCTATTAAGGCTCATCACAACTATGACCATTTAAAAAGCACATATATTTCCGCATCCTTATGGAAAACCATCAACAGATCCTTTATTTTGCAGCGCCAACATAGAGTAGAAAATGGATTCAAATTTCTCCAACGATCAGAGGTTAATTTACAATTAGATACACCCTATTTTCCTAAATCTAAGATGAGGAATTTACCAATTATAAGATCAGATTATGGACCTATGCTCCTGAATATAATTTTTTCCTTTCACAAAAGGAAAATTTCTTAGAAATTTGAATCTTATTAGACTTCTGATCTGGCTTGTGCTAAAATAATTACAAAGGTATGGAAATCCTTTCAAGCAGATCAATTGGATTCTAATATTGTAATTGGGTTTTTGCACATTTTGACGGCTCACTTGAGAAATTGGAACAAAAGAGTTTATAGGAGTATTGAAGAAAAGATTAAGAATATTGGTAAGCATTTAGAGATTTTGCAACAATCAATGCATATTCCTGAGTTTCATCTATCGAAATATATATTACGAAATCATTTGGATTATCTACTTCAATGCAATGAAGATTTTTGGGAACAACGCTCTAGAATTGCATGGCTTACGAAAGGGGATAACAATACAAAGTTCTATCATTCATGGGCTTTTAGAAATCAAGCATCAAATTATATTTCCCAATTGCAAATGGAAGAAGGTGAATGGCTTATAGAACAAGAAGATATTCTAATTTATGTAGGAAAATACTTTAAGGAGTTATATACAAATACTCATCTGCATATGAATGATGAAATTATAAGAAATGATCAAACATTATTTTTAGAACATCTGGATGTCCAGTTATCAAGTACTCAGCAAATAGATCTGAATAGGAGTTTTACTAAAGAGGATGTAAAAGAAGCTATTTTTATGATGGGAAAATGGAAATCTTCAGGCCCAGATGAGTTTCCAGCATGTTTTTATGAAGAATATAGGGATATTGTGGTAAGTTCGATTACAAAATGTGGTGCTACAATGTTTGAATAACAATGTCTTTTCAATCTATGGATGAGACAAAGGTTGTCCTTATTTCTAAAATAAATAAATCCACTCGGATTTCTCATTTTCGGACTATCAGTTTGTGTAATGTTATTTACAAGATTGTCAGCAAGGCCATTGCAAATAGACTTAAGAAAGTAGTGCCGCGTCGGAGATCTCTTTATCAAAATGGTATTATCTCAGAAAGATTTATTTCAATAATATCCTAATTGCACATGAATTGATGGAGCATATACAAAAAAGGAAAAAAAGGAAAAAAGAAAAGACATCCTTTGTGGTCTTAAAGCTTGACATGAGCAAGGCTTTTGATAGGGTGTCGTGGAATTTTCCACTACAAGTTTTGGCCAAGATGGGATTTTCACATAAATGGATTTCTTTGATTCGAAATTGTCTTTCTATAGCAATGATAGCTATATCAATTAATGGAACTCTCACTTCCTATTTTGAAATAAATAGGGGATTAAGACAAGGATGTCCACTTTCACCATATCTCTTTATTATTTGTCAACAAGTGCTATCTTTTGTGTTAAGTAATCTAAATTCATTGAAGATTTGTAAAGGTATAGTTGTATCAAGAGGAGGTTCGAGGATTTCTCATTTAATGTTTGTAGATGATTGTATGCTTTTTATGGAGGCTACATCTATGGTTGCTCAGGCTGTATCAAATTCTTTTCAGGCTTATACTCATCTATCGGGTCAGCAGATTAACTCAAATAAATCTGTATTGCTCTCTAGTCCTAATACAAATCTTTCTCTAGAGGAAAATATAGCATCGTTGCTTGGTTTAAATATCTCCAAAAAGCTAGGAAAATATTGAGGACTTGACCTTGACTTTTCTCAGCCTAAGAGACTTATTTTTAGACAAATTATGAACAAAATCTCATGGAAAATATCTCACTACAAGACGACCAGTCTTTCCATTATGGGTAGAGTTATGTTAGCCAAACATGCACTATCCTCAATCTCTCAGTACACTTTAGGAGTTTTCAAGATACCGAAATCTATAGCTAAGGGTATAGATAGACAAATAGCAAGATTCGTTTGGTTTGGAGACTCAGAAGGTGGGGGTTTACATTGAAAATCCTGAAAATCAATCAATCTATCAAAATTCTTAGGTGGTTTAGGTCTACAATCAACATCTATCCTGAATCAAGCCTTCCTTGACAAGTTTGCTTGAAAAATTCATTCTGAACCAGACTCTTTATTAGCAAAATTTTTTCAGCACAAATACTATAAAAATATCCTTTTTTTTTTTATAATCAAGCCTTCTATCATATCTTCTTGGGGTTGGCAAAGTATTTTATGGGGAAAAGATCTTTTAAAACACGGTTTGATGTGGAGCATTGGCAATGGTGAAAAGATAAACATAGGGGATGACTGGGTTCTAGGTATATCTAACCTATAAGGTATAATACGACATTGTATTCTTTTCTTAATTTGACTGTTAGAGATTTGTATGACTCATCTAGTCAATGGAGGAAACCTCTGATCTCTGTTTTGTATCCACCTCAAATAGTAAAGAATATAACTTTTATATACATTCCTATTAATAATCAGATTGATAAACAGGTATGGGCTTGAGAATCAAATGTGAAGTATTCCATTAAATTGGCATATAATTTGGAATTGCAACTTCATAGATTGCATAAGCCAATGATTAGTAATTACACTAGGCCTAATAGAACTTCCAGAGTTTTCAAAAAATTATGCCAACTAAAATTACTTCCAAGTTGCAATTTGTCTTCTACAGACTTCTACATAACATCTGCCAAACAATGTCTTCACTATTTAAGAGAGGGATAATGCAAGTACCTATATGCCTTAGATGTGGTATGAAGGAAGAAACAATTAAACACTTGTTCTTTGAATGTCAATTATCTAAGATCTCATGGAGGCTGTCTTATTTGAGATTAGACTTTGATGTTAGAGAAAAAGAATCTTTTTATACGTGGGCAGAGAAATAGTTTGACAGCATTGTAAATCCTGATATCATCATACAATCAATTGTTATTTTATGACATATTTGGTTAGCCTGGAATGATTATATATGAAATTCCAAAGAGTTTAACCTGATAATAGTTATAAGTAGAGCACAAACTATTTCTTTGAAATTATGATTTCTGATAGACATGTAATTAGGTCAATAAAATATAGCAAATAATCCAATTCTATTACATACAAATAATCAAGTTATAGAACCTAATTATCCTATATACTGCAAGTGCACAGATCGTATTGAGTATAGGGCAACAGGGTTGATCCCACAGGCAAAAGGTTGTTAAAGTATAAGGCTTTATTGTTCTTTTTATTATCTAAACAACCAAATAACAATGAGAATAACAAAGTAGAAAATAAACAACTAAACTAACAACTCTATAGAATAACAATACTAAAGAAAACTCGCAATTTTAAGAATCTAGGGACTAGAGTCAGCTAATGACCATGCATATAAATAAAAGGATCAAATTATGCTATTGGTTCGTGTCTTGTTTAGGTTCCAATCCCAAATGCACTTAACCTTCACTCTCGTGACAAGTTAACGATTACTTACCTACTAGTTCTTTCATACTCTCATGGTAAAAACACTGGCAGTGGTTGATTAGCCACATAAATTGCCTAATTGACCCACTTAGGAGCACCACTACTTTCGTGTGACATGCAACCTAGACTTTAACTATTCCCTTTTCATTATTATTACCAACTCTCATTGCATAATAACAACTAACAATTCATAGTTGGTGATTAAGCAACTACAAATCCATAAAAACCAAAATAGAGAATAAACAAGCACAAGATAACGTGAATAATCACAAACAAGTTATATGCATGAATTCATTAGTTTTCTCTAATCCTAGATTGACAATTTAGCACATACTCATTGTCGCGCCCCATTTTTCGAAAGGGAAAATAAAATAATAAAATGATAAAGTGTATGAGGAGCTCAAAAAAAGGAAAAGAAAGTATTAAATGTGGTTTATTTTATTGGAAAAAGAGAAGCGTGTAAATTTTTGTAAAAATAATTTTTAGAAAAATGCTTTGTAAAAGATAATTCGATAAAATGTGACAAACAAATACTTTATTTTTGAAAACAAAAGAAAAAGGGCCTAAAATAGGACTTTGAAAATGCGACGGTTTTTGGGCCCGAAAATAAAGTCTAAAAAGGGTTTTTTAGTGAAAAAGGAGTCGCCACTTGGTATTGAGTTTTGGTGTACCAAGTCACCCGAAAATATTTTATAAAAGGTAAGAAAATTAAGAATGATTTATTTAAGGAAATGATTTTTGGAAAAAATATAGGAAAAAACAAGAAAAACCCTTTTAGACGACTCCAGGTCTTTGAAAACAAGAGAAAAAGGTTCGGGAGTCACAGTTGAAGAAAGGGAAGGCAAAGGCTCGCGCCTAAGGCACCCTTTCAACCTAGCCGAAACTAGTTGCGAGGTTTAGTCTAAATTTTCCTAATATAACCCTAAGACTTTATCACATTTGGATGCAACTATATGAATGCAAATCTAATCCTAAAATGGATATCGATAAGGGACGAAATGTTCCACTGAGGTTTGGTCGGAATTATCGCATTAATTGCGAAACCCGGATATAGACCTCGATGGAGTCACGAGTATAGATGCTGAATGGAGTGCAAAAGAAAAGAAAAATAATAGTATAGATAGTAAGTGAACAAAGAAAGTAGGGATGCAACATAACGGGTACGGGGAACGAATGGACTCGTGACTAACTGTTCCTACTCACGGAGGGGGGAACGACATGTACGCCATCGCTTCCCACGTGAGTAGATGACTATTTCTAGTCAAATCACACAAATGACCTAAAATTCTATGTGTGGTGGAGATCTAAATGTTATGCACCTAAACATAGTGTTTAAAAATAGATAATAGATGATAGAGTATATATATATATATAAAATCATTCAAAATGGAAAAGGGCCTAAACAAAAAATGTGTGTGAAATAGCATGGAATGAACACGCGAGAAATGATCCTAATACTAAAATGACCTAAAGGCCTAGCATTGGACTAGCCTATTTTCTAAAATTCTCCGCTAGCGTTGGACTAGCGAAGAAACTGAGATTAATCACAACTAGCGTTGGACTAGTGTGACGACGATACACATATATAATAATAAAACAAGTAAATGAATAAAACATATATTGAAGCAATAATCACATAAAAGCACATAATAGCACATAGGAGCACATAACACATAAGCATGATATTCTAGATGCAAAGTCCTAAGGAAAGCGAATAAAACACATAGGCACATAGCACACAAAGCCCTAACTATTACACCCGAGAGAACCCTAATTACAATCCAAAAATAGAAAAGGAAAATAAAAGATAACCTATCTAACCTATCTATTACATTTTCTATCTAAAATACATTGGCTTTTATTAAATAGATAAAATATAAACTATCTATTACACTATCTATCTAAATACATAAATTTCTCTAAATGGAATATTACCTATCTATTACATTTCTTTGAATAATTAAATTCAAATAAATAATATAACATAAATAAATGCTCACATATAAATGAAATAATAAACACTTAAAAATGCGTAAAAATAAAAATAAAATAAAATAAAAAAACACATAAAAACATAGAAGCACATATGAGCACATAAAAAGATAATAAAAAGAGTGATAGAGGTACCTTCCATTCGTAAACTCGGGCAAATGCTAACAACATGAACAAATTTATCAAGGTACCACTATTTAAAGTATAAAAATGTGAAATACTTAAAATGGGGGATAAGATGTAGATTTCGAGCAAGGTTAGGGGACTTAGCATAAAATTCCAACAAGTATCTAGGACTTAAAACTAAAATTCTAACAAGTTTAGGGACTTAGAATAAAATTCCAGCAACTAGGGAGATGAAATAACAAATTACAGCAAGTTTGGGACTCTAAAAAAAAATACAGCAAGTATTTGGGCTAAAAAAAATTCCAGTTAAGTATGGGGGTAAAAATGCAATTTTTAGCAATATTTTAGGGCCAAAATGTAATTCCAGCAAACACCATGACAAAATCATAATTTCCAGCAAGCTTAAAGGGACTAAGTAAAATTCCAGCCACTAGGAAGGGTCAAAAATCAAATTTTTAGCAACATTTAAAGGCTAAAATTCAAGTTCTAGCTATTTAGGGGGCAAAAATATAAATTCCAGCAATATTATAGGGTCAAAAATACAATTTCAGCAAGATTGGGGACAAAAATACAATTTTCAGCAACATGAGGGGTATAGAATTATAATTTCTAGACATATTAGAACATATTGTAATTAACTTAGATATAATTGAAAGAAACTACAAAATTCTAGGGGCCAACCAAAATAAAATGAGGACTTAAATAAAGTAAACTAAAGTATTGAACGGCATAATCAAACAATTAAACATTTTAAGGGGAGCAAAATGTAATATAATCAGATGAAGATAATGAAAATAAATAACTAAAGAAAAAAAAATAAGTTTCGGCCACAATTTCCCTTTTTTATCCTCGGTTTCCCCCTCTTCGGATTTTTCTCTTCAGCCATTTCTCTTCGGTTTTCTCTATTCGGTCATTCTCCTCGGATTTTTCTTTCTTCACTCTTTGTCTTCGGATTTTTCTCTTCGGCCATTCTCCTTGGATTTTTCTCTTCGGCCATTCTCTCCTCGGATTTTTCTCTTCGGCCATTCTCTTCTCGAATTTTTCTCTTCGGCCATTCTCTCCTCGAATTTTTCTCTTCACTCTCTGTCATCGGATTTTTCTCTTCGGCCATTCTCCTCGGATTTTTCTCTTCGGCCATTCTCTCCTCGGATTTTTCTCTTCGGTTTTTCTCTTCAGTCATTCTCCTCGGATTTTTCTCTCTTCACTCTCTGTCCTCGGATTTTTCTCCTCGGCCATTCTCCTCGGCCATTTTCTCTTCTCTTCTTCTCTTCGGCTCACTCACTCACTCTTTTCTTCTCTTCTTCTCTTCCTCTCTTCTTCTCTTCTTCTCTGCTCACTCTCACTCTTTTCTTCTCTTCTTCTCTTCTTCTCTTCTTCTCTTCGATCTGCTCACTCTCACTCTCCAGCTCCTCTTCTCTTCGGACTATACTCTAGTTTTTTCTTTCTTTCTCTCAGCTTCTCTCTCTCCGTTCTTCCTAGTTAACTTTCCTATTTCTCACCCGAATTTTTTTTTTAATCAATCTTTAATTTCTTCATGAAACACGATTGTCTAAACCCAAATAGCAAGGCTATCGAAATTATGGATTAAGCGGCAATAATTCAGAAATTCTAAGCAGGAACATCATGAAATTTATGGTATGCAAAAATCAGTTTAAAAGAGGCTGAGAACCTTACCTGGTTTGGCTGAGAAATTGGTGGAACTTGGCAACGCTGGTGGATTGATTTTGGCAGCTGATGGTGGTGTAATGCGTGTGTATGCAGTGAGAGCCGAGAGGGGAAAAAAAAGAAAAAAGTGTCTGTGTTTTTCTTGAGAGAAGAAAAATGGGAACTGATGGTGTCTGTGATATGGTGCAATGAGTTGTGTGTCAAAAATGAGAGCAAAAGTGTTTTTGTGTAGGTGTGGAGTGGGTGAGGAAGGAACAAAATTCATCCAAAATCCCTCAAAATCCGTTTTTTGCAGGGGTTGGTTTGATTTTCCTGCTGGTTGCGTGCAGCAGCTGCAGAAACACTGCAGCTGCTGTAGCAGCGTCTTTTTTTTTTTTAAATTTGTAAGTGACAAAGAAAAACAAATGGAATAAAATAAAAAAAATGTGGACTCTCTTTTTTTTTTAAATAAAAGAGAAATAAAATAAAACTAAAATTAAAATTCAGCATTACTAAAAAAGAAAATTTAATAATAATAAAAATTAAAATGTTAAAATTATTTCATTTATTGAAAAACATGTGATAGACAAAAGATACTATTTGAAATAAGTAACAAATATATATATATTTTTAAATTATTAAATATATTTTTTATAAAATCTATAAATATTAAACGCACATATAAAATATTTCACACAAAAATTCTTAAATAAAGGTGCATTGGAAAATGCGACATAATATGACCAAAATTTATGAAAATCACAAGAAATACTAAATGACTCTTAAAAATTACAAAAATTTTACACAACATATATTATTACATGAAACACAATATACTGAAGTTTTCACTCAAAAAAAAAATTTAATATTAATGCATTCTTGGGAAATGTGTCCTTAATAAATAAATAAAAGACAAAAATTAAATAAATACTAAATGACCTCTAAAAATTATGAAATTTTTGCAGAAAATTTATGAATATACAAAATGCATATATAAAATTTTTCACTTGAAAATTCTCGTAAAAATAATGCATTGGAAAAACGTGCCGTTGAATTAAAAATACTAAAATTTTAAATAAATAATAAATGACTCCCAAAAATCATTAAAATCATAAATAATGATAAAAATAGTAAAATTATGTATTTAGAAAAATAAAATAAAATAAACTAATATCTACCTGGTGAAATTATCATTTTGTCCCTGACGCAACAAATTAGACATAATATATACAAAAATTATAATTGGCCCCTGAAAAAATAAAAAAAAAATGCCCCCTAAATGAAGTAACGCACATATATATTTACAAGAGGTGTGTCAAAATTTGGTGTCTACACTCATGGTGGATTTTACATAAAAGATCAACACTTTAATACACAAATTCATATAAATCAAGAAAGAGACAAAAATAGAATAAAGAAAACTTATTGACTGATGAACAAATTCAAATCTTCTATTCTTCCTCCAATCTTGATGTGTATAAGAGAATCCTTCAAATAGCACAATTCTATAGAGAGATTTACTAATCTAAAAGGGTGGCTCTCTCAAAGATAGACCCTTGCTAATCTCTATTCTATTCTCTCTCGAGGGGTGTAGGTAGTGTAAAAGATGATTCTCTCCTCTCAAAGAGTTAAAACCCTCAATATATAGAGTCCTCTAATCTAAAAATTACAATTAGAATGCTCAAAATTGGATTCATAAAGTGTTGAGCTCATTTGGCAAGAGATATCTCGTATTACAGAAAAAAATATCAGATTTCGCAGCATTTCTAGGACAGTATCCATTCGTAGATACTTGTCGCAGGAACGAAAAAGCTTCTGTCCTTGTATGTGTGGCCAGATTATTGTCACAATTACTCTTTAGCTGCGTAGAATCAGCTCTTGGTCAAAACATGAAAGTTGTAGTTATTTGAATTAGATTTCTAGAAAGATAAGAATCATGTCATTTTGAGTTTCCTACACAAAAATATGGCCAAAATACCAAGACATGATCAGAAGAGCATCGCTGCACAAGAATGCTTCAGTAATTTGGAAATTTGCCATTGTAAACCTGAAAACCAAGCTTTGATATTGTCATAACAATTGTAGATACTTCTCTTAGCTTTAAAATGCTTTAAGAACCATCTCAATCCAACATCTCTAACTTAGGTTATGACCAAAATGCCAAAGCATGTCAGTGCAGCGAAACCCCTTTTATCATCAAAGAGAGAAAATCTCTCTAAAAGAGACCCTTGTTAATCTTTATTCTACTCTCTCTCTCTTTAGGGGTGTAGGTGGTGTAAAAAGTGATTCTCTCCTCACAAAGAGTTAAAACCCTCAAGATATAGAGTCCTCTAGTTAAAAAATTACAATTAGAATGTTCAAAATTGGACTTATAAAGTGTTGAGCTCATTTGGTAAGAGATATCCCGTGTTACAGAAAAAAAATATCAAATTTTGTAGCATTCCCAAGACGGTATCTGTCCGTAGATACTTGTCGCAGGAACGAATAAGCTTCTGTCCTTGTATCTATGGCCAGATTATTGTCACGGTTACTCTTTAGTCGTGTAGAATTAGCTCCTGGTCAAAATATAAAAGTTGTAGTTATTTGAGTTAACTTTCCAAAATCATAAGAATAATGTCATTTTCGGTTTCCTACGCAAAAATATAGCCAAAATACCAAGACATGGTTGAAAGAGCATCACTGCACAAGAATGCTTCAATAATTTGGAAATTTGCCATTGCAAACATGAAAATCAAGCTTTGATATCGTCATAACAATTGTAGATACTTTTCTTAGCTTTAAAATGCTTCAAGAACCATCTCAATCCAACATCTCTAGCTTAGGTTATGACCAAAATACCAAAACATGTCTGTGCAGTAAAACCCTTTTATCATCAAAGAGAGCAAATCTCTCTAAAAGAGACCCTTGCTAATCTCTATTCTACTCTCTCTCTCTCTAGGGGTGTAGGTGATGTAAAAGATGATTCTCTCCTCTTAAAGAGTTAAAACTCTCAATATATAAAGTCTTCTAATATAAAAATTACAATTAAAATGCTCAGAATTGGACTCATAAAGTGTTGGGCTTGTTTGCAAGAGATATCCCGTGTTAAAAAAATATATCAGATTCTATAGCATTCCTGAGACAGTATCCATCCACGGATACCTGTCGCAGGAACGAAAAAGTTTCTGCGCTTGTTTCCTCACTTGTATCTGCAGTTAGATTGTCATTTTGGTTACTCTCTAGCCGTGCAGAATCAGCTATTGATCAAAACACAAAATTTGTAGTCCTTTTAGTTAGTTTTCTACGAGCACAAGAATCAGGTCATTTTAAGTTTTTTAATGCAAAGATATGGCCAAAATATTGAGACATTGTCGGAAGAGTATTGCTGCACAAGAATGCTTCAATAATTTGGAAATTTGCCATTGCAAACGTAAAAATTAAGCTTTGATATCTTCATAAAAATTGTAGATACTTCTCTTAACTTTTAAATGCTTCAAGAACCATCTCAATCCAATATTTCTAGCTTACGTTATGACCAAAATGCCAAAACTTATCAGTGCAGTGAAACCCTTTCATCACCAATTCTTCTTCTAACATTGCTTCTTCATGCCACATCTTTGGTCCTCTTTGTTTACCACTTCTCATCAACTTCAGATCATATTTAAATATCATTAAAATATGGTTCATTTGATCCAAAGTGATGATCGTTATAGATAAAACCTACAAAACACAAAGAATTACACATTAAATTATTCATTTGCACATTTTAGCTACAAACTCAAAATTGAAATAAATAGACATAAAAGTGATTATTGTTCATCATTTAAACCCTAAAAATTAGCTTAAAATATTAATCTAGATACACTAATAAATGCGTAACTAGACACTTATCGACTTCCTTTAGACATTGTTGATTAAACAAGACAATAGCTTGGAGAATCATTTAAGTCATTCTTCTTCGAATGACTTAGTTCATCGCTGTAATATTGTTCATTCAGAATTGCCTCAAGACCCTACAACTATTAGTTTTTCTTCTGATGGCTCTTATAATATAAAGGCAGGTAAATTAGCTATAGAAATTGTTTGCAAGAATCATGAAGGTATCCAAGTTTTTGCAAAATCTATCCAGATATATTCTTCTTTTTCTTTGCAAACTGAGATCATGGCTTGTCTTCAGCCTATTTTGATATCAGTGGAACAAGGCTTTCAATGTATTATGTTGCAAACGGATTGCCTGCTTTTGATACAATGTCTTCAACATCAACAAAAAATTCCATTCGCTTTAGAATCATTATTTGTAGATATTTTGTAGCAGTTACTCATTTATCGTCATGCGTTATAACAAAAGTAGATAAGTCTAAGATTCAGCAAGCTCACAACCTTGTTGTTTCTATAACTTTTTTGTAATGTATGAATGATTATTATTAACATAAATTATATGCTTATTTCGAAAGAAAAAAAAAACTAGCAAGTGTGGATGTGTAATAATTTTCAGACTTGCTTAGCTAGTAACACAACGTTGAAATGCTGAATATCTTTAAAACCCAATCATTCTCTCCCTTTTACCTCTAGGATCTTCTTCCACTTTAACCAATGGTTTTTCCATTCTCTTTATCATTTATCTATCAAAATTTGACATCAGTCTACTTATTTCTTTGCATAGCCTTTTTAATAGCTTGAAGATAGACACTGCATATGATGGCATTACTTATGCCATAGACTTCGGTAAAACTTTGTTCCTAGTTTCACATAGCAGCTTTCCTTCTCAGCCTTCTAGTTTTCCAAGAACTTTCTCCCTAACAATACTAAACACATTGTCCTTAAATTTGCTTACCACCATTGATAAACCCAAGTATTTTCTTTGGGACACAAGCTTGATGCCTTTTTATGGTGTTCAATAAACTTGATATTTCTTTAGGTTCAATGTTTTTGTTACAAAATACTCATGATTTCTCCAAACCAGTTGCCTTGATGTTCTCTGTACATCTCAAGAATCCTCATAGTTTCTGAAATTTTATTTGTTTTAGCTTTAGGAAAGATGAAACAATCATAAGCAAAAATAAATGTGATATGGTAGGACCACTTCTAGTCATTTTTAACCTTGTGATCTTTTAGCATTAGTGGCTTGCTTGAGCAAGTTGGATAAACCCCTCAACACAACTCAAAAATAGGTAGGAAGATAGAGGACCTCCTAGCCTAATACTTCTAATTGGCACCACAAAAACATATATTTTCCCATTAATGTTGAATGGATAGATTACAAAAGATACATAATTCACAATCCATTTAATCCACTCAGGCTAGAACCCCATTGTGAATACTAGCAATTGAAACTCCATTCTTCCTTATTATAGGCTTTTGCCATGTCAATTTGGGAGCATAAATCCTATTTTTTCAGTTCTTTTTTGGTTAAGAAAATGAAAATATTCATCATCTAGAATGACATTGTCCAAAATTTCCTTACTTGGCACAAAAGCAAATTGAATTTTACAAATAAAAGTATCAGGAACAAGTTTCAATCTATCAAACAAAACTTTAGAAATTGCTTTATAGTGAATATTACAGGGCTTATAAGTCATTAAATTTTGAAATTAGAGCAACAAGAGTTTCATTTACTATTCTAAACATATAATTATTGTAGAAAACTTTAAATAGCATTCACAATATCTCTACATATAATATGCCAAAAAGATTGGGAAAAAAAAAAGATATATCATCATGGTTAGAAGCTCTATTAAGATGCATTGAAAGAGAAATTGTTTGATTTCTTTCTCAAAAACAGGTTTACTAAGGTTGACATTCATCTGATCAATTATAGTTTTCGAAATTCTCCTAAAAATGTCATACATATCACTAAGACAAGATGTAGAAAACAGTTTATGGTCAAATTCTGCAATTTCTCCTAGTTTCTCGTTATCAATCTCGTACCATCACCTCATTTCTTTTTTAACTTCGCAATCTAAATCCTATTCCTTTTATTTAAGGTACAACATGAAAATGGTTAGTGTTCCTATCTCCCACTTTTAGCCATTTGACATTAGCCTTTTAACTTCAAAAAATCCTTTCATTTCTATATGCATTGTTTACTTGATTTTTCAAACTTTGAACTTCTTAGACTTTGTCCTCACCCTATAACCTTTTGACTTATTTAGCCACCTCTTTTTAATCTCTTGATTTCTTTGTTTACATCCTTGTGAATTGAAGTATCCCATTTCGATAGAGCAATTCTCACCAATTACAATTTATATGACTATGTAGTATCTTGCACTATTATTCTCCCAAATAGTTTGGACCCAAATGAGCTACTGTATATATAATCAAAAATAAATTCCAATTTCCTTACACGTGTGTGTGTTTGTTTATACACGGGCGTGCGTACATCATATATGCGTAAAATACCAACTCTGAGAGACTCTTGTTAAATTGATATGTGGATAATTTTATGCACATCTGTTATGTTTTTTTGCTTGTTACGTTTGATAATGTCTTCTGTAATCAGTTTTGTTATTGTACCTTGTTGCTCTTGCTAATTGTCTCTATGTCATTCGATGTCTTTTGTAATTAGTTTTGTTATAGTATCTTGTTGCTCTAGCTAATTGTCTCTTTGTCATTCGAACTGTAACTCAATATTTGAACTACTAATATTTTAGAATGAAATATTTATTACTTGAACTCGAGTTGGGTTTTGTAATTTTGTTCACAATATCATCGTTACTTTTGAATATAAGATTCGAGTGTTATAATTTAACAACATTTAATATATTCTAATTTGTATGATATATACAATATGAGACTTATATATTTTGTGTAATGTTTATAATGTTGTCATAAAAAAAATCCAAATATATACAATATGTGACATATTTATGTAGTGCAAAGTTGTCTTAAAAAACAGAATCCAAATATAACCCGTTTGCAAAAAAAAAAAAAAAATCTTAAATTTGCATTTATAGTAAATAAATTATACTAAACAGGAGTTTTAAATTTTATCCACAAAAAAAAAAAAAGTAATTTGAATGTTAGAATTTCATAACAATATAAAATATTTTTGGATTGCTTTTTCTGATGCCATGTTAATAATGACAAATGATCCGGTTAAAATGTGGTTTAATCATCGTGTTTTTTACAGCAGCAACATCGTCAGTCAAGTGTCCGAAAAAGCTTTACACCCCACTCTCAATACCAGCAGTCGCAAAACACGCGTCTCGTAATTGCTCCATACAACAGTAGGTCCCACCATTCTCGACCTGAACTGGAGCGCGTAATCACGCGCTAAATAATCCGCGTGGACAGCATATCCTCTTCATGAGAAGACACAATAGACCTAGCTGTTACAATATTTTAATATTTTTTTGGCATTCCAATTTCCACCCCTCCTCTTTCTCTCTTTCTTTACTCCTGCTCTGCTTTTCTTTTCTTTTCTTTTCTTGTTTTTTTTTTTTTTTTTATATAATTTTTAAACTCACCGTGTGAACACGCACACATATACACACAGTGGAAGTGGGAGTAGGGTTTATTTTTTTGTTTTTTTTTTGGGTGTATGTATTGAGCTTGACTTGAAATGATGCAAAGCAAAACCCACAAATTTGAGACTCAAAAGACTTTTATTATTTGTTATTCCTAGAGTGTAGACTAGACTTTGTCTGTCTGAATTCTTTGAAGTCCACTGAGAGAAGGGAAAAAAAAAAGAGGAAGAAAAACCCTAGCTTCCTTTTTTTTTTTTTTTTGGTTTAATTATGGTTTTAGAATTTGCTGATGAACCCTAGATTTTGGAGCTGGAATTTGCCTAATAATGCCCCAATTTCTGCCTCCCCCACAGGAATTTTGAGCATGTCTTTCTCGGTTGAGCCCACTTCACTGAAGTAAGAAAATGGCTCTCAAAAAGCTTTGTTTTATTTATATATTTTTTTGTTTCAATTGGAAATGTTTGTGTTAATTCGGGAGCTTTTTTTTGGGTAATTGACTATGAAGGTTTGGGATTTTTGTTTTTTCTATAGTATAAATTTTTTATTGTGCTGTTAATTGGAATGAGCAGCAAGTATGCCAATTTATTATTTCTTTTTCTGCGTATTCTGGGTGAAGTTTTTTATGAGGTTTTTCCATTGTTGAACCATCAAAATTTTGATTTTTATGCGTTTGTGTCTACTTTTTGGCAGTTGAGAGAGAGAGAGAGAAAAGGGGTTGTTGTTTGTGGAAGGAGGGAATGGAGAGTAATGGGTTGATCCTGGCTTGTGTACTTTCGGGGACGCTTTTCTCTGTTCTTGGTTCAGCTTCTTTTGCGATACTCTGGCTGGTTAATTGGCGTCCGTGGCGTATTTATAGGTAATTAATCTGCTCTATCTTTGGCATGTGCATGTGGAATTTGAAACCTATTAAATGCAATCTCACTTTTGTGAGATCTGTAATTTACGTTTTTCCGTATGTTGTGTGCCATTTGTAAATAAGAGTAAATGATTAATGAAAGGTTGTGAGAATAGCTTTCTGCATGTGGTTAAGGTTTTGTTTATCCAACATTGTGCCTACACAAGAAAAATAATGGGAACCTTAGTTTAGTTATGTTATTAATTGTGCCAATTCTGAAGTTGTTATATTTGTATGCTGTTAAGTTATGCTAAAATGTTCCTAAGTTGGAGTAACAAATCTTTTTGTTAATCATCAATTATACCTGCTCAATGGTCTACTGGGCAAGTAAAATGGTCAAGTGTTCAGTGAACTGAAATGAGGAAGTCGGAATAGGAAATGCAATATATATTGAATTGGAGACATTGTAATATGACTTTACAATTGAATAACTACAAGTACATTTGGAACATGAGCTGAGATCATGTTGTGGGTCTATAAAGATTCAAAAATTAAAAAAAAAAAATTTAAGATAAGATATATGTTTCATGGGATGATTATCGAGCATCATGCACAATAAACTAATTCAAGGTGAATTAGAGAATATGGGGAAATTTGTCCTGTGTCTGGAAGTCGAGATTCAATTCTAATTGTTAGCCTACATGTTGAGCCTTTCTTGACATATTTTATAAATGCTTTCTGCTTGGGGCAGTGGCTTATACAATTATACAGTCGTAGACATTTTAGACTTGCTTATGTTTCCTAATGGAGATAAAAGTGCTCAGGCTTCCTTGCAGTAACATAGAATTAATTGTCTATGCAGACGAAAAGGATTCAGATATAGTTACTTTAGGATGTATAGTGTTGATTGGAGCTTATTCTTCTTCAGTCATCAGATTCCTCATCCAACATCCTGCAAGCTGTAGTTGGTGTTTATCTTTTAAATCAGCTGATTTGAATCCATTTTTGGGGTGGGGGGGGGGGGGGGGAAGAGGACTTTTGGTATATAGTCTTTAATTTGTTTCTTCAGGGGGGCTGATTCCTTCCAGAAGTGTTATTTAGTCGGTTATTAGTCAATGAGGGAACAAGAACAGGAGTTGTAATTCTCCTAAGTTCAATGTCATGGTTTTTGTGAATCTGGTCAATCTTTGAGACTTAAAAAAATTAATTACTCTTAGTGGTTCTTTTAGATGTAACTGACAATTATTTCGTCTAATCAAGCTCTTCAGCTAGCTACAGTGCATATATACATGATTGGTGCTCATTAATTTAGTTTTCTAGGTCGCAAAGAAGATATAAATTTGTTTCTATTATGTTCTGATAAGGGTGGACAATCCTTTGGCTGAACTGAATTGGAAAAGGATGTTTTTTAAGCTCTATCTGGAAGGCCAACATATCCACATGGTTTATAAGCTTTTTAGTTATTAGGTTGTAATTCTTCAAATAAATCATGGTTTGTTAGGCTTTTAATTCATTTTGGTTCTGGCAAACTTGGCATTTTTGCTGCTCCTCCCTGTCCCTTTTATGTTCAATATTTGTATGGAATATCACCAGTGGTGGCACTGTGCATATTGAGGAAATTTAGTTGTCTCTATATGTCACACTAGTGAGTGGCAAACACTTATGATAATCACAGAAAAGAAATTTTGATAACTTAATTGAATCCAAAATTTAGCCAACTCTTAATGTCCTCTCTCTTGTGTTGCATTCTCTTTTCTTTCATTCAATTTTAATTTGTTTTTGCTTTTCCTGTTGTTCAGTTTATATTTGTTTCGGTTTGTTGATTTTTTTTCTCATTTCATTTACTTCCTACTCTTATTTTATTGATTTAGCTTTCTGAAAAAGATAATTAGGGTATAAACTTGTTGAAAAATGATTTTTTTAATGCTGCATATAAGACAGAACAAATTTCTGCTAAAATGGATTGCAAAAAGAGAAGAGAGAGAGTGTGTGTCTGTTTCAGAAACACAACTTGCTTTTACATTGATATGACAACTTTTTAAATCTTTTGCAAGTTGGAAGAAGGTCTATTTTTTGAATGTGTTGCAGTTTAATCTGATTACTGATGATGTTTGATATGAGCATTAGATGTTATAGCATTTGCATTTGGCTTCTTTTTGAGTTTGTTGTTCAACAAATTTCTGCATATCTTACACAGTAAGAAATGTCTCAGATATAAGAAAAACACGTTGTGCGACTGATTTATTATTGAATACTCATCCTTATTTTCCATTTCAGTTGGATCTTTGCTAGAAAATGGCCAGGATTCCTACAAGGACCTCAGCTGGGAGTCTTATGTGGTTTTCTCTCCTTCTCTGCTTGGATAATTGTTGTTTCTCCAGTTGCAGTGCTTATTTTGTGGGGCTGCTGGTTGATTTTGATACTTGGTCGGGACATAATTGGTTTAGCTGTAATAATGGCTGGTACTGCTCTTCTTTTGGCGTTCTACTCGATAATGCTTTGGTGGAGAACTCAATGGCAAAGCTCAAGTACGTATGCTCATGGTTTTGTTACAAGAACATTATTCTTCCCTTACAAGGCAGTGTCTTTTGCGAACAACTGCTTAAAATGCCCTTCAATTGACTAAGCTTATTTTTGCACTGTGATACGACTTTTATTTATCTCAACTTGGCAGATTGCGTCCAAAATGCTACCTTGACAAATATTTTTTTTAATGCTTTTATAATCTTATCAGCATGTTTAAGATTTGGTTGATTGGATTTTCCATATTACTTTTTGTGCAGTTTTTGTTCTTCGGTTTGGTTTCTCAGATATTTTGAAAATAAATATTGTTACCTTTCAGTTTTGAGGGCTTAATCTTTCTACTCAAAACCTAAAGTGGATGAACTTTTCTTGATGAAATCATGCATCTTATTGATATGCATAAGCACACTTACCTTCAAGTGTGACTCTACAACTAGCTTTAGCAGAATTTTTGACTTTATCTCGTAAATGTAGTAATCTACGTGATCTGTTTTAAGGAGTTCCTATTCTTGTGCATTTATTGTCGATGTCATGTTCACAAAACAAAAGCTGGATTAGCTTAGTTCTATACCTTATCGTTTGCACAGTTGGTACATTTCTTAATGGCTCTGTGTTTGACTGACAGTGTAACCAATAATAAGCAATATTATCTTGCTTCTTAACTAATTTCATGGTAGACCCTCTTCCGATGTTAGTCATCTTATTTGTGCCTATCTAGATTGGCCACAAAAAAAGGGAAATCAATAAAATGAGTTCCTGTAAAAATTCACATGTAAAACAACTGATACACGATGGATGAAAAAGGATGAAATGTGAATCAATATGGTTATAAGTAGCATCAGTAGGAGAAACACAATTAAGATGGCTGGTCCGTCTTTAATGCAAATTGATTTAATGTGTTAATTTTTCAAGCATAGTTCCAAGAGAGGGGTGGGCACTGGCAGTCAAAGATAGAAAGTTTTTTTTCTTATCCTCACCAAATTGATTTGAGTGGAATAGGGCACTTAACTTATCACTAGCATTTTCTATTAAAGTTGTCAAGTGGTAAAGCCAGTGAGTGAAGAGCAGCAACTTATCTCATAAACAAAGCAGATGATCAAAAGAAGGGTGAAAATTGAATGGGTCTGTTTTCTTTTAAGCATGTATAATCGTCATTTTTTTGTTCTAGATATGTTCATTTTAATTTCTTCATGTCTGGATTTACTAGTTAGATGATTTCTCAGTACAATCTCTAAATAAATCTTCTACAAGTGTAGTAAAAGAGTAATTTGTAATTCCTTCTAATGTTGGGTGTATAATTTCACGAGAAAGTGGGAAACAAAACAAAATAACCTTTAATTTGATATGCCCTTAATTGTTTGGTTTGCCCCAAGCCCCCACAGGATGCCGTGCAACTGAATTGTCGTTTCATAATCAGAGAAGTGTTATAAAAGCCTCCAGCATTGTGATAACCAGGTTCAGTTTTCCGTATAGTCTTGTTCAGTTCCAGAATAGCAAGTGTTCATTTATGCTAGACTGTGGCGCTTATCAATGGAAATTTTTACGTGCTTTTATGAAATAGAAATGCAGGTTTCTCCATTTTGTTATTATGAAGAAATTCAACATGTGCCTCTTTGTTTATTTCTTGTACCTTGGTAATTTGGTTCAGGATGTTATATGCCCTGGACATTAAATCTTTGTCCTTTTTATGAAAAAATAAAAAATACTGACATTATTTCATATTTGTGCAGGGGCAGTTGCTGTTCTTCTTCTTCTGGCAGTTGGCTTGCTTTGTGCATATGAACTTTGTGCAGTGTATGTAACTGCAGGCGCTAAAGCATCAGAGCGTTATTCACCTTCAGGCTTTTTCTTTGGTGTCTCAGCAATCGCGCTGGCTATCAATATGCTTTTTATTTGTAGAATGGTCTTCAATGGTAAGTTATGTGATGCATCTGGCTTGATATTTAATACATTTCGTCCTTTTTTCTTGAACTCAACTTTTCTCCCTCAATGTTCTACTTAATATATATTCTTATTCTATTGTATGTGACAGGCAATGGCTTGGATGTGGATGAATATGTGAGAAAGGCATACAAATTTGCTTACTCCGATTGTATTGAAGCGGGTCCAGTGTCGTGCTTACAGGAACCACCAGCTCCCAATGAGTTATATCCTCGGCAATCTAGGAGGCAAGTCTTAAATGTTTCATTTTGTCCAGTGATTCAGTTGAATATATTTTGATTGCTTGATTTTCATTTCCTGGCTTAAAGACTTGTTTTTCCTTCTACATACATGTAACTTAATGAAAATGGATGAATGGTGTTTTCTGTCAACGTCTATTATGCGTTTAACAGATCTTATCTTTTTTCCATTGGATCTTGTATTTCTGTTTCTGGTTAGATATCTTAGAGTTCATACTTTTGTGTTTTGATTTGTATAAGCAGGGCCTCACATCTTGGGCTGCTCTATCTTGGCTCACTTGTAGTCCTTTTTGTATATTCTGTCTTGTATGGTCTAACTGCAAAGGAGTCGCACTGGCTTGGGGCTATTACATCAGCTGCCGTGATCATTCTTGGTACATGACCAACTGTATATTCTTCTCGCTTTCAAACTGCTGAATTCTAAAGCTGTCTTTCTTCTGTTTACTCTCTCTTTGTGTTTTCTGCTTGTTTCTCTGCATGTAACATGTACAGTATCTTCCTTTGCTGCATTTCATCTTTTATTCTGGCAGATTGGAACATGGGTGCATGCTTATATGGTTTTCAGCTTCTTAAAAGCCGTGTTACTGTACTTTTTGTTGCTGGCTCCTCTCGTGTCTTCCTGATCTGCTTTGGAGTTCATTATTGGTATGTCTTTTGTTGCTTGATAAATCCTTTGGCAAGTGTAATCTAGTTTGTGATGTCAATGTTTTGCCTCTCTCTCTTTTTTTTTTTTCCTAACAGGTATTTAGGACATTGTGTGAGCTATACAGTTGTAGCGTCTGTGCTTCTTGGTGCTGCTGTTTCACGGCATTTTTCAGTTACAAACCCGTTAGCTGCCAGAAGAGACGCTTTGCAGAGCACAGTAATACGCCTCCGAGAGGGTTTCCGGAAAAAAGAGCAAAACAGTTCATCTAGCTCTTCTGATGGCTGTGGTTCAAGTGTCAAACGGAGTAGTAGTGCTGATGCTGGTCACCTTGGTAATGGTGCAGCTCCTTGCACAGGTGATACTAGTAGTTGGAATAACGTTGAGGGGATCAATAGTGATAAGAGCATAGATAGTGGACGACCAAGTTTAGCATTACACAGTAGTTCTTGTCGTTCAGTAGTTCAAGAACCTGAAGTTGGATTGCTAAATGCTGATAGAAATTTTGACCATAATAACACCTTGGTGGTCTGTTCTAGTAGTGGTCTGGAAAGCCAAGGTTGTGAGTCTATCGCCTCAACTTCTGTCAATCAGCAGGCCGTAGAATTGAATTTGGATCTCTCATTTCAGAGGTTGAGTTACCCAAGAATTGCCTCTATGTTGAAAAGGAGTCGAAGACTAGGAGAGCACGAAATCACTAACTTATTGCAAAATAAAGGACTAGATCCTAATTTTGCTATGATGCTAAAGGAAAATGGGTTGGATCCAATGATCCTTGCGTTGCTTCAGAGAAGTAGTTTGGATGCAGATAGAGATCATCGCGACAATACGAACACAACCAACGTCGAATCAAATAGTGTTGAAAATATGTTGCCTAATCAAATTTCTTTTTCAGAAGAACTCAGACTCAGAGGACTAGAGAAGTGGGTTCAATTCTGTAGACTAATTCTGCACCATATAGCAGGCACACCCGAACGAGCATGGGTCCTCTTTAGTTTAGTATTCATTCTTGAAACAATCATTGTGGCCTTCTTTCACCCAAAGTCCGTTAGACTCGTAAATTCTAATCATGAACAGGTTAGATTGCTGTTGCTTTTAGAGCTTGCTTATCATTTCTGGTGTTGTTTTTACAGATTTGCAGTTGAGATGTTAAATGACATTTTTTTTGTTGTCTCATGGAATCTTACATACAAGTTTGATTAATTTCTGTACGCAGTTTGAATTCGGCTGTGCGGTGTTGCTTTTGTCTCCTGTTGTCTGTGCAATCATGGCATTCCTTCGGTCACTTCAGGCTGAAGAGCTGGTTATGACATCAAAACCATGGAAGGTGCGTACATTTTAATACCTTTTATCTAATCTTTTGGGGCACAGGAGTACAGGGTGGCATCACTCCTTGCTTAAGATATCTGTAATAAAGCAGATTCTTAATACGCTTCTTTTAAGTGCATCTGCCTTTTTTACCTAATAAAGCTAAAGGAAAAAATTGCACCTACATTTAATTCTGTGATGTAATTTTGATAGCTTTGGTATATGAAGCCAATATAAAATGCACTCTTTTGGGTTCTTAATGATGTTCGGGTTCTTCTGTCACTAAGGTTTAAAATGACATTCGTGTTCTTATGAGGAACTGAGGAACTCAATTTTTTTGCAGTATGGCTTTATTGCTTGGATGCTGAGTACGTGTGTTGGTTTGCTTCTCTCTTTCTTGAGGTATTACCCTAAATATGTTTGAGTAGAAGCATTTTCTTCATCTTGAAAAAAGTTTTATAAGATTGTCACTTTTACTATTTTTTCATGATATGATGTTAAAGAACTCTTAGGGGTAGGCTCTGTCTTGGTGATCAAAAGTTTATGGATGTTGCTGCTTCTATTCTTAATCTGAGTGCAATGTTTAGTGAATTCTTTATGGTTTCTGTAATTTCATTATTATACATCCTTCTGAAGCTTATGACATTTTGTGAACGGTGTCTTGGGTCTGAAGATTGTAGTTATTGTGTACTTCATAATGGGTATCAAAACTGGACTCTGGGAATATTTGTTTATGCATTCAAAGTTGATTCCTCTCTGAATCTTTTACCCCTGCAAGTTGATCACTGGACTACTGTAGAACACCTGAATTTGCCATTCGAAGAAGAAAAATGAAAGACGTAAGAAGGAGCATAATCCAAATTAAAAGAAAAGAGCCAGTGGGCAATGATACCAAGCAGTGATAATATTTATGCAATGTTTTAAAACTTGGCTATTCACTTTACATATTACCTGGTGCATGTGTCCAAATTCATTTGGGTTTGCTAATTCATCTAAATCAAGACAAGAAAACTCTGAAAGTTAAAATAAGTGAAACATATGTTCCTTGTGCTTTCCTCACTGATATCATGCAAAAGCAAGTTTTTAGAACGAGAGGAAAATCTCTTTGGACCAAAATGTACTAGAAATTTAATTTAAAAGAAAAAGAAGAAACCCATGTCAACTGGTTTCACCAGTTTTGATGACGAATTTCACGTGTTTGAAAGGTCCGAGATATGAACTGAATCTTAGATTCAGTTTGGTGGAGAGAAATAAAATTCCAGACTTGAATTTACATCAACAACTGAAGTCAAAAAAGGATCTTACAAATAGAAGGAGAATATGGCACATATAAAAACTTTATGGGAATCATCAATCCAATTTTGCAATAGTGATTGAAATGATATTGTATTAGGAAATAGTTCAAAATATCTATTCCTTGTGTTTGTGACTTCTAGGACCCTAAAGCATGAAAACACTAAATCAAGATACCATTGTGAGTGGATTAGTCTTTTAATCAACATATGGACTTTGTATAAAGGGTTAACTGTTAATAGAATTGCTTTACATGATCCTATCATTCCCTGCTGAGGGATGAAGTTATGTTATGGTGATTGAAATAGGCAAGAAGTGCACATCTCAGGAGATCTGTTCAAGATACGTGTTAAAGAATAAACTATATATGTTTTTTTATTCTTTTTTTTTTTTTTGGTTGCTAAAGATTAGTGTATTAATCTACATTTGTTAGAGAGTGCTTATAGAATGTTTCTCACTAAATGTATCTATATTTGTCATCCTTGTATGATTGTTTTGCACTAAAGAGTGATGAATAATCAAATTCTACTTGGATGTTGGATCAAATTGGAACTAACAGTTATCTCAAAGTTCATGTCAGCTTCTTTAGATGCTATGTCTTTCAAAGAGAGCTCTGGCTTCTATCTTTTGTTCTTTTCCCTGACTCTTTGTTGATACAGTTACAATTGTATTGAATTTCATTTACGTCTGTCTGCAGCAAGTCGTCAGTTCTTCTTGGATTGTCCTTGACGGTACCACTCATGGTGGCATGCTTGTCTGTTGCCTTTCCTATATGGGTGCACAATGGTTACCAGTTTTGGGTCTCAAGAAATGATAATGGAAGTCATGCAGGCAGTCATCAGCTACTGGGAATGAAGAAGGTCTAATGTTTTGCCCTTTTGAATTCTCTTCGTGTTTTTCTGCAATTATTGTCAAAATTTAATCATTAAAAGTATCAGTAGTGGTACTTATCTGGCCCTTAAATTTCTCGCATCCTCTTTCTACTCGTTTGATATTACAACGCGGAACGCTCCATTTCCTGAACTGTTTTTGCTTTGGGAATGAGCTCAAACAATCATGTGATGATTTGAGTTATTCATTGATGAATATGGTCTTACTGAAATTTATCTGTGCTGCTTAGTATTTAGTTTTTATCAACATAAGAATGGGAGTGAGAAATCTACGCAGAATGTAGTCTTGATGAGTTTCTATACTATGGAACATGGGCTAGTTTGACAAAGAGGTTTATACTGAAACTCATCAAATTGTTATACGTCTGCTGCTCTATTGATACTTAAGAAATTCCAATGGTTATCTGAAGTACCATTGACATTAAAAACACATAAGATGAAGAGACCTTGTCTTACGTTGAAATAGTTCAGACTGGAATTTCCATGGGTCCTTTTAGAATTGCCCAAATCCGTTTTGAGCTGCACATTTATTGTGTGAGTATGGAGCATATTATTAGCTTCGATATTGCTATATACGTTAAAATCAGAACTTCAAGGTAAAAATAATTTTATGTAACAGGTGATTATTAGTCTTTTCACCTTGAAGTCTAATTGCCTTTTCACCTTCAAGCCTATAAATATGCTAGGCCCTTGTTCTCATTGAGGCGTTTGACTTGGAGTAGCTACATCTCGAAAGGGATTTTTTTTTTGGCTCTTTTCTGGACTCTTATTGCAGTCCTGCTAAGATTCTTTCTTTTGAGATTTTATTTTGTTATGAATAACACCATCATGATGCTTTTACAGGGTGTTGTTCTTTTGATTTGCATTGCTTTATTTGCTGGATCTGTAGTAGCTCTGGGTGCTATAGTATCTGCAAAGCCTTTGGATGGTTTAGACTACAAGGGCTGGACTGGTGGACAGAACAGTGTTACATCTCCTTATGCTTCATCTGTGTACATTGGCTGGGCAATGGCTTCTGCAATTGCTTTATTGATAACTGGCTCATTGCCAATTATTTCTTGGTTTGCAACTTACCGGTTCTCTCTCTCATCCGCTATATCTATTGGTATATTTGCTGGTAATGTCTTTGTTCTTTATCACTTTTCTATTCTGCATTGTGTCATTTTCCAAACTGTGAGCTACAGTTTTATCTTTTGTTAACATGTTCTTTGCTATTCTTCTGTTTGTAGCTGTCCTTGTGGTTTTTTGTGGTGTTTCCTATCTGGGGGTTGTGAATTCCAGGGATGACCAGGTTCCAACAAAGTCTGATTTTCTTGCTGCTCTGCTTCCATTAATTTGCATTCCAGCACTCTTGTCACTTTGTTCGGGTTTATTTAAGTGGTATGTCATCTTATACCACATAGCCTGTTGCTTAAGGGCTTGATTTCTAATACTATTACCCGTGAACGCTTACACTGTTTTCCAACAAGAGTAAGTGAAGATGAACCTAAACTGATACATGTTATGACAATCATTTTGCAGGAGAGACGATAATTGGAAACTTTCGCATGGTGCTTATGCATTCATCTTCATTGGCCTTCTTCTGTTGCTTGGTGCAATTTCAGCTATTATCGTAATAGTTAAACCATGGACGGTAAATAAGTGTTGGCAATGTTATTGTTACTTGTTAGTTCTTACCCTGATGCAAATTGCATAATATCTTTTGATATTTTATTTACTTTTGGCTATTGCGACAGATTGGGGCAGCATTTCTTCTTGTTCTTCTACTTCTTGTGTTGGCTATAAGTGTCATACGCTACTGGGCTGCAAATAATTTTTATTTGACAAGGGTACAGATGTTATTTGTCTGTTTTCTTGCATTTCTTTTGGCCTTGGCTGCATTTTTAGTTGGATGGTTTCAAGGTAAAAATTTCTCTTCCCTTATACTGTATCTGGAGAGGAATCAAACTTTATTACTGATGTTTCATTTTTTTCTTTTGGCTTTTAATTCTTCCTGTTTGTTGTTTTGTTCTTTCAGAGAAAGCTTTTGTTGGCGCTTCTGTTGGTTACTTCTCTTTTCTTTTCCTTCTGGCTGGAAGGGCATTGACTGTGAGTAACTTCTGATCATGCAAATCCAGTATTAAAACGCGTTATTAAGCTTTATTTTCTCTTGCTTATCGGTGGTCATTCTTTATGTTTGAAACGCATCTAATTGTTTATCTTGATATTTTGCTTGATAACTATTTTGGGACCTAAATTTTCATTATCTTCCTGTTTTCAGGTGCTGCTTTCACCGCCTATAGTAGTTTATTCTCCAAGGGTATTGCCTGTGTATGTTTATGATGCTCATGCAGATTCTGGGAAAAATGTCAGGTATGATAAACATTGCATTCTGTTTTACATTTACTTAGTCCTGTGTTCCTAGGATTGCAATAATTTTGTTATCGTTTCTCTCCCTCAAAATGTGTAACCTGTTTTCCTTTTATATATATATGATGTTATTGTGGCTTTGTGAACAGTGCTGCATTTCTTCTGCTTTATGGAATTGCACTGGCTGTTGAGGGCTGGGGCGTCGTTGCTAGTTTGAAGATCTATCCTCCCTTTGCTGGTGCTGCAGTATCGGCTATTACACTTGTTGTGGCTTTTGGATTTGCTGTCTCTAGACCATGTTTGACTCTCGAGGTTTGCAATTAAGTAAAAATCTAAAAGAAAAAGCAAAAAATCTAAAAGAACAAGCGAAACTGTTCTCAAAGTCTGGAAACTATCTTTGCACCTTTCAAGATTCTATGACCTACTAACATTTTCTTTGTCTTGGATTTTACCTCAATATGTTGTTCCCCATTCATGAACTGACACTGACTTTATAATCAGATGGTGGAAGATGCTGTTCACTTTCTTAGTAAGGAAACTGTAGTGCAGGCAATAGCTAGATCTGCTACCAAGGTGATTCAATTTTTTTTTACGTCTGGTTTGTTGTGCATGATTCATGATGTCGCAACTGTTATAGTCAAATTCTGCCCTCTGTTGTCTTTTTCTTCCTTTTGCCTATGATTTCTAGAGTTTCTTAAACTGCCTTTGCCTGGTTTAGCTTCAGCAATAAATTTGGTTATTATGGCTCTTATTTGGTTAGACTTGTGCATCAAAATTTTGTTGTCATCTTTTGCTTGATTTACTTGTTTAACGTTCCTGAACGGTTTTCTTCTGTTTTTGTCCAGTGTTTTTGTCCCAACCTGATGCAAGGATGAACCCTTTTAAGAGAAAATGAAATTGTGTATTGTCCCTCTAGAATTTTATTTCAACACTTATTTATGTACCCGTCTTTTTCCTATTCACTTTTTTCCTACCATTTTCTTGGATGTATGAAACAACCTTTAATGAAGTCTGAGGATAAGAAAATCGAATTGATCTGTTCACAAGTTATGGTAAGTAATCAGCATTTTCTCGAAATATCCAATATGTGGGTACTGATTTTAAGATGGGTGGTGCAATCAAATAGAGTGCACAGGGAATAATCTACTTGCTGCAGTTATAACTAACGAAATGTTCATTGAAGTTCATCAATTTTTGCTGCACAAAGTGCTCTATATATGCTAAACCTTCCTACCACACACAAAAGAAGGAAGGAGGAGTGGGGAGAGGGTGAAAAAGAGGAAGAAAGAAAGAAAGAAGAAAGACGAAATCAACATTGATGAGATTGGCAATTTGGATTAGCTGCACATTTCTGAGCATATTATCAGTATACATTTCTCAAATACTTATTGTTGCTTAGAATTTTGATGTTTTCTTTACCCTATGAGAGTATGGATACCTGCTATATCATCAATTGGATTGGTTAAGAGTTAACCATTTATTAATCTGGATTATCATTGCTGGTATTTGTTGAGCATAATGAGTTTATTCAGAAGAGTACTAATAAGATTTTGTGCTTGTTCTACAAGTGCTTCTGTAAATCACTCGAGCTAGTAATGTGCAACTGGGTTGTTATAGTTGGTATTGGAGCAAACCATTTGATAATAGCAGTGTTAAGATGAGGAGCACGCTCCTTGTGTTTGTGCTAAGGTGTCCCAAAGGCATTTAGGGAGATTGAACAATCCTAAATATGTTTCACAGGTTAATATTTAATTGGAGACTGTTCAAAAATTCCGTCTTGGATGAAAAATAACTAGTGGTTTTTATCAGACGTTTTAGGATTATTGGTTAAAGTCGTTAAGGTATCAATGTTTAAATTCTGAAACTATTATTCTTTTGGGTGTTCTCTTCAAACTAAATTATATCATTCCTTAGAATGGAATGAAGCAAGTCATAATTTGTAAGGATGTACTGTTTTGAGACGAGTATGAAGCATTGGTTTATATTTTGTCATTCTCTTGTGCTAAAATGTCTCTTCAATTTTTTTTTTGGGGGGATAATTGTGCTAAGAATTTTGCATAAGCATGTTGTTTGAAGGTTTTCTCTTGTGTTTTTCAGCTTCAATGAAGTTTAAATTGTTTGCTGCATCTCATTAGAGCACAAACATTCAATGTCTAGTTCAATCTTGCATAGTCTTCTTTTGAAGACCTGAAGTTCTTTTTATTCGTAATGCAGACTAGAAATGCGTTATCTGGAACTTACTCTGCTCCACAGAGGTCTGCCAGTTCAGCAGCTCTTTTGGTTGGAGATCCTACTGTAACCCGGGATAGGGCTGGGAATTTTGTGCTTCCTAGAGCTGATGTCCTGAAATTGAGAGATCGTCTCAGAAATGAGGAGCTGGTCGCAGGATCATTTTTCAGCAGGCTAAGAAGTAGGAGGATACTGAGGTGTGATGCAACTAATGATATAGGACACAGAAGAGAAATGTGTGCTCATGCCCGAATTCTAGCTTTGGAAGAGGCTATTGATACTGAATGGGTCTATATGTGGGATAAGTTTGGTGGTTATTTACTTTTATTGCTTGGTTTGACTGCCAAGGCAGAGCGAGTGCAGGTGAATGTGATTCTTCTGCTTAATCTAAATTGATTATCTGCTTTCTGTTTGCTATTTCCTAAATCCTGTCTTTATTTTTGCACTTTTATGTTCTTTTTCAGGATGAAGTTCGCTTAAGACTTTTCCTTGATAGCATAGGCTTTTCAGATTTAACTGCAAAGAAAATTAAGAAATGGCTTCCGGAAGACCGTAGACAATTTGAAATCATACAGGAGAGGTAAGCAACTTCCTTTATACAAGTTTAGTCCTAGTTTTTGAGCAAGATGACATGCAGAAGTATATCTCTTTTCCCTGATTTCACTTTAAGCCAGAATTATTCAGGATTATTGCTAAGGATGACCTTGTTTTGGCACATGCAGTTATATAAGAGAGAAGGAGATGGAAGAAGAAATCTTAATGCAGAGACGTGAAGAGGAAGGCAGGGGTAAAGAAAGGAGGAAAGCTCTTCTGGAAAAGGAAGAACGAAAATGGAAGGAGATAGAGGCCACTCTTATGTCATCTATTCCTAATGCTGGAAGCAGGGAGGCAGCGGCCATGGCGGTTGCTGTGCGTGCAGTAGGAGGTGATTCTGTTCTTGATGATTCTTTTGCGCGAGAGAGAGTCTCGAGCATTGCCCGTCGCATACGGGCTGCTCAGTTATCTCGTCGGGCACTTCAGGTTTTTGTCTTTTTGTAATATACTAGTTGCTTGTGCCTAGTTCAACTAAATGATTAATTTTGTAAATGCTCTTCGTGTTTTCTGTTATAAGTTGAAGAGGATGTTCTTCCTTTCTTTTTATTTGCTTCCTTTTGTTTTTAGTGGTTAGGCTGACTGATCTAACTGTTGATTCTTTTGAGAATTTTGTTGACTATCAATTGTTGATTGTATATATTTTCTTCTGTATTTCTTGTTATTACAGACAAAAATTGCTGGTGCTGTTTGCGTCCTTGATGATGAACCTACGACGAGTGGCAGACACTGTGGCCAGATTGATCTTAGCATTTGTCAAAGTCAAAAAGTTAGCTTTTCTCTTACTGTGATGATCCAGCCTGAGTCTGGGCCAATTTGTCTCTTGGGAACTGAATTTCAGAAGA
This sequence comes from Mitragyna speciosa, assembly GCA_024721245.1. Taxonomy (NCBI): domain Eukaryota; kingdom Viridiplantae; phylum Streptophyta; class Magnoliopsida; order Gentianales; family Rubiaceae; genus Mitragyna; species Mitragyna speciosa. The sequence goes on from CM045565.1 coordinate 949,182, forward strand.
AACTGTGCTGGGAAATTCTTGTGGCTGGTTCAGAACAGGGCATTGAAGCTGGTCAAGTTGGGCTTAGATTGATTACTAAAGGTGATAGACAAACTACTGTGGCGAAGGAGTGGAACATTGGTGCTGCAAGTATTGCAGATGGGAGGTTTGTGTGTCTGCATTTGCATTCCTGTTGCAAGTGCTTTTGCATTTTTACATAGACTTTCTATCTTGATACCATAGGATATTTTTGCAGGTGGCATATTGTAACAGTCACTATTGATGCTGATTTGGGTGAGGCAAATTGCTTTCTTGATGGTAATTTTGATGGCTACCAGACAGGTCTACCACTCTCTGTGGGAAATGGCATATGGGAGCAAGGAACAGAAGTTTGGGTGGGCATTAGACCACCCACTGATGTTGATGCTTTTGGGAGGTCAGATAGTGAAGGAGCTGAATCCAAAATGCACATAATGGATGTTTTCCTCTGGGGAAGGTGCCTGACTGAAGACGAGATAGCTGCGCTCGCTACTGCTATGGGTTCTGCTGAGTATAACATGATTGATCTTCCTGATGATACTTGGCAATGGGCTGATTCTCCTTCCAGGGTGTGTGATTTTGTTATATTGCTTCATACGTGTTTTTTAAAGTTTTGATTTCTACTGTCATTTTATTCATTGTTTGTTTCATCTTTGTTAATTTATTACTTGAATTTTCAACAACTCTGCCGGGTTCTTACACGATGTTCTTCGCTTAGGTTGATGAGTGGGACAGTGATCCTGCAGATGTAGATCTTTATGACAGGGATGATGCAGATTGGGATGGGCAATATTCAAGTGGAAGGAGGAGGAGGTCAGACCGTGAGGGGGTTGTGGTGGATGTTGATTCCTTTACTAGAAGATTAAGGAAACATAGGATGGAGACACAGGAGGAAATCAATCAGCGGATGCTTTCAGTCGAGTTAGCTGTCAAAGAAGCTCTCTTGGCAAGAGGAGATTCACATTTTACAGACCAAGAGTTTCCTCCCAGTGATCGTTCCTTGTTTGTTGATCCAGATAATCCTCTCTCTAAGTTGCAGGTCACCTCTCTCTCTCTCTCTCTCTCTGTGTTTGATTTTGTTCAGTTAACTTACACTGGTTGCTTACTGTAGGTTGTTTCTGAGTGGATGAGGCCCACTGAGATTTTGAGGGAGAAGCATCTGGATTCTAGACCTTGTTTATTTTCACGAGCTGCAAATCCCTCAGATGTTTGTCAGGTACTTCTCAATTTGCAAGGAGAATCCTTTTTTCCTCATTTCCCCATCCTACTGGCACATAATTGCACACAAACTCACGCACTTGTGCGCACACACACTACTAGCTTACTGAATTTGCTTAGCACCTAAGTCTGTTGCATGACTAAACTTCCTTTGGGTAGGGCCAATTGGGTGATTGTTGGTTTTTGAGTGCTGTTGCTGTCTTAGCTGAGGTTTCCCATGTCTCAAAAGTTATAATTACGCCAGAGTACAATGAGGAAGGAATCTATACAGTTCGCTTCTGTATTCAGGTAAGCCACATTGGGTTTTCTTTTTAAGCATAACTATATTCAATTTAGTCCTTATTACTACCTTTCGTCAAATGTAAGAGGTTATTTTATTTGTTTGAACGTCAACCTTATCCCAATATCACTTCCATGGGGACATAATGCCAATACTGCACTCTAGTCGTCTACCTGATCACTGAATACATTTTTCCCATTTTTTGATAATGTAAATTGGCTATATTTACCTTTCATGATTGATTTTGTTTTTGTTTTCTGAATTTCAGGGAGAATGGGTTCCTGTTGTGGTTGATGACTGGATTCCATGTGAATCACCAGGTAAACCTGCATTTGCCACCAGCAGGAAGCTCAACGAATTATGGGTCTCTATATTGGAGAAGGCATATGCAAAGCTTCATGGCTCGTATGAGGCATTGGAAGGAGGGCTTGTTCAAGATGCTCTTGTGGACCTCACAGGAGGTGCTGGCGAGGAGATCGACATGAGAAGTGCTGAAGCACAGATTGATCTTGCGAGTGGAAGACTATGGTCTCAATTGTTACGCTTCAAACAAGAGGGCTTCTTATTAGGTGCTGGTAGCCCTTCAGGGTCAGATGTGCATGTATCCACAAGTGGAATTGTTCAAGGGCATGCTTACTCAATATTGCAGGTATTTACTCAAGAACCTTTTACTTGAGTATTTCTTTTGGTAGAAGTTGAAGTCAGTTGTAGTCTCAAGTATCAATATTCACATTTTAACTCAATTGCTCAGGTGAGAGAAGTAGATGGCCACAAGCTTGTTCAGATCCGAAATCCATGGGCAAGTGAGGTTGAATGGAATGGGCCTTGGTCTGATTCGTCACCAGAGTGGACTGATAGGATGAAGCACAAGCTCAAGCATGTCCCACAGGTGAGCTGAATCTGTTTTATTTTTCCTGCAGTCTATTTGTTATGTTATTTTGGTTGTCATGCATAAAGAGTTTGCATGCACTGAAGCATTCTATTTTTTTTTTTATGAAAATTGGTTGTGCCATACCAAACAGGCAAAAGATGGTATATTTTGGATGTCCTGGCAAGACTTTCAGATACACTTCAGATCAATATATGTTTGCCGTGTTTATCCTCCTGAAATGAGCCATTCAGTCCATGGTCAGTGGCGAGGTTATAGTGCTGGTGGCTGCCAGGACTATGATACATGGCATCAGAATCCACAGTTCAGATTAAGGGCTAGTGGTCCAGATGCGTCTCTTCCCATTCATGTATTCATTACCTTAACTCAGGTGCGCCTTATACTTTCCTGCTTAATTTTTAGTAGTAAAATAATGTTCCAAACTCATCTCATGCATGTGTGTAGGGCGTGAGCTTCTCAAGAACAACAGCTGGCTTCCGGAATTATCAATCTAGCCATGACTCCATGATGTTCTATATAGGGATGAGGATATTGAAGACGCGCGGCCGTCGTGCTGCTTATAATATTTACTTGCACGAATCAGTTGGTGGTACAGATTATGTAAATTCTAGGGAAATATCTTGTGAAATGGTTCTCGATCCTGATCCTAAGGGCTACACTATAGTGCCTACAACAATACATCCAGGAGAAGAGGCACCTTTTGTCCTTTCTGTGTTCACAAAATCTTCAGTCACTCTGGAATCCTTATAATATGCAATGACAGACCCATGGGTGGTTGTTTGTCCTTTTGGTTTCAGAGCTTCTCTGAAAATTATAGGAACTCTGGCTTTCTGCCTTTGAACGTCCACGCTTGCGACCAGGCAGAAAGCACTCTAAAATGGCTTAAGGTTGGAATACGGTAATTTACTTAATCTGGACATACATGTCTTCTTTCCTTTCTGTGCAAAATTGTTAAATGGATACTTCTTCTTCTTCATTGGTTACCACTGCCCTTAATTACTGCTCCAGGGAGCCCCAGTGCTCTTTCAGTATCAACTAGTAGAATTTGTTTTTCTCAGTTACACTGATTATTTGCTTTCTTAGTCATCGTGTTCCCGTAGTAAGATTTCTTTGCTGTTTATCCTTCTTTTCCTACCATGTAAGGAACTGAAATTAGATGGTTTGTTGGGAACAAAAAGGGTTGGAATGGCTTTTCTAGTAGATTCACAATATTGTGGGGACCTAAATTTTCCTGCTTCTTTGTTTTTGCTTCAGCTTATTATAAAGTCTGTTGCTTGGGAAATGTGATCTCGTATATCTTTCACTTTGTCCGTATCATTGTCAACTTTTGTCCGAAGAAATGAGGTCACTCTCACTAATTTTTGTCCTTCTTGTTTAATTAAATTTGTACATTTTGATGTATAGCTGTTGCAAATAGAAAAAAAAAATTGCTCAATGTTTTGTCATACAATTTTCAGAAATTTTACTGGATGTTGTAATTGTTTCTTCTCGACATATTTTGACACATTGCATTCTCGTAGCTTTTGACTCTCTACTTGCTATTTTTGAGCATTTTTAAACTTTTGATGGAGGTTTGCTCCTTAAATTTCGGTAATTCCGTGTGAAAGCTTGTAGTGCTGCACGTAATTTAGTAACGTTTCTGAAAGGTTACCATGGTTTGACACGTTAGACTAAGATTTTTGTGTGATTCTGATTTCAGCTGGATCAGCGGCTTTCTTTGTTAGTCATATGAATTGCTGAGCTTGCATTCACCTTATGGACTCCGCTTGGTGCTGCAGATTTTGGGATCAAGATTGTCAGATTTTTCTATCCTTGGCAATTTGATCTGCTGCATTCGGTGAAGGGGATGTTCGGGGATCAGAAATGGTGAATGGTAGCTGTTGTAAAAATATAGAATCTATTTTTTGTAAATGGGGGATAGGGGAAAGCGTCAAGAGAAATAGGAAATAGTAATCAGGTACATCTTAGAGGGAATTGCTGAGTAGCAAAGTGGCTGAAGTGGGTTTTGGAGACCGGCAGTTTGAAATGTATGATAATAGGTAATATGAATTGTACATAAATCGTTTCCCTTATATAAATGTCATTTTTATTTATATCTTGTTCTTTTCTTTAATTTTTTGGCCGAGTCCATTTATGTTCTTTTTATTGTCGTCCAGAATAGCTATTTTCTTGGTAGAAATTCGTGGCAGAGTGATAATTGTTTATTTGAGCAATTGAAAATGCCCTCCCACCTTTTGTAGTCAACGGCATGTAGAATTAGGTCGCTTTATAAATCCAGACCTATCATACGTTAATTGGAAGAGGGGTAGTTAGCTTGTTTTGTAGATATACTCAGTAAATATAATTTCTTTATTACAAAAAAAAAAAAAAGGAAAATGCATCTCGATTACTGATGAAAATGCATTTCCTCAAGATTTTTAATTTTCAACTTCATGGGAGAATTTTAAATTTGGATAGATGTTATGGATTGTTAGTATATTTAAAAAAAAAAAAAAAATCTTTGTCAGTGAGTACTGCCAACCTAACCTGTTAGGAAACCGCACCCAAATCCTTCAACGAAAAGGAAAAAGAAAAGAAAAAGTGGAAGAGGTCGTAATTCACACGCGGCGAGCAGACAGAAGCCTCTTTGTCTTCTTAACCCAACAAACAAATCAGGAGTCCCGCTTTGGACAAGTCATCCGTCTTGACCCACGACCTTTCACTTTACTTGTAGGAAATATTTAGATGATTGGTGATCATTAATCTATCTTTTCAAGAAGAAAAAATAAGAACAAGAAGATTCATTTTCCAAAATATTTAGCCCCATATGGAGTACATCTTTGCCTCGCCCATCCCCTTCTACAATATTACAGACAATGCCAAGTTTTTCTGGGACATTCTGTATAGCAGCCTTCCACAAAATCAAACTGATGGTCGGATGAAGAATTTCAAAATTCATTCTGAATCACTTTCCATGCTTCCCATTGCCTTTAGTCCCCTAGGTTTCTGTCACAATTTTTCCAAACTTTGAAATCAATTAAACTTCTCAGAATTAATTACTACTTTACTAAGAGAAGGATGCAAAACTTTGGTTGAGCTGAGGTATATCTACCTTCTTAGAAGTCTTCTTCTCTCTCACCTCGTACCTCTCTTGGCACAGATCTGATAACCATGCACCAGGACTCACCAACTGCACAAGCAAGTAAACGGAAATTTTTTAATTAAATGTTAATGCTATTAAAATTAAGACAAGCCCACATTAGGAAACACCCAATATTTCAGTCATTCAGATTCATCAGCTCAAATTCTACTTACAAGTATGGTTTTCTGTATCAACTTGGCTCTTTTCTTAGGCCTTTGAGGCAGTTTACACCCTTTCATAGCCATAAAATCTTCCTCTTTTTCTTTGCTTGATAGTGTTATTATTAGTCTTGGCCAAACAAGCTTTTTCTTATCCTCCTTTGCGTCCACAAACATCTTCCCATTATCATCCAAAACAACTGATTTCCTTGTCGTGCAATAACGATCTTCTTTCTCAGGAGACAATGCCAATGACGACTTTTGGTTCTGGCCGGCATTGGATCTACTCATCCCTAAATCCCTATAATCAACAAGGAAATAAAAAATAAAAATCCGGCTATTTCAATTCTTAGTTCCTAGACAGACAAATTTCTCAGATTGATCGGTGAGAGAAGTGAAGATCTAATAGTTGTACTGAAGTTTGTTAAAATCCAGAGCTACTTCTCCATTTTCATCTTCCCTCACCTTACCAATAACAAGCATATTATTCCCAAAAAGAGATTGCACAAGCGATGCTATCTCCATTCTATTCCAACCCTCCTGTAACAAGCAAACACAGCCCCTCTAACCAAATCCCTGACTGATGACAGCATTCTGTTTTTAATTTCTTTCCTCTTTCCTGTACGTATCGTACCAAGAATTTAATTTTCCCTTAACAGTTCCAGTACATTACAAATGCGAACTGACAATCTAGTGCTGTATCTAAGATGCTTTAATGTACAACAAGATCTCCACTTGATTAGAAGCTTATCAAACCAGGAATCTACGAATTTTAAATTTCACAATCACAAATTTACTAAAAGTGCAAAATCCTAATCCTAATTCCCTATTTTATCACAATTGTTCTAATCAATCAACCCTGCTATCGAGTGCAAAATTGAAATGATAGGGAAACAAAAACAGTTGCCTTATTATGTATAATCAAAACTGAAACTTTAACTGTTACCTGTGAATGCGATGAGAAGAAGGAATAGGAGGAAGAGAAGCATTATGTTGTCGTTGTGCTGCTTTATTGTTGTTATTAGGAGCAAAGCCAGATGTGATTTTCTTTTTGACCACAGCGCTAGTTGTTCCATCTGATTTCCTATTAAAGGAAGCTGTTGCTGCCGCTGATGATGATGAGTTGTTCTTGTCTTTGACCTTCACACATCTCAGTCTCTTCCTATTTCCCCACTGTAATTTATCCATCTCCTTATTCTTCACAATCAATACAAAGAAATCACCTGCAACAACGCCAATCCCAAATGATTAAACAGAATATATTACATAGTAAAAGAAAGACTCATTGAATCACAAATAAAACTGAGAACAAATATACTAGTAGAGAGTAATATATAAATGATCAAGCGAAACCCGCCTCAAGATCTGTGGAAACACTCCCAAATCTTGTTCCAAAACGCCAAGAAGAAAAGAAAAATGAAGCCCCTGCATTTATCTGAGTGTTTCATCAGTAACCATTTGACACAATCTGATAGCACAAAAAGTAAAGTTAAAATCCATGAAAGTGTTACTTACAAAAGAGAAGGATTTTAGTTGCAGAGCAGCCCACAAAAGAAAGAAAGAATTAGAAAGATATGGGACTTAATTAATCACTGTGAGGGGGAACTGGGAAATATACTTAAAAATTTTGTCATTTGAGTGTGATTTTTGGGCAACAGTTTTGAGTTTGGAGAAAGAAACAATGTTAGAGGTTTTTGTTGCTTGTATTGGAGCAGTAAGAAGAGTAGTAGGACTGCTGATATTTGAAAACCAATTTTTTTGTCCTTTTTAACTTTCCAGAAAATCAACCCGCAGCCTATATTTTTGCTTATAAAAGAAGGGGGTGCATATGAACTTTAATGAGAAAATAAACACTAGTAGTACTATTTTTTGTTAGCAATCCACCATCATTTTCCCCCTTCATTTATGTTGTTTTGAGTTTCAAAAGAAAGGAAAAAAAAAAAAAAGGAAAAACTTAGTAGTTTCTGAAAAAAAATTCCAAAAAAAAGAGTAAAAGATTTTTATTTTTATTTTTAGTGACAGGGATAACTAATAATCACGAACTAAAATAAGAATTATCAAAAGGGAGAGCGATTGAATCGTGGACGTCGCATGTTGAATGAACGGTTAGATGGGTTTCCCTCCAACTGCATCCGGCTCCCAGACTAGAGAGTCGGGGACTTTCCTCACATGACCCTCACGTGCACTCCATCTTTTGACTTTTTCCTTTACTACTGCTACTACTTTTGGTTTGCATTGGAGCCTCAGCAACAATTTTTTTAGACCTTAGGAAAGTTTGTGCCTCTGTAATAGTGTTATATATATATATATATATATATATATATATATATAAAAGAGTCCCATCACTAATTCTTTTGTGAATTGGCAGAGATGAATCGTATTTTGAGCCAATTTATGGACCATCTGAAATTAATTCATCAATCATATTCGTGAAATCTTTACAAAGAAAAAGAAACAACTGTGTTAATAAATATACTCATCAAACTCTTTGTGTATTTCAGGATTATATGTCCGTTAATAGATAAGCAATTTTTATAAGTGGAGGCAGTCTGCCTTGTTTAAGATGATGTGTTTTCGCATTTCAAAAAAAAAAAAAAATGATGTGTTTTATGCGAACCAATATAGCATTATTCTCGTTGTTTGTGTTTTAGGAGGACTACCCAGTATCCACTATATATATATATATATATATATATATATATATTACAACTCCATTCGTCTCAAAAAAATAGATTCACTCTCCTTTTGTATCTATCTCAAATTATATGTCTATTTCCTTTTCTAATTATTGGCAAATGCACTAATCTTTTAATTAATTATTCTACGTGGAATATTAAACACAGCCTTTTACTTCTAATGAATGATTTAATGTTAATAATGTTGTGAAACTAATACTAACATATATTTGATTGGTAATAGCTTGTATATCAAATTGTATTAATAGAACAATAGAACATAGGAAGAATAGTAGGTAAAAGCGGACAAAGTGGTAAGAAATTTATAATTTCATTTATTAATTTTCAAGCTCTCAAGGTTTTTCTAAATTACAAATAAGGTAGGAGATGACCTCTATTTATTGGTGAATCATGACAATAATACATGAATAATCATTAATGGGTTTACTAAATGGACATCCACATCCTTGTAGTTGTTTCATAACACTCCTTCTTGAATGTCCATAATACAAAGAATATGCCTCGTTAAAGGCTTACTAGGGAAAACACAGTGGGATAAAAATCTAGTAATGGAAAAAAAGTACACTATTCTTGTGCACTAATTTCTTCCCCTGATTCAAACATCATTTGAGATCTTTTAGTCGACACATTCCAATGTTTTACCAATTTCTCGAATGTTGTAGTCGGTAATGCCTTGGTAAATAAATCTGCCAAATTATTGTTTGAGTAGATTTGTTGCAAATCAATTTCACCATTATTTTGCAGATCAGAAGTAAAGAAGAACTATGGTGAAATATGCTTTTTCCTATCTCCTTTGACGTGTCCTCTTTTCAATAGAGCTATACAAACTGCATTATCTTCATAAAATATTGCTAGAGGATTTTCCTCTTTAGGGGATAACCCACAATTCTTCTAGATATTGTGGGCCATTGACCTTAGCCAAACACATTCTCGATTGGCCTCATGAATTGCTATTATTTCAACATGATTTGATGAAGTGGCAATTAATTGATTGTTTTGTAGACCGCCATGAAATGGCTGTACCACCACTTGTAAACAGATAATCAATTTGAGACCTTGCTTTGTGTGGGTGCAATAAAAACCCTACATTAGCATAATTAATTAATTCATACCAAGAATTATATGAATAACGTAAGCCAAGATCAATTGTTCCTTGGAGATAACGAAAAATATGCTTTATACCATTCTAATGTCGTCTAGTAGGAGAGGAGTTAAATCTTGCAATAAATTCACAGAAAATGGTATATCCGGTCTTGTACAATTAGCAAGATATATTAGTGCATCACTTGCACTGAGATATGATACTTCTGGACCAAGTATCTTTTCATTTTTCTCTTGGGGTTTAAAAGGATCCTTAGCAGGATCAAGTGATTGAACAACCATTGGAGTACTTAATGGATGTGCTTTATACATACAAAACCACTTTAATATCTTCTGAGTATAAGCAGTTTGGTGGATAAATATTCTACTTTTTAGTTGCTCAATTTGTAAAGTAGGGTAGAATTTAGTTTTTTTCAAAATCTTTGATCTTAAATTCCTTTTTTAAATATTTAATCTGGAGCTCTTCTTGAGTTCCAATTAGATTGAAATCATTAAGATATATTGTAATAATGACAAAATTTGACCCATTTTTCTTTAAAAAACACATGGACATATTGGGTCATTGGTATAATCTTCTCTAATCAAGCATTCATTTAGACGGTTATCCCACATACTCCAAATGAGATCATACAAAGACCTTTGTAATTTAATAGAATAAATATCTCTAGGATTTGATTTACATGTTTCTGACATGTTGAATCCTTCAAGGATTCTCATGTAAATATCATTATCAAGATTTCCATATAAATAAGCAGTGACTACATCCATTAGACGCACATCTAATTTTTCATGCACTGATAAACTCACAAGATATCTAAATGTGATCGCATCCACTACAGGTGAATACGTCTCATTACAATCAAATCCAAGTTTTTGTGAAAACACTTGGGCTATAAGCCTTGCTTTATATCTCACAATTTCATTTTTCTCATATTTCTTTTTCTTACAAATACCCATTTATATCCCATTGGCTTTACACCTTCAAGTGTTTGGACTACATGTCCAAAAACTTTTCTTTCAGCTAGTGAATCCAATTCGAATTGAATTGCATCTTTCTATTTTGGTCAATCATTTTTGTGCTAACATTCATCAATCGATCTAGGTTCATGATCCTCGTCTTTCTATATAATATCAAGTGCTACATTATATACAAAAGTATTATCAATCACTATTTATTTTCAGTAGTGATAAAATTTATTGAATTTTCTATAATTTCATTATTTTAAAAGTAACCTCTTCTGGGGCAATCTCTTTAGGAGGTTGAATTTTCTCACAGTAATATTTTGAGATTCTTGACCCATTTTTATTTCATCAATTTCATTAATTGTTCCTTTTTTCTTTTGAGGATTTTTATCTTTAAAATCGAGAGGTCTTCTACGCGTCAAGCATGCTTTAGGCTCATTAGCGCTTGCAATTTGCCCTTCAAGGACATCAATTTCAACTAGAGCATTTTGAACAGGAACATGTGATTTAGTAACTCTTCTGGAGTCACTAAATGTATCCAGTAATTGATTTGCAATTTTCTACAAATTAATTGAAGACCTTATGGTCTCACATCATTTTGGTTTTGATGATTAACAAACTAATGATAATGTTTACTATTTTTTTTGCAAGTTATTGTTGCAACTAAATCATTAGGAATCAAAAGAATATGAAAAATGCAAGAAGTATTCGTCCAGACGACCATACAGACGCACCAGAAGAGATGTGGACGTCCAGATAGTTGGAAAGGCTCAAAATGAGTTGGTCAGAGAGTATGCGGATGACTAATTCGAACAACTATCCGGACATCCACATGTCTCCTAATGAGCATCCGGATGACCATCTGAACTTAGTAATGGCTAGTTTTTCAGCATTGTATTTTTTATTGTTTGAGCTCTTGTTAATCCTTTTTCTCACTCTTGTATATATCAAATGTATAGAAATGATAAAAGACTTTTGCCTGCATTGATTACAGGTGATTTCAGAGTGATTTTGAGAGAAAATACTCTAGTGTGTGTGTTCTTGTAAGTCTTTGTGAAGTAATTGTGTTGGGATTGGTTAGTGTTCTTCAAAATTTGGGTGGTAGCATTCAAGTATAGCAATGAGAGGGTTAATTGAGTATTGTAAAACTCTTTGATTCAACTTGTAGAGTTTAGTGTGAGCAAAGAGTGATCCCTCTTTATACATATTGGTTTGCTTGACCAACTTCAGAAAAAGCACTTAGTGCATTCAAACTCCAAGTGGAAAAACTTGGGAATGGATGTAGGTAACCGAGTTTGGTATCAAACCACTATAAAAATTCTAGTGTGTTCTTTCCTTTCCTTTACTTTTATTCTTGTTTTTATTTTGAGCTTTATATTTGTTTATTTTGATCATTATCATTGCAAGTTTGTTCATTGTTATATTGGTTGTTATTTTTGGGGCCAATAATTGGTATCAAAACTTGTACTCTATATTTGATAGCCTAACAAGCTAGGTGAAATCCATGGCAACCTCAAATAATGCTTTGTTCTTAAAAGGCCAATTTATTACTGGATCTCCTATGTTCAATGGTGTAAATTACATTAGTTGGAGGGATAGAATGAAAATATTTTTGCAATCTATTGATATAGAGCTTTGGTATATTATGAATGAGGGTCCTTATGAGGCATATGTGGATGATTCTACTACCGATACCTGTAGGTCAAAATCTAGACAAAAGCTCACTTTACAAGATAGAGTCAAACTCACTCTAAATGCAAAACCTATGAATGTCTTGTATAATGCCTTAGATGTCAATGAATCCATTAGAGTGAAAGGATGTAAAACGGCCAAGGAAATTTGGGATATGTTGAAAGACATTCATGAAGGGAGTGATAATGTGAATGAGCAAAAGAAGGCCTTGCTAGTTACAAAATATGAATCATTTAGGATGAAGCCTCATGAAAATATTGACAAAATGTATTGTAGATTCAATGATATAATCAAGGATCTCAAGGCTTTGCATAAAGAATATACCTTGGGTGAGAAAAATAGGAAGATTTTAAATGCATTACCCAAGGAATGGGAATCAAAGGTCATTGCTATTGAGGAATCCAAAGACTTAAATTCTATGCCTATTGATACTCTTATATGTTCACTAACTTCTTATGAATTAAAGCTCACATGCAAAATTCAAAGTGATGAAGCAGCAAGAATCACAAGAAGCATTGCACTCAAGGCCTCTCAAAAGGAAGAAGATCTCTCTTCACTTGATGATGACTATAATATAGATGAGGGTGATCTAACACTTATCACTAAGGGCATAAAGAAATACTTCATCAACAAAAGGAATGATAGAAGAAGTGGTGCAAACAACAAAGAAATGAAAAAAGCTAGAGGAAATGGAAAAACATTCAACAGCTTCAAAATTTCATGGGATGATTGCAAGTCCGATGGAGATTTAAAGAAGAAAATGAGACATCCCATATGGCCTTTATGGCCGTTAGACATGAAGAGGTATCTTATAATCCTTTCTCTAATGATAATTATGATAATGATGATTTAGAAGCCTTTGTTTCAAAATTGCATGATAGTTTAAAAATGTCTTATGCTAGAAACAAAGATTTGAAAAACAGAATTAATGCTTTACAAAAATAAAATTCTAAACTCTTCCAAGAGAATAAAGGTTTGAGGGAAAAAAATGATGATTTGAAAAATAAAGTTATTTTGATTATGGATTTGAGAAAGAAGATGGATGAGAAATCCAAATTTTATGTGAAGTTCAAAGAAGAACAAAATTTTGTTGAGCAAGAGGATGGATGATCTTGCAAATGTTATTCAAAAAGAAAAAAAAATGACTTTTCAAAGAAAAGAGTTACTTAAGTTGTTTTCAGTAAGCATCATACTACCTTTTTTAGGATGATATTTGTTTTATAAAATCTGCATTTATTAGGAATTCAAATGCAATTTGTCATTTTTGTTGTCAACATAGCCACATGTAAAATGAGTGTTATGTTAAAAGAAATATTAAATTAGACATGAAAGCCATGTGGGTAGAGAAAGACGTTTCTAATAATCTTGGACCTGAGAAGACATGGGTACCAAAATCTATTTATTGACTTTTGTAGGTTTGGAGTTCACCACAAGATAAGGTAGTGTATAGACATCGATGATTAAAGGGTAAATGTATTGGTTATTTTTATAATAATCTATGTGGTTTATATGACTGAATATGTGGTGATTGAAGATTGCATATATTTTATGGAAATGATTTTTTTATATATATAAACAAATATTTTTTTTGTACATACATGTTGATTTATTTAAAAAGGTTATGTGTGTTGAATAGTATATTGTTCATGTGTACTATTGTGAGGGGAGCAATACTCATTTTTTTTTAAAAAGTGAATCTTGTATTCATTTTAAAAACCAAAATATGTTTTTATGATATGCTCACATTAGGGGGAGCAAATGCTTTTCATAACCAAAAGGTATTTTTATACCAAAAACAATGAAAACATTTGTTGAGCAGGAGCATTGTTCATATATTTTTAAATACACCTCTCAATTCTAGTTTTGATGATGCCAAAAGGAGAAGAAATGTGTAAGGTAATAAGGGGGGTAACGTAGTAGAAAATTTAAAATTTTATTACCTTAGCTATGGATCTCTTTGATATAATCCATACGATTAAAGGGTGTTTAGCACAAATACCTCAAGCATAGAAGGTTTCTATGCTTCAAAGGGCAAGATCCTATTCGATGAAGGTGTTGATCTACCATGAAAAGCCCTCCAAGTGTTGAGCCTCTAACAGTATCTACACGAACATGAACTTTTGGAACCTTTGGGCTTGTTTGCCTTGCCTTTTGAGTGCTAACTCTCTTGAATGATTCATGAAGAACACAAGAAGAAGAAAGAAACCCTAACTATTAAGAGAGGTGGCGTTTTTCTTGGGAAGAGAAATGCCTCTCAACCTCTCAATTTTTCTCTCTCTAGATTTTGTATTGTGTTTCATCAATCTTTCAAGAGTCAAGGCATGGACTTATTTATAGATGTAGTATCCTAGTCTTTAAGGAAACAAGAGCTATTGGAAACCAAGAAGGTTTAGGAAACTTACCTTAATCTAATCCTATTGCTTTAGGAAACCTATACCAAAAGGAAACCAAATGGCTTCTTAATTTCTTTTAGGAAACTAATTTCCATCAAGATTTAGAATATTTATAAATAAGTCCTTTAAGTTAATTTATCACATAAATTAACCCCATAAGTATTTATACATATCTTAATAACAATTTAACTCAAAGACCATGTTCTTATTGTGTGTGTGACCCATTAGGTTCCATTCACGTTGACAATAAGTACAAATTATAACTCATTAATTAATTAATTAAGAGCTAGATAAATTAACACTTTAATTTATCATTAATTCACTAATTAATTAATTTGTAATTATAGATCATGAGTGGCGTCTAGTAATGCATCATGACCACCCAAGTGAATAGGAAAGTTATATGGTAGATTACACCTGTCAATGACAATGTTACTGTGTAATTAATATCCTTTCACCACACTATATCCCAATTAGTCTAAGAGTGTAGTGCGCACTCTTTAAATGACTAATTAATGATTTCTTGTTTCTGAAATATAACTTTCCATAAAAGTATAACCTTAAAACTCTTTCAAGTCATACTTTCACTTTTGCGCAAAAGATTCTTTAAGTCATATTTCAACAAGTGGCCAATTCGGAATATACTCTCCTATAATAAGGAGTGGTGAATCTTATATCGATTACTCACTATCCTTCCATGCTTCATACTATACCCAATCTCTACCGTATGGGCTACTCTTTTACGAGTACCGACCAATAGAGTCAAAGCATAGCAATCCACACTCAAGATACCATGGTAATCTCAAATCTAAGGATCACTTACACCATTG
Source organism: Mitragyna speciosa (assembly GCA_024721245.1). Classification (NCBI taxonomy): domain Eukaryota; kingdom Viridiplantae; phylum Streptophyta; class Magnoliopsida; order Gentianales; family Rubiaceae; genus Mitragyna; species Mitragyna speciosa. The sequence continues at coordinate 964,541 of CM045565.1, forward strand.
TCATTAAGAGTATAATTCATTAGCACTATGAATAGTAACTCTTGGCATCAATCTAATGAATTTGTTCTCTAACAAGCATCCACATACCGGTTTAGTGTCACACACCATAGTTGACGAGATCAACTACTACTTACCATAAGTAGAGGCAAAACATGTGCTAGTCTTCCCGTATTAATGACGTTCAATCTCATTAATATTATGACTAGGGATATTTAAGAATATAGCTTTATGTGTAATAAGAGTCTCATCATTGTAACTCTTACAATCTCTTATACACAGTTAATATTCTATGGATTTTATCAAATAAACAAGTAATATTAATAACAAGTATTAAATGATAAATAAAATGCCACATATATAAGTATAACACGAAATAAGTGTAATAAAAATTTCAAAAACCAACTTGGTTTTAGGGCATGCACTAACAAACTCCCACTTACATTAAAACCAATCACCTATAGGTTTTAGGCCATGAGCATGACTATCGTGCCTATTTTGGGACAAGACCATGGTGAAAGGATTAGTGACACTTACATTGTGGGAACTTCCTCTATCTTTTCATCATTTGTACCAAACTATTTCCACAAATAGATGGCAGTACGAACCTACACTTTAGGATCATAGATGAGACTTTAGTTCCTTGATTAAGCGATGGCACAATTGTTTTCATAAAACAATAGAAGGAACTATTCATTGTCCAACAAAGAATCCCTTGATCCATAGTAACTTCTAAAGCTACCATGTACTCACCTTTGTTGTAGAATATGTTGTAGTGTCTATCATAAAACGCTTTTATCCACTACAATTTAACGTGAACACCAATTCATCTCATGATTTACTTATCATCCCTATTGGATTAAAAGTTTGTATCTTTAAATTCACACACTTCTTAAGTGTGATCTCCATAGTCAAGAATAGTCTTTCAGTGCTTCTTGAGTATTTAAGAATATTCTTTAATAACCATCTAGTGACACTCACTAGAATTGCTCATAACATTTAAAGCCAGAAGACATCGGGTCTCGTACATAGGATAGCATATACAATAGAACCTATTGCAAAATCATACGGGATCTATTAATTCTATCAACCTCAACAAGTGTCAAAGACACATGTCTCTCAGAAGAGTAATCTCCTATCACATAGGTAAAACCTCTTCTTCGATTGTACTATGCTAAACCCTTTAGCATCGAGCCTATGTACGTGGATTTAGTGAGATCAAACAATCTCTTGAATGTATCTATATAGATCTTAATTTTCAAATTAGAGACCGCCTCTCTTTTATTAAGAAATTCTTGAACAACCATATCTTTACCTTTAAAGTATGTTGTTTCCATCAACGATATGTCATCCACATATAGTATCAAGAAAATGACAATGCTCCCACTCAATTTTACATTTACACAAAGTTTGTCTTTGTTTTCAAGAAAATCTAAAATTTTTGATTATCTTATCAAAACAAATGCTCCAACACCTTGACACTTGCAAGAGTTCACAAATGGACCCTTGAAGCTTGCGTACCCAATGACTACCAATGGAAGTGAAGGCCCAAGGGATGTGTCATATACATACCTTTTAATTCCCGTTAAGGGATGAAGTCTTCATATCCATTTGTCATAATCATAAAAGCAGCTATTGCAAATAAAATCTTAAATGGATTTAAGCATAGTCAATGGTGGAATGGTTTCTTTCAAAGTCAAGCCTTCGAATTGAATCATTTTCCCATTAATCTTGCTTTATAGGCAACTACGTTACCATCCATGTTAGTCTTTCTCATAAAGACCTATTTGCACCCTATGGGTTTTATCCGATTAGGTGACTTGAGTAAGGTCTACACCTTATTCTTGTACATGGAATTCATTTTGGATTTGATGGCATCTTGCCACGTCAAGGAGTCTACATTCGACAGAACCTCTTTATGACTGGTAGGTTTGTCATCATATGTGACTAGTACATTATTGCTCTTGCTAATGAGAAATCTATATATCTCATATGTGAGAAATCTGTATTTCTCAAGAGTATAACACACTCTATCAGTCTTTTGAAGATTTTGTGCACTTTGAGCTTCTGTTGCGCCTCATCAACATGTGGTGTAAGCTCTAATTCCAACTATTGATCTTTGTTAATTCATGATTCTTGAACCTTTCAAGTTCTATCTTGCTCCTACTGTCACTTTTAAGAATAACTGTTTTTCTAGAAAAAGATATTTCTTGAGACAAACTTTTTGCTCAGGGGATTATAGAAGTGGTGCCCATTGTTTTCACAAGAATATCTCACAAATAGACATTAGTTGAGTGTATAGGAGTTGGTGTCTGAGACAGAACCCCTAAAATGAGGTTAGGAATTGTAGTATAACTCATCATGGTTTGTGCCATATCTCATAGGGTACAACTTCTTCTCTTTCACACATCATCAACAATGGTATGTCAAGTGGAAACATTGAGAAAGAATCACATTCTTCTTTAATTATTTTGAAACACTTGACATTGAGTATTATTCACATAGAACAAATCTTAGTGTTTTAATACTTTTGTCAACTTGTTTTTCTTACTTCAACTTTAATGACTTTGAACATTTCAAAGGCCACGGATGCGTGTATCATATGATACACATAATCATATCCCATATGATCATCCATGAAAGTGATGAAGTATGATAAACAACCTTTAGCATGGATCGACATTGGGCAAAAAACATCTATATGTTAAAGTTCTATGAGAATCACTAGCACATACACCTTTTTCAAATAAAAGGTGTTTTGGTCATCTTTCAAAGTAAATGAGAATTACATGTCTCAAACGATTCATAATTGAATGAATCCAAGTACACAACTATTATGCAATTTGGAAGTGCGTTTCTCATTCACATGACCAAGTCTATAATGTTAGAAGGATAGTTGTTTCAAAATATAGAGTTTTTGTCTATATTTGAGAATGGATTTATAAAGGTTTAGAATTTGTAAAACATTGTTTTAGTGATCTAATACCACAAAGAACACTATTACGTAAAAGAACAGTATATGTTCTCTTTTGTAATGGTAAATCTTTTCACATTTGATGTGAATTGATTTCACGTTCTTTTGTAAGTATTACAACATAATAATAATGTTTTAAATTCTGAAACAAACCCAGTTGGTAAAGAGTGTGTAAGTCTCTACAGCTAGTGTAGCAACTCTTGTCCCATTCATCACACGTAGTTTGACTTTCTCTTTCCTTATTGTCTACTATGCTTATGACCTTACATATTTTGCAAATATGGGATTCAAATCCAGTATCTTATACCCAATGGTCTTAATTAGTAGACGAATTTATCTCAAATATAAACATACTTAGAAGTAGAAGATTCACTAGGCCTATTTATCTTCTTAGTATTGAAACGAGCCTTACAATTCCCTTTCCAATAGAATTGAAAACATGTGCCCTTAGACTTGTCCTTTTGATCACACCTTTAAGTTTTGTCATAGCTACTTGGGTCTTCTCAAGACCATGTTAGGATTTTCCTTTAACAAGCAATAAAGTGCCCCTTTCTTCCTTGACAGATTGCTTCTTAGATATCTCATATCTAATGATCCTAGATTGTATATCAACAACTCTTTGAGATGCACAATTACAGGTAAAAAGATCTATCAATTTGTGCTACTTTTATAGTTTAGGAATTATAAATGACATTATGATATAAGTAGCAATATCATTATCATCTTTTATGCATCTTGTATGCACATTATTTCCTAACTATAATTGTCATTATAGGATAGGTGGAAGTGGGTATCAAGGACACAATCAAATGTGCTTAAGAACTATTCTCAAGTCTTATACTAATCCAAGAAAATCGTATATAAATGGAGATATAGGGTGATAAGTGTGTTCATGTGTACATTTATTCTACAACAAATGAAAAGATAGTACAAGTATTTGTTTCATGTTATAATTGCAAACCAAAAATGTGGATTTCAAATTTATTTGGTTTGCTCCCACTATTTTACTTCAAATCAATAACTCTCAAAATATTGATTTGGGAAGTGGGTTAGGATCCCATCTAATTAACTTTGGGTTTGACGGAGGCCAATGCCCCAAAGGTAACTTCGATTATGTAAATAACTTTTGTCAATCACAACTCTTGTGACTCCTAGATATTTGGGTATCAACTCTTGATATTCACATCGTATGTGTTGTTCAACATTGCCTCAAAAATATCATAACATTGATGGATGTCAAACTCGTTATGTATTTTTGTTAAGTCATACTCATTATTCAGAGATCACATCTCATAACAAAAACATATTCCAAGTAAAGTGACCTTGACGGTCGGCCAACAAGTCAACACTTAATAGGAACTCTTCATTTTTGTTATAATAATGGAAGACAACTTATATATTGACTTAATATCGCCTCAAAAATACCATAACCTTGACGAGAGCCAACAAGTTATGTATTTTTGTTAAGTCAAACCCATTATTTTGAGAACATATCTCATAGTAAAAACATGCTCTAGGTAAGGTGACCTTTACAATGGGCCAGCAAGTCAACACTTAACAATAACTATGATTTTTACTATAATAATGGAAGGTAAGTGACTTAATATTTTATTTGAGGGATTTTATTTTAATTATACAATATACAGTCTCATCATAGCATGTAATTAAAACATATCAACATATAAAATAAAAACATGCACAATAAACCGTGGATGATTATGGACTTTACTAAGACATTTTCCTCGAGACTTAAGGAAAATATATGGTCAAATTTCTAAGGGACGTGATCAACTCTTTGATGCGTTCCTTGGGAAGTTTTTAACTCTTGATGAGCTTCCATGGTTGCTCCTTGGTTCCATCTCCATCTTCTTTGCACATTATACATGTAACTCTATTCTAAACAATTTAGAAAATCAAAACCTAACTCTAAACTACACAATGTACATTACATGTATTGACTAAGAAATCTTGAGTTACATTCGAGGGGAGTTAGGTGAGAAGAGAATTACATGAGAATAATAGAGAAGGTAGGACACGCAGGCCCTATTTTAAAAACCAATACAAGCCAACCATCAAAATTGATAAAAATTCAACCATTCAATCAGATTGGTCATAGTCCATAATCATCCACCATGCCATCATAATATTTAACAATTAAATAGATTAATTTATTTAATTCTAGTCATAAATCACATGGTCTAATTTAATTAGATTAATATTCTTGAATTTATTTGTCTCAAAAATAAAGTTATAGAAGGTGTAGGTTTCCAAAATTTAACTTTTCAAATATTAACAATTAAAATTGAAAAGTGTTTTATAGAGAAAATTCTAAAAATTTGCGTTTTCCAAAAAATTAAGAAAAATCCCGCTAGAACTCTGCCAGTAAATCATGGGACAAACCGTGCGCGATTTCATCTGCGGTTTGTGGACAGAAAGTACGGGATTTTAACCGTGGGTGAAACCACGAGCAAAAACCCGCAGTTTGTGTGCAGAAAATACGTTTTTTGAAATTCTTTGGTTTTTTTCAAAACTCTTTTGAATCAAAACATGTTAAAACCCTTTTAGCAAGTAAAAATAATTTAGAAACCTTGAATACAACCATAAGAACTCATCTTGATTATTTAAAACACTTTTAAACAATTAAGAACTTATCTTAAAATCAAACTCTTGATGTTTCTAAAACAATTTTGAGACAAATTTCATCAAGAAGAAACCATCCATATTTATGACAATTAAATAAACACAAATCATATAGATATAATCAAAGGAGGCTCTGATACCACTATAAGGTAATAAGGGGAGTAACGCAGCGAAAAATTTAAAATTTTATTACCTTAGCCATGGATCTCTTTGATATAATCTATATGATTAAAGGGTGTTTAGCACAAATACCTCAAGCATAGAAGGTTTCTATGCTTTAAAGGGTAAGATCCTATTCGATGAAGGTTTTGATCTACCATGAAAAGCCCTCCAAGTGTAGAGCCTCTAACGGTATCCACACGAACATGATCTTTAGGAACCTTTGGGCTTGTTTGCTTTGCCTTTTGAGTGCTAGCTCCCTTTAATGATTCATGAAGAACACAAAAAGAAAAAAGAAACCCTAACTATTAGGTAGAAGAGAGGTGGCATTTTTCTTGGGAAGAGAAACGCCTCTCATGCTCTCAATTTTTCTCTCTCTAGATTTTGTGTTGTGTTTCATCATCTTCCAATAATCAAGGCATAGACTTATTTATAGATATAGTATCCTAGTCTTTAAGGAAACAAGAGCAATTGGAAACCAAAAAGGTTGAGGAAGCTTACCTTAAGCTAATCCTATTCCTTTAGGAAACCTATTCCAAAAGGAAATCAAATAGTTTCTTAATTTCTTTTAGGAAACTAATTTCCATCAAAACTTAGAATATTTATAAATAAGTCCTGTAAGTTAATTTATCACATAAATTAACCCCATAAATATCTTATACTTAATCACGTTGGCAATAAGTACAAATTATAATTCATTAATTATTAATTAAGAGCTAGATAAATTAACACTTTAATTTATCATTAATTCACTAATTAATTAATTTGCACTTATAGATCATGAGTGGCGTCTAGTAATGCATCATGACCACCCAAGTGAATAGGAAGTCATATGGTAGACTACACCTGTCAATGACAATATTACTGTGTAATTAATATCCTTTCACCACACTATATCCCAATTAGTCTAAGAGTGTAGTGCGCACTCTTTAAATGACTAATTAATGATTTCTTGTTCCCAAAATATAACTTTCCATAAAAGTATAATCTTGAAACTCTTTCAAGTCATACTTTCACTTTTGCGCAAAAGATTCTTTAAGTCATATTTCAACAAGTGGCCAATCCGGGATATACTCTCCTATAATAAGGAGTGGTGAATCCTATATCGATTACTCACTATCCTTCCATGCTTCATACTATACCCAATCTCTACCGTATGGGCTACTCTTTTACGAGTACCGACCAATAGAATCAAAGCATAGCAATCGACACTCAAGATACTATGGTAATTTCAAATCTAAGGATCACTTACACCATTTCCATTAAAAGTATAATTCATTAGCACTATGAATAGTAACTCTTGGCGGATCAATCCAATGAACTTGTTCTCTAACAAGCATCCACATACCGGCTTAGGTGTCACACACCATAGTTGACGAGATCAACCACTACTTACCATAAGTAGAGGCAAAATATGTGCTAGTCTTCCCGTATTAATGATGTTCAATCTCATTAATACTATGACTAGGGATATTTAAGAATATAACTTTACGTGTAATAAGAGTCTCATTATTGTAACTCTTACAATCTCTTATACACAGTTAATATTTTATGGAATTTATCAAATAAACAAGTAATATTAATAACAAGTATTAAACGACAAAGAAAATGCCACATATATAAGTATAACACGAAATAAGCGTAATAAAAATCTCAAAAAACCAACTTGGTTTAGGGCATGCACTAACAAAATGTTGATATGATAATCTAGTTTGTATAATTACTTAGAGAATTGTGAAAAAGAGCATTTTTGAATATGCATATACTAAGGGGGAGTCATTTCTATATCTTTTTGTTCATTTTCCTCATTAGTTTGTCATCATCAAAAAGGGAGGGATTAAAGATCTTATGGTTTCATATCATCTTAGTTTTGATGATTAACAAACTAATGATAATGTTTACTAATTTTTTCTCAAGTTATTGTTGCAGCTAAATCATTAGGAATCAAAAAAAGATGAAAAATGCAAAAAAGCACTCGTCAAGACGATCATGCGGACATATCAGAAGAGATGCGGATGTCTGGATAGTTGGAAGGGCTGAAAATGAGTTGGTCAGAGAGCATTCGGATGACTCATCTGGACGACTATCCAGGCATCCACATGTCTCCTGATGAGCATCCAAACTCAATAATGACTAGTTTTTCAACATTGTATTTTTTACCATTTGAGCTCTTTTTAACCCTTTTTCTCACTCCTATATATATCAAATGTATAGAAGTGATAAAAGACTTTTACCTACATTCATTACGAGTGATTTTAGAGTGACTTTGAGAGAAAATATTCTTGTGTGTGTTCTTGTAAGTCTTGGTGAGGTAAGTGTGTTGGGATTGGTTAGTGTTCTTCAAAGTTTGGGTGGTAGCAATCAAGTATAGAAGTGAGATGGTTAATTGGATATTGTAAAACTCTTTGGTTCAACTTGTAGAGCTTAGTGTGAGCAAAGAGTGATTCCTCCTTATACTTGTTGGTTTGCTTCACCAACTTGAGAAGAAGCACTTAGTGGATTAAAACTCCAAGTAAAAGAACTTGGGAGTGGATGTAGAACTGAGTTTGGTACCAAACCACTATAAAAATTTCGGTGTGTTCTTTTCTTTACTTTACTTTTATTCATGTTTTTATTTTGAGCTTTATATTTGTTTATTTTGATCATTATCATTGCTAGTTTATTCGTTGTTATATTGGTTGCTATTTTTGAAGCCAACTTGAACAATTCTTTGAACTTCTAGTTCACATTCTTTTGAATGAGGATCGACGAAATCTAATGATATTTTCCAATTAATTTCCTTTTTCGGTTGATCTTTGTCTCCCCCTAATATTGCAAAATTTGATTCATTAAAATAGCAATTTGCAAACCTTGCAATATATAAATCACTTGTTAATGGTTTAACATATTTAATAATTGGAGGTGATTCACACTTGACATATATCCCCAATCTTCTAAATGCCTAATTTAATATGTTGAGTCATGCAATTAGGACATAAACCGTACAACCAAAGATTCTCAAATGACAAATATTAGGCTCATAACCAAATGTTAATTGTATGGGGGAAATAAGCATGATAACCAATCAACCTTATTCTTACAAGTGATGTTGCATGTAATGTAGCATGTTCCTGAGCTGATAAGGGAAGGTCTAGCAATTAGTTGTAGTTGTTTGATAAATTCTTCGGCTAGATCATTTTGTGTGTGAACATAAGCTACAAGATGTTTAACAGCTATTCTAATAAACATGCAATAATCATCAAAAGCATGTGATTATTGAATAACATGGAAATTGTGCTCGCAACTTAATTATCTGAGCGAGTAATCTCGCAAACTCTAGGTGACGAGAAGATACTAAACATACATGTGACCCATCTTGTTGATGCATCAATTAGTAGCATAACATATCTAAATGGTCCACATAGTGGATCTACAGGCTCACATATATCTCCATGTATTCGTTCTAGAAATGTAGGGGATTTAGTCCCCACTTTAACTGGTGATGATCTAACAATTAACTTCCTTTGAGAGCAAGTAATTCATGAGAATTTATTGGACTTTAACACTTTTTGACCTTTTAATGAACGATCATGTGAATTTTGAATAATTTTCCTCATCATTATAGATCCAGAATGTCTCGAGCGATGATGCCAAATCATAAAATCATTGGGATTAGTAGATTTCTAGTCTACTAGGTGATAAGTCTCAAATGTACTTATTTTTGTATAATATAAACTAGAAAAACTAAGATAAGGTAACTTTTTCAATACACATTTCTTTCGAGAAATGGTATTTGTAATCAACAAAAATTCACCATCTGTTTCATTCATAGTCTCGATATGATATCCATTTTGACGGATATATTTAAATATGATATCCATTTCAACAAAAATCTTTAAAGCTTAACAAATTTTTTCAAGACTTGGTAGAGACTAGTGCATTATGTATAACAAATTTGTTCCTTCAGGGAGATATATAATTGCTCTTCTGAAGCCTTCAATCAATTTTGCACTACCACTTACTGTATTCACATTTGTTTCTCCCGTTTGCCATATCAAATCAGTAAGTGGTATTGTTACTTGTTACACTACCACATCTAGTTCATGTGGGCAAGATTCATTAGTATTTGTAACCATAGAAAGAATTGTGTCGCATTAATGATACAAATTCTGCTATGATTCAATATTGAGGATCTTGTTTAACAGAATGATACTTTAGAATAGTCTCTTGACTAACATACATTGAGCTCATAAAGTTTTAAAGTATTATCTTTGCATAAAGAATTAGTCACAATTAATGTCGCCCAAGTGGGAGAATGTTAGATTTCTAATCTAATTATGGGCTTATATTAATTGTGATTAATAGTTAAGATAATATGGTCAAATATGAGACATAAAGTGGGCCATTTATTTTGGTTTAATTATTGGGCCTATTATTCTAATATAATAAGATGTGGATTAATTGTGTAGACCTATTAAGTCCATTAGGGATTGTTAGATGGAGACCCTAATGCGTCTAATATATAAGGAGTGTTAGGTCTCCCTTCTAAGGATCTGATAATAACGACTAAATTAAGTTTTTCTCTCTCTACCATCTAAGAGACTTAGTCATAAGATCTGAAGAGAAGAATCTAGTGCACTTGATCGGTGATCTTATTCTTGCTTCCATTCGGCATGGCTTTGGATAAAAAATCAGGTGCTATCTAATTTTCTTTAAATTAGTATTCTAAGTATTCATGTATGGTCTTGGGTGTAGAATAATTTTTATTCTAACATTGTCAGCTGGCAAACCTTCACAAACCCCTTGGTGCATTTGTAGTGATTTTAATCTGATTATGGCTGAACATGAGAAGAAAGGTGGAAGGCCATTTTATATTTCTGAAGCATTGGGACTCTTATTTTTTTTTCACATTAGGCTGGGGTCATTATGTAACACCCTAGAAATTCATGCCAAAACCATTTATTTTGTATTATGTTCATTAGAAGAAAAAAAAAAAGAGGGCCGAAATTAGTGAGAAGAAATAAGGAATTGATTTTCTATTTTACTTGCATGTTGTACCATTGCTTTTAGGAATTGTACCTAGCATCTCTTGCAAGATTTATTATAGGATAAATCACAAAAATCTCTTCTAATTACTCTTAGCCAAGTGTAGTCTTCCATTGTTAAGAAAGTCAAGATTTCTTTGGTTTTGTCTTGCTTTGATTGGACCACCATTTCTCCCATTTCTCTTCAATTCTTTTACTTTACTTAGCTTATTATTTTTTTTCTTCTTGCTGGCCGGCTGCTTTCTTCCCTCTTTTCTCTCCATTGTCTTTCAATTTTCTTGGATATTTTGCTTCCATTTACTCATTTTCCAACTATAGAAATTAAGTGAAACTTTCTCCTAAGCAACTATCTTGTCTACCTAGAGGTATTTCCCATGAATTTCTCCTTTAATTTCAAGTGTAAGATTATAGTTTTAGCTCTTAAGTTATGTTTTTATGGTTAAGTAAGATTGATTTTTGGCCATGAATATGAAGTTTTATTCCATGAATATGAAGTTTATGGACTTGTATGACTTGTAGATAGTGATTTAAACTTGAAATGACATGATTTAAGTTTGATTTGGTTGAAGATTTAAGCTTGAACTTAAGAACACTTAAACAGTCATGCTGGACCAGTTTTAGTAAAACTTTCATAACTTGGTGTAGATAACTTGGATTCGAATGATTCTTGTTTTTTTAGAAACTAGATTCATAGGGCTTTAAAACGGTATAAAGCTTGCACGGTGGTTCATTGTGTATTAATCGCAGAAAGCTTGCAAAGTTGGCTGAAAATTCGGTTCTGCGTAAACAGTTTTGATGAAGAGCCAACTTGGGGGCTGATTTTGAACCAGTTCTATTTGGAATTTTAAGTGATGATCTTCATGAAAGTTGTAGCCCTATAAACTTACTTTTAAACCATGTAATCACAATTCCCTAGTTCAGTGCCAAACGAGACTCTTTTTTTTTTTTTTAATTTTCTAGCCGTTGATCAGCTGAGATCAACGACTTTTGCATTCCCAATTATAAATACCCCACTCCCCAATTCGTTTTCTCACACACCCATTCATTTTCACACACCAGACTCTCATTTCTCTCTCAATCTCACGACCCTTCCTTCTTCTCCCAAAAAATCTTCTTCCTTCTCTTTTGATTTGCATCAGTTGCACAAAGGTTCCAGATAGTCAGGCCATTTTTATTTTCATCGGTAGAAAGAAAGCAAAGCAATCCAAGGCTGCATTTCGGTTGGAAAAGGCAGAAAGCTTGAGCACTCCAGTTGTGGACAAAGTTAGGCCATTTCAAACTTTAAAATATCAAATTAGTACACTGTATCTATTAATTATTATTTTGTTATAATGTGTTTACATAATGTGTTGATAATTATTGTTCTGTAATAATGTGTTTATAATTATTGTTATGTTATTGTGTGTTATATAGTTGCAGTAATTATATAGTTATTTGTATTTTTGCAAATTTATAATTTAGGTCAAAAATTATTAGATAATTGCATGTAGACCACAAGACTGTGCTTATTTACATTTTGCATGTGTATATTTAGGAAAATTACAATTTGGCCCTTAGAATTTTACATAATTATGAAATGGCCCTAAAATTTTGACATAATATAATTATGACCCCAAAAGATACGCATATTTACACTTTAGCCCCTATAATTATGAAAAATACAATTAGGTCCTGAAGTGTTGTATAAATATAAATTGGACCCGAAACTTGTACATAATTAAATTATGACCGGTTAATTTTGCATATTTACACTTTGGCCCCTATAATTAGGCAAAATTACAATTAGGCCCCTAAAATTTTATGTAATCATAAAATGGACTTGAAACTTGTACATAGTTAATTTTTAACCCTGGAAGTTTTATATATATACACATTGTTCCCTATAATTAGGAAAAATAACAATTAGGCCTCCGAAGTTTTATATAATTAAAAATTGGACCCCAAACTACTATATAGTTAATTTTTCTCCCCAAAAGTTTTGCATATTTACACTTTGGCCCCTATAATTATGAAAAATTACAATTATGCCGGTAATGTTTTATGTATTTTGAAATTGGACTCAAAATTTGTATATAGTTAATTTTTCACTCTAAAAATTTTTCAAATTTACAATTAAGGCCCTTATGATTATGGAAAATTGCAATTAGGCCCGTGAATTTTTACTTAATTAAAAATTGAACCCGAAACTTGTGAATAGTTAAGTTTTAACCCCAAAAGTTTTACATATTTAAACTTTGGGCTTGTAATTATGAAAATTATAATTACGTCCCTGAAGTTTTACGTAATAATAAATTAGTTTCAAAATTTGTACATAGTTAAAGTTTGACCTGTTACTTTTGCATATTTACACTTTGGCCCCTATAATTATGCAAAATTACAATTATGCCCCTAAAATTTTACGTACTCATAAAATGGACTCAAAACTTGTACATAGTTAATTTTTAACCCCGAAAGTTTTGTATATTTACACTTTGTTCCCTATAATTAGGAAAAATAACAATTAGGCTTCCGAAGTTTTATGTAATTAAAAATTGGACTCCAAACTACTACATAGTTAATTTTTCTCCCCAGAAGTTTTACATATTTACACTTTGTTACCTATAATTAGGAAAAATTACAATTAGGCTCCTGAAGTTTTATGTAATTAAAAATTGAATCCCAAACTACTACATAGTTAATTTTTCTCCACGAAAGTTTTACATATTTACACTTTGGCCCCTATAATTATGCAAGATTACAATTGGGCTCCCGAAGTTTTATGTAATTAAAAATTAACCCCAAACTACTACATAGTTAATTTTTCTCCCCAAAAGTTTTACATATTTACACTTTGGCCCCTATAATTGTGAACGATTACAATTATGCTGGTAACGTTTTACGTATTTATAAATTAGACTCCAAAGTATATAGTTAATTTTATGTAATGTCTCAAATTAACAATTAGGCCCCTATGACTATGAAAAATTGCAATTAGGCCCGTGAAGTTTTACTTAATTTAAAATTAGACCCGAAAATATGGGCCGTGTAATTATGAAATTACAATTACTTCCCTGAAGTTTTACGTAATAATAAATTAGTCCCAAAATTTGCACATAGTTAAATTTTGACCCGTTACTTTTGCATGTTTATACTTTGGACCCTTTAATTTTAATATTTACATTTTCGACCCAATAATTTTGAAAATTTTAAATTTGACCCCTTAAGTTTTACATGCGTATGAATTTACTCCGAAACAGTTAAATAATTATATTTAGGGTTTAAACGCTAATTAAATTTTGTCCAGTCGTTTTCATACTTATATTTTGGTTCAACATTTGATTTCCGAATGTGAATGTCATTACTACTTCATGATTAATTACGCTCACTTATCATGTTACACAAAACACTTAATTGGGCTCGCATTGGTTAGATTAGGTGAAAAATGTCGAACAATCCTACTTTATCAGTTCATTTACACTGGGGAGGAAAAATTGTGTATGCCAGAGGATCAATGTTGTATGACCTGCCTATGCCGAAAAAAGTTTTGTTCCTTAGACAAAGAATATGCTTTCAGGAGTTAGTTGATAAAGTTTACAATGCTATGGGTGTAGATCGAAATAGATACAAAATTAGTTTGAAAATTAGGAGTTGCTTTCAACAACAAGGTGTATGTAGTGCTACACCTTTGGATGACGATGACGGAATGGACACGATGTACTACTTTAAAACAAACACTCAAAAATCAACAGAGATCTACGTAGAGGTTGAAGAGATCCGAACAGTAGAACAGCAGGATGTAGACACCAAATTTTGACACACCATTTACTTTTCAAACATTAGGGAGGTGTTTATATTTTTTGGGTCAAATTCTAATTTTTCAATAATTTCGGAAGGACAAAGTAGTAATTTTTATCTGTAAATACTTTTTCATTAGTTTTGGTGAGATTTAAATTCATATTTTTATTTTCATACGTATTTCTTAATTTTCTGTGATTTTTTTGAATTTAATTGATATTTTTTTTTACATTTTACTAGCACAATGGCAAAATGGTAATTTCACCTTGTGAACACCATTTTAGCTCATTTCTGGCTCCAAATTTATTTTTTTAATTCTTTAAGCATGTTTCTAAATTTTCTTGATTTTTTCGGGAACGATTACTATTTTTTCGGTAGATACTGCATTCAAGGGCAAAATCGTCATTTTACATTTTAAATTCATTTTTTGTCAATTTTGAGTCATAAATGCATTTTCTAGTGTTTTAAGCTTATTTTTAATTTTTGGTAATTTTTTGAGGCTAATAGCTATTTTTCTGTGAATTTTCATTGTCCAAAGGCAAAATCGTCATTTCACCGTCTAAATTCATTTTTGTCAAATGAATCATAAATGCATGTCCTAATGTTTTAAGCTTATTTTTAATTTTTGATAATTTTTTGAGGCTAATAGCCATTTTTTGTGTATTTTCATTGTCCAAGGGCAAAATCGTCATTTTACAGTCTAAATTCATTTTTCGTCAAATTTTGAGTCATAAAGGTATTTTCTAGTGTTTTAAGCTTATTTTTAATTTTTGGTAATTTTTTGAGGCTAATAGCCATTTTTTGTGTATTTTCATTGTCAAGGGGCAAAATCGTCATTTCACACCCCGAGCGCGTTTTTATCAACTTTAAGCTCTAGCTTTTTTGAAATCTACTTTGAATTCTTTTTGAAAATTTTAGAGATTGTTGTCATTTCTTTGTACTAATTTTTAATTTTGGGGTTAAAAAATATTTTTTTCAATAAAATTAATATTTTTATTATCGGTGGCGTTTTTGTTATTTTATAGCATTCTTGATGACCAAGACAAGTGACTTATAAATACCCCTTTAATCAACAAAAAACAAAGGAGAGAAAAAATGAAAAAACCCTAGAAACATATCTACTTTTATCCCTTTAAAAATCAAACACACACAATTATTCACCAAAAAAAAAATCACATACCGCATCTTCATTTTCCAATTACTGTTCACCGTCTCTCTCAAATCTCCATTACTGTTCACTATCAAATCAGTTTCAAGATTCAAAAGGTAACATCCTAAATTCTTCTCTTTTATCTTTCATGATCATGATTCCTTTTTCATTATGAATAATCTGATTTTTTAAGTTTATGTTTTTATTGATGTTCTCTTCTGAGTTTTGTTTTTTTTTCAGTTTTGCCGGTTGCTTTTTTGGTTTTCTTTCTCTCTGGTTGGTTTTTTTTTTTCTGATTCTCATTTTTCTAGGCTTATATTCTGTCCTTCTGGGTTCATCTTCCACTGTTTTCTTCCCCTTCACCGTCATCAGCAACTGTAGCTAGAAAACTACAAATTCTATTTCAATCATCACCAAACCACCGTTACAACACCAATTAGCCATCAATTCACCGTTAGCTAGCAAACCATCATCTTCCAGCCTGCAAAACTAGTCATCATCCCTCTTCCACCTTACAAAGTCACTAGAAATAACCAGCAACCCCTCCTCCTTCACCAACCCAAGTACCCGCGCCATTAATACCCAATCAGTTACCTACAATTTTACCGGCTGAAAATCATCCAACGAACCCCAAAAAAGACAGTCAACAACCAAACAAACAACCTCAAACAACCTATAGAATCATCCCCTGTCACCATTCATTAGACACAGCAAACCAAATTCCTTCCACAATTGCCAGAACTTCATAAATCCACCAGAATCACCATATGCCTAAGTTTCTCATCCCACCCACAGCCAAGTCTCTATCACCATCTCCCATAACTTCTAAGCCTCAATCGGAACACCATAGACATCACTAGAACCACCAACCACAGGACCACTTGAATTCCCACAATCAACCATCAACCATCACTCATCCTCACCATTGCTAGAAAATAACCAGAGATACGCCAACACAAAGCCAAAGCCACCACAATTGCAAACATTCCAGTAAACACACATAACTACACATTCAACACCCACGACAATTCACAGCCTCACCACCATACTCACACTCACAGCATCTCACAGTTGCACACATCTGAGCATCAAATTACTACCTCCCCTGTGCCACTGCCAGAAACCAATTGACCCTCTTCCACCGCGCCATCATCACTTTCATCCAAGCACAAATGCACCACCAAACACCACTTGCTCACACCAACACCATTGATAAAAAACAATCACACAACGAATTCCACAAAATGCCCAAATTAATAGCAAAACCCATCATCACCCAGATCATTACAATCAGTCTCAACCACCATGGTCCTATTATCATCGCATTTTTCGTAGTTAAATTTTGGGAATGATTTCGGTAGTTGGTAAGAGATCAGCTTGATTTGTGGCATCGATTTGTTATTTTGTGATGGAATGAGGGGTTTTCCTTTTGGGTTCGAGAAGAGAGACGGAGGATTTGAGAGAAAGAAGTGTGTGTGAGATAGAGAGAAGAGAAAAATGGAGAAAGAGAAGAAATAGAAAGAGAATAGAACGAACAAGAACAGAGAGGGAGAAGTCTGAGAGTGAAGCTAGAGCAAAAATAAAAAGAAAGAGAGTGAGATAGAGGGAGGAGAAACAAAGAGGTGGATTCGGGTGAAAATGGAGAGAAGGGAGGGAGAGAGAGAGAAAGAGTAGAATCTGAAGAAAGAAAGAGAAGGAGGAGGATCAGCGAGGGAGAAAGGAAGTGAGGGAATAAGAGAGAGAAAAATCAGAAATAAGAGAGGGAGAAAAAGGAAAAAAAAATAGAAAGTGTAAAGAGAGGAAGAGAGAACGAGAGGGAGAAGGACGAATAGAGGGATGGGTCTGGTTTCATTCGAGAAAGAAGAGATAGGCGAGAGAGAAAAAGAACAGAGAAATAAAAGAAGAAGAAGAAAAATGAATTATGAGGATTTTGGGAGAATAGGGATTTTGTGGTTTAACCGATTTAATTTTGAGAATTTTTCTGGTGTTTTGTTTTTCTTGTTGTTTTGTTTGCTTTGCTAAGTTTAGTAGCTTAATCAATTCTTGCTAATTGCTTATTCTTGACTTGTTTAGTTTAGTTTAATGTTTAACTTGGTTAATTAAGCTAATATGATTAGTTAATCCCGTTTAATTTGTTTATTTTATTTTATTTTATTTTATTTTATCACAAGTAAATATATTTATGTTTATGTCCTTGTCCATTTCTAAAATTATTGACATGCCCCAAAACGATTTTATTTTTATGCAATTGAGTCCTCCATAATTTTTTATTGACCCCCTGATTTTTAGTTTGCTTTAATTAAGTCCTGATTAATTGCGACTAAGCTAAGTAGTTGCTAGAATTTACATTTTGTGCCCGCACTATTATAAAAATTTATTGTCTTGTCTTCCCAATTTGCTTTAATTTTACATCTCTACTCCCTTAGATTTGTTCCAACTTTCAATTTTACCTCTTAAGTTTTATGGAGCTTTATTTTAGTCCCCTTGGTTGCTAAACTTTACATTTTACCCTCAATTTTTTTAGTGCCTCGTATTTACTCTTTATATTGAGATACCTTAACTTGTGTGTTCGTTTTTAAGTTTTGGTACCGGGTCTCCAAAAAGGTATCCCAACTTCTTGTTATTTTCCTTTTTGTGTGCTCCAATATGCTCCAATGTGATTTTATGCATTATTTTTATCATTATTTGTTTATTTCTTATTTTACATACTTTTTTGTGTATTTACGTATTTAATTTTGAATTTTTATTATTGTTTTGAAAAAATATAATATTTTGTATTTAGCTAATCAATGTAATAGTTAGATTAGTTTTATCATATTTTAGCAAAAATTATGTAATTAGATAAAAAAAGTGTAATAGATAGGCCATTTTTAATTTCCCCTTAAATTGTAAATTAAGCCCCCGATATAATAGTTAGGGTTTATTTGCTTTTGCGTACTTACGTGCTTATTTATTTTAGGATTTTGCATCTAGATATTATGCCTATGTGTTATGTACTCCTACTTGACTTTATATGTCTTTATATGTTTAATTTGCTTTTAATTCACGCTTTACTATTTAAATTCATATTTTATGTTACTCCGTCACCACACTAGTCCAACATTAGTTGTGGCTTATTGTTTCTCCACTAGTCCAAAGCTAGTGAGAATCTCTAGAAAGGACTAGTCCAACGCCAGACCTTTAGGGCATTTTAGTGTTAGGTGCATTTGGGTGCATTTTACATCTTATTTCACACACTTTTAGTTTTCTTTTCATTTGGCATGATTTTTATTATTATTATTCTTATTTTTATTATTATTATTTTGACACATTTTTAAAAATGCATGACATCTAGGTTGCATTTCACTTAGACTTTAGTTCATTTTGTGTGATCCGACTAGAAATAGTCGCTTACTCACGTGGGAAGCGGTGGCGTACATGCCGTTCCCCCTCCGTGAGTAGGAACATTCAATCACGAGATATTAGTCTTTCGTACCCGTTATGTTGCATTCTCACTTTCTTCGACCACTTACTATATATTATTATTTTCTTTTTCTTTTTGCATTTCATTTTGCATTTACACTCGTGACTCCCTCGGGGCCTCACCTCGGGTTTCACAATTAATGTGATAATCCCGATTAAGCTTGGACGGGACATTCCGACCCTCTCGATACCCACATTTAGATTTTAAGATTTGCATTCATTTAGACATATTCAAGACGTGATAGAACTTAGGGTTAATTTAGGAAAATTTGATTAAACCTCGCAACTAACCTCGGCTAGGTTGAAAGGGTGCCTTAGGCGCAAGCCTTTGCCTTCTCTTTCTTCAAATGTGACTCTCAGATCTTTTTCTCTAATTTTTCGTAGACCAGAATCGAAAAAGGGTTTTAAATGATTTTTCTAAAATTTTTATTTTTGTTTTGTTAAACAATTTTCGGGTGACTTGGTACACCCTAACTCAATACCAAGTGGCGACTCCATTTTAAAATAAAACCCTTTTTCAAAAATCAGTTGGCCAAAACTGTCGCACTTTTTTGTCCCGGCCTTATTTTTATTATTTTTCTTAAATAACACTTTTTCAATAAAAACTCGATTTTTCACACACACGCACGATTTTTTTTAAAACTATCTTTTCAAAAAAAAAAAAAGGGGGTCACCAGACAGGACCGTCTTTTGGGACGTGACAGTCAACGATCCCACTAGTACCTTTTATTTACAATTTTTCAGGATGCGACACAGGATATTCAATGTAATGAAATTTCATGGACACACTTTGATCAAGGCACTAGTCTACATGGCACGTCGTCAATGAAAGAAGCGTGGACATCTGATATATACAGAGGTCAATTTACTCAACATGAAATGGGAAATGGCTAGAGGACTAGGAGAGGACGTCGAAGAGGCAGTGGGAACCGTGTTGATCAAGGCACTAATAGCATTGCTGTGGGTATGTATCTGTATTCGGCAGGAGAGTTTGCTTGTGGGCAAGACGATAATGATACACCCCACATCGTGGTATAGAACCGGAAACTAATGTTCAAGATGATGACATGGACTCCGAACCTAAACTTGAATATGATGAGTTCGAAGATGATATGGAGTAAGGATATAATGAAACTAGATAGGAAAATGCACGGAAACATTCAGATATGGGTCCTAATTCAGCATGGACGGGTTACGATCCTGGAACACTATAGTATGATACTGGTATAGATACAATTTTATAATTTGACCGCTTAAGCAGTGGTCCCGTTGCGAGGTTTAATTTGTACAACGAGCAGACGGGTGACATCCGATTGGGCATGCTATTTGATTCAAAAGAAAAGGTAATGAAAGCAGTAAGATTGTGGTCTATTAGGAAAAATAGAGAGTACAAAGTTCAGGAGAGTACTCCTACCACTTGGTATGTCCGTTTTAAGGCTTGTAATTCGACACCTCCATGCAATTGGCAGTTAAGAATGATGTTGCGTAGATCTCATACCATGTGGATGATAGTTACTTTCGCAGATGAATATATATGTGCTCGGGTCAGCAGCAGGAATGATCACTAGCAGTTGAGTTCTAATTTAATCACCAAGTACATTTTACCGCACATTAGTAATGGTCCACTGTTCAAGGTGAACGAGATCCAGGCAACATTTAAGCAGTAATTACATTGCGATATCTCCTACACATTCTTTTGACATATATGCAAGAGTTACAATGCAGCAATTTAGGAACAGTTATTGTGTGGGCTCCCACATCCTGACAGCACTCCGTACAACTTAATTTTCAACTATGTATTTGTCTTTCGATCCTGCCATTCAAGCCTTCCAATTTATGAAACCGATAATATATGTGGATGGTACTTTTATGAAAAGAGCGTACTAAGAAAAATTACTTATTGTAATCGGATACGTTGCATGTAATCACCTCATGCCCCTAACTTTCGCTCTCGTTGACGAGGAGAACAACCGAAGTTGATCTTGGTTCATGAGGTTATTGTGCATTCATGTTTACGGCAACATTGAAAAAGTGTGTGTCGTATCTGATAGGCACAAGTTGATTATTCATGCAATAACGACACTTGAGGAATGGCGAGAACCGTGGGAAGTCCACCGCTTCTGTCTTCTTAGCGTGCAAAGCAGTTTTGTACAAAAATTTAAGAATAACAGGTAATGTCCAAATTATTTGGACGTGACGACATTATGTTTTTTTCAAAATTTTTCACTAACTCCTTATATCGTGTAATTATTGTGTAAATTGAAGAAACTTGTTATGGCAGCTGAAAAGGTCAACCAGCCTTATAAGTACGACTACTACATGCAACAAATATAAAATTTGAATGAAGAAGCATACAATTGGCTAACAGGTGTAAATATTAGACCCGAACAGTGTGCCCTATGCAAGGACGACAATAGCCGTTGGGGGCACACATCGACAAATATGGTAGAGTGTTTCAACAAGCTGCTTAGGAATACCCGATTGTTACCTATCACCGCATGCGTTTGCTTTACATTGAGCCAGATTGTCAAACTTTTTATAAAGAATGTGAAGTTAGCGTGTGCTGTGCGATACTCACTTCCAAAATACAGTTGGCAGAAATATGTGGCGAATGAGATGAAAGGTAAAAGACATCAGGTCAGTGTATATGACCCTGGAGCAGGCATTTTTTGCATTACTACTGACCACAGTCACGGTCACGAAAATAGGAAAAGACAAATTGTAGATCTATACAAGTGGGAGTGCACATGTTTTAAGTTTTAGCTACCCCATTTCCTTTGTTCGTATGTGATGGCGGCATGTTCTATTTTCTGAATTAATCCTATGGATCTTGTCGGGAAGGAGTATACTTACGACTTATATCAGGCATCATTTGGGTGTCAATTTTATCCTCTCAGAGATCAAAACTACTGGCCGCCATGGGATTTGAAGTTGACAATCAATACTAGTTGTCTAAAACAAAGGCGATCGGGGCTATTGCGGACTACAAGAATTCAGAATCAGATAGATCGCAGATGCCCCAATGCACCACGTCGATGTAGCAACTGTTCACAACCTGGTCACACGGCACCCAATTGTCCTTTTGCTGGATATTTTAATCGTTAGGGTTGTAGGGTTTATGTTATTGTAAAGGGAGTAAGTACTCCTTATTTATTTTTCAATTTAAGCGTATTTGTATGTAATCATTTAAAAGTAAAGTTTATGTTCCTTTTCATAAATTTAGTAATTTATTAAAATTTAACAGTTTCGCCTTCCTTCGTATACGGGATTTGCCATTTAATAAAACTAATCCATTTTTCAACTGCTTTAAGTTTTAGTTTTTAGGGTTTAGGATTTAGTTATTACGGTTTAGGGTTTAGATTTTATGTTTAGGGTTTAGGGTTTTAAGGGTTTACTTATTAGTTATTAGTTTTAGGGTTCAGGGTTTAAGGTATCGAGGGTTAGGGTATTTGAGGGTTTAGGGTTTTAAAGGACTTAGTTATTAGTTTTTTAGGGTTTAGGGTTTAGTTATTAGTTATCCGATTTTTAGAATTTAGGGTTTAGGGTTTACAGTTTTAGGGTTAGGGTTTTTTAGGGTTTAGGGTTTTAATGGGCTTAGTTATTAGTTTTTTAGGGTTTAAGGTTTTAAGGGTCTAGTTATTAGTTATCCAATTTTTAGAGTTTAGGGTTTTAGGCTTAGGGTTTTTTAGGGTTTAGGGTTTTAAGGGTTTGGTTATTAGTTTTTTAGGGTTTAGGGTTTTAAGGGTTCAGTTATTAGTTATCCAAATTTTAGGGTTTAGAGTTTAGTTTTTTAGGGTTTTAGGGTTTAGGGTTTAATCTAAATTTATTAGATTGAGGGTTTAAGGTTTGCTTATCTAATTTTTAGGGTTTAGGGTTTATACTTAGGCTTGTGGTTAGTTATTGTTCAATAATTAATAATTTGTATATTTTGTTTGTATGAAAGCAATTTTTGATTGAATGATAATTTATGGGTTATATTTATTACTGACATTTTGTTCATTCTTTATATGTGTAGGTGCGAGTTCATATGGAGCCCGGCCGCATGAGCGTGAGCACCTCAGCCGCTATTCAGGGTCCTATAGATGATTCTATTTTACGCCTTTAGCCACAGCATAGATCTACAATGATTTTTCACAGTGAGGGCGTTAAGTTCGAGGTGAAGAGGTGCGATAGATATTTTTAGCTTTTGTAAAGGATATTGACCCTTAAATTCTTTACTTTATAGACGTTGCTGGATTTGGAGGAGTTTGCCATGTAGGTTCGTTTAAATTGGACCACAGTCTTATTAATGCATTAATCGAGTGGTGGAGGTAGGAAACCCATACGTTTCATCTTCCTATTTCTATTGGTGAGACCACCATCACCTTACAGGACGTTGAGGTGTTTTGGGGTTTGCGCGTGGACGGTTTACCTGTTACATTAGTCCACCATTCGTAGAACTTGGCAAAGCGACATCAGTAGGTTTATGATTTGATGGGATTCTAGCCAGTAGAAAATCAATTCAAGGATACCAGGATAAAGCTAGTTGGCTTGTACAAGCACGTAGAGAATAATTTCTGACCACCCGATGCTTCTATTCAGACAGTTTAGTAGTATGCCTGCATATATATGTTGATGTTACTTGATTGGCAGTTATTTACAGATACATGTGAGAATGTCGTACATATCACATGGCTAGATATGTTGGTTGATATGGAGGCGTTAGGGCAGTATAGTTGGGAGAGCACCGTGCTCGTCTGCTTGTACAAGCATATGTGCCATGCATCGCTTGTTAGCATTAGGACGACAGTAGGACCATACATGCTACTTCAGGTACAAAAAAAATTTTTAATACTTACCTCATACAATGAAATATTATTGATCAGTTAAATTATTTACACCCTAACAACTTAATTGTCTTATTTTAACAGCTTTGAGCATGGGAGCAGTTTTCGACCATTCGACCTCAAATCACCCTAGGTGCGACCGCCAGGTGATTATCCACCGGGAGGTAGATGGGTGATTTAACGGACTACTCAAAACGCGCCTCAGCATGTAGCGAGTTATTATAGAGATCAGCTGTTGCTGTTGCAGCCCGATCAGGTAGTTTGACTTTTATATTTTTCAAAGATTACTTATACAATAATATAATTTCTTATCTGTCGATGACGATTGGGGTTTTATTGCAGTTCATATAGATACCATACATCGACGATGTGCTGGCATCTCTACCCCAGTATTGTACAGTAGGTGCACGTATTTGGAGGTCGAGAGTCCCACTTATATTTTGGTACATCATCGAATTTTATTTCTGAATCATGTCATGGAACAGTTCGAAATACGCCAACATATTCCGAAAAAGATCGACACAGATCCTAGTAAATTGTATTCACTTGAACTATTGGGACGTGGAGGACAGGATTGGAATTCTTAGCTCAGGTCTTGGATCGATTACTGGCATTTGTGTGCAGACTCGATTGTTACAGGAGAGATTACGAATACACTTCGATCGTCGACTAAGTATTTTCGTTGGTATTATTGTCATATGATCTTATATATTACTTTGCCTATCCATCATACTCAGCGTGATGGTCTTCAGAGCGTTTCCAGCCAGCATGAGTATATGGTAATGATAATATATCTTTAACATTCTATCTTTTATATTGTAGACACCAAATTTTGACACACCTTTTGTAAAATGTGTGTTACTTTATTTTACGGGACATTTTTTATTTTTTATTTTTTTTTGGGATCGAGTACAATTTTCGCGTATTATATCTAATTCGTCGTACTAGAGGGCAAAATGGTAATTTCACCATGTAAATATTAGTTTATTTTATTTTATTTTTCTAAATACATAATTTTATTATTTTTATCAATTTTTATGATTTTAATGATTTTTGGGGAGTCATTTATTATTTATTTAAACTTTTAGTATTTTTAATTCAACGGCACGTTTTCCAATACATTATTTTTACGAGAATTTTCAAGTGAAAAATTTTATATATATATTTTGTGTATTCATAATTTTTCTGTAAAAATCTCATAATTTTTAGAGGTCGTTTAGTATTTATTTAATTTTTATCTTTTTGTTTATTAAGGGCACGTTTCCCAAGAATGCATTAATTTCAAAATTTTTGAGTAAAAATTATAATATATGTGCTTTATGTGATAATATATGTTGTGTAAAATTTGTGTGATGTCATTTATTAATTTTCATAAATTTTATAATTTTGTTATATTTAGGTCACGCTTTCCAATGCACTTTTTATTTAAGATTTTCCTTATGAGAATTTTGTCTACAAGCATTTTATAAATTCTCATGTTAAATTTTTTTTTATTTTTATTATTATTATTTTTTAAAAAAGACCATTTGGTATTTATTTTAAGTTGTATTTTTCTAATATTGAATTAACCTTTCATTTGTTACATTAAATTTTATCTTTTCATTCTTATAATATTGTATTTTATTATTATTATTTATTTTATTATATATATATAATTTTAAAAAAAATTTTCAAGTAGTTTTATTTTATTTTCAGTCACTTTATTTTCTTCTCTTACAAAAAGAAAAAAAAAAAAGGGCTGGAGCAGGCTGCGTTTGGCAGCCTGCTACAACAGCAGCAGCATGGTTGAGCAGCCTTAGGCGATACTTGAAACCAACTCCATCATCATCACCAATCTCCCAACCCCTGCAATTTAGCAGATTTTTGGGGATTTTACTTGCATTTCACTCTTTTCTCTCTGCATCTTCTATCCCTGCAAGAAAGAACACCACACTCACAGACAACAATTTACACACACCACACATACAAGAACACAGACAAAAACGCACAGAGCCAATTCAGGCACACACACATCACACACAATCAGTTCACTCACCCGGCACACACACCACAATTGCATACACCTGCACACACAAACATACAATCCAGACAACCAAACATTCACAAAGAATTCATCGGCACACACACCCATTCACACACCCCTCCACTGCAATTCACTCACAACCTTGCATAAACACACGCACAACTTCACTACACCTGCAAACATTCACACACACTTGCACACAACCTGCAATTCACAACTCACACCACAATTGCACAATTCACAGAACACACGCACAACACACACGTGCACCTCATCTCCCCTGCAGAAACACACACAACCAGACACACACTTGCATACAAGCCTCACCACACAGGCACACAAACAGGCATACACACACAGTAGCACACACGACACATACACAATCACACACACACAGAAGCACATTAACACCTGCAGAAACACATTCACACACCAAATAGCCATTTCACCTGCACTCAATTCAGCAACACAAACGCACAAACACTCACCTCACTTCACATCACTTCATCAGAAACATATTCACACACCTGCGCATAGTTCACATACAGCACACACTAACACACACAGAATCACAATTCATTCACCAACACCAGACATAATACACACCTGCATTTCCAATACACACATATCACATACCACAAACACACATTACACACACACACCAGACACGCCAATTCCCACCTGCACAAATATGAAAAAAAAAAAAAATAGAGCGATAACAACAGCAACAATCAACAATCAACAGCCACTAACGTCGCCTCCATCTAGCTGTCACCAGAAAGTTCTACTTCCAGGTAAAATCTCGTCACCCAATTTATTAGAATATGTTATTTGACTTGTTTTGAATTTGAGCAGAGAGAAATAGAGACGAACGGAGAGAGAGAGCGAGAAAACTCCGGTGAGAGAGAGAGAGCTCCGGTGAGAGAGAGAAGCTGACCGAGAAAGAGAGTGAGATTGAAAAGGAAGAACAGATCGGGGGGGAGAAGAAGAGAAGAAGAGAAGAAGAAGAAGAAGAAGAAAAAAAAGAGAAGAAAGAAAAGAGAGAAAAGAGAGAAAAAGAAGAAAAAGAAAAATTTCTGGAAAAGTGAAAAAAAAAAACTAAGTCAAACGAAAAAAAAAAATGTTTTGGTGAAACTACGTCGTTTTGACGTAGTTTCACTCAAAACTACGTCGTTTTGATTAGTTTAGTTTTTTAAATTTATTTTTAATTAATAATAGGTATTTATTTTATAGTCCTTATGCTTTCATTAATGTTACTGTGGCCCTGAATATTTATGATTTATGCATTTAGATTTCTATTTATTATAGATTGACCCCCATAATTTTGTTTTCTTTTCAATTAGGTCCCGATTAATTGCATTTAGGTCCCCAAACTTTTAGATATTTATAATTTTTGCCCCTGCACTATTTAATTTCTATTTTTGACCCCTACATTTCTCGGTAATTACATTTTGACCCCTGTAATTTTTCTAGAATTGCATTTTTACCCTCTGATATTTATGGAAATTACAATTTTGCCTCCCAAGCTTGCTGTTATTGTACTTTAGGCTTTAAATGTTGCTGAAAATTGCATTTTGGTCCCTTACATTGCTGGAAATTCTATTTTTGCCTTAGAATACGTGCTGGAATTTTATTTTTGGCCCCCTATTGTTGCTGGAATTTATATTTTGATCCTTTATGTTGCTGGAATTTGTTTTAATACCTCCATTAATTGTTAGAAATTGTAATTTAGTTCCTAAGTTGCTGGAATTTCATTTTTAAAACTTTATGTTGCTGGAATTTGGTTCTAATTCCCTAGAATGCTTGCTGGAATTTTATTTTTGTCCTTCCAACCTTGCTGGAATTTTATTTAAATCACTATACTTGCTGAAATTACATTTTTGCTTTTAAATATTTGTTGTAAATTATGTATTACTTAATGATTTTGCTGAAATTGTATTCTTGGCCTTAAATATTGCTGGAAATTTTTATTTTTGGCATTATACTTGCTGGAAATTATATTTTAGCCTTTAAATTTGTTGTAAATTATATTATTATCTTAACTATGGTTTGAAATTATAATTTTACCCTTTAGTTTGTTATAAATTACATTTTCACTCTATAATATTGCCCAAATTTCTCTTTTAATCCAAATCTTATAATATTTTATTTTTGCAAAAAGAAAAAAAATTTAAAATTAGTTAAGTCCTCAAAGCTTTAAATTATTTCTTTTCACATTTTCTTTATTTTATCAAATTTATAATTAATGCTTTAAAATGGGGTCTCGTTAGTCTAATTAATGTGCAAATTAGTTTCCTTTATTTTTGTTTTAGTTATTTTAATAATCATTATTTGGGGTGTTAAAAGTTTAAGTACATATTATTGTATTTTATCTTCTATTATTATTATTTCTTTATTTTTGTTGTTTTTCTTTATTTACCTATTTACTTATTTATTTTTACTTAAACAACTTTCATTTTTCTTCCTAAATAATTAATTATTATTATCATTATTTTCTTTCTTTTACTTTGTTTATTATTGCTATGATTGTTTGAATTGTCGTGGTATGTTCATAATAATCGGTAGGAAATTATTCAATTAGTAGTTTATTTATTTAAATAGTGGTATTTTTGACATGTTTGTTCATTTTAGTAGCAAATTGTACCGAGTTTACGAATCGGAGGTACCTCGATTACCCTTTTTATTTCTCTTTATGTGCTCCTACGTGCTCCTATGTGTTCTCTATATGTTGTCGCGCCCCATTTTTCAAAGGGATAATAAATGGGTGTTAGATGTTTGGAAAAAAGAAAAGGAAGTGTTAAATGTGGTTGTGTTTATTTTATTGGAAAAAGAGAAGCGTGTAAATTTTTGTAAAAATAATTTTTAGAAAAATGCTTTGTAAAAGATAATTCGATAAAATGTGACAAAACAAATACTTTATTTTTGAAAAACAAAAGAAAAAGGGCCTAAATGGGACTTTGAAAATGCGACGGTTTTTGGGCCCGAAAATAGAGTCTAAAAAGGGTTTTTTAGTGAAAAAGGAGTCGCCACTTGGTATTGAGTTTTGGTGTACCAAGTCACCCAAAAATATTTTATAAAAGGTAAGAGAATTAAAAATGATTTATTTAAAGAAATGATTTTGGAAAAATATAGGAAAAACAAGAAAAACCCTTTTAGACGACTCTAGGTCTTTGAAAACAAGAGAAAGAGGTTCGGGAGTCACAGTTGAAGAAAGGGAAGGCAAAGGCTCGCGCCTAAAGCACCCTTTCAATCTAGTCGAAACTAGTTGCGAGGTTTAGTCTAAATTTTTCCTAATATAACCCTAAGATTTTATCATATTTGGATGCAACTATATGAATGCAAGTCTATTTCTAAGAATGGATATCGTTAAGGGACAAAATATTCCATTGAGGTTTGGTCAGGATTATCGCATTAATTGCGAAACCGAGTCTAGACCTCGATGGAGTCACGAGTGTAGATACAAAATGAAAATGCAAAAAGAAAAAGAAAAATAGTAATGTAGATAGTAAGTGAACAAAGAAAGTGGGAATGCAAACATAACGGGTACGGGGGATTAATGGACTCGTGACTAACTGTTTCTACTCACGGAGGGGGGAACGACATGTACGCCATCGCTTCCCACGTGAGTAGATGACTATTTCTTAGTCGAAATCACGCAAATGACCTAAAATTCTATGTGTAGTGGAATTTAAAAGTTATGCACCAAATAGATGTTAAAATAAGTAATAAGTTATAAAGTATATATAAAAAAAACTCATAGAAAATGGGAAAAGCCTAAAAAGATAAAATATGTGTGAAATGTCATGAAATGCATACGAAAAATGTTCCTAAGGCTAAAATGACCTAAAGGCTTAGCATTGGGCTAGCCCATTTTCTATAAGTTCTCCGCTAGCATTGGACTAGAGAAGAAACCGGAATTAACCACAACTAGCTTTGGACTAGTGTGGCGACGATACACATATATAATTAAAGCAAGTAAATAAATAAAGCATGTATTAAAGCAATAATCACATAAAAGTAAATAATAGCACATAGGAGCACATAACACATAAACATGATATTCTAGATGCAAAATCCTAAAAAAAGCGGATAAAACACATAAGCACATAGCACACATAGTCCTAACTATTACACCGGAGAAGCCTAATCACAATCTAAAAAAAATAAAATGAAAAATAACCTATCTAAACTATCTATTACACTTTCTATCTAAAATACATAGGCTTTAATTAAATAGATAAAACATAAACTATCTATTACATTAACTATCTAAATACAAAGCATTTACTGAATAGAATATTACCTATCTATTACATTTCTTTGAATAATTAATATTAATTCAAGTAAATAATATGAAATAAATAAATGTTCACACATGTATAGAAAATATAAGCACAAAGAGATATATAAAAACATATAGAAAACACATAGGAGCACGTAGGAAGCACATAAAGAGAAATAAAAAAGGTAATCGAGGTACCTCCTATTCGAAGACCCGGTACAAATTGCTACTAAAATGAACAAACATGTCAAAAATATCACTATTTAAATAAGTAAACTACTAATTGAATAATTTCCTATCGATCACTATGAATATACTACGATAATTCAAACAATCATAGAAATAATAAATAAAATAAGAGAAAGAAAATAATAATAATAATAATTAATTATTTAGAAAAGAAAAATGAAAATTGCTTAAGTAAAAATAAATAAGTAAATAAATAAATAAAGTAGGACAACAAAAAATAAAGAAATAATAATAATAGGAGATAAAATACAATAAAACATACTTAAACTTTTAACACCCCAAATAATGATTATTTAGAATAACTAAAAGGAAAATAAAGAAACTAATTTGAACATTAATTAGACTAACAAGACCCCATTTTAGAACATTAATTATAAATTTGATAAAATAAATAAAGAAACTGTGAATAGAAATAATTTAAAGCTTTGAGGACTTAACTAATTTAATTTTTTTTTTTCGCAAAAAATAAAATATTATAAGATTTGGATAAAAATGAAAATTTAAGCAATGTTCTAAAAAGACAAATGTGATTTTCAACAAACAAAAGAGTAAAATTATAATTTTAAACCCTAATTAAGGTAATGACATAGTTTACAACAAATTTAAAAAAACTAAAATGTAATTTTCAGCAAGTATAATGCCCAAAATAAAAAATTCCAGCAATACTTAAGTCCAAGAATATAATTTCAGCAAAGTCATTAAATAATACATAATTTACAGCAATGTCTAGGGTTGAATTATAATTTTCAGCTATATAAAAGGGCCAAAAATAAAATTCCAGCAACTACAAGTATTAAAATACAAATTACAGCAACAAATAAAAGACTAAAATATAATTCTAATAGTTAATGAAGGTCTTAAAACAAATTCCAGCAACATAAGGGACCAAAATATAAATTCCAGCCACATTCAAAGACTAAAATAGAATTCCATCAACATTTTATGGCAAAAAATGGAATTTCCAGCAATGTAGGGAGTACAAAATAAAATTCCAGCAAATTAAAATATGAAAAATACAATTTCCAACAAGTTTTAAACCCAAATTGCAATTTTAAGCAAACATTCAAGGTTCAATTTGTAAATTATAGCCATATTAAACACCAATTTGCAATATCCAACAATAAAAGGGGTAAAAATGAAATTTTCAGAAATA
The DNA here is from genome assembly GCA_024721245.1 of Mitragyna speciosa. Taxonomy (NCBI): domain Eukaryota; kingdom Viridiplantae; phylum Streptophyta; class Magnoliopsida; order Gentianales; family Rubiaceae; genus Mitragyna; species Mitragyna speciosa. The sequence goes on from CM045565.1 coordinate 996,254, forward strand.
TTTAAGGGCAAAAATGCAATTTCAGAGAAGTATGGGGGTCACAATATAATTTTATAAAAATATAGGGGTCAAAATGGAAGATTGAAAAATGTAGGGGCCAAAATTATAATTATCTAAAAGTTGGGGGACCTAAATGCAATTAATCGGGACCTAATTGAAAAGAAAATAAAATTATGGGAGTCAATCTACAATAAACAAAAATTTAAATGCATAAATCAGAAATCTCTGGGGCCACAGTGATATTAATAAAAGTACAAGGACTATAAAATAAATACCTATTATTAATTAAAAATAAATTAGAAAAACTAACTAACCAAAACGACGTAGTTTTGAGTGAAACTAGGTCAAAACGACGTAGTTTCACTAAAAACTTTTTTTTTTTTTATACTCGTGACTCCATCGAGGTCTATATCTGGGTTTCGCAATTAATGCGATAATTCCGACCAAACCTCAGTGGAACATTTCGTCCCTTATCGATATCCATTTTAGGATTAGATTTGCATTCATATAGTTGCATCCAAATGTGATGAAGTCTTAGGGTTATATTAGGAAAATTTAGACTAAACCTCGCAACTAGTTTCGGCTAGGTTGAAAGGGTGCCTTGGGCGTGAGCCTTTGCCTTCCCTTTCTTCAACTGTGACTCCCGAACCTTTTTCTCTTGTTTTCAAAGACCTGGAGTCGTCTAAAAGGGTTTTCTTGTTTTTTTCCTATATTTTTTCCAAAAATCATTTCCTTAAAAAATCATTCTTAATTTTCTTACCTTTTATAAAATATTTTCGGGTGACTTGGTACACTAAAACTCAATACCAAGTGGCGACTCCTTTTTCACTAAAAAACCCTTTTTAGACTCTATTTTCGGGCCCAAAAACCGTCGCATTTTCAAAGTCCCATTTTAGGCCCTTTTTCTTTTGTTTTCAAAATAAAGTATTTGTTTGTCACATTTTATCGAATTATCTTTTACAAAGCATTTTTCTAAAAATTATTTTTACAAAAATTTACACGCTTCTCTTTTTCCAATAAAATAAACACAACCACATTTAACACTTCATTTTCTTTTTTCCAAACATCTAACACTCATTTATTATCCCTTCGAAAAATGGGGCGCGACATATATCATAAATCATGTGATTGAATTACTGATAATTTATATATATGTGATTTACAGATGAGCAGCATGTAGAGAATCAGGGAAATGTCAGCGACCCGCCTTCGTCAAATTGACACAAATGATATTTCTTATCCTACTTTGACGTCGATCAAGGACGAGGCATTTGGGCCCGAATCCACGACAGCAAACTAGTACCTTTATATCGCACATTTCTCAATATTAGAGACTAGTCAGACACGTCCCTGGCCAGGCTGGCGTCTCGTCTAGTGGACACCGATGACGTCACCAGCATGAACTTCATGATGAAGCTGTACACCAGGAGCTAGCTACTCCTACTAGATACCACATTTATACGACGTATAGTAGTCCACAGATTTCGCTTTTGAGTAGCACAGTTGGTGTGTACGTTCCATACTACTCTATGACTATGCATGCTGGTGGCACTTCTATTACTGGGCACCAAGCACATTCAACTTCACTTTCTGCTAAATCTGAACTACATCCTATATTCCAATTTCTTAGTGGTGATGCCGGTGGATTTCATGATCGAGACGTGTCCGCATATATCACTCGGGGTCCTCATTCACACATGCCTACCTCAGATCCATCCACATCTACCATGGTCCATCATCATATTCAAGATACTTATGATGCTGAAGAATCGGGTGATGATGAGACTAATGAAGATGAACTGTCAACACATCCTGAGCTGCGTGCCCGACGCACGATTAGGAGGCCTAGCAGATTTTGTTGCTCATCGACGTCGCGAGACCCAAATCAACAGTAATTTCGTTAGCGTTAGGGGCATTTCATAATTTTTATACTTGTAAATTCAAAATTTTTTTTTACACAATTTGATATGCAATTGTAAATTTGATAAATTTTCATTTATAAAGTACTTTACCATTTTATTCATACAAAAACTAATTTTCATATAATTTTTAAAGCATCCACATCTAAACCCGACAAATATCAAAAAATTAAGAAAATACTAAAAATGCAAATTATGGTATATTATTAACAAATTTCTGTCGAAAAGAACCATTGTATGTCAAAATGTAATTCACCTCAGGAATTTGTCTAAAAATACATAAATTCGAATTTAAGAACCAAAATAGAGTTAAAAGACATTTACATACCAAAATAATGGTTTTGCACCCAACATGTGTGTCGCGAAAAAAATATTTTTTGACCCCAAAAAATTATCATATATTGGGAATATGCTTTAAAATATGAAATCTAAATTTAGGATTAAAAATATTATTTTTTTCTTTTAATTCACATAATAGACGGAAAAAAATAACGCTACGTTTTGCTTTAAAAAAAATTACAAAAATTTGAAAATCCATACAAGGGTGTAAAATCGAAAATCAAAAAAAAATTGTGAAAAAATGTGTTTATGTTCTAAAATTTTTATTTTCCACCTATAACTGCACATTCACTATTTTTACCATAAAATCGAATTTTGACATCAAAAAATATAAAATGAGGGGCCAATTTTTAGTATTAGCAATACCCCTATAATTTCACATTCGTTATTAAAATAAAAAATTCTACAACTAAAACACAATTCTTGCACATTATATATAAGATTTGAACTACCTGAATTATTTTGGACAATAAAACCTATAAACTTACCAAAAACACTAACCTCCAAACCCCTAAAACCTTAAATCCAAAACCCTAATCCTAATCCAAAACCAAAACCCAAACCCTAATCCCAACCCTAACCCTATCCCCACCCCCAAGCCCATGGACACAGCCACAAAAAGGAGAAGAGGAAAAAAAATAAAAAAAAATCAAAAATCAAAAAATCAAAAAATTTAAAAAATCAAAAATCAAAAAATCAAAAAAATAAAAAATTAAAACAAAATCATGTGCCGTGTTTGGAAAACGTAGAACATGCGCTACGTTTCCCAAACGCGGTTCTTCAATAATTTAAAAGAAAATTTTCAACACTATGTTTCTCAAACGCGGCACCTTTATATTTCAAAACTTCCCTTCTGACATTCACAGTTGTCGAAATTTTTTTTTCCAAACAATAATCTTACAGATTTGCCATTTTACTTTGGTCTTGTCCATTACGATTATCGCTAGGTAAACAAACAATGGACTTCAAATTAAGTTTCAAAAAATGAGTTTTTGCAATTAAAGATCTTTGAAAAAGTAAACCAAAAGTCAAAAGCAAAGAAAAAGTTTTTACACATTTAAAGAGGTAGTGGAGGAGGATTAGCTTAGCAACCCTTCTTTTTCTGAATGTTGAATGCCTGCTCTTAGAATTTAACCTGTGTTTTCAAATTCGGACCAAATTGATCGGTTTGACCGGTCGAACCGAGTCTACTTAAAAATTCAAAAATTAAAAATCTATTAAATCCGATCAAAAATCAGATTAGACCGGTCAAAATCAGGTTTGACAGGTAATGTTGAACCGAAGCAAGACCCGACTTTCCAGGAAGGCTCATCAATGGATTCCGTCTATGAGTTTCCCTCAATGAAATCAATCCACAAGTCAATGGTGGGTCCTAATCCCAATTCAAAAAACTGCAAGACTTAGATGGTAAAATTTTTTTTCAAAGATGAATGGGTCCAGCTCATTTAAAAAGTAATCATTCCCTTTTGCCTTCGTTTCTTTTTTTTTTTTTTTTTTTTTGCATAACCTTTTGCCTTTGTTATTAGTTAGTACATGATACAATGATCGACCAAAACTACAATGCAGTAAAATTTGAGCAATCTTAATGAAATGAAATCATCTTGGCATTTGTCTTCAAAAATAAAAATAAAAAAACTATAGACTAGAAAATTAGAAAAAACTAGTCTTTCTAATTTGTAAGCTCCCAAAATGAGAGGTGAGGATTGGATGCTTAAAAATTATCACTAGAAAAAATATTTTGTGAAAATTTTGTCACTTTGGTAGTAAAAGTTACGTGGGTGATTATCTTATTTCTTTGCCCAATGAGAATATAATAAAAATCAATTTTTTATTTTTTTTAGACGGTTATGATTTTATTGAACTTGTTGACATTTTTTACTTTTGACTAACTATTAAAATTAGAGGAAAAAAAATTAATATATATAATGTGCGCGCGCGCATATATATATATATGATGTATTTATGACGTCATCTAGTTCAATCCCGAGTCAACTCCCGGTCGAATTTATCAATCCCTAACCCCTGAGCTCAACCAAATTGATACCCGGTCCGAATATGAAAATATAGAATTTAACTCATTTGTGTCACTTCGATAGATGAAATAGTTAGCACCTAAATTACTCAAGAGGTAGCAACTTCCCATAATTAAACTTAACTTGCTTCAAGGGGCATGAGCTTTGGAAAGATGAATGTTTAATGTGAAATTAACATGACAAATGTCAATGTCTTGTATGTTAGCAATTGATCAGTTCTTGGATTGATATGAATAATGCATATACCTCACAATTTGAGCTCAATTCCTATTGCACATTTGCAGATTATTGTCATGCGTTAACATCAAGCTCCTTTCGAAACTCAACCACACTGCTCCATGTTGGAATTATTATGTCAAAATTATATCTTTTAATTAGGTATTTGATTCTTCCTTATGAACATGAGAACATTGATTTGTAATTGGGTTCTATCTTGTTTCTTATGCCTGTGTTACCTACATGTTTGATTCTCCTTCATGTTAGTTACTGTTTTCCGTAATAAGTTGGTTTAATAATCTGATAAATTAAACAAATACAAAATTCTCCTATCTTTATCTCTCTTTTTATTCTGTGGCACTGAGTAATTTCTCCTTCAAGTTAGTCAGTGCTTTCCTTAATAAGTTAGTTTAATAATCTTATAAATTATGGTGTTGCGTTTTGAACAAAGATGAATTTTTCATATCTTTATTTCTCTTCTTAGTCTTTTTATCCTGTAATGCTGAGTAATTTTTAACGCAGCTAGAAACGTTACTTAATGTGGGACTAATGTTGTGTTACCATCGAACGTTTCTCATAAGCGTTTAAATTTGGGGTTATGCAATGAGTTTTAAAACTTGAGCATGCAGATGAGATTAAACTATATAAAGCTTTGACAAAACAAGTACCATATATACCATCCATCAAATTTTCTTATTGAAGTTGATGGACATAATTGAAGTAAATTTGATTGATTATGACAATAATATGGATTTTTTCAGATGTGTGGCAAGATCAAATCTCTAAAACCCGCATAACAAACTAAACCATCCAAAGGTTTCTAACCTTCAAAAACAGCCTTAATCCTCACTTTTCATAAATTCCAGCATATAAAAATAGGAGTCAAATGCTAAATAGATCTCCTACGGCTATGTTTATCTGTCACCAACCACCAATTAGACAACATTGCCCGCAAATGATGAACCGATGAATTAATCTCATGACTGGAGCTAAAAAACTTCCAAACTACAGATGCTTATTCACCAGATACAAAAATATGATCAAGAGTCTCCACATTTGGTTTTTCACAACAAAAAAACTTGAGGGAAGCTGGAAATTAAATCTAGTTAAAATATCATCCAAAGGTAACCTTCCTAACAACATTCTGAACATAAAGAAAGAAACTTTCAAAGGAATCTGAGCATGCTAAATTATTCCAACAAACAAAGACAATGGCTTACAATCCCTTACCTCATGAAAAGCAGAAGATAAAGAAAACTTACCAGAAACCATTCCTTGCCAAATCATCACATCCAGAGAACCTCCACATGGAACATCAATCAACAAAATTGATTTGACAATGTCCATTGGCAGCCATTGCTGTAGCAAATTGACATTCCAATTCTTTTTAACCACAAAATAAAAAATCCTATGATCTGTGCAAGTAGCAACTCTGAGATATAAAGCCCCAGAACCCATCCAGTTATCCAACCAAAAATTGCATCTTCCATCATAAACTATCCAAGAGATGTTCAGTTCAACTAATCCTTGAACATTTAACATTCTCTTCCACATAGCTAAACTCTTCATAGTAATCTCAACTTGACAAGGATGAATTTGAAAACAATATTTGGACTACATGAAAACCGCTCATAAGGATTGCCTTTATTGAAAATTCAACCAAAGTTTACTGGAAAAGGCTACATAAATGTCTGCCATCCTTCTAAAGCCAACTCCACCGTCCTTAACTGGGTAACACAATTGCTTTCAATCTATTCAATGGAACTTAGAGCCATTTTCAAAAGAATTTCCAAGGAAATCAACAAAAGTCTTTTTGAATCTGGAAGACCCCAATTGGCACAATCAATGCTGCCAAAAGATGTATAGGAATAGAAGAAAGAACATGACGAATTAAATTATCCTACCCCCCGAGGATAGAAATCGAGTGTTCCAAGCTAGTATTTTATTTAGAACATTATGACAAAGCTCTAAAAAAATATGAAATCTTAGACTTACCAAAAAATAAAAGACAACCCAAATATCTAATAGGAAATTGTTTTTTAGAAAATGAGTTACCTTTTCAGTCAAACTCACCCGTGTTGAACTCTTTTTTGGATGTACTAAAAAACAACTTTTTTGGGAGCTAATCTTCTGGCCTGAATCAAGTTGGTATTTCTCCAAAACCTCCATCAATCTCTTCAAAGAATTTTTTGAAGCATTTGAAAAAATCAACAAATCATCAACGAAGGACAAATGGGAAACATAAGGACAACCTAGAGGCATCTTAAAACCCAAAAATGAAGGATAATTAGTTGTTCAAAGCTCGAGAAAGTACCTCAGCACCAATGATGAATAAGGCAGGGGATAAAGAATCTCCTTGCCTAAGCCCTCTTGAAGATTTGAAGAAACCAAAACTAACTCCATTGATAATTACAAAAAACTAGACATTGGAAATCAACCTCCGACTCATATCAATAAAGCCTTCACTAAAGCCAAAAGCTCTTAAAATACTAATTAATAATGGCCGTGAAACCCAATCATAGGCTTTTATTATGTCTAGTTTCAAAGCAACATTCCCTCCCCTTGTCTCCTTCCCAATGTTAGAAATAATTTCTTGAGCCAGAAGAAAATTATCTGAAATACTGTGACCTTTAACAAAGCCACTCTGCTGAGGTGATATAATTCTAGGAAGTAAAACAGCCAACCAGTTAGAAAGAATTTTTGAAATTACCTTGTTGAAGAAATTGCACAAATTGATTGGCCTGAATTGTGAAAACTCCTATGGATTAGGCCCCTTTGGAATAAGAACAATAGATGTAGCCGTTATAGAACGAGGGAGAGTTCCCCAACAAAAGAAGCTAGCAATGATAGTACAACCATATTTAGAAATCACCTCCCAAGCAAAAGTGAAGAACTTCCCCGTGAACCTATCTGGGCCAACAGTGCTCTCTCTATCCATTTGAAATATCACACTACGTATCTCATCCTCAGATGGAATCGCCTCTAACAGCTCATTATCAGCAGATGTAATCAACTTTGGGATGACATCCATCAGATGACATGAGAAATTTGACTTATTTGTAAAGAGCTTCTCAAAAAAGACATAGCTTCAACTCCAATGGCCTCGTCTGCACATACCCAATTCCCATCTGAATCTTTTATTCTGTGAATAGTTGCCTTAATCTGACATTCCTTTAGCACTGCATGAAAGAATTTGGAGTCTTTGTCTCCTTCCCTCAACCATTTAACCCGAGCTTTTTGCCTCTAAAAAAGTTCCTCAATAGATAACTTGTGCCTTAAGTTGGCTTTGGCCTTATTTAATTCCACCATTGCCTCCTCTGATTCCCCCATTTCCAGGTTTTTTTTAGCTAAAAGAACTTGCTCCTCCGACATTTTCACGTTTGAGAAAATGTTACCAAAATGTTCCCTATTCCAATGCTGAATACTCTTCTTCACTGTCCAAAACTTACTACTCAAAACAACCATTGGAATTCTACCAATTTCCAGTTGTCAAGACTTCCAAATCACTTCCAAAAGGGTGCCATTGGAAGTCCATGAATTCAAGAGGTGAAAGGGTCGCAGTTTATTATCCATCTTAGTCGGAAACTCCAATAGCAAGGGCGCATGATCAAAAGGATCACGAGTCAAATGAGATACAGAGAAAGATGAAAAATCAGCACGTTCTTCATATATGAAGACACGACCCAATCTCTTCCAAATTCTCGCTCTTCCTTTACGATTGTTGCACCAAGTAAAATTGGAACCAGAAAATCCTGAATTAATGTGTAGCAGCCCCACCTTACCCAGAGGCGTACCAAAGGGCTTAGCGGACTGCTTGCCTAGCTCTCGCCAGGTCTCGAATCACGCACTCACGCAAATATCCGAGCGTACTTAACTTAAAATAAAGCAAAATCAAATACACTCATATTAAATACATTCATAGGATTCGCTTGAAAGTATAAATATCACAAGAGTTTTACATCACAAAATATAAATAATATTTACAATAAAAGCCTACACATTTAGGCTATCAAAATACATGAAGCAAAACATTTACTATATCCAAAAGCAGCTTTCCAGCTTTAGTATTTTGGAAAAACCTGGTTAAAGAAAACAAATGAACGGGATGAGCTATCATAGCCCAGTGAGTGTCCAAGACAAGCAGCATGCCAATAACCAGGTAACATTTAGTGACAACAATTAACAAGTTCATGACACAAGAAACACACAAAATGAAGTATCATATAGTCAATGGCGGATACGGGCTCACTGCAGAAGCAAGCTCAGGTCCAGCATACTCGTAAAATTCAATCCGGAGTTACCCTCTTTGAGGAATGAAACTCTTATCGGAAAGAATATCAAGCACCTATATTCTCCAGCACCTTATATCACCCCATTCTCACCCAAGGATTCAAGTTCAATCATGAGTTAGCCTCTTCGAGGACTCTACTCAGATATGAACATTAACAAGCACCGAATATCGCCCAACACCTTATATCTCACCCAATCTCACCCAATTTGACTAACCGTGGAAAACAATGAAGTTAACCACGGAAGTCGCAAGCACAAGTAACACATTGATAGTGAATGCATTTAACACATTGCGGAATAGATGCGATAAAGTACACATCTTTCCTCAAGTAACATAGGTCATAAAATAACAAGTACCAATTTAACGTAACATTTCATGATTTAACATTTCTCAAGTATGACATAACATTTCATGTATCGTACACACATAAGGACACTCACATACTACATTGAGACATGTCACGAGTATCAAGTACAAATAAAATCACATTTGGACATGCAACATGTATATATGAAAGAACACTCATAAGCACAAGTAAGGGAACGCTCACCTGAAGCCTAAGAAAAGATTTCGTAATATGATTGCGTTTCACTTCCGGATCCTGAAATTCACGAGGAAATAATCGTATAAAAATCCTGACTAAAATCTAATAAATTTCATAAGGAAATTCAAGAAATACCCCAAGTCTTTCTAGGGTTTTGCTCGGAAAGATTTATTTCACTAATAGCTAATCTACGAAAATTTCTGCAAGCTTAAATCACTAAATTATAGCTTATAAAGTCTTAAATCATAGCCTAATTACTTTTATTTCCTAGGTTTTACCAAAATTTCGACAGCACTTCCCCTATAACCGGACTAACCCAAAAATTTAAAACCTGCAAGAAAAATCAACCATCCAATCCATTCAACATGTACTACAACTTATCTATTCAATTTAAACCCAAATTCAATCAAGATTCCACTCAAATTCAAAATCCCTACTCCAAGAATCATCACCCAAATCTGCACAGGGTTGGTTTTCAGTCAACTTCATGCCCTTGCTGGGGTCAATCCACTAAGAACTAGGGAATTGTGATTACATGGTTTAAAAGTAAGTTTATAGGGCTACAACTTTCATGAAGATCATCACTTAAAATTCCAAATAGAACTGGTTCAAAATCAGCCCCCAAGTTGGCTCTTCATCAAAACTGTTTACGCAGAACCGAATTTTCAGCCAACTTTGCAAGCTTTCTGCGATTAATACACAATGAACCACCGTGCAAGCTTTATACCGTTTTAAAGCCCTATGAATCTAGTTTCTAAAAAAACAAGAATCATTCGAATCCAAGTTATCTACACCAAGTTATGAAAGTTTTACTAAAACTGGTCCAGCATGACTGTTTAAGTGTTCTTAAGTTCAAGCTTAAATCTTCAACCAAATCAAACTTAAATCATGTCATTTCAAGTTTAAATCACTATCTACAAGTCATACAAGTCCATAAACTTCATATTCATGGAATAAAACTTCATATTCATGGCCAAAAATCAATCTTACTTAACCATAAAAACATAACTTAAGAGCTAAAACTATAATCTTACACTTGAAATTAAAGGAGAAATTCATGGGAAATACCTCTAGGTAGACAAGATAGTTGCTTAGGAGAAAGTTTCACTTAATTTCTATAGTTGGAAAATGAGTAAATGGAAGCAAAATATCCAAGAAAATTGAAAGAAAATGGAGAGAAAAGAGGGAAGAAAGCAGCCGGCCAGCAAGAAGAAAAAAAATAATAAGCTAAGTAAAGTAAAAGAATTGAAGAGAAATGGGAGAAATGGTGGTCCAATCAAAGCAAGACAAAACCAAAGAAATCTTGACTTTCTTAACAATGGAAGACTACACTTGGCTAAGAGTAATTAGAAGAGATTTTTGTGATTTATCCTATAATAAATCTTGCAAGAGATGCTAGGTACAATTCCTAAAAGCAATGGTACAACATGCAAGTAAAATAGAAAATCAATTCCTTATTTCTTCTCACTAATTTCGGCCCTCTTTTTTTTTTTCTTCTAATGAACATAATACAAAATAAATGGTTTTGGCATGAATTTCTAGGGTGTTACATAATGACCCCAGCCTAATGTGAAAAAAAAATAAGAGTCCCAATGCTTCAGAAATATAAAATGGCCTTCCACCTTTCTTCTCATGTTCAGCCATAATCAGATTAAAATCACTACAAATGCACCAAGGGGTTTGTGAAGGTTTGCCAGCTGACAATGTTAGAATAAAAATTATTCTACACCCAAGACCATACATGAATACTTAGAATACTAATTTAAAGAAAATTAGATAGCACCTGATTTTTTATCCAAAGCCATGCCGAATGGAAGCAAGAATAAGATCACCGATCAAGTGCACTAGATTCTTCTCTTCAGATCTTATGACTAAGTCTCTTAGATGGTAGAGAGAGAAAAACTTAATTTAGTCGTTATTATCAGATCCTTAGAAGGGAGACCTAACACTCCTTATATATTAGACGCATTAGGGTCTCCATCTAACAATCCCTAATGGACTTAATAGGTCTACACAATTAATCCACATCTTATTATATTAGAATAATAGGCCCAATAATTAAACCAAAATAAATGGCCCACTTTATGTCTCATATTTGACCATATTATCTTAACTATTAATCACAATTAATATAAGCCCATAATTAGATTAGAAATCTAACATTCTCCCACTTGGGCGACATTAATTGTGACTAATTCTTTATGCAAAGATAATACTTTAAAACTTTATGAGTTCAATGTATGTTAGTCAAGAGACTATTCTAAAGTATCATTCTGTTAAACAAGATCCTCAATATTGAATCATAGCAGAATTTGTATCATTAATGCGACACAATTCTTTCTATGGTTACAAATACTAATGAATCTTGCCCACATGAACTAGATGTGGTAGTGTAAGCAAGTAACAATAGCACTAGCTTTATGGTTTATATAATGTGCTATTTACTTGTCAGTCACCAATTTCTCTACTTTATGCATAACAAGTATGCAAGAGAAATACTTTATGGTTTAAATAATTTAAACCAGTATGTCTTATAATTAACTTTATATCTAGGATATCTTTATGTGTCACAAGACATACACATTAGCCTAACGATTAATGCCCCAAGCTCTTGCTTAAGACTGACACATGTCGTAAGACTTTCCAAAATATAAAACACCATATGACTGAATCATCAATGATTATTATTATCAAAATTTATAATAATCCAAAAACATCAAAATGATGTCTCAAACAAAACAAAAATAAGTAGAGCAAACATATATACTGACTCCCATTAACCAAGAATATCAAATGACTCAACCAATCCCATGCTAGCAACATGCCCTTTAAAAGCACCAAGGTGGAGTCCTCTTAGTTAAAGGATCAGCAACCATACATTCAGTCATAATATGCTCTACTTCAATGTCACCTTTCTTTATCAACTCTTTTAAGGTTAAGGTATTTGATTTCCATATGCTTTGACCTTGTGATACTTTTATTATTCTTAGCGAATAATACTGCAGCAATATTATTACAATATATTCTAATTGGTCTTGATACAGAACTGACAATGGTCATCTCAGACAATGAGATTGTGTAAGCTATACACCCTGTGTAGCTGCTCCATAACATGCTACAAACTCAGCCTGCATAGTGGATGAAGCTAACAGCGTCTGTTTGACACTTTTCCAAGAAATAGCACCACCAGCCAATGTGAAAACATAACCAGATGTGGATCTTTTATCATCTTTACAGCCAGCAAAGTCAGAATCTGTGTATCCCACAAGTTTAAGGCTTTTCAACCTTCTTATATGTTAACATATAGCCTTGTGTCCCTTTCAAATATCTCAAAACTTTCTTTACAGCAACCCAATGGTCCCATTCAGGATTAGATAAATATCTACCCAAGAGACCTACTGCAAAGGCAATATCTGGTCTAGTACAAACCTGAGCATACATCAGGCTCCCTACTGCACTAGAATAAGGAATATTCTTCATTGACTCTCTCTCAACATGATTTTTAGGACACTTGTTCCAAACTCAATTTGTCACCTTTATAGATTGGTACAGTTCCAGATTACTGTTATGCATATTAAATCTTTTTAATATGCGATCAATGTATGCTCTTTGAGAGAGACCCAATAAGTTTCGAGACCTATCTCTTTGGATTTCAATACCTAGAACAAATGATGCATCTCCAAGGTCTTTCATGTCAAATTGTCTAGACAATAGCTGCTTAACCTCATGCAGCATGCCTAAATCATTACTTGCAAGCAAAATATCATCCACATAAAGAATGAGAAAGATATATTTGCTTCCCACTTACCTTGAGATATATGCACCTGTCCACTTTGTTTTCAACGAATCCAAAGGATATAATTATCTCATCAAATTTCAAGTACCATTGTCTGGATGCTTGTTTGAGCCCATATATAGACCTTTTAAGTCTACAAACCAGACGATCATTGTTATCATCTACAAATCCTTCAGGTTGCACCATATAAACCTCTTCAATAAGGTCTCCATTGAGAAAGGCGGTTTTAACATCCATTTGATGTAACTCTAAATCATAATGAGTTACAAGTGCCATAAGTACTCTAAATGCATCCTTAGAGGACTACAGGAGAGAAAGTCTCATTAAAATCGATCCCTTATCTCTGAGTATAACCTTTGGCAACTAGTCTGGCTTTAAACCTCTCAACTTTTCCTTTGGAGTCCTTTTTGGTTTTATAAACCCATTTACATCCAATAAGGTTTGCAACCTTCAGGCAACTCAACAAGCTCCCAAACACCATTATGCTTCATAGATTGCATCTCATCTCTCATTGCATCCCACCATATGTCAGATTAGGACCAGAGACAGCTTCTGTAAAAGTAATTGGATCAATAACATGACCAATATCATAATCATGTTCTCCTAAATACACCACAAAATCTGATGAGATAGCAGGTCTCCTCTCCCTAATAGATCTCCTTAGTGGAACTCTGTTCAACTGTATCTTGTGGTTGAGGAATCTCAGTAACAATAGGAGGTTCTTGTCCCTCTATAGGAACAACCACAGGCTCAAGCTCCACCATACTTTTATCTATAGGGTTGAGGAACATAAATTGCTGTAACCTGTATATTCTCATTCGTGGTATTAGAGTCACTTTTATCAGCCACATCATATTCCAAAAACTTTGCTGTTTGTGATTCTACAATTCTAGCACCTCCATCTTGACAATAAAATTTATAACCTTTGGAATGCTCAGAATAGCCAATAAAATAACAACGAGTAGATTTAGGATGCATCTTACTTGCACAAGGATCATAAAGACGTACCTCTGAAGGACATTCCCATACTCGAAAATGATTGAGACTAGCTTGCGTCCAAGTCCACAACTCAAAAGGAGTTTTAGCAACAGACTTACTGGGTACTCTATTGAGGATATATAAAGCTGTTTTAATAGCTTCACCCCAAAGATAGTTAGGAATATTGGCCCTACTTTGCATGCTTCTCATCATATCTTTAAGTGTCCGATTTCGCCTTTCAGCAACTCCATTTTGTTCAGGACTACCTGGCATGGTAAATTGAGCAATAATGCCACAGTCTTCCAAGTATTTGGCAAACGGACCTTTTACTTGTCCTGCAACTCCATGTTTGCCATAATACTCACCTCCTCGATCAGATCTTACAATCTTAATGGTTTTTCCCAACTGTTTCTCAACTTCAGTCTTGAAAATCTTAAATTTATCAAGAGTTTCAGACTTTTCCTTAATCAAGAACATATAACCATATCGGGAAAAATCATCAATGAATGTAATAAAATACTTATTATTACATATAGTGGGTGAGTAGGGACCACTTATATCTGTATGAATAATCTGTAAAAGATCACTACTGCGAACTGACCCTTTTTTCTTAATCTTGGTCATTTTTCCCCTACAACAGTCTACACATGTTTCTAGGTCATCAAAGTCAAGAGTAGGAAGGATGTTATCTTTTATCAACCTTTCTACTCTTTCCCTAGAAATGTGGCCCAATCTTTTATGCCACTAACATGGAAGACTTTTCCTTAATTAGGGGTCTTTTGGTAACAATTTGTTCAACATTACATGCAGTGTAATAAATTTCATTTGGAGTTAAACACAATCTATATAAACCATATGATAAAACACAATGGCCAACAACATTTGAATTAAAAGTTAAGGAAATATTCCCATTTTTAATATCAAAAGTGTAGCCTTCTTTGTCCAAAATTGAAACTGAAACTAAATTCCGTCTGAAAGACGGTACATAGAATGTGTTTCTTAAAATAAGTTTAAAACCAGAATCTAGATTTAAACAAACTACTCCTATGAATTCTACGTCCACCTCCATGTTGTTGCCAACCAAAAGTTTACTCTCATCTTTATTTGGCTTCCTCGTGCTTATGAATCCCTACATAGTGAGTGCAACATGATTAGTTGCTCCACAATCAAGCCACCAAGATCCAAATGGGGCAATAGCTAAATTGGATTCATATAAAACAAGAGCCAAAGAGTTACCTTTATTTTCACGTTTCTCTAACCAAACTTTGTATTTGAGACAGTTCGCTTTAAAATGACCTTTCTTCTTACAAAAGTGGCACCTATCTTTCTTAAAAGCATGTTTATTGACACCCACAGCATTTGACTGACCAGAGTTATTGTTCGGAACATTCATAAGAGTCGAAAATTTAGATTTCTTACCCTTTATCCTTCTTGTTAGGCTTGGACACAATGAGAGCAGCTTGTTGTTTCTCATTCTTCAATTTCTCTTCTTCAGCAACACACTTTGTAATCAAGTCATTGATACCCCATGCCTCATCCTGAGAATTGTACGTGGTTAAGAGTAAACCAAAATCTGCAGGGAGGGTATTTAATGCTTGATGCACAATACATGCGTCAGGAAGAGAAATATTGAGGCCCTCCAGTTTAGTCTAATAGTGGACCATTATAATGATGTATTCTCTGATGCCACCAACTCCATCATACCTCATGGAATAAAGCTCTCTCAATAATGTTCCTATTTCTGCATTTGATGAGACTTTGTACCTTTGGGACACTACGGTCAATAACTCCTTAGCCACATCAGTGCTAGGAAGACCACTTAACAAATGTTCAGGAATTGACCTCTTCATTGTGAGATAACACATGCGATTTGATCTCCACCAGGCTGTATGTGCTTGTTTTTGTGCATCAATACTGGCATCAGTAAGTTCTACCGGCTTTGATGTGGTCATAGCCAAATCCACATCTGCCATCTCAATGGCAAATTTCACATCTTGCTTTCACTTCTTAAAGTTTGAACCAATCAAAACTTCAATAGTGACCATGTTATTGTTGACAGAAAAAGTGACTGAATAGATCAAATACAATGCATTATATTAGCAAACCACAGGGTAATATTGATAAAAGCCAACAAAAATCACAATTGAGAATTTAGATACATCATTATGAAACACCTTTGGGCAGAATACATAACATGCAATTCTAAATTCTCCACATTAAACAATCTGAGAATATATTCTTATCTTCATAAATCTACCACCTTTGGGTGAATAGACCACTCAGACAGGTCACTTCCTAATCATATGTCTCATGTGTCATCTCTAAATCTCATACAAAATTAACACCTTTGGGCAGAAAAATTTTGTACTTAATCAGAGACATCCCTCACCATTAAAGTTTAAAATTTTATAAATTAAATGAACAGACCACTTTGGCGGCAACAGTTCAATCAATTCATAAAATTCTCTTTAATGCCGGGATATACTGTATATTACCCTTAAAATTAACTTTAGTGTGTGATTTAACTTTATAGACATGGGGTCATGAATGTCTTCAATCACACTCTTATGTAACATATCCGTATGAAATATACAAAATATTTCTTAATAATGTTACTAAATAAATAAGCTAAAGCATTGTGATCTAACTTTATGAGAGAGATATTCTCTCCAATGTGACATCCAAAAAAAAATGCTAAATGCATGAAAATTAAACTTTATGAGATATTAAAATATCATTATCTCTAATGTCACACTAATATAAAATTTCATGTTTATTACATGAAATAATCTTTATTATGGCTTTATACAACCTTATGAGATTAACATCATAATTTAGGATTTTAAACAAATTATTACACAACCTAAATTATAATCCAAAAAATTAATCTCCTTAATCACATATATTGTCTCGGTCATATAATGAATAAACCATATTTTCTTTTGTCTAAAAGAATAAACCAAACCCGAGACATTCATAGATTTATTGATTCAACAAAAAAGAAGATTTTCCAACTCTGCAAAACTTCATGCAGAAGAGAAAGCAAATTCCCATGGCATAAATTTAATCAATAAATAATTTGCACAAAGTTAATGTCAAATCACCAAAGCCGAAGTTGACGGGATTCAAAAAAACAAAAACAAGGCACAACGTAAAGCTGTCCAAACCAGGAAACAATTCAATTCGGCATAGGTTTAGCATATTCGTGTTTCCCAAATCTTGCAATTAAAAAATTGCACTAATTAAAGCTTTACAGCCAAAACCGAAGCTGACTTGGATTTATGCACAAAAACCGACGCACAACTTGAAACTTGGGCATACGACTTTCGGTCGGAAATTGATCTCGGCACGATTATCAATGAAAATGGCCATATTAGTTTGAAGTGCTGTGTATACCGTACAAGAGAAACAAAAGTAGAATCTTTATTAATGATTTAGAGGCCCGGTCAACACAACACAGCAATCAACATGGACATAATTTTCATGGCAATTAAGATCAATAAACACATAATTTATTTGTACAATAGAATTTATCCAACCTCAGCCCTCCAGCCGACAACCAACCAAAGTCACTATCGGGCTTTACTTCAATTGACGGTAATACTAATTTTCTTTATATTACCGATATTAATTCCTAAAACTAATATCGATAGTCCACATATATAATCCAATCAAGATTATTCATAAAATAAGATTCTAAGATCATGTATATATGCTTTGATACCAATTGTTAGAATAAAAATTATTCTACACCCAAGATCATACATGAATACTTAGAATACTAATTTAAAGAAAATTAGATAGAACCTGATTTTTGATCCAAAGCCATGCCGAATGGAAGCAAGAACACGATCACCGATCAAGTGCACCAGATTCTTCTCTCCGGATCTTATGACTAAGTCTCTTAGATGGTAGAGAGAGAAAAACTTAATTTAGTCGTTATTATCAGATCCTTAGAGAGGGGACCTAGCACTCCTTATATATTAGACACATTAGGGTCTCCATCTAACAATTCCTAATGGGCCTAATAGGTCTACACAATTAATCCACATCTTATTATATTAGAATAATAGGCCCAATAATTAAACCAAAATAAATGGCCCACTTTATGTCTCATATTTGACCATATTATCTTAACTATTAATCACAATTAATATAAGCCCATAATTAGATTAGAAATCTAACAGACAAGGTAGTCCATAATTGTTTAATCTCCTCCATCGTGCATTTTGCATTAACAAAATCAAATTGAAAAGGCAAAGATAGACGAGGATGCTGAATTTTCAAGGAAATATGTTGATCAGAATTTGCAATCAAAGAGCATGAAAACAAGTAATTTAAAAAAAAAAAAACAAAGGTCACTCGACTCATTAGCTATTGCATTATCAAACCTCAACTTCAGCTTAATGGCTTCCATGTTCACCATAGAAATTTTAGGCTCACAAATAACAACCAAATGAATTTTATTCGTACGAATTATGTGCAATAATCTTCTTATATTAGGAGATTTATTAACCCCACGAATATTCCAAAATAGAGCACTAATATTCAGAGAGAACCTGGAAAGAGTTAGTGAAAGATTTTGAAAAATACCTCAGCTAGCGATCTGAAGTAAACTTTGCTCTTATTCCTTTTTGTTGAGCCTGTGTAACGCCATTTTCCAGCGGTTCAGCACCTTCCTCATTCAACGCTGCCAAATCAGAGTTCTCAAGTTCCCTTATATGCTCCATTTGCATACAACGAGGAGACAAGTTGCCTACAATTTCTGGAAGACAATCCCTTTCCATCTCAATAACCTTCGCACTAGCCTGACTCATGGTTCCAACACTTCCCATCTTATCCTCGTTACGGCCCTCCAACTGCATTGCCCTTTCCATGACAAAAGCATCCTCACCACCCTCCTGTATTAGAACCTCCTCCCGTTCATTTCTATCTTTTTCGGCCAGACCTTCAGTCACCAATTCTTCATTCATGTTCTGCATGTGATCATCATTTGATTGACCAACATATTCCATGATTTCTAAAGCCAAACCCTAATACCTATCTTGCATTGGAACTTCCTGTCTGTAAATAATCTTCTTCTCTGCAAAATGAGTTAATTCCAAATTTGGGTTGATTTTGAAAATTTGTCTACAATTAGGATGGTTTTGAGGGGTGATTCTGATTTTGTGAACATCGCATTTTGGAAATGCGTTATTGGAGTTTTGTCTGACAATTTGGTAAAACAAAAACGGAACAAAAACGGAAGTCAAGGTTAACGAAACGGAAAATCAGATTACCGAACTGACAACGCATTTTGGAAATGCGCTGTCAATTGACAACGCATTTCCGAAATGCGTTGTCTGTGCATTTCTTTCCTTTTGCGCTGTTTTTTATTTTTCCAGCTATTGACAACGCATTTTGGAAATGCGTTGTCAATTGACAGCGCATTTCCAAAATGCGTTGTCCGTTCATTTCTTCTTTGGCCGTTCTTTCATTTCATTTTCTTTTTTTCATTCACAAATCCTACTCCATGAAGAAATGATCGACCTAAAATGTATTCCTTTCTTAATTAAAAAGCCTTATCATCTTTTTTTTTAATTTACATTTTGCCAAATTGTTGAAGGAGTGTTGAAAATTTTAATTTTATTCTTATTTTACTCATTGTAAATTATAGGACTTAAACAAAATTATAATTTTTTGTACCATGATAATTTATAATTAGTTATTTTTTTAACATTTATGTCTATTTTGTATTTTTTAACATATATTTTTTATATTTAGGATTCAAAATTGTACACTTAAAGTGATGAATTTGAATATATCATTATAGGGATTAAAATATAAAATTAAGAATTATGTTATATTCAATCTTAAGGTTTAGGATCTGTTAGAATATTAAGTTTTATATACATTGAGTTTAGCGTAAATAAGGTTTTGACAACGCATTTTGGAAATGCATTGTCAATTGACAAAGCGTTTCCAAAATGCGTTTTCCGTTCATTTCTTTTTTTTTTTTTGGGTTCTTTGATTTCTTTTCTTTTTTTCATTCAAAGGGATCCTTTTCTCTCCATCTAAAACTCCCTGAAGAAATGATCTACCAAAAATGCATTTCCAAAATGCGTTTTCCGTTTATTTCTATTTTTTTTTTTGGTTCTTTGATTTCTTTTTTTTTTTCATTCAAAGGGATCCTTTTCTCTCCATCTAAAACTCCCTGAAGAAATGATCTACCAAAAATGCGTTTCGAAAATGCGTTTTCCATTCATTTTTTTTTCTGGTTCTTCGATTTCTTTTTTTTTTTTCATTCAAAGGGATCATTTTCTCTCCATCTAAAACTCCAGGAAGAAATGATCTACCAAAAATATTAATTTGTATTCCTTTCTTAATTAAAAAGCCTTATCATCCTTTTCTTATAATTTACATTTTTTGCCAGATTGTTGAAAAAGTATTGAAAATTTTAATTTTGCTCTTATTTTACTTATTGTAAATTATAGGACTTAATCAAAATTTAAATTTTTTATACCATGATAACTTATAATTAGTTATTTTTTTAACGTTTATGTCTATTTTTTATTTTTTAAGGTATATTTTTTGCATTTAGGATTTAAAATTTTACACTTAAAGTGATGAATTTGGATATATCATTATAGGGATTAAAATATAGGATTAAGAATTATGTTATATTCGATCTTAAGGTTTAGGATATGTTAGAATATTATTATATACGTTGAGTTTAGCGTAAATAAATTTACGAATGAATAATGGTAAAGTATAAAAATTAGATATAACGAGGAATATAATACAAAAATCGAGATCTAGTGCGGTGCTCCCAATGTGCCATGAGTCCCACAACCTGGAGGCCTACGAATTCTACGAGTTCTACGCGGTGCATCTACAGGTATCTGTCGGGATTCTGATTCTTGTATAATGTCCTCAGCTTGTGAACTAAAACCTCCAAAGGGCACTGGTGAGGTCGAAATACCTGTAGTAGAAACTCGTGGCATGTATGACTCACTAAATGAAGCGAAAGGGAAAGTGGCCGAATCTTGAGTCGGCACATAATAAGGCGGGGTAAAAGGGCACGACGTGCTAGGTGGCTGTGACGAGCCTTCACCGTGATAATATGACTGAGATGCACCATATGGAGTCGCTTGGGATGGACCTTCATCATGGTACGACTGAGATACATCATAAGGAGTCGCCTGGGATGGACCTTCACCAGTCGGCCAAGATGAACCTTCAGTCGGATCCATAAGTCGAACACAGGCGACGGCGTCCTCCACCATGCTGGCTTCCTCGAACATTCCGGGGAGTCCTTTGAATTCGACGAGCATCTACATGACCCTCAGCAACGTGGACAGGCAACGGTGGAGGACGATGTGAAAGGCGACTTAATTCTCCAGCCCCACGAAGTGCGTCATATGTCATATTCCGCATGATGCCCCAAACCTCAGCAGCTGCAGGCTCAGCATCTGGCAAGCTATCGACGGACAGGTAATGCATGCGTAATACCATGTCAGACTGCAAAAAAAAAAAAATGAAGAGTTATATGCAATGTTTTTTAAGAAAATGTTTTTGTAGGCATAGAATAAAGAAAATATTCTTGAATAACTTACCATATAATTCTCTCTTGAACCGTCACCTTGATAACCCTCAGGTTGAGCAGGTCGGCGACTAGGATTAGAGACGTATAATACTGTCCTCTCTCGATACCAGCGTAAGTACTCATGAGATGGATATCTAGTATCCACTGCTGGACTGCCTGTAAATACAGTGTTATGGCGTCCCATCCATGAATTGATAAACTGTCGGTGTGTGATAGTCCAATCATTATTACTTCGACCTCGTCGGTCTATTAAGTGCAACTGAGGCTGCATATCCATAAGCATCGACATGGGTATAGTCTGCTCCAACCCAAACTGTCGTGAAACCCTATGTGGTAAGTGAGCCTCCACAAACTCCCAACAAATCAAATATGTTACTGACTGCCATATGCTACGACCGGCAGTGCAGTAATCTGGAAGCGTCGAAAGCACATTAGAGTATGGTTGCCAAACGAGCTGCAAACGGTGCAATGAGAACTAAGTAATGACAATTTTATGAAATATTTGAATCAAAGATACATTAAAAATTTTAAAATAAAATTTTATACCTCCTCTGGTCGCAAGCTGTCAAGCTGATCACGAAACACCGATAATACATGCGTAGAAACCCTATGAACATCAAACTGGACATCCCACCTAAAAAAATTTACTAAAACTAAGATAAAGTTATAAAAATATTTAAAGTGATCATGATAGACGAAATATAAATTTTCTTACCTGGATCCATAAGGTCCACGATGATCTGTGGAAGGCAATAGACGATCTGGCCGGATAGTGGGTAGTCGCTCCCATGCCCACAACTGCAATAGCACCAGTGCGCCAGTAATCTCCTGCGCCATATATGATGTGGCATCACACATGCAGCGGTATAATGTAGCTAGAACGGCTGAACCCCAACTATATCGTCTAGCAGACTCTAAATCTCCAAGAAATGGTAGTAATCGTAACTGTACTAATGCACCTGATTTGTCAGATAATAAGTGTCCACCTAATAGGTACATGATGTAAATACGGGCGCGTCGTCTGCAATCTTCCTCAGAAGCATCATCTGGCAAGTGTCTCTTAAGTGCAGTCTCTAAGCACCGGATTCTCAGTCTAACTCCTACAATGTCTGATGCATCTGGAGTAAAACCCAATAACTCCTGACACAAATAAGTCCATTTACCAATAGAGCGTGGATCATCTATCCCAATTATTGGCTCACCATCAACGGGTAGACCCCAAAGGACCTCAACATCCTGCAATGTGATAGTCGCCTCTCCAACAGGCAAGTGAAAAGTGTGGGTCTCTGGTCGCCAACGCTCAACTAAAGCGGTCACCAGTGCATGGTCAATCCTAATATTTCCGCACAATAGTACACCTTCAAATCCAGCTAGACGAATATAATGCATGACACGATCTGGGACAGGCAAGTGATGCCACAATCGACCGTCACATCGTCTACAAAGTAACTGTTTATCTTCAATCGTTCCATCAAATATGGCACGTGCACGATGCTGGGTCTCAGGCTGTATGATCTCATGAATGTATGGTCCCGGATGTGGATAATGTGACTCCATTAGAAACTCAATAATCTACAAAGAAACTAAATATTAAAATTTCAGATATATGTATATGATACCAAAATAAATAGCATTGAAATATTATTGTCCACATTCGAAAGTTAGAAAAAAAAAATTCAAAGTAAAATTCGTAAACACTTTATGAATATTATAATGCAATATGAACAACAAAACAGAATTTATAAAAAAAATCACAATTCGTTACACATAGAATGTAAATTACATTGAAAATAATACTAATTTATATGTGGACAATTTCTCCTATTATGGCCGGGCTGGTGACATTGCCTACATCTACGTGGCTCATCAGGTTGTCGTTGGTCCATCTCATTCCGAATGCGGCTTGCTCGAACACGTCCTGGACGACGATCTACGAACTGGCTATCATCAGCTTGTATCTCCCAATTTGGCTCTATCCAATAATCAGGGTGAGGCAACGGATAGAAATTACTTGAATATTGTGTAATATGTGTATTTCGTGTATACACAGGGTCAAAAAGCATATAAGGATCTGCATTTCTCTGTCTACAAACAGCCATGGCATGTGAACACGGCAATTTGAACATTTGCCATTTACCACATGTGCATTTCTTATCGTGATAATTAACTGTGTGCAGGTTTCCACCTCTGTTATGCAATCCGCGGCGAGTTATAACCTCATACACACCATTCGAAACATCAAATTCTCGAACTCTATGTCCTTGTCCCTTTTGATCTGCCTTTATATATTTTTTCCAAATTCTCGGTGGGAATGGATATTGATAATGTGCTGCTTGTTCCCTGTTCTCATTAAAGAGTTTCACTGTTCGTCGAAATGTCAAATCAATACATGCTTTGATGGGCATTTGTCTTATCCCCCGCAAGATATTGTTGTAACTTTCAGAGATATTCGTAGTAGTAATGCCCCAGCGATGACCGCCATCGTGTACAAGAGACCACTTCTTTACACCGATCTGTTTGAGATATTCCCAAGCTTCTCGATCATGACGTTTTAATAATCTCTTGCTTTCATTCCACTTGCGCATCTGTCTGGCATATCCAAGTGACCATACCAAATTTTTTAATTTTGTTCCTCTAAATCTGGTCATTAAATTACTACGAACATGCCGAAGACAAAACCTGTGGTACGTGAATGGTTCACGCAGGTATTCTGCATTTTCCATGGCATTAATTATCCCACCGTGTCTATCAGAGATAATGCAAATTGGCTTTCGACCCTGCACAACGTACTGATAGAATTGTTGCAAAAACCAGCCCCAACTCGCATTTGTCTCCTCATCGACAATTGCATACGCTAGAGGTAAAATGCGATTGTCTGCATTCATCGTCACTGCCACAAGCAACTTTCCTTTGTATTCACCCCGCAAGTGGGTACCATCAATGCACACAACAGGCCTGCACGTAGAGAAAGCATCAATTACTGGACCAAAAGTCCAAAATATATACCTAAAAACTTTGGCATTCTGAGCACTGCATGGATGATGGAGAAACTTCACTACAGTACTGGGATTAGATTGAATCAAGGCACTGATATATTTAGGTAACACCGCAAAATTTGAATCCCAGTCACCATAAACCATCTGGATAGCCTTCCTACGACCGTACCAACCCTTCTTGTAGGATATGTTAACGTGTAGGAGCTCCTTGATATCATCCATTATGTTCTTTACCTTGTACGCAGGATCAATCTCAATTGAGTGCATTATCTGATGCGCAATCACTGCAGATGTTAAACTTCGATTATTGTTGCCCTGCGATGAGCCAAGACATATATGATTGTTCACCCATTTAGTAATTTCCCACATTCCGTGTGATTTCTTGCAAAGTGCTCGAATACACCAGTCACAATTGTTGTAATTTGGTGCAGCCGATGTAGCAGGAGTATCAAGAGCAAATTTACATTTAGCCGCCCACGTCCTCTTCTTACTTTCTACTACTCTGAACTCCCTATTATGTCGTATTGACCACAATCTTATTGCTTCTGTTAGCTGTTCCTTACTTTGAAAAAGCATACGTAAGCGGATGTCAGGATTTTCCTCACAATACATGTACATCTGCTCCGTATCTTCTTTATCAGTTGGATCGTAATCAGATTGAATGCCAAGATCATCAAAAAATGACAATCCAGTCGGAACATACTCTCGCGGAGGCACCTCTGGTGGGACAACATTTTGCCGCATTTCAGTTGAAATTTCATGTTCATTTTGGTAATTTTGGCTTTGAATCTCGCCAAAATTTTGTGGATCATATTGGTGCATATGGTCGCCAACATCAGTTTCCAAGTTATTATCAGATTCGGGAGATAACACATTATCTGATTCGGCATCATCATTGTCATCATCCGATGATGAACTATCGGATCGTACCAATCTTCCCTCAGACTGCACCAGTCTTTCTATAGGATTATCGCATCGAGGGCTATTATAACTAGTGCTAGGGATAGAACTGATGCCATGTACTGGCGTTTCCCCAATTCCACTGTGAGGATGCATGCCGGATGTACCGCATTGTTCCTCTAAATGATGACCCTGTTGCTCAAAACTCTGTACAGGTGTGTATGTATTTGCCATGCTAGTTGACACCATTGAACTGTTATACTGGGAAGGATACGGAATCTGGGACGGGTTCTGTGGATACAGAAATGGATTTAGCAAAGACATCATCGGACCAGTATCGTTGATCCACCAGTCAGTTCGTGCGGAAGGTGCTTCAACAATTTCCTCTGTTTGAATATAAAATTCAGCAGCATAGCCCTCAATAGCATCGTTCAAGTTATAAATTATCTCCAATGTATCGTCATCTATTATCGGAAATTCACTAAACATCGAGGGACCACATGGACATTTCAAAATAATATTCAATTTGAAGCGACTTCTTTCCAATCTCATGTAATGATATATCTTTTCCAACAGCTGATCGTAACTAATTCTATGGTTGAGTACGAACCCGACGTTACAACGTCGTGGCTCGTAATGCAATCCCCCTTCGTATCGTATTTCACCTCCCCAGTATAGCATAACTCCAAAAGGTAAAACCATCTTCCTGTTTATAATGTGATGAAGAAATTACATAATTTTTACTTACTTATTTTGCAATAATTTTTAACTTTAAGGAATTTTAATAATTATCTAATATATATATCTATATA
Organism: Mitragyna speciosa; assembly: GCA_024721245.1. NCBI lineage: Eukaryota > Viridiplantae > Streptophyta > Magnoliopsida > Gentianales > Rubiaceae > Mitragyna > Mitragyna speciosa. Next base: position 1,022,663 of record CM045565.1, read on the forward strand.
TATATAAAAGCATGAATGACCTTAAGTGATTTAACATCTAACATTTAATGTATTTCCTAAAATACCCTTACCTTTTAAGTTGTAGTCACATTATAAAAGGATTTTAACAAGGAATATAGATTAATCAAATTCTAATCATATAATTTCAAAAAAAAATATACATATTTTAACAAGGAATATAATTCTAATCAAATTCTAATCATATAGATTAAATATAATTTTAATTTTAGTTAAAAAATATTCTTAGGCACTATAGAATAAATAAATTAAATTATCCACTTAAAACAACCAATTTACATATTATTAATACCAGATGCAATGTTACCATATTTTAAAGCATCACAAAAGTATATAGTTTAGTGCCAAAAAAAGATGAAAAATAGTATATTTAACTCACCTACATAAACTTGAAAATAATTACACGGAATTAATTAATCAAAGCTTTGAAATTTTAAATATCATTAAAACTTAAATTTAAAAGATATAGTAATTAGCTTATTACAGTAAATTTAAATCATAAAGATATAAAGAAAATTGCTTTGTCATGTATTGATTAGCAAAAATTTACCTACAATATTTAATTTATAAAAAAATCTTGTAAAAGAATTATAAATGGCAATTCCATTTTTTAAATTATAATTTAAAATACAAATAATTTTAAAAAAATCTTTGTACTTTGAATTCATTTAGCACTATTACTTCGTTTCTATTTTTTATTATTATTTTGTTAACTAAATTTAAAAACAAAAGTTTTAACAAATTAAATCTTATACGAAAAATTACTACTATTACACTAATTTTTAAAATTAGTAAAGTATTATATATCATGGACCAAGAGGTAAGAAAGTTTTGTCAATTAATCTTGATTGAAGGAATTTGAACAATGCCCATATTGAAGGTAGGAGACGTCGCCAGAATGGATGGATTTTGAATATTGAGGAATTATTTGATAACAATATTATTTTTCCAAGAAAGTATTTATTTTTCTATTTTGTAATCATATCTAGGTATTAATATAAAAAGTAATCTTATAAACCTAAACAGGAAATGTCAAATATAAATTTTACTAAAACTTATTCTAGGAAATTACTTGAAAATCTAAAAATTACAAATAAATTAACAAAGCCAAGCTTTCAAGAGACTTAGAGTTAAGTTCTAAGAAACTACTCCCAATATAAAGAGTTAAATTTTTTTATATGAATTAATTATAAAGGTTGTATGATTTCTTTAATCATTAAATTTTTGCATTAAACCATTTATGATGTTTTTTCTTAATACAACCCAAGATTTTGAGCATATCATTTTGAATTCAAATCAATGTTTTTAACAAATCAATCAAGATAGTTGGATAAATATTTATGATCTTATATTGTGATAATATATACAAAGTAATTAACCAATTATGAAAGGATTTTATGTATTTGGTTAAGGAGTGTATTAGGATATCAATTACATGAGTTCTCAAGCATTATTTATTCGAAAAGTTAAATTAATTCATATAAAAAATTCTAAATCTAAGGATGCCATAAACATGAGTGTGTGCATTATAAATAAAAAATGTGTGGTTTAAATTTCTATATAACACAAAATTGAGGCATATCATATTTTTTGGACTTCTGTAATAGGCAAAAATAAAACCAATTTGATTGAAAGTGGAGGTGAAAAGCTCAATATATACAAATACATTAATTGTTATAGTAAATATAAAATATGAGAATATTTCAAGCATCACGAGGCTATAGTTATTAACAAATTTTTTTTTGAAAGAATAGTTATTAACAAATTTTAAAAGTCACTATTCTCATAATATATGATATTTCAATTAAAATTAAAAGTTATATATCCTTATTACAAGAATATGTGTTTGACAAATAACTCTTATTAATTCTAACAGTAATCTATTTGACTAATGTCCAAGAAAAATTTAAATATTCAATAATACTAATTTATGAAATAAGAATTTCGTAAAATCTACCTATAAATTGATTAAGACCATTAAAATGAGTCAAATTTAAAGAAATCACATACTAAATAGTACTTCGTCAAACATTCTCATTAAGAAAAGAAAGCACCTGTATCTTTTTGAAATATCATACCACCAAAAATTTTTTTGTGACAATATATATTTGAGCTCTATCATTAAGATAATATATTAAGGAAAGATCTTGACTATTAGCTTTTTAATATCCATGTAAAAATTCAACCCAAAATATATTAATTTCCAAGTGTGTGGTATATATAAAAATGTATTTTTATTATATAAATATATTTTTATTTCATATAGAAAAGACTAAATATTTTGTATAATTCTATTTTATTATGAATTTATCTCATACACAAAAAAAGCATGTTCTTTAGCCATTTTCTTCCAATGTAATATTATAAATTCAAAAATAATAATCACATTAATGTACACCCTCTTAAATACAATGAAACCTAGTCAACGCGATTATTAGGAAAAAAAAATTAAAAGCTCCATGTTTGAATATTATTGTAATGCCTAATAAATTTCACATAAATATTATTGCACTATCAATTTCAGGTTATTTTCCCATAGATTATTTCCTATACATAGATTATTTCTTATATATCAAATTAAAAAGAATTCAAGAAATTAGATTACTAGGAAAATTTAAATATAGTATATATATTTTCTCTTTATAGTTTATTTAAGTTAGGGGGGTTTAATTGAATTATTTAGTTGCTAGAAATCAGATTATGTATATGGCACCACTACCAATATTAATTATTAAAAATGAGATCATATATTATACTAAGTCTAAAAAGGGCAACATATATGGATCCCATATCTGTAAAGTGAAAATTGGTGAAAATAAATGAACGACAAATTGAATTAGTCAAAATGTTGTTACACAGTTTTTTTTCTTTGACATTATTTGCTATTTGTCACTAAGTAATTGTTCTTTGAATTTATTAATTACATTATATTTTTTTCTTTACATTTAAATAGAATCTAGAGAAAATTTTAGATTATATGTTTCTAATAATGTAAATTTAATATTTTGACTGAGAAAACTTGAACAAGAACTTGTTGTTTTTCCTTCACATATTTTGTATAGGTTTAATTTTGTTTCTTATTTCTCTTCAGATTCCTAAGGCAACAACGACAACCACACAAATTAAACAATTAGGCAGAATGTTTATTTATGTTTCAAATTTGACAAGTTGATTTCCATTGGTCCAAGCACTTGTTAGTCTGCCACTTATCTACCATTTCTATTCATTTATCCTACCTAACGCAATAGACATAGTGAATACATAGATTTAAGCATGCCAAATCACTAGTAAAACCAAATAATCTACATGCACAAAGTAAATAATTTACAAATAATTTAAAGTAAATAATTTACATTAATAACTAAATTAAAGTTAAGATATCTGACCTAGATATTTAGAGGATTTGAGAAATGTTATCCAAAATGGGAAGAATGGCCTTCAATACAATAGAATTGCCTTGCTGATGGGAAGAATGTCCGTCAACCACCAACTGAAATGGAGCTGCTCAGCGTGAAGACCAACTGAAATGGAAGCTAGGATTGCTTCGGTAATCTGTGTGAAGACCAACTGAAATGCAAGAGTCTGAAGAAGAGGATTGCTTCGGCTGAAGGAAAATGAAGACCGACTGAAATGGAAGTGTGAAGAATGTGGATTGCTTCGGTGTGAAGAGCACAATTGCTTCGGCTGAAGGACGACTAAAATGCTTTGCTTTACTGAAGACTTGTTTTGGCAGAATTGGAAGAACAATCGAAGGCTTGTTTCGGTAGAATAGGAGGAGGAAATGCTGCTTTGGTTATCAAAATGGGTGGCGTTTTAAAGCCAATTGACAGCGCAAGTGCGAAATGCGCTGTCTGAAGACAGCGCATTTCGCACTTGCGCTGTCAGCTCACGAGACCTGCAACCAGGGAATCACCCAGGGAATCACACAGCTTTGTAAAAGAAAACAAATTTCGGTCAGATTATTCTGACAACGCAATTCCAAATTGCGTTGAATCCAATTTCAGAACACCGGTTCAAAATCATCCCACTTGTAGACACATTTTCAAATTCAACCTAAACTTGGGATTAACTCTCTGCAAAATTATATGGCTGTTCAATCACCTATGTCCCCAGGTTCTTGACATCTACTTCTTGATTAACAGTATTATTCTTTTTCTTAGGAGTCCATCACTGTTGCTGCTCAACATGCATCAGTCTCTGATTATTCGGGCTCTCTCCATTCTGGACCTTTATATTTGGATTCTTCAGTCTACATTGATCTTCAGCATGCCCCATTTTCTTGTAGTGCGAACAATAGGATGGCAAATTCTCACAGCCAACTTTTTGCCAAAATCGAGTCTGTCCATGTCCAATTCATATTATGTTAGGAAGAGATTTCAGTAAGCCCAACTCTACACACACCCTTGTAATGTTGGGCCGTGTAAGATTATCTGTTGCAACATCAATCTTCAGAGGCTCTCCCACGGCCCAACATTACATATAGTAGATTTTTCATATAAAGGCAGTGGCAGATTCTAGAAATTAATCCACACGGGACCAATCAAGGATTCTGCATCAATACGAAAGTCCGAAGTCCAATATCCTCATCCCAAACCCTTGGAAACTCCAATCCCACTCAGCCAACGACTTTGAAAGTCTTCTTCCAAATCAAACTTAGTATGGATATGCCTGTTATCTGTGAGGCTCAGAGAAAAAGCCCCTTTCAATGCAATTGCTATAAAACCTTTTTGAAGAGCATCCATAGAAGGCTGACCCCTTGAAAATTTCCAACCAGTGCATATTTCAGAGAAGCAGCCAGAAGCCTTACTTTCTTATCTAAAAAGAAAATAGTTGGTTCACACTTGTAACTTGCTATTTCTTTCAATGGAATAAATTGAGACTTCTGTGCAACAACATCTGCGAAAGACCGATTCACTAACCATTGTGATTGTCCCCTAGGACCTGAAGTACCATCCATGACCGATGGAAGAGGTGATCGGTAGAAGAATCCGTCCAACCACCTCACCGGAATCCATTAAGGATTAAAATTCAAAAAAGCCAAAAACTCGGACATTCAGAGAGAGAAGAGAGATAATGTATATATAGATATATCACGTGGCAAGATCAATTATTTGCAGCAATATTTCTTTTTGTTCAATTTTTTGCTTACTTGAAAAGCACTAAGATTTTAGCGGACTAATCAATTGACAATAACATTTATTGAATGGATAAATTTTATACAAAGAGTTCTTAAAATGTGAGTGCAAGGTAACTGCAATCGCATGGTATAAGATGCCATTTTTTAGTATAAAGCACATTTGAATTTGGTGATTTCTGTTCAGATATGTAGGGGTGAAACTTGCAAATCTTCAATTTGGACTCAGAGTGAATAAAGTACAAAACTAATTGTTTGTAGTAGTTTCTAAAACATGAAGTAGAGATTATTAGAAAAGTGCCTATTCCACCAATGGATGCAAGGGATGAGTTGGTGTGGTACTATTCTAAAGAAGGAGTGTTTGAAGTAAAGTCTGCATATCACTTGGCAAGAAGCTTAAAGGGGATGGAAAATGGAAGTGAAGGCTCATCACCAACGATCAAGGGAAGAAGTTTTTGGAATAAGATCTGGCAATTAACCATCCCACCAAAAATGAAGGTATTTTCGTGGGGGGCATGTTTGAATATTCTACCCACTAGGTAGAACTTATCTGATAGAATTGGAAGTCAAGGAAAAAATTGTAGCTTATGTAATCATGGCCTAGAGACAGATAAGCACCTATTCTTTGAGTGTGAATTGGCACAGGAGGTCTGGAAAGCTTCAAGTGTTGGAAAACTAGTGAAAAGCATCAAAGCATCCAGCTTTAGAGAATGGTTTGCAAAAATACTAAGTGAAGAGGGGAAAGAAGTAGCTGAAACGGTTGCGGTAGTAATGTGGCTAATATGGAAGAATAGAAATGAATGGATTTTTGGAGGAAAAAGAAGGGAAGCAACCAGAATTGGTGATTCTGCCATTGCAATGTTACAGGAATTCAAAAATCATCATTACAAGGATAGAGGTCGAAAAACTACAGCAAACACAAGGACAGCTCCAGAAGAAGGAAAGTTAAAGTTAAATGTAGATGGAGCATTCACTGAAGATGGAGCAGGCATTGGAGTAGTTGTGAGAGATCATCATGGCCAAGTGGAAGCTCTAATGGCGGAAAGAATTGATGCAGCTATGAACGCTGAACAAGTTGAATGTATGGCTTTCTTGAAGGGCGTGGTCCCAAAAATCAATAAACAAAAGCCAGGTCTGTCTTTGATAGGAAATTTTATCCAAAGCTGCAGGGAAATGCTGCCAGATTTTAGTTTTGTTCAAATTCTGTTAATAGGAAGCAGAATGAACCTGCTCATTTACTTGCACACAAAGCACTAGCCCTAGAAGGAAGTCATGTATGGTTTGTCGATTTCCCAAAAGACATTTTGTATGCTGCCAATGCAAATCTTCAGTAATGCAATGAAATCTTAGTTTTTTGCTCCAAAAAAAAAAAAAAAAATTGTTTGCAGTAGTTTCTTTCTTTAAGAATTACTACTTGAGTGATGTAGCTTTCTTCAAGGTGTCTATGTCAGACGCCTTAAAGTATATGAATGTTATACGTACAAATATACCATGTTTATTGGGAGTTGTTGTGGTCAGAATATGCTTACGTGTTTTGAGTGTGCGTATCGTTGAAACTTGCATTAAATTTTGCTTTCAATTTAATGGGAAACACAATTGGAACTAATGTAATTTTGGCCCATGAGTTGCCTAAAATTAATAATAATTTTAAAATAAAAGAAATATCTTTCCCTCAACTTTTCCTTTCTACATCTTTCTCTTGAAATAACAAAAATCTCCATCCCTCAATTCTCTCTCTTTCTATATCTTTGTCTTTTTCTTTATCTGACCTTATCTTCCCTCTCTTCTTTTCATTTTCTTTGGTTTTTAAGAATAGCTCTCCAATAGTAAAATTTCGTTGCATACATTGAGAAACATGCATTTGTTTGATTATGTTTTTTAAAAACTTCAACTATATTTTTTAATTAATTTTTATCTTACAAACACATTTATCAAAAAGAATCTTTAAAACTGTTACAGTAATAATTTCTAAAAAATACTTCAGAAAACAACCATCTAGACAGACTCTTAAATTCAATCCATAGCAGGCTAATAATGTGAGCACTAAGCTGACGTTAGATTCAGAATTGATTGTTAAGTGCCTTTTTTTTTTTATCAACAATTCATATTATAATGTATATTGTCTCACACAAGTGGGATGAAACTCCTAATGACACGTTGGGCATAATTCCAGACTATTTTTGTCACACACAATTAGAGATGTGACTTTTTAATTTTATATCTACTCAATTACATCCTTCTTCCTCCTAAATGCCAAGGTCGGGGTTCGAACCCACGACCTTGGCAAGAGGAAGACCTTGAGGGCGTTCCCCTACCACTGGAGTAAGCTCAATGGCTATTGTTAATTGTCATGCCAGTGATTAGACAGCGGATTTTTATACGTACAACCACTCGATTGATTAAAAATGTCGAAAAAATAATGAGAAAATTGATGTATTTAATACATATAACAACTCATTCGATTGATTAGAAAGTTGGACAATTAACAACAAAATTTGGTGCAAGTCACCTCTTATTGAATCCTATTTATAGCTCCTGCAGTCATTACCATTAGTGTGGGAAATAAAATGAAATAAATAAAGGATTATGATTTTATACACTTTACATTTTGATTTATATACTCATTTAAATACGCATGCGTTATTAAACTTTGAGAGAGTGTTTGGTTTAGGAAAATAAAGGAAGGGAATGGGTATCAATATTAATGACACCCATTATTGATGTTTAGAAAACAACTATTGCTATCATTCAATAGGAATGAAAATGATTAATTAAGGTTTGTATGATTTCCACAAAATACTACCCTATCCAAGTCATTAACCTTTTTGAAAAGAATGATACTTATTCCATTACTAAACCAAACATGTTGGGGGGAATTATCAAAACCCATACTCATAATTGGGTTAATGATATTCATAGTAATAGCGATTGAAGAATTTGAACCAAACGCCTCCTAAGTTCTCCTATACAAAGTTTTTTTTTTTATCAATTACTATTGTATTACAATGTTTGTTACATCACACAAGTGGGGTGAGGCTCCCAATGGTGTGTTGGGTGAAGCGCTAGATTGTTTGTTATACACAATTAGAAGTATGGCTCTCCAAAATTTACCTATCCACCCTCCCTATAAATTCAAAAATTCCTAACTATTGTAGGTGGAATTTGATTACCAGACGTGCGGCAGGACCCTAATTACTGGGCTGTTAGCGTCGTGGCTCATATACAAAGATTGTAACCCCGAATTATACGAGAATTTCGGTCTAGAAATAAAAGTGTAGTGCATAAATCAAAATGTGCTATGTATAATCGTTTCTTTTAAATAAAATATCAAAATATCTCTTTTCCATGAATTTATCTTGGATCGATTCAATAAGAACACCGTTCCACTTTACGGCGCGGCCTTGCTAATGATATCAGACGCACGATTCTCTGGTAATTAAAGGAGTAACGAGTAACACAAATTTATAATGCAGGACAAAAGGAAGTTGTTTATGCTAACAGAAACAAAAAATTAAGTGACGGCCCAAATGAAAATAACATTGGAACATAAAAATTGTTGAGCAAGAAAATTCTATCCAATTGGTGGAAGAGGTGCAGAGAACTGAAAGCTTAGAACTTAATTGCTGCTCATTGACCCGAAGTCTAAGCAAAAGCCTTTTTAGCTTTGAACATACGCTGTTCTGGTACACCTACCAAGTGCAAGCAGAAAGCCCAAACGAGTTGGCAATTTCATCCACATAATATTAAAGTGCACATACTTCCACATCTTATCGGCAAATCAAGGCACAATGAGATTAAAGGGTTACAGAACTGTGGAAAAAAGCGGCAAATGAACCCTCTAAAAAATTTTTTTAAAAATACTGTCAGGTTTTCTCAAGAATGACAAATTCCATGGTGTATTATATTATTGATTGGCAGAACATGAGACATTCAGTTCATGTACCAGAGACTCTAGTAACTTGTCATTTAAACAAGAATTTTGTAAACCAAAAATGAATTAAATGCATTATTAAATTATATATTCTTTTAATAGCATCATAATGAATGTATAGAGATCGATTATATGTATTTCGTGAGGAACATATGAAAATACATCAAAGAAAACGGCAGATGAAGACGATCGCAGCGACAAAAACATGATAATTTTTAACAACTTAGTGTTACAAGTTCAATGACATTTATTTCTCCGGTCCCCTAAGGTATGTACGTTTTTCTTTTGATCTTTGGAAGAAGGGTTGTTGGGAGTAAAATTATTAATGTCCTGCGCACCATATAATGAGCCAAAAAAAGCAGACATGCGCCAACAACGGCCCCCCACGAGTTACCACTATTAATTCATTTTATTTTTCTTGCGCTGTTTCCCACCTGAATGGTATAAATCCTAATGCTTCTGAAGCCTTCGGAATTGCTCAAAATGAAATTTTTGCGACTTGCATTTTATCGTTGACGTTGACTTGAAAAAAGAACATCATTGGCTATATTTGATGGTCACGTTCACACAATCAAAATCGACCCTTTTTCCCCTCCTTATAGTTGGGTAGGAGCTGATTTGTATGTTAAAACAGACAAACTGATATCACTGTACGTAAATTTTGTACTAAATTATCATGGAGAGACTATAATGATGTAAATGAGTTAAGCATAATTGTTTAGAAAGATTTACAATCTCAATGAGACCACACTATGTCACACGGGCAAATTTGTACTAATAATTCATATGGAATATTTTCACGTACAAGGGTTAATTTAAACTTCAGTGTCACATGATATATTCTGGATCAACTTCTAATTAAAATCGTGAGTGATTTAACTTCATCTTAGAGAGGAATTTATGCAAGTTCAAGCATTTTACTTCAAGAGTCATCCAAACAATTTTGCTTTGCTTCACAGTGTGTACATTGATCAATTGAATGTCAGATAACTGGGGTCTCAATTATTCTCTTCCGAATTTGGTAAAATTCACATGCGTGTGTTGAAACTTTGAAGCAATGCACTCGTGTTGCCCCGACTGGTGGGATAGAGAAGAAAGCGCCATGCAGTCTACGCTGTTAGTGCTTCAAGCTGCTCTAAACCTGCAAAGAAAACAATTCTAAATCATGCATCAGAATTTCAGGTGTAATTCCAAGCCAACAACTAAACGAAACTTCTTATTGATTTCTAGGCGACAAAAAGCATAAAAAGGTTTTGACAAAATTGAGGTCTGAATAAACCGGTGAAAAAACCCACAAAAAACAAGCATTAAAGGAACAAAGCAGTAGTAGTTAAGATCACTACACAACTGCACAAGATTGTGACTCACGACAACTGTATTTCTTCATATATTGCCTGCCTAGACACTCTGTCAAGTTTCGGGCAGCGGTCCGCCAACCTTTGCTTTCATACTAACTAAATGATTTAAGTATGGGAATTCTCAATTATCAATAATTATGTACTAACGTGCTATGATTTTTCACTTTGGGAGCACTGAAAACCTTTTAATAAACAAATTAGGTGTACATTTAACATATAAAAATTTGAAATAATGACTTTTCAGAACCTTTTCTCATTTCTTTATGGAATCTTTCCGCATGCTTGAGAGATTCTCGTAACTCTACTTGCAAAGTGTTCACATTTTTTCACAAAAAATAATCTTAACTCGTATAAATAAACTTCGTTGAATTACAGATATTGTATCCAATTGACATAAGAAATGAAATTGAAGACATTATGTCCAAAATTATCTAATTTTTTATCATTAACACACAAAAATGATGAAACATACTAACGATTTACTTAAGTAACTCTCGTAAAACTTGTATTAATCAACAGCCATGATAAAGTGACGTTATTTGAGCAGTAAAGAATTGAAGAATGAAAGAAATTGCATGAAGCATAAGGATGCGCACGACTAAGTGGACATACAGCAAAGGTAGAAGGACATTCGCATGGCTAGAAATCGCTAAAATGACTTGGTCAGAAAGCATGTGGACATGGTGCAGAAATAATGCAGGTGTCCAAATAGCTAGAAAATGCTAAAATTAGTTGGTGAGAATGCATGCAGATAAGATGCGGATGCAAGATGCAGACGCCATCGGTACGCAAATGTGGACATTTGGATGATAGTTTTATTGTCTTACGACTAGTTTTTCTAACTTTATAATTGACCGTTAGAGAATGTTTTAAGCTAGACTTTCAATGTCGATATTAAGTCTTAAAGTATGAATTAGTTACAAGTAGTTAAGAGTGATTTTATGTGATTACTCTTCTTTTGTACTCTTGTAATTCATTGTAAAGTTGAAATACACAAGTGATATTATTGTGTGAATGAACATTCGATTATAGTTTAGAGATAGTTAACTTGAGAGAAGTTGTAAAACCCTCCGACTCATCTAGAGTGAACTTAGCATGAGCAAAGAGTGAATGAGCATTCAATTGTAGTTTAGAGATGGTTACCTTGTGAGAAGTTGAAAAACCCTTCGACTCGTCTAAAGTGAACATAGTGTGAGCAAAGGGTGAATTTTGTTCAAGTTGATTTGCATTACCAACATTTGAAGAAGCATTTAGTGAATTGAACTTCAAGCTTGAAGAAAGTTTGGGAGTGGACGTAGGTGCTAAAGAGGGTAGAAACCACTATAAATTATTTGTCTCTTTCTTTTACTTTATTGCTCCTATTTATTGCTTATTTGCGGAAATTATTTGCTATATTCTTGTCATTGTTCACTTGCTGAATGTTGATCACTTAGGTAATTTGATTAGTAAAAATTAGGTGGAATTTGTACATACTGGGCTTATAATTTGATGGACCTAATCTATCCCCCTCTTAAGTTGCCTTTAGAACTAACAGAAATTGTACTCGTTTCACCATTATTCAAAAAATAATTCTATCAACTTGATTCTACATTTCGATCAGGACTAAAAATGTGTATTTCCTTTCTTATGATCATGCAGCCCAACTATAAAATTAATCCCACTTTATCATCTAGACTTGTTATGAGTTGCGTTGTTGGATTTGGCGTTTTTATGTCTCAGATTTTTGGGTTTTGTGCGGAAATCTTATAACCAACACAACCCAACAAATGTACTTATCCAAGCAAATTCAATCCAATTATTACACGGGTGGATTTTGTAGATTTTCGGATTAAACGGGATAAGGTTATTTTGCAGGAAAAACATAGTTAAAAATTGAAATATTCAACCCAATAATCTAAATCATTTAGTTTGGAGAGGGATTTACAATCAAACACCTCAAAATTTAGTTTGGAGAGGGATTTACTATCAAACACCTCAAAAGAAAGGTGAACTTTATCTAAAACCTCTTAAAATTTATATTTACAGCAACCAAGATGGTCTCCAGTGGTAGTGATGCAGTTAAACATATTAGATGGATTAGTATAATCAAATAATTAATTGAACTTCTTCATAGTTTCGGATTTTCACTAAAAATTAACTAAACGCAATCCGGTTACTTTTGAATAACCTAACTCATTTAACCTAAAACCAAATATTTCAACCCATTTACATCCAATTCTATTTGGACAGGATTAGGTTATTCGATTTTTGACTTGATGAACCTCAAGGCGTGGAGGGCAGCATCCGCGCCCATGAACTTTTTAAATTCTGGGTATGTCCTTGACTGAGAATATACCGGTTATTTAAACTCACTGATGGATAAGTAAATGATAATTAATGAAACAAATGGAGAAATGTCAAGATTATTTTTCGCGCTTAAAGTGTTAACTTAAAAGATATTTAATTCGAATTAATTGAGAAAAAGTTGAGCAGATGCCTACATGATTCTACCTATTGAGAAATATTAGATTTTTTTTTTTTTTTTTTGCTTTGCAGGTTTTCTTAGAAATTTTTATGTTGACGTGTCCACATAGCACTTAACAAATAAGAGATCCTTTATCTAATTTTTTGATATTCAATTGTGTTTAATGTTTAATCGTGTCATAAAACTATATTATATCACTAATAATATAAAGTCATTTTACATTAGATACAAAAAATACTAAATAGAAAATTTGATTCGAAAAAATAATACATAGTCCAAAACGTCGTTTTTGCAAAACTTGAATTTCATTTTTACTTTCTTTTATAGACTCGGTATTTTCATAAGACTACTCATGGTTGGTGCGCTGCGAACATCCAACATTGAATTTCTCCTTTTTCTCAAACTTCAAACAGACATGCATTGTTCATTAAAAAAAAACCTAATTAATGTGCTAAGATTAGTTAAAATGACAACTAGGATGAATATCATGCTGGAAAACATAAAAAAATCTTCTTGTGTCCTCAAACTCCAAAGCTCAAAAAGTATCAAAAAAAGAAAAAAAAAAAAAAAAGGAGTGAGAGAAAACAAAGAAGAACTAAATTTGAAGCCACTGAATATATACTATTTGGACATCCCAAAGTTGAAATCGGGCAGCTGCCCGTCGTTCATCTCATCAACTATATAAGCAACAGCCTGTCCCATCTCTCTTCCCCACAGCCTCCTCCCCTCCAGTTCTCCTCTGCCATTTCCTCTCTAAACTTTCTTCTTTAAAGAGGAAGTTGCTGGAGAGTTGTTTGTGCTTTAATCACTCTTTATCATACCACAAATGGAGGCAATGAAAATGAAGATATTCCTAGTTGCATTGGTGATCATGATGATGGCCGTCTCCGCCATCAAGGGCGTCGCCGCCGCCGATGCTCCGGCACCAAGCCCCACGTCTGATGCTACAATCTTCGTTCCTGCCCTGTTTGCTTCTCTTGCTGCAGTCAGTTTTGGTTTACTCTTCTGAAATGATCATGATCACTACCTCTTCCACTAGATATACACTACACCAGTGAGCGGTGAACAGCCAGACATGCTTCGTTTTTCTTTTCTTTTCTCTCTTTTTTTTTTTTTTGTGTGTGTTGTTTAAATAGTATTGATATTTAACTTGTATTGTCCTTTTCTTGTTTGATGGGATTTGTATGTTTCTTGTTGAATTAAGTCTCATTCTTGTGCTTTCTCCCTATGTATTTAGCGTGTAAGCAGCAGAGATATTGACTTTTTCTATAAGCGGTGATGCATGTTTCCCTTCATTTTTATTCTCTTTCTTTCTACTTCAATTTGCAAGTAGTAGTTTTCTTGTTGCATTACGAATTGCAAATCCACTGCTAGCAGTTAACCACAATTGAAGGTTTAAAGAGGCAATTGTTCAGGGATGATAGGTAATTATGGCTGACAATTTGAAAACCGAGGTTGCAGGCAAAATGTTGATCTGAATAGTAGTCTTTAATGAAATTGATTGCTTAGGAACTGTAGAAGAACAAAATTGAAGTAGGATATAATAGCTTATTGAGTCCGATGGAATTTAAAAGTGGGACAGAAGGACAGCTATGTGCACAATCATTGTATTTTTTTAATGGTCCTTTCTACCTGTAACTTAAAATAATTAACAACTAATATTCAATGCTATCAGAAGTAAGGCTTGAGATATTCTAATAATTTTGCTTCTTGCTGATGTTAAAATGCGATTGGATTTTGGACAACAATGTGGCTGATGAGTTAAGCAGTTGATGGTGACTCTCTTTTTTTTTTTTTTTCCTTATTGTCAAATGAATTTATTTGTCTCGAGCAAAGCAATAAAGTTACCTTGTGACAATATTTAAGAGTTACTACTCATCACTGAACCAGACCATGAATCACGGCTATGCTTTAGTCGTTCATTAGGAGAAAAGAGGTTCAAACAGGTGCAGGTGATTCCACTTAGCACGGATAAGAAGCTATTTACTCCTTTTTATCTCAAACATTTTGGTGGAATATTTTCATCCATCCCACATATAGAAAAGCAAAACTATAATAGTAGTTCAACAGCTAATTAACTTTCCAAACCTGATGATTCGCAGAGTCAATCTATATGATTTTTTTTTTAATTAAAAATAAATAACTTTTTTTTGGGGTGATTTTAATTTCCACAACCACATTTTGTCAAACAAGAGAGTCATCTTTTTATATATTTTGTTAAAGAATACGGGTTTCTGTCTCAAAACTACAATTAGTAAAGTAGCCCACAATACATTTTGTTTCTTAACACATTTTATTCCATTTTGTTACTGCTATATATGTGTGCGATTAATCAAGGCAAGGCATAAATTAGTCAATTAAGCACAGGATAAAGAAAGTTTGATAGAGGAGAAGACACATGGCATGCAATAACCATCTTGGGCTATGCACATGCTCTCCTCTATAAAAGGCAAAAGCGCATTTGCATCATCATCATCGTCATCAGCAGCATATGCGCCCACAGCAATGCAAATATATGGTGGTTGAAACATTGTCTTTAAGCGGCCTCTTGGTCATGCGTGGAGGGTCCCTTCAATCAATCAATCTCACTTTCCCTTCTTAATTAGCCACTAAGCTAATAGTAATACCGCCACTATTCTTCTTACTGACATTACTCTATTATATGACAACTAAACAGTTGTTAGCTTTGTCATTATTCTACTCTTCCTGACGAAGTATGAGCTTAGTATGCTATAAACTCTTACGTATAAATTATTTTACTTGGAAAATTCATAAAGAAGCTTCTACGGATCCGATGCGTCCGAATTTGTCATTTCTACGCGTGAGTTGATCTACGTAAGCCTGCAAAACAAAGAAATCCCCCAAAGTGCCTTTGATATTTAAGTTAGTCTTAAAAAAACTGAATAAATTGAGAATCTTTTTTTAAGGAGCAAATAATGCATACCTTGTCCCTGAAGCATAGGAAAGTTAATATATTAGAAAAAATTATGAAAGACATGTCATAAACTGATACTCTACAAATTATAAATCGGCGGTGTCAGAGTATAATCTGAGTCACATGTTGCATCCATCATATCATTCTTGAATCATCTCACCTAAAAAGCTCAGTTACTGTTTTATGAACCCTTAATCGAGAACAATTTGGTTCTTAGAAGAAAACTAGTTGAAATGTTATTGTATCTGAGCTAACTAGAGGCCAGATAAAAATATTAACATTCATACTGCAAAGTCGACATGACCTATCATCCATTGGTAAGGACTAGAATCTTGATCTACCGAGTTATCTTATCCTCAAAAGCTTGTTAATTGTCATATTTTTCCCTATCCATAAGGAACAGCTGAGGCCTTATAGCCCGGGTATTATAAAGTGGTATCCAATTCGGGATGATTAAGAATAGAAAATAGTAGTGTCAAAGACACTGTGATATTCATTGTCATAGACACCTAACGTAATATGCTATTTTTGGATTAATACTAATCTAATCTAATTTCAAAAGAGTCTTATATTTTTGCAACTTACTAAAAAAGTATTTCTCTAAATTAATTCAATTTAATTTAATTTTAAAAGAATCTCATATTATCCTAAGTTACTAAAAAAAATCTAAAATTATTTTTAATAAATAAAAAATTAATTGTAATCTTTCTTAACAAAAAGAAAGCCATAATTACCACTATTTTTTAATCTAATTAAAACCCTAAATTCTAAAAGTATAGACCCTATACTCTGAATCTTGAACCCTAAATCCTAACTCAAAAGTAAATATAAAATCTAGTAATGAATATGTCAGCAAAAGTCTTTTTCCCTAGAGTCTATGTTGCAATAATAATAAAAAAAGTGATACTTACATAAGAAACCAGTATTTCAGGTTACAGGTAGAATAAGGATTAGAGTTTATAATTGATGATGACTTTTGAATGGTGAAGATTTATCTGTAATTAAAAAAATCTAATTACAGTATTTGACAGTGTTATTTTACTTAAGAATATGTCCCTACAGCCTAATCTTGGTTGCCGATATAATAGCAATGGAGTCATAGACTGGGCTTGATTAGAACTGAACTAACCCAACTGTTATTCATCGTAAATTATTAGTTTAGCAAATAGGCTTACGGGCCTTGCTTTTTACCTTTTCTAGGCTGTGGCCAGAGGCATGAAATCATAACCCTAGTTACTAAACGGAAATAGCCTGCCTTATTTTGGGCCTTTTCATACTGTCTAACCCAATACTTTGAAATATCGAATTGGGTTGGTTCAAATTTAAGAAGACAAATGTGACTGGAAATATAGAGAGTGAAAATCCAATCTCATTCAAAATTTAAGAAGACAATTTTTAAGTCAACTACCTAAATTCAATTATATAATTATCTAAGTTTGTGATAATTATTCTGATATCTAAACTACTTTTTAATTATCTGGTTCAAAATTTTCAATCACTATCACTATAAATATCATTAACCTTACTATGAGTATGGGTTTTGATAATTCCCCCAACATGTTTAGTTTAATAATAGAATAGTATCATTATAAAATTACTTGTTTGGTTTATTGTAATGGCTTTCACATAAATTTTAAATTTTTTTAAATCTTTTGTTTATGATATACATAATTTTTAGATTTCTTATTTTGTATTTTTAAAAATTTTTTTTTAAAAGACTTATTCACTTTTATATGTAGCCATGCTCAAATTTGAGTTTTATACAAATGATAATCTTACAAAAAAAAAAAAGAAAAAAGTCATTCTTATTGTATTAATATAGAGTCCCTTATATCTTTGATTTTTAGTCCAAATTATTATAAAAACTTGAACGTAATTCCCTCAAATATATTCTCTTTTACTTCTTAATATTTCTCCACATTAACACAATTTCTAGATAACGTTTATAAAATTTAATTAATCAAACAAAAAAAAAAGGAAAAAAGTCATTCTTATTGTATTAATATAGAGTCCCGTATATCTTTGATTTTTAGTCCAAATTATTATAAAAACTTGAACGTAACTCCCTCAAATATATTCTCTTTTACTTCTTAATATTTCTCCACATTAACACAATTTCTAGATAACGTTTATAAAATTTAATTAATCAAGAATTTTCAAAATAAAAAAACATAACAAAGAGAGAAGAAAGAAGTAACGGCTAGTAGAGGAGAGAGAGAGGGAAAAAGAATAGTATATTGGAGGATAGATAGATCAAAATATGCATGTTTTCTTAGGGGGTGTGTTTCTATCCTTAATTAAAAGGGTTAATAGGTTTGATAGAACAGTATTTTGGGGAGGAATCATTACTTCCCTAGTTAATCATTTTCGTTCCTCTTGAATGATAGTGATAGTTGTTTTACAAATATCAACAGTGGGTGTTATTACTTATGATATCCAATCCTCTCCTTAATTCCCTTAAGCCAAACATCCCCTTAATTTCACTAATGTTCTTAAAACTTGCACTAGTAAGGTCTAGAGTATTATCAAAATATCCACAACGATATAAAACTAAACTAGAAAGGGTGTTTTAAAATACTGGGTAAACCCATAATATTATGGCTTTGTCTCAAATTGACCCATTATACCATAAGTTGCATTGTCTTCAGTCCTTTCTGTGAAAAATATTTGGCAAATTCCTCCAAATATTGTTGAAAAAAAGAAAAGGCCAACAAATACGGCCCTGGGATTGTTGTTCAACAAATATGCCTACCACGTTACGGTCCCTAGAATTGTTGTATTCCTACTGCGTTAGGAGGCGTGGCGGTGGGCTTAATTTTTTTATTCTTTGAACGGTCACCCACTTGTGAAACGCGATGGCCAAATAAAATATTTTTAGGTTGCTGCACTTTTGAAACATGACGGCCAATAATCACAACAAGAAAAATAGTTTTTAGTGACACATATTTTCGTTAGTTAAAGTGAGAATATTCTGTCAGAAAAAGATATAGTGACGAAATCAGCTCATCGCACTCATTGTCAGGTAAAGCTCGTTGGTAAAAGCTTTTGTGACAATACACTATTTTCGTTGAGATTTTTTGCAACAATTCATTGCTTCGTCAGGAAAAATCAAAAGGAAGCTCTTTCATCAGAAGAAATTAATTTTTTCTTGACGATACTCATCATTGTATACATGTTCATCAGTTAAACATATTTTTTGTCAAGAAAGAGTGCACTGGAGAGTCATCTTTTCTGACAAAGATGGTCGTCTAAATAACTATTCTATTTTTCCTAACAAAACACGTTGTTGGAATAGACAGATTATACAAGCCAAACGAACTGATCAAGAAAAAGTATAGCTAGAGTTCAATATCAATACTTGATCATAATAAGGATATTTGTCCAAGTGAAGAAAAATTATCATAGGAATTAAGGTACATGGATCCAATTAATTTTAAGCAAAAGACAGACAGATGGAATTATCATTTTTCAATGTATATTTCTAAATCCAGCAATATCCAAGCTAAACAAAAGCTAAAGTGTCACAGCTGGAATACCAAAAAGACAAAATACATTTGTAGTTTAAAGTTGTCTAACAACCCAAAAGCATAACCTCCTAACAAATCTAATATCTCCAAAAAGTCAAGAGCCAAAACCATTCTACTCCAATACTTGATGAAACAATTCGTCTGCACCAAAGAAAAACAAGTTACAGTAAGAAAAACACCTTACCATGTTGAATGACTAAATCACAAATTTGAAAGAAATCTTGAAAAAGCCATCTGGCTAAATATACACAAAAAAAAAGAAGAAGAAGAAAACATTAGATAGCTGGTACTAGCAAATGATAAAGAGATTAAAGTTGACTATAAACAATAATACAACTCTCACTTATTTGTATTTATGTATAATTATGAAAGCCAATTGAACCTTTTTAGAAATGAAAGCATTTTTCCCTATAAAGAAAGCAATATGAGCACAAAAACTATCATGTCAGTCATATAGCTTCCATCCCTAATCAACTTTATGGACCATCCTATGCTCTCAAGGGAATATGAGGGAGTAAGAATTGGGAAACCTCCAGTCCAAATGGCTATATCAAGATATGGACTTCAAGTTCCACCCATAAACACTATACTTTTAATTACTATAAAAATCAAGGATCAGTGAACACGTTGGACGCAATACACATATACATCTTGGATTAAGGTATGGTACTCAATTAGAGAACTGATCATCATTAGAGTTTTTTCTTAATATGCCTGAACAATAACAAAGCTAGCTACATGTTAATGACAAAAAAAGATGCAATATTCAATCAAAGAGGTCATTAACAATAAAAGATGCGGTATGCAATTAGAGAGTTCAGTATTAGTGTCTCTTCCCGACATGCCTGAATAATAACTGCGACAAGTCATGGATTTGTATAGCAATGGCCATGACAATGTTGGAAGTGAAACAAGGAAATGTACCAGACAAAGAAAAGAATCAGTTCCAACTCCTGTACAAACATCTATATGCACCTGCATTTCTAGTCAAAACTCTTTTTTGTGTGCCTCAATTATTTGAAAGCTGATTTACTAATACTATAAATATAGACCTAATTCTCTAAACACTAGGGTGCGGATTATACCTTGCACATAACTTTCAGTGTTCTTTCGGTGTTTATATGTTGGGTCTTTATTAAGAAAGGTATATGTAACACAGTTAGCAGAGGGGCTTTTTGTGGCATATATATACAAGACTAATGACAAACGATATAGATATATTGAACTTTGATTTTTATTTTGAGAAGTTCATTGGTTTAAAAATCAACTAATCAAGACAATGAACATACTACCTTTTACAAAAATTAGAACAGTAGTGATAACAAAGACATCAATTGGGGGCTGAGCCAATACAAAAGCATCAATGGCCATGGTATAATATATCTAGTACCCCGTCAAGAAATGGCCAAAGGCATAGATAAAGTGTAAAAATGTTGCCAAATACAAAGGCTTATTGTCAAGGTTAAATGCCCAAAGAATGCAAAAGGTGCATGTCAATAGTGTCCAAACTCGAAATGTCCTTCCATGAACTTCCGTCACTAAAATAGACAAAAGATAAATTTATACTTTTTAACACTTCAAAAAAAGTTTATTAAAATTATATAAAATATTGCACATGATCATTTAAAATAACTGAAAGCATATGGAAAGAAAACACAATAACCTAATGCTTCCCAAATCAATCTATGAAAGAATTACCCGTTGAATGCTAAGCATATGGTGAAATACATTATTGTTTAATAACCAGTAATGATTCTCTATATTCATTCATTTTTTGCAAGAGAAGAAAAGTAAGATTGAAAATTGAAAAAATGTATGCACTACAAAGGATGCATGGCAAGGCTAAAGAGATGTATGTAAGTAAAATTCATCAAATTCATTATAGGAAAGTTGATATTTCATGCTTAGTTAACTTATACAAGTTTTGTTTTGAAAGAAGTTTAGCTGATTCTTGATATTTAGAGAAGTTAAGTTGATTTAAGATTTTTTGAGAAGTTAATCTTGCTTGATTTAGAAGTATCAGTTTAGTGAGTTAAATCTTTTGTTGTACATGAGTGCTTGTGATTGTTCCACTTGCCATTATCTTATTTTGGGATTTCATTTCTTATTGATAACATCATCTTTCAGTAAGCAATGGGATTTGCTGGCTTTGCTTTGTAGTTGTAATTTCGACTTGCTTAAACAAAGTTTGATCTTTTGATGTCCTTGATTTAATTATAAAGAAATCTGAGGAGGGTGGATGGGGAAACGGCTCAAATGCAGAATAGGTTGGTTTTCTGCAAATGAAGAAAGTCAATGGGAGCAAATGAAGTAATGACAAGTGTGAGAGCACATTTTCCGAGGTGGTTTTGGAGGGATATGAAAAAATCGAATCACCTGCAAAAATTTGCAGGAGTAACCGGTTGGGAATTGTAAATAGTGGGACCCATAACAATGTCTATGCTTATTTTAATTGGAAGAGGGTAATTTTAGTAAATAATTAGTTAAATACAATGGAAAATAAATGTTTAGATGATTGTGGAAATGTACATTATTTCAAATTATTGGAAGTTCAATAATTAGAATGAATAAACAATGTATTAATTAATTTGTTTAGCAGTTATTAATCAAATACATGGCAAGACGGAAAATATAAAAATTTGTTTTATTCATCGCTATTACTATGTTGTTGTAATAATTTTTCACTTAGACCCATGAGATTGAAAATTTAGTTTCATTTCACGTTATTCAAATAAAAATTAGTATTATATTAGTAGTTAAGAATATGATATGGCTTAATTATAATTTTTTTTATTGGCGTAAAGGGTTTGGTAACTAATTGATATGACTTAATTGCACAACTAGTAACACCAACCTTGCTATATTATGAGAGCAATGAATATATTAGCAAGACTTAGTAATTTAATTCATATTAAAATTACTATTGTATTAGTAGCTAAGAATATAATATGTTATTTTTAAAATAAAATCTAATTATAATATACTACTTGATTTTACAATCATTTATATCGATACCAAAATTGATTAAATTTAATAATATAGTACAATTTTATAAGTGAATTCTGTTAGATTTAGAAATAATTAGGATTGTAAAAGGGATTAAACTTAGTGTAGTGAAGTTTGATATGTGAATTACATTTAAACATAACTTCTAACTTAAAAATAAGCAATTGAAATAGTGATTTGTCTTTACCATGTAATTTGACAATATTAATCATGTTGTACTAAAAGGTTAATTGTAATATAGTATTTCATTGTACAACCATTGATATAGTGAATTAGATGTTGTCTCGTTGCCTGATTGATATAATGATTTGTCTTTACCATATTATTTGATTATATTAATCGTCAAAATTTTTTAAAATAATTTTATCACTTTACCCCCTTAAACTATATACCAATGATCAGTTTAGTCTTAGTCACTTAAATCCATTAGTTAAGTCAAAAGCACATAACTGACCATTTCATGACCATTTCGTAGTAGAATATATTAAAATTTTATATTATCTAGTGTACATTTACTAAATTTGCAAAATAAATAACTAAAAAATACAAAATTTATTGGTGTATATTAAATTAAAAATAATATATTCTTAATAACCTTGAAGGGTATGTTATAAAAAATGTGGCAAATAAATCCAAAAGAGCCAATTGACGTGGTGATATTTCGCTACTATGTAATTTGATAATATCAAAATTCAAAATTGGTTAAAACAAAAAGCTCAACGATTAGAATGAATAGCCAATATAAATTTTCATTACCATAAATTGGTTAAAACAAAAATCTCAATGCCTAGAATGGAATTTACGGGTGGGAAAAAAAAAAGGCTCCAAACTCTTAGAATTTATGAGCGGGAAAAAAGGCTCCAAAAAGGTTTTCGAACAAAAAATTGAACATCCCTTACACCTACTTGATTTCTTTTCCTTTGAACCATAACCACCGTATCCCTTTTGCCTTCCAATCTCAAACCACCACTCTTGCATCACCTTAACTCCAAGCTAGTGTACTACTAGACTGCTATCAAACTGGTGCACTGCCCCATACCCTTTCAAGCCGATTACGAAGAGCAAGAAATGTATTAGGAAGACTTACTACCTTAAATCAAACTAAAATTACCATTGTATTGGTAGTTAACAATATAATGAATATTTTTTTAAAGAAAGTTTGATTATAATGTACTACTTAGTTTCACAATGATTAACACTGATATCAAAATTGATTAAATTTAATGAAATAGTACAATTTTATTAGTGAATTCCGTTAAACTTAGAAATAACGTGGCTTGTCACTTAAAACGAGCTAATTGATATAGATATTTGTCTTTGCCATTTAACTGGACTGTACTAATCATTCATATTTGTTCAAAATAAGAAGATAAATGATTATAATGAACAAGCAATATTTTGTCATATTATGAAACAAACAAAAAACTGATATTTTAAATAGTAATGCTAATAAACTATAATGAACCAAAATTGTCACATAAAATTGCTACATTCAATTGGGTCATAGTAATAGCTAGTTAGCAAAATAACTTAAAAAACATTGCTAAGCTTATACATAGTTGCGGCTCAAACACATTAAAAAGCAATATAATTTTATTTATAGCTGTTTGGTTCATATTCAGAAATTAAAATCAGGATGGAATTATTAACTCCATTATTGGGATAGATTTATGTTATTCTCTTCCACATTTTTGGTTTTAAAAGTAAAATAGGTTTCATCACATAAATGAGTCAATCTTTTTAAAATCTAAGGTATAAGGGATTGATGAAAGGTAATTTTTGATACACTAATCCCAATAGAATGATTTCTATAGTGATTAACCAAACAACAATTATGGATATGTTTAGCTTTTATACTCATTCATCCCCTCTTATACGTCTGGTTCATAGGATAACACGGGATTGGATAACTAATCCCATGTTATTCAATGTTTGGTTCGGTTTTTTTAAGTAATGTTAATAATCCTACTTAACTAACAATTATTTTTCCTACAACAATTATTTTTGTAAACAATTTTATTGTGATTGAATCATTTATTTGATTTTGTTCGTATTATTATTTTTTGTCAGTTTTCAAAGTTTTCAAGAATTATCAAATGAAAATAATAATCATCTATTTCCCATATTTATATTTTAGCATATTATAATTCTTGAAATATTAAATGAATATATATTGAATTGTCAAATAAAATTAACTATATAAATGTAGGGGTAATTTAGTCAATAAAATAATAAACTTATCTCCAACCAAACATCAGATAGGACTATTTTCTAAAAAAGCCCATCAAATACACAACCAACCAAATGCTAGATAGATGGGATTGTGAATCCTAATATGAGTTTCTCGTAATCTATAATCTTGGGATAAGTCATCGCATCTCATCTTATCCAATCAAATGAACCCTTAATATATACTAGCATTTAAAGCACACATAATATGCGTGCTATAAAAAAAAAGAAATGAAAATAGAACAAAATATATCAGTAAGAAATATTATATTACTCAAAAGCCATTTGGTTCGAATTTGAAAATCATAAATTAAATTGGGAATTATCAACCTTCTCATTTGTACGAGTTTATATCATTTCCTCCATATTTTTAGACAAATGGGTGAAATCAACCTAGATAAAAAAGAATATAATATTATTTAATGTACATATACAATATTGAAATTTATGAGTAGGAAAAAAATGGCTCTAAAAATTGTCTAAATTTCCCCCCAAAGATTTCAAACAAAATTTAAACGTCCCTGCTCAAATAGTTAACTAGTCAAGGAACGGATGCAAAATAACTAGTCAAGGAACAAGCGGCTTCTTTTGTAGATTTTGATCTTTGTTTCAAGTGGCTAGTCACGTTGATGTCAAATCACCCTTTAGTACACTTTGGCCTTTGTTCCTTCGTTCCCCTTTTCAAGCAGGTAACCCTTATTCTTGTAATTATTTAATGGCTAAATCAATACCACTCATCTAACGGTCATAAATGAATTTTCCCATCATCAACGGCTGACATTAAATTTCTGCATTTGCAGAAAAACAGCTCATTCTGCGCTATAGAATCATCCGGGTGGATGGCTGGTTTGTAGATAATAAGATACTAGTTTGATCTTTTGATGTCTCTGATTTACCATATGTTTTGATGTCCCCTTTCTTTTCCGCCAAAATTTTGATTTTACTGATTTGATATCTCACCTTTTTGGACTTATTTGTATGTATTTGCAATGCCTTCTCTACCGTGCCTATTTCTGCACCATCATACTACTTCCCATTAATTCTTTGTTCTTGAAGAATTAACGATCCCTGCAAATCTTCAGGGGTCAAGGTTGACAGGTCTTTTGTCTCTTGTAGCACTGTTATCACATAATCAAATTTCATGGGTAAAGTATTGAGAACTTTCTTAACAAACACCTCATCACTAAGATCATGGCCATTAAGAGCTATCTTGTTCTTTATGTTTATCAACCTGGAAATAAAAGATTCAATTGTCCCTGATTCTTCCATGGTGAGAAGCTCAAACTCTCTCTTCAACGTCAAACATACTATTTTTCTGAACTCTGTCAACATCTGGATATGCTTTTGCCAAAATATCCCATGCATGCTTTGTAGTTTTAGCATTTGCAATTTTTTCAAAAATTAAGACATCCACTGCTTGATGAACTTAAGACAATGCCATGCTTCCTTTATTCTTGATATTTTCATAGGCATTCTTAGCAATTTCTTCTTCAACAAACCATACAATTTATGTGCTTGAAGATGGGTTTCTATTTGGGTCCTCCAAAAATTGTAATCTTTTTTCTTGTTGAGTTTAGGGACTACAAAGTTAATATTGGCAACAACCACTATGTCTTTAGTTGTACGAAACTCTGATACCACTTTGTAAGCCTTCAAATTATTTATTTAGAAAAATAATAATTCAAGGAAAACCAAAACAAAATAAAGAACCGGAGGAATGAGAAAGCAAATAACTTTGCTAATCTGTTTAGAAACGGATGATGGGATTTAGAGACTGAAACGTCTCGATCAAGAGAACCAGATAGGAGACAAGTTTCAAATTCGGCAATTTGAAGACGGAACCTCTGTTTGTTTGTTAAGAAAACAAAAGAATCAACTGAGGACTTAATAGTCTCTGTCAAAAACACTTGGAGGCAAACAACTGCGTTTTGTCTATTGGCTTTCTAGAACTTTTTTCACATTAAAACAATCTGACTATTTGGACTTTAAATGACTGGTGATATTGTCAGAGTACTTATTTTCCTGTCAAAACAAATTTGTTTTAAAACTCCAAAATGCCCTCGCCAGTTTAAAAAAAAAAAAAAACCTCTTATCTCCCTCCTCTCCAACTATGTTCGTTTCCTGCTACATTTTATACACTTCCCAAACTCTCTATTTCCCTTCTCCATCCTTGGGCAACTTGAATTCCTTTGTTTTAATCTGTTCGTTTTGCATCAGATTTAGAATTTATATTGTTTACGGTGATATGAAAGGATTTTTCTAGTATTAATAATCTGTAAAGGCTCTGAAATTATTATTTGAAGAATAAAAACTCAAGCATAAAACCAAATCAAGGCTAAACTAAAGGAACTGCAAGATTAAAGAAAACAAAACATGTTCCCGTCAATTTACGGAAATGCATCATCGGGATTGAAATTGGACAATTGGAGACGGAATTTGGTTTTTTCAAAAGAAACTCGGGACGTCGAATCGGAGACATAGTAATCTCAGATAGAAGAATAAAACTCGGAAACAGAAATAATTTTTTATTCAACAAACTTTGTGGCTGTTTCAAAGCAAAATTAATTAAAGTGGGTTTACATTTTAAATTTGTTAGAAATTTTTTGTCCAATTTCAATCTTATAATGCCAAAACTGATTCAATGCTCATTAAAGACGTTATATTTTTTTCCCCAAAAATTGCAGTTGCAATTTGTTGCAGATGGTTAAAAATGCAATGGCCATTAGCTATTGAAATTTTTGTGGATGGTTATGCGCAATATCTTGTCAATATTAGTGAAGATTTTTTGTGGATTGGATCGATGAAGTTGGTATAAAATTGAAAGGAAAATAAATAAAAATAAAGAAAAGGAAATGGAAAAAGATAAAAAAAAAAGAATAGTTCAAAAAATTGAAATATTTATCTTGCCCGAAGTGGCATAATATGGCCAGGAACGAAGGGGAATCAGGGGCGTGTGAATGGAGCTAACGAGAGGAGAAAGAAGGTAAAATAGGGTTTTCAAAGCGGACCAGAGCAATCTAGAATTTTATAGTAAATTTGCTCTGGCACGAAGATAAGTAGTTTGACAGTATCACCAGCCGCCTTTAAATAGGCATAAAACTAACTCAATTCCCAGTGTGATCTAATTAACCAAAACACATCCTATCCTAATCCTATCATGGAAAATTCCAATTCTACTCTACTTAACAAAAATAATACCTAATCTAAGGGGGCGTTTGGTTCAAATTCCTCAATCACTATCACTATGGGTATCATTAACCCTATTATGAGTATGGGTTTTGATGATTCCCCCCAACATGTTTGGTTTAATAATGGAATGGGTATCATTATAAAAATACTTGTTTGGTTTACTGTAATAACTTTCAAGTAAATTTAAAAAATTTTAAATATATTTATGATATAAATATTTTTTCGATTTCTTTTTTTATATCTTTTTAAAGAAAATTGCTAAAAAGATTTCTTCAATTTTAAATATAACCATAATCTAATTTGAGTTTTATGCAAATGATAACCTTAAAAAATAATTTTTATTGTATTAATAGAGAGTATTATATATCTTTGATTTTTAGTTCAAATTTTTATTAAAAAAATTTATTTAAAAGAATTTTTATAAAAATTTTATAAAGTATTAATAAAAAATATTCAAAATCAAAAGACAAGAGAGAGAGAGAGAGAGAGAGAGAGAGAGAGAGAGAGAGAGTATATTAGGGGTGTGTGTAACTTAAAATATATGTATTTTTTAAGTAGGTGTATTTTTGCCTTTAATCATAAGGGGTAATGGGTT
Organism: Mitragyna speciosa; assembly: GCA_024721245.1. Lineage (NCBI taxonomy): Eukaryota > Viridiplantae > Streptophyta > Magnoliopsida > Gentianales > Rubiaceae > Mitragyna > Mitragyna speciosa. The sequence goes on from CM045565.1 coordinate 1,051,049, forward strand.
TGATAGAATAGTATTTTGAGGGGAATCATTAACACCCCAATTAATCACTATTATTCCCATTGAATGATAGTGATAGTTGTCTAACAAACATCAATAATGGGTATCATTACTTATAATACCCATTCCCCTCCTTGATTCCCCTAAACCAAACACCCCCTAAAATTACTTTCTAATTAATAAAACCAATTATAAATTAACTTTGATTTAACTACTACACACACGCTCCTTTTTTGGTGTAGTATTAATGGACCCCTATTTTTGGAAGGGGAAATGAGTGATCAGTAATGGTATAAGTGAAAATTTAAATAAGCGTGACAATGGTTTGTCTGGACATCAACAGTTATTGAATAGTGTTTTGTAATATTATATAAATATGTTTTTTTATTACTTTTTTATATATTTAATATTTCATACACTTCCTATTTTTAAAAGTCTCTCTATTTTAAAAAAAAAAAACTATCTATACAAATTTTGAGACAAGCTAAAAAAAAGTATGAGATTTTTTTTTTTAAAGTAAGAGAGTTTCAATACTAGGAGGGACTGATATATATGACGTTATCACTTGATACTATGATGCCACGTGGTGCACTAGAACCAATTACACATCGCCAAATAATATAAGGTATGACCCACCATTACCACATGGCAATAAATTATTGGTTCTAGTACACCACGTGGCAATGCACGTGGTGTATTGTATACTTTTCCCTATGATTCCACGTCAATCCGGGACCATCAAGCTCCAAGCATCATGTGTAAAATATGTTGATCTATCATGACGTCGTGCCAGTATGCAGACCATATGTTCTGTGTTATTGGATTAACTGTTTGAAATTTCAACCATGTGGCTTTCCTAGTTTTATGATCTTCTGTTGATAGTGACTGTCATATAACTGCGCTCTTGTAGCTTTAACTTTTGTTTATCTAAGTATGCAAACCGCTTTCAAGATTATATATTTCATTAGCAGAAAATGATGGCAGAGTTAAGTGATAATGCATCAAATTTTTTAAGAAACTGTTAACATTTATTGATAACTTAATACTATTTTGAGAAATTTTATCATTTTTTATGCATATTTCTTATATTTATTTTGAAATACTTATTCGAATTTATGATTAATAGCCTGATCAAACATTGCTATTTACACACATCTTCATTTAGATATTTTGCATCTAAATTTTTTACCGGCCCCTAGCTGTATCTTATATCCCTCAAAAACTTTGTTGCAACATTCGAACCTTAGAATTTTTTTTCTTTTTGATGACTCATCCCCTCATAAAGGTATTATTGGCTTCCATGTTTGATGTTTCACATAATTTCTTAGAATCATGTAGATTGTAAATAATAGTACTAGTTTGAGTAATTCGGTCATAATTAGGTAATTCATTGGGTTCATAAAATCTAAAAGAACATTTTATCACACGTTTTAAACTAGAATTGTCTTACATCACACACAGTTTCATATTATTTTGTTTGCCTATAGGGTTTTAGTGTTGGTGGAGGTGGGTGGGTGACGGTGAAAAAACTTGAGGAAGAAGACGAGAAGGCGTGGGGCATAGATGGTGGTACATTGGTTAGTGAAAACGGTGGATAAGAGATGGTAAAAAAATAGGATAACTAGAGGAGGAGAAAAAAAGGTCATAAAGTGTGGTGGAGGCTATATGGAAATTGTGAAGAAATTGGAGAAAGAAGAAATTGTGGGCCTGTGGGGTTGGTAACAAGAGGAAAGTTGCTGTTAAGATTTTTTTTTTTATTCTTTTTTGTTTTACAGTCTCTCTCTTGCATGTAAATTAAAGATTAAGTGAAGAATAGAGTAGTCATTCGTTGTGACAAGGGAAATAAGTATAATTACCCAAACAGAAGGGGATGTTTTTGCAATTATACCAAACTTCAGGAGGGAAATACAAAATTATTTCTTATAAGTTATACAAGGGTAACCATATATCATAGACATAATCACTCTCTCCGTCCTAGTTTTCCTATCATATTTAGGGATTTTTAATTTTTATGCACAGTTATGTTTTTTATGTTTTGAACTATTTGTGAATTAAATTTGTATTTCTTTGTTCAAATTTGAAAAAAGATTCTATCATTTATTTAAAAAAAAAAGTCAAATTCATGTATGATTAGGGTCGTCTAATATTTGAGTTAAACTTGTACTATTTACAATTTAATCAAGTAGGTTCAACATATACACTCAATTATTCTAAAATGTACAATATTAGAGTGTGATTACATACACACATACATATATATGTGTGTATCCACAAAAAGCAAACCTATATTTTTGAATTCAAATTCGGATTTGATTCGTTGAATATAAATTTTAAATTCAAACTTACTTCTTTAATCGTTGAACTCGAATAACTTTATAGATAAAAGTATCACATTCGAACAATATTTGTACTCGGTTAATACATAAGCAAATTCAAGGCTTGTTCGTAAAATATGGAATACAATTTGAATCTCACATTTTTGGCTCAATCCACTCGTTAAAAGGGACAAACACAGTCATAGTTTGATGCTTGATACCCAAAATTACTCCTCAAATTCATTTATTTTGGACGGAATATGCAAGCTCACAGGCCACATGATAGCTGCCGACACAGACCCGGGACCCTCAAGACCGCCATGTGTAAAACAGAAGAAACCTTTTATTTATAAAAAGAAAAAAGACAGGAAAGAGCACTTTATCTGTTGTTACATCGTACATGTATGACTACCACCTCTTGTTGAGAACTATTTTCCTACTTTCTTTATTATTGGCTCAATCATTTTTTTTTTATCAAACTTATATTATTATAATTAAGGAAAGAAAAATAGTGTTTGATGGGATTTAAACTCCCGATCTCTGAAATGAGATACGATCGTAAAATTCTAACTGCTGGATCCACCATTCGTTTTCAACCATTTGAAATTTCAACCATGCGGTTTTCCTCGTTTTATAGTCCGTTGAAAGTGACTGTCATATAATTCGGTTATTGTATCAGAATTTTCTGTTGTCTGAGCATGCATACCGCTTTCAAGATTATGTATTTCATTAAAAAAAAATTGATATTGTGATGTGGAGTTAAGTGATGAGACGTAATTTTTTTTTTTTAAGAAATTACTAATATTTACTAATAACTTATCTCTATCTTAAAAGATTTATCATTTCTTTTGTTGCGCTACTGTAGTATTTTTTTTATCTTTATTTTGAAATACTGAAGTGTATTAGAATTTATGATCAATAGCCTGACCATATTTCGTTGCTACACTCATCTTCATGCACATATTTTGCATTAAATTTTTTTCTAGCCACTAGCTGTGGTTTATATACATCAAAATTTTGTTGTGACATTCGGACATTAGAATTTTTTCTTTTTAATGATTCGTTAAGGTATTATTGGACAGTTTTCACATAATTGTCTTAGAATCATGTAAATGTAGATTATGAATAGTAGTACTAATTGGGTGATTCTATCATAAGTAGTATTAAAAATTCTGAACCAGTATTAACTTATATCACATGCATAGTTTTATTTCATTGTTTGCCTTCGGTTCATATTGCGTGGACTGACTGAAATGCCTATCTCACTCATTTCCAAGACTTGAAAACTTCTGCCATTGAATGAATGCAAGATCTTCACAAGGCAGATCTGACAAAGGGAGTCGACTGGGACTGCAGATTATCAGTCTTGGTCAACATGATTTGGAGCTCCCTCACAAATCTTTCCATGGCAAAACGAGGCAGACAAATTGGAACTACTATTCCTTTCTCACCCTTGTTGTTTTTGAATGGCATGAAAAAGCTCGTCACATCAGGAAAGGCACCCACTCCCCCCTTGGCCGGCCCTCCATACACCGCCTTTCCCCAACCGAAGTCCACCTCCCCGAAGCCAGCCCTGGTCACATCTGAGATCATGTATGTTCTTACAACCGTGAAATGAGGTCTTCCTTTGATGACCATAAGGTCCGCCACCGATTTCATATAATCTTCAGTCACATCAGATTTTGCCTTCATAACAAGCTGTATTGCATATTCTAGTGGATTATTGCATAGCTCTCCGGCAGTCGTCAGGGCAGCCGAAAATGCAAAGGCATTGCCGTAGTATCCCTTCGGCAGAGGAGGATCAAACTTGGAACGGGCATTGACAACGCAAAGAAGGCGTACTTCGTCGTTGGATTCAGGTTGTAGAGAAATTGTCCGACAACGCCAAACGCATGCCGTCAAAACGTCGAAGGTTGAACACTTTCGACTGATTTGAGGAGGGATGCACTTCCTCATAGTGGAGACCTCTGCGGGGCCGAAGAAGAAAGAGCGGTGGACCATGTCGTCAAGTGGGATGATGGTTCCCTGGGTGTCGGGAACGTCGTCGTATTCGTGATGGGTGCATGTCACCCTAGGCGGGTCTCTAGCATTCAGGAGCTCTCTATGCCAAATCGGTGCTACAGATGGGGCGGAGTCTCCACGTGCCATTTCACCGACGGCGGACATTAATTGAACAAGTCCCGTTAAATCTGACATGGCGTGATTTAGGCGCAGAGCAAAAATGAAACCACCACATTTAAGACGAGTAACCTGTGTGTGTATATACATACGTACAAGTGAATTAAACATGGTTTCTTAGTCACAATATATACATATCATTCCACTAACTGGGGGAGTGTTCAAAAAAGATGTAGAGAAAACTTAAGCCTATGGGTCCTTAATTATTTCGAGTTCACAGAAATTGATGAAATGCCATTGTGACTGTGGATAAACGTCTTGGTTCGTTTGGTTATCATTTTTTTTTTTTTGGGGTCAAAATCACTTTTTCGACATTATCTTTTATTTTAAAAATATATACACCCAAAAAATATTAAGTAATATTGTCTAAAAAACCTTGCGAAAAATAATATTCATGCGGAGACATGCAGAGACATTGCCGAGATGCTATTCCCTCGCCCTGCTTTGCCCCTCCTTACTCTCGAGCAATTTATGTAACCACCAGATCTCAAAGCCCTTTTCAGTCAAAAGCTTTCTTTATTCATTTCTTAAGAGTAAACTAACCAAATAAGTTAAAAATTCGGCTGCTTAGGTGGTGAAAAAAAATGTTGGTTTTTTCAAAAAAATTTTACTAATTTTTTTATTGGTATTTTCAAAAAAAATTTTACTAATTTTTTGAGGTAACTCTGCCTATGATTTCAAAAAATAATATAAGAATATTTATATAACTTTGTATCACAGAAAGAATTCATAGATTGGGATTGGGCGTAGACAGAATATATAGTAAGAATTTTTCTGAATTCACACACATGCATGGCTGTGAATAATACGTCTGAAGAAGGAGAGGAAAAAAAAAAAAAAAAAAAGGATGAAAACCTGAATTAGCAGCAAAGGACAGTGAAGTATTCCTTCAGATTCGGGAACATCATACAGGAGCTCCTCCAAGCACGGGAACGGAGGCTGAAGTACATCTCCAAACTGTTCCAGCCTAACGTCTGCATCGGCCTCAATGAACATAACACCCTCGCCGGTGCAGTCCATCATCAGCTTCCTTCCTGGCCCCTCTCTCAAACGTCCCGCAAACGGGTAGTAAAAGACCAGAGTCTGAGCAAGAGCCTCTCTGATCACCATCACGGGGTCTCTCCCAGTCCCAGTAGCACGGTAAAACTGTATGACAGGCATTTGAAAGCGAATACCCCCTTGATCATCGATATCAGAGAGGAGTTTGAACTCCCGGGGCGTGGGCTTGGCCGGACGGACTAGCTCTGGTTTCTGTCTTATCACCCTGAAGGTTAAAGATGCTGTCCGTGAATCCATCTTGTCCAATATTTTCGAAAATGCGAAAATGTCTAGTGGGAAATGATAAGAAGGCTAGGGAGTGATGAGTGGCGGCAGTATTGAGGACTCTCTCATTCGACATGGCCATTTATAGAGAGGATTGGGTGCTACTCTAGTGACATTGCTGGGGCAACGTGCGGAACTGGTAAAGGTTATTAAATGTTTTTCACAATGTTGTAATTGTTGAGTTTCGTAGCCGCCTATAAGGAGCTAATGGACGAGACGCGGATTCATTTTTCGGAAGGCTTTGTCTGTACTATTTGAGTGGGATATGGGATTCACAATTTGGTTTTTTATAAGTTAGAGGTGATGTAATTCCTTAGTATTTTGACGTAACTTTGTATAATTCTGATATAATTTTTATGATATAAATAAATTTTCTTTCAAAATCACTTTGTTTTTAGTATATTTTTAGTTCAAATTTTGTCCACATAGTAATATTTCAGTAATTCATTTTGCCACCTTATGGCAAATAAAATTTGTGAGGCTCCAAATCCATTCTAGTGATACTGTTGCGGCTAAGTGCGGAGGGTGGAGGGATTCGTTTTTTCACAATGCTTTTTCCATCATTTTCATTTTCTTTTTCCACTTCTCTCTCAATTGAATTACTTGATTCAATCAAACTTTATACTTTGAAGCCTTCCCACTATAAAACAACAAGCAAAAAGCTATATGAACAAGCAAAAAGCTATATGTCGAAGTCTCTGTCTATGGCCTCTGTCTATATGTTTAGTGGGTTTGGGGTCTCACAATTTGTGATTTGGCTATTTCTCACTAATTGGGGTTGGTGTAATTTATCAGTATTTTGTCGTAAATTATTAGCATTTTTGCGTAAATTTTCAGCATTTCTGCATAAGTGATTTTTTTTTCCAAAATTACCTTGTTTTTTGTGTTTTTACACTTTAAAATTTGTCCAAATGACAAGATCTCAGCCATTCATTTAGCCACAATAGATCATGGCCATAAAATTATTCCAAATGAAAATTGTGAGCCCCTTACCCATGTTTAGTACATGTGAAATTGCCCCCACAACACAACCTTTCTACACATGAAAAATATGGCCTCATTTCAATTTCAATTTCTTTTTTCTTTGACAAGGTAACAATCGGACGCAACAGGTACCTACTTTCCCTTGTGTGGTTATTAGAAACTAACGATAGGACGAAAGAGATGTATGCATGATGTTGGCAATTTTCTTTGATTAATACATTTTTAAAGAAAAGTCCCCTCTTTAGGGTTTTCTTTTTTGGTGTTCTGCGTCTAGTGTCGCCGCACAGAGGTGACTGTGGAATTTTTTTTTTTAATTGTGTGTTAGTTGTGCTATTTTTTTTTTTGTCTAAATTACAATTGGGAGCTAAATGGCAATTGCATAATATTTCTGAGAGTCACCATACGCCTGTGTGTGGTGACTCACAAATATTATGTAACTGCCATTTAGCCCCCCAATTGTAATTTTTCTTTTAACTTTTGGAGGGCTAAATGGCAATTAATAGAATTTGAGAGAGTCACCGCACAAGGGGTGTTCACACATGAATTAAAAAAAAAAAAAAGAAGCCAGACACGAATTGAAAAAAAAAAGGAAAGAAAAAGCATGCATTCTGTATATATATATTGTGGAAAAGAAAAAAGGGTTTTATGTGAATATATATATATATATATATGTTTATATATATATTGAAAAAGAAAATAGGGTTTTTTGAATTAAGAAAGTTATTATTTTGTTTTTTAAATTAAGATAATTATATTTAATAGAAAAAATGCTTAGTGAACAAAGATACTCGCAATTTTTTGGTAAATCTTGGTTAGAAACTAGGTATTTCACAAAATTTATTGTGACAAAAAGACGAAGAATGCGTCCAAAATAATTATTTTGGATTGATTATTTTGAGATATTTGCATTTGTTGCTAGACTTGATATTGTTCGTTTGATATTTTCTCTTGCTGCCCAAAGTAAATGGAAAATTTAGCAAATGGATGTCAGGCCTGCTTTTTTGAATGGAGTATTTGAAAAGGAAATATATGTTGAACAACCTGAAGGTTATATCAGAAGAGACCAGGAAGATAAGATGTATAGGTTGAAGAGGACTTTGTTTAGTTTGAAACATGCACCAAGAGCCTGGTATACAAGAATTGATACTTATTTTGTTTCTCGTTGATTTCTGAGGGGTCCGTATGAGCATACTTGTTTTAATTGTGCGTTTGTATGTAGATCATTTGATTTTAACAAGCAATAATCTTGATATGATTGTTGAATTTAGGGAGGCTATGATCAAGCAATTTGAGAAGACAAATGATGTCTTATTTTCTTACTGTTGAGATTTTTCAATCTGATCGTTGTATTTTTATTTCTCAAAAGAAATATGTAGGTGATATTTTGAAAAAGTTCAAGATGGATGGAGCTAAGCCAATCTTGACTCATGTTGAGGAAAAATTGAAGTTGACTAAGGAGGGCATTGGTGGATATGTAGATCCTACCTACTTTAAAAATTTGGTAGAGAGTTTGAGATATTTGATCTCTACGAGCCAGAAATCAATTTTAGTGTTACTTTGATTAGTAGGTTTATGGAGAATCCACGTCAGTCACACTTGCAAGCAACAAAGAGGATCTTGAGGTACATCAGTGGTACTCAGGGAGATGGTATTTTTTATTCGTGCAATGACCCTGTTGAGCTTTATGGTTATATAGATAGTGATTAGACTGGTGATACAGTTGAAAGAAAAAGTATTTTAGGCTATGTATTTTTTATTGGCTCAGGGATATTTTCTTAGCTGCCACGTCCAGGGTTCCCTCCATATCCAATACTAGGGTTTCCTCCATATCCACCACCAGGGTACCCATTTCCTCCAGTGTACTTGGATTCTTCTAAGCCATTCCTCTTATCTGCATTTGTTGATAACTTATTACAATTTTTAGAAATTGTATCATTTTTTTATACACATTTCTTATATTTATTTTGAAATACTTATTTGAATTTATGATTAATAGCTTGATCAAACTTTTCTATTTACACACATCTTCATGAGATATTTTGCATCTAAATTTTTTACCAGCCACTAGCTGTATCTTATATCCCTCAAAAACTTTGTTGCAACATTCGGACCTCAGAAGTTTTTTCGTTTTTGATGACTCATCCCCTTATAAAAGTATTATTGGCTTCCATGTTTGATGTTTCACATAATTTCTTAGAATCATGTAAATTGAAATAGTAGTGGTAATTTGATTAATACTATCATAATTAGGTAATTCATTGGGTTCATACAATCCAAAAGAACATTTTATCATCAATTTTCTTTGATTATTTTTATTTTAAAAAAAAGTCCCCACTTTGGGGTCATTTTTTTTTGGGTTTTACATTTACAGTCGCCGCACAAGGGGTGTGCGGTGACAGTTAAATTTTTTTTTTCCAACATGTGCAGGTGTGTAGGTGTGTATCAGGAGGGCTTTTGTGCAATTTCAAAAACAATGCGAGAGTCACCACACAATTTGTGCAATTTTAAAAACAATGTGAGAGTCACCTCACAAAGCTTGTGTGGTGACCCTCTGTAATTTTTTTTCTTTTTTTTACATTTGGGGCCTAAAATGGCAATTATTATGTAATTGTGAGAGTCACTACACAAGGGCAGTGCGGTGACTCTCACAATTAGGCAATAATTGCCATTTTAGGCTCCAAATGTAAAAAAAAAAAACATTTGGAGCCTAAAATGGCAATTATTGCCTAATTATTAGAGTAACAATATTTTTTTTAATTTTATAAAACGTGTGCAGGTGTTTCAAGAGGGGGCCTTTGTGAAATTTCAAATACATTGTGAGAGTCACCGCACCACTACAATGTTTTTTTTTTTTAACATTTGGGGGCTAAAATGGCAATTAGTGGCTAATTGTAAGAGTCACTGCACTGCACTCTCACAATTAGCCATTTACCAACCAAAATACTTTCCGTGAAAGTTGAAACAAGATTTTCATGAAATAAACTCGTTATGAACCATCTGCACGTGATGGCGATGAAAATTTAACCGAAGAAGAAAAGATTAATGAGAAAAGCATGCTTGGACGTATTCTTTGAAAGTAGTCAAAATTACCGTTGTCCATTTAGGACAGAGGAAGAGAACTACACAAGGGTTGACCAAAAAAAAAAAGAAAAAAGAATGTGCAAGCCCTAAAGTTCATCCTAAAGTTAATAAACTAACATGTTGATTTCCAGGACACGAATGAAAATCAGCACTTGTTACTGCATTTTGTGACATCGAAAATATGTTCCATCGAATGGTAGCATTTCTTTTCCGAGATTCATGAGACAGTTGGCTAAAATATTGGATTGAATATTTGACATCTATAAATCTTAAATTATTCAATAAACTATAAATCTTAAATCTTGTTTCAACTTTCACCGAAAATAAATGGCAATTAGTGCACTTGTGCAGTGACTCTCACAATTAGCCACTAATTGTCATTTTAGCCCCAAAATGTAGCCCCAAATGTAAAACGTGTGCGGTGACTCTCACAATTAATCACGATTTTTTTTTTAATTTTATAAAACGTGTGCAGGTGTTTTAGGAGGGGGGCTTTGTGCAATTTCAAATACAATGTGAGAGTCACCGCACAAGCATTGTGCGGTGACTCCCACAAGTTTTTTTATTTTTTTTATTTTTTTACATTTGGGGTTACATTTGGAGCCTAAAATGGCAATTATTGTCTAATTGTGAGAGTCACCGCACTGCCCTTGTGTAGTGACTCTCACAATTACATAATAATTGCCATTTTAGGCCCCAAATGTAAAAAAAAAAAAAAAATTACAGAGGGTCACCGCACAAGCTTTGTGCAGTGACTCTCACATTGTTTTTAAAATTGCACAAATTGTGTGGTGACTCTCACATTGTATTTGAAATTGCACAAAGGCCCCCTCCTGAAACACTTGCACACGTTTTAAAAAAAATTCAATTTTTTTAACATTTAGGGCCTGAAATTGCAATTATTGCCTAATTGTGAGAGTCACTGCACTGTCCTTGTGTGGTGACTCTCACAATTACATAATAATTGCCATTTTTGCCCCTAAATGTAAAAAAAAAAAAAAAAAATTTACAGAGGGTCACTGCACAAGTTGTGGGGTGACTCTCACATTGCTTTTGAAATTGCACAAAAGCCCTCTTGACACACACCTCCACACCTGCACACGTTAGAAAAAAAAAAAATTTAACCATCGCAGCACACCCCTTGTGCGGCAGCTTTAAATGTAGAACCCAAAAAAAAAAAAAAAAAAAGACCCCAAAGTGGGGATTTTTTTTTTAAATAACAATAATCAAAGAAAATTGCCACATTTTGTCACACGCGTTGAACTAGAATTATCTTACATCATACATAGTTTCATATTATTGTTTATGGTTTCATATTATTGTTTGCCTATCGGGTTTTAGTGTTGGCGGAGGCGGGTGGGAACGGTGAAAAAGCTAGACGAAGAAGTCGAGAGAAGGGGTGGGCAAAGATGGTGGCACATTGGTTAGTGATAACGGTGGATAAGAGATGGTATAAGAATAGGAGAACTAGAGAAGGAGAAAAAAGGTCATAAAGTGTGGTGGAGGCACTAGATGGAAATTGTGAAGAAATTGGAGAAAGAAGAATTGAGGGCCTGTGGTGTTAGTAACAGGAGGAAAGTTGTTGTTAAGATTTTTTTTTCCGTCTTTTGTTTTACAGTCTCTCTCTTGTATGTAAATTAAAGATCAAGTGAAGAATAGAGTTGTCATTCGTTGCGACAAGGGAAATAACTGTAATTACCCAAACAAAAGGGTATGTTTTTTGCAATTATACCAAACTTCAGGAGGGAAATACAAAATTATTTCTTATAAGTTATACAAGGGTAGCCATATATCATAGACATAATTACTCTCTCTGTCCTAGTTTTCCTATCATATTTAGGGATTTTTAATTTTTATGCACAGTTAATGCTTTTTATGTTTTGAACTATTTGTGAATTAAATTTGTATTTCTTTGTTCAAATTCGAAAAAAGAATCTATCATTTATTTACAAAAAATGTCAAATTCAAATGTATGATTAGGGTCGTCTAATATTTGAGTTAAACTTGTACTATTTACGATTTAATCGAATGTGTTCAACATGTACCCTCAATTATTCCAATACAATATTAGAGTGTGATTACATACATACATATATACATGTGTGTCCACCAAAAAGCAAACCTACATTTTTGAATTCAAATTCGGGTTTGATTCGTTGAATATAAATTTCAAATTCAAACTTAATTCTTTAAACATGGAACTCGAATAACTTTATAGGTAAAAGTATCACATTCGAACAATATTTGTATTCGTTTATTACATAAGCAAATTCAAGGCTTGTTCGTAAAATATAGAATAGAATAATAATCTCATATATTCCGCTCAATCCACTCATTAAAAGGGACAAACTGGGGGGCTAAATGGCAATTACATAATATTTGTGAGAGTCACCGCACGCCTCTGTGTGGTGACTCACAAATATTATGTAATTGCCATTTAGCCCTGCAATTGTAACTTTTTTTAAACTTTTGGAGGGCTAAATGGCAATTTAATAGAATTTGTGAGAGTCACCGCATAGGGGGTGTGCGGTGACTCTCACACATGAATTAAAAAAAAAAGGTAAGACACGAATTGAAAAAAAAGGGAAAGAAAAAGCATGCATTCTGTATATATATTTTGGAAAAGAAAGAATGGTTTTATGTGAATATATATATATTGAAAAAGAAAATAGGATTTTTTGAATTAAGAAAATTATTATTTATTTTTTTAAATTAAGATAATTATATATAATATAAAAAATGCTTAGTGAACAAAGATAATCACGATTTTTTGGTAAATCTTAGTTAGAAACTAGGTATTTCATGAAATTTATTGTGACAAAAAGACGAAGAATCCAATCCAAAATAATTATTTTGGATTGATTAGTTTGAGATATTTGCACCTATTGCTAGATTTGACATTGTTCGTTTGATAATTTCTCTTGCTGCCCAAAGTAAATGGAAAATTTATCAAATGGATATTAAGTCTGCGTTTTTGAATGGAGTATTTGAAGAGGAAATATATGCTGAACAATCTACAAGTTATATCAAAAGAGACCAGGAAGATAAGATGTATAGGTTGAAGAGGAATTTGTATGGTTTGAAATATGCCCCAAGAGCTTGGTATACAAGAATTGATACTTATTTTGTTTCTCATTGATTTTTGAGGTGTCCGTATGAGCATACATTGTATGTTAAATCTTCTGCTCATGGTGTTGTTTTAATTGTGCGTACGTATGTAGATGATTTGATTTTTACAACCAATAATCCTAATATGATTGTTGAATTTAGGGACGCCATGATCAAGCAGTTTGAGATGACAAATAATGTCTTATTCTCTTGGTATTGAGATTTTTCAATCTGATTGTTGTATTTTTATTTCTCAAAAGAAATATGTTGGTGATATTTTGAAAAAATTCAAGATGGATGGAGCTAAGCTAATCTTGACTCCTGTTGAGGAAAAATTGAAGTTGACCAAGGTGGGCACTGGTAGATATGTAGATCCTACCTACTTTAAAAGTTTGGTTGGGAGTTTAAGATATTTGATCTCTGCGAGCCAGATATCAATTTTAGTGTTAGTTTGATGAGTAGGTTTATGGAGAATCCACGTCAGGCACACCTGCAAGCAGCAAAGAAGATCTTGAGGTACATTAGAGGTACTCAGGGAGGTGGTATTTTTTATTCATGCAATGACCCTGTTGAGCGTTATGGTTATATAGCTAGTGATTGGGCTGGTGATACAGTTGAAAGAAAAAGTATTTTAGGCTATGCATTTTTTACTAGTTTAGGAATATTTTCTTGGAGTTCTAAAAAACATGCGATAGTTTTGTCTGCTGCAGAGGTGGAGTACAGCAACTAACGGTGCTATTCAGGCATTGTGGTTGAGGACGATGCTTGGTGTTTTACAACACAAGCAAGATAGTCCTATGAAGATTTATTATGATAGTAAGTCAATAACTGAGTTGTCCAAAAATTCAGTTCTCCATGAACGTAGAAAGCACATTGATATTAAGTACCACTTCATATGTGAGTTGGTTCGTGACAAGGAGATTAAGATTGATTACTACAAAATTGAGGAGCAAGTGGCGGATATATTCACAAAGGCTTTGAAGATGGACGCATTCTTGAAGTTGAAAAAGATGTTAGGCATGTTCACGTTTGAAGAGTTTGGTTTAAGGGAGGCTATGTGGGAAAATAATAAACCAAGCTTTTTTATTTGCTTAATTAGTAACATGTCTAAATTTGGTTATAGTATAGTTGGGTCTATGTGGGGTGTGTGCATGTGATTATTGCCCATTCCATAAGTACTAGTTTTAGTTTTGCCTTCTTTAGCTGGCCTTTTTTTTTTTTTTTAGTTAAATAGCTTTAGTCGGGTGTCGTTTGTTTTTTGCGGCCTCTATCATTATTTTCAATAAGAAACATTTTCTTCATTATTTTTTTTTTGTGTTTCTTGTCTAAATTCCTGTAAATTTTATTCATCTAAGTGATTTGATTCCATCATTATTGAATCGGTGCCGTATTCTATCAATAGAAAGAAAGAGAATAACTGATATATTCCTTCAAAAAAGAATAACTAAAGATGTTACGAAATTAAATAAATTGGTTAATGATACAATTGTAATATACCCAAAGGCGGAAAGGTAGAGATAGAATATCTTGTAATTGATAATATGCATAATTTTTTTAGCAAAAAAAATTCCAGATCTGTAGGAAACAATTATGCATAATAGTTAAGGTTATCGAGAAATGAAGAAACAACTGGAGCGACTAGAAATACAGAAACTGAGCAATCAAATAATTAATTGATAAGAAAATTGTAAACTACTCTTCCATTAGATATTTTCTGTTCGTATTTTTAAACAGGCCAAGCAAGGCATGCACATCCTAAGGATTTCACAGATCGGGTTAACCGTTTCGTTTAGGATATTAAATGCATAGTTTGGTTAACTGTTTGCTGTCCACCCTAGGTAGTCCATGAATTACCCACCATGTCATCCTTTCATCATTAATATTTAGTGACCTGTACGTCCAACAGCAATTCAGCACATCTCCCTATTCTGGTCTCGTATGCACACCGTTTCGATTCAGTTTAATTTATTCTCAGTTTCTTTTTCTGTTCAGTTTGACACTGAATGTTTTGATTCTTTGATTATTTGACCCAGTTCCTACTATTTTGGATGCTTCATTTGTGGCCTCGATTATCTCAAATTCGGCTTTGTTTTATTATTCCCTTTGCAGCTATGTTCTTGGTTCTTATTTTCTAATTTCATTTTCATCATAACCATCAGGTTTTGAGCAATTTTGATTCTTGGTGTGAAAATGCTGTCACCCAAAAGGACGCTTTTGTTTAAAATGTCCTCAGGGTGTGCTAGTATTGTCGTAAGCAAGGCTCATTCCATTATCTTGTTGACTGTCCTCAACATTTAAATAACCTATGGATTCCAAGAGACTTTTTCCTCCTCTTATTACTTTCTTTCATCTAATTATTGATAGACCCAAATTAAATAGATGAAGAAAACTTACAGGAAATTAGACAAGAAACACAAAAACAAAAAAGAAATAATGGAGAAAAACTTATTATTGAAAACAAAAGAGAGCCGCTGCAATTGTCTAAAGAAAACGGCGCACAAGAAAACTACTACTACCCGACAGAAACAAAACCTAAAGTAGCAGTAGTTGTATGGGCAAAAATCACATGCACAGAACCACATAGACCCAATTGAACTACCCAATTAAATTAGGACACATGGCACTAAAAATAAAAAAAACTATCTTGCTTGGTTTAATTAACTTACTACCTAACTTCCTTTAAACCAAGCTTTTCAAACTTGAACATGCCTAACATCTTCTTTAACCTAAAAAATGTGTCCGTCTTCAAAGCCTTCGTGAAAATATCCGCTACTTGCTCCTCAGTTTTGTAGTAGTCAATCTCATTTTCCTTGTCACGAACCAACTCACGTATGAAGTGGTACTTGATATCAATGTGTTTACTGCACCAATGTAGAATTGGATTTTTGGACAACTTAATCGCTGATTTACTATCACAATAAATCTTCGTAGGACTATCTTACTTGTGTTGTAGAATACCAAGCATCCACCTCAACCACAATGCCTGACTAGCACTGTTAGCTACAGCAATATACTTAGCTTCTGTAGTAGACAAGCTATCACTTGTTGCTTCTTCGAACTCCAAGAAAATATCCCCGAACCAGTAAAAAATGCATAGCCTGAAGTACTCTTTCTTTCAATTGTATCACCTGCCCAATCATTGTTTGTATGACCAAAAAGTTCAATAGGATCACTACACGAATAAAAAATTTCATCTCCTTGAGTACCTCTGATATACCTCAAGATTCTCTTCGCTATCTGCAAGTGTGATTGACATGGATTTTGCATAAACCTGCTAATCAAACCAACACTATAATTGATATCTGGCCTCGCAAAAGTCAAATATCTCAAACTCCCTATCAAATTCTTGAAGTAGGTAGGATCTACATATCCACCACTACCCTTCTTGGTCAACTTCAATTTTTTATTCAACAGATGTCAAAATTGAGTTGACCCCATCTATCTTGAATTTCTTCAAAATATCACCTGCATATTTCTTTTGACAAATAAAAATACCACAGTCAGATTGAAAAACCTAAATACCCAAAAAAAAAAAAGACTTTAGGCCTATATCTGTCATCTCAAACTACATAATCATGGCTTCCCTGAATTCAACAATCATCTTAGGATTATTGCCTGCAAAAACTAAATCATCTACATACAGGTACACAATCAAAACTTCACCAGAGGTAGAAGCTTTAACATATAAAGTATGCTCATATGGACACCTCAAAAATCTATGAGAAATAAAATAATAATCAATTCTCGTATACCAGAACCTTAGGGCTGGTTTTAAACCATACAAAGCCCTCTTCAACTTATACATCTCATCTTCTTGGCCTTTTCTAATATAACCTGCAGGCTGTTCAACATAAACCTCCTCTTCAAGCACTCCATTTAAAAAGGCAGACTTACCATCCATTTGAAGAATTTTTCACTTATTTTTGGTAGCTAGAGAAATTATCATATGAACAGTATCAAGTCTAGCAACAGGTGCAAATACCTCAAAATAATCGATCCCTGGCTTCTGCTTGTATCCTTTAGCAACTAACCTTGCTTTGAATCTCTCCATTTCTCCATTGGGCTTATATTTTCTGTTGTAGACCCACTTCCCTCCAATGGCCTTCTTATCAACTGGAATCGTAGTAAGCTCCCATGTATTATTTTTCTCAATAGCATGAATTTCTTCATCCATTGCTTTCACCCAACGATCATCTTGGGTAGCCTTTTCATAAATAACAAAGTCACAATCTGCAAATAAAGCAAAATTAACAATTTCCTCATAAGAAGCAACACTATCAAGAGTGACAATATAATCCTGCAAACGAGCAGGCAACTAACTATGGTGCTGTGGACAACCCATTAACTCATTTTTTGAGCCCTGAGTAACAGGCACTTGCTGAAAATTAATATCTTCATTCTCCCTATCAAAATTTAAAGTCAAATCTACATTCCTGGGATCCTCCTTATTCCAGTCCCAAATACCTCTCTTATCAAAAGTCACATCCCTACTAACAATTATTTTTCTTGAAATAGGATTAAATAATTTGTAAGCTCAGGGCACTTCACTGTAGCCAATAAACACAAATTTTTCTCCTTTATCATCAAGTTTCTTCCTCAACTGATCAGGAATTTGTGAATAAGCAATACACCCAAATACTTTGAGATGGCCAACAAATCGTCTCCTTCCACTCCAAACTTCTTCAGAGATTTTATTAGTAAGGCTTCTCGTGGGGCACCTGTTTAACAGTGAAAAAACTAGAGAGGAAGAAGACGAGAAGGGGTGGGGCATAGATAGTGGTACATTGGTTAGTGACAACGGTGGATAAGAGATGGTAGAAGAATAGGAGAACTAGAGAAGGAGAAAAAAGGTCATAAAGTGTAGTGAAGGCTAGATGGAAATTGTGAAGAAATTGGAGAAAGAAGAAATTGAGGGCCTGTGGTGTTAGTAACAAGAGGAAAGTTGCTGCTAAGATTTTTTTTTATTCTTTTTTGTTTTACAGTCTCTCTTTTGTATGTAAATTAAAGATTAAGAGAAGAATAGAGTAGTCATTCATTGTGACAAGGGAAATAAGTGTAATTACCCAAACAAAAAGGGATGTTTTTCCAATTATGCCAAACTTCAGGGGGAAATAGAAATTATAAGTTATACAAGGGGTAATAATATATCATAGACATAATTACTGTCTCCCTCCTAGTTTTCCTATCATATTTTGGGATTTTTAATTTTTATACACTATTAATGCTTTTAATGTTTTGAACTATTCGTTTTGTATTTCTTTGTTCACATTCGAAAAAAGATTCTACCATTTATTAAAAAAAAGTCAAATTCAAATGTATAATTAGGCTGGTCTAATATTTGAGTTAAACCTGTTCTATTTATGATTTAATCGAATAGGTTCAATATATACCCTCAATTATTCCAATAAAATGTACAATATTAGTGTGTGCTTAAGTACATACATATATAGATACATATATACATACATATATATATATGTGTGTGTGTGTCCACAAAAAGCAAACCTGCATTTTTAAATTCAAATTCGAGTTTGATTTGTTGAATATAAATTTCAAATTCAAACTTAACTCTTTAAACGTGGAACTCGAATAACTTTATAGATAAAAGTATCACATTCAAACAATATTTGTATTCGTTTAATACATAAACAAATTCAAGGCTTGTTTGTAAAATATAGAATAGAAATTTGAATTTCGGATATTTGGTTCAATCCCACTCGTTAAAAGGGACAAACAAAGTCACAGTTTGATGCTTGATGCCCAAAATTACTTGTCACGCCCCTAGTCTGCACATGCTAGGCATGAGACAATCGCCGTATCCTCAAGACCCAGGAATATATGACAACCATTATCATTTTCAATATACTACTCTAATATTTAATAATAAAAGTATTTAAGTGCGGTACATACTAGCAAATTAAAAAAAAAAACTTTAACATCCAATTTGGCCCATACACCTAAAACTACTAACGAAAACATAATTCAAAGGTTTTTTTTAATACATATTTAGAACTGCATAACATTTAATCCTAACACTAGTGCCCATTACATAGAACCTAACGGATCAGTAGAAGTCATCTTCTGGGTCCTCTATGCATACCACATCATAGTTCTCAAGGTCTACAAAAATGATAAGAGAGAATGGTTTGAGTGACCTACGCTCAGTAGGTAGCTTGTACACCTCTGTTGGAATATGTAGCTATTATACAGTTATAATACTTTTGTAACATTTGTCACAACATACCACATACATAATTAATTTTGGACAATTATAATGTAAATTTAAACATGTGCATATCCATAAAATTGAGTGGCACACATTATATGATAAGCTGAACATATTCATAGCATAAATTGTCAATTAAGAAGACATATCAAATATGGTTCATAAACTTGCACATGTAATATTTGGCTTATGAGTACTCAGCCTAGAGTTTAGCCCCTTTCTAAGAGGGCGGTTAGTCAAGCATTTCCTTGATCTTCACTTAACCTACCTACACATGAGTCAATCGGTCGGGCTTTATATTGACTACCATGACTATCTATAACCGATCAAGCATTTTCCTTGATATTCACTTCGTCGTCATACATGACAAGATGATAGCCCCTACCGTCTATTTCATGACCATTTAGAGCCTTTCGTATTTAAAATCTTTTTATATGTCACGTGCATAATTAAATTAAATAAAAAATACCATTCATTTTTCTTGCTCTTGGCATGGTAAAACATTTGAAAGTGGGCATACATGATCCATCTCTTGCGTATATCGAAATAAAACATTTAATAAAAATACGGAGGGTGAACACCACTTATCTTGAACTGCTCGATTAGAATACTCTTAACTCCTCTTACTCTTGACTTGTACCTATAGTATATATACTATCATTTTAATTAGCTTGCATTCTTTGATCATAGAGTATATTTTGTTGTTCTAAATATTTTATTCCACAAGTTTAGAAAATTTATAAGGGTGCTGAAAATTTTCCAAAAAAAATGGAAACTCTCTATTATTATTGTTATCTTATTATTATTATTATTATTATTATTATTATTATTATTATTATTATTATTATTATTAAAATTTTCCAAAAAAAAATGGAAACTCTCTATTATGGAAACTCTCTACTACTACTACTACTATTATTATTATTAAGACTATAAATCGGTTGATAGTCAACCTTGGCGAGGTCTATGGTTTCTTGAAGGCGAACTTCTATTAATTTATATATGTTTAGCCATTGAGAATTTTTTGAATTTATTTAGGAGATGTATTTATTCAACCACTAACACTTGGATTACAAATCTAACAACTCAAGCTAGGTAGGACAAATGCTAATATAATATTAGATGTGACTGGAGTTGTTACTTTAGTGCATTACATGGTCTCGTCCACTTAGTTCTTGTATGAGTGACACCCAATGCTATTTATTCACACCCTAAACTTCAGAATAGGGAGGAAAGAAAGAAAAATAAATAAATAAATAATATGATTGGAAATGTATGCTTATGGCTCAGGTGTGGTAGTATCTGAGTACGAGTTAAAGATTGCTTGTAGTACATTTATGTCTCTTCCATCACAAGTACTTCTTGCTCCCCTCGTTTTAAAACTACCTTTGTCATGAAAACAATTCATGACAAAGCCATTAATTTTAATTTTAATTTTTTGTAACGTGGAAGAAACTGGGAATGAATGAAATAGTGAATCTCATCATTAGTTTTTTTTTAATTCCTTGAATTAATATAATTTACTCTGTTTCTCTTTTAAGTTAAAAAATTTTGAAGATGTTAATAAATCCATGACCTTGTCTTTTGATGTCTTTTAACTGTTGATGCTTGAGAGATATAGCCTATGGGATTACGTTCCACGTCTTAGCTTTTAAAGTAGATAATTATTAGGTAACCATAAATATAAGTATTCTAAGACATCTGAAACCCAATTTATCTAATTACAAAGTATATGCAACCAAAAATCATCCAAGTCGTCCAGGTTCTAATTACTAATTTGACAAAATGTCACTTGCATCTCCAATTCCTTATGGACTTAAACTAGACCTTAGTTTATGAATTAATAAACAAGAATCCCAAGAAGAGAAATTATACAAAAGCATGCTAATTAATCTGACTATTTCCAAAAAAATAAAAAAATAAATCCATAATAGTAGTAGTAGTAATAATATTAATAATGTATTAAATACTTGTTTTGGTTTGGGGAAAAGATGTATTTTATTGGGATTTTCGTTAAGCCAATAGACGTATCCTCCCCACCTTAGAGTTTCTATTTTCCATTAATGAAGAAAAGAAAGCATAGAGAGAAAGAGATAGTTGGAGATATGAAGTGTATACGTTTGCATTTGTCTTATATATGTAGATATATATCGTAGTTCAGGAAGTCACCACTATTTTGGTAATCACTTGACCACGATCAGACGTTATCTCTCTATCTTTTTCTACCACTATCTGAAACTAGTTTCATCATTCCCAATTACTTCCTTTATCCTAATGCGATTATTATTGTTAGTAATATAGATTGACACATATATACTAAATGTAAAAAAAAATTCCGGATATTACATTACTCCTCAAATTGATTTATTTTGTACGGAATATGCGAGCTCACAGGCCACGTGATAGCTGCCGACATCGACCCGGGACCCTCAAGACCGCCATGTGTAAATCAGAAGAAACCTAGTAATTATCGACATAAAAGACAGGAAAGACAAAGAGCACGTTGTCTGTGGTTACATCGCACAAGTATGACTACCACCTCTTGGTGAGAACTATTTTCATATTTTCTTTATTATTGGATCAACCATTTGAAATTTCAACTATGCGGTTTTCCTTGTTTTATAGTCCGTTGGAAGTGACTGTCATATAACTGGGTTATTGTAGCAGAATTTTCTTTTGTCTGAGCATGCATACCGGCTTTAAAGATTATGTATTTGGTTAAAAAAAAATGATATTGTGATGCGGAGTTAAGTGATGAGACGTAAATTTTTTTTTTAAAAGAAATTACTAATATTTACTAATAACTTATTTCTATCTTAAAAGATTTATCATTTCTTTTGTTGCGATACGGTAGAGCATTTTTTTTTTTCCGAAAATCGGTAGAGCATTTTTTACCTTTATTTTGAAATACTGAAGTTTAGTAGAATTTGTGATCAATAGCCTGACCATACTTCGTTACTACACTCATCTTCATGCAGATATTTGCAATAAATTTCATCTCGATCTTCATGCATATATATATAGAGAGAGAGAAAAAGAGAGAGAGAAATGATATATGCGCTTCAAGAAGAAAAGCTTAAGGAGCTCCTTCTAGCTTTTTCTTCATGTAAAAAGACAATATTGCCCTCTATTAGATTTCTCAATTTTCTTAATTCTAAAATTGCCCTTTCATCTACAACCAAAGCTATCCCAACAAAGCAGATGTTCATTCCTTCGTCCGCTTCCTTTTGAGGTCGTCTGCATGGTTAAAATCACTCAACATACGCAATGAGCACTCTCAACGCAAAGTAGTTACATTTTGGGTAATATGCACTTGAGGCCATCGAACTTGAGTATTTTCAAATCACCCATCAAACTAATTTTTACCTCAATTAGGTCATCGAACTTCCTAAATGTTTCAATCAAACCATTCCATAAATTTTTTCATTAAAATTGACGGAAGCGTGGTTTGCATGTATCAAACTGGGGACATAGAGGACTTCTTACACTTCATCTTCCTCCTCTTATGACCAAAGTTTAGTAAAAAATTCTTAAACAATTTAAACACTCCTTCAAAGTTACATTTGTTCACTGAAAATTTACATTTGTTCACTGAAAATTTATATTTGTTCAGAATACATGCGAATGAGGGTCCAGATGACCATGCGGACGTCCGGATCGAACCAAGTTAGAATATATGCAGACAAGGGTCCGGACGACCATGCGGATGTCCGGACCGCAATCATCTCTTTAGCATTTAGCATTCTGATATAATTTCTCAATATTTTAATGTAACTAATTTTTCTTCCGAAATCACCTCGTTTTTGGCATTTTTTTTTAGTTCAAATTTGGTCCACATAGCAACATCTCAGCTATCCATTTTGCCACAATAAATCATAGCCATCAACTTGTGGTGCCCCAAATCCAAGCAATTCTATTCTTTTAACCAACTGCACAACAACTCGAGCTAATTTATTAATAAGCAAATTAGAAAATAACAACACTACATTAAAACAAAATAGTTGTACAAATTGATTTTAAGATAACAACACCAACTGTAATTATAAACTAAGCAAAGAGATCCATAACTGCAATTTAACAGTTTGCAAAATGATTACATTAACGTACATAAGCAGTACATTCAACAACAATCCTACATTCTAGAATCACAAATTTGCAATGGCCGTTTATTACTAACTACAAACTGGCCGTTCCCTATTACAATTGATACTAACAATATCGAACTTCCCACAAGAGCCATTCACAACATTTTTTCTCTGATTTTCCTAACTCGAACTTTTTCACTCAATTTCATTACTTTGACCTCTAATTTCTCCACCTTCTTTTCAAGTCTCCTTGATCTCTCATTAGCACTTTCCAACTCCGATTCTATTTGATTAATTCTTCTAACAACCTAGGTATGATCTCCTTGGCTTGTTGAAAAATTTCTTCATTAAGCCATTTCCAAAATTTGCAGCCTGAATCCTACAATTTTTCACCTTTTAAACGTCAACCTTACATTCATATTAATACAAATTCTTTCAAAGAAAATATTCTTACCTCATTGATGCCACAAACACCATATCTTCTTCCTAGATTCCAAGGTGTCCAAGAGGTCTTCATTGTACACTGAACTCCACAGTGGCAATTTTCATAAATTGGAAGTTGCTTTCTTGACAGTGGAAAATTTGGAGAAGAAATTTTAGAGTATATGAAAATTTTGGTCGACTGAAAAAATGGGAGAGGAATAAGTAGTATAAAAAGAGAAAGACTCAGCTAGAAAAAGTTTGTTTTGTCCCTGGTAATGGCTTTCTATCAATTTTAATGAAAAAATTGACGGAATGGTTTGATTGAAGCATTTAGGAAGTTCAATGGTCGGATTGAGGCAAAAAATAGTTTGATGGGTGATTTAAAAATACTCAAAAGTTTGATGGCCTCTGGTGCACTTTATCCTTACATTTTTATTTTACAAAGTTATGTTATGATGCTGATAAATCAGACATTCTGAAAAGTTACATTTATTCACTATAAGTTTACATTTTTTTACTTAGAATTTTACACACGCTTGATTGGACGTAGCGGCCTGTCTATTCCTTCATCCACCTCCTTTTGAGGGGCGTTCCGGATGGCTAAAATCACGCAATATGCACAATGAAACACTTTGAATGTAAAGTGGTTACATTTTTGTTTCTGCAAAGTTACATTTTGATGCTGATAAATTACAAATTCTAGAAAGTTACATTTGTTCACTGCAAGTTTATATTTTTTAACTGGAAAGTTACACTTGCTTTCAACTTGTCCCAGTCAAATGCCTGCTATCTATAATTACCATCATCATCCGTTTGCATCTAGAGAGGATTCGGATGCTGGACTAGACATCCGCTTCGTTCAGACGAGGGTCCTCTTCATTGCGCTTCAATTTGATGTTGGTTTTTTGGGTTTTTAATTTGGGTTATTTAATTTTGTATTTAGGCAGCTTGTTGATGATTTCCTAACGCCGTTTTCCTTTTTTGGTCCATTTTTCATTTTCTTTTTCTCTGTCATGAAATGACATCGTCTTTCTCAGTGTCCTTGCTGGCTTGATCTGAGCCATCCATATACCAAGTTTCAATTTTGGCCATTAACTTATGGCAACTAAAAGTATCCGAAAATTGCGATGCCTCGTGTCCTGTCCAATTCTATTTGTAAGTGTTTGTTTCCAACAATGGCAGAAGATCAAAGTGATGAATTTACTTTTAAACCTATAATTTGCAACTTAAAAATTATTTGCATTTACCTCCTAAAAATACAAAACAACAGCAAAAAAACAAACAGACAAGTAAGTCTCAAAATCATACTTGCATTCAAGCGAAGTCTCAAAGTCATATTAATAACCAACCAGATCAAATGGAAAGTCAAAATCATTAACTTTCATCAACAAGTATGTTTATCATATTTCCATCAATATAAAGCCAAATTCTCCAATAATAACAGAGGCTTCCTAAGTATTATTAAAACAAAATATCCAAATTATTGACATTTGAACTTCCATGGCATTCTAGTGTCCAGATTCTTGATGTTGAAAAGTCTTGCAAAAAGGTTAGGCAAGTTTTCGACAACAAAGTTTGGGGAAGAACTTACGTTATATCTCCATTTTGACAAGTACGGTTATTATGCCCGATGCCATCACATTTACTACACTTCCTCACCTTTTCTACCCGCTCAAATGCTAAAGGATCACATCTTGTTGAGTTATCACTTTTTCTCTTTTTTGACCCCGCTGGACGCCCTTTATGAGATGACAATTTAAGTTCTTGAACCAAAAAGCAGGGAGCATCCATCATTTGACAAATCTACTTTTGTGAATCTTCTTGTTGGCTGAGAGACATTAACTGATATTTTTTAGAGAATTCTTGAAGAAGAATTTGATTTGATCATCTTCGTTTCCTATGTTTTTGTCAACACCATGAAAAGATCTAATATCTATCCTCCTATTGTAAATCTATTTCAGCAAGATCCAATACTCTATTTGCCTTTTCTCTCATCATATGTGCACAAGGTAAACCTATGAAATTTTGAAATGACATTTACACTCAAAAAGTGGTCCTTCAATTGTCGCAATCTCATATTCTTTAAAAAGTTCTCCCTAAAGCATACATGGAAACATGACCCAAAAGCTTTTGAAACATAGGAACACGAAATTTATGTTTTATATGAAGCTTTTCACTTTCAAGTTTTGCTTTGATCTCTTGATATTGATGTTCTATAGCAAGTTCAATTTTTTGTTTTACCTCTTGGAAGTCACCAGTTGAAACCTGAATAAACTTTTTAGCATTGAATGTGCACTGCCTTTGAGGTTACATGATTTCCATAGTGCAAATGCTTGTTGGTCCATGCATGTACAAATTTCTCCTTCAACAGGAGCCATGTTTTCTTGAGATAAGTAAGAACTAATGGCAGTTGTTAACATTCAACTTCAAGAAATTTCCAAGCATCTCCATATGAGACCTCATCTGGTGACTTTATCAAAGTTGTCCAACATAATAAGAATGTTTCCCAAGCTTCCTTTTTCTCAAAATATTTCTTGCACTTGGACAAAATATTCTTTTTAATGTGCCACACACATAGAAGATGCATTGTACTTGGGAAAACAACTTCAACGACATTCATTAGTGCTAAATCTTTGTCAGTAATAATTGCAGTAGGATAATTTCCAGCACCCAACAATTTACTAAATCTTTCCAAAGCCCATATAAAGTTAGCTTCTTTTTCATTTTGCGTAGATGTAAAGCAAGAGTAGAATTGAAACTTGATATACCAATTATATCCAACAAGGAAAACTTGTATCTGTTTGTCTTGTACGTACAATCCATTACAAAACATTTGGATAGTTCTTTGTCAACATAATAGAGTAAGGATGTGCAAAAAACAAATGAGGCAAACAACTAGTAGTGTCATGCTGAATATCATAAAGAAAGCCTCTTTTACCAAAGTCATCAAATAATGCTTCAATAATTGTCCAGCCTTTCAAGCTATCCCTTCTTAGTTTTGCCTTTGCATTGTACATGGTTCTTGAAATCGCTTGAAGATTGGGATTGCTTTGTCAAAGAGATGTCAAAATTTGTCGTGGAGGAATACCAGCATTTGACATTTTCCTAATCTTGTTTATCTCCTCCTCACTAAAGCATCGACAAGAAGGATGGCTAAACATATCTGAAGAAGGCTCATGATTATGCTCTAAGTTTTTAAGCTCAACTTTCCAAGATCCATCTAGTTTCCTCTTACCCTATAGTTGAAATGGACAATTGATCAAGCAAGTGGAGGTGGCTCTTTTCATTTGGTTCGTGGAACTCTTGCAACCTCTGATACTTTCCTTCTCTATCACAACCAATAATAACATAACAGTTTGTCTTCGATTTTTTATAGTTGTAGCATATCCCTGTTTTAAAGTGATTTCCTGAACACTTTTTAGGAGCTCTTCACGAGTTGAAAAAATCTCATCAGGCAACATAATCAGCTTGTTAATTTCAAGTTCATTTATTTGCTTTCCTTCATCTTCCATCATTTTTTCTTGTGAAATTGATCCAATATTTCCTCCATTGTTTGCCTTGTCTACAATTATGTCAATATCTTATATAAATAAAAAAATATCAGTAGAACTAATAAACCAAAAAAAAAAAAAACCTAATAAATACATTCAATTTCTCTGTAGAACTAGCATTTATGGATTGCCCATAACTTAATCAATAAAAAACATTATGAAAAAACAATCTTTAAACCATTACCTGTGGAAGATTGAAGGATTTCATTACAACTAGAAATTCTTCCAATCTAGTGTTCTTCACAATCTTAAAAATTTCCTCCAATTCCATCTCATCAAGTATACTGTCATCACCTTGATCTTCTGGCATTGTTAGAAACAAACACTTACAAATAGAGTTAGACACTTTGGACGTAGAGAAAAGGGAGGATGAACTTGTGCCAATTTGGAAAGTTTCATGAATTGGGTTGAGACTAAGCAATAACTTCAAAGTCTGATGAATTGAGTTGGATGGCTTTGGTTGTAGAGAAAAAGGTAATTTTGGAAGTAAGAAAAATTGAGGAATCAATAGGGAATAATATTGTCTTTTCACATGAAGATAAAGTTGAAAAGAGCTTCTTAAGCTTTTTTTGGAGTGTAGATATCATTTGCCCATATATATATATATATGTATGTATGTATGTATGTATAATATTTTGCTGTGACATTCGGACGTCAGAATTTTTTTCTTTTTTGATCATTCGTTAAGATAATATTGGATTTCAGTTTTCACATAATCTTCTTAGAATCATGTAAATGTAGATTATAAATAGTAGTACTAATTTGCGTGATTCTATCATAATTAGGTAATTCATTGGATTCATGAAATTCAAAAATACATTTAATCACACTCATAGTTTTATTTCATTGTTTGCCTTCGGTTCATATTGCGTGGACTGACTGAAATGCCTATCTCACTCATTTCCAAGACTCGAAAGCTTCTGCCATTGAATGAATGTAAGATCTTCACAAGGCAGATCTGACAAAAGGAGTCGACTGGGACTGCAGATTATCATTCTTGGTCAACATGATTTGGAGCTCCCTCACAAATCTTTCCATGGCAAAACCAGGCAGACAAATTGGAACTACTATTCCTTTCTCCCCCTTTTTGTTTTTGAATGGCATTAAAAAGCTCGTCAGATCAGGAACGGCACCCACTACCCCCAAGGCTGGCCCTCCATAGACCGCCTTTCCCCAACCGAAGTCCATCTCCCCGAAGCCAGCCCTGGTCAAATCTGAGACCATGTATGTTCTCACAACCGTGAAATGAGGTCTTCCTTTGATGACCATAAGGTCGGCCACTGATTTCATATAATCCTCAGTAACATCAGATTTTGCCTTCATCACAAGCTGTACTGCATATTCTAGTGGATTCTTGCATAGCTCTTCGGCAGTCGTCTAGGCAGCTGAAAATGAAAAGGAATTACTGTAGTATCCCTTCAGCAGAGGAGGATCAAACTTGGAACGGGCATTGACAACGCAAAGAACGCGTACTTCCTTGTTGGGTTTAGGTTGTAGAGAAATTGTCCGACAACGCCAAAGGCATGCCGTCAAAACGTCGCAGGTTGAACACTTTCAACTGATATGAGGAGGGATGCACTTCCTGAGAGTGGAGACCTCTGCGGGGCCGAAGAAGAGAGAGCGGTGGACCTTGTCGTCAAGTCGGATGATGGTTCCCTTGGTGTCAGGAACCTCGCCGTATTCGTGATGGGTGCATGTCACCCTTGGCGGGTCTCTAGCACTCAGGAGCTCTCTCTGCCAAACCGGTGCTACAGATGGGGCGGAGGCTCCCCGTGCCATTTCACCGATGGCGGACATTAACTGAACAAGTCCGGTTAAATCTGACATGGCGTGATTTAGGCGCAGTGCAAAAATGAAACCACCACATTTAAGACGAGTTACCTGTGTGAGTGTATATACGTACAAGTGAAGTAAACATGGTTTATTGTCACAATATATACATATCATTACACTAAGTAATTGGGGGATTGTTCAAACAAGATGTAGAAAGCCTAGAGTGAGTATTGCGTGCACCACGCGCGCCACGTGGCGTGCCACGTGGTGCACTAGAACCAATCACACATCACCAAATAATACAAGGTATGACCCATCATTACTACATGGCGATAAATTATTGGTTCTAGTACACTACGTGGCAATGCACGTGGTGTATTGTATACTTTTCCAGAAAGCCTATGCCCACGGGTCCTTTATTATTTCGGGTTCACAAAAATTGATGAAATGCCATTGTAATGGTGGAGAAACGTCTTGTTTCGTTTGGTTATCATTTTTTTTGGGTCAAAATCACTTTTTCGACGTTATATTTTATTTTAAAATATATACACTCTATAAAAATATTAAGTAATATTGTTTAAAAAACCTTTCAAAAAATAATATGCATTCATAGACATGCGGAGACATTGCCGAGATGCGCCCTCCTTTGCCCCTCCTTACTCTCGAGCAATTTATGTAACCACCAGATCTGAAAGCCCTTTTCAGTCAAAAGCTTCCTTTATTCATTTCTTAAGACAAATGTTTTCAGAACCGGATCGGCCAGTGAACAGGAGGAGGTCCAGTCTAAGGTCGGACTGGTCGGACCGGTAGTTCAACCTTTTTTTTTCATAATTGTATAAAAAAATTCTTAAAACTCATACTTGAAACTTAGTGAAACATCATCACAAGTTTTTTTCATAAATTCATTACAAATATAAATAATATTAATAAGTATAATTCAAATACTAATTAAAGTACATGCTTATTTTTCTTTCACATAGTAAAGAGGTTTATAAAAAAATATCAAAGAATCTAACAACTAATTATATTATATTTATCGTAAATTTATAACTGATGTCGAAGGTAAATAATTTCAATGACAAAATTCCTTCATTGTCTCCACAAGGCAACAACACCCATGTGAATACCACTACCTTGATAACTTCTTCAATTTAACCTTAAAAAATAAAAAAGTCAATACAAAGATATAAGTCCGATCATCAAATTAAAAGAAAAATCAACTAACAAAATAAACAAACACAAAAAAAAACTTTAGAAAAAGAAAAGAATACAACAAAATACCTAAATATTTAATTGCTACTAATTATCACTTATAGTTAAAATATTAGAATTACCAATCATTATTTTCACCACTATCCAAAAGATAGCTACATTGAAATACTTCCAAATCAATACTTTCCCCAACGTAGAGATTTTTTATTCGATGGTAATTCACCACTAAAAAATAAAAATAAAAGGGGTAAAAATATTGAGGATATCGAATAGGTTTTGCTCTAGTTAATGTTGGCAAAAATGAAAAAAAAAATACCGTCAAAAGCCTAGAATATTAGTAGTAAAAGATAGATGTTTCATCACGTAAAAAATTAAAATTTCCATAATATTTAAGGAAAAAGTTGTAATTTTGGTTCCACAATTTGGTTGTGCATGAAATTGGTTGCTTAATGCCTTCATTAAAACAAATATGCGTATTAAAATCTTTGATATTGGGCAAAGTAAGACGACCGACAAAATTTTAACAATTGCAGATATAATGTATTCATGTGTAATTAATACAAAAAATACAACTTAGTCACATGCATGTTACATGGCAGTCAATACAAAAAACATATTGGAATTTTGAGTTTGAATTTGCATTTTAACTTCAAGGCGCCAAATGCTAAACTTTTAATTAGGAAAATATTTTAGTCATAAATTAATAATTAAACAATTTTGATAAAAGGACTAGTCTTAGTATGAGAGATTTTAGTAAAAGTAAAAGCGAGATTTCTTTAATATAATGAATTTAGATGCCAAACTAAAAATGTAAGAATCAATTAATATTATTAAACACGACTAATAAATGAAATAAAGAAACAAAAACAGTAAGCATCAATTAAATTTATTAAACAAAACAAAGAAACTAAAAAAGTAAGAATCAATCAAATTCAGTAAACATGATTAATAGAAATAAAGAAACTAAAAATGTATGAACCAATTATTTTTGTTAGAAATGATTAATAAAGGAATTAAAGGAAAGAATAAATAAAATGATTCATAAGTTAAAAACAGCAAGAACAATGATGGCTTGGTGGCTGGGAGCTTGCTTTCAAAGTGAGAGGTCCCTGGTTTGAATCTCCATGAGACCTCTCAATTGATTATTTCAAAATAAAAATTTTGAAATTCAAAATTCAAAAATCGGTGGGTCAAATGGTTCAACGGTTCAATGCGGGTTGCATGGTTCAACTGGTTCTTGCTAGTTTTTTGAGTTCTTCCGGCCTTCATGGTGAATCGAACCAAAGGCTTGGTCGGTTCGACCGGTTAAATTGCGAACCGACCAGTTCGGTCCGGATTTAAAAACATTGCTTAAGACTTAACTAACCAAATAAGTTAAAAATGCGCTGCTTAGTTGGTTAAAAAAAATGTTAGTTTCTTCAAAGCCCGTGATTTCAGAAAGTATTGTAAGAATATTTAAATTACTTTCTATCACAAATTCCATAGATTGGGCGTCAACCGAATATCTGAACTCACACACGTGCATGGCTGTGAATGATATGTATGAACATTAAAAGTTGGGGGATACCTGAATTAGCGGCAAAGGACAGTGAAGTACTCCTCCAGACTCGGGAACATCATACAGGAGCTCCTCCAAGCACGGGAACGGAGGCTGAAGTGCATCTCCGAACTGTTCTAGCGTAACTTCTGCTTCGGCCCCGATGAACATAATACCCTCGCCGGTGCAGTCCACCATTAGCTTCCTTCCTGGCCCCTCTATCAAACGTCCGGCAAACGGGTAGTAGAAGACCAGAGTCTGAGCAAGAGCCTCTCTGATCACCATCATGGGGTCTCTCCCAGTCCCAGTAGCACGGTAAAACTGTATGACAGGCATTTGACAACGAATACCCCCTTGATCATCGATATCAGAGAGGAGTTTGAACTCCCGTGGCGTGGGCTTGGCCGGACGGACTAGCTCAGGTTTCTGTCTTATAACCCTGAAGGTTAAAGATGCTGTCTGTGAGGTCATCTTGTCCAATATTATCTCTCTATGTAGGTAAAAAGGAAAATGCGAATATGTATAGCGGAAAGTGCTAAGAAGGCTAGGGAGTGATGAGTGGCGGTTGTATTGAGGATTCTCTCATTCAGACATGGCCATTTATAAAGAGGATTGGGTGCAACTCTAGTGACACTGTTGCGGCTATGTGCGGAACTAGTAAAGGTTATTAAATGTTCCGGACATCCTTTTTCACAACGTTGTAATTGTTGATTTTCGTAGCCGACTAGAGGAGCAAACTGTGTTCTAAGGCTTAGATCGGATCGGAACCAGCTAAGTGTCCGATTTGAGTCAGTCTAAAAACTCAAAAATTAAAAATCGGTCAAGTCTGGTCAAAAACTTGGTTTGACCGGTCAAAATCGGATTTCACCTGCATTTATAGAGCCGGACAAACTCGGGCAAAAGTAGTTACAAAGTCATGGCAAAACCAACGGAGGCAGTGACCGGGGACACTTGATCGGCGAGGCTTCTGTTTGACTGGTGAAGGAGTGAAAAGTTTGTTACTTTTGGACCCAAATCCCAGGCGAAGCTTCATAGTTGAGTCTCCCATCTTATAAAACGCTTCCTCCTCTTCGCACTAAGCTTCAAGTCAATTGAGGAGTTTTAGCGCAAATCTGAGAGAGAGAGAGAGAGAGAGAGAGAGAGAGAGAGAGAGAGAGAGAGAGAGAGAGAGAGAGAGAGAGAGAGAGAGAGAGAGAGAGCAATAGGGGAAAAGTCAGAAAATAAGATTAGACGAAAGTTGAAAGCAAAGTTATTGTATCAACTAAAACGCAAGGGTGAGCTTCTGAACTAAAATGCAAGGGTGGGTCTTATCTGAAAAAAGTAGAGATAATTGCACTTTGTTTGCATGCGCATACTATTGGGTTTTTTGTTTTGTTATGGCACGAGAGATTTATCTTTTCTACTTGTTTCTCTCTCACCGTTTCTTTTTTTTTTTTGGAAGTATCTCTCTCACCATTTCCGGATTAATATTTTTAGGTTATAATTTTTTAAACTTACAAACATTTTTTTCAAATTTGATTAACAACTAAAATTGAAAAAAATAAAAAATTAATAGGTATGTAATTATATACCTATATTTACTTATCATTATTATTATTATCATATATGTGTATATATATATATATATATATGTATATATGATGTCATCCGATTCAACCCCGAGTCGACTCCTGGTTGAACCCATTGTCTCCTGAGCCCTAAGCTCCGCCAAGTTGATACCCAGTTCGAGTTTAAGAACATAGGGAGCAAATGGACGAAACACTCACAAGTGCCGGGATTCATTTTTCGGAAGTCTTTGTCTGTACTATTTTAGTGGGTATGAACCTTACAATTTGGTATTTTTTTATTTTTTTTACAAATTACGGGTAGTGTAACCCCTCAACATTTTGATGTAACTCCTAGCATTCTGATATAATTTCTCAACATTTTGATATAATTAATTTTTCCTCCAAAATCACCTTATTTTTTATATTTTTTTTTCAGTTCAACTTTTGTCCAGATGGTAATATCTTAGTCATCTATTTTGCCACATTAAATCATGGCTATCAACTTGTAACAAATAAAAATTGTAAGCCTCCAAATCCATTCTAGTGATACTGTTGCGGCTAAGTGCGGAGGGGGGAGGGATTCGTTTTTTCACAATGCTTTGTTGCATCGTTTTCATTTTCTTTTTCCACTTCTCTCTCAATTGAATTACTTGTTTCAATCGAGTACTTTGAAGCCTTCCCACGATAAAACAACAAGCAAAAAGCTGTTTGTCGAAGTCTTTCTCTGTGGCCTGTGTCTATGTGTTTAGTACATGCGAAATTGCGCCCACAACACATCCTTTCTACACATGAAAAATATGGCCCCATTTCAATTTCACTTTCCTTTTTCTTTGACAAGGTAACAAACTGACGCAACAGCTAGCTACTTTCCCTTGTGTGGTTATTTGAAACTAACGATAGGACGAAATAAATGTATGCACGATGGCCCCTAAAAAATGATATAAGTACATAATCGGAATAAAGATCTTACAATTCAGATAATTATTGTGGTGCAAATTGATCTGTTCGAACTTTGTCACTTTCCTTAGACAAGCTGATTTGGACGGAATAGAAGGTTTGCAACATAGAAAAGTAAGAAACACGTTGGGCTCATCTTTTGATATGCCTCCTCCGATGCTTAAGAAGTTAGGGAACTTAGAAAAATATATCGAGAGATTTAAAAGTGTCCTAGTGGCCGTACCTTTCTCTTGGGTTGTAGAAGACCTTTTATACTTTTGAGGAGAGATAAGAGGGAATGGTGAACAGTGACTTAGCTGGTACCTTATCTGTCACTTATTTTGACATAATTACCTTAGGTCAAATCTTGTCTTGTCAAGATGTCAATGACTTCAACAAGATGTGGTGACTTTTAGAGTAGTTCGACAATCCTTGAACTCCGAAGTGCTTGGTGAACTCAAAAGTTGATCGCCTAGGTGGCCATCCGAAGTGCAATCAAAGTGCCAAGGTGGAATGGAGGCCTAGGTGTGGCCTGTCCAACCGAGGTGGAATGAATAATAACTAAAGTAGACAATGATAAGTGTTGAGGTCACATCTTTAATAATGTAATGATAATGTGTGAGGGCCGTAGTAGACTAGTCCCTAAATAAATCAAAAGATAATGACTTCAAAATGAATTATTAATATGAAAAATAATTTTTTCCCTCAGGAAAAATAAAATGTGATAAAGCATGCAATGAAGTTTATGTGAATTTTGTTTGTAGGAAAATAATAAACCAAGCTTGTTTATTTGTTTTAATTAGTTTTTTTTTTTATCAAGATTCAATATGTTAGCCTACTCCTAACCTACTCCAGGGGATGGTCCAACTGGACCTGAGGGGCCAATGGGGACTAAGCCACCATTAGACCAAAGGAGCACTATAGTGCTGCTTTGGATTTTAATACCAACAAGCTGCTGTAGGTGGGGCTAGAACCCTCAACCTGTAGCAGGGGGAGCTATTCCAAATGCTCCTCTGACCACTGAGCCTTCGGCTCAGTGGCTATTTGTTTTAATTAGTAACGTCTCTAGATTTGGTTATAGTATAGTTGGGTCTAGGTCGGGTGTGTGCAAGTGATTATCGCCCATTCTATTAGTGCTAGTTTTAGGTTTGCCTACTTTTGGTTTTGCCGTCTTTAGCTTGCGTTTTTTAGTTAAATAGTTTAGTTTGGTTTCATTTGTTTTTTGCAGTTTTAGGTTGCCTAGTTTTAGTTTTGCCGTCTTTAGCTTGCGTTTTTTTTTTTGCTAAATAGCTTTAGTTTGGTTTTTTTTTTTTTTTTTTTGGCAGCCTCTATCGTTCTTTTTATAAGAAAGATTTTCTCTATTATTTTTTTTGTGTCCCTTGTCTAAATTCCTATGAGTTTTATTCATATAAATGATTTGGGTCCATCAAAGTGGTATTAGAGTCATGGCGCGTACAAATATTATTTGTTCAGTTCCAAAATTGAAAAACGGGGAGGAGTATAATTTTTCAAGGAAACAGATGTTAACCTATCTAAAGGCATATGGCTTAAATCAATATGTTAAAAGAACGAATTGGTGAAGAAAATGATCCACAGGCCATAAAGACAGATAACATGGTGTTGTCACAAAGTCATTAGGGAATTTACATATCAATTTTTGAAAAATTGTTACTGGGAATATGTCAAAGGAGACTTGGGATATTTTGGAGAAAACATACAAAGGCATAGACTAGGTTAAACAAAGTAATTTGATGATGTTAAAGAGGAAGTTTGATTTTCCAACAATGAAAAAAATCTGAATTAATTGAATCGTATTTTTCCTGTCTATCACAAATCAAGAACGAGATGGCACTCAATGATCATCAACTTTCTAATAGAATATTTGTTGAGATAGTTTTTAACACTTTACATATGAAGTTTGATCACGTGGTAACAGTAATTCAAGAAACCAAGGATTTGTCTGAATTTTAAATTGAAAAACTGCGAGGCTTATTAATTCTTCATGAGCAAAGAATTAATGGGAAAATGGAGGACATACTAGACACCGTGGAGAAGGCCCTGCAGACAAAGTTAAATTTCAAGGCAAAGGATGAACCCAAGGAGCAATATAATTTTCAATAGAGAAATTAGGACGACAATAACAGAGGCTGTGGCTACAATAACAGAGGTAGAGGCTAGGCTAACAACAAAGGTAGAGGTTGATAGAATTTTCAACGTGGTAGAGATAACAATTTTAATTTTAAAGATAGCCCCAATATAGGTAGAAGTAATGGTTATAATTATAATAATAGATATAATTTTAACCAGAATAATGATGGGGAAAGGATTTAGTGTTATAACTGCAAAAAATTTGGGCATAGAAAATTTGAATGTAGATCTAAAAATAATTTTCAGGCTAATATTGTTGAAAATTAGGCTCAGAATAATAATCAAATTTAGAGACTTTATTGTTAGCCTACAATAATGATGGAGTTGTTGATAAAAATAAACGGTTCTTGGACACTGGATGTAATAACCATATGTGTGAGAAGAAAGAATTATATATGAGCTTGATAAGTTTGTTAAAGATGAAGTAAAATTTGAGAATAACATTGTTCTACTAATGTTTGGTAAGGGAAAAATCTCCATTAGCCTGAAAAATGGATCTAACAATTTTATTTCTGATATATTATATGTGCCTGGGTTGAATCATAATTTGTTGAATATGGGACAGTTGTTAGAAAAAAAAATTAGGATATTCGTATCAAACAGGACGTTTGTATGATTTTTGACGAGAAAGTTGGTATGATTGTTAAGGTGATAATGATTCCAAACCATTTATTTCCATTAAATTTGAATAGTCAAGATTTTTTTGTTTGAATATTGTGATTTATGACAACAATTGTTTGTGGGATATGTGGTTTGGTCATTTAAATTTTGACAGTTTGAGATTTTTAGTTAACAAAAAGATGGTTCATGGGTTATTTGGTATCAGTTGTCTAGAAGAGTTTGTGATATGTGTGTTTTGGGCAAGAAGCACAAGAAAGTTTTTCAAGCTGGTAAATCATGGAAAGCAAGAAAACCATTGGAGATCATACATTCAGACTTGTGTACTGTGGAGGTTCTAATGGTGGTTGTAGGTATTTTATTACATTTATTGATGATTTCAGTAGGAAAGTGGATTTATTTTTTGAAGGAAAAATCTGATGCCTGTGAGATATTTAAAAAATTCAAGATTTTTGTTGAGAAACAAAAGTGGATTTCAAATAAAAATTTTGAGAACAAATAGTAGTTAGGAATATTTTACTTGCGATGTTTTCTTGAGAAAAATGGTATTCATCAATCAGTTGACAGTCAACCACTCCACAACAAAATGGAGTTGTAGAAAGAAAAATATAACAATTATAGATATGGTGAGGTGCATGTTGAAGTTGGAAAATATGCCAAAGTGCTTTTGGCCATAGAACCTCACAAGAAACCTTATTAATAGAACCTCTAAAGAAAGTTGGAGTGGTAGGAGAACATTTATTGGCCATCTCAAAGTATTTGGGTGTATTAGCGTTTTCACATATCCTTGATCAGTTGAGGAAGAAACTTGATTATAAAGGAGAAAAATGTATGTTTATTGGTTACAGTGAAGTGTTTCGGGCTTATAAATTATTTAATCCTATTTTAGAAAAAGTGAGTGTTAGTAGGGATGTGACTTTTGATGAGAGAGGTATTTGGGACTGGAATAAGAAGGATCCAAATTATGCAGATTTGACTTTGAATTTTGATAGAGAGGATGAAGAAGGATCCAGTTGCTTGCTCGTTTGCAGGAATATGTTGTTACTCCTCATAATATTGCTTTTGATGAAGAAATTAATAATTCTACTTTGTTTGCATATTGTGACCCTGTTGTTTTTGAAGAGGCAGCCCGTGATAATTCTTGGATGAAAGCAATAGATGATGAAATTCATGCCATTCAGAAAAAATAATACATGGGAGCTTACTTCTCTTCCAATTGGTAAAAAGGTTATTGGAGTGAAGTGGGTCTACAAAAGGAAGTACAAGCCTAATAGAAAAGTGAAGAGATTCAAGGTAAAGTTACTTGCTAAGGGGTACAAGCAGAAGTCAGGGATTGATTATTTTGAGGTATTTGCACATGCTACTAGATTTCACATTAGATGTGAAAAGATTTGCCATTACAAAAATAATTGTTCTATTACGTGATGGTGTTCTATGTGGTACTAGATCATGAAAATAATGGTTTACACATTCTAGACTTGATAAGTCCATTCTCAAACATAGACAAAAACTCGATATTTTGAAACATCCATACCTTTGGCATTATAGACTTGGTCATGTGAATAAGAAACTCATTTTCAAGTTACATATAAAAGTGTACTTGGACTCATTCGATTATGAATCGTTTGAGATATGCAATTCTTATTTACTTTGAAAGATGACAAAATACCTTTTATTTGAAAAGGTGAATGTGCTAGTGATCTTCAATGGCTTTAACATATAGATGTTTTTGACCCAATGCCGATCCATGCTAGAGGTTGTTTCTCCTACTTCATCACTTTCATGGATGATCATATAAGATATGATTACGTATATCTTATGATACACACATTCGTGGCCTTTGAAATATTCAAAGTTATTAGGGTTGAAGTAAGAAAAACAAGTTGATAAGAATATTAAGACACTAAGATTTGATCTATGTGGATGATAATTAATGTCAAGTGGTTCAAAATATTTAAAGAAGAATGTGATTTGTTCTCAATGGTCTCCACTTGACACACCATTTTTTATGATGTGTGAAAGAGGAGAAGTTGTACTCTATGAGATATGGCACAAACTATGATGAGCTATGCTACAATTTCTAACCTTATTTTAAGGGTTTTTGCCTTAGATGCCGACTCCCATGCACTCAACTAATGACTATTTGTGGAGTATCCTTGTGAAAACAATGGACACTACTTCTATAATCTCCTTGAGCAAAATGCTTGGCTTAAGATATGTCTTTTTCTAGAAAAATAGTTTATTCTTAAAAGAGATAGTGGGAGTAAGATAGAACTTGAAAAAAGGTTCAAGAATCGCAAATTGACAAAAGATCAATAGTTGGAATTAGAACTTACACCATATGTTGATGAGGCGCAACAGAAGCTCAAAATACAGAAAATCTTTGAAAAACTGCAGAATACGTTATAGTTCGGAGAAATATAGATTTCTCGCATATGAGAGATATAGATTTCTTATTAGCAACAGTAATAATGTACTAGTCATATATGATGACAAACCTATGTTGATGAGGTGCAACAGAAGCTCAAAATACACAAAATCTTCAAAAGACTGGTAGAGTACATTATAGTTGGGAGAAATATAGATTTCTCGCATATGAGAGATATAGATTTCTCATTAGCAACAGCAATAATGTATTAGCCATATGATGACAAACCTATTAGTTACAAAGAGGCTTTGTCTAATGTAGACTCTTTGACGTGGCAAGATGTCATAAAATCTAAAATGAATTCCATGTATAAGAACAAGGTATAGACTTTGCTCGAGTTACCTAAAGGAATAAAACCCATATGGTGCAACTAGGTCTTTAAAAGAAAGACTGACATGGATGGTAACGTAATTACTTGGAAAAGGGTTTCAATCGAAGATTTGACTTTGAAAGAAATTTTTTCATCAATAATTATGCTTAAATCCATTTAAGATTTTGCTTGCAATAACTGCTATTATAGCTATGTCAAATGGATATAAAGATCCCATTCCTTAATGGAAATTAAAAGGTATATATATGACACATTCCTTGGGTTTTCACTTCCATTGATGGTCATAAGGTATGCAAGCTTTAAGGGCTCATTTATGGACTCATGCAAGTGTCAAGGTATTAGAGCATTTGTTTTAATGAGATAATCAAAGAGTTTGATTTTCTTGAAAACAAAGACAAGCATTGTGTAAATGCAAAATTGAGTGGGAGTGTTGTCGTTTTCTTGATACTATACGTTGTTAGGTCCCAAAAGACAACATAAGAGGGGGGTGAATTAGATTGAATGAAAATACTAATCCCAAATTGTCACATTTTCACCCCAAAAAGATAAAAAATTCACAATAAAGCAATTAGCTCAAATAAGCAATAAGTTTAAGAGTTTAAAAAGTAAAAGTAGAGAACACAACCAATGTATATTGGTTCGGTACCAAACTCAATGCCTACGTCCACTCCCAAGTTGATTACTTGGAATTTGAATCCACTAGTGAGCGTGTTCAATTGGTGAAGCAATACCAATCATATAACTTGAGGGATTACTTTTTCTCTCACTAAACACCTTTAGTTGAGCCAAAAGTTTTACAAACTCACTTTCTTTAAGCCTCTCAAGTTACAATTGAAAAGCTCTCACTCAACTAAGAAAACACTCCACTAGAATACTTCACAATTATCTCACTTAAAAGAGCAAAGCTATACAAAGGGAAATATTTTTCTCACAAAAATCACTCTTAAATGACCAATATTCAAGTAGACAAAAGTTCTGTACCATTCTACGCACTTTGCCTTTTATAGGGAGTAAAAAACAACTCAAAATGGGCTCTAACAGTCAAATTAAAAAAACTAGCCGTTAGACATAATTTTTCTGGTCCGGACATTCGTAGGGAGGGGTTTGGATGTCTGGATAGGCGTTCAGATCCTCATCCGTATTTTCTTTTGGATACATTTTGCTCAACTTAAAATCTACAATTTCATGGTTCGATCGTCTGTATGCCTCGTTCGGATGGGCGTCCGGATATCTATTGACTTTATTGCTTTTGGATTCTTCTTGCGATCCGGACATCTAGATGCTCGTCCAGATAGGTGTTCGGATGCCTACTAACTTTTCTTCTTTTTGGAATCTTCTAGCAATCAGGACGTCCAGATGCTCATTCGGATGAGTGTCCGAATGCTCACTGCTTGCTTTTGGTCATGTGCATCCCATTGATCTGTATGTCCACCTTATGCGTCCAGATGGTCGTCTGGATGACCTTTTTGCTATCTTTTTCAACCTGTTTGATTACAAATACAAATAACATTTATTTAAAACATTAGTTGTTTCATCATAGGTTTAGTTAATCATCAAAGCTACGAGAATTTAGACCACATGGTCTTCAATCTCTCCCTTTTTTATGATGACAAACTTATGATGAAATATGGGCATTATAAGCTTTTCATAAGAAGATAACCTCAACATATGCTCCCCTTTAATATATGTTCTCCCCCCGAATACATGCAATACGTGTATATGAACTTTGTATTCTAACTTTTCTCCCCTTTTGGCATCATCAAAATAATGAAAAGTAACAAATAAACATAAACTAATTTAAATCCAAGAAACATAAACAAAAGTAAAGTTGTATTCTAATGAATACCATATCCATCCGAAGTTAAACCATCATCCATAAGAACATAATGAACCAAACAAAAGACGTTTATCATCGAAATATAACAACACTGAAAAATAATGTAGAATCCTAATCCAGGAATTTCCATTGGAAGCTTCTCCACTAGTAGATGATGGATCATGTGTTGACTTCCTTCTGCATTCTTACCCTTGCCTCCTTGTCTATATATCAGCTGAAAAATTGGCACGATCGTCAGAATCCCATCCATACTTGTGTGCTAATTCAATATGCTTAAGCCTTTGATGAATGCCCCGCATTTCATGCTGAAATTCTCCTTGCAAATTTGTCATTTGAGTATGTAACCTGGAGAGATCATTTTGCATGTGAGTCATATGAGTGGATAACCCATTTATGGCATTAAAAAGTCTACTCTCTGAAGTAGATGAAGGAGTGTGAGATGAAGAGGGACTGAAATGTGGAATACTAGCATAAGGAGTATGGGAAGAAGGTTGACGATGAGGATCATCCATATCCATATGATGTGGTACATCTTTCACATGTGCAATAGTATCATCAAAAATAAAATCACGCATCCAATACCCGAGAGAATGACTATTTTTTAGTTACTCCATTTATATAGCCATTTACCTCCATGAAATGCTAAGTAAAGCTTCTTAAAACATTCTGTATCAATTCTATCTCCTTCACTAGGATGTGTGCCTACTATCCCCTCAAAAGAGACTCTATTATTCGAAAAAGGGGAGTCAAAATATGCCGATATTCCAATCCTTTGTTGGAATCTAGCTTACGCGTAAACATATATTCAATCATAAATGAAAGTGCTATGTGAGTCACATCGATCTTTTGTCCACTAGTGGGTGCCAAGATACTCACAATAATGTGGTATACAACTCTATTTGAGGGGGTAAAACAATTCATCTTGTAGTATGCAATGCTAGAAAGATTAGGATTCCCAAAGAAGGACTTCTTAAGGTTGTCATAATCAATAATAGGATATGGCTCTTTTGGAATACAAAAATCACTACGCTCAGTTTTCATCCCAAATAATTTATTCAACTCTCTAGCATCAAATGTGAAATGTGTGTTATTCACAATAGATTCTACATTTTCATTAACTTTTTTCAAATTGGCATAAAATTATTTTACTAAATCAACATACACAATTTCATTCACT
Source organism: Mitragyna speciosa (assembly GCA_024721245.1). Classification (NCBI taxonomy): domain Eukaryota; kingdom Viridiplantae; phylum Streptophyta; class Magnoliopsida; order Gentianales; family Rubiaceae; genus Mitragyna; species Mitragyna speciosa. The sequence goes on from CM045565.1 coordinate 1,093,864, forward strand.
TCACAAACCCTATCCCAATGATTAGCTCTTAACATAATAGGGATATCGTTTAAGCCATTATCAAAGTCATTAAAAACACAATACTTTACCCCAATAACATTCTTATTATCCAAGCTTTGATATAATTCTAATGAAGAGGTATCAATAAAGGTCTTACCAAGATATTCTATTAACCCCTCTTGATTGATAGAGTAATTGACATTACCACGGCCTCTACTATGTCCACTCCATCCTTCTCTACATCCCCCTTGATGAGAACTAGCTATGAGGAGTGAAATTGCTATAACAATTTGAAGAAAAAAGAGAAGAAACAAAAATCCTAAATCAAGGAAACCCTAAAGAGGAGAGAAAGAGAAATTTGTCGGTGGTAGACTGAGAAAAGAATAAAATTTTAAGAACGAATGAAATTGAGTGAGAGAATTGGGTGAAATTTAGTTTGGAAAGAGCTTTGGAACTATTTGGATTGAAAGAGAATGAAAAAGCGTGAAATAAACTGAAAAGAAAATAGTATTCATAACTTATAAGTCGCGATCTGAACGTCTAGATCACGTGCCCAACATCCGAATATCTAGATGGTCTGTTTGAGCACAATTTATTGACCATTCAGACATCCATCCTGACGTCCGGATCCTCTCAAGGGTCATCCGGATCAGGCTGGAAGAAGAAATTTCGCAGAAGACTTTAGTGAAACACTTTTCTACCACTCCTAACTTGTTTCTACGAAAGATGAATCTATCCTTAAGAATAGCTTTTGTGAAGATGTCGGCTATTTGTTCTTTGGTAGGATTATAATCTAAGCTAATCTCACCTTTGATCACTAATTCTCTAATGAAATGGCACTTCACATCAATATGCTTAGTTCTAGAATATTGAATGGGATTTTTGGAGAGATTGATAGCACTAATATTATCACAATAAAGAGGCACATAACCAAATGTAATACTAAAATCAACAAGTGTGTGCTTCATCCACAAAATTTTTGCACAACAACTACCGACGGCTATGTATTCGGCTTCCACCATGGATAGAAAAATTGAGTCTTGTTTCTTACTAAACCAAGAAACCAAACATTGTCCAAGAAAATTACATATTCCACTAGTACTTTTTCTCTCAACCCTACAACCAGCAAAATCGGAATCCGAATAATTTATTAAATCAAAAGAGTTTGTTCTAGAATATCACAAACCATAGTTAATAGTACCTTTCAAATATCTCAAAATCCTTTTTACAGCAACTAAACGAGAATTTTTTAGGGAGGATTGAAATCTAGCACACAAGCATATGGCAAATGTAATATATGGTCTACTAGCAGTTAAATAGAGTAAGCTTCCAATCAAACCTCAATAACTCTTTCCATCTACTTTTGTACCTTTCTCATCTTTGTCCAACTTGGTTAAAGTGCATGTCGGAGTTTTCACTTGCTTTAAATCCTCCATGCCAAACCTCTTGAGTAACTCCTTTGTGTACTTGGATTGATTAATGAATGTTCCTTCCTTCATTTGGTGAATTTGAAGTCCAAGGAAGAAGTTCAACTCACCCATCATATTCATCTCAAATTTTCTTTGCATTATGTTAGAAAAATCCTTGCACAAATTCTCATTAGTAGCACCGAAAATAATATCATCAACATAAATTTGTGTAACTAAAAGATGATTATTATAGATTTTTGTGAAAAGAGTAGTATCAACAATGCCTTTTTTTGAAACCATTTTTAATCAAAAAACTACTCAACCTTTCATACCAAGCTCTTGGAGCTTGTCTCAAACCATATAAGGCTTTTGAGAGTTTGAAAACATAATTTGGAAATTTTTCATGTTCAAAATTCGGTGGTTGTTCAACATACACATCTTAATCAATAAAACCACTAAGAAATGCACTTTTTACATCCATTTGATATAGCTTGAAGTTTCTATAACAAACATAGGCAAGAAACATTCTAATAGATTCTAATTTAATTACCGGTGCAAAAGTTTCAATATAATCAATACCTTCCTCTTATACATAACCTTTTGCAACTAATCTAGCCTTATTTTTAACAATTTTTTCATTGTCATCCAATTTATTCCTAAGCACCCATTTTGTGCCTATAATTGGCTGATCATATGGTCTCTCTACTAACGTCCAAACTTTATTTCTTTCAGATTGATTTAACTCATCTTGCATAACCAAAATCTAACACTCATCTTTCAAGGCCTCATCTATACTCTTGGGTTCAACATGAGAGATAAGAGCAAATTGTCAATTAGAGATTTATGAGAGGAATGAGTTTTTACCTTTTCAAAAGGATCTGTAAACACCAAATTTTGACACACAATTTTTTTTTCAAACATTGGGGGCATGTTTATATTTTTGGGTCAAATTTTAATTTTTCAATAAAAGGGGAACAAAATCAGTAATTTTGGAGGGCAAAATAATAATTTTTAGCTGTAAATATTTTTTTCACTAGTTTTGGAGTTTTAAAATCATATTTTTGGACTTTTATAAGTATTTTTAAAATTTTTGTATTTTTTAGGTTTAATTGGTATTTTTTTCTATATTCGCCAGCGCAGGGATAAAACGGTAATTTTGCGTCGTGCACACGTTTTTTGCTCATTTTGGATCCAAAATTTATTTTTTTGACTGTTTAAGCATGTTTCTAAATTTTCTTATTTTTTCAGAGCCAATTGATATTTTTTGGTAAATACTACGATCAGGAACAAAATTGTCATTTCACATTTTAAATACATTTTTTACCAAATTTTGAGTCATAAATGCATTTCTTAGGGTTTTAAGCTTATTTTAATTTTTGGTAATTTTTTGAGACCAATAGCTATTTTTCTGTTTATTTTCATTTATTTGGGAGCAAATAGTGATTTCACATCTCGAACGCATTTTTTGCTAGTTTTAAGCTCTAATCTTTATTTTTTAAATCTTAAAAATCTATTTTGAAATTTTTGACAAATTTTGAAATTCGTCGTCATTTTTTGTATTAATTTTGATTTTTTTGTGTGTCAAAGATAATTTTTTTTAGAATAAAATTATAATTTTATTACTAGTGGCATTTTGATAATTTTGGGGTATTCTTGGAGGCCAAGACTACTTGGCTCTATAAATACCTCCATTGAAAAATAGAAAAGGTAGACCTAATTAGAAAATACCACACTCTTCTTCTCTTTCACACACAAAACATACTTTTGCACACACTCTTCTCCTCTTTCACACACAAAACACACTTTTGCACACACTAGATCCTACACACACACACCAACACACCTAAAAACACACACAAGAATTCAGCACACACAAAAACACCATTTTATTTCACATACAAAGATTAAAACACACATTAATACACACAAAAACACACATCAATAAAAGTTCTTGCCTTTGTTCATTATCAAGCCAACTAAATCTAGATTTTCAGCCACTCAAAAAACAGCAAATAGCTTCTATTAACAGGTAATTCTTGGTCTTTGTTTAATTATTCCGTTGATAAACTTTATGGTTAGTTTGCATATTAATTTTGGAAAATTTGTCAAGTTTTTTGGGTTTTTATTTTTCTGGGTTCTTTTGTTTATGGGTCTTTCTTCTTCTTCTTCTAAAGCCACCGGTCCTTTGCACCATCTCCAAAGCCTTCACCTTACCATCGGCAACTAACTTGGTCACCGCCACCCAACCAGCTTCAACCATTGATTCTCCACAACTCCACCAACCCAAAACCCAAACCACCACCCAATCATCCATCAACCCCCCCTCCCCATGCACCACTCAATTCCATCCCAAACACGAACCAGTCAGCAACCCCGTTCTTCGCGACTCACCTGCATTCCACAACTTTATTACCTGCAAAGAAAAATTAGCAACAACACAACAAAATAGTTTTAGCTATCCACCAGTCATCCATCTCCCTACCATTCGCGCCATCAAATCGCTACTATAGACTGCCCAAAACTAGCCTGAACCATCACAATTTAGTCTAGTCACACCATCGCCGCTATAGCTCCTCCACTTACAATCTCCATCTTTCTCACAGACCACCCTGCCCACCAAGACATCGTCTCCACCATCAAACAATCAGTCCCAATGCCATAGAACCAAATAGCCCCCAAACTTTCCAATTACGCAGAATCAAACCATCCAAGCTCTGCCTTCTTCCACAATATAGTCTCCAGTCACTACCACTGTACTCCACCACACATCTCCATGGTCATATTTTTACAAAATTGACACCACCAAGCCACCTACAAAACAGCCAATACACAACCCACATCTCCATCTCCTCCATCCCTCAAACCACTACTCACTACCCATAACCACCCAGAATAACCCATAAACCCAGTCCCAACCAGCTTCTTCATCGTCCAATTCCATCAACCCTCACAATATCCCTCAAACCTGTAGAAGAATTACAAAAACAAAAAGAAACAACCAAAACAAGACCGGTAACACAATAAATCAGCCATCTCCATCATCCAAAACCAAACCCAAAATAAACAACAATAGCAACGACAACCATATAATAGTAATGAACCTAGCCTTCTCAATCGGACCACCACGCCTCCACTATCCACTATAACCCCAAACCCCATGGTCATCTTCCTCCCATCATCACTGACAAGGCTCATTAACGGCCAAACAATAGCCCTCAGCCCCCGCTCCAATTGCGGTAAAATAAAACCCTTCAGTCAGCAATTTTCTCCCAACAATGACCACTGCAAAATACCCAAATGACCAAGTCGCAGCCAACACCATCTACTTCCATCTTCAATCACCATTCCATCATAACCCATCCACCAATCTTCTATCTCTAGCACCCACTAGTTTCTAAACAACCCATAGTCTCCAATCGACCAGTTGACCATAGCTACCACTTTGGCCGTCTGATAAAACAAACCACCACCTTCACAAGCACAACCACCGCACACAACATCAAATCCTCCTTTGTTGCCACCTTACAACAACCACACTAGTACCACAATACCCTCACCAGCAACTATAAATCTTCTATTGCAATTCATCACCATGAATCAGCCTTAATCAATACCAAAGTGACAGCCTAATAGGCGCCCAAATTAATCCCCAAATAGATATCCAAATAGCACCAAATAAGCAATCCAAACAGCTGCAATTCGTTCAATTTCATCACACACAGCCTCTCATACACATACACACACAGAATCAGCATCACTGCACACATACAGATTTATACAATCACACCATAACCACTTGCCATCACCGCCCAAGCCCCACACACCTGCGATTCCCCTGTTTCAAAGGAAAACCGAGAGAGAATAATGAGGGAAAGGGAAAGAAAAAGGTAATCGGAGAGAAGAGAGTGAGAGTGGGAGATAGAATAGAGAAGAAATAGGCAAAAAAAAAAAAAAAGCAAGCGAAGAATAGAGAGAAGTGAGAGAAAGAACCAGGAAAGTAGAGACAAGAGAGAAGGAAAAGGAGAGAAAAAGAAAAGAAGAAATTGAGAAGCAGCTGGAGCAAGAAGAAAAAATAGAGCGTGCGAGAGAGATTGAGAGAGAAATCAGAGAGTGAGAAGAGAAACGGTGAGAGAGAAGGAAGGAGAATGAGTTGCAAAGAGAGCAGAGAGAGAAAGAAATTGAGATAGGAATCAGTGACCAGGAGAGAAAACACAGAGAAAAAGGGGAGAAGGAAGAGAAGGAAAGAGAGTAGATCAGGAATGGGAAGAAGAAAGAACAGAGAATGGGTGGGAAAGACAGAAATTGGTGGAGAAAAGAACTAGAAAGAAAAAGAGAATAGGGAGAAGTCTGGGTTCTAGAAGAAGAAATAGAGAAAGAGAGTGAAAGAGAGAACCGGGTAAAGAGAGAGAATAGAACACAGGAGAGAAGTAGGGGATGAAGAAAGCAATTTGAGGATTTGGTTGTTTAGTTGGCTTCTAATTAACTAAGAACTGATTTAGGATATTTGGGGTTTCTATTGCTTCATTTCTTTTTGTTATTTGTCTAGCTTTAGTTTGTTTAATACTTGATTAACTCTTGATTTTATTTAATTCAGTCATTAATTAATTTGATTAGTCAATAATTTGGTTGATTAATCTAATTTCATTCACTTTAACATGTTCATTTTGTTTTTCCCATAACGTAATATTTATATTTAGTCTTTATTTTTTAGTAGTGTTAATATGTCCCCCAAATATTTTTGTTTTATACAATTGAGTCCCTCCATAATTGTGAATTGAACCCTTTAGATTTTATATTCTTTTAATTAGGCCTTGCAATTTATGTTTTGTCCCCTATTTCACTTTAATTTGCATCTTGGCCCCTTAGATTTGTTTGAATTTTCAATTGTTACACCTTAAGCATTATAGAATTTTATCACTAGCCCCCCTTGTTGCTAGAATTTATTTTTTATCACAATTTGCCAATACTTATATATTTTTTAGGTTTTGTTTGTTTATACTGAGGTGCCTTGACTTTGTTTGTTTATTTTGATTAGTATTTGTACCAGGTCTTCAAGCGGTATTCCTACTTTTCGTTAATTTTCTTTATATACTCCAATGTGCCTTATGTGATTGTTATACATTTTTATTCATATATTTCCTATTTTGCATGCTCTTTGTGTATTTATTTCTTTTATGCTATTTAATTTTAAATTTTATTATTATTTTTATTTATTTTATTTTATTTTTTATTATTATTTTGACAAAAAGTGTAATATTTTTTGTATTTCATTAGTCAATGTAATAGTTGGGCTACATTTCTTATATTTTAACAAAATTGTGTATTTAGATAGGTAAATGTAATAGATAGGTCATTTTACATTTTCACCCCTAAAAATTGTAGCTAACCCCCGAGTGTAATAGTTAGGACTTACCTGCATTTGTGTGCTTACGTGCTTATTTGTTTTACTGCTTTCCTTAGGACTTGCATCTAGATATCATACTTACATGTTATGTGCTCCTATGTGTTATTACATATCTTTATATGTTTATTTGCGTTCAATTCATGCTTTATTGCTTTGATTCATGTCTTATTAAGCTTTATTTCGTCACCACATTAGTTCAACGCTAGTTGTGGCTTTATCGCTTTCCCACGAGTCTAACGCTAGTGGAGAATTCCTAAAAAGGGCTAATCCAACACTAGACCCTTAGGACATTTTAGTGTTAGGTGCACTTGTGTGCATTTTACATCCCACTTCACACATTTTTAGTTTTCTTTCAATTCTGCATGATTTTTATTATTATTACTATTATTTATTTATTTTAACGCATCTTCGAATGCATGACATTTAGGTTGTATCTCATTTAGAATTTAGGACATTTGTATGATCCGACTAGAAATAGTTGCCTACTCACGTGGAAAGCGGTTGTGTACATGCCGTTCCTTTCTCCGTGAGTAGGAACATTCTGTCAGGAGTTATTAGTCCCCGTACCCGTCATGTTGCATACCCACTTTCTTTCGTCACTTACTATATAATATTATTTTCTTTTCTTTTCTTTTTGCACCGCATTTTGCATAGACACTCGTGACTCTCTCGAGAGCTCAATTTCGGTTTCGCAACTAATGCGATAATTCTGACCATGCCTCGACAGAATATGCTGACCCTCCCGATACTCACATTTAGATTTTGGGATTTGCATTCATTTAGATACATCCGAACGCGATAGAACTTCGGGTTAACTTAGGAAATTTTGATTAAGCCTCGCAACTAGTTTCGGCTAGGTGGAAAAGGTGCCTTAGGTATGAGCCTTTGACTTCCCTTTCTTCAAATGTGACTCCCGAACCTTTTGCTCTCGTTTTTCATAGACCATAGTCGAAAAAAAGTTTTCAAACATTTTTCTAAATTTTTTTATTTTTATTTTTGTTTTGTTAAACGATTTTTCAGGTGACTTGATACACCCTAACTCAATACCAAGTGGCGACTCCATTTTAAAATAAAATCCTTTTTCAAAAAATAAAAATAAAAAATTAGTCGGCCAAAACTATCGCACTTCTTTAGTTGCGGCCTTCTTTTATTTTTTAAAATACAATTTTTCTAAATAAACAATTTTTCAATAAAAATTTAATTTTCTTACACACACAATTTTTTCTAAAAAACTTTCTTTTCAAAAGGGTCTCGGACCGAATCGTCTCTTCGAGATGCGACAGTCAACGACCCTACCGTGTGTCATTTTAGGGCGCGACAATTAGTCCCCCTACCTGTTATGTTGCATTTCCACTCCCTTCGACCACTTATTTTTTATATTACTATTTTCCTTTTCTTTTTGCATCGCATCTTACATCCTACACTCGTGACTCTTTCGGAGCTTCACCTTGGGTTTCGTAATTAATGCGATAATTCCGATCAAGCCTCGACGAGACATTCTGACTCTCTTGACACCACACTAGATTTAGGACTTGCATTCATATAAACACATCCAAATCGCGATAGAATTTAGGGTTAGTTTAGAAAAATTTGATTAAACCTTATAACTAGCTTCAGCTAGGTGGAAAGGGTGCCTTAGGCACGAGCCTTTACCTTTCCTTTCTTCAAATGCAACTCTCAGGCCTTCTTCTCTCGTTTTTTCATAGACAAGAGTTGAAAAAGTGTTTTTCAATGTTCTTCTAATTTTGTTTTTGTTTTTGTTTGTTTAAAACGATTTTTCGAGTGATTTGGTACACTCTAACTTAATACCAAGTGGCAATTCTATTTTTTAAAATAAAATCCTTTTTCAAAATTAGTGGGCAAAAAATGTCGCACTTTTAGTCCCGGCCTTATTTTATATTTAAATACTACTTTGTATAAAATATATTTTTTTACTAAAAACTCGATTTTTATCACACACACACGATTTTTTCAAAACTCTATCTTTTCGTAAAGGGTCATTGGACTGCACCTCCTTTTCAGGACGTGACAGTTACGAACCCTATCGTGCTTATCTATTTTGGGACGTGACAGATTTTAGCGACTCTACTGGGGATCACTAGTGAGTCTGAGTATTAGGATTAGTCATCTTTTCCTCTTTTAGCCCTTCTATTTTATCACATTTGGATGTTAGGATTGCATTTTTGTTTTTAGATTTTTAAGGTTTGTTTTTGTATTTCACACACTTTGTCTCTCGTCTATGTAATGTATGGTTTAATTATCTTTGTTGTTTGACTGCGCTTGCATTTGGGAGGGAGTCAGTCACCCTTAGAGTTCACGTATATCATTATTATTCTCTCTTTTCATAAGGGGCACTTCATACATGCATTCGATACTTTTTAGCCTTTTTTCTTTTTTGGTGGTTGTCACCCATCTATCCCTTTAGGAATTGAGATCAATCTACTTAGACGTGTGACTGTGGCATGACGTGCATGTAACATTCTCTAGAAGATCACCCGAACTCTCAGCTTAAGTCCATAAATTTAGAGATTCGGACTTTAAAAATCGATCCGTTTTTACATGCGACCGTGGCCCGACGTGTGCGTAGCAATGTCTAGGGGGTCACTCGAACCACTGACCTAGGATCCTTGAAATCGATGGATTTGTAACTTTTTGAATCCCTCAGTCTGAAGGTTTGAGAATCGAAGCCTTATCGAGTCTAGATGTATTAGTGAGGCCAACCTCATCCATCCATGTACGATAAGTCTACAGTAGAGTCATGTTTGCCCTATCAGGTACACCAGGTATGAGAGGAGGGAATCCACCCCTGTTTTATTGTTATTCTGTTTACTGCTATTTGTTTTATCAACGTGTTATGTGATATCTATTGAATAAACTAACGCGCTCTCTTTTATTCTTTGATTGCATTCACAACTATATAATAAAGAGCCCTAGCATGGTGCTCCCATAGGAAGCCAACCCTCTTTTGGGCATGTTTAAATTTTGTTTTCATAATTAATTTCTTCAAGAAAAATGGAAATGAGATTTTCATAAATTTTAGAAAATTGCAAAGGTTCAATCGTTGTAAGGTTTTAAAAATGTGCCTGAAAATTTGATTTTTGGCTTGTATATTCTTAAACAAGAGGTGTAATTTCAGATCTTTTTCAAAGTTTACTCATCCTTGTTGTACTTGTCAGTTTTATCCGAACCAAATTTTCTCAGAGCAAATAAATGTACCCAAGTGGTCAAACTTTTTGCACAGTTCGCATTTATCATTTTTTTCAAAGAAATTAGTACGTCATTTTTTCTGTATCCCCCACCCTCCTATCCCACACTGCACAAAAAGAGATTTTAACGCGTATTTCACTCTACTTTAATAAACTGACATTTTGACTTGTATATTCCAAAATAAAGTCATGATTTTTGTTTTCTTTCAATGTTGTGTCCTATAACCTCGTAAAGACTCGATTTTTATCAAACAAATAAATTTGAAGCCAAAATCCTTTGTATAGTTCATGTTTCATCTTTTTTTAAAGAAATTCTACATCGTTTTCGGATTAAAAGATTTTAGAACATCTTTCAAATTTTTGTCTTTTTTGCATACTTTATCCTGCTTTAATAAATTAGTATCATGTATAAACCCTAAAGGAAATACTATTTCGGGAATCCCATTATAGAGGAGCCATCTTTTGGTCTTGGGTACATAATGCTAAAAAGACATGCACGTTTATATTTTCAATACTATCCTGATAGGTGAGACCCTAGGTAAGGTAGTACAAGTTGAACAGAAACATTCTTTCTTAGCGGATCTGATTCTTTTCTGTTTAAAAGAGGGTTTCACCCTAAAAGATCGCATCTTATGCTAAGTCTACCCTTGGCATAATAAGGGCACCTCTAAGATATGCATCCGAATTGTCTATATGATGTGAGCCCGGTCAAGAACCCAATGTTAACCCTAACGCGAACCCTTGATAAATGACTCAAAGCACTGGTTGATTCAACCCCAAGGATCGCCTTGAGTATTAGGACGGAATTTAACCCCAATCGCACGCGAGATAGATTGAAACTAAATTAACGGTTGGAAAAACTTAGACCCAAATCAATATAATTGATAGAACCTAAGTTATAATTAATCACCCAACAAGAATATCTTGATAGGCTAAGAAAGTTTTTCACAGAGAACTTGAGAGAAAACCCTCACACTCAATGTTAATAAAAAAGGTCAATCGTCATAATGAAAATAAATACAATAAATCACCTAATATAAGTGCTAAAATACTTGAAAATAAATATGAAATGTTTAAAAATGACTAAAAACCAAAGAACTACAAAAAAAAAACAAGCTTAAAACTCTAATTTCGTCGACTGTGCGTCGTTTTGTCTGAACCCATGGCGCGTAACCGTGGCGCGGGTTCATGCCACGGGTTCAATCAGAAACATTTTTCTTCATGCGAAACATTCTGATCGTACTCGCGGGGCTATCCGCGGCGCGGGTTCATGCCGCGGGTTCGGTCATAACCTTCTTTCCCAACTTTTCCAGCAACTTTTGAAGCCTTCAAACCACCCTTCAAGCTTGGCAACTTATTCCACCTTGGCTTGACTCTACAAATATCATGAATACCTCCTTTAGCTTGATCATTTGCTCTCAGGTTCACATCATTCTCCCTCTCTTCAAGAAAATTCGTCCTCGAATCTTGCTTTATTTTCACTCCATGAAAGGGAACTTTGTGAGAAACTTCAAGAACCTGCGAAAAAGAATGTTGGTTAGTGGAATCAAGGCTTTGGCCACTCGGCTTTGCTATCATCATCTTCTTCCGTTTGTCCATTTCATCACCCTTAGCCTTCCTCTTTTGGTTTTCCTCTCATTCCACTCCGTTGCTAGTTGTGCTTGGTCTTTGTGAGCTTCCTTAGGTGATAAAGGTAACAATGTGATACCTATTCCATGCCAACCAAAAGAATACCTATTCGTGAACCCATCATACATCACTCTTCTATTATATTGCCATAGTCGCCCTAACAATAAGTGACAGGCCTCCATTAGTGCTACATCACACAATACCTTGTCTTTGTATTTTCCAACAGAGAATGAAAGCTCCACCTACCTGGTTATCTTCAACTCGCCGCTATCTCTCACCCATTACAGCTTATAAGGACGAGGATGCTTCAAGATACGCAAACTAAGCTTCTCTACCAATACCAAACTAACCAAATTAGTGCAACTCCCCGAATCAATAGCAACACTACACACCTTGTCATTGACGAAGCATCGAGTACGAAATATAGACTCTCTTCTCATGTCACGCCCATCCCCTTTAGGTTTCTCACCTAAGGCCTTTCTCATGATCAATGCCTCTCCTGTAGCTGGTTGACACTCTTCATCACTTCCTCCTTCCAAAGGTGACATTTTCTCATCACTAGATGTGACACTCTCCACCTCTCCATTGTCACGGATAATCATGGCCCTTCTATTTGGGCAATCTACAGCCATATGCCCATATCCCTAGCACCTATAACATTTGATATCATGAAATTTGGAAGGCGTCCCCATCTTCTCCTTAGGCTGATTTTTATGATCAGCAGTTTCCACTTTTGTCTTCTCACCTCTGCAAGTCTCAGAATTGCCTTACCTTCTCTCCCATCATATACCCTATCAGTATGCCAATTGGATCTCCCATATGAACTCGAACCAACCTTAGATCTCCTTGATCTGAGTTGCTTCTCTAGTTTTTTCACCTTTTCTACTAAGTCTTCAATCTCTACATAATGTTGCAACTCAACGGTCTCCTGAATGTCTTGATTAAGTCCAGCTACAAATCTTGCTATAGTAGCTTCACGGTCCTCCTTAATGTTAACTTGAATCATTGCCATTTCCATTTCTTTGTAATACTCATTTACACTCCTCGATCCTGGCCTTAATGTCTGAGGCTTCCTATGAAGGTCTGTATAGTAATGGCTAGGAATGAATCTTCGCCTCATTATAGCCTTTATTTCATCCCACGTTCTAATGGACCTCTCACCATATCTCCTTCTGTTGATCACTAGTTGATCTCACCAAATACTCGCGTAATCTGTGAACTCCACAGCTGCCAATTGAATCTTCTTCTCCTCGGAGTAGTTGTGGCAATCAAATACATGTTCAACTTTTCGTTCCCATTCAAGGTACAGCTCAGGATCACTTTTCCCTTGGAATGAAGGGATCTTTATTTTGATGCTTCCAAGGTTACCATCATGGTTGGAAATACCTCTGTCATGGTCACGTCCTCCTCTTCTAGGCCTCCTATCAAACTCTTCTTCATCATTAGAATCCCCAAACTCGGCTATTGGGGTTCTCCTTCTCCTACTTCTTGATCTAGCACATGTATGCTCGCATCTATCCATTCGTTCATGCACTGCATCCACCGCTTGCCTTATACCTTGTTGGATGCTTGCAGTCAAGGTATCTGCCAAGTCCTTAATGTCAAACGCTCGAGATTCTCCTTCATGAGTCATATTGTGTCACGTGTATCTGCAAGAAAACGTTCGTACTAAAAGCCTCACGCACTCGCTTAGTGTTTACTCTCAATCGCTCGTGTATCACTTGCTTATGGCTTTTACTTAGCAATATGTTTACTTCTCTTGCCTTTTATCAAACTTGTACTCCTTTTTTTTTTTTTATCAACAACAACCACACACAAGATTCACTAACTAGCCCAAGAAAATCCTAGACAAGTTTTGTGATTTGCTTGACCCCAAAGAAACAAATCTCACAATAAGATTGAAACTTTGATGATTTTGAATTCAATGAATCAAGTAATCACCAAAATTCAACAACCCACACAGCAGCACAATGAAAGACTCAAATTTTTTTTTGACGTTTTTAACAACCCAAAAATTGACAGCAACAAAGGACAAATTTTGTTGCAGAAAATTGCAGAAAAAATGAAGGGACAAACGTAGAAAATTTAAGGAATAATTGAAAGATAGCAAGAACTATCTAAACAATCAACAACCCAATCAAGAGTGGCAACTAAACACAAGAGATAACAAGAAAGAACACAAGAATCACGATCAAACGAATCAAGAACAAGAAAACAAAAAGATTCAAAGAGATATATCCAATTTTCAAGAGAGATCTCAAGAAAACGGATTGGATAAAACCTGATAACAAGACCCAAGAGCTTTGATACCAATTGATGCGAGCCCGGTCAAAAACCCAATGTTAACTCTAACGCGAACCCTTGATAAATGACTCAAAGTACTGGTTAATTCAACCCCAAGGATTGTCTTGAGTATCAGGACGGAATTTAACCCCAATCGCACGCGAGATGAATTGAAACTAAATTAACGGTTGGAAAAACTTAGACCCAAATCAATATAATTGATAGAACCTAAGTTATAATTAATCACCTAACAAGAATATCTTGATAGGCTCAGAAAGTTCTTCACAGAGAACTTGAGAGAAAACCCTCACACTCAATGTTAATAAAAAAGGTCTATCGTCATAATGAAAATAAATACAATAAATCACCTAATATAAGTACTAAAGTACTTGAAAATAAATATGGAATGTTTAAAAATGACTAAAAACTAAAGAACTATAAAAAAAACAAGCTTAAAACTCTAATTTCGTCCACTGTGCGTCGTTCTATCCGAACCTATGGCGCGTAACCACGGCGCGGGTTCATGCCACGGGTTCAATCAGAAATATTTTTCTTCACGCGAAACATTCTGATCGTACCCGCGGGGCTATCCGCAGTGCGGGTTCATGCCACGGGTTCGGTCAGAACCTTCTTTCCCAACTTTTCTAGCAACTTTTGAAGCCTTCAAACCACCCTTCAAGTTTGGCAACTTATTCCACCTTGTCTTGACTCTACAAATATCATGAATACCTTCTTTAACTTGATCATTCGCTCTCAGGTTCACATCACCATACATTTATTAACTTCGGTCTTTTTCATTTTTTTCTCAAAATAAAACTTGATAGTGTTACGCAAAATAAATATCTAAATCGTGTTTTTTCGATTCCCGTCTTTCAGGTGAATCATAGCTTCTTTTCACTGAAACCCTATTTACACGCGGTCTAGCGCCAAGCTACTATATATAAACATGAGTAACCATTCGGATTCTTCCAAAGTGCCAGTAGGGAATCAGGCATCTAAACTGACTACGCTAAGGGCGCAAATGAATGAAATGTTAACCAAGATGAATGACATGACTCACAAGGTGTCCTCCCATAGCTAAATCATTGCTCACTTTATAAACAATATAAACAACAATGGCTCCACCTCGAACGTAGCACCCACTTGAGAAATCCTACAAACCCAACCCAATGCAGGTGAAGGCACTCTGGGTACGAACAACAGTGAGCCAACTGTCCAAATACAAGGCTTATCCCTTAATACCTAAGACAGTCAAATTCTACTTCTACCTACTCAGAATCTTCAAGTGCCTGTTCATATTCCATTCAACTCTAGAAATGCCTAGAATGCTCCGAAACAACTTTACTACCCCCATCAAGCAATTCAATTCACCCAAAACACTCAGTCACTACCGACTCTTAATGCAAGTCAGTTTGGGCTCGATAGCAGGTTTTAGGCAGAAGCAGATGTGGAGCCTTATACTAGAGAGAAAATTCCTAGTATGATGGAAAAGACCCTGTTAAGAAGGCTGGACAGGTTTGTCGATTTTATCAAAGAAAGTCAAGAATTCGATAGATATGGTGGATTAGATTACAAGGATTTTTGTATGTTTCTAGATATCCAATTGCTGTCAAAATTCAACGTGCCTAAGTTTTCTAAGTATAATAGGAGTGGGGATTCTGTGGTATACCTCAAAATATTTTGCAACAAACTTGGAAGGCCAACTGGAGATGAAAAGTTACCAATAATACTTTTTGGAGAGAGTTTGGAGAAAGATGTATTAGAGTGGTATTTGAAATTGGACTTCTCAAAAATTCGAATAAGGACTGACCTTTCACGGGCTTTCATCAAACAATATGAATTCAACTGCAATCTAGTGCTTGATAGATTTGCTCTGGTAGAGTTAAAAAACAAACCTTCAAAAAGCTGTGTACCTTATAGTCAAAGGTGGTGAAGCATGGTAGCCAAAGGAAGCCCGCTAATTGATGAGAATGAAATGGTTAAACTGTTCATTGATGCTCAAGATCCACCGTATTATCAGGCCATTGTGAGTTTTATTAGAAAAACCTTTGCTCAGGTCATAGAACAGGTAGAAACCATTGAAAGAGGAGTAAAACAGGAAAAGTGGTAGACATGACTGTCATAAAATTGTAAAAAATATGCAAAACGATAATAACCTGAAGAAAGCATCTAGAAAGAAAGCCAAGCAGAAGGAAGGGAAATTAGTTTTTGTGCTAAATCAAGGTCCGAAACCCAAAATCAGGTTCCAAATCCACACAAACTATCGTGCCCTTTATCTGCAGTACCCTCCGTCAATATCTCCTTTGCCTACCTTTTCACCAATCCTTAGCCAATTTTTCACACCCAAATTCAACCAACAAATGTCCAACCATTTCTCCCAAACCATCGACCTATGCTCCAAAATTTTCAGCTAGCACCACAAAATAACATTCGTCTTCCATTCTAAAACTCACTAAGGCTGATACAACCAAATGCTTATATTCCACCCAAGCAGCAACAGGCAACTGTTGATCAATGGCCAACCACAAAGACAATATAGGGTTTTCACTCCCCTTGATTATCCTATGGAATAGATCTATGAGCAACTTAAACGACAGGCAAAATTGACACCATAACTGAAAGAACATATTCCACAAAGAACATAGCTTGATATTCTTCCCATTCCACATGAAAGAGTATTTGTTATTCACTCCATCATACTTGGCATTCTTTTCAAGTTGCCATGGATGCCCTAAGAGTATGTGACAAGTCTCCATTGGTACCACGCTGCAAAGAATCTTATCACGATACTTGCTAATTAAAAATTCCATCTCCACTTGATGGGTCACCTCCAATTCTCCATCTTTAGTCAACATTTTGTACGGATTTGGATGCTTCAACAAAGGCAAACCTAACTTTCCAACGCACATAGTATTAACCAAGTTAGTGCAACTATTATGATTGATATGCACACTACATACCTTATTATTCACAGTGCATCTAGTATAGAATTGACTTTCATGTTGCACTTGTTTATCATTACTACCATCTTTCAATGATTGCATCTTCTCATCATCATTGGCTTTCATGATCTTCTTAGACTTTGGAATTGATTGCTCATCCCTCCAGTCAAAGGCACTCTTATTTCTCCAATTGATGTGACTCGATGAATCTTGGATCTCCCTTGATAGTGTAGCTTTGTCAATCCTTCCATAAGAATGAGTGTCATAGCTCCTATCCTTATAAGTTGGATTGTTAGATACTTTTGCTTTCCCCTTCACAGCTAATTCCACATCAATCATACGAGTATGCATCCTCCTAAAGTCCTTTTGCATGGCTTTCAACAAGAATTCAATGTCCTTAAGCTTTTGGTCACCTTGTTTGGCCATGGCTACAAAGAAATTCCTGCAAAAAAAAAAATAGTAATAATAAACAAATAAAAGGAAATTACCTTACTTCTCTCCCTTAGTGTATACACTCGTTCCCTCGTGTATCACTCAAGTTTGTTGGCTTTTTCCCTCTAGTGAGCTCACCTCTAAGCCTTTTTCCACTCTTGAGATGTTTTCTTATTGGTCCTTTGATGAAAACTTGCTTAATCAATCTTACCAAGAGCAAAGAGCAACCCAAACACAAGAATAAAGATGATAGTAGTCAATGGTAGAAGCTTAGAGTAGGGTTTGATCAAGAGATTTTCAAAGAAAGCAAGAACGATCAAGATTGACTCAAAAAATACACAATTTGAAAACCCTAATGTGTGGTATTCTTATGTTTAAAATCTTGATTTTTAATGTACCCTTGAAAGAAAATAATATTCTTGTGTAAAAAAACAAAAACTCAAGCTTTCCTAATAAAGATAGGATTTTTAGAAACCCTAGCTCAATTAGATTTTGGAAACTTTGGACAATTCAAGCACAAAAGGAAACAAACCACTTCCAAATTAGGAAACTCCAAAAGCACGGCCAAAAGGAAACAAAATTACAGGTGAAATCCCCTTCCAAATTGGCTTGAACAATTAGGAAACCCACTCACCCCTTGGTTTTGACTAACTCTCCTTGTTTCCTTTTCTTTCTTTGGTAACAACTTTCCTTATTTCTTTTTTCCTTATCAACAACTTTCCTAATCCTTTAGGACTAGGTCTCCTTTTCTATTTACACACCATATCAGCTCCTTTAATTCCCTTTTTAAGATCAAAACAGGCTGAAAAAATTAAGAAAATTCGTAACTACAATCTACCAAAATTCTAGCGCTACAATTTCAGTCAAAATTCAAGAATCAAGTTCAAGAACTTGTTCCTACCACTTTGTCTATGAACCTTGATGCAAAAACTCACCAAAACAACCCAAGAACAACCAGAAAACATGCAATATTTTTGTTCCAAAGTCACGAACTAGCAGGTGTCCCAAACTTTTTCAAGAAAACGGACTACACAATCAAGAAGTTCAAGAAACAAAGTTCCAGCAGCCATTTGGTTCAAGAACTTCAATTTTTTATTCAAGAACTTCAAGAATGCAACCAAGACCTTCAAGAAACGTGCCAAAATCCTCAAGAAAGTCCAAGAATTTATTTAAGAACTTCAAGAAAGTCACAAACAAATCTGGACAGCTTTCAAGATTACAAGTTAACACCAAGTAAGTCTAAAAGTGTTCAAGAAAACCCCTTGTAACACTAAGAAACAATACAAAAATAGTCGAATAAAATTAATTGCACGGCTCTTTCGCTTGTGCAGCGTCTTTTATTCCTTTTTTTTTTATTTTTCTGGTGCTTTGGCCTTTTCTTTTATCCCTTTTTGCATGCCTCTTCCTGGATTTTTTTTTTTCATATGCAAATCACAACCAAACACAACACAAACACCTTCAACCCCCAAGAAACTTCAATCCAAGGCTTGTTTGTCTAAGAATTAATTTTCTTGAAAAGTCTTTTTTTTTTATTTTTGACACAAGAAATTCAAGAAAGCACTAAAAACAGTCAAGATTTCAAAAATACCATACACAACCTAAAATTCTTGATTGGAGACAACCCAGAACGACTCTAAGGCCCTAAAAGAATTCAAGAAAACACAAGAACAAGACAAAAAACACAATAAACGAAACAAATTAAGGCTGGATAGAATGGAATAAAAAACATGACACAAAAGAAACAAGAATAAGACAAGTTATTTGCCGAGTCTCGAAGCATTTTGACAAACAACACAAAAACGAATTCAAGAAACAAAGATAAGGGATATATCCAAAATTTTCTAAGGAAAATTTGGATTTGAAAAACCTGGAATTATCAAGAAGATGGCTTTGATACCAATTGATACGAACGGAATCGTGGAACCACGCCAAGACCCTTGAAGATTCCAAGCAAATGCCTCGAGTCTTCTCCAATGAAGATCACGAACTCTTAAGGACCTAAATTAGACCAATGTGAGCTAATCAATATGCTAGTCTAAGGCTTTAAGAATTTGATCAAACACAAAAGAAATCACTCTAAGCAAGTATTTAAGTCGCCATAAGCTTAAGCTTGATAAGACTAAGAGTAGTTCTAATCCAAGAATCAAGAAAACACTCTTAAAAAGAGCACACACTATTCATACAAATTTTTGAGGAATAATCTGATTATTTCATTGAATTATGAAGCCTATAAATAGACTTACAAGAGAATTCTAGAACTTAAAGTTTAAGACAACTACTAAAAACTAGATACTCAACTATTTGGAAAATTAACTAAAACAACTTGTAAACAATTTGGAAAACTAACAAAACACAAAATAAGCTCTACAAAATATTAAAAATTCGTCCAAAAAGGTCTCCTTGGGCTGGACGCCTCCATTGTGCACCATTGGGCCTCTATCGTGCAAGTTGAAGAGCCCTCTAAGTGAGCCCAAGTAACTAGCCCCTTGTATGCTTGTTATGGACATTTTAGAACCTTCAATTGGGCTATCTTTATAATTAGATTTGATCCAAAGTCAATACATTAAACCTTGGCCCAATCTACTAGCTTGATCATCACTTAACTCAAGCCCAACATTCATGCTCAACTCGTATGCAACACTTGGATAGCATTCATGCACGCCTATATCATTGATTAATGACTCTCCTTTTAGTATGAAACATGCTTGGCAATGCTTCACATATGTAGGTGCTCCTTGGATCCTATCACATACCCTAGGGGACTTCCTCGTAATTATGACCCCCAAGCCTTCTACGTCTACCATTCAGGAAGTCGGGGACATTATACAACTAATTGTCAGATGTTGAGGTAGAAAATTTAAGATATGATTGATGCTGGAGACATCATGTTGAGAAATGGAGGAGGACAAGCTCCGAATGTTGACAACAATCTTTTGCCTCAACATGAGCCAACTGTTGGGATGATAACGCTAAATGAAGAAATTTGAAATGGAGTTAAAATTTGATACTACTGGTTTTGAGGTCATTGATAAATGTGTACTAAACAACTGGACAGCTGGTCACTTATTTGTGCTGTGGGGATGGTGGTGAATTTAGGATCGCTTTTGTCTCAAAATTCATTTCTAGATAGAGCCCTGGAATGGATTTTTTTCTTCGAATGGTTTTGGAGTTTGGCTTATATCATGTTTTGGTTTTTATGTGTGAAAAAATTATCGTGAGTCTTTTTTTACTTTTAAGAAAATTGTTTTTGACTTGGACTGTAGTTACTGCTTTTCCAAAGGCCAGTGCCAATTTATGTGTTTGTAAATATTCCTTTTCTAAGAAAATACAAGTTTGAATTCAATGAAATGAAAGTTTTCCTCTTTCGTCTATTTAGTCAGTTGTTTCCATGTCTTTCATTTTTCTTCAAACAGCCAAAAATAAGTGCCTATGATCTTTGGGTGTCACTCTGCATAAAATTGAAGATTGTAACTTTGATGTCTCTGTGTATTCTAAATGAGGCAAAAAATTATTAATGAGGGACTAGAGTGATCTTGAAAAAGAATCTGGATTTCGTGTTAAGGATGCTGAACGATACAAAAAGGAACTCAAGCTTAAACTGGAAGAGATAGCATCTACAAACATCAACACCAAGACATAGGTAAGAGAGTTATGTCAAGATGTACTTTTGCTTTGAAGATCTAGAAATTTGCAAGTTTCTAATACATGTTTAGAGGATTCAAGCGTAAGAAAAGAAATAGACAAGCGGGGGATACAATTTCAACCCGTTCACAAATGGAGTTTTATTGTTTGATATCCTTAATTTCTCATTTACATCTTTGGAATGTATTGCATAAGTTATTGTGAGATTCAGATAGAGTGATGTCATATGCTTGTGATTTATTGCTAGCAATCCTGATTTTTGTCAAATTCTCGTTTTGGTTGAAATTACTTTATGTGCTTTGACAAATGCTTTCTTCAAGTACTAAGAAATGATTATTATGTGGTTTAGAGTTTTGCTATTATAGAAAATATATCTTGTATAATGGTGGGAATTATGTCTAAATTTTGTACGTTTGATGAAAATTTCTCTTCTTTACTTGATTTCACATGTTAAAGGATGATTATGGTCAATTAGTGCTATCGTGTGACCTGTGATGTAACATCTATTATGAGGGGTTTTTATGCTATAAAAAAATATAAAAAAAAAGAAGAATTAAAAAAAGAGAAGAATGATGTGGTTTTTTAACTCCAATGGTTTTGGTGCTTAGAAAGCGGGAATCTTCATAAAAAAATGTCGACTTTCGCATCAAACGGTACTTGAATTATGAGTAATACATTGCAAATTTGAGTAAGTAAATTGTTGAGTAACCAGGGATTGTTATCTAACCAATGTCGATTCTTGCATAAAAAGGCAATTTTACTTTTCAAATACAACTTTGCTACTTGCTTAAAGATTGAGATGTTGAGGAATCAAAAACCTTCATAACCAATGTCGGTTTTTGTGTCAAAAGACACTCTCATATTTTAAGTGACTAGTTCAAGAAAATAAAATTCCCTCAAGTAAAAAATGAAATTGATCATAGACATGTGTTGCTCTTTGATTGATCATATGACTCATTTGCTTGTGAAATTTGATAAGGCGAAGAAATTAATTTGAGTTAGCTTAATTGTAATATAATTTCTTCTCCTTTACTTGATATTGTGAGTATTAAAGACAAGACAATAAATTGCATAATGGTTATTTACTTGGTCTTGAGAAAATACATTTTAGATTACACATTCGTGATTTCAATGCTCGAATCATTGGTTGATCTTGCGTTTTTCAAATTGTTTGAGAGCGAATAATGATTCAAGTGTGGGGGAATTGATAAATGTCAAAATTATGCTTCTAAGTTGTTTGTTTTAGTGTGAATCTGACTCATTTTATATATTTTTCATTCAAATTTAGAATTTTAAGACATAAATAATTTTGAGCAGATTAACACACCAGTTTTTGTGATTTTTGCAGGATAATAACCTTTGAATAGAGCTCGGATCAATTAGTGCACAATTACTCTCACAAAAAAGAAAAGAGAATAAGCATTACCCAAGGAAGGCCGTGTTCTAACAGAAATGGATGGTCGGATATTTTCTTGAATCATTAATTCAGACACCATACTTTCTCATTTGATTTGGCAAATTTTCTTTTAAAAATTGTTACAAAAGAGACAGATCAAAGCTGGGCCATCTTTCTTTTTCAAAAAAAAAAAAAAAACCCCTTTTTTTATCTCTAGTTTACCCTTTGAGCCTCAGAATTGTGATTTTCATTTGACAACTCACTTGAAAATTTCATCCCATACTGAGATCATCTTGTGGTAATTTCATCCTATGCTGGGGCAAATTTTATTTTGACTTGTGTTTAAAAAAAAAGAAAAGAAAAATAAAAGAAAAGAAAAGAAAATGGAGCAAATTGAAAAAGAAAACCCGAAGAAAGTAGTAAAACTGAGGCAAATATTTTTGAAAAATGAAAAAGAGAGGAGAAAGAAACTCAAAAGCCAATAGCAAAGTTGGGGTGAAAATTTTGTAAGAAAAATGAAAACTGTCAAAACTAGGACAAATTTCTTTGCAAATGTGATATCAAGTTGTTTAAACCTTTCATGAATTTTGCTTTCCAGCCTCAACATTTTCAACACATTACCCATCCCATTCCAAAAGCCAAGAATGTCACCAGTTTCTGTCTGTATTTTGTGATAATTTTGAAATGAAAATTTGCGAATCAACTGGCATATGATGTTAATATGTCTATCTCAAATCATCAAAGAGAAGATTGTCTTACTGATACCAAATATTTTTTAAATGTCAGTTTGTTTTATTGAAAATAAGAAAGACTATCTCAAGTTTGGATACTGCCGTTTATTTCGTTTCTTCTTCTTCTGAAGTTAATAGTCTAGAAGGGTACTGTAATTGGGCAACTACGATAGCTGAAGGCTTACCAACGAAAAGTTATTGTGCTAGCATAGAATTCATTTGGAAATTGATGACTACAGCTACTTGAGTTTTCTAATCTACATTGATAATTTTGTGGCAGTGTCAGAATTTAAATGGGAATGACATCCCAAGATCAAAAGGCATCTTTTAAGCCATCATTTCAAAATCAATTTTTTGAAAAATGTTTCATTTAATTATATTTCATTTAGTTTTAATAAAAAGGGAGAACAAAATCAATAATTTTGGGAAGCAAAACAGTAATTTTTAATTGTAAATATTTTTTCATTAGTTTCAGAGTTTTATATTCATATTTTTATACTTTTATAAGTATTTTCTTTAATTTTTGTATTTTTTTAGATTTAATTAGTATTTTTTTCATATTTCGCTAGCGCAAGGTCAAAATGATAATTTCGCATCGCGGACACTATTTTTGCTCATTTTGGGTCCCAAATTTATTTTTCTAACTATTTTAAGCATGTTTCTAAATTTTTTTATTTTTTCAGGCCAATTGATATTTTTCTGTAAATACTGTATTCAGGAACAAAATAGTTATTTCACATTTTAAACGTATTTTTTTTACCAATTTTTTAGTCATAAATGCATTTCTTAGAGTTTTAAGCTTATTTTTAATTTTCAGTAATTTTTTGAGATCAATAGCTATTTTTCTGTATATTTTTGTTTTTCCAGGGACAAGACAGTCATTTTACACTCCGAATGTGTTTTTGGTTAGTTTTAAACTCTAATCTTTATTTTTTAAATTTTTGACAAATTTGGAATTCATCATCATTTTCTGTATTAATTTTGATTTTTTTGTGTGTCAAAGATAATTTTTTTAAGAATAAAATTATAATTTTATTACTAGTGGCATTTTAATAATTTTGAGATATTCTTGGAGGTCAAGACTACTTGATTCTATAAATACCCCCATTAAAAAAATAAAAAAGACAGACCTAATTAGAAAATACCACACACTCTTCTCCTCTTTCACACACAAACACACTTTTGCACACACTCTTCTCCTCTTTCACGCACAAAACACACTTTTGCACACACTCTTCTCTTCTTTCACACACAAAACACACTTTTGCACACACTAGATCCTACACACACACCAACACACCTAAACAACACTCACAAGAATTTAGCACGCACAAAAACACCCTTTTCTATCACAGACAAAGATTAAAACACACACTAACATGCACAAAACACACATGAATAAAAGTTCTTGCCTTTGTTCATCATCAAGCCAACTAAATTCGGATTTTCAGCCACTCAAAAACAGCAAATAGCTTCTATTAACATGTAATTCTTGGTCTTTGTTTTATTATTCCACCAATGAACTTTATGGTTAGTTTGCATACTAATTTTGGAAAATTTGTTTAGTTTTTTGGGTTTTTATTTTTCTGGGTTCTTTTGTTTATGGGTCTTTCTTCTTCTTCTTCTAAAGCCATTAGTCCTCTGCTCTATCTCCATAATCTTCACTTCACCACCGGCGGCTACCTTGATCACCGCCACCCAACCAGCTTCAGCCATTTATTCATCACAACTCCACCAACCCAAAACCCAAACCACCACCCAATCATCCATCAACCCCCCCCCCAACGCACCACTCAATTCCATCCCAAACCCGAACCAACCAGCAGCCCCGTTCTTCGCCACTCACCTGCATTCCACAACTTCATTACTTGTAAAGAAAAATCAGTAACAACACAACAAAATAGTTTCTGCTGTCCACAAGTCATCCATCTCCCTAGCATTCATGCCATCAAATCACTACTATAGACTGCCCAAAACCAACATGAACCATCACAATTCAGTCCAATCACACCACCGTCACTGTAGTTCCTCCACTCACAACCTCCCTTGAACCCACAGCAACCCAAGCTCCATCAATACCTGCAAAAAAAACAGTTCAATTGACACGCCCCAGTCCACAAACCACCATCTCCGCCACCTGTGATAACTTTGCACCATCACTACCACACCAATTTTCTTTCCCACCAGCCTTCTTCCATTATTACTGAAGCCCAACCTCATTACAACCACCACCACCTGCGAAACCCAAATTTCAGCCAACAAGAAGCAATCCACAATCAGTATTCAGTCGCCCCATTTCCCACCATTCACATCCCATATGAGCCATTGAAAGCCCTCAAAATTTGCCTAATTCGAAAACGAGAGAAACAGAGATTTAAGAGGATGGATGATTGGAGAGGAACGAAAAGAAATTGGACAGAAGAGAGGAAAGAAGAGTAGAAGTGGAGAGAAGAATCAGATCAGAGAGGGGCGAGAGAGATTGAAACAATAGAGAGAGAAAGAGTGAGGAGACCGAAAGAGAAAATCGAGTGAGAGAGAATAGAAACAGAGAAAAGGGAAACATAAATTAGAAAGAAAAATAGAAAATGGAGGTGGAAAAGAAGAGAGAAAGACCGTAGATAGTATGTGTGTGTGTGTGTGAGAGAGAGAGAGAGAGAGAGAGAGAGAGAGAGAACGAGAGAGAGTAGATCAGAAGGAAGAGAATAGGGGAAAAGAGAAGCGGGTAGAAGAATTGGGGGAAGTTTGTGTGTTGTTTTGAGTTTAGTCTTTAGTTTTCTAGTTTAGTTTATTTCTCTCCATTTTACCTAATTCTCTTTCTTTAATCTGTTACTTTTTTCTGATCTAATTAAACTTAGCTACTAATTAGGTGTTTAATTTACTTAAGTAAGTAGTTAGTTATTTGTTTTAGTTTAATTGAGTTTAAGCTTTGTCAATCAATTATAATGTAGGCATTTATGTTTTGGCCCCCTAAGGTTTAATATTTGTCACTATGACATAGAGCATTTTTTAATTTCTGCATTTAAGTCCCTTATATATATAAATTGACACTCCTAGATTTTATCATCTTTCAATTAAGTTCGAACAAATTGCAATTGTGTTTCAATACTTGCCGGAATCTATTGTCTTGTCCCCCAATTTACTTTGATTTTGCATTTCGACCCCTTATACTTTCTTGAATTGCCAATTATCCTCCTTAAGCTTTATTGAATTTTATTTTTAGTCTCCTTAGTTGCTAGAACTCACATTTTACCTCAATTTGTCAATAATTACATATTTAGGCTTTCATTATTTATATCGAGGTTTCTTGACTTGTTTGTTCATTTTGATTAGTGTTTGTACCGGGTCTTCAAAAAGGTACTCTCATTACTTGTTAAATTCTCCTTATATGCTCCAATGTGCTCCTATGTGATTTACTATGCATATTTTTATGTATTTCTTATTTTTACATACTTTTACGTTTTTATTCATTTTATGTTATTTAATTTTAAATTTTATTATTTTGGCAAAAAGTGTAATATTTTTGTATTTAGCTAGCCAATGTAACAGTTAGATTACATTTATCGTATTTGTAGCAAAATTTTGTATTTAAATAGCAAGTGTAATTGATAGGTCATTTCTACTTTTTTTTCCCTAAAAAATTGTAGCTAACCCCCAGTGTAATAGTTTGGGCTTAGGTGTTTTGTGCGCTTGTGTGTTTATTTGTTTTATCGCTTTCCCTATGATTTGCATATAGACATCATGCTTACGTGTTAGGTGCTCCTCCCTGCTCTCATATGTCTTTATATGCTTATTTGCTTTCGATTCATACTTTATCGCTTTGATTCATGTTTTATATTTTGTCACCACACTAGTCCAATACTAGTTGTGGTTTTATCTCTTTCCCACTAGTCCAACCCTAGTGGGGAATCCCTAGAAAGGGCTAGTCCAACGCTAGACCCTTAGGTCATTTAGTGATAGTTTCACTAGCGTGCATTTTATCTCATTTCACACGCATTTTCTTTTTTGGAAATTTCCATATTTGCATGATTTTTGGTATATAGTTTATTATTGTTATCTATTTTTAGCATTTAACAGTGCATGACATTTAGGTTGCATTTTCATTTAGAGGTTAGGTCATTTTGTGTGTTCTAACTAGAAATAGTCGTCTACTTATGTGGGAAGCGGTGGATTGACAGACCGTTCTTCCCTCCGTGAGTAGAAAAAGTCAAAGTCACGAGTTATTAGTCCCCGTATGAAATACCCAAAGTTCAATTCCGTACTTTAGAAAATTAAACTTTGACACTTTTAGATTCATTTGCTTGAATTGCATGACATGCATAGAAGCTAGACTTGTGTTAGCATTTTAAGCAAAAATTGTAGCACTAGATGACAGACAATTAGGGGTCAATTTGTGAAGCAAGTTGGTGAATTAAACACCATACAATCTGCTTATTAGGCCTAGTAGGAG
Source organism: Mitragyna speciosa (assembly GCA_024721245.1). Classification (NCBI taxonomy): domain Eukaryota; kingdom Viridiplantae; phylum Streptophyta; class Magnoliopsida; order Gentianales; family Rubiaceae; genus Mitragyna; species Mitragyna speciosa. The sequence continues at coordinate 1,121,385 of CM045565.1, forward strand.
GACTACACAAAGGAAAAACAAAAAAAAAAAAGAAAACCAAGAAATATCTGCTCATAAGCCTAGCTGGTCAAACAAGGCAGCAAGCAAGTAGGAGGTGTTATGTTCATGGAGTTTGTAGGGTGAAGCAAGCACCTCATGAGCAGCTAGCCTAATGTGCTGATTAAATGGGATAAAAAAATGATAGAAAAATGATGGAAAAAAGACTTCTTGAAGTCGTCCAAAGATAGAAAGAGAAAGGAGAGAAAATCTGGAGAAAAACCAAGCAGGAATTGGAACAAGATTGAAGACTCTTGAGGGTAACACCAATTCTCTTAACTTCTTGATTGATTCTATATGTTATTTAGCAAATTTAAAACTTAATTGATGGTATATATTCTGATTTTGAGGTGGAATTGAATTAGGAACTAGGAGATTTTGAACCAAGAAAGCTTTAACATACCTAGAACTCGTAGCACAGTCACCTCTGCGCAGCTTTAGGAAACGGATCATAACTTTGTGTAGAAAACTCAAAATTGGATTCCGTTTGTTGTGTTAGAAACTAGATTCAAAGGCCTTTTCATGGTATAAAAATATTTCTCTGGTTCGTTATGTAGAAATACAAGATTCGTTTGGAATCTAGCTGAAAATTTAGACCTGCAAAGAACAGGGTTGGTGAGGTCCTAACTTCTAAGCCAATTTTAAGCTCGATATGATTCAGATATGAATTGGAGTCCTTCATAAGAGTTTTAATTCTTGAATTCTAGTTTCTATACATGTAAATATCACTCTCATAAAACTTAGATTTTGAAAGATATGTTGAGTTGAAAATCATTATCTAGCTGGACTATGAATTTCATTTGGCTAAAGATGGTCTGCAACTGGTTTAAATTGTTGCCATATTTTGACTGGTATTGTTGTCGAATTTAAAAATGGTTTCTTTGAAGACTTGTAGGAAATTGAATCTAGTTTCCAACAGTACCTATTTTGTAGCGTTTTGATTAGTATAGCCCAAGTTATGCTCAAATGAATGGACCCTGCACAGGCAGCCAAGGGAGGATCTGCGAGCTTGAAGCCCAAGGCTTCACCCACGGTTCCTCTCTAGATTGCTATTATTAGAACAGTTTTCTTGGTCAATTTGAGCCCTATTTTTCAAGGTTTTTTACTTGTTTCATGACATATCATGCAGCATGCTTTTATTAAATTAATAATAGGTTCATGATTTGGATTTTTTTAAGTGAGTCAATTACACTTTGTAGGTGATTTTGATGAGTCCGGTAACTCAATCTATTTGAGTTGATTTTATGATAGTTTTGAGCAACTTGAGGTGAGGACCTTCTTATACTTTAGCTTTTTGAAAAAGTATAATTTCTGTGTATACTTGACTTTGAATGACTACTTTTATATCAAATTGGTATAAATGAAGTTTAAGTGTGCATGAATGATTCTTACGAAAATAATGTGATCGAATGATTCATACCAAGAGAATGTGATTGAATGAAAGTATTTGATGGATGGCTCTTTATTTGCTATGTTAATTATTCTACCAAGACTAGTCTTTATGATATGAATGATATATGGCCTACTTAGCGGGAGAAATAGCTAATACATGATTATGGCCCACCTGGCAGGATAAATAGCCAGCCTGGAATTCCAATAGGTTGATGATTAACGTGTAAATGTTGAACTATTTATGAATGAAGCTTAATATATGTATATGCGTGAATGTTACGAACTAATTCATGCCCTAAATTATAATTATAGTTCCTCACTGAGCATGTGAAGCTCACTCCTCTTTGATTAGTCATTTCAGGTTTTTATGAAGTTTTGGAAATAGGCTTTTAGGCTTATTTGGTTGGATTCTTAAAGGTGAGCCTAGTACATGTAGTTAGATTAGGAAGCAATGTTCACTGTAATGATTGTGGTAGTAGTTTTGTAATGTAAATACTTAATATTTGTATTATATGGGATTGATGTAAATTATGCTTTGCTTATGGATTCTAAACTGGGAGATTGTGTTTTAAGGATTGTATTTTATTTTATTTTGTATTATGTTTTGGAAATGAAATTTAAATTGTTAGGTTGTGATCTTGGGAGATTTTATTCATGTTAATGGAAAATTGATAATATCTCAGAGGACTTGTTATTGATTGTTACGTTTAGATCCTCTGATTTCGTTAGCTTGGTATTGTGGGGTTAATTCTCCATGATACGGCGGGGGTATTATACGCCGAGTACGGGATGTGACACCGTACCTGTTATGTTGCATCCCCACTCTCTTCGACCACTTATTATCTATATTATTATTTTTCTTTTCTTTTTGCATCGCATCTTGCATCCTACACTCGTGATTCCCTCAGGGCCTCATCTCGGGTTTCATAATTAATGCGATAATCCCGATCAAGCCTCGATGGGACATTCTGACCCTCTCGACACCAACTGAATTTAGGACTTGCATTCATATAGACACATCCAAAACACAATAAAATTTAGGGTTAGTTTAGGAAAATTTGATTAAATTTCGCAACTAGCCTCGGCTAGGTGGAAATGGTGCCTTAGGCGTGAGCCTTTGACTTCCCTTTCTTCAAATGCGACTCCCGGGGCTTCTTCTCTTGTTTTTTCATAGACCGGAATCAAAAAAGGGTTTTTCAATATTCCTCTAAATTTTTTTTTGTTTTTGTTTGTTTAAACAATTTTTCGAGTGACTTGGTACACCCTAACTCAATACCAACCATTTTTTAAAATAAAACCCTTTTTCAAAATTAGTGGACAAAAACTATCGCACTTTTAGTCCTAGCCTTATTTTATTTTTAAATAATATTTTGTATAAAATATACTTTTTCACTAAAAACTCGATTTTTAACACATGCGCACGGTTTTGTCAAAATTCTATCTTTTCGTAAAAGGTCATCGGACCGGACCGTCTTTTCGGGGCGCGACAGTTACGGATCCCACCGTTCTTATCGATTTTGGGACGCAACAAGATCATCTATAATAAGATCTCTTGGATGATATTGAGCATATTTTCAAGCCTTTGGTAGCTCCTTTGGAATGTTATCTTCATCATGATCTTTTTCCTCGTCCCTTTGTGGAAGATTATCTTTGTTTGATGTGCCTTGATCATCATTGATCTTCAATTTCTCAAGCCCTTGTTGCACGCCTAAATCATCATCTTCACAAGAATTATTAGTAATAATATCATGCGATTCATCAAAGTTAACATGTATGGCCTCCTCAATAGTAAGAGTTCTCTGATTGTACACTCTAAAGGCTCTTTTATCATGGGAATATTCTACGAAAATCCCTTCATCCGTTTTTTTTGTCAAACTTTCCTAAATGCTCCTTAATATTCAAAATAAAACATTTACAACAAAAAACTTTAAAATAACCAACTATAGGTTTCTTTCTATACAGAAGCTCATAAGAAGTTTTATTCAAAATAGGTCTAAGAAGCACATGATTCATAACATAACAAGTGGTATTGACGGCCTTGGCTTAAAAATACTTTGGAATATCACACTCACTAATCATAGTCCTAGCCGCCACTTGAAGTATCTTATTCTTTCTTTCAACAACACCATTTTGTTGACGTACTCTAGTGGTCGAAAACTCATGAGATATACCATTTTGATCACAAAATTTAGGAAAATCACAATCTCTAAATTTGGTACCATTGTCACCTTTAATCTTAACTAAATGTATATTCAACAAATTTTGCACACTTTAGCAAATAAAGAAACAAAGTTCTTAAATGCTTCATCTTTATGAGTTAAGAATAATACCCAAGTAAGTCTAGAATAATTATCAACAATAACAAATGCATATTTCTTTCCTCCTAAACTAGCAACTTGAGTAGGACCAAATAAATCTAGATGCAATAATTCCAACGGTCTAGGGGTAGAAACACAGTTTTTGGGTTCGAATGAAACTTTTGTTTGTTTGCCAAATTGACATGTATCACAAATTTTGTCTTTTTCAAATTTGATTTTGGGTATACCTCTAACAAGATCTTTCCTAGCAAGTTCATTCAATAAATCCATATTAAAATGACAAAGCCTTTTATGCCATAACCAAGGATCATCAGGAGTAACGGTAAGATATTTTACCTTGTCATGATTTAACCTTTCTAAATACACAACATAGATATCATTATGTCTATTACCTTTGAACACAACATTAAAATTCATGTCAATAATTAAACACTCATGTTTCTTAAACAACACATATAAATTTCTATCACATAATTGACCAGCAATTAGCAAGTTATAGCTTAAGTTATCAACTAGAAACACATTTTGAATTGAAGTATCACTATCTTTACCAACATTTCCAATGCCAATGGACTTGGCCTTCTTTTCATTGCCAAATGTGATACTTTGCCACTACTTTTTGCTTTGAGGTTGATGAATAGTAAAGCATCTCCCGTCATGTGCCTAGCATATCCACTATCAATATACCACTTTGATCCCACATTGGTGTTCTTTAAGCATACCTACACAGAAAGTCAAGAAATAACTTTTGGTACCCATACCTTCTTGGGTCCATATGTGTTAGTACAATCTTTAGTTACCCACAAAGCATTTATCCCTAACTTGATATTTTTCTTAACATAACAATCCCTTTTTGAATGACCATGTTGGCAACAATAATGGCAAATACCATTAGCATCTTTAATGATCTTAGACTTTACCAAACAAAATTCATCCTTTTTGAAGTTAGTGAACTTTTTGTTTGAAAAGGTAGTTTTGAAGATTTTGTTGTCACAAATCTTTTGTTTCTCCATTTGAAGAACTTTAGAAAGCTCATCAATTTTTGCTCTTTTTTCTTTTTTTTTTTTTGATAAAACATAATCTTTCCATCAAACTTCTTTTTCCATTTTTCAAATAAAGAGCAAGCTCTTTTTTTTTTTCCTCCTAAATTCATCATTTTCATTTCTCAAAATTTGATTTTCTTGAAATAACTTTGAATTTTTACTCAATAAGGCATTAATCTTTATTTTCAAATCTTTGTTTTAGGCATTTGAGTCCTTTAATCTATCATGCAATTTCATAACAAATTCTTTCATATCATCATCACATTCATTACTAGAAGAATAATTAGAATTTACCCCATCATCACCTATGGCCATGAAGCCCAGAGCAACTTTGAGAGTAATGCTCTTTTTTACTCTTACCTTCTCTTCATCTAACACTTTGGATTTAAGCTTCAATTCGAAAGATGTTAGAGAGTTCACAAGTGATTCAATAGACATAGTCTTTAAATCCTTTGCCTCTTCTATTGCAGTCACTTAACTCTCCCGCTCTTTTGGCAAAACATTCAAGATTTTCCTATTTTTCTCACTAATGCAGTATTACTTGTTTATTACCTCAAGATCCTTTATAATATCATTAAAGTGACAATACAACTTATCAATTGTCTCATGAGGCTCCATTTTGAAGGATTCATACTTAGTCACTTAAAGAGCCTTCTTTTGCTCTCTTACACTACCACTTTTTTCATGTATCTCCTTCAACTTATCCCATATCTCTTTTGCGTCTTACACCCCTTAACTCTAGTTGACTCATTAGCATCCAATGCATTATATAGAACATTCATAGCCTTAGCATTTTGGAGTAAGATTTTTTCTATCTTGGGATGTAAGTTCTTGCCTAGTTTTTGGTCTTCGAATACCATTAGCCAAATTATCAACATAGGCTTCATGGGGACCTTCATTCACTATAGACCATAGTTCAATATCTATAAATTGAAGAAAGATTTCCATTCTTTCTTTCCAACTCACATAATTCACACCATTGAATATAGGTGGCCTAGTGATAGATTGACATTCCATAAACAAGACATTGTTGGTTGTCGCGATCAACTCTTAGCTAGTTAACCTATAAAGAAATAGAGTTCTAGCTCTAATACCAAATGTTAGGTCCTAAGGTAAACCTAAGAGGGAGGGGGGAGGGGGTGAATTAGGTTAAAAAAATTATAATCCCAAATTGTCACTTTTTCACCCCAAAAAGATAAACAATTCACAATAAAGCAATTAGCTCAAATAAGCAATAAGTTTAAGAATTTAAAAAGTAAAAGTAGAGAACACAGCCAATTTATAGTGGTTCGGCACCAAGTTCAATGCCTACATCCACTTCCAAGTTGATCACTTGGAATTTGAATCTACTAGTGAGCTTCTTCAATTGGTGAAGTAATACCAATTATACAACTTTGAGGGATTACTTTTGCTCACACTAAACACTTTTAGGTGAGCCAAAAGTTTTATACACCTTTAGTTGAGTCAAAAGTTTTACAAACTCACTCTCTTTAACCCGCCCAAGTTACAATTGAAAAGCTATCACTCAACTAAGAAAATACTCTACTAGAATACTTCACAATTATCTCACTTGAAAGAGTAAAGCTATACAAAGGGGAGCATTTTTCTCACAAAAATCATTCTTAAATGACCAATATTCAAGTAGACAAAAGTTCTGCACAATTCTGCACATTTTGCCTTTTATAGGGAGTAAAAAATCGCCCAAAATGGACTCTAACAGTCAAATTAGAAAACTAGTTGTTAGACACAATTTTTCTGGTCCAGACGTCCGTAAGAAGGGGTCCAGATGTCCGGATAGGCGTCCGGATCCTCTTTCGGATTGTCTTCCAAATGCATTAGGCTCAACTTAAAATCTGCAATTTCATGGTTTGGTCGTTTGCATGCCTCGTCCGGATGGGTGTTCGGATATCTACTGACTTTACTACTTTTGGATTCTTCTTGCGATCTAGACATTCAGATACTCGTCCAGATAGGTGTCCGGATGCCTATTGACTTTTCTTCTTTTTGGAATCTTCTAGCAATCCAGATGTCCGGATGTTCGTCTAGATGCTCACTGCTTGCTTTTGTTCCTGTGCATTGCATTGATCTGGACGTCCACCTTACGCGTTCAGATGGTCGTCTGGATGACCTTTTTGCTATCTTTTTCAATCTGTTTGATTACAACTGACACTTATTTAAAACATTAGTTGTTTCATCATAGATTTGGTTAATCATCAAAACTAAAAGAATTTATACCACATGGTCTTCATATGTAGATGACATATCGTTGATGGGAAACAACATACCTTAAAGGTAAATGTATGATTGTCTAAGAATTTCTTAATTGAAGTGAGGCAATCTCTAATCTGGGAATTGAGATCTATTGAGGTTACCTGGCCTCACTAAATTCAAATGCATAGCTAAGATGCTAAAGAATTTAGAATGGTGTAATCGAAGAAGGGGTTTTACCTATATTATAGGAGATTACTCTTTCGAGAGACATGTGTCTTACATAGCTATCGAGATTGATAGCATGCAATAGATCCCATATGCTTTTGCAATAGGTTCTATTATGTATGCTATACTATGTACAAGACCCAATGTCTCCTATACTTTAAGTGTTACGAGCAATTCTAGCGAGTGTCAAAGAATATTCTTAAGTACTCGAGAATTACTAAAAGATTATTCTTGATTATGGAGGTCACACTTAGGAAGTGTGTGTATTGAAAGACGCGAGCTTTTAATCTAATAGGGATGATAAGTAAATCATAAGATGAATTGGTGTTCACGTTGAATTGTAGTGGATAGAAGAGTTCTATGATACACACTGCAACATATTCTACAACAAAAAGCCGAATACATGATAGTTTCAGAAGTTACTATGGATCAAGGGATTTTTTGTTGGACAAAGAATAGTTGCTTCTATTGTTTTATAAAAACAATTGTGCCAGCACATGTTTAAGGAACTAAAGTCTCATCCATGATCCAAAAGTGTATTTAGGTGCCACCATCTATTTATGGAAATAGTTTGGTACAAATAATGAAAAGATAGAGGAAGTTTCTACAATGTTAGTGTCATTAATCTTTTCACCATGGCCTTGTCCCAGAAAAGGCATGATGGTCATGCATATGGTCTAAAACCTATTGGTAATTGGTTTTAGTGCAAGTTGGAGTTTATTAGTGTATGCCATAATTCCAAGTTAGTTTTTGAGATTTTTATATCACATTTTTTCGTGTTATACTTATATATGTGATATTTTCTTTATCATTTAATATTTGTTATTTATATTACTTGTTTATTTGATAAAGTTCAAATAAGAGATTGTACGAGTTACAATGATGAGACTCTTAATGCACTTAGGTTATATTTTTAAACATCCTTAGTTTTAGTATTAGTGAGATTGTCCATCATTAATACAGGAAGACTAGCATATACTTTGCCTCTACTTATAGTAAGTAGTAGTTGATTTTGTCAACTATCGTGTGTGACACCTAAACTAGTATGTGGATGCTTGTTAGAGAACAAGTTTATTGAATTGATCCTCCAAGAGTTATGATTCGTAGTGCCAATGAATTGTACTCTTAATGACAATGGCGTAAGTGATCATTAGACTTGAGATTACCATAGTATCTTGAGTGTGGATTGCTATGCTTTGACTCTATTGCTTGGTGCTCGTAAAAGAGTATCTCATACAGTAGAAGTTGGGTATAGTATGAAGCATGAAAGGATAGTGAGTAATCAATGTAGGATTCACCACTTCTTATTATAGTAGAGTATGTCCCAAATTGGCCACTTGTTGAAATATAACTTAAAGAATCTTTTGCGCAAAAGTGAAGGTATGACTTAAAAGTGTTTCAAGGTTATACCTTTATGGAAAGTTATATTTTGGGAATAAGAAATCATTAATTCATCAATTTAAAGAGCGGACATTACACTCTTAGACTAATCAGGATACAGTGTGGTGAAAGGATATTAATTACATGGTAACATTGTCATTGATAGGTGTAGTCTACCATATGACTTTCCCATTCACTTGGGTGGTCATGATGCATTGCTAGACGCCATTTATGATCTACAATTATGAATTAATTAATTGTTGAATTAATGATAAATTAAAGTATTTAAATTCTCTAGCTTTTAATTAATTAATTAATAAGTTATAATTTGTATTTATTGCCAATGTGAATGAAATCTAATAGGTCACACATAATAAGAATATGATCTTTGGGTTAAATTGTTATTAAGATAAGTATAAGATATCTGTGGGGTTAATTTATGATAAATTAACTTAAAGGACTTATTTATAAATATCTAAGTCTTGCTGGAAATTAGTTTCCTAAAAAGAATTAAAGAGCTATTTGATTTCCTTTTGGAATAGGTTTCCTAAAGGAATAGGATTAACTTAAGGTAAGCTTCTTAAGCCTTCTTGGTTTCCAATTGCTCTTGTTTCCTTACAGACTAGGGTACTACATCTATAAATAAGTCTATGCCTTGACTCTTGAAAGATGGATGAAACACAACACAAATTTAGAGAGAGAAAAAGTGAGAGAGGCATGATTTCTCTCCAAGAAATCCACCACACCCTCTTCTCCCTAATTGTTAGGGTTTTGTCTTCTTCCTCTTCTTGTTATTGTGTCCTTCATAATCACTCAAATGAGCTAGCACTCAAAAGGCAAAGCAGGCAAGTCCAAAGGTTCCTAAAGATCGTGTTCGTATGGATACCATTAGAGGCTCAATACTTGGGGAGCTTTTCATGGTAGATCAAAACCTACATCGAACATGATCGTGCCTTTTGAAGCGTAGAAATCCTCTATGCTTGAGGTATTTTGTGTTAAACACCCTTTAGTTGTATAGATTATATCAAAGAGATCCATAGTTAAGGTAATAAATTTTTAATTTTTCCTTACTCTCCTTATTACCTTACAATAATTGGTAATATGCATAATTTTTAGCAGAAAAAATTCCAAATCTGTAGGAAACAATTATGCATAATAGTTAAGGTTATCGAGAAATGAAGAAACAACTGGAGTGACTAGAAATACAAAAACTGAGCAATCAAATAATTAATTGATAAAAAAATTATAAGCTACTCTTATATTTGATATTTTCTGTTCTTATTTTTAAACTGGCCAAAGAAGGCATGCACATCCTAAGGTTTTCATAGACCGGGTTAACAGTTTCGCTTAGGATATAAAGTGCATAGTTTGGTTAACAGTTTGATGTCCACCCTAGGTAGTCCTCAAATTTCCCTCCGTGGCATCCTTTCATCGTTGCAATGCCAACAGCATGTCATCCTAATATTTAGTGACCTGTATGTCCAACAGCAATTCAACACATCTCAATAATCTATTCGGGTCTCGTATGCACACCATTTTGATTCAATTTAATTTATTCTTAGTTTCTTTTTCTGTTCAGTTTGACACTGATTTTTTTTATTATTTGATTATTTGACTCATTTCCAACAATTTTGGCTACTTTGGATTCATTTGTGGCCTCGATTATCTCAAATTCAGTTTTGTTTTATTATTCTTTTGCAGCTATGCATGTTCCTCATTTTTATTTTCTAATTTCATATTCATCATAACCATCAAGTTTTGAGCACTTCTGATTCTTGGTGTGAAAATGCTGTCTCCCAATAGGACACTTTCGTTTAAATTGTCCTCAAGATGTGCTAGTATTGTCATAAGCAAGGCTCATCCAATTATCTTGTTCATTATCCTCAACATTTAAATGACCTATAGATTCCAAGAGACCTCTTCCTTCTCTTATCACTTTCATTCATCTAATTATACTATGTTATACAATATATTCGGTATTTTAAGTACATTGATTATGCTTATTGCATCCAATACTTATCATGTTTCTAATATGTGTTTAATCTTTATTCTCCAGGCCAATTAAAATACTCTAGTCCCTAAGTAGTGTAAACCCAAATTGCTAAGCTCCTAGTCAATTAGCCTTCTACTAATTGGACTTATTATTTGATTTCTTGAAGGATTCCAGTTCACTAAAATTAGAAACTTGAGGATTATTATGCAAATACCAAAAACTTGCTACTGTAAATTGTCCTTACACACACAAGACTTACTATAAATTGTCGTTTCTTCCTATCTTTCTCAACTCTCTTGCTTTGGCTCATTCTCAAACTAAATCAACCTACTGCATCATCAACTAGAGAGAAATTGGAACAACTAAGCAAGGATCATTAGAACTTAGAGATTTGGGTGTTTTGCTATTCTATAGTTCAAGTTCTTAAAATGCTTAATATCCACATTCTTATGGAGCATATAAACAATACATGGAGTCTTGTAATTGCAGTTTGTAATTCTTTTTTAGTGTGTAGTCATGTTTCCATTAGTTGGTATTTGAGGTTTGTGGAAACCATTTTGACTGAACTTCACGTCAGCTTAATTGACTATTTCACCTCAGCATGTTTCGTCTTCTCCTGTTGACTGATTTGACTTTGTTAATTCGAAGGTCTTCTTTCAAGTGAACTCTTTAGCTTAATTGATAAGCTCAGAGACCACCTCACCGACTTACTAAGTCTAGGCTTGTGGCATCTATTATACCTTTTTAGCATGAGGTTTATTTTCTCTCATATAAATATGGTCTTTCATCTCCTAAGAAAGGAGTAAGTCTTTATAGTTAAAGCAGTGACTTTTCTTTCAAGTTTCCTTATTCAAGTATCTTTACTAACTTAAGCATCAGAGGAGTTTTGGGGGATCGTCCCTCGCGTGTTTTAACCTGCCAAAATGTAAAATGAGAGTTCAATTGCTTGTATTTTATTACATGTAAAAATGATGTTTTTACATACAATAAGAAGCCCAAATCAAGGAAACTATATTAGGATACAAATCAATAGGTGTAAATCAAGGAAACTATATTAGGATACAAATCAATAGGTGTAAATCAAGGAAACTATATTAGGATACAAATCAATAAGTGCAAATCAAGGAAACTATATTAGGATACAAATTAATAGGCCTAAATCAAGGAAACTAAAATAGGATACAAATAAATAGGAGTTAATTAATACAAATCAATCCTTAAATCTAGGTGTTAAATATAGTAAACAAATATTTACAATTGATAACTGTTAATACCCCCCTCAAGTTGGAGCATGGAGGTTGCGAATGCCGAACTTGCCAACAAGGAATGAAAGCTGACGAGAATCGAGTGCTTTCATGAATATGTCAGCAAGCTGAAGATTAGTAGGAATCTGTGAGGTAATAATGGAGACAGATTTGATGTAGTCCTGAATAAAGTGATAGTTAATTTCAATATGCTTTTTGCGCCATGATACACAAGATTAGCAGCAATATGAATGGCAGCACGATTGTTACAATACAATTGAACAGATGAAGAAACGGGAACCATCAAATCACTATGTAAAGTGCGAAGCCAAATGAGCTCACAAAAGGTGGCAGCTATAGTGCGATATTTAACGTCAGCTTAGGAGCGGGAAACAATAGTTTGTTTCTTGGTTTTCCAAGAAATGAGAGAGCATCCCAAAAGATTAAAGTAATTGGTGAGTGAGCAACAAGTAATAGGATAACCAACCCAATCAAAATCACAGTAAGCATGAAGTTGGAGATTAGAATTGGATGGTAGAAAAATACCTAGACCTAGAGCAAATTGAAGCATTTTAAAACACGAAGAGCTACTGTCCAATGTCCATGGCGAGGTTGATCCATGAATTGAGAAAGAATATGGACTGAGTAATAGATATCTGGTCGAGTGATTGTCAAATAGATGAGTCTTCCAACGAGGCATCTATAAGCACCTAGATTATCAAGAATAGCACTCTTATCCAATGCTAGTTTGTGATTTTGCTCCACAGGAAAAGATAAAGGTTTGCTACCAAGGAGACCTATCTCTTGCCAAATATCTAATGCATATCTGCGTTGAGATAAAATGATACCATCAAGAGTATGAGTGACCTCCAACCCAAGAAAATACTTTAGAGGACCAAGATCTTTAATATGGAACCAAGCATTCAGATAATTCTTAAGTGCTTTAGTATATGCATTATTGTTGCTAGCAATAATAATATCATCCACATAAACAAGCAATGCAGTGAATGAAGTACCCTTGTGATGGATGAAAAGAGAAGTATTCGCCTTTGATTAAATAAACCCAAATTGAAGAATGGCATTAGAAAATTTAACAAACCATTGGCTAGATGCCTACTTCAAACCATAAAGAGATTTTTGAAGGTGGTATATGCGATTATCAGTGGAGGACAAATATCTAGGTGGTAGTGTCATGTAAACCACCTCATCAAGGTCCCCATGCAAGAAAACATTATGAACATCAAGTTGGTGTAATTCCCATGATTTGGTAGCAGTTACAGCCAATAAAGTTCGAACTGTGATGAGTTTTGCCACTGGACCAAATGTTTCAGTGTAGTCTAGTCCCTCAACTTGTGTATAACCTTTGGCCACCAAATGAGCTTTGTATCGCTCAATTTTCCAATTAGAATGGTACTTTATTTTGTAAACCCATTTGGATCCAATGGGTTTATTGGTAATTTCTCCAAAGTCCATGTATGATTTTGTTCAAGTGCCTCTAATTCTTTTTGCATTGCCTCTCACGAATGATCATCGTTCATGGCCTGCGTATAAGATTTTGGCTCATCATGTTGAATGGCCACCAAAAAGCAAGTGTGTGGAGAAGTAAAATTAGAATATGAGAGAAAATTGGATAATGGGTAAGGCGTACTTGAGGATGCATGATTGGAAGAGGTGAAATGCGATGAATGTGATTTTGACAACTCCACATGAAAATCATGGAAGTGACAACTTTGTAGTACGATGGCGGTATGAAAGGTTGAGTAGGAATGGAAGTTGGAGATGTGTTTATAGTGTCAAGGTCAATAGAGATGGTATGATTGGTATTTTGGGATGGTGGGGTTTCGAGAGTAGTGTTATTACTTGGAAGAGGCTCAAAAGTCATGGATTCATGATCAAGAATAGGTAAGGGTATGGGAACATTGGTGGAAGGGGAGGAGGAAAGATATGGTGATAAATTTTTGCTAGCAAAAGGGAAAATGTGCTCATAGAACACCACATCTCTAGAGATAAAAATTTTATGTGTATGTAAGTCATAGACCTTGTATCCTTTTTTACCATGAGGATATCCAATAAAGAGACAGGTTGTGGCCAGTTCAAAAAAATTTTCCTTGGATCGAGGCAAAACAAGTGCATAACAAAGATGATAAGTAAAAAATTTGCCTATTTTAGCATACTAACTTATGTATGATTTTAGTGTGTTTTTAGTACATTTTTTTATTTTGATATAAAAATGGCTCGTTTTCAATAAGTTTCTTCTATTTGAAAATTTTTCCAAAAACGAGGTTTTCGCTCAATTTTGCAAAATTTATGTTTTGAGCAAGTTAATACATAATTTTTGTACAGTCTTGCAGGTTTTATACATTTAATCATAATTTGGATCAACAGGATTACAAATCATCATATTCATGGTAGATTCAAGAATAATTGTATTAGAAGTTCAATGCACAACTTTTATATTCAAAATCTTCAAGATTGTTTTGCTCAATTTTGAAAAAATTTCATCATCAAATTCACCATGGAATTAAGGGGTCAATATCACAAAAAGGTCTCAAGGGCATAAGAGGAATAACAAGCAAAAGAGAAGGGCAAAGAAGCAATAGAAGTGAAGAAATGAAAAAAAACTAGGGGTCAACAACAATGACAAATTTCAGCATTTTTGGCAATAACTTGAGCTAAAAAAATATGATTGAAATGATTCTTCCTGTATTTTAAATCTAAAAAGATACTCTACAATTATTATAAAAATACCAAAATCTAGTTATCATTTTTTCATTGCCAAAAATCCAAATTACTAAAGTACATGTTTGCTGTGAAGTTATCCCAACCACATCTCAGTATTTTGCCCATATCTTTTCATGGAAAACTCTAAATGACTTGACTCTTATGGTGTTGTAAAACTAATTCAAAGGGCTACAACTTTCATGTTTTAAAGAAAATGCTTATTCATCCTTCTCCTAGGAGAAATCCACGCATCAATATCTACGAACCAGCAACCTGCGGATCTGATGCACGAATCTCACATGTCGGCTAGAAAATGATAGATTCAACTTGCAGCTTATCTTTCAGCCTCTTTTGGTGACTTTTTGAAGATGCTCTACACCTACTCTACCCAAGAAAACATTGAAAAAATAAATGAAAATCTTTTTGAGATTTCAAGACAACTTTTCTTGCAAATTGTCATGCAAGTTGTCTAGATGATTATGGTAAATTTTTCTATAAATAGGAGTTCTTGCAAGACATTTAGAACAAGTCTTGTAGGGAGGAACACTCCCAAAGTAGTTGTAGTTTAGTGTTTTCTTTATAGTAAGGAAACTCTTGGAGAATTCACTTATACAACTTCATATTCATGGAAGAAATGAAGGATTGGACCAATTGAAATGAGAATTTCTATCTCTTTCTCTTTATTTTCTTACTTGTTATAATTTACTTTATTGAAATCTTATACTTTCAAGTTATGAATTTTATGTTTAACTAAATACTTGTCTTAGCGTTAGATGAAACTGATGATATGAATTAAATGTTATTATACTTGCTATAACTTGTATTTACTTATTCATCTATCAAGGTATAACATTTGTGGTAGCTTGATCACTTATTCCAAATCATTTAGATGTTATTTGACATTGAGAAATGCTTATAACATCGATAAATGGTAGATAAAGGCTATTATATACACACATGAAAATAGTGATATAAGTAGGTGGATTGAGGTTGTTTAAGACTGCAATTCATGCATTTCATAAGAGTTCATCATGAGAATAATTGAACTCAAGTCAATTCTTTGTGAAAATAAGTTTTGATTTCTTTTGGAATTGCAATCCTAAGCAAAATAAGATTAATGTAGTAAGGTGTTAATTCATTCAATCATATTAGTGACAATTAGTGGATTGTAAGCCCTATTACTTGTATCTGTGAATTCCATCCATTTGTTTTATTTCAAGTAGTTGAATTTTCTTACTTTTTACACCAACTATTTGATGTTTTGTCCAAAACTAGAGGTTTAAATGGAAGAAATCATCAATCAGCTTGCACCGCAAAATTGCTGCAGCAATTGTTGCAACTTCTGGGGCCTATCTGCGGGTCAGATTGACCCACAGATCCTACAGAGTTTGGATTAATTTTGGTCAATTTTGTTTGCAGGTTTAATGGTTTTCTTTGCAAGTTTATTTGGTAACTTTGTGAGTATAAAATGAACACTTTAACACATTCAAATGGATTACATTTCATGTTTCATTTCATTGATTCAAACTTTAACTTTTTGCATCATACTATGAAATTTTGATTTGAGGCATTTTGACACAAGTTTCTTTTGCATATCAGTTCATCATAACACAAAACACATGTTCACATAACTCATGCATCAAAATCTCACTCCCTTGGAACTACATTGTAACAACTAAGTGTGGGGGAAATAAAGTATTTCAAGGCATATTATGTTACTTTTTGAGCTTATTTGTTATTCAAACACAATATAACACAGCATTTGAGTTTGTTTGAGCTTTAAAGTAAGGCTGGTGTGCAAGAAAGGACCAAAATGAGGACATGGTAAAGCATTGCAAAAAGGAACTCAAAAAGGCCAATGGACATCAAGGCACAACAACAATATCAACTTTTAGATTTATAAACCACACAAGGGAGTTTTATTGTTCTAGTATTATTTATCTTGTCCTTCACACATTGAGGATAGTATGATATTTTAAGTGTGGGGGAAAGGTATAAGGATTATATTTGGTGTGTTTTAGAGTAATTGTTTCAAGATATTATTTTAGTAAAATATGGCCAAATTTTTTGAAAAATTACCTCTCTATCATGCTTTGATGCTATGCCTTTGTTAAATTCTCTTACTTTTTGAAGTAATTTGTGCAACTTTCCTTGAATATTTTCTACAAATATATGAGAAAATAATTATTATGTGATTAGGAGTTTGGTTTTTAAGAAAGTATATCTTGTAAAATGGCTATAATTATGTCTTAATTTGGCATGTTTGATTTTAAATTTCTTGTTTTTACTTGATTTTACATTATTAAGTGGTAGATATGGACAAGAAGTATACTGATGCATTATTTGAATTAAGGGACAAGTATATTACAAGCAAAATGATAAATGTTTATATCTTTCTACTCTAATGATTTAAATTGCTTAGTAACCAGAAATTTTCATCCAAAAATGTTAATTTTCACGTCAAATGGCAATTGAATTAAGAGTATGCAAAGCAAGCTTGATTGAAAGTGAATTGTTGAGTGATAAGGGATCTTCATCAACCAATATCGATCTTTTCATTGAAAGACAATTTTACTTCTTAAACTAAGGGTTGAACTGTAGTTAAAATGATCAAAGTGTTGAGTAACTAGGGGTTCTCATCAAAAAATGTCAACCTTCACGTTAAAAGACACTTACAAATTGTACAATTTTCAACATGTCCCTATTATGTGTAAATTGAGTTGCATATAATTGTCCATATTGAATACTTAGTGTGAAATTTTGTAAAGCACAGAAATTGTGTTAAATTAGCTTTAATCTTGTTATAATATTTCCCTTTTAATTGATATAATGAGTATTGAGAACATTACAAGGAATTGCATAATATCTATTTGCTTTGCATTGTGGAATTGCATTCAACAATGTGCATTGGTCATTTCAACTCTTGAATCATGTTTTGATATCTTGATTTTCCAATTTCTTGAAAACAAGCAATGATTCAAGTGTGGGAGAGTTTAATAAGTAAAAAATTTACCTATTTTAGCATTATATTTTTATATGGTTTTAGCTTGTTTTTCGTATATTTTTAGTATTTTGATATAAAATGGCTCATTTTCAATAAATTTCTTTCATTTGAAGATTTTCTCAAAAATTAGGATTTTTATCAGATTTTTATGGTTTTAAAGCGAAATTTATATTTTAAGCAAATTAATACATAATTTTTGAGTGAGATGACAAATTCGTAGTGCGATGGCGGTATGAAAGGTTGAGTAGGAATGGAACTTGGAGATGTGTTTGTAATGTCAAGGTCAATAGAGATGGTATGATCGGTATTTTGGGATCGTTGGGTTTCAGGAGTAGTGGTATTACTTGGAAGAGGTTCAACAGTCATGGATTCATGATCAAGAACGGACAAAGGTATGGGAACATTGGTGGATAGAGGTGAGGAAAGATGTGGTGATAAATTTTTGCTAGCAAAAGGGAAAATGTGCTCATAGAACGCCACATCTCTAGAGATATAAATTTTATGTGTATGTAAGTCATAGACATTGTATCCTTTTTTACCATAGGGATCTCCAATAAAGAGACAGGCTGGCCTGTTCAGAAAATTTGTCCTTGGACCGAGGCATAATAGATGCATAACAAAGATGATAAGTAAAAAATTTACCCATTTTAGCATACTATTTTACTTATGATTTTAGTGTGTTTTTAGTACATTTTTAGTATTTTGATATAAAAATGGCTCATTTTCAATAAGTTTCTTCCATTTGAAGATTTTTTCAAAAATTAGGTTTTCACCTGATTTTTATGGTTTTGAAGCAAAATTTATATTTTGAGGAAGTTAATATATAATTTTTGTACAATCTTGCAAGTTTTATATATTCAATCATAATTTGGATCAATGGAATTGCAAATCATCACATTCATAGTAGATTCAAAGATGATAGTTTTAGGAGTTCAATGCACAACTTTTACATTCAAAATCTTCAATATTGTCTTGCTTAATTTTGAAAAATTTTCATATTCAAATTCACCATAGAATTAAAGGGTCAACATAAAAAAAAAAGTCTCAAGGGCATAAGAGGAATAACAAGCAAAGGAGAAGGGCAAAGAAACAATGGAAATGAAGAAGTGGATAAAACTAGGGGTCGATAACATTGACGTATTTTAGTATTTTGACAGTAACTTGAGCTACAAAATTTGGATTGAGATGATTCTTCTTGCATTTTAAATTTAAGAAGATACTCTACAATTCTTATGAAAACATCAAAATCTAGTTCTCACGTTTTCATTGCAAAAAATCCAAATTACTAAAGTATATATGTGCTATGAAGCTCTCCCAATCACGTCTTAGCATTTGGGCCATATGTTTACATCCAAAACTCTAAATGACCTAATTCTTATGCTGTTACAAAACCAATTCAAAGAATTACAATTTGCATGTTTTGAGCAAAAGTTGATTCATCCTTCTTCTAGGAGAAATTTGCAGATTAAGATCAACAGACTAGCAACCCGCGGATCTAGCATGTCGGCCAGAAAATAATGGCTTTGACTTATAGCTTATCTTCCAGCCTCTTTTGATGACTTTTTAAAGATTCTCTACACCTGCTCTACCCAAGGAAACATTGCAAAATTCAATGAACTTCTTTTTGTGATTTCAAAATAACTTTCTTGCAAATTGTCCTGCAAGTTGTCTAGATAATTATGGTAAATTTATCTATAAATAGGGAGCTCTTGTAAAATATTAGAGCAAATATTGAAGGGAGGAACACTCCCAAAGTAGTTGTAGTTTAGTATTTTCTTTATAGTTTGTAGTAGAATTTTCAATACTTTTAAGGAAATTCTTAGAAAATTCACTTGTAAAACTTCATATTCAAGGAATAAATGAAGGATTGGACCCATTGAAATGAGAATTTCTATCTCTTTCTTTTTTTTTCCTTACTTGTTATGATTTACTTTATTGAATTCTTATATTTTCAAGTTATAAATTCTATGTTTAACTAAATACTTGTCTTAGGGTTAGATGAGGTTGGTGATATGAATTGAATATTATTATACTTACTATAACTTGTATTTGCTTATTCATCTATTAAGGTATAGCATTTGTAGTAGCTTGATAGCCTATTCCAAATCATTTAGATGTTATTTGACATTGAAAAATGCTTATAACATTGAAAAATGATAGACAAAGCCTATTATACACACACATGAAAAAAGTGATATAAGTAGGTGGATTGAGATTGTTTAAGACCACAATTCATGCTTTTTATAAGAGTTCATCACGAGAATAATTGAACTCCAGTCAATTCTTTGTGAGATTAAGTTTTGATTTCATTTGGAATTGCAATTCTAAGCAAGACAAGATTAATATAGCAAGGTGTCAATTCATTCAATCATATTAGTGACAATTAGTGGATTCTATGCCCTATCACTTGTATTTGTAAATTTCATCCATTTGTTTAACTTTAAGTAGTTGAATTTTCTTACTTTGCATACTAATTATTTGATGTCACTGTAAGAAATTCAGTTTTTACCACACATAAAATTGCTACACATCATATGTGTGGGTATTTAGCTACACGATTTATTCTATATGTGTGGGTAAATCTAGTATGATTAATTACTATATATTTAGCATTTATAATGTGTAGGTAAAAGTGTATAGTCACATATGAATTTGGTGGGAAAATTTTCTTGCCAAATATTGAGAAATGGCGGCATTTTTGAATTTTTTGATTGCTGATGTGGCATTTTTTTATTCACATTAAGTGTAGGTAAAAGTCAATTGTTACATATGAATTTGGTGGACATTTTCCCTCAAAATATTGAGAATTTGGCGCCTTTTTCCAATTTTTTAAATGCTGATGTGGCTTTTTTTTATTTAAATTAAGTGTAGGTAAAGATCAATAGTTACACATAATTTTGGATAGGAAAAATTCCCTCCAAATTGAGAATTGGCGGAATTTTCAATTTTTTGTGGAATGCTGATGTGGGGGATTTTTGTTGTTTATACTACCCACACATAAGAATAAATGTCAGATATGTGTGGGTGAAGATAGTTGCGCCATTCATTATAGGCATATGATGTGGAAAAAAATGCCACATCATTTATATACCACATATATTAAACATTATATATGAAATTACAATTTTATCCATTTTTATTCATAAAATTACGAATGTAATATATATGAATTATAAATTGGTGAAGGGTAATTTTGTAGATTAAAATCATATTGGTGTATTTGTTAATAAAAATAAAAGAAAAACAAGAAAATAAAATGAAAGAAAAAGAAAGCAGAAAGTCCTATTCTCTTCCTTCGATACTTCATGCCATCCCCAAATCAACTATCTCCAACAACTCTTTCTCCTATCCCCAAAACAACTGCTCGTTGCCTCTGCTGATCTGCCTACCGCCGTCATCTCTGCTCGCCTCTGCCTGCCGCCGTCACCTTTGTCGCCTCTGCTCTCCGCCTCCGCCACCGCTGCCGTCACCTCTGCTGTCAGACAAACACATTTATGCTGATGTGGGGGCGTTGAAGATACAAGCCCCTAGGGCTGCCATTCTCTTTGCTTAGAAAGAGCACCAATCAATCTAGAGTTACCTAACTGTAAGATTTTTATATTCCATTTACTGTTAGTGAATGTAATTAAACTTGCTTTGGTTTCTGATGCTAGATTTGATTTGTGATTCGAAGTCTTGATGATTAGGTTTAAAGTATTTGGTTTCATCTGTGGATCAGAATACGATTTGGGGGCTGTGTTGTTTCTTTTCTGTATGATTTTTGGGTTTGTTTAGTTGGATAAATGATTTTGAGGGATTAGAATTTCAACGGGGGAACTTATATTAAAACTGTTGGTTTATTGTAAACTTTTTCTTAGTGGAACGTTCAACACATACTATGCTAGCACCAGTGACAAAAACAGTGTACTAGTTGGTACTACATTTTAGCATGAACGAAGCAGATTAACTAATAATCTTGTGTCTTGAAATGTGGTTTTGGGTAATAAACAAGTAGTTTAATGGGAAGCTTAGCAGCCTAATATTTTGACTAATTTTTAACGAGTAAAAACTCTAGTCGGAGATCGATTACTAAAATATAAATATCCATACGTATCATACAGCAACATGGGGTCAAGGGGTAAAAGCAAAAAAGGAGCTGACTGTATCTAATCTACTTATAGTTGATAAACTATTAGTACTAATAAAATATGTTGATTAAAAATTTGGACATGTGAGTGGGAATAGCGGTATTGGGTGAGGTCTCAATAGTAGGATCATTGCTTAGTTTTTCACTAGTATACTAACCTATTTTTGGCAAAACGCAGAGGAAGGTCACAACTGGTGAGTTTGTCTTCAATTGGGAATAATTAGTAGTGATGATCACATTTTCAATTTCTTCCTTGACCTTCTTAATTTGTGCATTTTCAAACGGAATAATGTGCAAGTACGATGAAATTCTTCCCATTTGCAACTTATATTTTTAGTAACGAGGGAATGAAAAGATTCTTCAATGTGGGGTTGGTTAGTTGATATTGTCAATGTTTTGGACTGGCTAAGCTGCACCATTTTATTAAGGATCTCATCAAAGTTAAATTGTATGCTCCAGAATCATTGAACTTCGATACAACCAATTCAACATTTATTTTGAAATATAAATCAAACTTTGAGCAAAGTTATCCTATTTATGATAACCACTACAATGCTCAATTTCAATGTGAACCAAAGTTCAAACAATATTTTATCAAGATAAGTTCAACTTAAATGTGAGTGGCTTAAGTTTCTTTTGGTTAAACCTTCCTCGCCCCCTTCCCCCCCCCCCCCCCCCCAAAAAAAAAAGACTTTGCAGATACATTTGTATGATACATTCACACAGACATTTATGGGTTTGCTACTCCTTTGTATGGTGCCCTATGCAAGAATTATTTTTTAATCCTACATTGAGCGGTTTTGTTTGAACAATTCAACTGGCATTATTCACTTGTACATAGAGGATTTTTTTTCATTTAAGTAAGTAGATGGGAAATGTGAATGGGATTTAATTATTTCACTGGTAGTGTTGAAATTCGATGTCCTTAGGGGCTTGTGGTCGATGGTCATTGGTCAATACTCAATAAGCATTTCTAGGAGCCTTCTTCTTTTTTGTCTGCAAATGCATGCCAAATGATTTCTTTACTTCAGAATCCCTTTTCTATATACTTCTAGGCTAGTATATTTGTGTTTTGAACTACTCTCTCTAATGTCTGTCATCTATTTCCTCTGTTCATTGGCTTCTGTGGTATGGTATGTGTAGTGTGACACTGTTTTTCTTTCTGTCCTCTATTTTATTTAGTTCTTAGCTTATATTGTTACGTTTGGTCCAAGAAAAGGAAGGAAAGGGGGATCCTTGAGGGAAAAGGAGGGAGATTATTTAGTTCAAGGTGCAAGGAAATTATACTTGCTATGACTAGAAAAGGACTTTTACCTATGTGAAAATTCTGGTTTGGTCTACTTTTCTTGATAGCAAAGAAATGAACAAGAAAGGCTTTCATTCATTTTCTTTTGTGGTCGACAACCCTAGATTATTTGCATTCAGCTTTTAGTTAATGTTTGTCTTTCATTTTCCAAGTCAAATATAAGCCTGGATATAAGTCCTATCTAGATTTGGCTGACTAAATGCTTCCTAGCTTAATGATATTTTAAGATGTAGATATAAATAATATTCATTTAATTTATATATAAATATAGAGTACAGGTATTAAACAATGGAATTACAATATAAGAAGATCCATATTCGATCCAATATAAGTTTTTGCCTTGGGGTAGGATGAATGAGACACATGAGGGGTTGTACCTAGATTACTATTAGAAAACATTTTGGTGGAAAATCATTATTTTCTTAAGGATTCTTGAGCTTTGAGATGTATTTATGAGAGGGAAATAGAATTTTAGAATAATTAGAGGAAACACTTGCCTTTGCTTTTGCCAACAACTGATAGCCTCAATTTCTATATTTTCATTAATGTGTTATATCAAACTTCTTTCCAATTTGTTGAATTCCATGTTAGACATAGTAAATGAGCATGTGTTTTCTGTTGCTTTTTTTGCTCTTTCATATGCACTTTGATTCAGTTTGGCATATGGCCATATGACTTCCTTCAGTTTTTTTTTCTTTTTTGTTTTTGTCGCACAAGCATGCAGGTGCAACAGACCAGATTTTTGTGTATGTGTGTTTATATATTCTACTTATGCGCTCTTATGCATGGCATCCTAATATAGATTAGCATGAGTATTTCTTTCTGATTTAGTGTCCACATGCTAATACATGAGCATCCATATTGATCAACTATGAATAGTCATTTTGCAATTTCAAGTTTGAGTAACTATATATCAAATGAACCAGTTGAGACATGGTCATTCAATAGGGGTACTGTAATATTTGTGATAGCCAAATAGGATATTAAGTTTAGTTGTATATCAACAACATCATTTTCATTTGCCTTTCAGGTTTTGCCAGTGCCAGTCAACTCTATGCTCGGGGTGCTCAGTAAACATTTAGATTGATACCTAGATCAAGTGAACTTGACAAGAATACTAGGAAGGTAGATCAACTATAATCAAAGTTACAACTCTTTTTTTAGTGATTTTAACATTGTACCATTGAAATTATGAGGAGGAATTGAAACTGGATCTATTTGTTACTTCTTTTTTTTTCCTGAAAGAAATTGCTTTTCTTCTTATACATTATGGCTAAGCTATTTGATAGAAATTACTAGAGTCCACATGAAGCACTTGTTTTAGTGGACCTGCTTGTATAATTTACTTTCATACTTTTTGTATGCAAATTTTATGAGTTTTGCCTAAGGAAAAATTGTTAAATGAAGTTGTATGATAGTGATGTCCATGAGAAGCTGTAATTCTTCTTAGAATCTTATGGGGAAGTTCGCACTAATCTTTTCCATTTTCCATCTTGGTGAAATTGTTGTGCGATTGGAATATTCCTGTGCAAATGATATGTGCACAGGAAATGTATGCATTCAATCATTGAATACATGACTTGGGACCCTTTTGTGGCATACAATGTTTTAGATGACTTGTTTGACACCTTAACGACAATGATTGAATCTTATGTCCACAAGTAGTGGAAGTGTGTTTTTTTGCTACAAGTATAAGAATAATTAGTACAATTTTATAACTTTTGCTATAAGCTAAAGTGGAGCTTGTAGATGATGACTTTTGCTATAATTGTTTGGTTGGGAATGGTCACCCTAGCACTTCTAGGACCACAGGTAGCAGTGGAGATTTGGGGCGTCCCATGTACACTCAGTTGCTGAATGCGTTGAATCAGTAAAAGTCTCGAGTTGCCAAGCTTGAGGGCACAATTCATAATATGCAACATGTGTTGGCTGCAAAGAACATTATCCCTCCTCCACCTATACTCCATGTACCATCAGATCACAGCTCAAGGACCATCTCATCCTGTCACAGGAGACATTGACCCGGGCTCTCACCATTTTGATCATTCTCGTTCTCACAGCAATAGTGATGACTTTCTTGATGCTAATTCCAATCATGATGATGTCGCTTGACTTTTTTATGTACTTGTGATACTAATATTGTGGCTTAGCAAGCCATGTTTTGTGATACTTTTGAATGTTTGGTTTCAACGTTTGAATGTTCAGTTTCAACATTTGGATGATATTATTGACATTGTTTTGATACTTGAATGTTTGATACTGGTGTTGGATGATGTTATTGACATTGTTCATTTGTTTAGTTATTGTGCTTTATTATATATGATGTGTAATATAAAATTTCAATTGCATACAAGTATTGTTTACTTGCACATACATATACTTTTAGCCATATATACATGTGGGGTTACATTAGCAAACTTTACCCACACATACAGGAAGCTATACCCACACATATAGAAAGCTATACCCACACATACAAATGTGTTAGTTATAAATACAATAAATTTTATCTACATATATAAGCTACTTTTACCCATGCATATGAACTGTATATTAATATAAGTGTGAAATTTACCCATATATTATGAAGCTTTTATCTACACATTCTTTAATTTTTATCCACACATTTTGAAGCTTTTACTTACACATTTTGTACCTTTTACCCACACATTGCACTAAAAAACCCACACATTGTAGCCTTTTACCCACATATATAACCCAAAGTTTTATCTACACATAAAAATTGGCATGCCACCTCACATGCTACGTCTTTGCCACATCATATGCCACGTAGCCACATATGTGTTGCACAATCTGCTAGCATGGAAGCTTTGTCAACGTCCACATCATCATCCATGTCATCGTCCATGTCATCATCACACAATATGCAACCAAATTATCCACACATATTGTATATATTTACCAATATATATATGTGTAGGTATATATTTTTCTTTTACCCACACACAAATATATGTGTAGGTAAAACATTTCTCCGTAGAACAATAGAGACATCTGCAAACATTTTTTTTATGCATAGGTAAAGACATTTGTATACACATAAGGTCTTTTTACCCCACACATCATGTGTGTAGGTAAAGGCTTAATTTCTTTTAGTGTTTTTTGTCTAGATAATAGAGCACATTAGTAGTTTTGGTACTTGCTAATTCTTGTTTTTTCGTGGGATCGACCCTAATACTTCCCTCACTACAATTGAACCGTGCACTTGTAGAAAGAGGTATTATGTTATAAATTTTATTATTTGTTTATGTAAATCTTGCTTAATTTGGATAGTATCTAAGCCTTACAATCAAACGACATCTAAATATACGTAGGTGATAGTAACTGGCCTTGCGAGAAAATAAAAGCTCATATGGATTTTGACCAGACAAAAGGAGAGTAGGAGTATAATTAATCAGATGAATAGCTCTTAAAATGCAATCCCCCCAAAATTTAATTGTTATATTTGCTTGAAATCATAAGGCTCTAGCAACTTCAAGAATATGTCTTTACGTTCTACAACTCCATTCTGTTGGGGTGTAGAAATGCAAGAAAATTGAGTTAAGACTGTATGTTGTTGGCAATATAACTGAAGGTTGCAGTGTATAAAATTCAGTCCCATTATCATTACGAATTGCCTTCACTATTTTTCCAAATTGTCGAATTGTCATGGCCATGAAAGAGACCAACCAAGTATGAATTTCTGACTTAGTTTGCATTAAATAAACCCAAGTAGTTCCAGTGTAGTCATCTACAATACTTAAAAAATAATGAGCTCAAGATAAGGATGCAGTTTGATATGGTCCCCAAACATCACAATGAATAAACTCAAAAGGTTCATGTGTTTTAATAGCACTAACAGGAAAGAAGGTCAAGCTTGTTTCACTCAATGACAAGAGTCATAACACTTATTAAAAGACTTTAATGAAAATGGATCTAAATTTTTGAGAAGAGGCAACCTATCAAAAGACAAATGTCCAAGACGTTGATGCTAGAAAGTAATATTCAAATTAGAGGTAAAGCCGGTTGCTGCTATAGGAATTTTGATTGCCCGAAAATAACAAAGACCATCTCGCGACTCACCCATTCTAATCAACTTTCTCGTGGGTAAGTCCTGTAAAACACAAAAAGAAGGGAAAAACATGGGCAACACAATTTAAGGTCTTAGTTAACTTGCTGATGGAAACAAGATTGCAAGAAAATGATGGTATGTAGAGAATATTTTTTAAAGTAATGAGAGAGGTAAGAGAAACATCTCCACGTGACTTTGCAAGCACAAAAGATCCATCTGGAATTTTAATAGGCATGAAACAAGGAATAGTTGTGTGTGGAGCCTTAAAATTGTCATGCGATGTTACATGGTTAGAGGCACCTGAATCCAAGATCCATTCATTTTCAGTATTGGGTAATAAAACTGCCTTACCCGCAAAGTTGTCTATGGGAGTACGACTCTTTTCAAGATTGAGCATGGATATGAGTTGCGCAAATTATTCACTTGTCAATCCAGCAATTGGAACAATGCTATTGTTGTCACTTTTCTCCACATACTGCATATTGTTGGCTATTGCTAGCTTTGATGTTCTCTTCCCTTTGTCCCACCACTTTGGATAGCCATGCAGTTCAAAGCAAGTTTCTTTGGTGTGCCTCTTCCTTTTGCAATGGTCACAAAATAGCTTGGAGAGATCGTGATTACCTGTAAATTGACGGTTGTTGTTAGATCTATTGGAACTAGTTGTCAAGAATGATGCCGCTTCAATAGATGGCAATCGTGCCTCCACTATTAATTGTTATCGCTCCTCTTGAGTTACCTATGCATAAGCACGAGATAAAGATGGCAAGGGATCTACATACAAGATTTGGGAACAATTGGTGCACTTTTTCTTTTTCCCTTTCTACGACAAGCGCATTTACGGAACCACAAATGCATGGTGGAATCTGAGTAAGTGTTGAGTTCATCCCATATACCCTTCAAATTAGTGTAATAAGCTAAAACTGTCATTCCTTGTTGCAGGGTATTCATCATCTCAATTTTCAATTGATGAGTTTGAGGAGCAATACCTTGTGAAAATTGTTCTTCTAAATCTTGCCACAATTCCTTTGTTGTGACAAAAAATGCCACACTATCATGTAGCATAGGATGTAGAGAATTAAAGATCTAGGAGAGGACCACTAAATTACATTTGATACATGCAAACTCTTCTTTTGAACCAGGTGATGGACGAGTAATGAATCCATCTACAAAAGCAAATTTGTTTTTGGCTTGGAGTGCATTTGTCATAGCACAATGCCATGTGGGATAATTATTCTTCCTTTATGAGATAGGTTACTGATGCTATTCCTGGATTGTTAGAAGCATGGAGGGTGTATGATGATATAAAATATCAGGTTAATTTGGGTGTTGTTTGATTGGTCATTATTCATAGATGAAGAACTGTTTTTAGCCATTGTAAAAAAATAAAAAAGAAATTTAGGATCGTTACTTCTCTGATACCATGCTAAAATGTAAAATAAGAGTACAATTCTCTATATTTTATTACATGTAAAAATGATGTTTTTATATACAGAAGCCTAAATCAAGGAAACTATGTTAGGATACAAATCAATAAGCTTAAATCAAGGAAACTAAAATAGTATACAAATCAATAGAATCAATTAATACAAATCAATTCTTAAATCTAGGTGTTAAATATAGTAAACAAATATTTACAATTGATTACTACTTATATAACCTTTCTTGTGTTGCTGGTTATTTGAGTTGGCAAAGTTCCTATCTAATCCACGAGAATCAATTCGAGGAATCACTTCTGGGTATTACAAGGTTAGTATGGGCATATCGATTCATCCTGATTTGGTTCTCCATTGTTAGGTTTAGTTGTGAGGTTTTTGAATTGTATGTTTTACTAGAATATGTTCAGATTTTGCTGTATTTTGAACTAGTTTAGTTGGATTGAAGTTGATATGAAGTTTTGGGACAAAGCTGTGTAGTTGTTATGCTGCATTTCTGTAGCTTCATTCAGAAAAAAGTACGGCTCAATTTGTTCTTGTTCGAATTGAGGCAGAGAAGGACCCTCTTTAGGTACTATGTTTCGACAAACAAAGTTGGTAGCCCTGCATATGCATAAATTTCCTTGTATTTTCATCCTGTTTTGCTTTATAGTACATTGAACTTGATTCGTAATATGTTTAGGATTCTTGTGGAGATCACTAGATGTTCTTTGAGTGTGTTATGTTGTATAATAGGTGCCGTTTTGATATGGTTTGTGCATAATATTTCTGTATGTCTTATGTGTTCATTGCATATTTGTGTAGAAGTATGGATTGTTTTGTATTTAGTATGTATGATAGATATCTAGCATCTTATATAGAGCTGTTTAGTGTTTTGCTTGGTCATGTAGATGTCATACCATTCAAATGATGATTGTTTTAGATCACTATAATCGGACTCCATTGCATATAAGTTTCATAGGTGGTAAAGTTTTGCCTAAGTGCACTTATGAGTTGCTTTTGAATTCGACACTTTGCCTTAACCATTAATGCCACGACTGAATTTGTGGATACTTCTGTGAGTGCATGGAGTTGGATTTGGAGCTAAGCTCCCACAAAAGTAAAAGAGATTTCTTTGGACTTTGAAGTGTGGGAAAGTATTCGCAAATGAGACAAGAGTCAGAAGGAAACTTACAACAGATGCCTCTTGTCAGAGATGTGACCATATGAAGGAGGATGTCACTCAACTATTTTGGGATTGCCCTCAAGACAAACAAATCTGAAAATTTTCTTATTCTAGATTGAAGTTGCACAAGACATAAATTTGAAAATTTTTTTGAATGGGCTGAGTATAACGTAAGATGGAGGGATACAGTTTTAAGATAGAACATCTCATGGAGCTATTTGTTTATGACAATCCTGTGGCACATTGGAAAGCACAAGAACTAGGAATCCTTTGAAGAAGCTCAAAAATCAGCTTTTGTCACCGCTAAACTAGTACTAAACTATGCAAGGAAACACATGTTGCATTCACTATTGGTAAGTCAGTTACTATGCTTAAGAAACTAAAATTAATTAATTGGACTTTTCCTCCTACATACTTTATTAAACTGAACATAGATGGTTCGGCAAATGTAATCCTAGGAATGCAAGCATTGGATGATTATCAGAGATGAGCAGGGTGCATGGCTTTGTGGATATTAGGGGAAGATTGGTAGCTCTAAAAGCCTAGTTGTAGAACTTCAGAGCATCATAGCTGACATCATAATTACGAAGGAGTTGGGATTTAACAAGTTAATTATGAAATTTGACATCAAATGGCTATTGAAATGTCGCAACATAGATGTGAAATACCTTCCCATGTTTTGGTATTCATTGTAGATTGCAGAGCCTACTCCTAGGGAATTGATATCAAATTCCAACATACATATAAGAAAGGTAAGTTTTGTGCAGATTTTTTGGCTAACCTAGGTATCAAGTCTAATACTCTTCTCTTCTTTTATAGTCAACCACCTACTGGAATAGGATTTTGATGCTTGCAAAAATATATCACTGGTTAATTGGGAGAGGCCGTTAGTTTGCTTTTGTAAATATGTAAATGTACTTCTTTTATTACCCAAAAAAGAAAAAAAAACAGTGGATACTTCATACCACTTTTTTTATAGTTTTGAGTCAAGGATGAGACCGTTTTGCTCGAGTTACCATTGGTTTTGTTGGGTTTTATCTAAATCAATTTTGGAAGGTCGATTAGGGTTTATGAACACTAGTTAGAGTTGACTTGTGCTGTTTGCATTGTTTAAGACCTTTTGAGTGTAGAATAGGATGCTAGAGTGTATTTTGAGTTATTACATATGATTTTAATGATTTTTCAATGTGACTTGGCACCTTTATTGGTAATGGTCTCAACTACAGTATTTTTGAATTAAGTGATTTATACTGTGATTAATTAGATTAAGATGCCGAAAGATACTAGTTTAGAAAGAATCAACCCTCTTACATTTTCTATAGCTGATTAACTTTCAGAAGCAAACTAATATCTGAAATCATCCCATCCTCTTTTTTGTGAATCTAATTCCACCTCATATAATTTAAAGTTAGGAATAATTTCTATTTCCTTAACTAAGATTTAGCATAACTGCAAAAACCTCCCTTCTTAGTTGGATAATTACAATTACCTTAGTTACTTTGTAATTTTCAGGAACAAAAAGTCACATTTTGCTGACACAAGCCAAAATTTTTCATGGATAATCAAAATTGCCCTGGTGATATTTTCAATAAACCAAACTAGATTATTTAAAAATAAAAAAATTATTAATCCATTTAAAAGTCAAAAATGCCCTTACTATTTTAACTAATTTTCAATGTCCAAATTAGTAAAATCTAGATTCATAACTTTTGCTACGACTTTTATCACCCTTTCTCGAATCTTATTCCTCTACCCACCCATACTTTCATCAATCATTTGCTACCAAGCCATCTAGTAGCTAAGACTTTAGCCAAATATCACCACCAGTATCATTCTACAAAGAAATAATTTTTAATGCCACCTTTACCAGTCCACCACATGTACCACCTTTTTGAAAAGAAAGATCTCAACCAAGTAGCAAGACCCACCACGAATAATATTCCCCAAATCCATATTCCCAATTTATAAAATATTTTTTTGAAGAAAATACACCATATTACATCTCTTAATCAAAAGGAGATGTTCTAAAAATATTGAAGGAATAGGAATTTCAAAATTAGAGATAGAAGTTGTAGTGGGTCTAAGTTGTGGCAATTCATAGTGTATGCCCAAAATCAAGTTAGTTTGGGGTGATATTTTACTCTAATTTATGATATTAATCTATGTGGCTTTTCTTTATATTACTTGTTGATTAAGTTTATTTTTTTAAATCTATAAAACATTAATTGTGTATAATAGCGTAAAGGGTTGTAATAATGAGATACTTAGTTATAGTATTAACAAGATAGGACTTTGTTGGTACGGATAGTGTAGACACCAAATTTTGACACACCATTTATTTTCAAACATTGGAGGGGCATGTTTGCACTTTTTGGGCCAAATTTTTATTTTTTATTTTTTTAATAATCTGGGGGGCAAAATAGTAATTTTATCTGTAAATATTTTGCTATAAGCTTTTGGGGGTTTTAAATTCATATTTTTACTTTCATGTGAATTTGTTAATTTCTTATGATTTTTCTGGATTTAATTGGTATTTTTTTATATTTTTTACCAACACAAGGGCAAAATGGTAATTTTGCCTCGCGAACACCATTTTAGCTCATTTTTCATTCCAAATTCAATTTTCTAATTCTTTAAGCATGTTTCTAAATTTTCTTTTTTTTTCGGAGACAATTACTATTTTTTCTGTGAATTTTCATTGTCCAAGGGTAAAATCGTCATTTTACAAATTAAATTTATTTTTCATCAATTTTTGAGTCATAAATTCATTTTCTAGTGTTTTAAACTTATTTTTAATTTTTGATAATTTTTTGAGATAAATAGCTATTTTTTTGCAAATTTTCATTTTCGAAGGGCAAAATCGTCATTTTACAGCTTAAATTCATTTTTTGTCAAATTTCGAGTCAAAAAGGCATTTTCTAATGTTTTAAACTTCCTTTTAATTTTTGATAATTTTTTGATACTAACATCTATTTTTGTGTATTTTCCTTGTCTAGGGGCAAAATCGTCATTTTACACCTCAAGCGCGTTTTTATCAGTTTTAAGCTCTAGTTTTTAGTTTTGAAATCTACTATGAATTCTTTTTGAAAATTTAGAGATTTTTGTCAGATTTTTTGTATTAATTTTTAATTTTGGGGTTAAAAATATTTTTTAATAAAATTAGCATTTTTAATACCGGTGGCGTTTTCGTTATTTTATAACATTCTTGGCCAACAATACAAGTGGCCTATAAATACCCATTTTAATCAGCAAAACAAAAGAGAAAAAAAATCAAAAAATCCTTAAAACACTTTTCACTTTATACTTTGAGGATCAAAACACACACTCTTTCACCTAAAAACACACATTAAAGCCGCCATTTTTTTTCACGGCTGTCATCGGCTTGCTGTTCACTGTTCATCGTCTTCTTCAAAGACCAACTACTGTTCATCTTCAAGCAAATTTCAAAGGTAAAAGCCTTTTCTTTTCTTTAGCTCTTGATTCATTTTATTTTTTTTAATTAGTACTATAAAAATCTGATTTAATGATAATGAACAAAAACCAAAGTTATATTACTGAAGGTTTTGATTAAAGTTTAGATTTTTTTTATTTGGTTTTTCTTGCTATTTTTTTGCTTCATTCCTGGGCTTGGGTTTGGGTCTTTGGGACCGTAAGTTCCATTTTTCCTCCTTCCAACAGCCTCCATATCCTCTCTCTTTCACCGCCTCACCACCATCTCTCCTCCCTCTTCCACCGCACCCACCGTCTCTCTCCCCTGCAACCAAAAAGCCGAACCCCTTCTCTCCACCACCATTGTCAACCTCCAAAGCCACCTTCAATTTTGCCTGTGACCTTCATCAATCACCAACCCCAAAAGCCTAATTGCTATCAGATCATCACCAAGCCAACAAACCAGCTCCGTCTTCTCCATTTCTCAAATCACCATTTTGTCAAGCTAAGGCCACTACCGAAATTACCTGCCAGACCAAGCCCAGCCACAAAAGTCTCAATTCATCCACAAATTTCATCATTCAAGCCACAGTCGGTCCATTTCAATCCCGAAATCAATTTCAAATTGCAAAATGTCACTGCAGAAACTTACACAGACAACACACACACAAATTTTGCAAAACAAGCACAAATCCCCACCCATAAAAAATTACCCAGAATTACACATACATCCTTCAGCCACCACCAAACTCTACCCAGCTCCAATTCACCACAGACCCAAAATTTAGATGGCCAAAAACCTCCCCTGTCCCCTTCCACCGTCTCTCTCCCTCCTCTATTAGACCACTCACAGCAACTTTTCCCACCTGCAGAAGCAGCACAAAACAACGCAAACAACCAAATAGACTCAAAGCTAGTCACAAAACACAGCCAACAATCAACCAAAACTTCACCTGTCTCCACCTTAGTCACCCACACCATCAAGCCATAGCCAAAAAACCATCACTGCCCCATCTGTCTCCCCTCAATCCTTCAAACTCAATTTCACCGCTGCCAGACAATCACCAAGCCACCAAATTTGCAGCCGTTAGTCTCCACCACCTGCAAACTACCAAAATAAATTGGGAGGTGAAGAATTGCTGCACGTCGTTGGATTTAGAAGGTTTAAGCATTGATTTTTGGATTTTTTTATTCATAGGAGTTTAGGGATTTAGTGATTACGGGATTTGAAGAAACTGATTTTACTAAGGCCTAAGAATTTGATTGAGTGAAAATTTTGATTGAAAAGGTTTGGAGAGTTTCGGATAAAGAAGAAGGACGGGTCTTGGATTCCGTTTCACAGCTTTTAGTGTAGAAATGGTTGGTGGGTTTTGTTTATTTCACTTTTGTTGTTTAGCTTTTAGTATGGTTGCTTGGTTTTATATCTTCCACATGTCCATTTAGCTATTCATCTGATTGATGAGTTCTTTTAATATTTTAATTGACCTTTATGCTTTGTTTTTAGTTGGTTTCATCTTCTACGATTGTTGTAATGTCTTTACGTACAAAAATGGATTAGCTTTAGTCCCTTGGGTCTTGGGTTAATGATAGTATGTCACTAAATTAATCTTTTATTTATTTTATTTTTATTTTTTATTTTCTTATTTTCTTATATTTAAGCTTTTGATTTTATGGATTAACTTCCTGTAGGTTATTTTCTTTCAATTTGGCCCAATTACATTGCTGGAATTTTTGTTTTCACTTCCTATTGTTAGCTGGAATTTACATTTGACCCCTTAATATTGCTGGAATTTGCATTA
Source organism: Mitragyna speciosa (assembly GCA_024721245.1). Classification (NCBI taxonomy): domain Eukaryota; kingdom Viridiplantae; phylum Streptophyta; class Magnoliopsida; order Gentianales; family Rubiaceae; genus Mitragyna; species Mitragyna speciosa. The sequence goes on from CM045565.1 coordinate 1,156,282, forward strand.
TTGAGGCCCATACTTGCTGAAAATTTTATTTTTGCCCCCTTCCACTTAGTGTTAATTTACAATTGTGCCCCCATGCTTACTTGAATTTATTATTTGGCCCTTAGATTTGTGTGAATTTGTTTTTTTAAACCTTTAGTGTCATAGAATCTACTTCTTTAGCCTAATCTTGTTAGTATTTTATATTTTTAGCCTTTATTTCTTTATATCGAGATACCTTGACTTGTTTGTTAATTTTGATTAGTATTTGTACCGGGTCTTCGAGAGGTATCCCTATTTCTCACTAATTCATCTTTATGTGCCACAATGTGCCTTTGTGTGATTTTTATGTATGTTTCTTCATATATTTCTTATTTTACATGCTTTTTGTGTATTTATTTACTTTATGTTATTTAATTTCAAATTTTATTATTTTGATAAAAATGTAATATTTTCATATTTAGCTAGCCAATGTAATAGTCAGATTACATTTCTCGTATTTTAGTAAAATTTTGTATCTAGAGAGGAAGTGTAATAGATAGGGCATTTTTAATTTTTCCCCTTTAAATTGTAAATTAAGCCCCCGGTGTAATAGTTAGGGTTTATTTACTTTTTGCGTGCTTACGTGTTTATTTCTTTTACCGCTTTCCTTAGGATTTTTGCATCTAGAATATTATGCTTATGTGTTATGTGCTCCTATGTGATCTTATATGTTTTTATATGTTTAATTTGTTTTTAATTAACGCTTTAATATTTAATTCATGATTTATGATATTCCATCACCACACTAGTCCAACGCTAGTTGTGGCTTCATTCTTTTCCTGCTATTCCAACGCTAGTGGGGTTTTTTAGAACGGGCTAGCCCAAAGCTAGACCCTTAGGACATTTTAGTGTTTGGTGCATTCGTGTGCATTTCACATTTCACACACTTTTAGTTTTCTTTCCATTTGGCATGATTTTATTATTATTATTATTATTATTATTATTATTATTATTATTATTATTTTGACACATTTTTTAAAATGCATGACATATAGGTTACATCTCACTTAGAAATTAGGACATTTGTGTGATTCGATTAGAAATAGTCGTCTACTCACGTGGGAAGCGGTGGCGCACATGCCATTCCCCCCTCCGTGAGTAAAAAGATCCAGTTACGAGATATTAGTCCCCCGTACCCGTTATTTTGCATTCCCACTTTCTTCGATCACTTACTATATATTATTATTTTCTTTTCCTTTTTGCATTTCATTTTGCATTCACACTCGTGACTCCCTCGAGGCCTCTACTCGGGTTTTGCAATTAATGCGATAATTCTGACCAAGCCTCAACGAAACATGCCGACCCTCCCGATATTCACATTTAGGCTTAGGATTTGCATTCATATAGATACATCTGAACATGATAGAATGTAGAGTTAATTTAGGAAAATTTGATTAAACCTCGTAACTAGCCTCGGCTAGGTTGAAAAGGTGCCTTAGGCGCAAGCCTTTGCCTTCCTTTTTTTCAAATGTGGCTCCCGGACCTTTTTCTCTCGTTTTTCATAGACTGGAGTCAAAAAAGGGTTTTTAAAATGTTTTATTTTTATTTTTATTTTTGTTTTGTTAAAACAATTTTTCAGGTGACTTGGTACACCCTAACTCAATACCAAGTGGCGACTCCATTTTTCAAATAAAACCCTTTTTCAAAAATCATTAGGCCAAAACTGTCGCACTTTTAGTCCTGGCCTTGTTTTCTTTTAAAATACCATTTTTCTTAAAAATACACTTTTTCAATAAAAGCTCGATTTTTCACACATGCGCAAGGATTTTTTTGAAAACTCTATCTCTTCAAAAGGGTCACCAGACTAGACCGTTTTTTCGGGACACGACAGTCAACGACCCCACTAGCACCCTTTACTCACAATTTTTCGGACACAACAGATAGACTAGCACATACTTTACCTCAATTTATTATAAGTAGTAGCTAATCTAGTCAACTATGATTTAGTGACACCTATATTGGTATGTGAATGCTTATTAGAGAACAATTGCATTGGATTGATCCGTGATCTACTACTAAGAGGCACCATAAGGGTTAAATATTTGGTGCCAATATTTTGACCTCTTAATGGTATTGGTGTAAATGATCCTTAGACTAGAGATATAGCATCTTGAGTGTAGATTATTATAATTTGACTCTATTTGTTGTTGCTCTGTTTGACTCGCTTATACGGTAGAGATTGAGTATGATATGAAACATGCAATGATATTTTGTAATGAACATAGGATCCACCACTCATGACATTGTAGGATCGTATATCCCATCTGAACACTTGTTGGAAATAATAGCTCAATGAATCTTTTACAGAGAAGTGAAAGTTTAACCTCCAAATGTCTCGAAGTTTTACGTTATTAGAGTTATATTTCATGCATAAGGAATTAATAATTAGTCCAATAGGAGTTGGCACTAATTTTGTGCTCCTAGACTAATTAGGGATATAGCATTGTGAAAGGATATTAACTAAATGTCAACAATGTCAATGAAAGATGAAGTCAAACCACTTAACTTTTATTGTTCACTTGGGCAGTCATTGCTACATTATAGGATGTTAATCTTGATATATATGTATGAATTAATTAATTGGTTTACTAAATGAGAAAATTAAAGTGTTTTTAGATCTTAATTAATTAATTATTAACTATATTTTATACTTATTGCAACGTGAATGCAAACCTAATGGGTAAAAAACATAAAGAATGAGATCTCCGAGATTAAATTTCAATTATCATAAGTATGTGATACTTATAAGTTAATCTACAAGACAAATTAACCATAGAAACTTATGTGAAATTTATCTAAATCTTGTAAAAGAAGTTGTAAGTTTCCATAAAGGACCAGTCTAACTACTTCTTAGAAGACTAGGATTATCAAATTATGCATACCTCAACCCTTTAGCTATTGAGATATAATGTCAATCTCGCACCCCATTTTGGAAAGGGAGAAAATAAATAAGAGGAAAAAGAGTGCTTTTTTTCAAAAAATGGCTTTTAGAAAATGATTTTACTTTTTTGAAAAATAAAACAAGAAAAAGGCTAGGACTTTAAAAATTGCCACAGTTTTGCCACAAAACAAAGTCTAAGAAAGGTTTTATGAAAAAAAGAAGTCGCCACTTAGTATTGATTTTTGGTGTGTCAAGTCACCCGAAAAAATTTTATTATAAAAGGTAAGAAAATCAAGAATGATTCCTTTGGAAAATGTTTTTGAGCAAAATGTAAGAAAAAGGAGAAAACCCTTTTTAGACAACTCCAAGCCTTTGAAAACAAGAGAAAAATGAGTTCGGGAGTCAGGGTTGAAGAAAAGGAAGATAAAGGTTTGCGCCTAAGGCACTCTTTCAACCTAGCCGAAACTAGTTGCGAGGTTTAGTCAAAATTTTCCTAATATAACCTTGCGATTTTATCACCTTTGGATGTACTACATGAATGCAAAATCTAGACCTAAAAGAGATATCGTTAAGGGGTGAAATGTCCCTTTGAAGTTAAATGGGAATTATCGCATTAATTTCGAAACTCCAAAATGAAACCTCGAAGTGGTCACGAGTCATGCAAAGATGAAATGTAAAAGTGAAAAATAAAATACAAATATAGATATAAGTGTTCAAAGAAAGGGAATTCAACATAACGGGTACGGGGAGCAAAGACTCGTGACAAAATTTTTCTTCTTACAGAGGGATAAATAGCGTGCTAAGACCACGATGACCATACTCACTATTCCCGTGTTTGAAGGATTATTCTTTCTAACCTAAACAAGCAAATGATCAATCCTAAAATTCTATATGATGTGCAAATCTAAATGTCATGCAATATACATATATAAGAAATAAGATAATATAAGAAAAATATCTTGCAAATGGGGAAAGGCCCTAAAAATAAAGAAAATGCATGAAAGTGGATTGGAATGCATACAAGGGATGAGACTAATGCAAACGAGGGCCTAAGGGTCTTGCGTTGGACTAGCTCGTATCTACAAATCATCCCTAGAATTGGACTAGACAAGAAACGGGAATTAACCACAACTAGTATTGGACTAGTGTGGTGACGTTACAAATAAATGTAAATTAAAGCATCATAAAATTAAATAAACACATAGTAGCCCATAGGAGCATATAACACACAAGCATAACATTTTAGATGCAAAATCCTAAGGAAAGCCGGTAAAACACGTAAACATATAAACACATAGCATGCAAAAACACTAACAATTACACTGGTAAGACCAAATTACAATCTAGAAAAGGCAAAGATAAGAAAATGACCTATCTAACCTATCTATTACAGTTTTCTATCTAAAATACAAGATTTTGTTAAATAAATGAAACTATAACCTGTCAATTACATTACCTATCTAAATACAAATTTTAATTAAATCAAATATCACCTATCTATTACATTTCTCTAAATAATTAAGATTCAATTCAAATAAATAACATGATATAAATAAATGCTCACAAATAAAATAATAAACACATAAAAGATACATAAAAAAACATAGGAAAAAACACATAGGAGCACCCAGTAGCACATAAAGAGAAATTAAAAGGATAATAGAGATACCTCCCATTTGAAGACTTTGGTATAAATTGCTAATAAAATGAACAAACACGTCAACAGTATCACTATTTAAATAAATGAAGCATAGAAAATAAATCTCAACAATTTGTGAGGTAAAAATGTAAATGGAGTAATAATTCTAAAAACAATGCAAATTCCAGCAAACTAAGGGACAAAGACACGAATTCCAGCAAGCCTAGGGGTGAAAAATAAATTACAGCAATTATGTGGAGCCAAAAATAAGAATTACAGCAAGTTCTAGGCAAACAATATAATTTCCAGCAAGTGTGAGGGATCAAATTACAATTTCCAGCAAACACAAGGACAAAAATCATAATTTCCAGCAATATTTGGGGGTAAAATGTAATTCCAGCAATCTTGGGGAGTAAAAATGCAATTTCCAGCAATATTTGAGGGTGAAAATGTAATTCCAGCAAGCTTGAGGAGTAAAAATGCAATTTCCAGCAATATTTGAGGGTGAAAATGTAATTTCAAAAGGGTTTTGGGGCCAAATTGAAATTATTTAAAGCATAGGGACCAATATACAATTAAACAGTGCCTATTTGATAAGAAAATAAAATTTTGGGGTCTAATTTGAAAAAAATAGAAACTTAAATGCCAAATTTATAAATGTGTGGGATCACAATAACATTAATAGAAGTTTGAGAACTACAAAATAAATACATATTATCAATTAAAATAATTTACATAAACTAAAACCTCAAAACGATGTAGCTTCACTTATGCCCCTTTTTTTTTAAGGTGGTCTTCAACCTTTCAAACAAGCTGGCCAACCATGGAAGAGTGGCCGGTCGGCGACTAGTCGATAATCCTTCGACAGTCCGATTAAGCTCAAACTTTCACCCCCTACTACGTTTTTCACGTAGAATTTATTTCTGGCCTTGGTTTTTCCAAAAAGTGACCGAAAATAGGTCAAACGGTCGAAAAATAGCCGGTTGTATTTTCTACAACCTACCTCTAAAATCTGAACAAAACTCCACAAAAGCATATGAATAAATTCCTAATAAATTCTAGAACATGAATATGTCAAGACAAACAGCACTAAAATGTGAAATAAATTACTTATTCATAAATCGATTTCGGTGTTCTTTGGAGCATTTTTACAAACACCTAGTGAGCATGCATAAAAGTAGTCCATATGTGGGTGATTTGCTCATGTTTCAAACCCAAATCTCAACCAAGCACAGACAAAACAATAATTCCATATTGCAGTGGTAAAGATGACATAATGAACATGCAAAAATAAAGAAAAAACTTACCCAAACTTCAAGGATGAAATGGTAATGGTGGTGGTGATGTTCTTTTGGCCAAAACTTTGGCTTTGATCTCTGAGGTTGCTCTATATCCCTCTGATGTGTGTGTATTGAGTGTTTTTGTATTGTGTGGGTGACGGAGAAAAAGTGGACCTTAGGATGGCGACACTCCTAAAATTCTTGAATCTTCGTACAAGAACATTTCCGAAGAACCGTCTTGAAGATCAGGGTGATAATCCAACTCAAACTCTTGCGCAGATCTGAATCAAATTATCAAAGAATTCAAAATCTCATCGAATCACTCGACCCCAATCCAACCCTATGGAATGAAACCAGTTGAATCTAACAAGAGGAAAACCTAAACCCTAATCACACCTGTTGATTAGAACTTAAGGTATAGAAAACCTAACAAGAATCACTCTTAAAAAGACACGCGATAATTCTCATCCCAAGAACTAACGAAATCCCTCAAAGGGAGAAAATCAATTCATTGATTTCAAATCATAATTTAACATCGTAATCATAATAAAACGACAATAATTAGCCTTATATAGGCGTACAAACCCTAAAACTAAATATAGAAAGTTTAAATTAAATAAAACTTAAAAATTAAACTAAAACTAATTAAAACAATAAAAATTCCAAGCTGCGATCGAAAGCCGCGAGGCAGCTTTAGGCGTGGTCTTAGTTAGAAGCAATTCTGGCCTTGGCACGCTGTCTGTGACTGGCTTTTGGTATTGTCCTTTGAAAATCTGTCCTCGCACTTTAGACCTAAAACGTGACCACCAGCCTTTGGCCCCTTGAGTGGATGCTAAGTAAGCTATCTTCCATGCTCATTTGCCATGTTTTGACCACGTTGAAACCTCCAATTTCCACAGAATGATAATATCCATTGGTGAAGCTTGAATGATAGGAATCATGGCCACAGGATTCGTATCAAACTCTCCCTCTTCAAAATGATTCGTCCTCGAATCGTCGCCCATAGTAGATAAACAACAAGGCACAATTGCCAGGAACTGTTCAACACTTGGTGGCTCTTCCTCTAATGACTCCACCAATGGTCCAATTGGTTCATCATCAATGTCACAAGGCTCCTCTAGTAATGGCGTTGTAGCTTCAATTGGTTCCAAAAGTGACGCCTCAGCTCCAATCTTCTCCTCAATATGCACCTCTATTGGTTGTGGATGTCCTTCAACTTCAAGCTCCACAGTCAATTGATGCTCCTCCTAATGGACTACGTGGATTTTCTTTTCCCTTGAAGTATCAATGTGTGATTTTGATTTGTCCACACATTTTTGCTTCTCTTCTATGAAAGTAGCACATCAGACCTTCATCTCATCCCATATTGAAGAATCAAAACGATGCTTCCTAGAGGATTTGGACTTCAAAGACCACTCCTTCCTTTTTGTAGCACTACCCTCATAGCCATATTCATTATTAACCGCTTTTGTAGAGGATTTGGAATGGCTTTTCTGATCAGTCAATCTTCTAGCATCCCAACTATCTCTACTTTCATAGAAGCCTCTTTGGAATTCACAATTAAACTGTTGAAAATCTTCGAAGCTCAACATTATTAACCTGTAAAAATAAACAAGTTTTTTTCCCCAATTCTTGGCTTTTACGAAGATTTCACTTTTATGCCATTTTCCAATCTTACAACCCTTTTTTTGTTTTTTTTTTAATTACACAAAACAACTCACTCAATACAAAAGATCAACTCCCAAAAAAAAAACAAAATAAAACCTGAAAAAATACGGATGAACAGTAACTCACCGTGAACAATAACCCTAGGTGTGAACAGTGTCTGGTGTGAACAGTGGCGCTACAGTACCGTGAACAGTGATGCAAAATTTTTTTTTTCAGACCAACAACAAAAGATCACAACTTTGAATCAAGAAAAGTCAGATCTTGAACCCAAAACAACAATAAACAACTCAACACAAAAATCCAAATAGAAAAGATATATCCAAACAGATTGATAACGAAGAGATATGGCCAAGTGGGTTAAACACAACGAAAAAACCTAATTTTCTTTCAAGATCCAATAGCTCTGATACCACTTGATGGAGAAAAAGGGGACCCTAGGATGGCGACGCTTCTAAAACCCTTGAATCTTCGTACAGGAACATTCCCAAAGGACCGTCTTGAAGATCAAGGTGATAATCTAACTCAAACCCTCACGCAGATCTGAATTAAATTATCAAAGAATACAAAATCTCATTGAATCACTCGACCCCAATCCAACTTTGTGGAATGAAACCGGTTGAATCTAACAAGAGGAAAACCTAAACCCTAATCACACATGTTGATTAGAACTTAAGGTATAGAAAACCTAACAAGAATCACTCTTGAAAAGGCACGTGATAGTTCTCATCCAAGAACTAACGAAATCCCTCAAAGGGAGAAAATCAATTCATTGATTTCAAATCATAATTCAACATCGTAATCATAATAAAACGACAATAATTAGCCTTATATAGGCATACAAACCCTAAAACTAAATATGGAAAGTTTAAATTAAATAAAATTTAAAAATTAAACTAAAACTAATTAAAACAATAAAAATTCCAAGCTGCAGACGACGGCCGTGGGGTAGCCTTAGGCGCGGCCTTGGTCAGAAGCAATTCTAGCCTTGGCACACTTTCTGATCCAGGTCATGAGGAAGGCCGCGGGACGACCTGGGATGCGGCCGCCAACAGAATGTCTGCGACTGGCTTTTGGTCTTGTCCTTTGAAAATCCGTCCTTTGAAAATCCGTCCTCGCACTTTAGACCTAAAATGTGACCACCAGCTTTTGGCCCATTGAGTGGATGCTAAGTAAGCAATCTTCCATGCTCCTTTGCTATGTTTTGACCACGTTGAAACCTCCAATTTGCACAGAATAATAATATCTATTGGTGAAGCTTGAACGATAGGAATTATGGCCACAGGATTCGTATCAGTGGAGTATGTGTTCTATGCTGTGTTTGTGTGTGTTTATTAGTGCATCATGTGCATGGAATGAGTGTGGTGTGGTGTGGTGCGGTTGTGGATAGTGATAGTGTGTTTTTTGTGAGTGGAATGTGTGAGATGATGGTGTGTGTGTGTGGTTTGTGAAAGAAAGCCAAGAAGAAAGGGGAGGGAAAAAGTGGTGCGAAGGTAATGTGAATGAAAATGTTCAAGTCGTGTCATGTGGGTGCTTTGGTGAGTGTTTATGTGTGCAGGTGTTAGTGTAGGTGGTGTGTGAATGTCATGAGTAATGTAGTTGCGTGTTAAAAAATATGTTGAAGAAATGAAGGTGATGTGTGCGTGAAGGCCAAGAGTTGTGTGTGTAGGGAGAGAAAATGGTGTGGTGAAGTGAAGAAGAAAGATTGAGTGAAAAAACCAGTTATTGTGATGATGGGGAGTGAAGAAAAATTCAGAAACCAATCCCTTAAAATCTTGTTTTAGGTAGGTGATGGAATGGTCATTAATGATGGCAATGGCTTTGCAGGTGTATTTGGTTTTGCTATTATAATTGCTATTCCGTGCAGCAGCTGCAGTAGCAAAACTACTGAAGCTGCTACTATAGCAGTAGTTTTGCACTTTTTTTTTTTTTTTTTTTTTTGCTTTGGTGTGAAAATTTTAAATAAATAGCAAACAGTATTAAAAAATCATGAAATTTTTATGAAAAATCTATAAACTTATAAGATGCATATATAAAAAATTTTACACAAAAATTCTAACAATAATGGCATATTTGAACATGTGTCATATTTGACAAAAATTATGAAAAAGCACAAAAATACTAAATGACCTTTAAAAAATAACAAAATATTTACAAAAAATACATTATCAAACAAAACACCTAAAATTTTCACTAAAAAATTTTATCATCAATGCATTCTTGAGAAACGTGCACGTAATAAACAAAAATTAAATAAATACCAAGCGACCTTTAAAATCATAAAATTTTTACAAAAAATTTATAATATACAAAATGCGCATATAAAAATTTTCACACAAAAAATTCTAATTAAAAGAATGCATTGGAAAACGCGTCATTAACTTAAAAATACTAAAATTCTAAATAATTACTAAATGACTCTGAAAAATCATTAATAGTATAAAATCATGAGAAAACATGAAAAATATGAATTTAGAAATTGAATTAAAATAAATAAAAAATGTCTTCATGCAAAAATTACCATTTTACCCCTGATACGACTAATTAGTCATAATTTATGCAAAAATTGTAGTTAGCCCCCGAAAAACGAAAAATATCCCTAAATAAAGTAAAAACAGATTTTTATAAAGGGTGTGCTAAAATTTGATGGCTACAGCTTGCCCCTCTTTGTCGGGAATTCACAGAGATTTCAGACAAAGACGTAGACAACACCAAGTTTTGATTCACCTAAAATTTGAAACAAATGTAAGTGTAAACTAAATGAATAAACATGCACATTATGAGAATGTGATGAGATGTGACCAAGTAGATGAACATAGAAAAATACGCGACCAAACTCTCTAGGAGCTGCCTATGTATCCCGTTAATGGGAATCAGGTCAAACGTAGTTTAGGTCAAACAATGAAATGTGGATACAAAACAATATTGCACATGATAGCCTATACATTTCAATTTTTCAAAACTTGTGATAAAAAAATGGAGAAAGAAATGTAACATTTTAACTACTAAATTAAGACAACATAAAGCGGTCCAAGCTACTGGACAAAATAAATGTTGGATGAACTATAATATAGAGTCTACGCTACCAAACTAAAATGTAAATAAACAAATGCCGACTAGATTGTTGGACGGATACATGATATTGGGCTACTAAGATTGATGAAAATGCAAAGTTTGGGACTGCCAAACTTGAAATGTAAATAAACAAATGTCTTTTAGGTTGCTAAACAAATGCATGATCCTGGACTACTAGGAATGATGAAATGAACTAAACAAAAACTCGATGCAAGTGACATTTAAACGAACCGTGGACTAATATGATGACTAATGCATAAGAAGAACAAGAATGCTGAAATAAGGTAACTGAACACGCAATTGAGATGAAATGGTATCTAATGTTGTAAACAAAATTATTGAAAATTAAAAATAAAAATCAATACCTAATGCTACTGATTGAGCCTATCAAGAACTAAAAATAAAGATGGTACCTAATGTTGAGAATTAAGCCTATCGTGAACAAAAAGAAAAATCGATACTCAATGCTATGATTGAGCCTACCGCAAACTGAAGATAAATAAAAAAAATGACTGAAATTAAAGCACGATGCCTAATACCTAGATTGGATCTTACTATTGAAAAAGTGCGGCACCCAATGCCAGGATTGGACTTTACAGCCAGAGATTGACAACAAAATGATTGAACTAAAGCTCGGCACTCAATGCTTGGATTGGATCTTGTTGCCGAAAAAGCGTGACGCCTACAACTAAGATTGGATCTTACCATCGAAAACTAACAACAAAACGACCGAAATTAAAGCACGGCACCCAATGCCTAGATTGGATCTTACTGTCGAAAACTGAAAACGAAATGACTGAAACTAAAGCGTGGCACCCAATGCTTGGATTGGATCTTATTGCCGGAAAAGTACAATGCCCGATGCTAGGGTTGGATCTTATTGCCGAACAACTGAAAAAGAAATGACTAAAATTAAAGCGCAGCGTCCAACGCTTGGATTGGATCTTATTGCTGGAAAAATGCAGCACCTAATGCTAGGGATGGATCTTACTGCTGGAGATTGAAAACAAAATCACTAAAACTAAAGTGCAGCACCCAATGTCCGGATTGGATCTTATTGCTGGAAAAGCGTAGCGTCTAATACCACGATTGGATCTTACTGTCGAAAAATGACAACAAAACGACCAAAATTAAAGCGCGGCACCCAATATTTGGATTTGATCTTATTGTTGAAAACTGAAAATGAAATGACTGAAACTAAAGTGCGGCACTCAACGCTTGGATTGGATATTATTGCTAGAAAAGCACGGCGCCCGATGCTAGGGTTGGAACTTACTGCCGGACAACTGAAAACGAAATGACTGAAATTAAAGCGTGACATCCAACGCTTGGATTAGATCTTATTGACGGAAAAGCGCGGTGCCCAATGCCAGGGTTGAATCTCACAGCCGGAAGCTAAAAACAAAATGGTGAAGTAAGAACACAATGTGCAAATTACTAGACACATTAAAACATCAAGTAGTATGCTGGACAAATGACATGATTATATGGTCTAGACTGCTAGATGAATGCATGCATGCATGATGCTAAACTAACGAATGAAATGCGGGCTTCTGGACCGCTAGACTAGAGTGAACATAATGAGGTCCAAATTGCTAGAGAAAATACAAAAAAGAATGTCATAGGAAAACATACAAAACAAATGTCAGGCGTTGCATCCAAACCAATTCAAAAATCAAAATTTTAAAAAAATTTTGCCCCAATTTGGGGCATCAAACCGATTTGGAGTCACTCTTTTCAAGGTTTAATGCCATGTAAAAATTAAAAATTCATTTGAACTCAATCCTTCTAAAAAAAATGTTGCCCTAGTATAAATCAATCTTTCACAAAGTTTTGCCTCAAAGTTTTGTCTTAAGCGTAAAGTACCAAAGTCAATTTTGAAATCAAATTTTCTCAATTTTTTTTCTGCCCAAGTGTCAATTTGAAATCAACATTTGAAAACAAGATTTTTTTTTTTGTGTCCTTATTAGACCATTGTTGACTGAAAATTTTGCCCTAGTTTTTATTCTCGATGAAACCCTCAAATAATGATCATGTAATTCTACCTGCAAAAATGCAGATAACTACAATTGCAAAATAATGCCACCACATCGTAGTCCCTTGACTCCATTAGCACATAAAAACATGAGGATAGCCATCTCAAATATATGATAAAATATCTTACTTTGCTTTCTGCAATGTCCTGAACTTAATGGATTCCAATTCACAGTTCAGATCAAATCTCCCAATAGTCTTTTCATTCACGCATGCTGCAGTTTTCTGATAAACTTAAGATTGCCTTTGCTTTCATTCAAAATTCAATAAAATTAACTACCATTATACATTTTTGCACAAGAACATCTCAGATGTAATAATTAAAAAAACTTTTGTATAGAAAACATGCAAAGAATAAATAAACAAAATAGAGTCAACTAAACATTTTTCAAAACTGATTTTGAAATAATGATTCAAACATTGCCTCTTGGTCTTTGGATGTCATTCTAATTTGAATTCCAAGATTGCCCCAAAATGATCAATGTAGATGAGAAATTTCAAGCAACTGTAGTCGCCAACTTTCAAATGACTCCAATGTCGACATAATGACTTTTCACTTGTGAGCCTTTAACTATAGTATTACCGAATTGCAATGCCATTTCGAATTACCAACTTTAGAGGAAGAAATGAAATGAACAGCAATGTCCAAATCTAAGATAGTATTTCCTCTTTTCATTATAATAGACTAGTACTTGAAAAACATTTGGCATCAATAAGACAATATTTCCTTGATTGATTTGGGATGGATATATTAACATCACATGCCCTTTTTTTATTTGAAAATTTTCATTTCAAAAATCATTGCAAAATGATGATGGAGGTCGATAACATTCTCGACTTTTGTAATGAGGTTCAGGTAAGATGCTAGAGATGTTAAGGCTAGAATGTAAAATTCATAAAAGGGTTTAATTAACTTGGGATCTCCTTTTTCAAAAAATTTATCCCAGTTTTGTCGGCTTACTTTTGGGCTCTCTTACAAAATCCATCCCAATTTTACTATTGGCTTTTAGGGCTATCTTTTTATTTTGTAAATAAAAAAATTGCCCTTATTTTGTTGCTTATTTTGGACATTTATTTTATTTTATTTTATTTTATTTTTGTTTTTTCTCCTTTTTTTTCTTCTTTTTTTTTATAGAAAAACTAACAAAATAAAATTTGCCCTAGTGTGGGATAAAATTGCCCGAGTGTAAGGTGTGACCTTCAAGTGGATTGCCAAATTAAAAATCACAGATTTTGAAGGCACAAAGGAGAACACTAAAGGAAGAAAATGTTTAAGGGAAAAGATAGAAAGCCTACCTTTGATCCGTCAAATTTTCAATGATTTTTGAAAGAAAATTTGCTAAATGAAATTTCTCTCTTTTCCGTCTGAATCAATAATTCAGGAAAATATCCGACCATCCATTTCTGTTAGAATACGATATCTCGTGGGTAATGTTTCTTCTCTTTCTCTTTGATGAGAGAAATCATGCACCAACTGATCTGAACTCTATTCAAATATCATTATCTTACAAAAAATCACAAAAACTTGCGTGTCAATTTGCTCAAATTATTTCTATCTCAAAAAATTCTAAATTTTGAGTGAACAAATATACCAAAATGCATCATTTTGACACTTATCAATTCTCCCACACTTGAATTATTATTTTCCTCAAGCAATTTGGAAAATGTGAGATCAACTAAGCCTTGAAATCACGAATATATATTCTAAAATGTATTTTTTCAAGATTGAGTAAATAACCATTATGCAATTTATTGTACTATCTTTAATATTCATAATATTAAGCAAAGGAGAAGGAATTATATCACAATTAAGCGAATTCAATTTAATTTCTTCACCTTACCCAATTTCACAAGCAAATGGATCATATGATCAATCAAAAAGCAACACATGTCTATGATCAATTTCATTTTTCACTTGAGGGGATTTTATTTTAGTGAACTAATCACTCAAAATACGAGAATGCCTTTTGATGCGAAAGCCAACATTGGTTATAAAGGTTCCTGATTACTCAACATCTCAATCTTTAAGCAAGTAGCAAAAACTTTATTTAAGTTGTAAAATTGCCTTTTTACGCAAGAATCGACATTGGTTGGATGAAGATCCCTGGTGGTTACTCAACAATTTACTTACTCAAATTTGCAATGCATTACTCATAGTTCAAGTGTCGTTTGACGCAATGAAAACTCCAGGTTACTAAGCGCAAGAACCATTGGAGTAGAAAAAAGCTACATTTTTTCTTTTTCTTTTCCTCTCTTTTTTTTCATTTTTGCAGTATAAAAAAATCCCTCATAATAGACGTTATGAGGGAGTACATGATTGCATTTAATTGACCATAATCAATATTTAACCTGTGAAATTGAGTAAATAAGAGAAATTTTCATCAAACATGTAAAATTTAGACATAATTCTGACCACTCTACAAGATATAATTTCTATAAGAACAAAACCTCAAATCGTATAATAATCATTTCTAAGCACTTGAAAAAAGCATTTGTAGAAGCACATAAAATAATTTCAACAAGTAGGGAAATTAGACAAAAATATTGCTGACTACAATTCATAAGATTTCCTTGTCTCCTCCCTCACATTTAACATTTACAATATACTCACAATGTAAATAAGAAGTTGAGCAAATGAAACAATAAAACTTCCCTTATGAATTGGCTAAAGTCATATTCCCCGTGTGTCCGCTCCTTTTGTTGTGCTTGAATCCTCTAAACATATGTTAGAAACTTGCTATTTACTGCTTATTCAAGTATCCATTCTTTTTTCCCTCTTTTAACCTTCATGAATATCATTTACTGCCATCCACGTGTGTGAGTTTCGAAAAATTTTTTAGATTCGATCCACTGTCCTATAAATCTTGTCATCTGAAAAAAAAAATATTCATGGTACTTGGAGGTTTGGTGGTTACATAAATAGCTTGAGAGTAAGGATTTTGGACCCAAAAAAAAAAAATATGAAAACCAAACAAACGAGGACATTTCTCCTTGGCAAAGTGGCATTCATCAATTTTTGTCAACTTGAAATAATTAAGGTTCCACGGGTATAGGCTTTTTGTACATTTTTTTGAACATTTCCCAATTACTAAGTTTAACTACTGGCATCTGCAATAGTTTTTATACCTAGCTCCTCCAAGTATGGGAACTGAGGTAGATGTGCGTCTCCGAACTGTTCTAGTGTAATGTCTGCATCAGCCTCAATGCATTATTTTTAAACTCAGACCGAACCGATCAATTCGATCTGTTGAATCGCGAACTGGCCATGGTTCCTGTCCGGTTCTGTGTGAAGTACTGTAGAGTTCAAAAATCGTTGAAAACTGGTCTAACCACATGAACCGAATCAGACCGGCGAACCAACAAACCGCTATTTTTTTTTTTTTTTTGCTATTCAAAAATTTTTGAACAGGATGCAAGCGGGAGGTCTCGAACTTGAGGCCTCCCGCTCAAGCATCAGGCGTGCCAACCATTGGGCTGTTGCTACCTAAAATATTCTCCTAATTAAAAGTTTAAATTAGTATTTTTGTAAGTCATGTGTTTAAATGTTTGAATTCTAGTTAATCATTATTTAATAATAAGCACGTATGGCATCTCGAAAGTATGCAAGTAGAAAGTTATTTTTTTATTAAAAAAATAAAAAATCAGTTTAGATTATTAAAATCATGTTTTTCTATGCAATAGTGATTCCAATTATTATAGCATCACATATTCACATTTTCTTGATATATTAAAAGAAAATATGGAAATTGAACATAATTGATTAAATTAAGAACTAATGAGTAAATAGATTTACTTGTTAATTTATTTTTGAGACTGTTGTATAAAGTCCAAATTGACTCAAATGATACGAGACGTCAAAAATAAAATTTCTTTGGAGTGAATACATCTAAAGTTAAAGTATAAGAACCGATTCTAAATAAAGTTTAGAATCTTTTGAGAAATTCTAAATCAAACTCTTGATTGATACAAAAATTGTAAAATTATCTCTCATTAGATGTTGTAAAAAAAACATAAAAAACTAAATACATTTAAACTAATAGTAAGATAATCAAATTGAAATTTGAAAATCATTTGAGTATGCGAAACCTTAAAAAAGATGAAATTTTTTTATTTTAAAAAATGCAGATACTCAAACCAACCTATATACAAAATTAATTGTATTTTTGGTATTAAAAATAAATTTAAATTTTACATTGAACAATTAAGTCTTGATAGCATTAAAAAAGTAGAGAATGTGAAAACAAGCAAAAAAATATGATTTAATAATTTAGAATATACAAGATTGTAATTTAAAATATTTAAAAATATAATAATGTACTTTAGAGGTGAATTTTAAAGTATTTATTTTATCCATATTTTTTCCCAATACATTTACTTTTTATAATTATCATATGTTTTATACTTGTAATACCATTTTCTTCATTAATTTAATTGTTATAGATATAAAATATTTCATAAAATTGTTACCAAATATAATAAAGTAATTAACTTATATATTTGAATATATACAAGTAATTAATTGGTTAATTAGTTCAACAGGGTATAGTATATCTAGTATTTGTTGTTATGTTATATAAAATTAAATTAAAAATGCAAAAATATATTGAACTCCGGTCCGACTGGTCCGACTTTAAATTGGAACCCTCTCCGGCTCATTAACCGATTCGATTTTTGAAACATTACCTCAATGAACATCACCCCCTTGCCGATGCAGTCCACTATCAGCTTCCTTCGTGATCCTTCTCTTAGACGTCCAGCCAACGGGTAGAAGAAAATGAGAGTCTGAGCGAGAGCCCCTCTGATCACCTTCACGGGATCTCTCTCAGTCCCAGTAGCACGGTAAAACTGTATCATATGCATTTGAAAGCGAAGACCCTCTTGTGATCATCTATGTCAGAGAGGAATTTGAATTCCCGTGGTAGTGGGCGTCGGACGGACCAGCTCGGGTTCTTGTCTTATCACTCTAAAAGGTTAGAGATGTTGTCGGTGATTCCATCTTGTCCAGTCTTGTCCAATTTATTTTTCAATATCTCTCTATATAGATGAAAAAGAAAAATAAGAATATGACTCATTATCTCTCATTATATGAGTCATTCTGGATTTTCAAGGTTGATCGTAAATCCAACAATAATTAAATATTATTAATGCTGGTGGATTCATCAAATTTAATTGGGACTTTTATTAATCATTAAATCTATAAGTAAAGTTCGTGAATTTGACCCATCCTAGAAAAATTAGAAAAATTCGAGCGTAACTCTAGTGCTACTGTTGTGGCTAAGCGCGGGACTGGGATAGGTAATTAATGTTCTATGCGCAAACTAGAAGGGAAACAGGAAATAATGGACGAGAAACGCACAGGTGGAGGGCTTCATTTTTCACAAGGCTTTATTCCATCATTTTCATTTTCTTTTCCCACTTCTCTCCCAATTGTGCTGACTTGTTTGGATAAAATTGTACACTTTGAAGCCTTCCCACCATAAAACAAGAAGCACAAAGCTGTTTGTCTAAGTCTTTCTCTGTGGAAGTTATATGTTTTGTACATATGAAATTGCCCCCACAACACAGCCTTGCAGAATTTTTTCTACACGTGAAAAATATGGCTCCATTTCAATTTCAATTCCAATTTCTTTTTTAATTTTCAAGGTAAACCACGGCAACAGCTAGCTATTTTGTCTTGTGTGCTTAGAAACTAACGAGCGGTTAAACAAAATATTTGTATACATGATGGCCCCTCAAAAAAAAAATACAATCGGAATAAAGATCTTACAATGCAAATAATTGATTTTTAGTGCAAATAAAAAAGATAATAAAATTTGCAGTATATGGCTTCAAAATGAATTATTAATAAAGAAAATAATTTTTTTTCCCTCAGAAAAACTAAAAATGCGACAAAGCACATGATGAAGATCATGTAAATTTTAATGTTATTAGTTATACTGACATGCAGGTAGAGCTGTAAACGAGCCGAGTCGAGCCGAGTATTGCCGGTTCGAGCTTGTGTTCATTTAATAAACGAGCCGAGCCGAGCCGAGCTCGTTTATTAAACGAGCTCAAATTTGTGTTCGAGCTCGGCTCGTTTAGCTTCACGAACGAGCCGAACTCGAGCTTTCACGAGCCGAGTCGAGCTTTGTTCGCGAACAGCTCGGTTCAAATAAGCATAAAAGTGTTATTCGAGCCGAGCCGAGCCGAGTATCTCATGTTCGAACTCTTGTTCGTTTATTAAACGAACGAGCTCGAGCTCGCTCGTTTAATAAACGAGCCAAAATTTGTGTTCGAGCTCGGCTCGTTTAGCTTCACGAACGAGCCGAACTCGAGCTTTCACGAGCCGAGCCGAGCTGTGTTCGCGAACAGCTCGGTTCGTTTACAGCCTTACATGCAGGGATATAAATGAGTTACCCCACCCCCCCCCCCCCGGCGGCCCCGCCCCTTCTTCCTGAAAAATAAATATTTCATGGCACTTAAATTGATGCCCTATTCTATCAATAGAAAGAAAGAGAAAAACTAATTCCTTCAAAAAGTAATAGGCCGGCGATATCAGTAGAGCTATAATTTTCTTACCCGAGAAATTTGTGCTCAAATGTCAACACTACCCTTAACAAGTCAACACATATTTTTATTAATTTTTTTTATCTATTTTATTACATTAATTACTCTTCTTATCATCTTTGGTCTTCAATATTCCTAAATTGACTTTTGTGTTAGGAAATCAATATGCTAATAACAAACTAACGAAGCAGAATATAAAATTAATTTCTAAATAGGATCATTGATTATCTATATAGAAACAAGAATGTACCTTTTAGTGATGTTATTAAAAATTTAACCTGATCAAAGGCGTAGCGATGTCAATCACAGTCTCATACCTGTGTCCAACCTCTAAGGCATCCGCATGAACACCTTTTTTAAATCCTCACTAGTATTGATTGATACCAAATTAATATACTATATCCACTTGACACGCCACCAACAAGAAAATTTATTAAAGAAAATTAACTATTTTTCTCTCTCTAATTTTCTATGAACGTTTTCTTGTGTATTAAATCTTGGTGTTTAAGACTTATTTATAGAAAAATAATCAAGACATCTTGTCCTTGCCTACACGAAACGGTAACATTTCCTACCGAGTGTAACGAAGGGGAAATATTCTAGTTGCTTTCAGGCTGGGCGCTTTATCGCTTCAATAAGGATGCCAACAAAAATTAGACAATAGGCAACCCTTTTCTATTATAATCATAATATATTATCAAGAAAGATATTTAATAGATTTCAATTTTTTTCAAAAGAAAATATTTTCGCTACTATAAATGCTTTATTTATTAACAAGTTCTTAGGATTCATTATTCACAATTTTAATCTCATAATTATCACATAATTATTTTAATCAATTTAACTCAATAATTAGTTCTATTGTGTGTAACCTTTTAGGTATCTAATCACTTGGTAATAAATATAAATTATAATCTTAAAAATTAGTTAGTTTTAGCACATGACCAACAAACTCCTATTTGGACTAAAGTCAATTTAGTCATAAGAATTCTAAGATAAGATAAATTAAACAACTTTAATTTATCATTCATCAAAATTAATCAATTTATATTTATAGATCAAGATTGACCTCAAGACAGGCATCATGACCACCCAAATGTTAAGACAAGTCCAGTGATTGATTGCACTTGTTCATAAACCAGATTCTGTGTAATTATTATTTTTTCACCATACTATATCTAAATTAGTACAAGAGTAAGGTTTAAGTGACAACTCTCGCTAATTATTATTATTATTTCTGGTTCACAAAATTCAACTTATTTTATAGTAAATTTATAACTTTTCTAAATTTATTAACTCGTTTGTAGCCATTTTTGATTTGGTAGTTCAACAAGTATGGTCATAATAGAGATATACTCTTCTACTATTAAAAGCAGTGAATCCTATACATCATAAACTACAATTCGTGGTTCTTGTTATAACCTAACTTTTATTGTACACATAACCAATTACGGATTATGGACTAATAGAGTTAAAGTACAACAATCCACACTAAAGATATTCTTATGATCTTAAGTCAATGATCACTTACACTACTATCATGCAGAGATTATTCCATTGGCACTTCAACGTTATGAAAATTTCTAAATGGATCAACCCAGTGAATTTGCTCTCTAACAATCCATCCACATATCATCATATAGGCTAATCTATCTGCATTAACATTGTCCTTCGTATTGTGAATACTATGATTAGGGATGCTTTAAATTTAATAAATATAATTCTAAGGACATTATCATTAAGAAAATATATAATTTTAAAGATAAAATGCCATATCATCATTATTGCATAAACAACAACCAAGCATAATAGTATCTGAAATCACAAGTCATTCTCCTACTTTGATTAAAACCAATCATTCATGTACTCAACACCAAATTAATTTACATAACTATTATGTTTCTTTTATGATAATGCTTTAATCAACGAAGTAGCTACATTATTCTCAATGGGAATCTTTTCTATCTTTGCATCATTTTACCAATTATTTCCCTAAATAAATGGCACAACTACAATATTTGTTCGGATCATAGATGAGACTGTAAATTTAATAATGAATTTCTAGATCAAACTCAGTTTCTTAAATAATAAAGTATCTGGCCTTTGTTCAAGAATCTATTATACTTTCTAATTTTGGAACTGCTATAGGTTACAACTCCATTGTCGAAGTGAACATGAATCTAGACTGTGATCTTCAATCATCCTTAAATGACTAAATATTTGCATCTGTAAACCCACACGCTTCTAAAATGCAACCTCCATAGAAAAAAGGTAATTTGTTAGTCCTTTGCAATTAGTTTAGGATATTCTTGGCAGATATCCACTGACACTCATTAGTACTGGTGAGAATTAGTTGGCAATTCGGTAATTCAATCATTTGAAATCAGTCAATTCAATATTTTTTTTTCAAAATTTTTGACCGAATTTGATTTTGATTTCAACCAATACCGATCCGAATTCGATTCCAAATTCAAATTGGTAAATCAATATTCTAATTTGGTTTTCAAAAAAGAACTTGCAAATTAGTATTCTAATCAGTTTCTGAGGGAAAAAAAACTGTAAAGCTTATAGGCCAATGGTGTGTTTGGTTTTGGTGATATTAGAATTGCAGCAGATTAAGCTACAATTTCAAGAAAAATCAAATTGCAATTGTAATAAGGAAAGCAAGTTAATCCCAATGGTTATAATAATAATTATCTACCAATATCCAATAAACTAATAAACAGAAGCCATGATTAATTAGAAGATTGCAATTGTAAATGGTTAATTGTGAAGAAATTGAAGTTGAGAGAAAATTTGCACTTCCTACAGGAAAAAGGTAAGCCTCCTTGAATTTTTCCAAACATTATTAGACTTCCAAACTTTATTTTTATTGTATTAAATACGTGTATAGGGCTAGGATTGAGCCTAAGTTAAGTTAGAAACATGGAAACTTCAAAGATTAAGTAAAATAGGTTCACTGGAGCAGTTTTGATTAAATTTTCATAACTTTATCTAGAAAGATCGAAACGAGATGATTCTTGTTCATTCTGAAAATAAATTCATACGACCTTAAAATGGTATAAGGCATGGACTTTAGTTCTATGTAGATTAATTCCAGAATTTGTGTGAATTGGATTTGGAAAATCAACCCTAGGCAAACAGGGTTAGTGATAAGACAATATTATGTATGATGTTGAAGATTTTCTTGTCGGAATTGGAATTACTTTCTTCACAATTTAGTTTCTAGACATATAAATTTTAAAGAAACCTGGGTTGTGTATCAAAAGTTATGCCAATTGAAATAAGATATCTGGTTTTGGTTGAAAATAGGGTGTTGTAATGAATGGACTGCTTTGTAATTAGAATTTGATTAGGTTATGATTGGAATTGGAACTTACTGTCTTCATGAAAAATGTTCTAAATGAAATCTGGTTTATAGAGCTACTAAGTTTGAGAAATCTTGGATGAGTGAAATAGAGTTAGGCCTACTTGAACTGCCTCTGTTCAAGCAACCACATAGTTAACTAGAGCTTGGATGCCCGCGATTGACCTCGGGGTTACTCTCTGTTTAACCAGCTGTGACTTGAGTTGCAACGTGATTGCTTGCGGCTAATTTCATGACAACTCTTTGATCTTGTGAGCCATGATTTGAGCTGCTAATCCAAGGTCGCAACTGAGGCCATGATAGCCTTTTAAGGGAAACCCTAATTTCTATTATTTCGTTCATTTGACTTGATTTGATAATTATTTAATTTACCTCCAATTGATAGGTGATTTGGGCAATCCAATGAGCAAGCACTTGAAGAACTTATAAATCATAATATACCAGTAAGTGTTCTAAAATCATTTTTGTTAATAACTTCAATTTTTACAAAAATTAAGTGAACTACTATAAACTTCAAATATGTGACTTGTTATTACCTGACTTGCGACTGTACTCATTCATTGTGCTTGAATTGGCTATAAACTAGTTGTGTACTTTATCACACTAGAAAGTACTTGATCGTGTAAAATATACTTATGCATATGAACTTGATTTGGGCCCAACCTTGTTCATATCCACTTTGATTGAATTGGAAGCAAGTGTGGTCACCAATTGTTGGTTACTTTGGTATCTTGGTATGCACCTGCTTGCGAAAAGCTCGTAACTTAAGTAGGTGAACTATGAAGTACGTGGGTAACTCTCAAAATTACCAATGGGGGTGTTGTGGCCGCTATAATATATATAATTATTGGCATGCATGATTGCAAAACTATTGGATTTTTGCATGGCATAGTACTAGCTTGTTCTTGAATATTACTCGACATGTACTCAAGCAGTGCATTATCCAATTCTCATGTATCTTCCCTTGCATACTTGTTGAATTTACCTGTTTACTTGAGCTATCTGGTCTTTTAACTCATTTATGTGTTTCATTGATTTTGATTGTGAGTTTAGGTTACTATCAAAATTAGGTACAGTTTACATAAACAAGTAATAAAATTTATAATCTAATACTCATTCAGCAAGTGCATGGGTCAATTGTACTACCAAAGTTACTAACATGCTTTAATATCTAAACAATTATATTTTAGAGGTGGTAAAATGGTAGGAAAATCAAATTCAAGTAAACAAATTATGAAGAAAAACTAGTTAAACAAAGTTGACTAGGCTTAAGAATCAACAAATGTGAAAGTTTATTAGTTTATGGTCATTAAGAGTTTTACTCTTGTTTAGACTTAATTTTATTTATACTCTAGACTAGATCTCTCTATGAATGGAAGACAACTAATACATGGGCTTTCCTACTCTCATGGTAAAGTCTGCCATGCATTATTTCATTTAACTCGTGAATTGTTGTTTCAAACCTTAATCTACTTATGAGAATCACTACTCTTGTGAGATTCAACATAAGTTACATTCATTCTTTCCATTGTTAAGTGCTAATTTCTTTGTCAAATAACAACTATGATGACTTGAACCTGGTAGCTAATCAACAACCAATGTTAGGATCAAGTAAATGAAAAAAATAAGAATAAAGTTGGCCATAAACTAATTCAAATCATAGCTTCATTTTAAACCTAGTAGGAGTTCAACGTCATAAAGATAATATTAAGCACATAAATGAATGTAAACAAACATGCATGAATGAAACTAAAGGAGTAAGGTTAGAGATGCTCATTTGTTGGATGAACTTGGGTCCAAAGCTTGTCCATTCATTTCATCAAACATGTTGAATACAAAAAAAGTTCCTTCAAAGTTTTGCTACAAGAAAATGACTTTGCCTACTACAAAACTAAGAAATAAAATCTACTCTAAGCATTTACAACGAGTTCTCCTCCTACCACGCTATGGTTTCTACTATATTAAGCACTAAACCAAGCATGTGTTCCATGAACTACAAAGGTATCTATTAGGAAAAAACCTAACTCAAGTCCCTTTCCAAGTTGAAGATGTGATGATGAAATTTGATTTCAAATTTGGAAAAATTTTGTCCTGAGTTTTGCAATATTCTCCTAGGGCAATGCAAAATTAGCTGGATGTTGAATTTGGGTGCAAAAGAAGTGTGAACAAGCTACAAATTGCAAATAGCAGGAATCTGCAAGTTGTGTTCGATCCATGGGTGCAATCCGCGAGTGGCTAACCTGCGGATCACTCTATTTTTTGCCCTTTTCAAAATTTAGTTATTCCTTTTATGCCCTTGAAACCTTTTTTCACTATTTAAACCATAATTGTTTTGGTAGAATTGATGTAGAAAAAATATTTCAAAAATTGCCAGGCTTAGGTGATAAAATGTACAATCTGGAATCAACCTTGAATTTGATAGTTCTTGTGTTCCAATTGATCCAAATTGTATTTAATCATCATTTTCTTGCAAAATCACATAAAATTGTGCATTAATTTGCTCAAATAAATATTTCTACATCAAAGCCCTAATTTTTTATCTAAAAACCTAGCAATCCTTGATTTGATGGAAAGTTATGAAATTAAGCCATTTTTACATAGAAAATGTAAAAAAAACACACCAAAAACATACTAGAAACCTATATAGAATACTATACTGAAATAGGTAAAATTTTCTCTTATCAGATTTCAAATAAATAGTATAGTAATATTTGAAAACTGGTTTTATAAATGAACCTCACCAGGCTTCTAACTCATCCTTGTCCTATTTGTTTTCCTTACAGGTGACTAGGTACGAGGTATATAGGCGAGATTGCATTCTTCTCATTGCATAGGTTTATTATGGTTGTGTACATTGAAGCCTAGATGGCTCGTCCTCTTGTAATTATTTTGAGTTGTGTACCTATAACTTAAGTTTATCTATTTTGAATGTGCAATTAGTGAGTCAGAGTTAGGCAGGCACGCGATTAGGAAGTAGTGAGTGTCTCGATTGAGTGACCAAACTTTGAAAATACATTAGATGGCAAATTGAACTTTGCCTTTTTACTTAATTAGTCTTTTGCTATCGAGTATATGTTAATTTTAATAAAACACCAATGAGGTATTCATTTCGGTTTTGGTTAAATGGGTATTTAAATATAAATTCTATTCATTAGATGATATTTATTAGTAGAAATGTATGATATTTGTGACCATATATTCATAATCCTTATCCCAATTTTTAGTATATTTATTATTCTAATGTTTCAACTCAAACCTATAGTTTTAATAAATTAATGTACTGTGAGTTGTATTTTCATATTTAAAAAAATGCAATAATTAAATGAACAATTTCCTAATTTTCCTGCCATATGTACCTATATAATGTAAAATAGAAATGGCAAGAGCTATCACGATTAGTTTATTAGATTATGCATATTGTCAAAGAAAAATGTTGTAGTTAGGTACCATGGACTATAGATAGAAAGGGTATTATGGTTTGCACAATAGTAATTTTACTAAAGAGGCTATAAATTTGCAATTATGAATTTAAATTTTTTCATAAACAAATGTATAACTATAATTTACTATTATAATGTGATGCACCCTCTTCTATACTTATATATGTTCTATTGTTTTTTGGACAAGCTGGCTCGATCAAAAGTAATCATATAAATTATGAAGAGATGACTTCCAATCAATAAGAAAACAATGTGTATAAATAATTTAGTCTGCTATAATAATAAAAAATTACTTCTGTAACACCCTAGAAATTCATACAAAACTATTTAATTCATGAATATGCATTAGTAGAAAAAAATATATATAGAGAAATGAAAAGAAAAGGGAAAAATTGAAAATGCACTTAAAAAGAGAAATTCTTTTATTTGGAGTTTAGTATTAATCCTTGATTTATTAGTTGGAAGATTTCTTAAGTTAATTAGGTTAAGTAAATAAGATTATTTCATTATTAAGTGGGACACCTAAGTACCAAATTTGGATTAATTTCATTGGACCATTAGTTTATAATAGTGTTTGATTTTGACTAACTAACTCTACCATTTTCAAAACTCTTGACCAATTGAGCTTTAGTTCAAAAATTGACCCAAAAATTTCACTTATTCTCTTGCATTTTTCCCTCCCCATGGCCGGCCCTCTCTCACCTCTTTTCTTCTCTCTTTTGCTTTAAAAATTGTGCCATAAAGCTTGCAAATTACTAGGAGATAAGTGATTAAAATCTTCACTAATCAAATTTAACCAAGTTAGTAACTATTACATTAAAAGCATAAACCCTAGGATGACTCTTGTCTTGCTATGATTGGTTACACTTTTTCCCATTATTCTCTTTATTTCTTTTTTCTTTTCTTGACCTATTTCTCTCCCATTTTTCTACCTCCTTGGCCGGCCCCTCCCTTGTTCTTTTCTACTATCTCTTGTTTTCATTTTCTTGAAACTTTCTCTTTAATTTTGGACAATCTCCACCATAGAAAGTGAGCTCCTCTTCTTCCTAAGCAAAGATCTAAGCTTGATTAAGGATCTGAAAATGAATCTCGATCTTTTTACGAAATATTTTCCTAAGCATTTTAGGTGAGTGTCTCTATGTGTGCATGATGCATAAATGCTTTGTTACACTTGTAAATGTTATGTAATGAAATGTGCTACTTGAGGAAAGATGTGTACTTTATCGCACCTATTCCACAATGTGTTACATGCTTTCGTGATCCAATGTGTTATTTGTGCTTGAGACTTCCGTGACTAACCTCACCGTTACTTCACGGTTAGTCAACCTGAACGTGCATGGGAGGTCAAAAGGTACTGGGTGTTTTAGGGCGTGTTGTTCTTTTCCTTGAGTTGTGAATCCTCAAAGAGGCCAACTCCAGATTGAACTTTCTGGCTTGCTTGTTGGCCCTCCAAGGTCGAGATTACTCCCTGGATGTGGTAGCCAGTACGGAGGTTATAAGGTGAATGGTGGTTAGGGTAGTTGCTTGTTAATACTAATATGATCCTTGGTGAGAACCTGAGCTATTATCTCGGTCCCAACGTCGTGGTTACATGTTCAGTACTTGTTTCTCCTGCGGTTGAGCTTGCTTCCGTAGTTGAGCTTTGTATCCGCTATTGACTACTTGTTAATTAAATTGTTTATACACTGTTTATTTGACTTGTTAATTATTTTATTTAATAAAATAGTGGATTTCTGGTATGGCTGCATAACTCGAGCACTCATTGGGCTATTGTAGCTCATCCCTTTCATTTGTTTTCTTTACCCAGGTTTTTCGCATTATTAAAGCTGGAAAAGTAGTTTTGGATATTATATGTTTTCATTATATATTTTGATAGCCAAATTGTTTAGGCTATTATTGTAAGTACTATGTATAATTGGGATGTAAAACTCCTTAATGATACTTGTACCTTTAAGTTGAAGTATATGAATGTATTTTATTTTGGGCTAAGTATGTTTGGATGATTTGAATGAGTGCGTGATTCGAGTCCTGGTGAGAGCCAGGCAGGCAGTCCGCTAAGCCCTTTGGTGCGCCTCTGGGTAAGGTGGGGCTGTCACAACTTCTCCTATTATTTTTTTAAAGAAATTAAAAATTGCATTCCTCGTGATATGGCAATAAAACGTTACATGGACATATCTTAGTTGGTTAATTAGTTTTGTATCAATTTAGTAGCAGTTTATTAACTTGTTATACATTAGTAACATTTTATTAACCTTGTTGCGCAATGACTTTTACCGTATGACTTGTACAGTTGCAATAGCCAACATGAATTCCATGGCAAATACATGAAAGATTGGCTGGATAGGCAGTCACTTGTATTTATCAAAGACGTTCATATCGAGTCGACTTGTAATAGATTTATAAATTTAAACATTTAATTTACAAAATCAATGTCTATTTTTGCTTAATTTATAAGTAATTGAATGGCTTTTCGGGTATATAAATTGTTGATTATCTTAAAAAGCTTCAACCAAAGTTTAAGATGTCCCCTTAGAACTCAAGGACACAGAGGTACAAGCCTATAGAACAGATCCTGTTCAAGTAATGTCGTAAAGTTTAAGATGTCATGGATTCTAATT
This sequence comes from Mitragyna speciosa, assembly GCA_024721245.1. Lineage (NCBI taxonomy): Eukaryota > Viridiplantae > Streptophyta > Magnoliopsida > Gentianales > Rubiaceae > Mitragyna > Mitragyna speciosa. Next base: position 1,184,845 of record CM045565.1, read on the forward strand.
ATTACGATTAATTAAAAAAGCATTAAATCCATTTCATAATTTTGTTTATAGATGTAAATCAAGTTAGCCTGAAGTCTACGGAGTTAACAAAAGAATTAAATTTTTAAATCATACAAATCATAAATGGATTTACCAGCTTTGCATAGCAGGTATTCAGTTTTAGTATTTGTCCTCATCATAAATAAACCCTTTCGAATACTTCTATTGATTTTCAATACTACAGTATACACTTATGTTTGATGCTTGACGCCCAAAATTACTCTTCAAATCCGTTTATTTTGTACGCAAGCCACAGGACAGGATAGCCACCAAAATAGCCTGTGTCCTGTTCCTGTAGTTGAAAATTGAAATTGAGGTGCGTGCGTGGAACATCATCTACATGCAATTCTAAAAGGGATAATTACAGAAACCTCCCCTGAGGTTTCTGACAATTTCACTTGGCACCCCTTAAGTTTCAAAAATTACACAAACCTCCCTTACATTTATTGTTTTAGTAACAAGACCTCCCCTATCAACATAAGTTTTAAATGAAAATCCAATTTTGCCCTTCTTAATCTAAAAACCAAAAAAAATAATATATATATTTTTTACCACTTGAACTACCACCACCAACTTCATGAACACCGCCATTAGCAACCACAAAACAATCTCACCAACACCGGTACACCACTGCCAACTAATCAGGAAAATAAAAATAAAAAATTCATCTTGTTTTTACCACTTGAACAACAACCACTACCACCACCATATCACGCTAGCTCCATTTTTATCAGTTACCACCATCACAAGCAACCGTATTATAGAGGCAAAATTCATAAATATTCCCTAGCAAGACATCCAAATCTATTTACCCAAAACCAATTATATATTAGTAACTTTGTAACTTCCAAACCCTAAATTCATAAATCAATTTGCAAATAATAATAAGAATAATAAGTCAAGGGTTATTATAGTCATTTTAAGTGGCCAGGGGAGGTTAGTGTAATTTTTCAAACCTCAGGGGTGCCAAGTGAAATTGTCAGAAACCTCAGGGGAGGTTTCTGTAATTATCCCATTCTAAAATGCAGCATGTGACTCACTTTCATTTTGCTTTTGGTGTGGTATTGATGGACCCTACCTTTTTTAATAGAATGGACCCACTTTTTTTTGGTGGGAGAAAATGTGTGAACAGTAAGGGGATGAGTGATAATCCAAATGAGCATGCCAATGGGTCTGTCTGGACATCACCTGTTATTGAATAGTATTTTGTAATATCATTTAAACGAAGCAGGGGCCACGCAATTGCCAGTTCTGGCAATTTCACGACTAGGATTGGAGTTGCTAAATGGAAGGACAAGATTTGTCCAATAAAATAGAAGTCTAAATAATTAAAACGACATCATTTGAGGAAAATTTAAAAAAAAAAATCAAACAAACGATGCTTCTCTACCGTTTGAAAGAATTTAACTTTTGCATTAAATATATGCAAAACAAATTGTAATCAAAATTTGAAATTGTCTCTCAAATTAATGCAATAATAGAACAAAAAATCATGTTGAGGTCTTCATTATTTCATTTTTCATTGCATTGTTTTTGGTTAGGGTTGAGGAGATATCTCAAAGGTAGCAGCAGCAGCCAAGTTGTAAGATTACTCTTCTGACAAGAAAATCATCGAGTTGTAAGCGAAGATGTATAGAAAATGATGATTAACCTACAATTTCGTGGGAGCTTAAGTATGATAGACTGACTCAATTTCAAGGGCAAGCTAAGGAATAGAGTTGAAGAAGAGATCTTCTTAGAGAATCAAGGTATTCTTAACCTACTAATCAAAGGTAAAGTGAACTTGGTTGTTAAAAGTGCAGAAAGTTTATGGCTTTTGTTTAGTTTTTGATATTCTTAGATGACCAGATAATGTTTCGGATGTTGGTGTAAGGGACAACCTTAACTGTGTCTACCAAAGTAGGGTACTACAGTAATATGGTCAATCCAATCGTCGAGAATAAATATTGCCTTATTTTGAATTGATACGAGATTAGGAAAGATGGAATGTAAGGGAAGAGGTAAACGCAGTTGACAATGCATTTTCTGTACAAGATTGGAAAAAAAAAAGTTTGACCTACTATAAAGTTGTAGTGCTTTAATGTAATCGAGTAGCAATTAAGTGTAAATAGCGAAGAATTATTTGCTGGAATTTGCTGCGAAGTGAAAGCTAACCGTGAACTCTTAATTCTGTCCACTTCGGGGTGCATGAAGCCAGTTGAGGCAAAAGGAACACAGTTGTGTAACTGTAAAATTCTAAGGATGCGAATGGAATTTCATTCAGAGGAAGAACCTTATGGGTTTTACAATTCGTATGCTGCAGATTTAGGCTTTAGTGTGTGAAGCCAGTATGCCAATAGGAACAGCGATAAGGTACTAACATTGAGGAGGTTCATATGCACAAAGGAAGGTAAAAGGCGAGTCGATTCACGGGATGTGAAGACTGAAAACCCCCATACCAAAACTAAGACGGGATGCGAGGCAAGAATGGGTATTATATTGGATAGGAAAATGAAGAAGTATGTGGTTTTAGATTTTGTTGCCGAACACAATCATGAGCTACATCTCCCACAGTGTAGGCACTTGATGTTGTCACAAAGGAAGATGAATAAAGCACAAGAATTGGATGCCGAAATTGCGGAAGATGCTAGTTTAACAATCATAAATACGTTTGATTTGATGGTTAGACAAGCTGGGGGAGCAGACAATGTTGGATGTACACAGGATGATATAAAGAGGCACCAAAGGATTAGGAGAGAAAGGAGCCTAGTGTACGGTAAGGTAGGGACCTTGATGTAGTACTTTCGACAATAGGTTGCTAGGAACCCAAATTGTTTCTACACTGTACAATTGGACTGCAAGGAACAAATAACCAATATTTTTTGGGCCGATGCACAAATGAGAGTTGATTATGTATTTTTTGGGGATGTAGTCACATTCGACACAACATATAAGAAAAACAAAGAGTACAGGTCGCTCGGAGTATTTGTTGGTTTTAATCATTACAGACAGGTAGTTGTATTTGGAGCGGCATTATTGTACGATGAGACAATTGACTCTTTCAAGTGGTTGTTTGAAAGCTTTGTAGAAGCAATGTCAGATAAGCATCCAAGAATGATATTTACAGATCAGAACACTGCAATTGCATCAGCTGTGGCAACAATAATGCCAGAGAGTTTCCACGATTTATGCACTTTTCACATTAGGTGAAACTTTGTGAAGCACCTTGGCAGTCAATTCAAGTTGAAGTCGCTGCTATGCTGGAAGTTTATGGACTGCATACATTAGATAGAGAAACAAGATGAGTTTTTAAGGACATGGACATAAATAATAGATGAGCACAGCGGGAATAAGCACAAGTGGCTGACTAGCATGTCTGAGCTGAGATATAAGTGGGATAGGTATTATACCAAGGAATATTGGGCAGCAGGCATGCGAAGCACGTAATTAAGTGAAAGTTTTAATGGAGAGATAAAGGCTCATTTGAAATCGGACCACAATTTGCTTCAATTCTTTAATCATTTTTGCACTATGGTAGAAGAAGTGGCAAAAGGAGTTGGTTGCTGAATATGAAACTCGACAAAAGTTGCCGAGGCTTAGTTAAAAATGTCACCAATCGTAAATCAGGCTGCTTCCATATACACTCCTAACATATTTGTAGAATTTCAAAACGAGTTTGATGAGTGAAGTGCCTTGGTTGTTCAGTCGACGAAGTTGGGTGAAGATCTAGCCGAGTACTTAGTTGGAAACTATCCGAGGGGTAGTGAGCACGTCGTATGTTATGATGCATCATTCCAGAGCATTAGGTGTTGCTGTAACAAATTTAATTCTGAAGGAAATTTGTGCTCCTATTACTTAAAAGTTTTGATAAATTGGATATTAAAGTTATTCCAAATGCATACTTGTTGAAAAGATGGACTAGGGAAGCGAGAGATGGCATGGTTATTGATGCGGCCAACTACAGTGTCATGGAGAAGTGGACATTGATGTTGGTCGTAGGTATCGCGTAATAGGTGCAACATCGCGTAATAGGTGCAACGGTGCTAACGGTTGCTTCACGAGCAGCTGGCTCTCCAGAGGCCACACATTTGTTTGTTGATACTATAAATGAACTTAGTAATAAGATTGAAAAATTACTTTCGTTTGGCAATTTGTCGAATTGAAATAGAATGTCAAACATATGTGACAACAACATCGCACAAGACAAGCAAGAAAATGTATCTAAAAATTATGGTGGCATTGGACCTGTTGGCATAAAGAAGAGAAGAACGGATAAGCTGAAGAAGTATTATTGGAATTGGATTGACAAGTACAATAGGAGGAAGTATTGGCAATGTTGCTGCGGTCCAAGTAGAAAGGTATGGAATCAACTTGATCATCAACTGATTAGGTTATATAGTGTCATTGCAACGTTTAATTTTCTTTTTTTTCTTGATCATTTACTTAGGACGAGTTTCATTCGGTTTGTTTTTTTCGTGTGGTATTAGTTTGTCAATGTTGTTGGCTCTACAAGGTAAGCGGGGATGGAGAGTAGTAGTAGTCGGTTATCATCTAATGAATCAATATCCGCCAACCCCTCATCTAGTAGTGGGTTTGGTAGCGGGCAAGGAATTGCACAGGTATTTGTATTTGCCTTGCGAATGACATTTGTTATGTTGCGGTTACAAAGTTTTTGTTCCAGTAGTTGGTTACAAGTGTGTACATGTAGTCAATGTTTTTAGAATCGGACCAATCATTGAACCGAAGGAGACAAGGTTCACAGTCAGACTGGTTGGATCGGTCCGACTGGTGGTTCAACTACATTTTTTTACAACAATTATATAAGAGAATTCTTAAAAATGATACTTGAAACCTGAAAAATCATTCAAATCATCACAGGTTTTTTCATAAAATCATTACAAACATAAATAAAATTAATAAACATAATTCAAATGCTAATTAAATTACATGCTTAGTTTCTCTTACATACTTAAAGAGAATCACAAACAAGTACCAAAAAGTCTAAATACTGATTATCATCATTTTCATCATTAAATTTATAACTAATGTGCAAAGTCAATAATTTCAATAACAAAATCCCTTCGCTGTCATCAAAAGCCAATAGCACCCATGAACATCACTGCCTTGACAACTTCTTCAATTTAACCTAAAAAAAAATTAAAAAGTTCAACCCCAATATATAAGTCGAATTTGATCAAACTTTTCAAAAAAAATTATGGACAAATAAACACAAAAACTTCAAAAGAGAAAATAATGCAACCAAACACCTAATAATTTGATATGTATTTACCACTTCCCTGATGGGCATTGATTTAGATCATTTACAAAATTTTAGCTCTTATACTCACCATTTGGTATATCAATGCTGCTATATAGTTTCATTGTATTTGGGGAGTTGTAAATTCTGAAGTTTTTTTTCCCTTCAAACATGCATCCCATATATGTTTCTTCTAGGAATCAAAATCTCATAAGACTATTATTAGTGACAGCACATGATGCAGTAAAATGAATTAGAAAGTAATAGGAAGGATATCGTTATCAGTAAGTTATTTGCAGTATCTTTTGAAGCTCCATTTTCCCACAACCATGCAAATGAATCACAACCAAGGCCACATCAGGATCTCTAAAATGAGCTTCATATGTAAAAAGCAAAATGATCATATTATCAATTTTTAGTTACAGAACAAAGGGACCATTTATAACATATTAAATTCTTATTTAAAAAATACATGAAGCATTAGTTATGCTCCTCCCCCTGTTAGAAAGATAGTTGGATCACCTAAATAATTACAGGTTGCAACAACTGTATCATTTATTAGGTAATGCTAGTTATAGTAACCAAACAATGCCCACCCAGTAGGAATGAATTTTTAAACTGAAGCACTCAAAATTGGAAAAATCATTTAACTAAACCAATAAAAATGAAAGACAACCATATTCACAATTACCAGTAGAAATCCAATATTCACATCAAACTGCAGGACAAACATTTTTTTTACTATGCGGAAATCTTGACCATGCTGCTACCATAGTACCATGTGTTGCCAATATTCTAATATTTTCTTTCAATAAACTTCACTAAGATAGGGATAATATATAATACATCCTTTGATTTGCCATTTCAGCAAAGAAATCAAATCATTAACCCAATTTATGTTATTTTCACACTGGTGTAGAATAAAAACTTATCAAGCTTCTAGTCCCGATATTCCAACCTAATACTATTGTGGTAAACATACATATGTTCTTCTTAGTATTATTGTTATTATTTGTATTAATTTTTGTTAATCTAAATGTTCCATCCAATTTAGAAGCCTCATGGGATTTCAGGATATCAAATGGATATCCATCTAAGAAGAAAGAAATTATTACACAAATACTAGCACTACCAAATTCCAAAGGTCAATGAAGAAGATTACTTTACTAGTGAGTTAAATCAGATACCCAAATTAGAGATTCTGCAAAGTTGACTTTGGCCATTAATTTGCTTAATTCATTTAATCAAAACAACATGGTTTTACTGCTGTAGCTGAATCCTAGGGACGAAGAGACGTAGGTGGAAGACCGAGAAAGTGACTAAACTAGATCGTACTGCAGGACAAACATTATACATACACAAGTATGACATCCAATTTATGTACCTTAATTTTCACCAGTGCAAGGTTGGAGCGCAACTCAAGAATCCCAGCAAAATTGATGTGCCCTCTTTGTATAATTTTAAGCTCTCCAAGATGAACAAATTGCAGAAAGATGAAGCTTTGAGCGAAATGGCAGTAGGATATGAGAGTTGATGTGCCTCTAATTTTAGCTGAACAAATTGTAGAAAAAAGAAGCTTTGGGGAACAACAGTGGTGGGATGAGAGAGGTAGTGCTTTGAGCAGCTAAAGTGAAACGGTAGTGGTAGAAGAGTTTAGAATCTGCTTAGTTATTTTAGGTTTCTCTCTTTGTCTTTAATGATTTTTGGATAAATTTAAAAAATCAAAAGAACCGCCGGTTGGCAGTTCACATGTTTTTGGCCGGTTTGAAGGGTTTGACCGGTTCATAGGGATTTATTAAGTTTTTTAGCTTTTTTACAAAATCGGACCGGTGGCCAGGTCGGTTCGTAGTTTAACCGGTCGAACTGACCGGTCTGATCCAGTTTTGAAAACATTGCATACATTATAAGTTTTAGTCATATTTCTTAATCATCATAGGATATGGACACATTAAGAATGAATCCTCTATTGCCAATGTCTAAAGTCCTTGTTTAGGCTACAAAAATTCAGTTGCCACTTGGACATTGTGTTTATTTTTTTATTCTAATATTATCATTTTGTTAATGTAAAGGGTTGGGAAACTCTACTACAAAATTCTTATAGTTCTCATATAAGTCCACAACCAATGAAGCCAAGGACATCTTTTTGTCATCTGTTACAGGTATTTGCTTTGAAATGGTATTTTGAAGTAAAGTCTATATCATAAACATCAATATCTTAGGTTTGTGTTAACTTAAAATTTTTTTTGGCAGAGCTATTCTTACGTGAACGAACTCCTAGTTGAACCATGTAATCCATCTCCATCACAACTTCAAGTACCAAAAACCCAGCTAAGAAACCAATTGTGCGTTTGCAAAATGCCCTGGTACGTTACAGAACATTCACTATGGCAATTAATGTGGCATATGAATTCCATAGGTTAGGGACATTGACATAGGTGACATAACAATCACTGCAAACTGATAACTCCTAATACCTTTGGCCCCCATATGTGCCAAGCTTACTGCATCAAACTAAACCATGCATCTCATGGTCATTAATGGATAACAATGCAGCATACTGCGAGGATCTGGGAACACTGACGAAAGTTCGGTGTTATTTTTTTTCCGTATATAGACTGTTTAAGCAAAAATTAATCTCAGTAGTTGTGATGTCGCAGAGGGAAGCCTTTCAATCATCATAATTTCATGTTGAAGTAATTCAATGAATAAATATTGCTGCTATCCCCTTGCACGTGACCAACAACAACATTCACATGCCAGCCATACATTGTACACAATTAATCATTTTTGTAGTGTATTCATGATTCATTACTTTGAAGTTGGTTTAGCTATAAATTCTCCTATCACATCACCTTGCAATTCTGTAAAGGACATCCAATTTTATCATGAGATGTTTCAGAAAAATTACAAGCCAAAGTACACCACTGTATGCGAATATTTACTCATTTTAACATGTGCTTTTCTCCGACGCCTATGATGTACTATAGGCTATGATATAAAATAAGAAAACATTTCAATACATACAATGGTCTACATTGTGTTTCAAAATTAAATAAATATATTCATACCTTACACATGAAATGAGTGCAAGCTTGAATTCTACCTGATTGCCTGTATCACAAATTGTACATATGTGATATGAGTTTTAGCAAATATAAGAAACCGTTATACTAATGGTTAGTGAATAACATATCAGTGCTAAGTTAACAGTTCATAAAATTTGTAATGTTAGAGAAACTTTTGCTTCCCCATAAATGTTTCATGGTAGATGTTGTGTTTTTATGAAAAATTTAATAGTTACCTACTCGCATTTCAACAGATTTTAGGTTTTCATAGGTGGAATTCGTTTTCTAAGCGAGAAAAGTGTAGGCTCAAAATGAAGTGCAATACAGGCCATCCATTATCCTTAATATGATGTGCGACAGACATCCGCTTCAAAGGCAAGTCGCCGCCTACCCAGTAGTCGTGTTGTCTCTGCGTTAATTTCTTCATCCTCAAGGTTGTCCGCATTGCTAAGTGTAGTATATACACACTACAATAAGTTAACTTACATTTTTATTCTGACATGTTACAGCATTTTGCAAAATAATTACAAAATCTGTATGGTTACATTTTTTAGCTGCAATTTACTTTGAAATAGACACTACAAATTTACACATTCTTCTAACTTTTTCCAACCGCTATAATACAACAAGCTCCTCTTTTTGAGTCATCTGCTAACTCCTCATTTTTACACCGACCATAATTCCAAAAGATATGAATCAATTTGAGAGGCATTCACATACAGTGGAAACACCCAAGTTCCGGACTACTAAATGTATCATCCGGTATGGGTGTACGTCTTAGCGAATGCCTACTTTTCATCCGCTTCATTTTGCCGGTCATCCATACCCATTGTCCGGTATGTTTACCTAAAACAGTCGTATGTCCACTTCCCTTTACTAGGCGTCCGAACATTTCGTTCGCTTCCTTTTGCCCCTCGTTTGCATTGCTTAAAAACTAAAATAGACACTATGAATATTTTCACACTAACAAGTTACATTTTTAAGTTTCAAAATTACATTTTTCTACTGATAAATTAAATCTATCATAATTTACATTCATTTACTAAAAAGTTACATTCATCGGCTACAACCTTGCAGATGCCTCCAACTATTATCAATGCATTGCATCCATAAAGGATTTGGACGCTGGATTGGTCGGGGTTTCGCTTATCTTTTTTATTGTCATCATGCTACCTAAAATTTGTTGGCACTTCGACCTTTTTCATCATCCGTAAACTTGGTCAACACACTAGTACATTACATTTGTACTCTAACAATTTCCATTTGTTTGCTATCAACTTACAATTGTACCGACATTTTCTTCGTATATGTATGAACCGGATGTTTTGCATTTGCTTAAGCATCCGGTCCTGCGTTCGCTAATTGATACCATGGATTGTAAGTTAGAAGTAATTAGATGTAATTTTTCAGCTTGTAGGTGTAATTGTGAAGTAATTGACCGTACATAAAAAATCCAACCAAATCTGTATTCACTAAGGATGTTGTCGTCCAATATATCATTCGGCAGTTCGTCTGTGTATTGATACCATGTATTATAACAACCAAGTAATTGCATGTCATTTTTTAGCTTGTGGGTGTAATTCCGAAGTAATTTACTGTATATTAAAAACTCAACCAGATCTGCATTCACTGCGGACGTTGCCATCTTTTGATATATCTTCCGGTAGTTCGTCGACGTATTAATACCATGCATTGTAATATCCAAGTAATTGCATGTAATTTTTCAGCTTGTAGGTGTAATTCTAAAGTAATTGAATGTACATTAAAAACCCAATCAAATCTGTATTCACTGCGGACATTGCTGTCATCCAGTGTATCATCCAGCAGTTCATCTGCATATGTATAAATCGGACGTCTTGCATTTGTTTAAGCATCCGGTCCTGCATCTGCTAATTGATACCATGTATTATAAATTAGAAGTAATTGGATGTAATTCTTCAACTTGTGGGTGTAATCGTGAAGTAATTGACTGTACATCAAAAAACCAACCAAATCTGCATTCACTGTGGATGTTGCTGTCGTCCACTCTATCGTCCGACTGGTCGTCCGTGTATGTATGAACCGTACGTGTTGCATTTATTTAAGCATCTGGTCTTGCGTTCGCTAATTGATATGATGTATTGTAACACCTAAGTAATTGCATAGTTAAATACGCATGGTTATATATCTTTGCTACTCGTGTACATTTATATGCTAGGATCTTACAATTTTATGTTCACAGGCAGGTAGGTTACAAAGGCAAATAATATTGGATGCGACAAGAGTGTAACTACTATTATCGCACCAGTGTGGAGTATGGATACATAAAACTATGATAGCAAAAATTCAACAATTTACAGGGCATGTCACATAGAACGTTTTCATATTCTTCTTGGATCGCTAAGGCCAAATGAAGTACACCTTAGGTTTATTGGATAAACTATATCCTGTTAATAGGTGCCGTACAAGGTTGATACTTTCACACTGTTGAAAGTGGATGAGGATGGTCGTCCAACTACGAAATTCATTTGCCAGATACATTATAGTTATGAAAATTTGCAAACGTATATGTACACGAAATAGGATGCAAACTACTAAAGCAATAAGCAGATTTTTTTACAAATAGGTTCATACTTCCTTCATAATGCTAATGAAGAATAACATGTGCACAAATCGTCCATCTCTGTACTGATAACGTAGGTGTACAATCATGAAAATATGAAGAATTGCAGTTACAAAATCAATTACACCATCAAAATAGGGATTCCTGAAGCAAAATTGCAATTTTGGGAATGCAAAATTATCTCTGACGCAAGCTCCACACAATAACGCTGGATTTCTACTTGAAAAATAAACAATGTCTCATTAGGTTTAAGAAAACCATAACTCATAATGTACGTAAAGCATAGAATGGGAAAAGGTCTCACCGTACCAATTGATGACGTGTTTAGATGACCATCCTAGTGCCTTATATACTTCATCATAAAAATACCACTGCTTGACCTGTATAAACCATGATGTAGTCACAAAAATCAATATCATTATTTAACCGAATGATTTGGAGAATTATTCAACAACAATAGCAACGCTGTCCAGGGAAAGGAAATTACTTGTGATCATCTTCCTGGTGTGACACATCAGAGACGCAGGTGCCATAGTCATCTACATTTAAAGAACGATTATAGTTGACAGCACAAACCATGTTAACCACACGTTTCTGAAAATAGGGGGATATGGTGATATAAAATTGACTATATAGTAGGGCTAGATTTGTTGGTCAAAATTATTTGGCTAATAAAATAATAGCATACCAAATGCTTAACCAAAAAATCAAGTGCGGGATGCCTGTGATTCCTAACTGAATCGAGTATGTCGATGGACCTTGATCTAGTGTCAATTACAATGACAATCCACTCATGCCGATTATCGTGGGGAATACAAACTGCAAGAACATATTTTGGAAACTTGGTTAAAAGTATTCACTACAAAACTAGCAAGCAAGCATGTTTGAGATAAACTAGCAAGCAAGCATGTTTGGGGGCAAAGGGTTACTATTGTAGTTTTGGAAAGGTCAACCATAGTTTCATTGAAATCGGTGCTAGGCCCAAAGAATCTTGCAACGAAATCATCAGTCTTTCTGTCGAAATACCCTTGAATTTAGATTTCCTCCTGTTCATCAGCACATGATATGCAAATATTATACTAATGTATCGTGCAAGTGTAATTTTTTGTTTCAAGAGATAGACACCTTCTATCTTAAAAATATAGACAGTAACTTCTTCTATATGCTATTCTAAACATAATGCAAAACTGGTCCGAGACATACTACTAGCATTGGGTCGAAAAAAAAATGAGAAGACCTATTTTGCACTTCATTCATGTTTAGAATTGAGGTATAGACCTGGATAACCTGCATACATGTGAACATAGATTTAGACCAGTACTTACAAAAATATTTTTACGCAGGTGGAATTAAAGGAATGGTCGGTTATGTTATTACATTTGGGGAAACGAGTTCATCATCAAATATGGTCCTTAAGTCATTTCGCATGAGTGAATGTCCAAGCATGTCAACTATCTTGTAGCTAAAAGACTATACACTAAGCATGCAACCAGTTCATAAAACAAGAACAGCATACGAAATTAATGCATAGTTCTTACTCATCATTAACTCCATCCAACAAAATATAGGAGCACAACTGACGGTCTAGCCAACTTGTCCTGGACTGCCGATAGATATGCCAGAATTTAGCAGAGCCTAAACGCTTGTTCATAGTCATCATTCTTGTTAGCTTGCACACATTTGCTACACAAAAGACGGCTTAAGGTTCAAAAAAATATAGCATTATAAATTAATGTCAATGTAAAACCAATGCACATTACTTGTTGCATCTTGGTAATCGTCAGCAAATACAACTTGGACTAGTTGAACGACTATAATTGGAACTATTGTGCTACTTGGTACTTGACGAGTTTGTGTCATCATTTGTTCATGTGATAGTGCCTTTCTACATGGACCGATGTGCTCTCAAAACCAACATGTTGACGAAGCATGTTTGCAACTAGAAAGGTAGGCTTGTCTTCACGTAGGTCACATGGTGGTTCTTCGCTTCGTGGAACAAATGAACTTGGCCCCCATATGTTCATTCGCAAATCATCTTCGCTTGCTATAATGTTTTCAAAGTTGAACACATTGTCAGTCCTTTCACTGTAGCTGCGATGATCTGTTGAAGCTTGTACATATGATACATCATGCCTCGGAGCAGCAGCAGCATCGTTATTTGATTGTTGGCAATGAGTTGACTGATCGTTGCTCTCTTCATACTCTGGGCACAGCTCTTCATCAGCAACATAAACATGCCGAGTTACATTATTGACTTTCGGTTCGGATTGAATCCCAGCACCAGTGCCATCCCCTTGCTGTTCATTTCCTTCAACATCTCCATGTGGTCTCCAAACACCACCAATACGCAATTGTATGCCTTTTTCAACCAGCATCTCATGTATAAGCTGCTCAACCACTTGTCTACCCATGGTTTCGAACGAAATTGGAATTTTGGCCAACTCAAAAATAGCAAGAAACATTTGTCTTAAAGACGTCTATATAAAAAAATTAGGATACACAAAGTGATTGTCAAATATAATGCAGTGTATGACAGTGTAATAGTTGTAACTCAAAAGAAAGTTAAAAAGAGAGAGAGAGAGAGAGAACTACATATGATGAGATCACGATGACCTAAATCCCATAGCTACGAAGCTGCACCACGATGGGTTGCACTCACTCCAGGGGTTCAATATTGGTGTTGAGGGTGGTATGAAATAATCGAAATGTGGACTATATGGCTTACCAGCCTAAAGTTAGATTGAATTCCATAATAAAACTAACAATCTATAAAACATGTCAACACAACCAGTACAAAAGCAAAGAACTATAGGGATGTGCACTCAACCTTTCCAAGCTTGAATCTCCCGTGATGCTTCAATTCCAAGACATATATTGTTTTGCACGTTTCTTTTGTCCATCCCTTAATTACTGATCATTCCTTCGTAACCGAATGATACTTGATATTGACCCTAGCAAAATACGAGATCTAGCACCAAAAAAAACTTCATATCAGCAAACCAAGTGCTTAAACCAAGTCGGACATTTATCGAATTACATGAACAGATTGTTACCCACCAATAAGAAAAACATGCATCCACCAATCTAATTGTCTTGCATGGAATCACTAGTTTTCCAAGCCTGCAAGTTTATGCATAACAAATCCAAGACATACTTGGACCAATTCATGCTCCGTATACAATGCACATTGACTAGGTGTGGCCACAATACAATGGAAACGTAAAGTCTTGAGGATGGTGTCAAAAGGCATGAGCATACAAATAGTACAAACTTGATTTGAAACTCTAGACCAACCGGCATGTGTGTCAGTTCCTCTTGCAAACTACTTGCTTTTACAAAATTAGGTATCCCGGTCCTAATCTTCCTTTTTGGAAAGTCAGTTGGCATAGGCCTTGAGCACGACAAATCGAGGACCGTAGCCATGTCATCTTCAATTACTGCCAGCGATCTGCCCTCTAACTTCAACTCACATGTCTACAGGTTGAACATGTCAACAATCCATCTCACAATGTTGCTCGGCATTGATATCGAGTCAACAGACAACAATCCACCAAATCCTATTTCTTCCACAGCTTTCTTTTTTTGTTGACTGAATCCCTGCACCAACGAACCAACTCAAACCGGGGAACATCTAAAGCTAGCTTCCTATAATGTTACATAGCGCTTGTCAATAATCCAGAATAAACTTCCTACATCGACTGAGCGCATAATAACAACATGAAACAGGGGTGTCGCAAGTCCCAGTTGGTACAAGTTGACGTCAATGATATTATGGACAAAAAAATCAAACACTTCATATTAGGCTAATTTGGCCAAATTATAAGTCAATATTTGGTTACATTTTTGTCTTGACTGGTTATATTTTTTTACTGACGAATTACAAATCCTGCTGACAAAAAAGTATATACCCTTCTAAACTTGCACCAACAAGATGCCCGCTAAATTGCGAGGCCTAGCGTCTGAAGGGCGTATACTTACACTATACAACTATTATGCGACATATCGTATATGCATGCAATATACAAGCAACTTATAACCTTCTTGGTCTTTTGTCTCAGTGTGCTTGGACCTGCCACGAACCTTGACGACTCTGATTCTTAATCTGCTCATTTCAAAGTATGTGTCCTTTGTTTCTTGCTATGCCCAGCTCGCACTTGTGTTTGAGGTACAAATTCTTGATCTCCTGCATTCACCTCATCCCTTTTCCTTTTTTCATGTGCTGTTGCCACAACTTTTGGTGCAGCCTCTCTTCGTGTACAAGCCACAACTACGATATGCCTCCTCAACTAATATGACATAGTAGTGGATGCCTGTTAATTTACACCAGTTGCAAATAAAATTACACTTCCCGCTGAGACTTTAAACACCCCAAACAGCCAAACGAATGTTTAAAACCCACAAATTTTGTTCAATCACAAAAGCCACGAAACCCTAAACTACATGTAATCTCTTCTTACGTTCAAACCCACAAAACTTTTAGGAGGATTCAACTTTATTAACACAAAATCCATACCTTGGATTTGTAGAACCCTCGTTGCTTACTGTGGCACCTTCCCAACCCACTTAAACCGTATGAGCTCCCAACTGCCTGAATGTCTCGTGCAAGTTGTCGGACTTTTCCTGTCGATCAAGTTTCGCGGCACCCTTGCCCTTCAATTCCCCAACCCTATTTTGAACGGCGTTGAATGTTGTTGGGTTTTTCTTCTTGTTGGCTTTCAAATCGTTTGCTTTTGACGGCTAAATAACGCCGTTTCATATGCCTTATTTTTTCCCTATTTTTGGATTTTTGGATTTTGTTTTTCCTCCCCAACCAAACAACGCAGTTTCAATTATTATTTCAAAATTCAATCTCAGTCGTCCGCTCCTCCACACACAATCTGCACCCGTAAATTGTCAAAACTGGAGAAGGCCTAAATTGTGATGCCTCGTGTCCCATTAAAAAGGGTATAGTGACTCACAATTTGGCCTTTGGCTATTTCCCACAAGTTGAAGGCGATGTAACTCCTTAGCATTTTGGTATAAATATTCAGCATTTTGATGTAACCGATTTTTCTTCTAAAATCACCTCTTTTTTTTGTG
The DNA here is from genome assembly GCA_024721245.1 of Mitragyna speciosa. Classification (NCBI taxonomy): domain Eukaryota; kingdom Viridiplantae; phylum Streptophyta; class Magnoliopsida; order Gentianales; family Rubiaceae; genus Mitragyna; species Mitragyna speciosa. Next base: position 1,200,866 of record CM045565.1, read on the forward strand.
TTTTTTCACTTCAAATTTGGTCCAAATGTCAAGATCTTAGCCATTCATTTTGCCAAAATAAATCATGGTCATCAAATTGTGGTAAATGAAAATTGTGAGGCTCTTCATCCCATTTAAACGCATTCTTTCGCCACTATTTTATGTGTTCTATATTTCATACACATGATATTTTCAAAAGTATTAAAACATTCTTTTTTTAAATAATATTTTAAAAAACAGAATATAAACAAATTTCGAAACAAATTAAAATAAAAGGTAAAATATGGGACTAACCTATTTGATGATTATCACTTGATACTTATTATTCCACGATAACTCGGGACCTTCGATATCCAACCATCACGCGCAAAACGGAAGAAGCAAATCATTTATTGAGAAAAGGAAAGGAAATAGCCATTTTTACAACGTACTAACATGAAAACCATCTCTTAGTGAAAACTATTTTCATATTTTCTTTATTATTGGATCAACCATTTGAAATTTCAACTATGCGGTTTTCCTTGTTTTATAATTTCTTGATAGTGACTATCATATAACTCGGTCAATGTAGCCGATTTTTTTTTTTATAGTAAGCATGCACACCGCTTTCATGAATTGCTTATTTCATTAACAGAAAATGAAGTAGGAATGTGGAGTTAAATGTTCAGACGTAAATCTTTTTAAATCTAGTAATGTTTATTACTACCTGATCACTATCTGGAGAAATTTTATTATTTCTATTGTCGTGATACTTTACTGTATTTTTTATCTTCATTTTGAAATACTGAGCGCATCAAATTTATTCAATATCCCATACACACATATTCATGTAGATATTTTACATTAAATTTTTTTACTACCCTTCTCAAAAAATTTGTTGTGATATTCGGACTTCAGAATTTTTTGTCTTTTTGATGGTTCATCCCATTGTGAAGGTAATACTGGATTTCAATTTTAGCGTAATTTCTTAGAATCATGTAGAAGGTACTAATTTGAGTAATTTTATCATAATTAGGTTACTCATTAGATTCGTGAAATTCAAAAATACATTTTATCACACCCATTGAACCAGTATCATCTTACATCACATACAGTTTCATTTTATTGGTTTCCTTGGGTTCGTGTTGTGTGGACTGGACTGGAATGCCTATGTCACCCTGTTTCCAAGACTTGAAATCTTCTGCCATCAAATGAATGTAAGATCATCACAAGGAGGATCTGACAAAGGTGGTCGACTGGGACCGCAGATTATCATTCTTGGTCAACATGATTTGGAGCTCCCTCACAAATCTTTCCATGGCAAAAGCAGGCAGACAAATTGGAACGACTATTCCTTCCTCGCCCTTTTTGTTCTTGAATGGTATGTAAAAGCTCGCCACACCAGGAATGGCACCCACTCCCCCCTTGGCCGGCCCTCCATACGCCGCCTTTCCCCAGCCGAAGTCCACCTCCCCGAAGCCAGCCTTGGTCACATCCGAGACCAAGTACGTCCTCACAACCGTGAAATGAGGTCTCCCTTTTATAAACATAAGGTCCGCCACTGATTTCATCACAAGGTGTACCGCATATTCCAGTGGATTCCTGCATAGCTCTCCGGCAGTGGTCAGGGCCGCTGCAAATGCAAAGGCGTTGCCGTAGTATCCCTCTGGTAGGGGAGGATCAAACTTGGAACGGGCATTGACAAGGCAAAGAACACGTACTTTATCATTGGGTTCAGGTTGGATAGAAATTGTCCGACAACGCCAAAGGCATGCCGTCAAAACGTCGAAGGTTGAACACTTCCGACTGATATGAGGAGGGATGCACTTCCTGAGAGCGGAGACATCGGCGGGACCAAAGAAGAAAGAGCGATGGACCATTTCGTCAAGTGGAATGATGGTGCCCTTGGTATCGGGAACCTCGTCGTATTCGTGATGGGTGCATGTCACCCTTGGCGGGTCTCTAGCATTCAGGAGCTCTCTCTGCCACACCGGTATTACAGATGGGGCGGAGGCTCCTCGTGCCATTTCGCCGATGGCAGACATGAATTGAACAAGTCCGGCTCCATCCGACATCGTGTGATTTAGGCGCAGTGCAGAGATGAAACCTCCACATCTAAGACGTGTTACCTGTGGTGTATATACATACAAGGGAATATTTAAACATGGTATATTATTTACAATAATATACAAATCTAGATACATGTATTAGCATCAATAGGTAAATTATCCTAAACCAGGTAAAATAATTAGGGTTAGTAATGGTTTGTTCCCCACCCCCAGGGGAATTAGAGGTTAGTCACACTTTACCACCTGAACCTTAAATATATACACTTTCCCCTCCTAAAGGCTAGTCAAAGTTAGAAATCTTAAAGGAGTGAGTATTATGATATTATTGCCCTTTATTCATGAAATTATTTATAAACTAATGTCATTTGCTTTTATGGCTGGAAGATTTATATCTTCTCTGTTATATCAATTATATAAAAATATCAAACTAAAAATTTTTTAAAAAAATCAATATTTAGTTTATATCCTTAAAATTTTTTCACTTGGATTAATATTCACTTCTATATATGTTTTGTTCAATTTATAAGACGTTAAGTCAAATAAAAATCATAAATAATGCAATACTAAAAATAAATTCAATTACTCAAATTTATATAAAAAATATAATGCCAAACTCATTTATTTAAAGTAATTTTTATCATCTTAATCTAGTTAAAATTTTACACTCATATCGTTGCCATTTTTATTTTTATCAAATTAGTCCAATATGAAATTCTTAACATACAATACTTACAGTTAGTAATTACAAGACAATTTTTATATAGATCCGGTTCATAACCCCACTTATATACTTTGTAGTCTAAAAGAGTGTTGCATAAGTACATCACACACCACTTTTTTACATCACATCACTCACCACTTTTTTACATCATCATCACTTTTTTATGTGGTACTTTTTTAGACTATAAAGTTCACAAGTGAGACCGTGATCTAATCTATGTAAGAATTTTCCGTAGGTGGGCAGTGTTAGAAAAAGATGTGGAGCCCTCCACAACTTTTATAGTTGATAATTATCATTTTTTGGCTTAAAAATCAATTTTTCGACATTGTCTTTTTATTTTATAAATATATATACTTAAAACATTAAGTAGTATTGTTTTTAAACATATAAAAATCATATTCATTGCACCCGTGCGTAGAGGTTTTGCTATTTGATCAGAACTAAAAGCATGAAGAGTAATAGAGTACCGAGATGGTATTCCCTCTTCCTCCTCTGCCTGCCTTACCATCGAGCTATTTATGTAACCGCCAGACCTCCAAGCACTTTTCTAGTAAAAAAACTTTTTTTTTCATTTATTTTTAAAGAATTACCTAACTAAATAAGTTAAAAGTGCGTTGCTTAGGTGGTAGGAAAAAAAATGGTGGGTTTTTTTAATTTAGAAAAAGGAATTTACAAATTTTTTTTTTTTTAGGAAAATTTTGCTCTTCACTTACTTATCTTTGCGCACTACAAGAATAGTAAAATTGTGAATCTAAGGCTTCCATGATAAATAATTACGCTGAATCTATCTATAAAAGTTGTGGTCTTATTAGAGGGAGTTATGTGAAATACATATTAACATAAGAATAAAAGTTGTTTTAAAGTGGGAGTTATGTGAAATACATGTTAGCATAAGAAAGTGATCGTGTAAATATATTTGTGTAGCATTTTTTTTTTTATATGATAAGTGTACGCGTAGGACCGTGTCATAAGTTATTTATAGTGCAATGGCGGTGAATAATGTTCATGGAGGTTAAAATAATAATAATAATAATAATAATAATAATAACAATAATAATGGATACCTGAACAAGCAGCGCAGGACAGTGAAGTACTCCCCCAGAGTTGGGAACATCATACAGGAGCTCCTCCAAACACGGGAACGGAGGCTGAAGTGCGTCTCCGAACTGTTCTAGCGTAACGTCTGCATCGGCCTGGATGAACATAACACCCTCGCCGGTGCAGTCCACCATCAGCTTCCTTTGCGGTCCTTCTCTAAGCCGACCCGCGAACGGGTAGTAGAAGACGAGAGTCTGAGCGAGAGCCTTTCTGATCACCTCCACGGGGTCTTTCCAAGTCCCAGTAGCACGGTAAAACTGTATCAGAGGGATTTGAAAGCGAAGACCTTCTTGATCGTCGATGTCGGAGAGGAGTTTGAACCCCCGTGGAGTGGGCTTGGCCGGACGAACCAGCTCGGGTTTCTGCCTTATCACTCTAAAGGTCAAAGAGGATGTCGGTGATCCCATGTTGTCCAAACTTTATTTCTCTATATAAGATAAGAGGAAAATGTTAACGTGTAGTGGAAAACGCTAAGAAGACTAGGGAGTGAGGAGTGGTTGTTGTATTGAGGGGATTGATATAATATCTCATTCCGAAATGGCATCTATATAGAGGACAGGTTGCTATTCGAGTCCTACTGTCGTAGTTAAGTGCAAAACTGGGAAGGTTAGAAATGAATGAAGATGATTTCCAGGTTTGCGACATTTTTCGATGTTGCATTACCTGACATTCTTTTAGAAGTAAATTCTATGAAAAATGACGTAAAATTTTGCATTTACTTGCATTGATCATCAATGAAATAGTGTATAAACCTTTTCCTTTAGTACTGTTTTTTATGGTAACTGTTGAGTTCCGATTCATACCACAGGGAAATTCTTAAATATATCCAGTTAATAGTGCACATATGGAGCTCCTAATCTAAAATAAAATCACGTGTTTATGTTTATATTATTTTTTTATATCAATATATATTATTATAATTATATATGACAATCTTTCAACACCACAAGATTCACAGTCACCTAAGAATTTTCCCGTACCATACCCAACCACAGAGAATGAGGGGCTAAAGGATGAGACACGCAGAGATGATGATGGGATTCATTTTTCGCGTGATTTGTGCACTTACTCGTTTATTCCATGATTTTAATTTTTTTCCCCACTTCTCTCTCAATTAACTGACTTTTTTGAACCAAACACGCCTTCCACTACAAGACAACAAAAAGCTGGTTGTCGAAGTCTTTCTCTGTCCGGCCCCTGGGGCTGGCTCAGCCGGTCACGTATACGGTAGTATTCCGGTGTGATCAAGGTTCGAGTCTCTTCCTCAGAATCATCCTGTGCATCGGTGAGGCCCGCTCTGTACAGGCGCAGTGAGATTATTGGGTCCAAGACCCGATACCCTGTGAAGACACAAAAAAAAAAAAAAAAAGTCTTCTTTCTCTGTCCGTAAATTTCTTGGCTCCCACACTGCAACAACTAAATATGTGTACGGTGTATTTACGTCTTGTACATACGAAAATGGCCAACATTACACTTTTGTCCATACCCATGTGGAATACTTTCTAGATACGGAAAACTTGGCCCCATTTCAATTTCTTTCTTTTTTTTTTTTCTTTGTAAACAACAAAAGCAACAGCCAGCTATTTCCCTTGTCAAGTTTTTTTTCTCTCCCTTCTTTTTCTTCTTCAAACTAAAGTCAAAATTCAAGTTACCTTCTACGCTTAGAAACTAACAACCGCTGAAGACGAAATAAGTGTACATGATGGCCCCTAAAAATGGAATAAATATATACAATCGGAATAAAGGTCTTGCAATTCAAAAAATTAATTTTAGTGCTAATCAAAAGATAATAAAACTTACAGATATGATATAATTCGTCATTATATGGCTTCAAAATGTATTATTAATGGTAATGATATAAGTGATCTTTGAAATAGAGATTATTATAATATTTTTACTGTAATTTACTATTCGTTGTTGCTCTTATTGAGTCACTCGTATGATAAGATTAGGTATATCATGAGGTATGCAGTGCTATTAACTAATCAATATAGGATCTACTATTTATAATAGTAGGATAAAATATTACATCTACCCACTTGTTAGAAACAATAACTCAATGAATTTTCTGTAGAGAACTAAATGTTTAACTTCAGAATGCTTCTATTGGAGTTCTATTTCGTGAACAAGGAATAAATAATTAGTTGAATGAGAGTTGACATTAGTTTCACACTTCTAAACTAATTAGGGATATAATGTGACGAAAGGATATTAATCACATGTCAACAGTGTGAATGAAAGATGAAATCTAACCACTTGACTTTTCCTATTTACTTGGGCAGTCATGATGCATTTGTAGATATTACTCTTGATCTATAAGTATGAATCAATTTACTCGTTGAATTAATATTAAACTAAGTGTTTTTAGATCTTAATTAATTAATGATTAACCACAATTGATACTTATTGCATGAGAACCTAATAGGTCACATACATAAAGTAGGGTTGGGCATGAATCAGTTAACATGTTCATACATTCGATATCCTAATCGGAACCACTTGTATCGATTTGCCTAATTTGCTAACAGTATCTAACCTTATCAACTAGCTAACGACTTAGTTAATTACCCGATTAAAGAGGATCACGTATTGCAGTTAGACAAAACCGTATAGCATTAATTAATTTGGTAAAATAGATAAAAATTATTACAATATAATACTAGTTCAAATTTTAAAAAATAATTACTTATGCAATTTCAATAACTTTGCCAAAAAAGTAACAAATTACAGTTAAAACTTCTGCATCCATTGTTTTTAAAAGTAATAAAAAATTTACAAACTAAAATTTTTCACAATACAAGTAATAAAAATACTTATGTTATCTTCCATATTCCATATCTATATATATGAAAGTAATTTTTTAGTCATTATCAAGAAAACATATGATAATCAAGGCATACAAACAAAGGCTAATATACAAATCAAGAAATTAAATGGAAAAAAAATATCAAATACGATATTTAGATTTTGAAATTATCTTAGACTTGAAAATAAAATGACTTAATACTCCTCACTTGCTCTATAATATTCACAGATACTAACTTCTAAGACATAAATGTAGACTGGTTCAGTTAACCACAGTTTTTAAAAATTCATACAAGAACGAGAACCACTTTTGCAAATTGAGGTTTGGTTAACCTAATCGCTTTCCAAATTCAATTCAGGCACTCTCATTTTTTCAGTTCAGATTGCATGGTTTTTGTAGTTTTTCAATTTTCTAGTCATTTTTGCCCTTTCTAAAATAAAGAATGAGATCTCCAAAATTAAATTATAATTGTGATAAACATGTGATACTTGTAGGCTAATTTAACAATAGGAGTTTAAGTGAATTTAGTGTTAATATTGTAATACAAGTAGTAAGTTTCCATAAGGGATTAATCTGGCTACTTTCTAAAAGACTAGGATTATTTAGTTATAAATACCTCAAGCCTAGAGCTGTTGAGATATAACGTCTATACAATGCAATAAATAGACTTTTTTTAATGAAACAAACAAGAAAAATATGTTCAGTAAGAAAAAGGGAAAAACCATTTCTCCTCAAATAAAATTTTATGTCACCATTCTCATACGTGTGTGTTTATTATATAAAACACACATATATACACATATATAAAATTTGAATTTTTGAAAAAAAAATGCACAACGTTAGTATTGTTATATATAAATAAACCATGCATACATATTTTCCATCGCAAAAAAGAAACCTATATTTCAAGCATGAATTCAAATTTTGGACTTGCGTTTAATTTTTTGAGCACAAACCTTGAATTCAACTCTTTAAACGTCGAATTCCAATGCCTTTATAGATAATGTCATGCCCCTATCCGAAATTCAAGAACTTGACAACGTCACACACCTATGCTTGAACATAAGCATGTAAGGCTAATTGCACAAAACTAAAAATAAAATCAATAAAACATCCTCAAATAAAATCCAACACTTGAAATATATTCTAAAAAAAATCATAAAACAACCACCAGTAATCCTCAAATGATTAAACAATTTAAAGAGAGTTTCCACAAATCTAAATTGAAATAGTCTATTAAGCTACTAGTGCACTCCCCAAACGCCACTCCTCATGTTGACTCTTCTTCCTCTAAAAAAATATAATAATGGGATGAGTAAATATACTTAGTAAGTAGATCAACCCAACTACAGGATCAAAGAAAACAAAACATTTTGTCACAAAACAAATTTTCATAATAAAATCCATATTCATAGTCAAACACTTTCAAATCTCAATCTTTTGTTCTTAAGGCCGTATATGCAAACTCATATTCACATTCACAAGGATCCCGGGTCCACACAATTGCCACAATTAACCCCCTGATGTAGGATCCAAACAATACAGCCCAAAGAACATAAATCATTTGAGTTAACAATCAATAATCAATAATACTCAATTCAAAACACATGCCTTTGTTCATAATTTGAAACTAAAGTTTTATTCAAAAGGTAAAAGAGGCATCAAAATTACTTTCAATCCATTTTTAGGGCTATTCAATCCCATAGAAAGGTATAACCACTTACCTGATACTCCAAACCTCAACAATATCACCAATATGCTCAAAATCCTAAAATTGGACACATTAACACAAGAAAATAAACTATTGATTTACAAAAGAATACAATGCATGATCCTTTCCTCATATTCAACTACCTATTGGTGTAGCTAAAATCCCTAAAGAAATAATTAAAAATCATTTTTTAAATTTTTTGGAAATTTTCAATATCCAAATAAGACTTCATATAATTTTTCCTGAAAATTGTGAAGGGAGGTGACATACACCACCATTGAAAACAGGTTTCAAAACACAATTTAAACATACTATAATTTTGCAGACTGAAATATTGCAAGGAATAAGCTCACTTTCCAAAATACTCTGAAAGTAAGGGTATTTGAACTTTTTTTAAAACTTATAGCTTCTAAAAAATTCCAATAAAAATATACATAAATAGAGAATGAAAAATAGAAGTTTCTCCCAAAATTTGGTAGTAATTGGAGTTACCCACAACTCACACTCTCCATCACACTTCTCAAACCGTGACTGGATTTTGTAGACCCAGTTCTTTAATAATTAGGAAATTTTCAGATGTCGAATTTTCAAGTGGGCAACTTCATGACTTCGTATCTCTCTCTACAGAAGGGCTATGGACATGAGGCTAGTGCCAAATGAAAGATCTCACATCCCTCTACAAAACCTACCTAAAGTTTGCTGGTAACCACCGCCGGTGAGGAAGTTTCCAGCGACGAAAATTGGCCCATCAATCATGGTGAAAACTTAGGATTCTAAACTTCAAAAATTGATTTTTCTCAATCTATCCAACGAAATCGAAATCCATAAAGTGGGTTAGATTCGTGGTCAAGAGAAGAATCATTTGACACTAATTTGGTCGCCGGAATTTAGTTTTCTCTCTTTTCCTATGTTTAAACCGTCCCCAAACCATATCCAAATGAAAAATAACCATGAAAAGCTTAAAATCTTACCTTTAATCATCCAAAACAGCAGCAAATTGATCTTCTCCACGTTCTCTAAGGTGTTATAGCTTCCCTATAAGAATTTCTCTCTCTAGACCTCTTGAAAAAGAAGAATATATTTAGTCTAATGAAACCCTAACTATTCATTTAACTCTTAGGTTTGTGGGCTTAAACTAATGACCCCATGGTTCCAAAATAACTTAAGAATAAAATAAATAATTTACTTAAGTCCATTATTTGGCCCGAATATTATAGATAACCAAATTATTACATTTGAACAATATTTGCATTCGCTTTGTAGGTAACTAAAATTGAGCCTTGTTCGTGGAATATAGAATAGAGTTTGAGTATCATACATTCGCCTTGATTCTACTATTAAAAACTCTAAAGATAGTATAAAGATAACGTTTGGAATCATTCAGCAATATAGTATTGAAACTTTACAATAGTTGTAGCAGTAAAGCTTAAAGTCTCAACAACCAACTACAACAAGACAACGCATATCACTTGTCAGATTGCGGAATTCAATGGGCACGGCACAATTTGGAAAATACCATTTGGACTAAGATTGCAAAGAAAGTGGCAAACGGTTCAAATCGTCACTTGGGGGAATTAAATGAAACAATGTCGTTCATGGGGAGACAAAATTGAATAACTTGTGGTCTCAAATTATCTTAGTTTTGATTATTAACGAATTAATATTGAAGTTTACTAATGGTTTATCAAGTTGTTTTTGCAAAAAAAAATAAGTTAGGAATCAAAGAGAAGTTGAATCTGCAAAATATCTATTTTGCTGTCGACCATGAGGGTTCACTTAGAAGAGATGACGACATCCTGATTACTGGAAATGCTTAAATTGAAATGGTCAGCGAGCATGCAGACAAGGTTGTGGATGCATCATGCAGATGTCTAGATGGTTAGACAGTATGTGGACGAGGTTCCAGATGCATCATGCAAACATCTAGAGCTCTAGAACAACTCACAATGGATTGGTCATAAGGTGTTCGGACACAAGAAGTGGATATCTGACAGACAAAAGTACTGTCCAACGCCCAATTTATACAATTTTCTTAATTTGACCATTCGAGGCTAAATATAGCTATTATTTCACCCCTTATATATACCATAAAGTGCAGTACAATGAAATTCTTTTGCCTACATTAATTACAAACTTTTTTGGTGTGAATTTTGAGAAAAAAAAATCTCTTGAGTTAATTGATTGGATTCTTGAAAGTTTTTCATTATTGGGTGAGTGCACTAACATTGTAACTTGATTAGGATTGAATTGAGTGTTTTTATAAACTCTTGGCTCAACTAAAGAGTGTTAGTGCGAGCAAGAGTGATCCCTTGAGGTGTACATTTGATTTTGCTTCACCAACTTGAAAAAGCTTACTAGTGGATTGAAATTCCATGTTGACAACTTAAAAGTGGACGTAGGCATCGAATTTGGTGTAAAACCACTATAGATAGTTTGTGTCTTTTTACCTATACTTTTTAATTTCCATATTTACTTTACTTTGTTCAACTATTTACGTAGTTTATATACCAGTTTGTTGGATATCAATTTGTTTGCTGTATCGGGATATTTATTGGATGAAATTTGGCACACTTGCCCTTAGATACTTGTACAACCTAATTCACACCCCTTTAGCATTGCATTGAGACTTACTATTGGTATCAGAGCCTAGGTATTCATTTGTAATAGCTTAACTAGTTTGAAGTAGATCATTGCAACCAACAATGCATAGTTTATGGAAAGACAATCTATTACAAGACCACCATATTCAATGGAGTGAATTATGTGAGTTGGAAAGAAAGAATGGAGATTTTCTTACAATCTATTGACATTGAGTTGTGGTATATTGTAAATGAAGGTCCTTATGAGGCATGATGAGGCTAACGGTAGATGTAGACCAAAAACTAGGGAAGCACTCAATGCTGTAGAGACAATGAATGTGTTATATAATACTTTGGATACTAATGAGACCGCTGGAGTTAAAAAGTGTAGAATGGCCAAGGAAATTGGGAATAAGTTTAGAGAAATACATGAAGGAAGTGATGGTGTGAGAGAACAAAAGATGTCTTTGCTTGTTAATAAGTATGAATCTTTCAAAATGGAGCTCATGAGTGTAGACACCAAATTTTAACACACCATTTATTTTCAAATACTGGGGGGTATATTTGCACTTTTTGGGACAATTTTTAATTTTTCAATAATTTGGGGGGCAAAATAGTAATTTTATCTGTAAATATTTTTTTATCAACTTTTGGGGGTTTTAAATTCATATTTTTACTTTTATGTGAATTTGTTAATTTCTTATGATTTTTCTGGATTTAATTAGTATTTTTTATATTTTTACCAGCACAAGGGCAAAATCGTAATTTCGTCTCGCGAATACCATTTTAGCTCATTTTAAGTTCCAAATTCATTTTTCAAATTCTTGAGGCATGTTTCTAAATTTTCTTAATTTTTTCAGAGACGATTACTATTTTTTCTGTGAATTTTCATTGCCTAAGGGTAAAATCGTCATTTTACAGTTTAAATTCATTTTTCACCAATTTTGAGTCAAAAATGTATTTTCCAGTATTTTAAGCTTATTTTTAGTTTTTGGTAATTTTTTGAGGTCAATAATTATTTTTCTGTGAATTTTCATTACCCAAGGGCAAAATCGTTATTTTACAAATTAAATTCATTTTTCATCAATTTTGAATAAAAAATGCATTTTCTAATATTTTAAGCTTATTTGTAATTTTTGATAATTTTTTGAGGACAGTAACTATTTTTCTGTAAATTTTCATTGTCTGAGGGCAAAATCGTCATTTTACAGTTTAAATCCATTTTTCACCAAATTTTGAGTCAAAAAGGCATTTTCTAATGTTTTAAGCTTATTTTAATTTTTTGATAATTTTCTAAGGTTAATAGCTATTTTTTGTGTATTTTCGTTGTCCAGGGGCAAAATCGTCATTTTACACCCCGAGCGCGTTTTTATCAATTTTGAGCTCTAGTTTTTATTTTTGAAATCTACTATGAATTATTTTTGAAAATTTAGAGATCGCTGTCATATTTCTTGTATTAATTTTAATTTTAGGTTTAAAAAATATATATTTTTTTTTAATAAAATTAGCATTTTTTAATACCGGTGGCATTCTCGTAATTTTACAGCATTCTTGGCTAACAAGACAAGTGGCCTATAAATACTCTCCCTAATCAGTAGAAAAAAAAAGATAGAAAACCCTAAAAAAACACTTTTAGTTTTATGCTTAAAAGATCAAAACACACACCAAGCCACCAAAAAATCACACACACTAGCTGTTTGTTGTTTCTCCAAGTACTATTCATCAGGCTCGGCTACTGTTCATCAAATTCACTGTTCAATCATCATGTTTGTTTCTAAATTTTGAAAGCTTTTGTACCGGGTCTTCAAAAAGGTATTTGCGTTACCTTTTAATTGATTCTTTATGTGTTCCAACGTGCTCTAATGTGATATTTTATGCAATTTTTTTATGCATTTCTTATTTTATGCACTTTTTGCATATTTATTCATTTTGTGTTATTTAATTTTAAATTTTATTAGTTTGACAAAAAATGTAATATTTTTGTATTTAGCTAGTCAATGTAATAGTTAGACTATTTTTCTCACATTTGTAGCAAAAATTGTGTAATTAGATAGAAAGTGTAATAGATAGGATATTTTTTAATTTCCCATTAAAATTGTAAATCAAGCCCCCGGTGTAATAGTTAAGATTTATTTGCATCACATTTTGCATAAACACTCGTGATTCCCTCGAGATCTCGACTCGGGTTTCTCAATTAATGCGATAATTCTGACCAAGTTTCGACAGAACATTTCGACCCTCCTGATACCTGCATTTAGACTTAGGATTTGCATTCATTTAGATACATCCGAACGCGATAGAATCTAGGGTTAATTTAGAAAAATTTGATTAAATCTCGCAACTAGCCTCAGCTAGGTTGAAAGGGTGCCTTAAGCGCAAGCCTTTGCCTTCCCTTTCTTTCAATGTGACTCTCGGAACTTTTTCTCTTGTTTTTTCATAGACCGGAGTCGAAAAAGGGTTTTAAAATATTTTTTTTTAAATTTTATTTTTGTTTTGTTAAACGATTTTTCGGGTGACTTGGTACACCCTAACTCAGTACCAAGTGGCGACTCCATTTTCTAAAATAAGACCCTTTCTCAAAAATTATTTGGGCCAAACCTGTCGTACTTTTAGTCCCGGCCTTATTTTCTTTTAAAACATCATTTTTATTAAAATACACTTTTTCTACTAAAATTTGATTTTTTTCACACACACACGGTTTTCCAAAAACTTTTATTTTCAAAAGGGTCATCAGACCGGACAGTCCTTTTCGGGGCGCAACAGTCAACGACCCCACCAGCACCCTTTTACTTTACTATTTTTCGGATGCAACAGAATTTTGGCGACTCCACTGGGGATCACTAGTGAGTCCGAGCATAAGGTTTAATCACCTTTTCCTTATTTAACCCTTCTATTCCATTGCGTTTGGATGTTAGGATTGCAATTTTCTTTTCTAGGTTTTTAGGTTTTTCTTTTTGCATCTCACACACTTTTCGTCTCTCGGTTGCTTATGTGATGTATGATTTATTTACTTTTGCTTTATTCGACCACGGTTGCATTTGGGGAGGGGATCAATCACCCTTAGAGCCCACGCTTTATCACTCCCTCCTCTCACAAGGAGCACTCCATACGTGCATTCGATATATTTTACCCTTTTTCTCTTTTTAGTGGTTGCCACGCACCCATCCCTGTAGGGCTAGAACTGATATGCTTGGACATGCGGCCATCGCATTCGTGCATGTAGCGATGTCTAGGGGATCACTTGAATCACCGACCGGGACCCTTGGAATTGACGGATTTGTTACTTTTGGGTCCCTAAGTCTGAAGGTTCGGAAGTCTTAAGCCATATCGCAGGCTTGATCCACTTGGGCATGTGACCGTGGCACAACGTGCACGGAACTTTGTCTAGGAGATCACCCATACTCTTGGCTTGAGTCCACAAGTCTAGAGATTTGGGATTTAAAATTCGATTCGCTTGGACATGTGGCCGTGGCTCGACGTGCGCATAGCAGTGTCCAGGGGATTACTCAAGCCACCAACCAAGGGCTTTGGGATTGATGACCCTTACCCTTAGGTCTGAAGGCTTGGGAACCAACAGCCTTATTGAGTTTAGATGCATTAGTGAGCCCAACCTCATGCATCCATGTAGAATAACTTAGGGTAGAGTCAGCCTTACCCTGTCAGGTACATTGAGGCACAAGAGGAGGGAACCAACCTCATTAATTTTACTTGTTGTACCATTTATTGTTATCTATGTGTATTATTTATTTTTGTCAATGTGTTATGTGTTATTTGTTGAATAAACTAACACAATTTCTTTCCTATTTTTTGATTGCATTCACAACCATAAAATAAAGAGCCTTGGCATGGTGCTCTCATAGGAAGCCAACCCTCTTTTGGCACGTTTAAATTTCATTTTCATAATTAATTTTTTCAAGAAAGATGGAAATAGAATTTCATAAATTCTTTGCACATTGCATTTTATTATAAATATCCAAGGGATCAGTCATTGTGAATTTCTTAAAAATCCTAAAAATTTGATTTTTCATCTGGTATATTCTTGAATAAAAATTGTAGTTTTTAAAATTCTTTTCAATATTTATTCCTCCTTGTTGTACTTGTCAATTTTATCTGAATCGAATTTTCTCGAAGTCAATAACTGCACTCAAGTGGTCGAACTTTTGCACAGTTTCTATTTATTCTTTTTTCAAAGAAATTAATGCGTCATTTTTGTCGTATCCCCCGCCCTCCCATCCCACATTACACAAAAAATGATTTTAGCACATATTGCATTTGACTTTAATAAACTGACATTTTGACTTGTATATTTCTAGATAAAGTTATGATTTTTATTTTCTTTCAATGTTGTGTCCTGTAGTCTTATAGAGGCTCAAGTTTTCAAGCAAATAAATTTGAATTCAATAATATTTTATACAATTCATGTTCCATTTTTCTCAAAGAAAGTCTACAACATTTTCAAATCTTGCTTTTTTGCATATTTTAACTTGCTTTAATAAACTGGCATCATGCATAAACCCCAGAGGGAATGCCATTTTGGGAATCCCATGATAGAAAAAGCCGCCCATTTGTCTTGGGTACTTAACCCTAAAAGACATGCACGTTTATATTTTTGGTAAATTCTGGCGGGTGAGACCCTAAATAAGGTAATACGAGCAGAATGGAGGCATCTCTAATAGGCGGATCTGGCTTATCTACGATTAGAAAAGGGGGGTCTCACCCTAAAGGATTGCATTTCATGCTAGGCCTACCCTTGGCATAATAAGGGCTCCCCTAGGACATGCATCCATTTTTTGTTTTTATTTATACTAATTTTGATTTTTTTTTCATTTTTACAAGTCCTCTAACGGAGGCAGTAAAATAAGAAAGATATCTGATATATATTTGGTCTTAAATTTGAATATTTTAAATTATGGTCCAATTCTAAATAAACTGTCACATGTTCGAGACCTGTAAGGATATCAAAAATATGAGTGTTCTTTTGAATTATTCGAAGGGTCATAGACGACTGATTTTTTTAGAATTGATAGTACCTAGAAACTAGATAGGTGAGGATAATCAATGTGATAAATGAAATTGTATGTCATAGCTGGACAATTGTAAATAATTTGGATGCTAATAATTGCACCCCTTCTATGAATTTAAGATTGCCTTAACTCCAAAATTTTTCTCAGATGAAGTGTTCAATAAGTTGCTTTTTCAAATTTGTTTATGATATTTGATTTTCCCTTCATGTCTTGCATTTAGCTTTCAAAAAGTTTTCTTCAAATCTTTTGTCCTATTGAGCAAACGATTCTTTGATGAGATTTCGAAATAAGTCACATTTTTCTCAAAACCTAATGATAGGTTTGTGTCATTGTAAAGTTTCTCTTTTGATGAGTGAGTATAAGCTCAAATTGAATGAAAAGTAAAACATTTTTTTGGTATTTTTTTATGGTGAAAATAAATGGCCATGATTTTCAGATGTCATCTTATTTGAATCTGATAATTGCCACTTCGATTTCTTTCTGATTCCAAAATAATGCAAATTGCAAGGAAGAATTAGAATGACATTGAAAGGGAATTTGGACTTTGTGTTAAAGAATCTGAATGGTACAAAAAGGGAATCCAAGCTTAACCTAAAAGAGAAAGAAGCTACAAATATTGACACCAAGAAATGGGTTAAGGAGTTAGGGAAAGATGCGCTTTTACTCCATAGACCTTGAAAATGTTTAGCAAATTTCACCAACCAAGTTTGGATGAGCGTTTGGAGAATTCAAGCACAACAAAAGGAATAAACATGTAGGGGATGCAACTTCAAACAATTCATAAGGGGAGTTATTATTTCATGTCCATAAGTTCTTATTCACCGTTGGAATATGTTGTATAAGTTATTGTGAGGTGAAGATAGGGGATGTCACACGCTTGATGTTTGTTTAATTCCCCTACTGGTTGAAATTACTTTATGTGATTTGACAAATGCTTTCTTTGAGCAGTAAGAAATGATTGTTATGTGGTTTAGAGTTTTGTTCTTATAGAAAATATATCTTGTAAAGTGGTTAGAATTATGCCTAAATTTCGTATGTCTAATGAAAATTTCTCTTCTTTACTTAAGTTCACATGTTAAACGTTGATTATGATCAATTAGTGCATTCATGTAATATGTGTTCTAACATCCGTCATGAGGGATTTTTATAAAATAAAAAAAAAAGAGAGAAGAAAAAAAAAAGAGAAAGAAAGAAAAAAGAAGAAATAATGCAATCTTTCTACTCCAATAGTTCTCGTGCTTAGTAACCGGGAGTCTTCATAAAAAATGTCGACTTTCGCGTCAAACGGTGCTTGAATTATGAGTAATGCATTGCAAATTCGAGTAATTAAATTGTTGAGTAATCAGGGATCTTCATCCAACCAATGTCGATTCTTGCGTAAAAAGACAGTTTTACGTCTCGAATACAATTTTTGCTATTTGTTCAAGATCGAGATGTTGAGTAACCGGGGACCTTCATAACCAATGTCGATTTTCGCGTCAAAGACACTCACGTATTTTGAGTTATTAGGTCGCTAGAATAAAAATTCCTTCATGTGAAAAATAAAATTGATTATAGACATATGATGTTTTCCGATTGATCATATGATTTGTTTACTTGTGAAATTTAGTAAGGCGAAGAAATTAAGTTGAACTTGCTTAATTGTGATATAATTCCTTCTCCTTTGCTTGATATTATGAGTATTAAAAGCAAAATAATAAATTGCATAATGGTTATTTATTCAGTTTTGAGGAAATACATTTTAGAATGCACATGTGTGCTTGTCTGTTAGTTTAAACACTTTGTCTTGTCTTGTAGTTTTTTACCAATCTATGTTATTTTTGCTTAGCAATTTGAATATTGCATTTCTTTCTTTTGATCACAAATTTAAACTCTTGTTTTACCATTTATAATTGTGTTTCACATCTGCTGTTCACTTGTATTCGAACTACGTTTGACCTGATTCCCTTCATCGGGATACGTAAGCAGCTCTTTGAGAGCTCGGTCACATGTTTTTTATGATTCATTTGTTCATTGGTTTACGTCTCAGCATATTCTCATACTATGCATGTTTGGATATTTTAATTTACATTCTTATCTATTTCTACATTTTTAGGTGAGTCAAAATTTGATGTTGTTTACGTCTTTGTCTGAAATCTCTACGAGATTCCCGACAAAGAGGGGCAAACTGTAGACACCAAATTTCGACACACCATTTATTTTCAAATACTGGGGGGTATGATTGCACTTTTTGGGATAAATTTTAATTTTTAATTTTTAATTTTCAATAATTTGGGGGGCAAAATAGTAATTTTATCTGTAAATATTTTTCTATCAACTTTTGGGGTTTTTAATTCATATTTTTACTTTTATGTGAATTTGTTAATTTTTTTATGATTTTTTTAGATTTAATTGGTATTTTTTATATTTTTACTAACACAAGGGCAAAATGGTAATTTCATCTCGCGAATACTATTTTAGCTCATTTTAAGTTCCAAATTCATTTTTCAAATTCTTGAGGCATGTTTCTGAATTTTCTTAATTTTTTCAGAAACGATTATTATTTTTTCTGTGAATTTTCATTGCTCAAGGGTAAAATCATCATTTTATAATTTAAATTCATTTTTCACTAGTTTTGAGTCAAAAATGTATTTTCCAGTATTTTAAGCTTATTTTTAGTTTTTGATAATTTTTTGAGGTCAATAATTAATTTTCTGTGAATTTTCATTACCCAAGGGTAAAATCGTCATTTTACAAATTAAATTCATTTTTCACCAATTTTGAATAAAAAATGTATTTTTTAATGTTTTAAACTTATTTGTAATTTTTGATAATTGTTTTAGGACAATAACTATTTTTCTATAAATTTTCATTGTTCGAGGGCAAAATTGTCATTTTACAGTTTAAATTAATTTTTCACCAAATTTTGAGTCAAAAAGGCATTTTCTAATGTTTTAAGCTTATTTTAATTTTTTGATAATTTTCTGAGGTTAATAGCTATTTTTTGTGTATTTTCGTTGTCTAGGGGCAAAATTGTCATTTTACACCCTAAGCGCGTTTTTATCAATTTTGAGCTCTAGTTTTTATTTTTGAAATCTATTATGAATTATTTTTGAAAACTTAGAGATCGCTGTCATATTTCTTGTATTAATTTTAATTTTAGGTTTAAAAAAAATATATATATATTTTAATAAAATTAGCATTTTTTAATACCGGTGGCATTCTCGTAATTTTACAGCATTCTTGGCTAACAAGACAAGTGGCCTATAAATACTCTCCTTAATCAGCAGAAAAAAAGATAGAAAATCCTAAAAAAACACTTTTAGTTTTATGCTTAAAAGATCAAAACACACACCAAGCCACCAAAAAATCACACACACTAGCCGTTTGTTGTTTCTCCAAGAACTATTCATCAGGCTCAGCTACTGTTCATCAAATTCACTGTTCAATCATCATGTTTGTTTCTAAATTTTGAAAGCTTTTGTACCGGGTCTTCAAAAAGGTATTTACGTTACCTTTTAATTGCTTCTTTATGTGTTCCAATGTGCTCTAATGTGATATTTTATGCAATTTTTTTATGCATTTCTTATTTTATGCACTTTTTGTGTATTTATTCATTTTGTGTTATTTAATTTTAAATTTTATTATTTTGACGAAAAATGTAATATTTTTGTATTTAGCTAGTCAATGTAATAGTTAGACTATTTTTTTCACATTTTTAGCAAAAATTGTGTAATTAGATAGAAAGTGTAATAGATAGGATATTTTTTAATTTCCCCTTAAAATTGTAAATCAAGCCCCCAATGTAATAGTTAGGATTTATTTGCTTTTGCGTGCTTATGTGTTTATTTCTTTTACCGCTTTCCTTAGGATTTTTGCATTTAGGATATTATGCTTATGTGTTATGTGTTCCTATGTGATCTTATATGTTTTTATATGTTTAATTTACTTTTAATTCCCGCTTTAATATTTAATTCATGATTTATGGTATTTCGTCACCACACTAGTCCAACGCTAGTTGTGGTTTCATTCTTTTTTCGCTAGTCCAACGCTAGTGGGATTTTTAGAACGGGCTAGGCCAATGCTAGACCCTTAGGACATTTAGTGATTAGGTGCATTCGTGTGCATTTCTCATTTCACACACTTTTAGTTTTTTCTTTCCATTTGGCATGATTTTATTATTACTATTTATTATCATTATTATTATTATTATTTTTGACACGTTTTTAATGCATGACATCTAGGTTGCACTTCACTTAGAAATTAGGACATTTGTGTGTGATTCGACTAGAAATAGTCATCTACTCACGTGGGAAGCGGTGGCGTACAGGCCGTTCCCCCCTCCGTGAGTAGAAACATTCAGTCACGAGATACTAGTCCCCCATACCCGTCATGTTGCGTACCCACCTTCTTTCTTCACTTACTATATATTATTATTTTCTTTTCTTTTTGCATCACATTTTGCATAAACACTCGTGACTCCCTCGAGATCTCAACTCGGGTTTCGCAATTAATGCGATAATTCCGACCAAGCCTCGACGAAATATTTCGACCCTCCCGATACCTGCATTTAGACTTAGGATTTGCATTCATTTAGATACATCCAAACGCGATAGAATCTAGGGTTAATTTAGGAAAATTTGATTAAATCTCGCAACTAGCCTCGGCTAGGTTGAAAGGGTGCCTTAAGCGCAAGCCTTTGCCTTCCCTTTCTTCAAATGTGGCTCCCAGACCTTTTTCTCTTATTTTTTCGTAGACCGGAGTCGAAAAAGGGTTTTATAATATTTTTCTAAAAATTTTATTTTTGTTTTGTTAAACAATTTTTCGGGTGACTTGGTACACCCTAATTCAATACCAAGTGGAGACTCCATTTTCTAAAATAAAACCCTTTCTCAAAAATTATTTGGGCCAAACCTATCGTACTTTTAGTCCCGACCTTGTTTTCTTTTAAAACATCATTTTTATTAAAATACACTTTTTCTACTAAAATTTGATTTTTCTCACACACACACGGTTTTCCAAAAACTTTTATTTTCAAAAGGGTCATCAGACCGAACAGTCCTTTCCGGGGCGCGACAGTCAAGGACCCACCAGCACCCTTTTACTTTACGATTTTTCAGATGCGACAATGAGAATATTGATAAGATGTATTGTAGATTCAATGATATCATCAAAGTTCTTGAGGTACTAGGCAAGGAATATGCCTTGGGTGAGAAGAATAGGAAGATACTGAATACTTTATCCAAAAAGTAAAAGAGTAAGGTGACAGCTATAGAGGAGGCAAAGGATTTAAATTCTATATCACTTATAAACTCTTTAACCTCTTATGAATTGAAACTCAAATCCAAAATACAAAGGTGAGAAAGAGACAAGAGCCAAGAAGATTATAGCTCTCAAGGTGGCTCAATAAGAAGAAGATGATCTCTACTCTATTGATGAAGATGATGAAGATATAGACGAGATTGATTTGGCTCTCATCACAAAGAAATCAAAAGGTACTTCATCAACAAAAGAAGAAATAGAAGAGGTGGTCCAAAAAACTTCAACAACAACAACAATAAATAAATAAATAAATAAAGGAAAGCATGAAGAGACCAAAAGGCAAAATGACAAGTGCTATGAGTTTGGAAAACTGGGGCATTACATGAATAAACGCCCAATGAAGAAAAAGAAAGAAGCAAAGGATGAAGAAAAAGACCTCTCAAGAACTCCCAAATTACGTGAGAAGATTACGACTCTGAAATGAAGTGGAAGAGGAAATGGAAAAACTCAAATGGCCTTCATGGCTATTAATGATGATGAGGTAACTACTAACTATTCCTCTTGTAATGAATGTGATAATGATATGGAAGCTTTTGTCATGAAATTGTGTGATTGTTTAAAGGATACATATGCAAAAAATAAGAAATTGAAAATCAAAATTGATACTTTATTGAGAGAAAACTCAAAATTATTTCAAAAAAATCAAAGGTTGAGAAAAGAGAATGATGATTTTAAAAAAGCAAACTTGCTCTTGATTGCCAAAATGATGCTCTGAAAAAGAAATTTGATGAAAAAATCAAATTTTATAGAAAATCAAATGAGCAAGATTTTTTGAAAAATAAAATGGATGAGCTTTCGAATGTTCTTTGAAGTGAAAAACAAAAAGTTCTTGAGACAAAAGTTATTAGAAAAACTTTTTCAAATATGCTATTTTTGTTATCAACATGGTTATATGCAAAAAGCATGTTATGTTAAGAAAAATATTAAGTTAGCAATTAAGGCCATGTGAGTAATTATAGAAAGCATTGACACAAATGGAGTGAAGAAGGTGTTGGTACCAATAGTTATTGCTTGACTTTGTGTCTAGGTTTATTTTGAACAACACTCGAAATTGGATCAAGGAGGTACATTGATAATTGTTGTTCAAGACATATGACTGGTGATGCATCATTGTTCATCAATCTCAAGGCAAAGATTAATGGAAAAGTGACATTTGGTGATGACAAAAGGCAAAGTCAACTGGCATAGGCGATGTCGATAACAATGGTGACACTTATATTCAAAATGTACTTTTAGTTGATAATTTGAGTTATAATTTGTTAAGTATTAGCCAATTATGTGATAGGAATTTTTGTATGTTGTTTAAGAAGCATGAATGTTTGATACTTGATTCAAATTTCAATATTATGTTTAAAGTTAGTAGGCATAATGACATTTATATTGTTTACCTAGAATAGTTAGATCATGACAAGGTCAAGTATTTTACAATTACAAAAGATGATCCATGGCTTTGGCATTGGAGACTTTCTCACTTTAATATAGATTTGTTGAATGAAGCCACTAAGAAAGAACATGTTAGAAGATTGCCGAAGATTCGAATTGAGAAAGACAAAATTTGTGATGCATGCCAATTTGAAAAACAAACCAAAGTTTCTTTTAAACCAAATAATTGTGTTTTTACATCTAGGCCATTAAAATTGTTGCATTTGGATTTATTTGTTCCTACACAAGTTGCAAGTTTAGGCAGTAAGAATTATGCATTTGTTATTATTGATGACTAGTCTAGACTTACTTGGGTGTTGTTTCTTCACATAAAGATGATACTTCCAAGAATTTTGTTTCTCTAGTTGCCAAAGTGCAAAACTTGTTGAATTTGTATATTGTTAAGATTTGCATTGATAATAGTACCAAATTTATGTATTGTGGTTTTTTGAAGTTTCTAGAATTTTGTGACCAAATGGTATATCCTATGAGTTTTCAACCACAAGAGTACCCTAACAAAATTGTATAGTAGATTTCAAGAGGCTATTAAGACTATGATTAGTAAGTCTGACATTTCTAAGTATTTTTGGGCCGAGGCCGTTAATTCGATTTGTTATGTAATGAACCGTGTTCTTTTAAGGCCTATTTGGGACAAGAATTCATATGAGCTTTTATATGGTAAGAAGCCTATTATAATTTATTTTAAATTTTTTGGTTGTAGATAATTTATTTTGAACATTAAGGAGCACTTAGACAAGTCTAACAAGAAAATGGATGAGGGTATTTTCTTAGGATATTTCAATGACAAGAGAGCCTATAGGGTATAGAATAGGAGAACCTTTACAATAAAGGAAGCCATACATGTTACATTTGATGAATCTCATGATATTATTGCTAAATATTCCTATGAAAACGATGATTTAGGTGTGCAACAAGTGCTTAAAAAGTTAAAAATTGAAGATAATCATGGAGCAACCAATGAGATAATTCCTCACAAAAAAATGAAGAAGAAGTCAATGATGATGATGATTCCCTAAAGGAGTTACCAAAAGTTCTGAAATATGCATAACATCACCACGAGGACCTCATTATAGATGTTCCATCTGAAAGGATAAAAACTCACTCTTCTCATGGGCTACTAGTTGACAATTTTGCACTTCTCTCACAAATAGAGCTTAAGAATGTAGATGAGGTTTTGAAAGATGAGTGTTGGATTATATCTATGTAAGATGAGTTAAACCAATTTGAGAGAAATAAGGATTGAACACTAGTTGAGAGACCACAAGATTATCCAATTATAGACACAAAATGGGTGTTAGAAACAAATTAAATGATAAAGGAGAGATAGTTATAAATAAGGCAAGATTAGTAGCTAATGGCTACATGCACAAAAGAAAGGCATAAATTATGATGAAACATTTGCACCTGCAGCTAGGTTAGAGTCTATTAGAATGTTTCTCGGTTATACTTGCTTTAAAATTTTCAAATTATATCACATGGATGTTTAAAATACTTTTCTCAATGGTTTTATTGATCAGATGTGTATGTTAAGCAACCATCGGGTTTTGAACATGAAAAATTTCCATAATCATATTTTCAAACTTTCAAAAGCTTTATATAGTTCAAAACAAGCTCCAAGAGCTTGGTATGAAAGATTGAGTGGTTTTTTTTTATCGAAAATGATTTTAAAAGAGGAATTGTTGATACTAATTCTTTTTACAAAATTTTGCAATAATCATCTCTTAGTTATTCAAATATATGTTGATGTTATCATATTTGACGTGGTGTGGATTAGGTATAGCAAATATGAACAATTATACACAAATCAAGTAATAAAAGCCTAATCTCCCAACTTAATCTACAAGTGCACAAGTCTATTGTAGTATTTGGAGTATTAGGTGTCAAATCCCTTGAGGAATTATGTACGTGCAACTACTAAAGCTTTTTCACTAACTTTATTATTTAAACACAATTGAAACAAAATGAATATGGGGTCCCTTCAATAGAATAGGTATAAGATTGAGAATTTTTGTCGAAGCCAAGCAAAGAAGCCTAGAACATAGAATTCACTAATGAATCATGCATAAATGACTTGCTAAGTTTTACCTTGCCTTGTTTGCAATCCAATTCCATAAGTGTCATAACTAGATCTCTTTATGAAATGACAAGATTTCAACTATTCTTATGATGAAACCTTATGAAAACATGAATTGTATTGATTCACTTAAGCATCCATTATTCTCATATGAATTATTTAAGCATTACTTGTTCATTTTCATTTGTTACGTGAATCTCTCAATGTCAATTAACAACTAAATAACTTGTTTAAGTTGGCCATACAAAAACTAGTGTTAAAGCTTGAACAAGTAAACAAACAAATGCAAGCTTAGCAAGTGTAAGTGAATTAAGTCATCTTTGTTAATTCATTAGCTTCATCTATAATCTAGATGAAACTTTTAGTTCAACATGGTTAATGAAACAACCAGAAGTTCAACTTCAAAGTAAGATTTCATGGCAACAAATGAAAAGTAAATAGAAAGGGGTAAGAATTGCTCAACCAAAGTTTAGACAAAGCTTCTCTTCTTATTAACCTTCAAAAGTTGCTCTACAAAAGTTCTCTTACAATGTTCCTCACTATTCTATTGATGGATGAAAAGAATTCTATTAATTTTCTACCAAATCAAGTACAAAATTAGGCTAACACTACTTTCTACTACTGAGACTTCTTTTCTTTAAATGATTTACAAATGACTTCTATTTATAGACAAAATATTTCTGAAGTCATTTTCCAACTTGCATGAATCATCAATACATGGAAATGATGAAGATTTGCTTGGGGATTTCAAATGAGCACAAAAGTCTTCATTTATACTTCCAATGTATTCTCACACTTGCAAAACCCTATCTCTATCTAAAAATGTCTGCAAAAATAGTTGGGAGAATATGCAAGTTGCAGCCCTAGACAAATCTAGTCAACATATGATTCGTGGGTGGAGATCCGCGTATCACTCCCTGTGGTCTCCACTTGATTTATGATTTTTGTTGAGTTGGATTCCACGTGTGCAAGCATTTTTCACGTATTTCCATGCATGTTGATGAATAATTGGATTTTTCCATTATTTTTGCACAACTATTCATTTAAGTTGTTCATCAAACCCTAACTCTTTAAATCACCTTTAAATTTGATTCTTCTTTACTTCAATTGATCCAAAATGAGTTTAAGTGTGATGAACCTGAAATTATACACAAGAATTGTGCATTAATTTTCTCAAATAAAGATTTTGCCTTGAAAATTCTAATTCAAGTAAAAACCCTAATTCTCATAAAGAGTTGAAAAATGAGTCATTTGCAACTAAAATAATTATAATTATACTAAAATAATATCTAAAAAACATAATAATATATATAATAATATTGGTAAATTTATTACTTATCAATATTCCGTGCTACTAATGACATGTTGTGCAAAGATTTTTCTAGTTTGATGGAAAAGGAATTTGAAATAAGCATAATAGGCAAGTTGAACTTCATTCTCAGGCTTCAAATTGACCCAATGAAGGAAGGATTGTTCATCAACCAATCCAAGTACACAAAGGAGTTGCTGAAAAGATTTAATATGGAGGACTCAAAGCAGGTAAGTTTTCCAATATGTACATCAACAAAGTTTGAGAAACATGAGGAAGGTACTAAGATAGATGAAAAGAGCTATAGAGGTATGATTGGTAGTTTACTATACTTAATAGCAAGTAAATCGGATATTACATTTGACTTATGTTTGTGTGCTAGATTCCAATTGAAAGAAGATCGTTCAGTATGCAAGTTGACAAGGGATGTTTAAGGTTGCTGTGTATCTTTCTTACTTTGGTTGCTATTGTCAAAACTTAGTTTTTGAGACATTTAGATTGGCTTAATGTTATTTTGTAATGCTACATAGCATTTAGGCAGAGTATTACTTTATTGCCTTATAGTTTTGACTTCTTTAGTTTCTTTATATTTTGTTTTGTGCATCGAAAGAATATATTGTAAAAATGCTATATTAATTGACTTTTGCACATTTTTCAATATTATGTTTAGCAATTGAAGGGATGTCATTTTTATAAATATTGGTATAGATGATATTGTGATTGATTTGTGATATTGGTAAAGATTTATCACTGATGGGTAATCATCAGTGACGATTTGTTATAACAGTGATGCTAATGGATTGTTAGGTAAATTATCAGTGATGACAAATGTCGTCATTCAAAAATGCATCAGTGATGATAATCCTTTGTCATTGAATATGAAAAGCATTAGTGACAACAAAGTTTTGAATTGGCAAGATATTAGTGGCGACAGAAATTGTCACTGAAAAAAGCATCGATGGCAAGAATTATTTATCATAGAATGTTCAACCTAAACTGAAGTGTTAGTAACGACTTA
This sequence comes from Mitragyna speciosa, assembly GCA_024721245.1. Taxonomy (NCBI): domain Eukaryota; kingdom Viridiplantae; phylum Streptophyta; class Magnoliopsida; order Gentianales; family Rubiaceae; genus Mitragyna; species Mitragyna speciosa. Next base: position 1,227,977 of record CM045565.1, read on the forward strand.
ACATTGTCACTGAATACTAAGTTTATTAACAAGAAGTATTTGTCATATAATATTAGTTAAGCATTAGTGACAACTTAACGTTGTCATTGAATTGTAAGTTATTTGTGATGACTATAGTCATCAATAAATATCGCTTCAGTGATGACAAAGCTATGTTAGTGAATTAGTCAAATCGGCTAAAGTACATCATTAGTGACGACATGGCATTATCAAACAATAAGTAACTTATCAGCGACGACCCATGTCGTCACTAATATCTGGATAAATAGTGACAACTATTTATGCAGTTTCTTTGACAACATACAAAGTTGTCACAAATTACGTTATCATTAGTGACAACATATGTTGTCACAAAAGGCCATATATTTAGTGCTAACTTTGTCCTTGACACTATTCACATTTAGCGAAGATTTTTTTATAATGACTCAACAACGACATATTTCTTGTCGATAAACACTATTAGTGATGACTTTTTATTTTTCAGTGATGACTTCTTGTTGTCACTAATAATGATTTTTCTTGTAGTGGGTGTAGGATGTGTAAGGAAAAGTACTTGAGTAACTCTCAAGATTACTAATTGGCGTGTAGTGGCCACTATAATATATATAATTATTAGCATGCAAGATCGAAAAACTATTGGATTTTTTCGTGGCATAGTACTTGACTTGTTCTTGTATATTACTCAAAATGTTCTCAAGTAGTGCTTGATCTGATTCTCATGTGTCTTCCCTTGCGTACTTGTTGAATTTACTTGTTTACTTGAACTATATGGTCTTTTAACTCATTTATGTGCCTCATTGATTTCAAATGAATAGTATGGTAATATTTGAAAGCTGATTTTTATAAGTGGTCCTCATTAGGCTTCTAGCTCATCCTTGTATATTTGTTTTTCTTATAGGTGACTAGGTACAGGTAGAGAGGCAAGAATGCATTCTTCTAATAGCATAGGTTTGTTATGGTTGTGTACATTTGTTGAGATACATTTGTTGAGGATTAGATAGCTCATCCTCTTGTAATTATTTTCAGTTGTGTACTTGTAACTTATACTTATCTATTTTTAAGGTGTGATTAATGAGTCAAACTTAGGCAGGCGCAGAATGTAGTAAGTGTATTGATTGAGTTGCCACACTTTGAAAATACTTTAGATGGCAAATTGAACTTTGCCCTTTTACTTAATTAGTCTTTTAAGTTGCCACACTTCGAAAATACTTTAGATGTCAAATTGAACTTTGCCCTTTTACTTTATTAGTCTTTTAAGTTGCCACTGATGACCTCATGGTCTAAATCATCTAGGTTTTGATGAGTATCAAACTTATAATGAAGAGTACTAATATATTAAATGAGCTTTTATTGCAGTAACAGTAAGATAGGTTGAAAAAAGGAGGAGGTTGGTTATCCGGACGACCATCCGGACGTACACTGTGGACGTCCAAACGCACAAAGACATCAAAAATTAAAATGGTCAGAAGGTATCCGGACGAGGGTTCGGATGCTTATGCGGACGTCCGGACAAACAGAAATCATCAAAATCCAAGGTGGACAGAATGTATGCGGACGAGGGTCCGGATGATCATGCGGACATCCGGACACAGGGAAACAGCCAAACCAAGGAATGTCCAGAAGGCATATGGACGATCATCCGAATGAGGAAATGCACCTTGTCCGGACGTCTGAACCTCTCTATGAGGACATCCGGACCAGACAAATTGTGTCTAACGGCTAGTTTTTCTTTTTAGCCGTTGGAAGTCAAATCAAGCCATTTTCTTATGATGTATAAAAGCTAAATAGTGCAGAATGAATAGATACTTTTTGCAACCAATACAATAGTGTTTTTTAGTGTTCTTTTGTGAAGAAAAAGTACTCTCATCAAGTGAACTTTGTAATAGCAAGAGTGAATTCATATTTGTTTGTGATAAATTCATTTGTATAGTTAAAAGGGTTAGCTAGAGAGCTGTAAAATTTCTTAGCTCAACTAGAGAGTGTCTAGGGTGAGTGAGAAGTGATCCACAATATTGTACAAGTTGATATTGAGGCACAAAACAAAGAAGAGAATTCAAGTGATCAAGGCTTCAAGTTTGTGTGCTTGGAAGCTTATTGAGTTTGTGTATCTCAACTTTTTTCTTTTGATTGAATTTTATGTCCATTGTTTTTATCCATCATATTATTTCTTGGTTCATAATCTTGATTGATCATTTAGACAACTTGGTAAATTTATTTTGTGTTAAGATAAATTATTGTAACCAAGTTTAAAAATAAAAAGGGAACCTAATTCACCCCCCTCTTAGGTTGCATTTGGGCCAACAGCCACACTTTGAAAATACTTTAGATGTCAAATTGAACTTTGCCCTTTTACTTAATCAGTATTTTACTAATGATTATATGTTAATTTTAATAAAATAACAATAGAGTACTCGGTTCTGGTTAAATGGGTATTTAAATATAAATTCTGTTCATTAGATCATATTTATTAGAAGAAATGTATGATACGTTTGTAACCATATATTCATAATCCCTATCTCAATTTAGTCAAACCTATTGTTTTGATAAATTAATGTACTATAAGTTAAATATTCATATTAAAAAAAAAAAGCAATAGTTAAATGAACAATTTCCTAATTTTCCTGCCATATATATCTATATAATGTAAAATAGAAATGGCAAGAGTTATCACGATCAATTTATTAGATTATACATAGTTTAGCACAGAAAAATGTTGTGGTTATGTACCGCGGACTCTAGACAGCAAGGGTACTATGGTTTGTACAATAGTAATTTTAACAAAGAGGCTACAAGGTTGCAATTATGGATTTAAATTTTTTCATAAACAAAATTCCATGTACAACAATAATTTACTATTATAATGTGATGCCCCTTCTTCCATACTTATTTTATTTTCTATTATTTTTTGGACAAGCTAGCTCGATCCAACGTAATTATACAAATTATGAAGAGATGACTTCCAATCAATAAGAAAACAATGCTTATAAATAATTTAGTCTAACATAATGATAAAAAATTACTTCTCCTTTTTTTTTAAGGAAATTAAAATTTTCATTCCTTGTGATACAGCAATAAAACGCTACATGGACATATCTTAGTTGTTTAATTAGTTTTGTGTCAATTTAATAGCATTTTGTGAACTTGTTATGCATTAGTAACATTTTAATAAGCTTGTTATGCAATGACTTTTAACGTATGACTTGTATAGTTGCAATAGCCAACATGAATTCCATGGAAAATGCTTGAAATATTGACAGGACTTGTATTTATCAAAGAGTTTCATATTCAGGCGATTTGTAATAGATTTATATACTTAAACATTTAATTTACAAGACCAATGTCTATTTTTGCTTAATTTATATGTAATTGAATGGCTTTTGGGGTATATAAATTGTTGATTATCTAAGAAAGCTTCAACCAAAGTTTAAGATGTCATGGATTCTAATTATTACGATTAATCAAACAGCAATAAAGCCATTTCATAATTTTGTTTAGAGACGACGTAAATCAAGATAGCCTGAAGTCTACGGAGTTAACGAGAGAATTAAATTATTAAAATCATACAATCATAAATCAATTTTTAGTATTTGTCGTCAATATATTTTCTCATTTTGTGCTGTTGTAGCCATCGACGCATCATCTACAGCCGCAAATTCTCTCCAATACGGGTCTGTTTGATACAACTGAAAATGTTTTCTATTTGAAAATATTTTCTAAGAAAATATTTGTCTTTTTAACAAATTTCAGGTGTTTGGTTAAATATTTAGAAAGCACATGTTTCTAATTTTCGTATCAAGTACTTGCATGTAATTCCCACTTAAAATTACCTCCCTTTCACTGCTAGGTCTGCCGCTCCCTCCCACCGCCACATCCACCCCTATCGCCACTAAGCCCAACACGATCAACCTTGTGCCATATGAGATCAAATAGAAGAGAAAGGATCGTCATCCGCCCCTACTGCCATTAAACGCAACTTCACCTAATACCAAAAAGAAAGGAATATACACCCCCAAGAACTCCTAAACCACTTCTGTCGAGCAACAATTTTGAAAATAAAAAAGGAGATTTGAACCTGTGGCAAAGCTCCAATAATAATAATTTATTGAAAAACTTATCATGAACATAATTAATTGCAAATATTCCCTGTGAAGAATTTGTGTTAATTTTTTTTATGATTAATCAGATTTGAGAAAATTTAAAAGAGTTCCAGTGCTTCAGGTTCTATGGTGAAGCGTATAAATCTACTCCACAACAATGCACATCTACTTTGTTAACCTTTATCCTTCTTCCCTTATTTTCTCCTGTTTTGTTAATAATCCTCTTCTTTCTTCTCCTTGCCAACGAATTGCAATCTCATATTTTTTATCCAAATGTTTGCATATCTCGTTCAATATGGGTGTAAAAAAGACTTCGAAAAATAGCAGATAGATCGTCGGCGAGATGTTGCTGTAGGGTTGCAGGCTAGAGGTCGCCGGTAATCTTTCTATTACTAGTTAAAGTCTTGCATCTCCGGCTATTAAGCTTTTTAGAATAAGGGAGTGTATTTAGATTTCTGCCATTTTTAGGGACACGGAGAAAAGTGAAAATTAACTTCAATAATTTAATTGTTGAAGTTGTTTTACACCCAATGATGTAAAACGATTTCATTCAAAAAAACTTCTCTTAAATTAAAATGCAAACAAACACCAAAAATTTTATGAAAATATTTTCCAGAAAAAGTTTTCCGTCCAAACAAACAGACTCTAGGTTTATTGATTTTTCAAATACTACAGTATACACTCAGGTTTGATTTGATGCTTAGACGGCCAAAATTACTGTTCAAATCCGTTTATTTTGTACGCAAGCCACAGGACAGGAGGATTGCCAGCAACATAGCTTGTGTCCTGTTCCTGTAGTTGAAAATTGAAATTAAGGTGTGTGGAACATCACTTCATGCAATACTAAAAAGCAGGCATGTGACCCGCTTTTGTTTTGCTTTTGGTGTGGTATTGATGGACCCCCCCGGGAGTGGTTTGCTCCGCCTCTTCTCCTTTTTCATAGAATGGACCCACTTTTTTTTTTTTTTTTTTGGTGAGAGAAAATGAAGTAAGTGGATAAGTGAAAATCTAAATGAGCGGTTCTGCATGGACATCAATTGTTATTGAATAGTGTTTTGTAATATCATTTAAATCACTTAGAATCTTCAAGTCCAAAAACTCTAATGCTAACTCAATATCAATCACAATATAATAATACTTTGCGTTTATATTATATAAATTTTAAACCTTCAGAATAACTGTTAAAGTCTCAAGGTTTGAAATTTATATAATATGAACGCAGTTAGTTTATTGTGATTGGCATTGGTGACTTTAAAATTGAGGATCCCAATTGTATTTAAACACATTCTTTCGCCACTTTTTTATATGTTCAAATATTTCATACACATGATATTTTCAAAAGTATTAAAACATTCTTTTTTAAATAATATTTTAAAAACAGAATATAATCCAATTTCGAAAGAAATTAAAATAGAAAGTACAAAGCGGGACTAACCTTCGATGATTATCACTTGATGCTTATTATTCCACGGCAACTAGGGGCCTTCAATATCCAACCATCACGTGTAAAACGGGAAACACATCATTTATTGAGAAAAGGAAGGAAATAGCTATTTTTAACATGAAAACCATCTCTTACTGAAAACTATTTTTATATTCTCTTTATTATTGGATCAACCATTTCAAATTTCAGCTATGCGGTTTTCCTTGTTTTATAATTTCTTGATAGTGACTATCATATAATTTCTTGTTTTATATTTTCCTTGTTTCAACACCGCTTTATTTCATTGACAGAAAATGCAGTAATAATGCAGAGTTAAATGATTAGACGTAAACCTTTTCAAGAAACTACTAATGTTTATTAAAAGCTTATCACTATCTTGAGAAATTTTATTATTTCTTTTGTCTTGATACTTTACTGCATTTTTTATCTTCATTTTAAAATACTGAAGTGTATTCAAATTTAATATCAATATACGTACACACATATTCATGTAGATATTTTGCATTAAATTTGTTACTACCCACTAGCTGTGGTTTATACACCTCAAAAAATCTGTTGTGACATTCGGACTTCAGAATTTTTTTTTTCTTTTTGATGGTTCATCCCCTTGTGAAGGTAATACTGGATTTCAATTTTTACAAAATTTCTTACAATCATGTAGAAGGTACTAATTTGAGTAATTTTATCATAATTAGGTAACTTTCATGAAATTCAAAAACACATTTTATCACACGCATTGAAATAGTATTATCTCACATCACACACAGTTTCATTTTATTGTTTGCCTTCGGTTCATATTGTGTGGAATGCCTAAAAAACTGTATATCCAAAACTTGGAAATCTTCTGCCATCAAATGAATGTAAGATCATCACAAGGCGGATCTGACAAAGGTGGTCGACTGGGACTGCAGATTATCATTCTTGGTCAACATGATTTGGAGCTCCCTCACAAATCTTTCCATGGCAAAACCTGGCAAACAAATAGGAACTACTATTCCTTTCTCTCCCTTTTTGTTCTTGAATGGTATGTAAAAGCTCGCCACACCAGGAATGGCCCCCACTCCCCCCTTGGCCGGACCTCCATACGCTGCCTTTCCCCAGCCGAAGTCCACATCCCCGAAGCCAGCCCTGGTCACGTCTGAGACCAAGTATGTCCTAACAACCGTGAAATGAGGTCTCCCTTTTATAACCATCATGTCTGCCACTGATTTCATATAATCTTCAGTCACATCAGCTTTTGTCTTCATCACGAGTTGTACTGCATATTCCAGAGGATTCTTGCATAGCTCTCCGGCTGTCGTCAGGGCCACCGGAAATGCAAAGGCATTGCCGTAGTATCCCTCTGGCAAAGAAGGATCAAACTTGGAACGGGCATTGACAATGCAAAGAACGCGTACTTCCTCGTTGGGATCAGGTAGGAGAGAAATTGTCCGACAACGCCAAAGGCATGCTGTCAAAATCTCAAAGGTTGAACACTTCTTACTGATATGAGGAGGGATGCACTTTCTGAGAGCGGATACTTCGGCGGGGCCGAAGAAGAAAGAGCGGTGGACCATGTCGTCCAGTGGGATGATTGTTCCCTTGGTGTCGGGAACCTCATCGTATTCGTGATGGACGCATGTCACCCTTGGCGGGTCTCTAGCATTCAAAAGCTCTCTCTGCCACACTGGTGCTACAGATGGGGCGGAGGCTCCTCGTGCCATTTCGCCGACGGCGGACATGAATTGAACCAGTCCGGATGCATCCGACATGGCGTGATTTAGGCGCACAGCAAAGATGAAGCCACCACATCTAAGACGAGTCACCTGTGTGTATATATATACGTACAAGTGAATTAAACATGACTTATTAATTACAATACATACATATCTAAATACAAATACATGTACTAATATCAATAGTATTAAGAGTTAAAAATTATTGAAAGCCCATTATAAAAGTTGTTGCAGATGACAATGATTCCACCTCGTTTGGTAATTGAGGGAGTGTTTGGAAAAGGTGCAGAGCCCACCACAACTTCCATAGTTGATGGTGCTAGAGAACGCCCATCCGTGCCTATGGGGCCTTAATAATTCGTTCAAGTTGACAAAAAAAGCCACCGTCCGGGGGAGAAAATTCCTGGTTATTCTTTTTTTTTTTGGGTAAAAAAATTACTTTCGACACTATCTCGTTGTTTTACAGATTTTTATACTTAAAAATATTAAGTAATATTGTTTAAAAAAACCATTCAAAAAATAATATTGACGTGGAGCCATGCATAGAGGTTTTGGTATTTGTTTAGAACCAAATGCAAGAATAATGCTACAGTATCAAGATGCTATTGCATGGACTCATTTACAATCTCACTTGTAGACTTTATGCACTAAAATAAAGCCTCTTACGTCATTTTCTTACATTAGCATACATCTACTATATTTATATAATACATTTTTAGACCACAAAATTCACAAGTCACAAGTGAAGTTGTGAATCCGATCCACCACTAGACCCCAACTCCTTTTCGAGTAAAAAACTTTTTTTTTATTCATTTTTAGGAGTTAACTGACCAGTCAAGTCAAAAGCGTGCTTCTTAGGTGTGAAAAAAAAATTGGTGGGTTTTTTTAACTAAATATTACTAATTTTTTTGAGAAAACTTCTGCCCCTTCACTTACTTCCGTGTACCACAAGATTTTAAGGAAACACGACACGAGTAGTATTGTGAATGTGAAGGCTCCCATGATGAAAGTAGGTAAATAGGCCGAAGCTAGTTAACTCACTTACATGCGTGCTTGGCAGCAAAAGGAGGAAAGAAGAAAAGGATGGTATACCTGAATAAGCAGTAAAGGACAGTGAAGTACTCCTCCAGACTCGGGAACATCATAGAGGAGCTCCTCCAAGCACGGGAACGGAGGCTGAAGTGCGTCTCCGAACTGTTCTAGAGTAACATCTGCATCGGCCTCCATGAACATCACCCCCTCGCCGGTGCAGTCCACCGTCAGCTTCCTTGCTGGCCCTTCTCTCAGACGACCGGCAAACGGGTAGTAGAAGACGAGAGTCTGAGCGAGAGCCTCCCTGATCACCTTCACGGGGTCTCTCCCAGTCCCGGTAGCACGGTAAAACTGTATGACGGGGATTTGAAAGCGGAGACCCTCTTGATCATCGATGTCAGACAGGAGCTTGCACTCCCGTGGAGTGGGCTTGGCCGGACGGACCAACTCCGGTTTCTGTCTTATCACATTGAAGGTTAAAGATGTTGTTGGTGATCCCATCTTTTCCAATCTTTATCTCTCTATATAGATAAAAAGGAAAATGTGAATATGTATAACGGAAAACGTTAGGGATGATGGTTGTATTGAGGAGGTTGATGTACTTTGTCCCCCATTCCGATATGCTATATTTATAGAGAGGATGGGTTGGTTCTCGAGTCCTACTGTTGTGAATAAGTGCGGAACTGACTGGGAAGGTTACTAATGGTTGAAGTAAATGGCATTTAAAAAAGGTGAATTGTGTAGCAAGTGACCTTAAAATTTTTTATTTATATGGTAACTGTGCAGTTCCATGGCCAACCAACTAGGATAGGAAGCAAACAGGAGCTGATGGACGAGACAGGCACAGGTGGGATGGATTCATTTTTCACAAGGCTTTGTGGCCACTTAATTATGTATTCCATCATTTTCAATGTCTTTTCCCACTTCTCTCTCAATTGACTGACTTGTTTGAATCCAACTTTAATACTTTGAAGCCTTCCCACTATAAAACAACAAAAAGCAGGTTGTTGAAGTCTGCCTCTGTGGAAGTCTTTTTATTATCTGTAAATTTCTTGGCTGCTACACTGCAACAACTACCATATAAATATATACATGTCCGGTGTATTCATGTTTGGTACATATGAAATTGCCCCTACAACCATATGGAATTCTTCCTCGATATGGAAAAACATGGCTCCATTTCTTCTTCTTTTTCCTTGTCAAGGTAACAATTTGTCAAGTTTTTTCCTTTTCTTCTTAAAGCTAAAGTCAAAAGTCAAGTAACCTTACGTGCTTAGAAACTAACAAGCACTTAAGACGAAATTAATGTGCACATGATGATGGTCCCTCAAAAATGAATAAGTACATACAAAAGGTCTTACAGTTCAAATAATTAATTTTAATGCAAATCAAAAAATAAAAAAAAATTGCAGATATGATATTATTCGTCATTATATGGCTTCAAAATGAATTATTAATATGAAAAATAATTTTTTTCATCCAGGATAAAGCATACGATGATGGTTATATAAATTTTATGCAGGGAAAATGAATGAGTTCCTTTTTCCCCTTTCCTTCCTCCGAAATTAAATATTTCACCAAGGTGCATTGACGCCCTATTGTGTCAACAGAAAGAAGAGAACAATTGATTCTTTCAAAAGTAATGACTAAAGATGTTACAAAATTAAATAAATTCGATTATGATACAATTGGATTATACCTTAAAAAAGGAAAGGTGCAGATAAAATATCTACTAATTGGTGATATGCATAATTTTCAGGAGAAAAAAATTTCAGACCCATATGCATAATAGTTAAGGTTGTTGAGAAATGAAGAAGTAACTGGAGCGACTAGAGATAGAGAAACTGCGCAATCGAATGATTGATAAGAAGTTTGTAAGCTATTCTTACCTTGGACCTTTTATGTTCTCACTTTTACACTGGGCAGATAAGGAAGGCACATCATAAGGTTTCTACGTCATTAAGGTTGTTGGTTTTTTCCCCCCTATGATATAAGTCAAAATTTAATAGGATTGTTCACCGAAGGATGCAGAATGAATTCGGAGCAGTACGTGGACTCAGTTTTGTCGTTAACAATTAACAAGTTGCATAGCTTGATTAAGATAACATCGACTGACAAATATTTGGTTGGTAGACATTTCCATGGATGGGGGCCTCGCGATGTAGGGCCGTTCATTCTTCACAATTTGATACATGCTTAGTATATTAATTAAAAATATAATCATATTAAATGGTAGTGTAATCGTGTTGAAACGTGATTTAATTATTTGTCATTTTAAAATGACATCGTTTTTTTCATTTTAAATTTTACTTTGTTAGTTTAATATAATTTGTTTATATTTTACATTTTAAATTTAGACCGACAAATTATCAAAAATAGAACTCATAAGAAGTTGTAAGCCGCATTTCCTAGGTGACGCACACATTACAGCCAATGGCAAAATCAAGGCTATTAGATGCCCGTGGACTTCGAAAACGGATTCAACGTTCCCAACCATTTACTGTAAACTTCCATCATTAAATCAGTTAAATATATCCCCTTCAGAAAATCCAAACAATATTTGGAATCTATTATCCGATTGTCAGATTTGAATCTTCTTTGCCTACATGACAGATGACCTGAACCGGATTAGTATTCTATGTTTTATCATTAAGAGTGACAAAAAGGATGAATGAATGAAAAATTCTATATCTTTTTTATTAATAATAGACACGTACGGTACAAGATTCGGCGGTGCATTACAAGCAGCTGGATAGCTGATGTTCAAGATGGGCCAATATTTGCACTCCAAAAATTGTGCTACTGTTGCTGAGATTTATTGGCAACAACTTATACCACCCATCATGTAGTAATTAGTATATAGAATTTCGTTTATATATTCTTTTTTTTGGTGAAATCCAATTTTGTTTGTAATTTGTGCTTAATATTATATAGAATTAGTGTAATTATAATTAACAATTCTTATAGCCTAAGCCCCTGTAATAGACCTTACTGTTTATAATTTTGTTTAAACTAAGTTTTCATCATCTACGGGAGGGAAAACGTATGATATCCAATTGTTAACCTGTCTTGATTACTTTGCAGGATGAAGTTGTTAAGATTTCTTTTGGTCCAAAATAAGAATAAATACACTTTTCCAAATGAAAATAGTATTCTACAATTCTAGCTTAGTATTCATCCTAAAATCAATATGTCATCTATTTTGATGGCCTTATTTTCAAGTTCATAAACCTAACTAAATATTTGAAAACATAATTAAATGATAATTCTCGTGCCCCATTTTCAAAGGGTAGAAAATAAATAAAAGGAAAAGTGGTTTTCAAAAGAATGGTTTTTAGGAAAAAAAATGATTTTTTACTTTTCAAAAGACAAGAGAAAAACAAGGCCAGGACTTTTGAAAAATATGACAATTTTGCCCCAAAAATAAAGTCTGAAGCGTGGTTTTCATAAAAAGGGAGTTGCCACTTGGTATTGAGTTTTGGTATATCAAATTACCAAAAAATATTTTTATGAAAAATGAAATAAGAAAAACAAGAAAAGCTTGTTTTCTTTTTTTAGAAAATGTTTTGAAGAAAATGTAGGAAAAAACGAGAAAACTCTTTTTAGATAACTCCGTGTTGTTGAAAACAAGAAAAAATGAGTTTGGGAGTCACAGTTGAAGAAAGGGAAGACAAAAGTTTGCACCTAAGATACTCTTTCAACCTAGCCGAGCCCAGTTGTGAGGTTTAGTCTAGAGTTTCCAAATGTAACCTAAAGCATATCACATTTGGATGTGAATATATGGATGCAAAACCTAGATCTAAAAATATATCAGGAGGGGCAAAATGTGATACGAATCAATCAGAATCTAGCTTGAGATCTTAGGTTCTAAAGGCACCATAACTAGCTTGGTTTAGATGATATGCCTAACTTAAAAACCCTTGAGACAAACTCAAAAGGACCTTCAAGGCCATGAAATTTCCTTGAGACAAACTCAAAAAGGAATCTCAAGTTGAAGAAACCTTGAATCAACCTCGTGACAAACGGCAAAGGATCATCAAAGGCTTGCCTAATATTTGGGACACACTTCAAAGTGTTAAAGACAAAGGTAAAATGGATGGCTTGAAACCAAGAGAGAAAACTCTCAAAATTTCATAAAAGTCTCCAAAATTTTTTCTCAATAGTAATACATAGTTTAGGTATTTATACCCTTCAATACATAGCAACCTAATACTATAAAAATGACCAAAAAGTACAAAGATCAAGCTCAAAATTCAGAGGTCAAACTTCTTCACCGCCTTTGACTAAGGACAAGCCGCAGGTAGGGTTTACCGAGCCACGCGCACGACTAGAATCTATTCAACTCACGGCTGACATTCTACCTGCGAGCAACGAGCACATTTGAGCTCACAGTTGACATCTGTGGGCTAAATCCATGGGTGAGCGTCTCACGGATCGATCCATGGAATGCTCCCAGAAGTTTGAGTCATGGGTGATTGTTTAAGAGTACTAGTGAGCCATGGGCATGACTCAATGAAAGTGACTCGCGTCTCTCTTGTTTTGACACAATTCCAAGCTAATTTAATTCCTTTCTCTTGAGCATCATCTACCCCTTGAATCATACAATTGAACTTGGTCTCTCCTTGCTTCAATTCTCCAAGTGATCTTGAATTATCAACTTGAAAATGACTTCTCTTCAATGTTCCATTTGAGCCAAGAAGATCAATTGGGACTTGTAAATGCTCTTCATGAATTCCATGAGTTCCAAGGTTGAATTTAGCACTTAACATCTCTTGAAATGGAATTTTGCTCCTCATAGCTTGGCCATTTGACATCAAATTGATAGAGGACCAAATTTGATCACATTGACCTCCTTAAGAGGTTTTGATGTCTTCATAATTCCCCCTCCTTTTGAAATAGATTTGTCCTCAAATCTCCTACAAAATAAAAGAACAAATTAGTAACATTGAAATCAAAATTCATGTTACTCTGCGGGTTGTTGGTTTGCAAATATTGATCTGCATATTGCTCTTAGAAGAAGGACGAATCAGTTTTTCCTTAAAACATAAAAGTTTTATCTCTTTGAATTAGCTTTCCAACGCCACAAGAATTAGATCATTTTGAGTTTTTAGTACAAAGATATTGCCAAAATACTGAGAAGTGGTTGGGAGAGCTTTGTTCTTCAGTAATTTGGATTTTTGGATTTGAAGATATGAGAACTAGATTTTAATGTCTCATAAGAATTGTAAAGTATCCTCTTAGATTTAAAATTCAAGAAGAATCATCTCAATCCAATAGTTGTAGTTCAAGTTATTGCCAAAATACTGAAATGTGCCATTGTTGTCGACCCCTAGTTTTCTTCATTTCTTCACTTCCATTGCTTCTTTGCAATTCTCTTTTGCTTGTTATTCCTCATATGCCCTTGAGACCTTTTTGTAATGTTGATCCTTTAATTCCATAGTGAATTTGTTGATGATAATTTCCCAAAGTTGAGCAAAAAAATCCTCCAAGTTTGAATGTAAAAGTTATTCTATTGAACCCGTAATTCAATCATCCTTGAATCTACTATGAATGTGATAACTTGTGTTCCAATTGATCCAAATTATGATTGAATGTATAAAACCTACAAGATTGTACAAAGATTGTGCATTGATTTTCTCAAAATATAAATTGTGCTTCAAAACCTTAAAAATTGGGTAAAATACCTAATTTTTGGAAAATTCTTCAAATGGAAGAACAATTATGAAATTGAGCCATTTTTATATTAAAAATACTTAAAACAAACTAAAAACACACTAAAATAAGACACTATACTAAAATAGGTAAAATATTCTCTTGTCAAACTCCCCACACTTGAATCATTGCTTGTCCTCAAGCAATTGGAAAATCAAGAGATCAAATGATGATTCAAGGCTTACATTAACAAATGCCTTATTTTGGAATGCAATTCCACAAGATAAAGTAAATAGGCATTATGCAATTCCTTATAATGTTTCTAATACTAATCATACCAAGTAAAAGGGATGTAATTATCTCAAGATTTATACTAGTTCAGCAAAATTGCAATGCCTTATAGGATTTTGCAAGAAAATGAATCATATGGTCAATCAAACTACTTCACATGTCTATGATTATTTTTATTTTTTCACTTGAGGGAGTAATATTGAGCAAACTAATTGCTCAAGATGAGAATGTCTTTTGATGCGAAAACCGACATTGGCCAATGAATGTTCCCGGTTACTCAACACATCGATATTAAGCAAGTAGCAAGAATCATATTTGAGCAGTAAAATTACCTTTTTATGCAAAGATTGACATTGGCCGATGAAGATTCCTGGTTACTTAACAATTTACTCACTCAAATTGTTGTGCATTACTCATAATTTATGTACCGTTTTATGCGAAAGTCGAAATTTTTAGATGAAGACCCTCGGTTACTAAGCACAAGAACCATTGGAGTAGAAAAAAACTACTTCATTCTTTTTCATTTTTGTAGTATAAATATCCTTTGTTGCAAGTATGATAATGAGGCAAATTTTGAAAATTTTTGGCATTATAAACCAAACATGTATCTTAAGCCTTCCCCCAACACTTAGGATGTCACATTATCCTCAATGCGTAAGGGAAAATATAAGAATGAAAAATAGAACAAGAATACTCCCCTTGATTGGTTTATGAATCCAAAAGTCCTTGGCCTTGTGAAGTTTCTCTTTGCAATGCTTCACCTTGTCTTCAAATGGTTAATTCTTGCTCACCAACCTTGTTTCAAAGCTTAGAAATCCTCAAATTGTATGTTAGATCATGTTCAAATAACAAATAAGCTTAAAAAATTAACATAACATGCTTTGAAAACCTTGATTTCCCCCACACATAGTTGTTGCAATGTAGTTCCAAAGAGGTGAAATTTTGATGCATGTGTTATGTGAGCAAATGTAATGTCTTATGATGAAGTTGCATGCAAATGAAACTTGTGTGAAAATTGCCTCAAAACAAAATTTCATACGTTGATGTCAAAAGTTAAAGTTTGAATCAAAGAATTGAAACATGAAATGGAATCCCTTTGAATGTGTTTAAAGTGTTCATTTCATGCCTAAAAAGTTGCCCAACAAACTTGTAAAGAAAGCCCTTAAACTCCCCAACAAAATTGACCAAAATCAACCAAAATGCTCAATAAATACCTCTGATCTGTGGGTTGGATCCGTGGGTTAAATGACCCACGAATCTGACCCGCGGATGCCTCTCAGAAGTTGCAAGAAAAATTCTGCTCCAGTGGTGTACCAGGCTGATTTTTCAGCAACTTTGAGTGATGATATCTTCCATTTAAACTTATAATTTTGAGCAAATAACTTTACAATCATGTAATCATGTCAACAAAATTTGAATTCATACATTAAACTCATCCAAATAATCAACACACATGAAATGAGAATCGACCAAAATGGCCTACCCGAAAATTCTGCAACATTGAATTTCAAGATGAACTTGAAATTCAAGTTTTTCCTTTTTATATTTTTTATCAGTCCAAAAATTCAAACATGTTTTTAATGTTAAAAAAAGTTGTTAACATGATTTTTAGACACAAAAAAACATGTAAATTCCAAGATTAAGACCAAAATCACAAAGAATCAACTTTGATGTAAAACAACGAAATGAATAGTTGTTTTTTTTTCACTAAAAAGCTTAATTTGATTATTTGCATGTTTTGGACTTCAAAATCACTTCGAACAAGTTTCAAATGATAAAACAAAGTTGCTCAAAACTAATTTATGCATCAAAAGTCCGTGGATTACCAAATGAGAATCAATTTGCCCAATGAAACTTAGCTCATGAATAGTAACCAATGGAATAGTAACTTTGAAACTCAATGCCTCAAATTGATTTCCTTGTTCATTTAAACCACAAAATCACTTCAAATACATTTCAAAAGATGAAACTAAGATGTTTAAACCTTCTAATCATATGAACCTCAAAAGATATGAACATTCAGTATTAAATATCCAAGTTCAAACATGAAACCTCAAAGATTGCACATAATGCTTCAAATTCAAATTCAAACCAAACAAATCAAACAAACTAACTACAAAACACACATAAAACATAAAAGAAAATGAAGTAACTAAAAATACCAAAAACATTGGGTTGCCTCCCAATAAGCATTTCATTTAAAGTTTAGAGCTAAACTTGGAACACCTTGGTCACGTGATATGTATCCCACAAAGGATGTAATACACCTTTAGTGCTTAATTGATGTAGCAAGTAGAGGTACATCCTTTGCCTCAAAACAAGTGCCCCCATGTCCATAATCCATTGTGCAATTGTACCTATGACAAAAGAACACTTGGCAAGAATATCGTAGCCATGATTGGCTATGCCTTTCTCTTGTATTAGTATCTTGTCAATACCAATAAAATCAATGTCACAAGTGAAAGGAGTATCATTAAATTCTTCATTGTCTACCTTTGAATTTTTAATCTCTTCATCAAGAACAAGTTCACTATTGAGATTTGTGTGTTCAAAAGTAGGAGAAACAACTATTTTATCATTTTTCACATTTTCAACTACCTTTTCACACACATATACATTTTTTTCAATTACTCGTTCTTGGTCATGTTCAAAAGTAGAACTATCAGGTATTTCTTCACCATCATCACGTTCATGAACAAAAGAAGTATAAGACATTACTCCACCTTTGTACTACACATACCTATTTGATCACTTTTTTTTTTTAGAGACCTGTTTGATCACTAGAAGCATGTTTTTCACAAGTTTGAGTGCTAATGCTAACATATGAATCATTTTGAATATCACAAGATTGTACCTTAGCTAATATAGCATATTCATGATTTTCATGGGCACCTCCACATGTAGTACAATAAATAACATTCAAGAGGCGTTTGGTTCGCACTTGGGAATCGAAATCGAAATCGGAATCATTACTCATGCGTTTGGAATGAAACCCGCAATTCCAATATATGTCACTACAAGAAATTGAGGTTTTACCCACACACACGATGTGTGGGTAAAACATTGCTATGTGTAAGGAAAACTATTTATCCACACATAAATTAAATGTCGACAAGTGTGGCTAAAAAACCACGGAGAAATGTTTTTACCTACACATAGTCTTATGTGTGGGTAAAAATAATACATTTACCTACACATATATATATGTTGGTAAATATTTATAATAAGTGTGGATAATTTAGCTGCCAACTGTGTTATGATGACGTGGAAGATGACGTGGGAGATGACATGGTTGTTGACGATGCTTCCATGTCGGTATGTTTTGTATGACGTGTATGATGACGTGGCATGTGATGTGTCATATGACGTGGCATGACATCTCTTTATGTGTAGGTAAACGTTTAGCAATATGTGTAGGGTAAATGGAGCTCAATGTGTGGGTAAAAGGAGGTTAATGTGTGGCTAAATCTTCATACATATGTTCTAATACACTTATGCGTGGATAAAAGTCGCTAATGCGTGGGTAAAAGTCGCTCAATGTGTAGCTAAATTTCCATACCTATATAGCAAGACACTTCGTATGCGTGGGTACAAATATCTACATGTGTAGATAAAGTAGCCTTTTTTTTTTTTTTTTGGTTAGCCTTTGTATGTGTAGGTAAAACCCTTATATGTGTGGGTAAACGTATGTACATGTAAATGTAAACAACCTGAATATGTAGGCAAAAATCATTTGTATGTGTAGGGTAAAATGTACCTGTATGCATTTTAAATTTCAATTACAGTCATACCTAATAAAACACAAGAACCAAACAAACTAATAGATTTCCATATCACAATCCAAACATCCAAATATTTAAATATCCAATACGAATTTAAAAGTAAGAAAGTAGTACGTTCAAATAGAAAATAGTAGAAATGTCACAAAAGATGGCTTACTAAAGCCATAGAACTAGTATCAGCAATACATAAAATGTCACGCAACATCATTATATCCTGAATTAGCATCAATAAACTCATCGCTCCTGCTGTGAGAATGAGAGCAATCGGAATGGCGAGAGGCTGGATCAATGTGTCCTTGTGCCGGGCTGAGATGGTCCTGAACCATGATCTGATGGCACATGGGGTACTGATGGTGGAGGCATACTCCGCACTAAAATTTTTCCATCAATGTTAATCAAGAAAGAAGACAACAATATAGCACTCTTTCAATAGCTAGCCCAACAGTCACCTTCATGCATCTACTGGTAAACAAAATGTCCTCCTACTAGTCTAGAACCACGCACATAGTGTAGCTACACATTACACACACGAAATTTAACTAGCTATCGCAAGAAAAAGGCAAAGGCAACTTCATGAAAACTCATATGTCAATGGAAACTTCATGAAAGCATGCATGATCATTGAGAATCAACCAATCATGAAGAGAGTTAGCTCAAATTCCAACAAAATAAAGTTCAAAATTATGCAACAATTTGGCTGCTTACCAACCCTGTTGCTGCAGTTTCAAAATTTCAACCTGATTCTTCAGATTTATGGTATTCAGAAACAACCAATCAGCCTATGTATCTTATGCCATTGAAAAATCCTACGAATCTAGTTTCTAAAACACCAAGAATTACTCCGTTTTGAGTTTTCTACAAAAAGTTATGACTATTTCATTAAAACTGGTTTTGTCAGTCTGTATGGCGATTCTAATCAATCCAATCCATTCCATTCACAATCTATACTCACTAATAAATCATGATATAATCATATGGCTAAACTAGATTCAATATATAATAATTTCTTAAAAGATTCATGCTCAAATTCTACTTTAGTCCTGCTAAAATACCACTACACTTAGGTGACTCTCAATTTGCCTTTTTAGGTGAGTTATTAGTTCATGCAACTTCAATCTTTCCAGGTTCTAGATATACTTTTCAAAAACAAATCATCTTGAATTTTTTTTTAAGATGATTGGGAAACAATACATGGTAAGTAAAGAAAAGTGGGAAGAAAAAAATGAACTGAAATTTGTAAAAATTTATCTAGGGTTCCAGACCATAACAAAGCAAGATTAAATTTGAATGAATAACTAATTAAGAGAGACCTTAATATTGTTAACAATTAATTTAAGAACAAAGCAAGATTAAATTTGAATGAATAACTAATTAAGAGAGACCTTAATATTGTTAAAAATTAATTTAAGTGTTTTCAATTTAAAATGAGTCAATCCACCAATAATATTTTAATAAAAATTAACCACAATCTACTAATTTATTAATGAAATTCTAAAAATTGACAATTGTTAACAGGAACTATATTCGAAAATCATGTTAATTCGGACTGAAGCAGTGTGTTTTAAATGTAAGGATAAAGTATATTCATTTTAAATAAACGAGACAAACTAAATACTAAAAACTAAGTTAGAACTCTGTCCCTAGTTTTTGGTATTAATGAACTTTGTCATCTCTTGGAATTTCAGTGAGTGAGAAATGATTTTTGTTTACAAGACAAAGACTAAAGAGGAAAAACGAAACAAGATATTAATTGCAACACATGGTTTTGCTTTAGCACTCCTACCACGGCTAAGGAAAGAAAAGATTCTGGTCAAATCACATTGATGCACTAACAAAACCAATTAAGTTGATATTTTGGGGCATAATTAAAATCCAAGTTGGAGGAGAATAGAAAGAGCAATAAACTAATGGTTCTTTTTCCATTGAATGGACTACTGAATGTCGGAAGTCACGGCGTTTTCTTTCTTGTGTTGTGTGTGGTTTTGTTACAAAATATTTTATTTACCTTTTAAACAAAGGAAACAAAGACAACTGGCCACTTTTCTTTACTTCCCACTTTTCAGAAACAATTTGCCTTCCTGACCTTTAGTCTTAGTTGCTGATTTTTATGGTATTTTTAAGTTGTCTTTTATTGATAAAAAAATACACACACACGTGCAACAGTGAGTCATTCACCAGTGCATAGGAAAAAGCCACCTCAAACTTGGTTGAGCAACTTGGCTCCACTGTAAATCACTTGAGCTGAACATTCCCCACCTTTTTCTTTTTCAAACTAAACTTTATAAGGATTATTCTAATTATGTCATTAGTTTAATTATTTGACACATTATTATTAGAGAGAGCCATAATTTCTAGATCTTTTTTCTTAATCTATGATGGCATTGGGTTGAGTATGAAACCTTGTAGATTAAAAAAAATGTATATGGTTAGTCTAAAGGAATAATTCTCATTCATGAACATATATATTAGATATAAAAAGGGAAACGATCATCTTCATTGTTGTTAGGTTCCTCTCATAAACTCTTTCTGAACTCAATAGTGTGAGATTGTAAATAAGCGAGCATGAATAAAAGAATGAAAAAACGCACATCAATAGCTTAGGATTGCCTTTCATAAGAAAAAACACAGATTGATAATTTGTAAACATTAATAATTCTGCAAATTCTGTCACTCATTATTTAAAAGCTTTTTAGATGGTAATACTTAAACACCATGGCATTCATAAGTTTTGTGTGTGTGTGTGTGTGTGTGTTTTTGGGTTGGGGGGGTGTTAAAACATTGACTTGAATAGATAAAAGTAGGATATTCATGCAGGCAAAAGCTTTTATGAACTGTAGATTACCAACTTCAATGTCACCAATCATCTCTTCATAAGGACTAGTACTTTATGTATTACTTTATGTTGGAATAACACGGCAGCCAAGATAGCAACATGGTGCTGTAAATCTCAAACGGCCATATATCACCATTCAAATAGAAGATTTTAAGAGATTTTAGTATCTTCAAGCATAAATTGTATGTATTTAATTACTGTTTATTTTCTTCTTGCTTTCTTCTTATCTTGCTAAAGCTGTTATGCTGTTTTTTTCAAAAGAAAAAAAGCCTAGAGAAATGATGTATTAAGAAAATGTCAAAAAAGAAAAAGAAAAAAGAAGAACTTAGTTTCATCGCTAGATATGACTGATCTTCCATTTGATGATACTAAAATCACACACTAGTAGGAGTGTAGGAGTTGAACATTAACGCGTGTAATTCAAATGGATTGACAAACTACAATGACAATCTTTTGGCTTTTTTTTTTTTTTTTTTTTGTTTTGAGGAGTTACCTTTGTAGTTTGATACTCCAAGCAACAACTGCAATACATACCCTCAAAAGCTTCATGCACATAAAGTCAATAATTTGTAAACATTAATAAATAGTTTTACCAATATTCCCAATGGGTAAGGCAATCATCTCTTCCCCATTTTCCTTCCCCAACCCCAAACCACCAAAAAAAAAAAAAGTCATAAAAAGTTCAGCCAATCCTTCAACACCCAAACTCAACCATAAACAAGCAATATTCAAGAAATAGGTAAAACACAGTCCAACAACTTAATATATAACAAAAATCAATGAAAACAAAAATTATTATTATAAGAAATTTGAAGCAAAAATGTTGTTATATGTTACCTTATATGTCAAATTAGACCAAAGGTCACAAAGATAGTCCCAAATGTTGTTATGCGTTACCTTAATCAAAGGAGAAGACATGGAGAAGTAACTTAGAGAACCAAAATTCTTGCTTGAAAATGTTCAAATGTCATTACTGTAGCTAGTGAGCTTTCATGAATTCTTGCTAGGGAGTACTAAACTAGAAATTTTTGGCTTTTCATCCAAATCAAGTTTCGTTGTCATTGATTGTGAAGTGGAGATAATCTTATCCTCCAATAATCATCTGTATACAATGGGAGGAGTGGGAATATTTGATTAAGTTTCATAAATTTATTTTAAGAGCCATGTGAAAAACATATATAGTTGAATTTAACTAGTAGATTAATGGAGATGGGAGATTGACTGAGTATTTTATAGTTTGAATATCAATTCTAGAAAATATTTAGTTTCAATAAAAAAACAAGATTTTGAAAATAGTTCGAATGGTAAAAAGAATTTTGCTAGAGAGGAAAAAAGTCAAGTGAAGAAAAAGCAAGCCAGTGATGTTGGCTTATACAATCCAAGAAGTCAGACATTGGAATGATGCTAAAAGATGTCATTGGATGATCTGCTAAAGGCCTAGATCAACCATCCATACTTACATCAAAGTTCCTTGTAATGATAGTATATACGGTATTTATGTTTCTTTAATGATGCTTATGTTGCAAATGGTGCAATTATGACCATGTAATTCCTCAGTTTTTGACCTCCTCAGCAACTCAACAGGTTACTTATTTGAAATACTCATTCATATAATTGAAACAAAGGACCGGAACAGCTAGGCCCTACCCCTCTAGAAGTAGGTTGATATTGCCATTGTCTACCAACGCTAGAGGCTTGAAAGAGTGGTAATGCAGAATTGACTAGAGCAGAAGTTTGCACCAATTATTACATGTAAAAAGGTGTAGCTTACTGGAGAACAAGAAACATGTTAAGTATTAAAGAAAGGTGTAGCTTACTGGAGAACAAGAAACATGTTAAAGTATAAAAGAGAATTGGCTAATATGTATAATCTGCTTTTGCAGCCTTTTACGATACGGGTAAGGAGTGTATGCTTCCACTTTAAAATATATGGTTGTAATTGTTTATAGCAACTTTCTTTGCAACCTACCATACTATTAAATGGAATGTAGTGTTATTTTCATAGAAAGAATGCAACCAAATGACTTAAAATTTCATTCTTCACTAACTTTCTTTTTTCCCCTTTCATATGAATCTGATATTTTGGTTACGGAAGGAGAGGCAGAGTTGCATTCTTATTGAAAGGATTTGAATAAGACATTGAACAAGATAAACATTTAATCTGATTAGCAGTTGTAAGCAACAATTCAGATGTACGTAAAAAAAAAGGAAAAAAAAAGAAAAAAGAAAAAAGACCTGAGCTCAACTCATCATTAAAGACCAATTTGACCCAGTCCCCTACTGAAGATCTAGTGGTACGAGTCTTCACCTTCTACCTTTTGAGGGGAGAACTTGGTTGACCAAGACAAGACAAGAAGTTCTTCACCCAAACCTACTCCCCTCCCCCCCCCCCCTTTCCCCCTCTTCTCCTTTCCAAACCTCACCGGATGGAAAAATCGTTCTATCATAGACATTGAAACGAAAACGAGCACAAATATGCAGACACAACCACGAGAAGAGTAAAAATAAATCTTGCAATTAATATGACCTTTTAACAACAACTCGACTAAACCTAGCATAAAAAGCTCATTAGTATTCGGCCTTGATCAAACCGCAAGACAGCCAACAAAATCACAATACTCCTTTTTCCTTGAACTCTATTTCCCTTATTTCTCCTCAAAAACCAAATCGACTTCAAAAAAAATAACTTCTTCACTTTACATAGTTTATTCTCCCAAAATTACTCTTTTCGCCTTGTTACCATCTTAAAAACACAGAAAGTTACCATCACTTTACATAGTTAAACACAGAAAAGCCGATGAATCTATCATACAAATACTAGGTCAATTTTACAGCATCGAACAAGGCCAAAGATGCAGTAAATGGAATATAAAAATCTTACAGTTAGGCAACTTTAGATTGATTGGTGCTCTTTCTAAGCACTGCAGTGGTAGCTGCCTGCAGAGGCAATGGCAGCCTTAGGGAATTTTGAATCCCACGATCTGCTTAGATGGGGTAGAGAAGGCGAGGAAGTGCCAAGTCGAGGGAGTCGGCAGGGAGTAGAGTTGCAGGCGTGGTGGACAGCGGAGCGACGGCTGCAGGCATGGTGGATAGCGGAGTGACGGCAGTGGGGGCAGAGCAAGGGATGTGGTGGCAGTTGTTTTGGGGACGGGAGCAGGAGCTTGTTGGAGACTAGTTGATTTGAGGATAGATAGGATGAAAGCAGCCGAAGGAAGATTAGGGCTCTCTTTTTTTTTTCATTCATTTTATTTTATTTTTTTTATTTTTATTAACAAATACACTAATGTGTTTTTAATTTACAAAATTAGCCTTCGTTTATTTATAATTCAAACATATTACATTCATAATTTTATAAATAAAAGTGGATAAAATTGTAATTTCATATATAATATTTAAATATATGTGTGTATGTAATGGTGTGGCATTTTTTTCCATATCATCATGCTTCTAATGAATAGCGCAACTACCTTTACCCACACATACTTGACATTTATTCTTATGTGTGGGTAATATGAACAACAAAAAGCCCCCACATCAGTATTCCAAAAAAAATTGAAAATGCCGCCAATTCTCAATTTGGAGGGAAATTTTCCTACCCAATTTATGTGTAACTATTGATATTTACCTACACTTAACTTAAATAAAAAGAAGCCACATCAGCATTTAAAAAGTTGAGAAAAGTCGCCAAATTCTCAATATTTGGAGGGAAATTGTCCTACCAAATTTATATGTAATGCTTGACCTTTACCCACACTTAATGAGAATAAAAAAAATGCCACATCAGCAATCAAAAAATTCAAAAATGTTGCCATTTCTCAATATTTGGTAGGAAAATTTTCCCACTAAATTTATATGTAAGTATACACCTTTACCTACACATCATAAATGCCAAATATATAGTAATTAATCATACTAGATTTACCCACACATATAGAATAAATGTATAGCTAAATACCCACACATATTATGTGTAGCAATTTTATGTGTGGGTAAAAACTAAATTTCCTGTAGTGTGTGTTTGGTTCAATATTCGGAATGGGTATCATTACTATATGTATATGTATATGCGTGTGTATATATATAAATATATATAAATATAAATAAATATATATATGTATATGTATATATACGTATGCATGCGAACATGTACATATCTACATAGGTATATGTATGTATATGTGCGTGTGTATATATAAATAAATAAATATATAATAATATATATATAAATATATGTACACACACACATATATGTATATGTATGCATGTATATGTACATGTACAGATATACATAGGCATATTTATATGTATATGTATATGAGTGCATATATATAAGTAAATAAATAAATACATAAATAATATATATAATTATCTATAAATAAATAAAATATGTAAATAAGTAAGTAAATAAATAAATAAAGAAATATATGTAGGTATATGTATGTATGTATATGTGTGTGTACATATATAAATAAATAAATAAATATATAAATAAATATATAAATATATAAAAATATATATAAATATATAAATAAATATATACACACAAACACACATATATATGTATATGTACATGTACAGACATACGTAGGTATATGTATATGTATATGTGTGTGTGTATATAAGTAAATAAATAAATAAATACATAAATAATATATATAATTATATATAAAAAAATAAGAATACATAAATAAGTAAATAAATAAATATAAATATATTTATATATATGTATGTATGTATGTATGTATGTATATGTATGTGTACATATATACGTAGGTATATGTATGTGTGTGTATATAAATAAATATATATAAATAAATATATAAATAAGTAAATAAATATAAATATATTTATAAATAAATATATATGTATGTATGTATATGTGTACGATAGCTTTTTCTCTCTAGGGCTTCCTCAACCAACTTTTAAATTTTGAATTCTTCAACAACATTCCGGCTGGTTTTTCCGGTCATCCAGTGGCATCGGTGGCTGGCCTTTTGGTGGTTCCGTCATGGCTGCTGTTCGGACGTCACCGGAGGAGGGATCTTCTTCTCGTCCAGTGGTGAAAAAGACTTTTGCCAATCTGTTCAAAGAGCCTCCATCATCACAAATTACGTTGAAGACTTCATCCATGCACAAAGGTGAAATCGCAGTCAAGTTCAAGGAGGAGGATATAGAGAAGCTTGCAGCACCCTTCAAATTCTCTTTGATTGGGAAATTTTCCCACAGTAGACCGAAGATAGAGGAGGTCAGAAAATTTTTATTTCACTGGATTTAAAGGATGTGGTTATGGTAGGACATTTGGATGCCAGACATGTATTGATCAGGTGCAAAAGTGAGGAGAATTTTCATAGAGTTTGGATTAGGAGTGTAACAAATTTCTCATGAGGGTCTTTAAATGGACTCCAAAATTCCATGTTCGTAAGGAATCATCGCTGATTCCGGTTTGGCTTGCATTGCCTGATCTTCCAGTTCACTTTTTTGATAAGTATGCATTATTCTCGATCGTCTTTCCTGTTGGACAGCCTCTCTTTGAGGATGCAGCTACTGCAATGGGGGTCAGACCAAGTGTTGCCCGTATTTGTGTAGAGGTTAACTTGTTGAAATCTATTCCTAAGAGAATTTGGATTGAAGTGAATGAGGCGGGAGATGGCTTTTGGCAGTCGATCCATGCTGAAAATCTGCCATTGTATTATTCCAAATGTTAGCATCTTGGACATAATAATGAGGGCTGTAGGATGGGTATGGAAATTGGGGTAAAGAATTTGTCAAATGTAGTCTTTTCTGGACGTGAACCAACCAAAGAGAAGCAATGGATCCCTAAGGAGTCTGGTGGTGAAATGGTGCAGGAACCTATAGTCATTCGGATAGATAATAATCCTATTCAGACTGAAGTTCTAGGTGCATTGTAGTTGGAAGGAGAAGGAGAGTCGTCTGGTGTAGTAAAGAAAAATTTGAAAAGTGTGGAGGAACATAAAGATGGAGCTGGACAAGAGGCAGTAGTAGTGGAGTATGCAGCATAACAACTGGACAACAATGATGTTCCAGCAGAAGCTGTAGTTGCAGAAGAAGAGGAGACCGTTTCGCAGCAGCAAAATCTAATACTCGAAATTGTTGTGGATGCAGCTGATAACGATAACAAAGTTGGTCTTGCTGCAACTGCTAATAAAGTAGTTCAAGCTGAATCCGAAGCTAAGCGGATGGGTGATTATGGAGAAGCTGAGCAGTCGAGTGATCCAGGGATGGAGTTGCCGAAGGTTGCTGGAAATCTATCCCCACGTCCTTTGCTTTTGCTATGTGCTCCATAACAAGAAAACCAAGCTGGGGATCTCCATGGAGAAGAGTTTTTTAAACCAAAAAAAGGGCAGAAAGCTGGCCGGGCCTTCATTCCTAGTGACAGAGAGCTGAGATCCAGGTCGAAGTATTCGCAAAATTCTTTCCAAAATTTATCCCATGATTAGTGCTGTTTTTTGGAATATGAGGAGGGTTTCTCACCCTTCTAATTTGCACAGATTAAAGCATATAATTTGTACTCATAAAATTCAAATGGTAGCAATATGTGACCCTAAGGTGAATAATCATGCTATTCATAGAATTCGTATGAAATTAAGATTGGATTGTTGTTTGACTAATCAGGAGGGGATTATTTGGTTGTTTTATAATGAGCCATTTTCATGCACGGTTTATGGGGAGGGTTTGCAACACTTGTCTGTGTTTATTTCTCATCCACAGGTAGAGGTTTCAATGCATATATCTTTTGTGCATGCACGTAGTTCACAGGAGAAAAGAGTGTCTTTATGGGAGGGTTTACTGGTTGACAAACCAATAGATGATTCTCCATAGATGGTTTGTGGAGATTTTAATATAGTTCTGGACGCTCAAGAAAAAAGGGGAGGTCGACCATTCCGTTATATTGAAGTAGTTGACTGTTTAAATTTCATGAATGAAGCAGGTCTTATTGATGCAGGGTATTCTGGAGCTAAATTTACATGGTGTAACAACAGAGGAGGAAGAGCCAGGATATGGAAGCGATTGGATAGGGCTTTACTGAATGAAAGGTGGCTAGAAGCTGCCCTAGTTATATCGATCAAACATCTTCCTAGACATCTATCAGATCATGCTCCGTTACTACTGTCAGTTCGTACCAGACTGGATGCGAAGTCTAAACAATTTAGATTTTTAAATGTTTGGGCTGATCATTGTTCTTATTTGCAGGTAG
Organism: Mitragyna speciosa; assembly: GCA_024721245.1. Lineage (NCBI taxonomy): Eukaryota > Viridiplantae > Streptophyta > Magnoliopsida > Gentianales > Rubiaceae > Mitragyna > Mitragyna speciosa. The sequence continues at coordinate 1,256,039 of CM045565.1, forward strand.
TCAAACATTCATGGGAATTTCCAATGGATGGTCCCCCTTTAGTTGCTTTGGCGAGTAAGCTCCGTTGGTTGAAGAAGGATCCAATACAAAAGAATAAAGATGTCTTCGGAAATGTGGGTCAGAATGTCAAAGTTGCAAAATCTGAGTAGCTATGTGTGAAGCTAGAGAAGCAAGGGGTGAACTTTCTAGTTTGGCAGAGTTGGAAGCGGCCCAGACTAAGCTAAATAAGGCAGTGGCAACTAAAGAATTATTTTGGAAGCAAAAATCACATGTCAAATGGTTAAAGGACTCGATTTTTTCACTCTATTGTTAAACAACGACATGTTAGATCCACGATCCACAAAATTAAAAATTTGCATGGGGAATGGATTGAGGAAGATAATGCCATGGAAGAGAAGGCAGTCAGATTTTTTAAAGGCTTATTTCAAGCTGAGGAGGTTCCACAGAATTTTAAGCTGTTGGAGAATATTCCAGCCTTGGTGAGCCATGAAGAAAATGAGTTTTTAGAAGCATATCCATCTATGGAGGAGGTTGCTAGGGTGGCTCAGAATATGGATGGAGAGAGTGCTGCAGGCCCAGACGGTTATACGGGAAATTTTTCACTGCTTCATGGGATATTGTGGGTAATGATGTTTTAATGCTGTGCTCAGTTTCTTCAATGGTAGGGAGCTGCCAAGGAGTATTACTGCTACTTCCATTGTGCTGATCCCGAAGGTCAATTCTCCACAAGCATTCTCTGATTTCAGACCCATAAGTCTCTGCAATTTTATTAATAAGGTAATGTCTAAAATCTTGTCTAATAGATTAGCAAGAGTCTTGCCTGGCATTATTTCCCGACAACAAAGTGGATTTGTCAAAGGTAGAACGTTGTCTGACAATGTCTTGCTAGCTCAAGAGGTGATATCAGATATTGGTAAGCACACTTATGGTGAAAATGTGGCCTTTAAGCTAGATATGGCTAAGGCGTATGATAGGGTTTCATGGCTGTTCTTATGCAAAGTGCTGAGAGCTTTTAATTTCGGTGAGAGATTTATTGATATGGTGTGGAGGTTAATATCAAATGTCTGGTTTTCTATGATTATAAATGGGGTTTTGCACGGTTTTTTTAATTCATCTAGAGGGCTACGTCAAGGGGATCCTCTTTCTCCTAGTTTATTTGTAATCTCTGTTGAGGTCTTATCCCGGGGTTTGAATTCTTTATTGTCAGTACGGTCATTTACTCCTTATAAGGTGCCAAGAGGTTGCACTCCCCTCACTCATTTGGCTTATACAAACGATATTCTTATCTTTTCTGGAGCTAATGTCAGATCAGTTCCTTGTGTTTTAAGTATCTTAGAGGAATATGAAAAAGTATCTGGGCGAATGATTAATAAATCTAAGAGCTATTTTTTGGTTCACCAAAAAATGTCAGAAGCAAGAAAGACAAGGATTGGGCGGTTAACTGGATTTAATCAAAAAACATTTCCAATTGATTATTTTGGTTGTCCTTTAATAGTGGGGAAGAGGAAGTCTGCCTTTTTTGAAGACTTGATATTGAAAGTTATTCACAGGATTTGCTCTTGGTCTAATAGTTTTCTATCTTTGGGAGGGAGAATGATTCTGATAAAGCATGTTCTTGCAATGATTCCAATCAATATTTTGGCTGCTTGGAATCCCCCTAATGGCGTTTTGAATAGATTGGAGAGATTCTTTGCAAACTTTCTATGGGGAACTACTGAATTGGGTAATAGGAGGCATTCGATGGCGTGGCATAAGTTGTGCTTACCATATGAGGAAGGGGGATTGGGTTTTCATTCTTTAAAGGATAGTTATAGGGCATTCTCTATCAAACTCTGGTGGAACTTCAGAACTAAAATGTCATTGTGGGCTTCTTTTATGTATACTAAATATTGTCATCCTTTACATGCAGTTTTAGCCTCTATTCCTCAAGGAGCATCATTAACGTGAAGAAGAATGATTGAAGTTCGTTCGGTGGTGGAAAGTCATATGCTTTGGTTGTTGGGAAAAGGTAATTGTAATTTTTGGTGCGATAACTAGATAGGGAAATGGTACTTTGTGTAATAGGGTTTTGGAGTATTCCGACTAATACTGTCTATGATTTTGTGCATTTGAATGCCTGGAATATTGCAAAACTTCAGTTATGGTTGCCACAACATATGGTTTAGGAAATTGTGAAAATGGAAGTTCCTAGCCAAAATGAGGAAGAGGACATTTGTATTGGTCTCTTAATGCTAATGGTATTTTTTTCTACTTCTTCTGCTTTTGAGGCAATACGAGCTAGGAGACAGATTTCTTGGTGTGCCTCACAAATTTGGGGTCAATACATTCCCACGAATATTTCTTTGTTTATGCTTCGGTTGTATAATGAAAAATTACCAATATTTGAAGCATTGACAAAGATAGGTATCCTATGGTCCATCTAGATGTGCTTGTTGTTTGGAGCCTACAGTTGAACTTTTTAATCATGTATTTGCTGTAGAGCTTAGTTGCAAACAAGGTATGGACCTTTTTTGGGTTCAGATTTTGGTTTTATATGCAGTGACACTTTGAGAGGAAATCTTGGAAATTGGTGGTTTTCTAAGCAAGTTAATGATATGTGCCTTTTTCTGGTGAAAATTTTACCTTCATTCATTTGTTGGTATTTGTGGAAAGCCCAAAATGCAGCCATACATGATGGTTTGTTGATATTGGGAGAAAACATTATTGCTAATATATATAAAGATGTAAGGGTAATTTTTGCTGCTAAATTTCCTACTGTTATTTGGCAGGGTCGATCTTGGCACTCTTTGGTAGATTTTGTCCTTTTTTCTTCTCGTTCTTTTTCTTGCAAAGTGGTAAAATGGCTGAAACCAACAGGTGATCAATTAAAGCTAAATACAGATAGAAGTGCCAAGGGAAATCCAGGGATGAGTGGAGGAGGAGGCATTTTAAGGGATGGGGCAAATAATATACTTTTGGCTTTTTCTGTTAATTTGGGCATTAAGACAAGTATTCAAGTGGAGGCACAGGTTTTATTGTTTGAGTGAAATTATGCATCTAGAGAGGCTTTAATTATTTTCATGTGGAGATGGATTCATAGTGCTAGTACAAATTCTTCAGGAGAATTATGTGTGCCCTTGGAGAATCAAGCATGAAGTAGATAAGTTAAAGCAGTTGAAAAGCTGTTTTTAGGGGATTCATCATCTATTTCGACAGGAAAATAATGTGGCTGATTTGCTATCAAAGGAAGGTTCTTTTCACCAGACTTTAAGGATTTATACAGATATGCAACAAATTACAAAATAGATCAGAGGAGAGATTTTCATGGATAGGTTAGGCATCCCAAATATTAGAATAGTGCATTGAATAATATGTAAGGGAGTCGTAATCCTTCTTTAGTTTCTTTGTTGGTCATTTTCTTTTCTAGAATTTCCCATGTAGACTATGTAGACTGAAGGTATGGTTTATGCCCTCCTTCTTGTATTTATTTTATTATTAATAAAATTTGGAGTGGCGCCCACCTCCGTATACAGGGTTAGCCAATTAAAAATATATATGTATGTGTACAAATATACGTAGGTATATGTATTTGTATTTATGTGTGTATATATAGAAATAAATATATATATGTATGTATGTATATGTATGTATGTGTACATATATATGTAGGTATATGTATATGTATATGTGTGTGTGTATATAGAAATAAATAAATATATGTGTGTGTGTGCGCATGCATATATTTATTTATGTGTGTGTGTGTGTGTGTGAATTTGGGAATCAAATTTGGATTTTGACAAATCCCCCCAAAATGGTTAGGTTTTGGCAAAACCCAAATTTTTGGAATTCATTCACAAATCCCAAATCCTATCCCCCTAATCCAAACTTTCATTATGGGTTTCAATCCCATTCCTAATCCCAAACCCCTCTTATCAAACACTCTCTCAAATTAGACTTATAGTCAACATAATGCATATCATATTTCTCCAGGAAAGCATTTGCTAATTGCTTCCAACTAGTAAAATAATTTGATCCGTATGATCTTAGCCAATCTTTAGCTTCATGTACTAGAGTTAACGCAACAATCTTAATTTTATAGCATCCTTATTTATTCCATTGTATCCATCAAAACTAAGTAGGTCAATTAAATTTGAAAAATTAGCTAAACGAGAATAAGCATATTCATTTGGATTTCCTTCAAATTGGTTATGTCTAACTACACAAATGACTTTCGAATCAAATCATAATCACTTACACTTATTTCTTGTTTTTGCCTTTGATTTGTAACATATGACATTGAAACTTCCGACAATACTTCATCCATATGCATATTATTGAACATGTCTACTAAGTGTTTAGTGAAATGTTTGAATCAACTTTAACCTTTAAATGCTTCCCAACACCCAAGATTTAATTAGTACATACAACAACACAACACAAGATATATCAAAAATAAGAAAAACTAAAAATATCTAGACTAATAGAGCTTGTTTTTGCCACGATATTGTCCAAAAAATTTTTGTTTCCCTAGCAACGACGCCAAAAACTTGATTGTGAGGTTTAGGTACTATCAAAATTAAGCAAAATTCACACAAATAAGTAACAAAATTTATAATCTAATACCCATTTCCACAAGTGCACGGGTCAATTGTAGTAGTGGATGTATTAGGGTCAATCTCACGAGAAAACAAGAATTAGCAAGTACCAAAGCTACAAACCTGCTCTATTATCTAGACAAAATATCAAATAGTTGGTGTGCAAGGTAAGAAAATTCAATTACTTGAAGTAAAACAATTGGAATAAATTCACAAACACAAGTTTTAGGGTTTAGAATCCACTAATTGTCATTAATATGATTGAATGAATTAACACCTTGTGATATTAATCTTGTCTTGCTTAGCATTGCAATTCTATATGAAATCAAGACTTGTTTTCATCAAGAATTGTCTAGAGTTCAACTATTTCCATGATGAACCCTTGTGAAATGCAAGAATTGTGGTATTAAAGAACCTCAATCCACTTACCTATACCACTATTTGCATGTGTGTACAACATAGGCTTCATCTACCATTTTCTAATATTATAAGCATTTCTTCATGTCAAATAATGTCTAATTGATTTGCAATAATTGATCAAGCTACTACAAATATTAAACCTTGATAGATGAACAAGCAAACACAAGTTATAGCAAGTATAATAACATTCAAGTCATATAATTAACTTCATCTAACCCTAGGACATGAATTTAGTTAAACATAGCTTGTGTGAATAACATATAATAGAAACAACTCATAAACAAGTAAGAAATTAAAGAGCTAAGGTAAGAAATGCTCATTTGTCGGTAGAACATGGCTCCAAAGTTTTGTTTCTCATTGATATGAATTGATACACATGAATCCTTTAAGAGTTTTCTTACAAATAATGAAAATTCTTCTAAACTACAAAGAAAACCACTACTATAAGCTACTTGGGAGTGCTTCTCCCTTCAAGACATGTTCTAAATATCTTGCAAGAGCTCCCTATTTATAAAGAAATTTACCCAAATCATCTCACCAGCTTGCATGGCAAATTGCATGAAAAGTTGTCTTGGAATCACAAAAAGATTTCCATTAAATTTTGAAATGTTTGCTTGGGTAGTGTAGGTGCAAAAAATCCTCAAAAAGTCATCAAAAGAGGCTGGAAGATAAGCTGTAAGTTGAATCCATCTCTTTCTAGCCGACATGCAAGATCTGCGAGTCAGATTTGTGGGTTGTTGGTTAGTGGATATTGATCTACAGATTTCTCCTAGAAGAAGGAAGAATCAATTTTTCCTTAAAACTTGAAAGTTTTATCACTTTAAATTATCTTTCCAAAGCCATAAGAAATCAAGTTATTTCGAATTCTGGGTGCAAAGATATGGCCAAAATACTGAGAGTTGGTTGGGAGAGCATTGTTCTTCAGTAATTTAGATTTTTAGTTATGAAGATGTGAGAACTGGATTTTAATGTCTTCATAAAAATTGTAGAGGATCCTCTTAGCTTTAAAATTCAAGAAGAATCATCTCAATAAAATAATTGTAACTCAAGTTATAGCCAAAATACTAAAATATGCCATTGTTATTGACCCCTAGTTTTCTATATTTCTTCACTTCCATTGCTTCTTTGCACTTCTCTTTTGCTTGTTATTCCTCATATGGCCTTGAGACCTTTTTATGATGTTGATCCTTTAATTTTATGGTGAATTTGTTGATGAAAATTTCTCAAAAGTTGAGTAAAACAATCCTCCAAGTTTCAATGTAAAAGTTGTTCCATTGAACTCCTAATTCAATCATCCTTGAATCTTACTATGAATGTGATGACTGATGTTTCAATTGATCCAAATTATGATTGAATGTATAAATTGAATGTACAAAACCTACAAGATTATACAAATATTGTGTATTAATTTGCTCAAAGTATAAATTTTGCTTCAAAACCATAAAAATCAAGTAAAATACCTAATTTTTGAGAAATTCTTCAAATGGAAGAACAATTATGAAATTGAGCCATTTTTGTATTAAAAATACTTAAAATATACTAAAAATACACTAAAATCATATATAAGACACTACACTAAAATAGATAAATATTCTCTTGTCATGCAACTAGAACTCCCTTTGAAAGCTTGTTTCAAGTATAAATAGCAATTGTCCACACAATTCTCACCGTGAATGAGTTGATATCATTCTTTATAAAGACACTCAATTTCAAAATTAATAAACTCATTTGCGTAATTAAAAGGTAACACAAGTTCACGAATATCATGCATATTATCAATTTGCTCCAAATAAAAATTCAAAAGATTCCTTTGCATATTCTCAAATGAAATTGCAAAGCATGAATGAGGAATGGAAAATTAAATACACTTATGATATGCAAATGTATCATACAATGAACACACTAAATCATTAGGCACACTAAACTTAACATGATCATCATATGAAAACATGTTGGACTAGTGAGAAATGAGAATGAATCACAACTGGCGTTAGACTAGTGAGAAAATGAGAATGAACCACAACTAGCATTGAACTAGTGTGGCAAAAATACACATATATTATAATAAAGCAAATGAAGTAAATAAAACATTAATGAAAATAAATAAGCATGTAAGAGCACATAACACGTAGGCATAATATCTAGATGCAAAATCCTAAGGAAAGCGAATAAAACACATAAGCAAATAAGCACATAAAAAACACATAGCACCCAAGCCCTGGCTATTATATTGGGGAACTTAACTACAATCTAAAAGGAAAAATAAAATAAAATGAAAGCACTATTATCTACTCTATCTATTATATTACCTATCTAAATACAAATTTTTCATTAAATAAGGAAAAATATAATCTATCTATTACATTGCCTATCTGAATACAAAAATCTTATTGAAAAATTATCACATATCTATTACATTTCTCTAAATAATTAAAATTAAATTTTATAATTAAATTTGAATAAATAAATAAACACAAAAAAAAATAAATATCCAAGAATAAAAGAAAATTAAAAAAAAACATATAAGAAAGCACATAGGAACACATAAGGAGAATTGAAAGGTAATGGAAGTACCTGTAACACCCTAGAAATTCATACCAAAACTATTTAATTCATGTTATGTCCATTAGTAGAAAAAGAAGACAAAAGAAAAGAAAAGGAAAAACCGAAATGCATTTTATAAGGGGATTTCTTTTATTTAGGGTTTAGTGTTAATCTTTGATTTATTAGTTGGAAGATTTCTTAAGTTAATTAGGTTAACTAAATAGGATTTCTTTCATTATTAAGTGGGACACCTAAGTACCCAATTTGGATTAATTTCATTGGACCATTTGTTTATAATAGTGTTTAATTTTGACTAACTAATTTTACCATTTTTCTAGCCTTTTGACCAATTGAGCTTTAATTCAATATTTACCCAAAAAAATTTATTTATTCTCTTGCTTTTCTCTCTCCCATGGCCGGCCCTCTCTTTCTTTCTTTCTTTTTCTTTTATTGTCTTGAAATTTGTGCCCTAAAGCTCTTGCAAATTACTAGGTGATAAGTGAATAAAATTTCCACTAATCAAATTTATCCAAGTTAACAACTACTACCTTAAAAGCATAAACCCTAGCTTGACTCTTGTTATGCTTTGATTGGTCACTTCTTTTCCCATTTATCTCTTTATTTCTTTTCTACTTTCTTGACCTATTTCTCTTCTTCTTTTCTCACCCTTGGCCGACTTTCTCTTGCTCTCCTTCTACCCTCTCTTGTTTTCATTTTCTTGAAGCTTTCTCTCCATTTTTAGACAATTTTCATCCATTGAAAGTGAGTTAATCTTCCTCCTAAGCAAAGATCTTGCCTTATTAAAGGTATTCACCATGAAACTTTCCTTATTCTCTCAAGTATAAGTTGTAGTTTTATAGCTTTTTATCCATGTCTTTAAAGTTAAGCATGATTTATTTGAGCCATGAAAATGAAGTTTTATTCCATGAATATGAGGTTTATGGGCTTGTATGACTTGTAGATAGTGATTAAATCTTGAAATGACATGATTTAAATATGATTTGGTTGAAGAACCTTGGAGAGGTTCATGTGTTTTTATGGCCAAGTTGAGTGAAATTGGATTGAATTTTGATATGAAAGTGGTAGAACTACTTGAATTGGGTTGGTTGGTTGTTTTCTTTGCAGGTTAAAAATTTTGGGTTAGTCCGATTATAGGGGAAATGCTGCCGAAATTTCGGTAAAACCTAAGAAATAAAGTGATTAGGCTATGATTTAAAGCTTTATAAGCTGTAATTTAGTGATTAGAACGTGCAGAAATTTCCGTAAGATGAGCTATTAGTGAATTGAACCTTTCCGAGCAAAACCCTAAAATTTAGAAAACCCTAATTTTGAAAACCCTAAACCCTAGGGTAAAACCCTAAACTCCAAAACCCTAGAAATTAAACCCTAGAAAGACTTGGGGTATTTCTCGAATTTTCTTATCGAATTGCTTAGATTTTAGTCGGGTTTTTATACGACTATTTTCTTTTGAATTTCAGGATCCGAAAGTGATTCCCGACCATATTACGAAATCTTTTCTTAGGCACTTCAGGTGAGTGTTTTATGTGTGCATGATGCATGAAATGCCATGTTATACTTGACATTATTATTTAATGAAATGTGTTACTTGAGGAAAGATGTGTACTTTATCGCATCTATTCCGCAATGTGTTACATGCATTCACTATTAAATGTGTTACTTGTGTGTGAGACTTCCGTGACTAACTTCACCGTTACTTCACGGATAGTCAACCCAGTCGTGCGTGGGAGGATATAAGGTGCTGGGTGTTTTAGGGCGTGTTGTTCTTTCCAATTGAGTTGAATTCCTCAAAGAGGCCAACTCCGGATTGAACTTTCTCGCGTGTTGGCCCTCCAAGGTTGAGATTACTCCCTGGATGTGGTAGCCTGTACGGAGGTTATAAGGTGAACGGTGGTTAGGGTACTTTCTTGTTAATACTGGCATGACCTTGGCAAGAACCTGAGCTATTATCTCGGTCCTAACGTCATGGTTACATGATCAGTACTTGCTCCTCCTGCGGTTGAGCTTGCTCCCGTAGTTGAGCCTTGTATCCGCCATTGACTACTTGTTAATTAAATTGTTCATACCCTGCTTATTTAATCTTGTCAATTATTTTGTTCCATAAAATAATGAATTTCTGGTATGGTTGCATGACTTGGGCACTCACTGGGCTATTATAGCTCATCCCGTTCATTTGTTTTCTTTAACCAGGTTTCCCAAAATACTAAAGCTGGAAAAGCTGATTTTGGACATAGTAAATATTTTGTTTCATGTATTTTGATAGCCTAATTGTGTAGGCTTTTATTGTAAATACTATGTATATTTTGGGATGTAAACTTCTTGTGATACTTGTACTTTCGAATGAATTAAATGAATGTATTTCATTATGAATGTATTTTATTTTGGATTAAGTACGCTTGGATGTTTGAGTGAGTGCGTGATTCGAGTCCTGGCGAGAGCTAGGCAGGCAGTCCGCTAAGTCCCTTTGGTGCGCCTCTGGGAAAGTGGGACTGTTACAGTACCTCTTTTTGAAAACCTGGTTACTAATACTAACAAGACAAATAACACGTCAAAGTGCCGTGATTTAAATGAATAAAGCATAGAAATGCAAATACCACAAATTAAGGGTAAAAATAAATCCTAGCAAACTAAAGGGGCAAAAATTATAAATCCTAACAAGCTAAGGGGTAAAATTGTAAATTCAAACAAGCTAAGTGATAAAGATACAAATTAAAGCAAATTGAGAGGTAAAATAGTAAATTCTAGCTAGTTTGGGGGCCAAAAATATAATTCCCAGCAGGCATAAGGACATAAAAGTAAATTATAGCAAGCATAAGGACAAAAAATATAATTTACAGCAATGCATAGGGACAAAATTATAAATTATAGCAAGTTTGAAGGCTGAATTACCATTTTCAGCAAATTGGTAGGGTAAAATCATAAATTCCAGCAAGTTTAGAGACAAAAATATAATTTATAGGAAGCCAAGGGGATAAAATATATTTTTTAGCAATATTTAAAGGGAAAAATGCAATTTACAATAAGTTAAAGAGCAAAAATACAATTTCCAACCAAATTTAAGGATTAAATTGCAAATTACAACAAACATTAGGGCAAAAATGAGCAAAGTACAGGGGCTAAATTGTAATTTTAGGCAAGCTGGGGGGCAAAATATAATTTTCAGCAAGTTTGAAAGACCAAATTGCAATTATTCAAGACATGATTGAAAGGAAATTAAAATCTAAAGGCCAATCTATAATTGTAAGGACTATAATGTAGGAAAGCAAAAATAATCAGAGGCATAATAAAACTAATCAAGACTCTAAGGCGTTAAAATAAAAATATCTATTTTAATAATAAAATAACCTTAAAACTGGACTAACCACAACTACGTTGTTTTAATTGACTTTACGTCAAAACGATGTAGTTTTGGTAAAAAATTTTTTAACTTAAAACTACAAAATCCTAAAATATACCCAAAAAATAAAGTCCCTTTCCCGCAAATCGTTCTCTCTCAACCGAACCCCTAAATCTCTTTCTCAAAAATCCAAATTCCTAAAATCTTCAAATTAAAGAAGCAAAATCTATAACCAATTAACAAGCATCCATAAGAGATTTCACCAATTAAACTATACATAAGGATGAGAAATTTCTTCACTTGATTCGGACGAAAATAAAAATGGAGATGATGACGATGGAGACTCTATAACAGACTGATGACCAGCAGCTGATGGTTAGTGGAAATGGAGGTCTAATGGTTGCCGATGGCCACAAATTGAGGCCAACTGTTTGTGCAATAGCGGTGGTGGTTCATGGTTGTGGTAGGTGAGGAAGGTTGGACTTTGATGGCTACAGTTGATTGTGGTTCAATGATGTTGGTGGTGGTGCAGTTGTGGCCGTGGGTTTGGATTTTGGTTTTGTAGTGGTGGTGTGATGGAAAAGAAAGCAGAGAAGGGGTTGTGATGATTGGTGGTTGTTGGCGGTGAATAAGGCTGATGGAAATGATGGTGAAGTGTGAGCAGGTGGTGGCGTGGTGGCTGTTTCGTGGCTTGTGGTGAGTTTGGCATTGGTTGTTGATGTGCGTGTGTGGCCGATATGTATGTGTGTTTGCTAGTGTATGTGATTGTATATGTAAGTGAAACTGGTGTGTGTGCATGAACGTAATTGTGTATGTGTATGAATGAAACTAGTGTGTGCGTGAATGGTGACTAAGATAATAATTGTTAGAGTGAATTGTGAGGAGTATTGGTGATGGTTTGTAGAAAGGCCGAGAGGGGAGATTGGGAGAGTTGTGAGGTGAGAGTGAGATGGCGAGCTGGTGAAGTAAAGGAAAAGCAAAGAGGGAGATTGTGAGATTGTTTGTGAATTGTCTGTTTGTGCTGAGTGAATGTGTGCTGTGTGTATAGTGAGGGAACTGAGAGAGGAGTGCAAGGGTGATGAATTGCAATGGGATGGTGTGAAATTGTGTAGTGAAGTTTGAATAATTAAAAGTGAGCAAAAATCCCCTAAAATCTGGTGAAGTGAGTGCAAGTGATCATTCCAGCATGGTTACATCTTTTAACTAGCATATTATGCATAGCTCAACTTGTGAGAAATGAAAGAGGTCTAAATTGTGAGACCCCAAATTCAAATATTGTTTACTATGGTATACGTTAAGTAGAGCTATTCAGAATAATCAATAATGCATATATGCCTGAGTACAAAGTATGATTACTAGAGGTAAACTAAGAAAGGATTCATTGACCTTTCTTTTTCCACCCCTTTCTAAAAGATTCATTGACCATTCTTTTTCCACCCATTTCGAGAAGAGATGTAAATAGCTGGTGCAGCAATTTTAAGCCCACATCTTTTGTGAAGCTCTCACTGTCATGGTTTATGGAAAGTGGCAAAGAACATAGACTTTCATTTCAAAATTAATTGGCAATGAGTAAAGTGGTCATGAACTTTATTAATTAGTTTAGAATTCTTTGAGATCTTGATATGAGACTTTGTTTCTTTAATACTCCTCCCCTACACATGACTCATGAAAACCTTATGGTCTCAAATCATCTTAGTTTTGATGATTAACAAACTAATGTTAAAGTTTACTAATGTTTTATCAAGGTATATTTGTAGCAAAATCAATTAAGAATCAAAAAAAGATGAAAAATGCAAAGAATTACTCACACAAATGACCAACCGAACTTAGCAGAAGAATATGCAGACGTCCGAACAGTTTGAAGTGCTCAAAATGAATTGGTCAGAGAACACGTGGATGAGCATTCGAATGAGGATGCGGATATCCACATCACTAATAAGTGATAATTTTACCTATTTTAGCATAGTATTTTATATATATTTTTAGTATGTTTTAAGTATTTTTAATATAAAAATGGCTCAAATTCATAATTATTCTTCCATTTGAAGAATTTCTCAAAAATTAGAGTTTTTACCCAATTTTTAGGGTTTTAAAGAAAAATTTATATTTTGAATAAATTAATGCACAATCTTTGTATAATCTTTCAGGTTTTATACATTCAATCATAATTTAGATTAATTGGAGTAAAGGTAATCTCATTCTTAGAGGATTCAAGGATAATTGGATTAGGAATTTTAATGGAACAACTTTTATATTCAAACTTGGAGGATTATTTTACTCAACTTTTGAGAAATTTTCTTCAACAAATTCACTATGGAATTAAGGGATCAACATCGCAAAAAGATCTCAAGGGCATAAGAGGCATAACAAGCAAAAGAGAAGTGCAAAGAAGTAATAGAAGTGAAGAATTGGAGAAAACTAGACGTCAGTAACAATAACATATTTCAATATTTTGGCCATAATTTGGGCTAAAAATATTGGATTGAGATGATTCATATAGTATTTTAAAGCTAAGAAGATACTCTACAAATCTTATGAAGACGTCAAAATCCAGTTCTAACATCTTCATAGCCAAACATCTAAATTACTGAAAAATAAAGCTCTCCCAACCATGTCTGAGTATTTTGGTCATATCTTTGTATCCAAAACTCAAAATAACTTGATTCTTGTGGTGTTAGAAATCTAATTTAAAGGGATACAACTTTTATGTTTTGAGAAAAAGCTTATTCGTCCTTCTTCTAGGGACAATCCGCGGGTAAATATCCGTAGATCAACAGCCCGCGGATCTGACCTGTGGATCTTGCATGTTGGCCAGAAAACGATGTCTTTAACTTGCAGCTTATCTTCCAGCCTCTTTTGATGACTTTTTGAAAATTCTTTGCACTTGCACTACCCAAGGACACATTGCAAAATTCAATGGAAATTGTTTTGTGATTCCAAGATAAGTTTTCTTGCAATTTGCCATGCAAGTTGGTGAGATGATAAAGATGAATTTGTCTATAAATAGGGAGCTCTTGCAAGATACTTAAAGCATGTCTTGAAGGGAGAAGCACTCCCAAGTAGCATATAGTAGTAGTTTTCTTTGTAGTTTAGAAGAATTTTCATTACTTGTAAGATAATTCTTGGAGAATTTAAGTGTATCAATTCATATTAATGAGAAATGAAGCTTTGAGACATATTCTACCAACAAATGAGCATTTCTTACCTTAGCTCTTTAATTTCTTATTTGTTTATGAGTTGTTTCTATTATATGTTATTTATACAAGCTATGTTTAACTAAATACATGTCTTAGGGTTAGATGAAGCTAATTATATGATTTGAATGTTATTATACTTGCAATAACTTGTATTTGCTTGTTCATCTATCAAGGTTTAACATTTGTAGTAGCTTGATAAACTATTGCAAATCATTTAGATGTTATTTGACAATAAGAAATGCTTATAACATTAGAAAATGGTAGATGAAACTTATGTTGTACACACATGTAAATAGTTGTACAAGTAGGTGGATTGAGGTTGTTTAATACCACAATTCATGCATTTCACAAGATTTTATCATAAACATAATTGAACTCTAGTCAATTCATTATAAAGACAAGTCTTGATTTCATATGGAGTTGTAATCCTAAGCAAGACAAGATTAATATAGCAAGGTATTAATTCATTCAATCATATTAGTGACCATTAATGGATTCCAAGCCCTATTACTTGTGCTTGTGAATTTCTTCCAATTGTTCTACTTCAAGTACTTGAATTTTCTTACCTTGCATCTTACTATTTGATATTTTGTCTAGATAATAGAGTAAGTTAGTAGCTTTGGTACTTGCAACTTCTTGTTTTCTCGTGGGATCGACCCTAATACTTCCCCTACTATATTTGACCCATGCACTTGCAAAAAGGGGTATTAGGTTATAATTTTATTACTTTTTTGTGTGAATTTTTTCTAATTTTGATAGTACCTAAACCTCACAATCAATTACTCGGACTTGCATCTAGAGGACTATCCGAACTTAGTAACGGCTAGTTTTACAGTATTGTGAATTTGATTGTTAGAGCTCATTTTAACCATTATTTCCACATGTATAAATACCAATATGCATAGAAATGAAAAAGGAACATTTGTCTACTTAGTTTACTGGTGTTTTAAGAGTGATTTTGAGGAAAAATACTCTTGTATGAGAGTTTATAATTCTAGGTGAGGTAGTTAGTTGGGATTAAGAGTGCTTTTCTAAGTGCAATAGGAAGCTTTCAAATGTAGCAAAGTGTCAGGGTTGTGAGTGATTGTAAAGCTCTTGTTTAGTTTCAATAAAGCTTAGTGTGTCCAAAGTGAGGACTTTGGACCAAATAGAGTTAGGAAGAGAAAGCAAAATGATCCCTCCTTTTGTACATGTTGCTAAGCTTCACCAACTTGAGAAGAAGTACCTAGTGGATTAAATTACAAGCTGTTAAACTTGGAAGTGGATATAGGTACTGAGTGTGGTGCCGAGCCATTATAAAAATTATGATATTTTTTCTTTATTTTTTTTATTTTATTTATTATTTATTTGTAAGCTTATCTTACTATACCTTTATCATTAGTATTGCAAGTTTGTTTATTGTCATATTGGTTGCATTATTTTTAGGCAACAATTGGCATCAGAGCCTAGGACTCCATTTTGATAGCTTAACTAGTTTGAAGTAGATCATGGCAACCAATAATGCTTTATTTCTAGAAAGACAATCCATTACTAGAATTCTCATATTTAGCAGTATTATTTATGGTAGTTGGAGGGATAGAATAGAGATATTTTTACAATCTATAGATATAGAATTTTTGTACATTGTAATTGAAGGACCTTATCAAGTTACAATCTTTAATGAGAAAATAGGCAAAGATACACCAAAAACGAGAAGTGAGCTTAGTCACTTGGATAGAACCAACCACGCAAAGCTTTTGTTGCACCTTTTTAGCCAATGCATAGAAAACCACCGTAAAGTTGTTGCAAAAACCTTTTTGTAGTGCTATTATAGTTTTAACGATAATTTTCTTAACGTCACAAAATGATATATTTGTTGTAGTGATTGTACAATGCCTTAGATACAAATGAGTCTATTATAATAAAAAGATTGCAAATCGGCCAAGGAGATATGAGACAAGTTGAAGGAGATCTATGTAGAAAATGATGATATTAGAGAACAAAAGAAGGCCTTACTTGTCATTAAATATGAATCATTTAGAATATAACCTCATGAAAACATTGACAAGATATATTGTAGATTCAATGATATTATCAAGGACATAGAGGCCCTGGGCAAGAAATATTCTCGTGATAAAAAGAGTAGAAAATTTTTCAATGTCTTGCCTAAAAAATGGGAATCAAAGTTCAACTTTGTATAAGAGTCCAAAGATTTATATTCATTGCCTATTGATTCTCTTATAAGTTCACTAACTTCTTATGAATTAAAACTCAAATGCAAAATTCAAGATAATGAAGAAGCAAGAATCACAAGAAGCATAGCACTTAAGGCCTCCCAAAAAGGAAGATCTCTTTTATCTAATTAAGATTATGATATAGATGAGGTGATCTAACTCTCGTCACTAAAGGCATAAACAAATACTTCATCAACAAAAGGAAGGATAGGAGATGTGGTGCAAGCAACAAGGGAATGGCCAAGAAATGCTTTGAATGTAATCAACTGGGGCACTACATGAATGAGTATCCAACAAAGGAAATGAAGAGAATTAGAGGAAGTGGAAAAACATGTAACAACTTAAAATTTTTGTGGGACGATTGCAACTCCGATGGAGAATTTGAAGAAGAAAATATGACATCCCATATGGCTATCATGGCCGTTAGAGATGAAGAGGTATACTCTAGTCTTTCCTCTAATGATGATTATGATGATGATGATTTAGAAGCATTTATTTCAAAATTGCATGATAGTTTAAAATTGTCTTATGCTAGAAATAAAAATTTGAAAATCAAAATCAATGCTTTACTAAAAGAAAATTCCAAACTCTTCTAAGAGAACAAAAGTTTGAGAAAAGAAATGATGATTTGAAAAATAAAGTAGTTTTGTATGAGGATTTGAGAAAGCAGATGGATGAGAAATCTAAATTTTATGCGAATTTCAAAGAAGATCAAATTTTAAGTAAGAGGATAGATGATCTTGCAAATGTTATTCAAAAAGAAAAACAAAAAACTTTTCAAAAGGAAAAGGTTAAACATTTTTTTTAGTTTCAAAAGGTGAACCATTTTTGAAAAGGATAGCATACATTTTGTTAAATCAAATTGTTTCAAAAATCTAAATGTTGTTTGTTTTTATTGCCATAAACATGATCACATGTACAACGAATGCTATGTTGAAAGAAACAAGCAATTGAGCATAAAAGTCACATGGTTAGAGAAATATAGTACTAACTCCATTGGACCCAAAAAAGTATGGGTACCAAAATCTATTGGTTGATTTTTTAGGTTTAAAGAATCACTACAAGGAAGACAAGACAAAGTACGAGCTACATTAGTTAAGGAGTAAAAAATGTTATTTATTTTCTTAAGACATTTATGTGAAATATACAATGTGAGTGAATATGTGGTGATTGTTAGATTGTATATATTTTATTAAAATAATTTTCATAATGTACAAATAAATGATTTTTGTGCATAGTTGTTGATTTCTTTAAAAAGTTATGCGTGTTGAATATTATATTGTTCATGTGTATTATTGTGAGGGGAGTAATACTCTTATTTTATTGTTGCAATGATTGGGGGAGCAATACTTCCATTTCTGAAAATCTCATTCCATTACTCACTCATCTTATTCAAAAATGAGTTTTGCATTTTTTCAACCAAGGCATGTTTTTATGATATGCTCACACTTAGGGGGAGCAAATGATTTTTAAAACAAAAAAGTGTTTTTATACACAAAATGATTGATAAGTAATAAATTTACCTCTTTTAATATAGTAGTTTATAGATAATTTTAGTGTATTTTTAGCATGTTTATAGTATTTTTTATATAAAATTGGCTCAAATTCATAAATATTTTCCATTTGATGATTTTTCCAAAAATTAGGATTTTTACTCAGTTTTTAGAGGTTTGAGGCGAAATTTCTATTTTAAGCAAATTAATGCATAATTTTTTGTACAATCTTGCAAGTTTTATATCTTCAATCATAATTTGGATCAATTGGAACACAAGTCATCACATTCATAATAGATTCAAGGATGATTGGATTTGGAATTTCAATAGAACAACTTTTACATTCAAACTTGGAGGATTGTTTTGCTCAATTTTTAGAAAATTCTCATCAACAAATTCATCATGGAATTAAAGGATTGACATCACAACAAGGTCTCAAGGTCATAAGAGGCATAACAAGCAAAAGAGAAGTGCAAAGAAGCAATGGAAGTGAAGAATTGGAGAAAACTAGGCGTCGGTAACAATGACACATTTCAGTATTTTGGCCATAACTTGATATACAAATATGTTATTGATATAATTCTTGTGGAATTTTAAATCTAAGATGATACTCTACAAATCTTATGAAGACATCAAAATCCATTTCTCAAATCTTCATAGCCAAAAATCCAAATTACTGAAGAACAAAGCTCTCCCAATCACATCTCAGTATTTTGGCCATATCTTTGCATCCAAAACTCCAAATGACATGATTCTTGTGGTGTTGGAACGATAATTCAAAGGATTATAACTTTGTGTTTTGAGAAAAAGTTAATTTTACTTTCTTCTAGGAGCAATATGCGGTCACAATATGCGGACAAACTATCTACCCGTGTATCTTCAATGTCTTGCAAAAAATGATATCTTCAACTTGTAGCTTATCTTTCAGCCCTTTTTGATGACTTTTTAAAGATTCCTTGCACCTGCACTACCCAAGAAACATTGCAAAATTTAATGGAAATATTTTTGTGATTTCAAGACAACTTTTCTTGCAAATTGTCATGCAAGTTGTCTAGATGATTAGGGTGAATTTGTTTATAAATAGGGAGCTCATTGCAAGACATTGAGAGGAAGTCTTGGAGGAAGGAGCACTCCCAAGTAGTTGTAGTTTAGTGTTTTCTTTATAGTTTATAGTAGGAAACTCAATGCCTGTAAGAAAAACTCTTGAGAAATTTCCTATGTACCAATCCATTTTCAAGGGAGAAATAGAAGATACTTGGAAACTTGTTCATCATTTGAATAAGATTTTTTCATCCTATCTCTTATCTACTTACTTTGTTATGGTTTTGTTTATTGATTTCATGACTCTCATGTTATATTTTTCATTATGATCTAAATACTAATTTAAGGAGTGGATGAAACTAATGATATGTATTGAATAAATACTTATCTTGACATGTCTTGCTCTTGCTTATTCATTTACTTGGTTTTCAAATTTGTAGTTGATTAATTTCAATTTCAAATTATCTTGTTTGTTATATGACAATGAGAATTGCATGTAGCTATAGAGAAAAGTAGATGAAACTTACTAGTAGACACATGACGATGTGGTGCTTATAGGTGGAATAAGGTTATTTGTTTAACAAGTAATAACCACAATTTATGATCATAACATGCTAGCAATAGGAAACTTCACTATGAGAATAGGAAATCTTGTTGTTAGTAACATCAAATCATCATGAGAATAAGGTTTGGTAGTAGTAATCAATTTATTATGAGAATAAGTTTTGGTTGCTAATAGAATTGAATTCTAAGTAAGACAATGTGTTATAAGCAAGTTATTAATTTTTTAATGCATATTTGTGACCATTAGTGGATTCTACACCCTAAACTTGTATTTGTGAATTCCATCCATTAGTTTTTCTTAAAGAATTTGAACTTTCTTTATCTCGCCTACCACATGCTCGATGAAATGTCTAAATAATAAAGTAAGTTAACAAGCTTTGGTAATTGCCACTAAAGTTTCCTCGTGGGATCAACCCTAATATCCCTATACGCGTTTCGACCTGTATACTTGTAGTATTGGAGAATTAGGTTATTTTATTACTTGTTTGTGAGTGAAATTGGAAGGATTTATTGCATATTTTATAGACCTAATCCACCCGCATCAATGATAAATTGCATTTGTTGAGGAGGAGCGTTGATTGTCAATTTTTAATGCAACTCTCAATTCTAGTTTTGATAATGCCAAAAGGGAGAAATGCTAGTATGATGAGTGTGTTATGATGAATTTTCAATTATCCATTTTGCACACCTATTTAGGGGGTGGTGAAAATGAACAACTTTGATATATGCATATATTTAAGGGGAGTTATTCTTTGCAAGTTTATGCTCATTTTCCTCATTAGTTTGTCATCATAAAAAAAAAGTAAGATTGAAGACCTTATGGTCTCAAATCATCTTAGTTTTGATAATTAACAAACTAATATTTTATCAAGTTATATTTGCAGCCGAAATTGATATAAGGTGTGGACACGCTCTAACGAATAAAATCTTCTGGTCAACAATTCTATTATGCAATTATGATATCCATCCACCAACCTTATTTTTCCTCTTTTCATGCTCCAATTTTTCCTAATATTCATTTGCTACTTGTTTCATATCAAAAGCTATCATCGCTCCTAATTGTACATGGCAACTAAAGCAAGTAAAACATAATTGAAGCTATGTCTAACAATAGGTGACAAAAGAAGCTATGTCTAATGATAGGTGAAAAAACATTATTAAAATCAACAACTTGTGTCTAACTATAGCCATTTCAACCAAACAGGCTTTATGCCTTGCATCTTCAATATCTAGAGGGCCTTATCTTTTCTTGAGAACCCATTTACAACCAACAATTTTCTTTCCTCAAGGTGGTTTTACTAGGATCCAAATATTATTCTTGTGGAGAGACATGATTTCTTCAGTCATTATGATCAACCGCTTAATTGAATCAACACGCCTCAGAATATGTGGAAGGTTCATATCCTCCACCTGTTTCTTTGCAATTGACAAAGTATGCAACTAAGTTTGCGTACCTTTATTGTAATTGTATCTTCCTCCTAGGTCTGTCTTTGGCTATAAAGTACTACTCTTTAATTGGTTTTTCTTCCATAGTCTCTTGAGTCTGCTCAATGTAACAAAGCAATAGATGAGCCCTATTGAGGAGGAACAAAATTATCAACACTTGCACAACTAGAAAACTCATTTCTTGGATGCAAAAATTCATAAAACATAACACCTCTATTTAATACAAATTTATGCAACTTAGGATATGGACACTATGAACGATATCCTTTCACCACAAAAGTATGTCCAAGAAAATTACACTTTTTGCTATAGGTTTAATTTTCATTCTTTAAATGCGTATATATAGTACACTCAAATATTTTAAAATTAGAATAAGGACTAATCCCAAAATGCCCATGTGTTATATTTAATCAATAGCAAATTACCCCCTATGTTTAGAAAATATACAAATTACTCTCTACTTCAGTAATAAATTACCCCTTCATGTACACTTCATTTTTTGAGGGCAAATTTGCCCTCATAATTTTTTAACTATTTTTATTCTTGCTGATTTACTATATAGAAACAAAATAAGGCCACTACTCCATGCCAATATTGAGGTTCCACTCTTATATGAAAAACCAAAATCATGAATCCAAAATTGCAAAAAATTTTGTCACAAACTATTCCTATTATTTGTGTTCAAGATGGAGAAAAATATGAAAAAAGACATGAAAAATAATTAGTTTTTACCATGATGTATAACATGTAACTTGCAAAATGAAAATAAAATTGTAATTTCTATCAAGTATATTTCAAAATAGAGTATGAAGAAATGCTAGTAATATCGTTAGTGATAGCAATAAAAAATATAGCAATTATAAATCTATGTTTCTAATCAAAAAAATTTTTTTAGATTCTTATATTTGAGACTTCTCTCACCTTTATCATTTTGTTCTAGATGCTTATGGGTAAATTTGATATTAAATTTTGAGGTTTTGGCACGAAAATGAGAAAATTGTCAAAGCATTATCTATAGAAGAACATGAATGTCTTTTATCAATTGAAGGGGGTAAATTTTGTGTTTTCTAAATATAGGAAGCAATTTGCTACTAATCCAACATTACAACGGATATTTTGTGATTTAGCCTTAATATAATTAACAAAAGTACTTGACCAAACTTCTTTTGGAATCTTAGAATTTGAATTTAGGGGTAGAGTGGGAGTACTTGTCAACATAACAAGTTGTAGATATTGTCTCTGATACAGATAAGTGGTGATAAGGAATTTGTTTCATGAACAAAACTCCTAAGAACGAATCAACGATTCGAAGAAACGAGAGAAAGCTCCCAATTTTTATTAAAATCAAGAATAATAATGTCAAAATCTGTCTAAGAAGGAGGCTAAAGAAACCTTTTATAGTTCCAAAGATAGTCTAAAGTCATACTAAGAAAAACCCCAAGAGTTATAATTAGATAAGGAAACAAAACACTAAAAAATGCAACACTCGTAAAAACCTCACAGACGAGAACTAGCCGCGGCCGCAACTAGTGAAGAGTTGGTTGTTGCTACTTTCTGACCACAAGACATGGGTGACACCACAGTCAACCGTGGCTGCGACTCATATTAGTCAACTTGCAGCTGGTGAAAATTCCAAAGATGCGATCTCAGCATCATTCCCTCCCACTCGAAAAATACTCGACCTTGAGTTATGGCCATCATCTGAATGTAATGGCTCCTCCACTCCTTTGTCTTGCACTCTGCCCGAAGCTTTGGAATTTGCAAGGAGAATTCCCTTCAAAAAGGAAACAATCAAGAAGTTCTTGGCAGACTTACTAGAACTAGTCAGACCAATTATAGGATGCTCACTCTGCCCTTTAGGTAGTATAGTAATTTTCTTGCCATCCTTTACAAATTTGTAGATATTTTCTCAACCGCAACGGGTGGCATCTACATCAAAGTGCCATGGACATCCAAACAACAAGTGACAAACATCTATGTCTACCATGTCACAAACAACCTCATCCTTAATACTTGCCTATGAACAAGGGAATCTTACACCTTTTATTGACTCAAGCAAGTTCAATATGTTTAATCCAACCTATCTTATCAGGCTCGAGATGCTTTGCTGTGGATAATTTTAAGGAATTAACCAAAGCTCTAGAAATAATATTTTCAGTGCTACCATTATCTATAATCAAATCACAAATATGACCATAAATTGTGCACCTCATTTGAAATAATTTGTAGCACTGCGACTCTTCAAATTGCTTAGGTGTCTGGAGCAATTTTCTCACCATAAATGTCTTGTGCTCATCCTCATCCTCTCCATCAGGGCCTCAGATATACTCTTGTTCGTCCTCAAACTACTCTACCTGATCATTTGTTTCTCCCTCGTGCTCCACCAATCCAACTCTCCTAGGATTTGGGCATTGGGCAGAAAGTATGCCCTGATTGTCCATACCTCTAGCACTTGTCACCTCTAGGCTTAGCATACGGATTACTCGTTTTACTATTATTGCTAGGAGGGGCGCACTATTGATAACATGATGCCTTGGGGTCTCCTTTGGTTCCACCACGAGATGTTTGTCTTCTCACAAACAAGAACCTCTATGTTCTTGTAGTGCTTTGGAAGACTTACCTACAATAGTTTGAGGCTGATCCAAGCTCCTAGGAGAACTACGACGCCGCGAGCTCGTCCTTGTAACAATGCGAGCCTTTGTCACTAAATTTTGAGCCTCAGATGATGCAAAAGATTGGATAACAACCTATCTCATCACTCAATCTGTCTATATATCTCAAAACCAAATGATTCTCCGGCCTCCCTAATATCGTTGTGAGATAATAAACGCAAAAATTCATAATTACACTCTAAAATTGAACGAGTATCTTGCACACAATGTTGGAGTTGTGAATAGAGGTATTTCTCGTAATCTACGGGTTGGAAACACACCTTTAGTGTCCTTGTCATCTTCAACCAAGACTGTATTGGCGATCCATCATCTTGATGTCTAAAGTTGCTCCCCCCACGAAGAAGCTCCACTCTTCAACTTGTAGGCTACAAGTTTGAATTGCTTCTCTTCAAATATATTCATATAATCAAAGAATCTCTTAATCTCTGTGATCCAATCAAGAAAATCTTAAATCCCCAAATCACCGTTGAATGCCAATATGTCAACCTTCAACTTGAATTCATCAAAATGGCAGTGTTGATGAACCCATGAGTTTGGGTTCACAACAAAGTGCTCTTTATTTGATGAACTTTCTTTGTAGGCTTGATTCTTATGAAGTGGAATATGATCCTAATGGTTAATTTATCATTTACAGGCGAATCCCATGCCCCCACCATTTTCCCCATCACGATCCCTTCTACCTGGCAAGTCAATCCCCCTGATTAATTTGACTATCTCATTGAATCTCTTCTCCGTGCAATCCATACTATTGGTCAATACTTTTAGTGGGGTAGATGTAACATAATCCCCGACTCCAGTGGGATTAACCTTATGTCTCTCATTGCCAGTGGCCATCCTAGGAGAAGCCTATTCTGATATCAACTGATACAGTGGTGTAAGGAATTTGTTGCAAGAACAAAACTCCTAGGAACGAATCAAAGATTCGGAAAAAAACTAGAGAAAGCTCTTAAATTTTATTAAAACCAAGAATAGGAATGTCAAAATTTGTGTAAACAGGGGCTAAAGAAACCTTTTATAGTTCCAAAGATAGTCTAGAAGTTGGACTAAGAAAAACACTAAGAGTTATAATTAAATAAAAAGCAAAACACTAAAAAATGCAAAAAGCATAAAAATAGAGCAGATGAGCCACGGGCTCTATTGAACCGGCCGTGGTCGTGGTTGGTGAAGAGTCACCAGCACTAGGGCTGTTCAAAAAAACCCGAAAAACCGAGAAAATCGATCCGCCCCAAACCGAAAAAAGGGTAACCGAACCGGTTTTTTGTGGCAATGCGGGTTATATTTTAATCGGGGCGGTTCGCGGTTCTCATTTTTGCGAAACGACGGGTAACCGAACCGAACCGAAATGGGGGTAGTTATGTAATTTCACATGTTACTTTTGTAATTTCATATATTAGTTTGGGTGTTCATTTGGCTATTTGTTGAATATTTATGTTTTTACATTGATTGAAATGAGAAGATGAAGTTTGAAAGACTAAGTAATTATTTTCTTGTTTATATAGTTTTTGGTTATTTGTTGAATATTTATATTTTTATGTTGACTGAAATGAAAGGATGAAATTTGAAAGACTAAGTGATTGTTTTCTTATTTATTTAATTTTTGTTTTTTTGAAGATTAAGGTTTTGGATGTAATTTAACTTTAAGATATTAATATTTGTATTATTAGTGATTTATGATATTTTGTAATTTTTCTTGTTTATTTTTTTAAAAATATAGGTAAATTATTATGGATCGGGTCGGGTACCCGCCCTATCCGAACCGGTTTTGCGGGTAACTAAAAGGCCGGGTACCCGCCACATGTGGATCGGTTTGCGGTTTGAATTTTTGCCGAACTGCAAAGATCAGTTCGGTTCATATTTTTTGTCCATGGACCGGATACCCGGTCCATGAACACTCCTAACCAGCACCTGCTTTCTGACGCCAACCGTGGGTGGCACTGTTGTCAGCTGTGGCCGCAGTTAGAATTAGTCCACCCGCGGCTGGTGAAAATTCCGAAGATGCGATCTCCGCATCAGTCTCAGCCTAAAAATCATTTGTCAACCCACAGATCATGACTTACAAATGAGTCCTTCTAAAACTAGGCATTCTAATCTTTGTATATTTGCCGTTCCATTTCTCGCAGAAAAAACCCTCCAAATAAAGCTGCGGTTTAATATTTTAATCATTCATTGGATTCGAAATCTCAAAGTATATCAAAAAAGCGATTCGTCTATTTTGATGATTTTGAGATGACAATTTCGGCATATTACATAAATCTTGTGAAGATTATGTAATCATTACTTGAATTACGATTTGTGTCTTCTTGTGACCATTCATTAATGCCCTTTGTAACGAAATGGGGAGTTCAAGAAGTTTAGGATGCAGACTATTATCCTAATAAACACAGAGTCGCCGGGGAAGGGGGGAATTCTACAAGGATTGGATTTACGGTACTATTGTAGTTTAAAAGAACTACATAAGCTATATGTTTATTGGTCTCTTTCAGACTACAAAGTTTATAGGTCATGTTTAATAAGAAATTTCCGAGTCAAAGTATCATATAAGAAAAACAATAGATTAACGCAAGAGATTTCTACATAAGGAAATAAATATACAAATTGAGAATGACCAATTACAATTTTGATCCAAAATATGGAGAAATTGCAACACCAAACAAAATGTTCTTTGAGAGAATGTGAATACCTTGAAAAAGGGTATAGTTTATTCTTTCGATTGAGCAAATTTTTTTTTTTTCCTGATCAAAAGTATTGTTAATCTTTACAATGTTCTGCATCTTCGACCTTATCGAAAGGAGATTTGGACCTTTCGATCTAAAGCTTTGCCTTGGCTTTTGCTGGAGAGAAAGGTTCACCGGCGTATTTGTCATATTCAACGGTGCCAAAAGCTAAAAGAAGAAGAGGTTTAAAACCGTTATTATTTCTGGGTACTATTTTTATTGAAAAACACTTGAACCGTATAGAAAGTTCAAGAGTGAAGCATGTGCTATATTTTGTTAAGAATTTTTTTTTATTAAGCTGAGAAGGGATTAAGCAAGTACGATTTTAACTCATTCGTGGTCATCTTTGTAAAATATTTTTTTATTATAAATATAATCTCCTCCTTACAAATATTAGAACTCTTTCTTTTGTGCAATATTTACGATCTATTTAACCAATGATATCGTTTTTTATAATTTTATTCTATCTAACATATATATGGCATAACTTTATTTACAACTAATTTTTGTATTTCAATTTTTTACTTAAGAACCTGAGTAAGTATTCAGAAACTTAATATTAACAAATTTTCAAAGACTATAAAGAAAAAAAAAAAAAAAGTTGCGGTGTATTAAACAGGTCAAAATTTGTGACAAAAATTTAAAAAGATATAGTAAATTTTTTAATAGAAGCAACAAGGTTTTCTTAAAATCTAACTATTTAGAAAAACTTATTATTTATTTAAACATATAGTAATTAAGAGCCACTATATCATGATCCATAATTTAATAAATCTCCAAATTCTACTAATATAGAAGAAAGAGATTACACTGGCAATTGCCTGACCCACGGCTATCACTTTGCATTTCATAGGTGCAGGTAAATTGCCGTATCCACCCGACTCCAACTTCACAGGAGTCGTCGCCAAAATAAGTTATCCATAGGATTAAGGGTGTTTGATAACATAACTTAATGTTGAAAATTAATAAATTAAGAGCTTTTTGAATTCAGTACGTTTGATAACACGATTCGTTTATCACTTAATACGTTAAGTACTTATTTAATTTGTATATTAAAATTTTTCACTTAATTTGTTAAATTTTGATATTCTCCCCCTTACACAAACATACACACACTCATTCTCACAGACTCACCTATATACACACATATACACACATACTCTTTCTCACATAACCATTCTCTTTCTCTCTTTCTCATGCACACACACTCTCTCACACGTACACATGCACACACACACTTTCACACAAATACACACATTCTCTCTCTCTCTCACACACATATACACACACACACATGCACACACATATACACACACACACTCTCACACAAATACACATGCCCTCTCTCTCTCTCTCACACACACTCTCTCTTCCCCCACACACAGTTTCTCTTGCACACACCTACATATGTTCTTGCACATACACTTTTACACACACAAATACTATCAGGTGGTGAAGTCACTTATTTTGGTGCTCTTTCAAATTATAAGATCTACATGTGGCTGTAGATTCGATCCACGTAAGAATCCCTATCTTTGACTGACAATTTACTGTACCATCTCCAGTAGAGAAGAAAATAACAAGAAGAATGTACCAACAAAAGCCACTAGTTGGAGGTACTACGTTAGAAGAACCAGTATATTAGGTTGAAGAAGGGAGTGGTTCCAGTGGCGATCTGGATATGGAGAAGGCCTCCCCTACAGCAGCAATCAAAACAGAGACCAACACAACAACTTGTGCCGCATCAAATGGTGAAGTCGCTTCCACTGCTACAGCTACTCTTGCAAGCAAGGACAAGGAGCCCACCACCGATACCGTTCCATTTCTAAAGCTTTTCTCCTTTGCCGATTCTTCCGATAAAATTTTGATGATCGTTGGTGCCATTGGTGCCGTTGCCAATGGCTTGAGCCTTCCCCTTATTACTGTATTGTTTGGAGAATTATCCGACTCTTTTGGACTAACCCAGAATAATGTCAAAGATGTCGTCCATGTCGTTTCTAAGGTACAATCAACCTCCATTTTTTTTTTGGTAGCTTCAGTACACAGCAAACATGAAAACACGCGAAATCTTATTCGTTTTTCTTACTATTAGTATTTTCTTACTATGATTACTATCTTCAATCAGGTTTCTCTAAAATTTGTTTATTTGGCTGCGGGTGCTGGTTTAGCCGGATTTCTCCGTAAGTATTAGGTTTAGCAATGAAATTAATATGCACTAGAAAATATATCGATGGTGTCGTGTGTATTAATTTTACTATTATTCCCAGAGGTGGCTTGCTGGACGATCACCGGCGGGAGACAGGCTGCTCGCGTAAGGAGCTTTTATTTAAAAGCCATTTTGCGCCAAGATATCGGTTTCTTTGACAAGGAAGCCAATACAGGAGAAGTTGTTGGTCGGATGTCTCGGGACACTATTCTCATACAAGATGCTATGGGTGAAAAGGTAGCGACATGCTCAAAAAAAATAAAAAAAAAAAGGTAACGACGAAAATAAAATTTAATATTTCAATGAGATGGTGGCACTTATTAAAACATCGATTTCTTTTCAAAATCTTTCTAGGTGGGCAAGTTTATACAGCTTGTGTCCACGTTTATTGGAAGTTTTGTCATTGCTTTTGTCAAAGGGTGGCTTCTTACTCTCGTCATGTTGTCTTCTATTCCTCCAATTGTGATTGCTGAGGAATTGTGTCCCATGTCACATCCCGGATGGCTTCCCGTGGGCAAGATGCTTATGCCACTGCCGCAACTGTAGTTGAGCAGACTACTGGTTCCATCAGAACAGTATGGTCACTAGCCCAACTATATTTTTCCATTCTTGTGAAGTTCTTTTATCTTTTGTTATCAAATAAACTTATACTATTTCAGCTGTTGTAATCTTGCTGCAATTATTATCCAGGTTGCATCATTTACAGGGGAAAAGCAAGCAGTGGCCAACTATAACAAGTCCCTAGGAAAAGCTTACAAATCTGGTGTAGGTGAAGGGACTGCTACTGGCTTAGGTCTTGGTTCCATTATGTGCATTGCACTCTGCAGTTATGCTCTGGCTATCTGGTTTGGTTCAAAGATGATTGCAGAAAAAAGAAATACGGGAGGTGAAGTGCTCAATGTAATATTTGCAGTGTTATCTGGTTCCACGTGAGTTTTACTTATGAAATTGCGTGTAATCCATACCAAATTATATCTCTATAGCACTCTCTAAGCTCAGGAGAGCCCTATCCTTTTACTGTTTCTTGATAATTAAATAATGTGGATGCTGTTCAGGTCTCTGGGAGAGATATCTCCATGCATTTGCTGCGTGTCGTGCTGCAGCCTTCAAGATGTTTGAGACCATAAAAAGAAAACCAGAGATAGATCCATATGGTACTAGTGGAAAGATATCAGAAGACATTCATGGAGATATTGAGTTAAAGGATGTTTATTTCAGTTATCCTGCCAGACAGGATGAACTAATTTTCAGTGGATTCTCTGTGTTCATACCTAGTGGCACTTCTGCAGCTTTGGTCGGGCAGAGTGGGAGTGGCAAGTCAACGGTGATTAGTTTGATTGAGAGATTTTATGATCCACAAGCTGGTGAAGTCCAGCTCAAGTGGATCAGAGAAAAGATAGGTCTTGTTAGCCAAGAACCTGTACTTTTTACAGCCAGCATTATGGATAATATTGCATATGGAAAGGAGACAGCTACCCCTGAAGAAATTAGAGCAGCAGCTGAGATGGCAAATGCTGCTAAATTCATTGATAAGCTGCCTGAGGTTCGTTCTTCCTTTCCGACTCGTGCTTTTCTGGTCTTCAGAACTGTTAGTGATGCCCTGCTTAACAAGCGTGGCATTACTTACTGTCAGTGATTTTCGTGTCCAATTTGCACTTGTAACTAGTTTGTGAACCTTTGGATAGTTTGTTTTAACTCAAAATTTAAAAATTTGTATGCAGGGACTGCACACCATGGTTGGAGAACATGGTACTCAGCTTTCTGGTGGACAAAAGCAAAGAGTCGCCATAGCCAGAGCAATTCTAAAAGATCCACGAATTTTACTTCTAGATGAGGCAACTAGTGCACTAGATGCTGAGTCCGAAAGAATTGTGCAAGAGGCATTGGACAGAATTATGACCAACAGAACAACTGTCATTGTTGTACATCGTTTAAGCACAGTGAGGAATGCTGACATGATTGCAGTCATCCATCAAGGAAAGATGATTGAAAAAGCTACGATTCTTTTAGTCAAACTTGTAATCTTTGGTATCTTCTACAGATCAAAAGAATATTGATTGTCAACTTTACAGGCACACACTCCAAACTAATTAAAGATTCTGAAGGAGCTTACAGTCAGCTTATACATTTGCAAGAAGTAAATAGAGACACAGAACAAAGTATTGATGAAAAAGAGAAATCTAAAATGACCACGGAAGCCAGTAGACAGTCGAGCCAAATAATGTCATTCCAACGTTCCATCAATTGGGGATCTTCAATAGGAAATAGCAGCAGACGTTCAATATCTGCCTCATTTGATGTACCTACTGGACTAACCATACTTGAAACCACATTGGCAAAACCCAATGTTAATTTCCTGGAAGCATCCGAAAAGCCTCTAACAGTCCCAATCTATCGCCTTGCTTATCTCAACAAGCCTGAGATACCAGTGCTCATTTTGGGAGCTATAGCTGCAATTCTTAATGGTGCAATATTACCTACATTTGCATACTAATGTCTGTTGCAATCAAAACGTTTTATGAGCCACCTCATGAACTAAAGAAGGACTCACGATTTTGGGCACTTATATTTGTGGCTCTTGGAGTGTCATCACCATGGTTCAACGACTCGGCCGAGCAGGAGACGACTCGGCCAAGTCGGAACGAGATCAGAGCTTGGCACTCTGATACCACTCCGATTTCACTCGGAGACTGCGAAATCGCTAGGAAATTGGCCGATCTCACCCAACTCGGACCGATTTGGATCTGAATCGGTGTAAATCGGCCGATTTGAAACGGATCGCCCGGATCAACTCGGGCACCATGAAATTGGTGCTATTTCAATGAATAAATCAGAGATCTTACTCACTGGGCTTGGTCCAGCCATTTTGCAGTCGTTTGCCGCTGTTTTCCGGCTGTTTAGGTGTCACTTTTGTGGTATTTTCCGACAGTTTTGGTCTGAATTTGGGGGGTGTGATTTCGGTGTTTATGGCTGCGATTTGGCTGATGGGATGGTGGTTGAGGGTGAGAAGAGTTGCTGTGGTGGTGATGTTGAGGCTGGCTGTGGTGGTGATGGTGTGGATCTGTTGGCAGCGTCAACTGGGGAAGGAAGACGGTGCAGAAATTATTATTTTTTTATTGAAACCACTGTCGCAATGCGCGCAGGGGTTTTTTTGTTTTTAATTTGACGCGCAGATTGTTTTTTTTTTTTTCAACGCACGTTTTAATTGGTATTGTTTTCGAAATTACACTGTAGTCCCTAAGGACTGGAGTGCAAAAAAAAAAAAAAAGAGAATCACTGCAATAATGCACTGACATGAGGTGACCGCAACACATGCAATTGATTCAGTAAATTGCTTAAATTTTGGCAAAAGTTATTCGAAAGCTGAGAAGAAAGTTGTATATAATGTACTCATTCGTTATCATATTCTTACGCACAATCTCTTCATTTCCTTTCTTCAGTCGGTTTCTTCATTGTTAGATATCAAGTTGTTTATTCACCTTCTTTGTTTGTTCATTTTCTTCAATTTCATCTGCGGCAATAATTTTTGAGTAAGTTTGTTCATTTTTTTTTTGTTTATCATAATAGCTATTTTTTGAATCGCATCGTCATTCTACTTGGTATTGATGGGTATAAACATTCAAAATAATATTAGACCTTTTTCCAAATCTTTACATTTTGTTTAATATGATTCCTTTTTTAAGATATAGATTGCTTTTTTATATCGATAAAAATGGTACATTTTAGAGATTTTATTTACTTATTTTTTGACTATTTTTATTTAGTATACTTTTCTTTATATTTTGAATGATTATTTATATTTTTTGGAATAGAAATTGATTCAAAATTTGCGTCTTGCCGAGACCACAATCAATACGCCGAGTCCGAGGTGGAACGGTATACGCCGCGACCGTGACCACGACCGCGACATTGAACCATGGTCATCATTACTGGTACATCCAGCAAGAACATACCTCTTTAGCATGGCTGGATGTAAATTGATCAGATGAATTAGATCAATGTGCTTTGAGAAGGTGGTTCATATGGAAGTTGGTTGGTTTGATGAGCCTGAGCACTCAAGTGGAGTTATTGGTGCAAAGCTCTCCAGTGATGCAGCTACTATACGTGCATTAGTTGGAGATGCGCTTGCACGATTGGTCCAAAATTCCTCATCGGCAGTTGTTGGTTTGGCTATTGCTTTTTTAGCAAGTTGGCAATTGGCACTTATCATCCTTTCAATGATACCTGTAAAAGTATTGAATGGATATGTACAAATCAAGTTCACGAACGGGTTTAGCGCTGATATAAAGGTTGGTTTATAAAACATACTATTTTTTTAACTGCTGTGATTGTTGAGAGCAATTTTTTTAGTAAATAAAGAGGCCCTAAACATTTTATTAAAAAAAAAAATAGTTTCAGGATTTTGATTGTTGACACTGAAAGTTCGTGTGATGGTATAGATTTTAATCGTTTGCAGTTAATGTATGAGGATGCAAGTCAATTTGCTAATGATGCAGTTGGAAGTATAAGAACGGTTGCTTCATTTTGCGCTGAGCAGAAGGTGATGGAATTATACAAGAAGAAGTGTGAAGGATCGATGAAGACAGGAATGAAGCAAGGGTTGATTAGTGGAATTGGTTTTGGTTTATCTTTCACGTTGCTTTATTGTGTCTATGCAACGAGTTTTTTGCTGGAGCCCGGCTTGTTGAGGATAATAAAATACCATTCTCAGATGTTGTCCGTGTAAGTACACCAAACATGAACCCGTTGATAATGCAAGTACTGGGTTTCAAAAAATTCTCAATCTTGCAGGTTTTCTTTGCTCTGACCATGACAGCATTAGCAATCTCTCAATCAAGCTCAATTGCAATAGATTCAAGCAAAGCCAAAAGTGCTGCAGCTTCAATATTTGCCATCCTGGACAAGGAATCAGAGATTGACCCAAGAGATGAGGCTGGAATGACACTTGAGAGTGTGAATGGAGAAATTGAGTTGCAGCATGTCAGCTTCAAGTATCCAACTAGGCCCGATGTTCAGATATTTCGAGACCTTTGCTTGACTATTCGTAGTGGCAAGGTGCAACTGCATAAAAAAATTGTTGAACATCTTCAATTGAAAGAGATTATTCGTGTCCTTACTCCTTTATTAATAGTAAGAGATTATTTGTCTAACTACCGTGGTTATGATGTTTCAGACGCTTGCTCTAGTTGGAGAGAGCGGAAGTGGGAAATCAACATTGATTGCACTGTTGCAAAGATTTTATGATCCTGATTCAGGTCATATTACACTGGATGGGTTCGAGATTCGGAAGTTCCAAGTGAAGTGGGTAAGGCGGCAAATGGGGCTTGCAAGCCAAGAACCGATCTTGTTTAATGATACAATCCGGGCCAACATTGTGTATGGAACTGAAGGGAATGCGACAGAATGAGAAATTATTTTAGCATCAGAGCTGGCAAATGCACATGAGTTCATCAGTGGGTTGCAACAGGTTTTTAATTTGTGATTTACCCTTTTTTTTTTTTTTGAAGGACCCATATTGTTTGGTTTGGTTGGGCAAAACCCTGGTTTCTCTACATAGTTGATGCGATCATACTCTATAGTCTATACTGGTATCTTATTAGGTACAAGCATGTTAATGGCTGTAAGTCGTAGTAACATTTTGTTGTTTGTTTGTTTGTTGGTTATTGGAAATTAAAGGGATATGACACCATGGTGGGAGAACGAGAAGTCCAACTGTCGACTGGACAAAAGCAGCGAGTGGCCATTGCACGGGCCATGGTAAAAGCTCCGAAAGTATTGTTGCTGGATGAGGCAACCAGCGCATTGGATGTGAAGTCAGAGAAAATCGTTCAAGATGCACTAGATCGGGTGATGGTGAACCGGACAACTGTTGTGATTTCACACAGGTTATCAATGATCAAGGGAGCAGACTTGATTGCAGTGGTGAAAAATGGAGTGATCGTAGAGAAGGGAAAGCACGACACTCTGGTCAACATTCAAGATGGTTTTTATGGCTCCTTAGTTGCACTACATACAGATGCCGATGTCAATGCTTCTTCTATGTTGTCCTGACTAAAACGAAAAACTTCCAAGCAGGCATTATTCATTTGAATAGCTTTGGTCTCGTTTTAGCGAAGTTATGAAGTTGTAATCTGGTTGGAAAACAGCAGCTTCATGTAGGAATCTCGAACTCATAACTCAAGTAAGTCCTCGGCTGCTATTTTGAAAAGTCAGGCATCTTTATAGAGAAAAATGGGAGAGATTTGTCACCTGGGATTTGATCATTGGAAATATGGATGGGGGGAAGGGGAGAGGGGGTGCGAGAAGAATGAGACGAAAAAGTGAGGGGGTTGTTGTTGTGTTGGGTTTTGGGCTCTCAGGCTTGGATTGATGCAGAAGAGCAGCTTTTGAAAGTTTAAATCTGGAGTCGATTCTTCAAGTATCAAATCCTATAGTTTGGGAATGAGAAAGCAAATAGCAATATTTTCTATTTTAAATTGAAAGGACAATATCGATGTTAATAACCTTTGTTTTTAAATGGTACAATATTTGTGAGTTGTATGTGACTATGTTACATGTTGATGCTGAAAATAGAACCGGGCAAATTTCATGCTTTCAGTCCTTGGTTGGGCTTTCTGATTTTAGGTTGGATAGGACTGTACAGGTACTTTCACCTGGCTTCTTGTCCTGCAGGAAGAGGCAGGACTTTTCCTCCAATTGCACTCTAACGTCCAAGTTAGCAGTGGTACGAAGATAGAAAAAACCTTTCAATCTCTTAAATAAATTGAGTTGACTTGTCAGGTGAATGTTACCTTTTATTTAGATACATTTTATCAGCTTCTCAAAAGTTTTTGATGAAGTGGGTCTGTCAATGGGCACTGATCCAAAGGGCCTAACTCGCACAATTAGTGTCACGAGTCATTTTGCTATTGGAGAATATTTTCCGCATTATCATTTGTCCTCCAGTCTCTTATCTAGCCAATCAGACACGAGACGCTTTAAATCGTGTTGTTGGCCGGTAGGTCGGAGCCACATGGCTCCAAGTGGGGTCAAATGACCCCACTTAA
This sequence comes from Mitragyna speciosa, assembly GCA_024721245.1. Lineage (NCBI taxonomy): Eukaryota > Viridiplantae > Streptophyta > Magnoliopsida > Gentianales > Rubiaceae > Mitragyna > Mitragyna speciosa. The sequence continues at coordinate 1,291,524 of CM045565.1, forward strand.
ATCTTAAAATTTTCACATACATTATATAGTTGAATTTTTGTTTGACCCTCACAAAGAATAGATTTTGGCGTCCAAAATTCAATTAATAAATTTAGAGAATTAAAAAGTCCGAATTACATTTGCAAAGTAGATAGCTTGTTCCACATAAAAGTAAAAAACTCAAAAACCAGAGTATAAAAATTAATTAAAAGTCTTTCTCTGTCTTACTTTTTTTTTTTTTTGTTCTATTCTAGCCTTTTTTTTTATTCTTTTTGGCTGAAACTTCATTTGTAAACATCCGTTGTGCACTTGTCATGTTCTAAAGTTAAAAACTTTCTATATCATCTTTCTTCATTTCTCCTAAAGTCAAGCAACTTAGCAAGTTAGTTACACTAATTTTGATAATAATTCTTATTCTTTTCCATTTTTTGGGTGGTTTTGGTTTAGTTCATCTCTTGTTTACTTTCTTCTATTTGATTGTGTTATTTTTTTGACTTTTTATGTGAAACTTTTTTCCATTTATTTTGTCAATTATATATCATGAAACTATATAATTAATTATGAATTTATTTCTCAATTTTAAGGGTGGCTAGGTTGAATTGTAATTAAGAATCATTGAATATACCTTGAAATGAATATAAATTGGAGACTAATTAATTTGAACATGATTAGGAACAATAAAATAATTAAGAAGTAGTTTGCTTGCCATTATTATACTTTATATTCTCCCTCAAGTGGAATGATATATTGAAAATTCCTTTGAATTATGGATTTGAAATTTTGCACTATTATTTTATGTATTAGCAAGTGTACCTTGGGTCTTAGAAATACAGCTTAAACTAGCTTTGATTATATTTTTTTTCTTCTTTTTCCCTTCTTTTTAAAGGTTTATATATTTGTGCTCAACTTTAATATGTTATCAAACACTGAAATTCATGTTTATAACACTAAATTAGGTTATTTTATGATTTTTATTATAACAGGTTACGGAAAAATTTCTTAAAAGGAAACCTATAGAATATTAATTTGCCAATGGCTTGTAAAATATTTAAAAAAAAATTAAGAGTTCTAATTAATTTCGCTAATCTTCTGTTAGATCCCAAATTTTGTACTTTCTTTGACTATTTTATCTCATAATTTTTATTTTGTAAATATTTTATTATATTAAAGTTTGACCCCACTTACCTTGGGTCTTGACTCTGCCCTACCTGTAGATATGATAGTTGGCCATGAATACTTATTGGAATTAAAAACATTTTGGAGATTTGAAGTAGATACAGCTTGGAAGTTGACTCTCTTCCTTTAAATGAACCTGCAAGATTTCCTGTTCTTTCAAGATTTAGGATTTTATTTGTCAGAATTTGACTAGTACTTGAAGCAGCTTAAATTCATAACTAAGCTCTCTGGTCTTTTTTTATTTATTTATTTATAACTACCAGTGGCTTCTTGTGTCTACGTTATTACTTATCAGAGGGGTCTAAGACCAACTACCAATATACTTGCTTCCTTAGTATTCGTCAACTTTCTGTCAAGCTCAATGTGAAGACAAGTATCAGTCTGAACACTCGGTAGACTGCTCCGCAGGGAAGAAAAGTTCCTTTGACGAGGAGAAGGACCGGATGGAGTGCATTGGGCACGAGACAACATGTGGCTTTTTATCTTGACGTGCCCCTCAAGAAGGGATGGCAACTGACTACCAGTTGAGGGGGCAGCCAAGTGCTCCACTCAACAAGGCCAGTTGGTCTTCCAATGATGGATATGGGACCTCACAATTTAACCAATGGTCATTTCTCACAAGTTGGGGGCATGTAATTTTTTAGCATTTTAATGTAACTTTTTCGCATTATGATGTAATTACTCAGCATTCTAATGTAACTAATTTTTCTTCCAAAACCACCTTGTTTTTGGCATTTTTCAGTTCAAATTTTGTCCACATGACAACATCTTATCCATCTATTTTTTCACAACAAATCATGGTCCTCACTTGTGGCAAATGAACTTGTGGTGCCCCAAATCCTCCTTTGATGAGGCAGCTAGGCCATCTCTCTGAAAAAGGCAGCCAAGTCAGTCCCTTCTTAAGGGAGAGTAATTGCTAGGTGGGGCAATGTTTGGGAAAATATGTAGAAATTGTGGAGGGTTGGGGTGGGGGTTTTGGGAGAAGGTTAAGCACATTCAACGAATGCAGAACTTCATTAATTGCTAAGTGGGAGGATGTTTGGGAAAACATGCTGGAATTGTGGGGGGTTGGGGTCGGGCTTCTAGGAGAAGGGTAAGTGCATTCAGTGAATACGCAACTTGATTGCGCATTCGATGGATGCGCTAAGAATAATGGTAGCATCAAAGACACTATGATACTCAATATTGCGAACGCCTAACGTAGTATGTTGCCTTTAAATTAATACTAATCTAACCTAATTCCAAAAAAAAAAGTCATATTGTATCTCAACTTCTAAAAAAGTATTTCTCTAGATTAATACGAATTTAACTTAATTTTGAAAGAGTCTCATATTATCCTAACTTACTAAAAAATAAAAATCTAAAATAGTTCTTAATAAATAAAAAAATTTAACTATAATTTTCCTTAGGAGACAAAAAGCGAGAATTGCCACTATTTCCTTGATCTAATTAAAACCTAAATCCTAAAACTACAAATCCTACACCCTGAATCCTAAACACTAAATTCTAAATCTTAAAAGCCTAATTGAAAAGGAAATATAAAATTTAGTAATGAAAATGTTGGCAAAAGTTTTTTTTCCTTGGGTCTACACTGCAATAAGAAAATTAAGTGCCAATAGATAGATAATTACGTAAAAAACGAGTAGTACAAGTTTCAGGTTGGAAGATTTCTTTGTAACTGAAAATCTAGTTACAATTTTTTACAATGTTATTTTCCGTGCACTAAATCTACTTTTTTTTTTTTATCACAGACATGGGACCTCTTTCTTTCTTTTGGCTAAAAGTCATAGCTACGCATTACCTTTTTTTTGAAATAGTTGGTTTTTTGAATTAAAATGCAAATCCATTAATTGTGCTTTCACCTTGGATTTTTTTTTCTACCCAAAACCGTAGTTTATTGTTTATTCTTTTTTAGGAATAAGCCTAAGTTTTTGCTTCTTGGTTTGCTATTTACTTTATTTTATTTTATTTTTTTGCTTCCTTTGCTTAGATTTTTGTTAATTTTTTTTTGGATGTATTAGGGTTTAGGGTTAAGGTTAGGGTTTAGGATTGTTATAACCTACTCATTAATTTTGTTTTATTTTGCTTATTGTTTTTGTTATTTACTTACTGTAAACCCTAAAAGTTTAAAACTACTTAGTTTCTATGCTATGAATGTTAGTTGAAAATTTTCCTTATTAGTTGTTACTGTATAATTTTCTTTTACAATTTGATTTCTTGAATTATCATTGATACATGTTTGATGATAATCATAAGAAAATTATACCAATTAAATGTTACCAACCAAGCTTAGATATTTAAAAAAGTAAGGCCACCTATTACTTAGATATTTAGGAGATTATGCAACCTAACACCATGAATGGCCACCTATTATAGGCTTTCACATTTACCAATTCTTTTCAATTTTTTTGGCTCAAATTTCCTTGCATTTTTGCTCCTCTTGGCCGGCCACCATATTGCCCAAAACACTCTTCAATTTCAACCATTTTAAACACTTAAAAGGCTAACTTAATCTTTCCCCAAAAGCTAAACCTAACTAGAAAAGAAATCTCCTCAAATTTCAACAAATTCTCTCCAAGTTTAAAGCTCAAGTCTTGCTCAAAGTTGAAAGTTCTGAAGGGACTAATCGTTCACTCTTCTTCAACTAAAACCCTACCTATTTTGAGGTAAATTCATCAAGAAACTTCAAGTTGTTTCAAGTTTTAATAGAAGATTTCTTATGTTTTTCTTATGATTTCATTACATACTTAAGGTTTATGGTTACATTTTGTTATCTTGATTGTATATATGAATATCTATGCTCATGATTATGAGGTTTCCCTTGTTTTGATTCTTTTCTTGATGGTAGATTAACTATGTTATGACCTACTTGCTTAGTATGGACTTGTATAGAAAATTGATGCTTTATTTGAGTAGAAAATCTTGGAATTTATAGCTGAAATCTTGACTAGAGTTAGAAGGCATGTTGGTTAGTCTTGTTAGAGGAAAATTTCTGGAAGAATTTTAGTATTTAAGGCCTGTTTAGTGGGCTGAATTTGCTGGAATTTCAGCTTGCAAACCGACACTTGCTTGTTCCAAACCTTGAACAAATTTCGACTTTACTAGTTTACAAAAATTCAACTTTGATAACTTAATATTTCCAGCTATATTAACCTTGTTTTGGCCAAGTTTTGATGACAAAACTACTGGAAATTTCAGCTTGTGAATTGATTGAAGTGACACCAAATAATGAGCATCTTAAGTTTAATCTACTTAACCGATTTTTAGGAAAATGTTGTACAATGAATTTGAAACCTTGTTAATCAATTTTAGAAAGAAACTCTTATAGATTTTCAAGATTTTAAACTAGTTAAAAACTTGACTTTTGAATGTGTAAGTGAAATTTGACTAGTTTCACTTTATACTTGATTTAGTATGTTTTCACCAAATAACCCTAATTTGTTATTTAACTAGTCTTAATTTAATTAAATATCATTAGTTTGATATTAATTAGTTTAAAACCATTAATTTACTTAAGTAGAAGATATTTCAGAGTTTTCTCATTTTAACCTATATTAATTTTGCTAAGTTATTAAATTATACTTGACTATTACTAATAAATCTTTCTTGGACTTTAAAAGCTAGTTTACCTTATAAATTAATTATTTTGGACAAAATTTCTTTTTACACCAACACCTTGAACCCTAATCAATATTTATTTAAACTACCTTCTTTAGTCATAGTATTTAGCAATATTTTCTTTTGGTCCAAAATTTATAGCGAATTATTAAAGTTTTGCAACTAATATAGTAAATAAAGCAGAAATTAGTAACGAATTTCTAGTATTAATTATTTCTTTTGAATTTAACCTTAATTTTGACACTTAATGAATTATTTTCCCTTAGAACCAAATTACTTTCAAAAGGAATTTCTTAAATTTCTTTATCAGGTTGACTTAAGGTTTTACTCGAATTCTTTTATTACAACTTCTTAGGATTTTTCCTTATAACCAATTTACATTTATTTTAAAACCCTAGTTAAACTTGGGTACATTTTATAAAATTCTTTTGAAAGAAAATCCAGTAGGTTAATTAGGCTACTTATGAATTTCAGGATCCGAGTTTGAACCTCACTGTTTTACGAGGCACTTTCTTGAGATTTATAGGTGAGTGTTTCCTTGTGTGCGTCCTGATGCATGTTTAAGTGTTAATTCCATTTTATGCTTGATACTTGTTAGCTACTACAATGTGCTATATGAGGGTAAGATGTGTACTTTATCACATCTATCCCGCAATTTGTTACATGCACAACTTCTATCAAATGTGAATATACTTGTTTGTGAACTTTCAACTGAACTGAAGCCTTCGGGCTAGACTTCCGTGGTCATACTTCACCAGTTACACCACGGTTAGTCATACTGGTATTGAGGAGGATATAAGGTGTTCGGCGTTAGGGTTCGTGTTCTTTTCTCTGATTTGAGATTCCTTAAAAAGGCCAACTCTAGACTAAACAAACGGTTTTACCCTCCAGGGTTGAGATCTCACCCTAGAGTGGATGTATTGAGGAGGTAAAGGTGCATGGGTGGTTTCAGGTACTGTTATCTGATATTTGCCTAATCATTGGCAAGGACCTGGTTTTCTCTATTGGTCCGAACACTATTGCCACATGATTATGTACTGGTTTTCGGGTACTGGTTTTCTCGCGGTTGAGCTTGCTCCCGTGATTGAGATGTATCCTTCCTTATTTGATCAATTGTTTACTTAACTTGTTCTTATATTGTTCTATGACACATGTTATTTTTTTTAATTGTCTACCTATGTGTTTGCATGTGTGGGAACCTCACTGGGCTATTATAGTTTACCCTTTTTTATTTGTTCTCCTTAAACAGGTTCCTATTATTGAGGCTGGTAGTGAGGATTCAAGAGTAGTTCTTGGTAGAATTTTGTTAGTAAAAAGGATGTTTGAGATTTTACTATATTAGTTAGGTGTTTGTGATATAAACTATTTAACTGGTACCTTTACTCTTAAGTTGAATCATATGAATGTACTTACAAGTTTTCTATAGAATATCGATTGTTTCATGGATTCTAGTGCGTGCTTGACCTGAGTCCTGGTGAGAGCTAAGCAGGCAGTTCGCTGAGCCTTTTGGTATGCCTTAGGGTAAGGTGGGGCTGTCACAGGTGGTATTAGAGCCTTGGTTTGAGAGAAATGAGCTCGAATGATTCTGTAAGTATTTAGGTTAAACTTCTAGACAGCAACCTGTATAGGAACTTGTGCTTGTTTTGCTATGTTTTGTATTTTGTGCTCCTGAGGATGTTGTTACTTTTGTTGTTTGTATATGACCCTACTTGTCATGACTCTTGTATCTTTGTGGTTGTTGGAGAATGTATTCCTACCCTGACTATATAGTAATTCCCCTTATTGAGGAGAGTAGGCGTCTGGGACGTGCAGGTGACACTTCACAAGATCGTATCCATGAGTTGAGGGAGACAATGCGAGCCCAGACTCAGAGGATTGGGGAGCTCAAGGCTCAGGTTCGGGAGGAGCAGGAGCAAACCGATGCTTTCAGGAAGGTATTTCACGGTACCCGTGCCCGACTCACCCAAGTTGTATGACACATACATGACCATACGGGGAGTGTTGTTGGCGAATGCATTCAGATGTTAAAGAGGGTGGTAGGCGAGGCAAGAGATGGAGAAGTTCACATGAAGCATGGTCAACCAGCACACCCACCTCCCGGGGTTGAGAAGGCGCCCGAGGAGAAGGCCGAGAAAGAGCTCATGGAGGGAGTGAGCTCCAATAGTTCTGTAGGTAGTCAGGTTAGACTTCTAGACAGGAGCCTGTATAAGGACTCGTGCTTGTTTTGCTATGTTTTGTATTATGAACTTCTGAGATGTTGTTACTTTTGTTGTTTGTATATGACCCTACTTGTCATGATTTTTGTATCTTTTGTCTTATTAATGCATTTGTACATTTTATGATATATGTCTTGTTAAATATCGCGTAGATCCTGAAATAATTAATTAATTTCACTTTAGAATATTAAGTTATGGCGAGTCGAGACCGAGGACGTCCACGTAGGCAGAATCGAGACGAAGAAGCAACACCGGGCGTGAACCCTTACCCTGGGGTTGGTAGAGGCAACCCGATGGTAGCCGTTTTAAATCGTATGACTGACGTCCTTATTCAAATTGGAAATCGGCGAACCCTAGAGGGGAGACCAGTAATTCTCATTGAAATCCTGTGGTAGGGAAGGATGTTGTATTAGAAAGGTTCTAGAAGTTTGCTCCTCCTAAGTTTACTGGTGGGTTAGATCCCGACATAGTGAAAAAGTGGTTAGAAGACATAGGGAAAATTTTTGCCTCTTTGAAATATAAGGAAGAAAGACATGTGACTTTTGCAGTATTCTAGTTAGAAGGGGCCGCTACCCTTGGTGGACTCTAGTGAATGCCAAATGGGACCGATACTAGATTCCAAGAATTTGGATAAATTTCACTTGGGAGTTTAAGGAAAAGTACATCCCTATACGCCTGCAAGAAAAGAGGGAAGATGAGTTTCTCAAATTGAGACAAGAATTAATGAGCATGGTCGAGTATGAGGCCCAATTCACCAAATTATCCCGATACACCCCAGAGTTAGTGGCTATCGAATGAAGGAGGAAAAGAAGAATTATTCAGGGCTTGAACCTGAAAATTCAAGATGCCCTTACTACCGCTACTATTGAAACTTATGGAGTCGCGGTGGAAAAAACACAATAGATAGAGGACACAAAGTCCTTAGTTAAGACTATTCAAGCACCGAAACAAGAGAATATTAGTACTTTCTGGCCACCAACTGGAAATATCCCAACTCTAAAGCTAGAAGGAGAGCTGGTGGTATGAGAATTAGGCAAGGTGTACACCTCGGAAGGATGATAGGGGCTCCGACAGGAAGGACCCCACAAGAAGGAAGATATATCCAGAGACTGCTTTTACACTCGATACGACCATTATGAATTTGTAGTAATGCCATTTGGTCTGATCAATGCCCCGACTGCATTTATGGACTATGATGCATAGGGTCTTTAAGCCGTATTTGGATCAGTTTGTGGTAGTGTTCAATCGATGATATTCTAGTATTTTCAAGTCTCACGATAAGCATGAGCGACACTTGAGAATAGTGTTACAAACTTTAAGAGAAAATAAGCTGTATGCCAAGTTTAGTAAGTGTGAGTTTTCGAAGGATTAGGTGTCATTTTTAGGTCATGTAATATTCCAGGAAAGGATAGCAGTCGATCCCTCCAAGGTGGAAGCAGTGGTCAATTGGAAACGACCTGAGAATCCAACTGAGATCCGTAGTTTCTTGGGGTTAGTTGGATACTATCGGCGATTTATTAAGGATTTCTCGAAAATAGCAGCACCTCTTACTGCTTTGGCCCAGAAGAATATTAAATTTATGTGGGATAATCGGTGTGAGTAAAGTTTTAATGAACTTAAAGGGCGACTAACATCAGCCCCGGTGTTAGCTCTGCCAAATGGGAAGGAGACTTTCAGTGTATATACGGATACTTCATGAGAAGGTTTAGGATGTGTGCTAATACAAGTAAAACAAGTAATTGCCTACGCCTCCCGTAAGCTAAAACCCTATGAGAGGAAATTACCCAACCCATGATTTGAAATTCACAGCTATAGTGTTTGCACTTCAAAAATGGAGACATTATTTATATGGAGTTACTTTTGAGATATATATGGATCATAAGAGCTTAAAGTATCTGTTTTCTCAGAAAAAAATTGAACTTGCGGCAATGTAGATGGGTAGAACTGCTAGAAGATTACAATTGCACTATTAATTACCATCCGAGTAAGGCTAACGTTGTTGCAGATACCCTAAGTAGGAAAGTTCAAATGGCTAGCTTGGCCATACATGAGTGGGGCTTGTTGGAACAGTTTAGTGAGAATAATCCACGTATCGTTGGCTCTAAGGTAATTTGTAGAAATATTGAAGTGAAATCTGAATTGTTGGAACGAATTAAGAAAGTTCAAGGTAAGGATCTTACTTTATAAAAACAAATAGCAAAGGCTAAAGAAGGGATCCTACCTGAGCATAATATTGGACCAAGAGGATTATTGAGATTTCGAAATTGGATCTTTATACCGAGGGATGAAAAATTAAAAAAAAGTAATTTTGGATGAAGCTATCGTTCCAGATGTACTGGGCACTCAGGTAGTACCAAGATGTATCAAGACTTAAGAAACTATATTACTAGGACAACATGAAGAGAGATATAGCCTAGTATGTCCAAACCTACCTTACGTGCCAACAAGTGAAGGCTGAACGTCAAAAACTGTCAGGGTTGTTCCAGTGTTTAGAAATCCTAGAGTGAAACTAAAAAAAAATCACTATGGATTTTGTTTCAGGACTACCGAGAACTCAGAAAGGGCATGACGCCATTTAGGTGATAGTTGATCGATTGACTAAATCTTCTCATTTTCTACTGATAAACATGACCTATTCTTTAGAAAAGCTTGTCCGAATGTATATCGACGAAATCATTAGACTCCATGGGATTCCTGTAAGTATAGTCTCGGATCGAGATCCTCGATTTGCATCCTGGATTTGGAGATGAATGTGTGAAGCTTTGGGAACAAAATTGAACTTTAGCACAGCCTATCATCCCCAAACCGATGGATAGTCAGAACGGGTAATCCAGATCTTAGAAGATATGCTACGAGCATGTGTGATGGATTTTGGGAGTAGTTGGGTCGACATGTAACCTTGATAGAGTTTGCTTATAACAATAGCTACCAGTCTTCTATCCAAATGGCTCCATTCAAGGCATTATATTAAAGGAAGTGTAGAATACATAGCTACTGGGATGAAGTAGGAGAATGAAAAGCATTGGGTCCAGAAAAGGTACCGTGGATAGAAGAAGCATATGATAAGGTCAAGCTAATACAAAAACGAATTCAAACTGCACAGAGTCGACAGAAGAGCTTCGCCGATAACAAAAGGAAGGAGTTAGAGTTTGAAGTTTGAGATAACGTGTTTCTTAAGATTTCTCTATTTAAAGGAAGTATTAAGTTTGGAAAAAGGAAGAAGCTTCCACCGAGATACGTGAGACTGTTTAGAATCACTAAACGTGTAGGCAATGTTGCCTATTAATTTGATTTACCTTCAAAGTTGTCTAAACTACACAATGTCTTTCATGTGTCTGTATTAAAGAAGTACCACCCGAACCCTAGTCACGTACTCAAACCTGATGAAATCAAACTTGATGAGACTTTATCATATGAAGAACGGCCTGCACAGATCTTGGATCGAAAGATGAAGGAACTGAGAAATGAAATAAGCAAATCCCCTTGGTTAAAGTTCTTTGGAAACATCATGATTTGGAAGAAGCCACATGGGAAACGGAGGAAGAGATGTGAAGAAAATATTCCGAGCTATTCAAGGACTAAAATAAAATTGCGAGGATGAAATTCCTTTAAGGGGGGGAGAATGTAAAACCCTAGAAGTTTAAAACTACTTAGTTTCTATGTTATGAATGTTAGTTGAAAATTTTCCTTATTAATTGTTATTGTATAATTTTCTTTTACAATTTGATTTCTTGAATTATTATTAATACATGTTGACTGATAATCATAGGAAAATTACACCAATTAAACATTACCAACCAAGTTTAGATATTTAGAAAAGTAAGGCCACCTATTACTTAGATACTTATGAGACTATGCCACCTAGCACCATGAATGGCCACCTATTATTGGCTTTCACTTTTACCAATTCTTTTCAATTTTTTGGTTCAAATTTCCGTGCATTTTTGCTCCTCTTGGTCAGCCACCATATTGCCCAAAACTACTCTTCAATTTCAACCATTTTAAACACTTAAAAGACTAACTTAATCTTTCCCCAAAAGCTAAACCTAACTAGAAAAGAAATCCCCTCAAATTTCAACAAATTCTCTCCAAGTTTAAAGCTCAAGTCTTGCTCAAAGTTGAAAGTTCTAAAGGGACTAATCATTCACTCTTCTTCAACTAAAACCCTACCTATTTTAAGGTAAATTCATCAAGAAACTTCAAGTTGTTTCAAGTTTTAATAGAAGATTTCTTATGTTTTTCTTATGATTTCATTAAATACTTAAGGTTTATGGTTACATTTTGTTATCTTGATTGTATATATGAATATCTATGCTCATGATTATGAGGTTTCCCTTGTTTTGATTCTTTTCTTGATGGTAGATTAACTATGTTATGACCTACTTGCTTAGTATGGACTTGTATAGAAAATTGATGCTTTATTTTAGTAGAAAATCTTGGAATTTATAGCTGAAATCTTGACTAGAGTTAGAAGGCATGTTGGTTAGTCTTGTTAGAGGAAAATTTCTGGAAGAATTTTAGTATTGAAGGCCTGTTTAGTGGGCTGAATTTGCTGGAATTTCAGCTTGCAAACCGACACTTGCTTGTTCCAAACCTTGAACAAATTTCGACTTTACTAGTTTACAAAAAATTCAACTTTAATAACTTAATATTTCCAGCTATATTAACCTTGTTTTGGCCAAGTTTTGATGACAAAACTGCTGGAAATTTCAGCTTATGAATTGGTTGAAGTGACACAAATAATGAGCACCTTAAGTTTAATTTACTTAACTGATTTTTAGGAAAATGTTGTGCAATGAATTTGGAACCTTATTAATCAATTTTAGGAAGAAACTCTTACAGATTTTGAAGATTTAAACCGATTAGAGACTTGACTTGAATGTGTAAGTGAAATTTGACTAATTTCACTTTATACTTGATTTAGTATGTTTTCACCAAATAACCCTAATTTGTTATTTAACTAGTCTTAATTTAATTAAATATCATTAGTTTGATATTAATTAGTTTAAAACCATTAATTTACTTAAGTAGAGGATATTTTGGAATTTTCTCGTTTTAACCTATATCAGTTTTTCTAAGTTATTGAATTACACTTAACTATTACTAATAAATCTTTCTTGGACTTTATATTTAGTTTACTTATAAACTAATTATTTTGGACAAAATTTCTTTTACACCAAAACCTTGAACCTTAATCAATATTTAATTAAACTATTTCTTTAGTTCATAGTATTTAGCAATATTTTCTTTTGGTCCAAAATTTATAGCAAATTATTAAAGTTTTGCAACTCATATAGTAAATAAAGAAGAAATTAGTAACGAATTTCCAGTATTAATTATTTCTTTTGAATTTAACCTTATTTTTGACACTTAATGAATTATTTGCCCTTAGAACCAAATTACTTTCAAAAGAAAATTTTTTAAATTTCTTTATCAATTGATTTAGGGTTTTACCCGGATTCCTTTATTATAACTTATTGGATTTTTCCCTATAACCAATTTACATTTATTTTAAAACCCTAATTAAACTTGGGTACATTTTACAAAATTCTTTTGAAAGAAAATCCAATAGGTTAATTAGGCTACTTATGAATTTCAGGATCCGAGTCTGAACCTCACACGTTTTACGAGGCACTTTCTTGAGATTTACAGGTGAGTGTTTCCTTGTGTGTGCCTAATGCATGTTTAAGTGTTAATCCCATTTTATGCTTGATACTTGTTAGCTGCAACAATGTGCTATATGAGGGTAAGATGTGTACTTTATCACATCTGTCATGTAATTTGTTACATGCACAACTTCTCTCAAGTGTGAATATATTTATTTGTGAACTTTCAGCTGAACTGAGCTTTCGGGCTAGACTTCCGTGGTCATACTTCACCAGTTACAATACGGTAAGTCATATTGTTATTGAAGAGGATATAAGGTGTTTCGGCGTTAGGGACTTATGTTCTTTCCTCTGAGTTGAGATTCCTCAACGATGCCAACTCTGGACTGAACAAACTATTTTACCTTCCAGGGTTGAGATCTCACCCTGGAGTGGAGGTATTGAGGAGGTAAAGGTGCATGGGTGGTTACGGGTATTGTTATCTTATATTTACCTGATCATTGGCAAGGACCTGGTTTTCTCTATTGGTTCGAACATTATTGCCACATGATTATGTACCTGATATTCCTGCGGTTGAGCTTGCTCCCGTGGTTGAGATGTATCCTTCCTTATTTGATTAATTGTTTACTTAACTTGTTCTTATACTGTTTTATGGCACATGTTATTTATTTATTTATTTTTCTAATTGTCTGCCTGTATGTTTGCATGTGTGGGAACCTCACTAGGCTATTATAACTCACCCCCTTTTTATTTGTTCTCTTTAAACAGGCTCTTATTATTAAAGCTGGTGGTGGTGGGGATTCGAGAGTAGTCCTTGGTAGGATTTTGTTAAAAGGATGTTTGAGATTTTACTGTATTGGTTAGGTGTTTATAATGTAAATTACTTAACTGGTACCTTTACTCTTAAGTTCGAATCGTATGAATGTATTTACGAGTTTTCTATAGAATATCGGTTGATTCATAGATTCTAGTGCATGCTTGACCCGAGTCATGGCAAGAGCTAGGCAGGCAGTCCGCGCCCTTTGGTACACCTTAGGGAAAGGTGGGGCTGTCACACTTACCACACATTTGATACGCGAGAATAGCTCCGTTCTATTCTCATGTATGGTATGACCATTTTAAGTTGAAACAATTTTTTCCACTAGAATGTCCATTTCAACTTTTTTCTTAAATCCCATTATTCAATAAAATCTAGAGAAAGCCCTTTTGAACTTCATCTTAAAAAGATTAAAATAATATGAGCCAATTTTATTCCTACACATATTTCTTTCGAGTAGTTTTTTAAACTTTAGATATATTCACTAACCCTTTTATTTTTAAAATTTAGAAAAATGTTTGGTTATATGTAACTTTACTTAATAATTATTTTTTATTTTTAAATCATAGCAATTTAATATATGCCTAGAATATTTTTTTTCTTTTTGCTATAAAAAATGTGTAAGGTGCTGTTTTCAATTCTAAAGCAAATGTGTAAAAGTTCTAACAATCTACCCATATATCATCATATATGCTAATCTATCTACATTAACAATGTCCTTTATATTGTTAATACTATGATTATGGATGCTTTAAGAATAATAAATATTATTCTAAGGACTTTATCATTCGAAAAATATATAAATACATATTTTAAAATGATAAAATACCATATTATTATTATTGCATAAACAACAATCAAACATAACAATTTATGAAATTATAAGTCATCTCCCACTTCGACTAAAACCAATAATTCATGTACTCTAAACAGAATGAATACACATAACTATCATGTTTCTTTCGAGATAATGGCTTATTCAATGGAATAGTCACATTATCCTAAATGGGAATCTCACCTATCTTTACATCATTTTTACTAATTATTTCCTTAAATAAATTGTGACACCCTAGAAATTCATATGAAACTATTTTATTCATGTATGTCTACTAGTAGCTTAAGATAATAATGATAATAGTAGAAAAAAAAAAAGAAAGAAGAGAAGAGAAAGAGAAAACCCTAAAATGTACCTAAAAGAAAACTTCTTTCATTTGAAACCTAGTATTAACTCTTGATTTATTAGTTGTAGGACTTCTTAAGTTAATTAGGTTAATTAACTAAGTTTCTTTATTGAGTGGAACACCTAAGAATTAAACTTGCAATAAAGTCATTAGATCATTGGTTTATCATAGTATTTTATTTTAACTAGCTTATATTACTATTTTCTAGTTTTGACCACTTAAACTTTAGTTTAATTTTTCCTCAAAAATTTCACTTATTCACTTGCTTTATTTTCTTTTTCTTGGCTAATTTTCTTCTCTCTTTTCTTCTCTCTTTTTCTTCTCTCTTGGCTGAAATTTCTTCTTCCTTTTCCTTTTCTTTCTTGGCCGAATTTTTCTCTCTCTTTTTCTCTCCCTCATGGCCGGATTTCCCTTTTCTTATTTTCCTCTCTTTTTGCTTTAATATTTATATCATAATATTACTAACTACTAGGTTGAAGAGATATTTTTATGTCACCAATTACATTGAACCAAGTTTACAACTAATGCCTAAAAAGCCTAAACCCTAACTTGCTTCTTGTAATATTTTTATTGGTTATTCTTTCTCCCATCTTTTTCATTATTTCTTTTCTATTTTCCTAGCCTACTTCTTTCTCTTTTCATTCCCATTTTGGCCGGCCTTGCTCTCTCTCTCTTTCTCTCATATTTCTCTCAACTTCTTGGAGCTTTTTCTTCAAACTTTGGGCAAATTTCACCATAGGAAGTGGGTTTCCCTACCTTCTAAGAAAAGTTCTAGGCTTGTTTAAGGTATGTACTACAAGCTTTAACCATTAATTTCAAGTTTAATTAGTCTTTTGCACTAGTTTAATCTTGAGTTCTTATGATTTTTAACTTGAAGATTCATGCTTGAATTGAAGTATGACTTGTTAGAGATAATGTTTTCTTGGTTAGATTGAGTAGTAGATAGCAAATAAACCTTGAAATTTCATGAGGTACATGTTGATTGGTTGAAGGTTCTTGAAGCTAAATTCATGAATTTTGGTGGAAATTTGATTGAATTTGAGCTTGGATTGAACTTGGAAGTTGTAGAACTTATTGAATTGTGGGTTTGATGATTGAAATCTTGATGAAAAACAAGATTGGAAGGGCCAAAAATCAAGGGGAAATAATGCCAAAATTTTGTTAGAAAACCCTAAAATAAAAACCCTAAAATGAAAACTCTAAAATAAAAACCCTAGAATAAAAACCCTAAACCCTAAACCTAAACCCTAAACCCTAAACGCTAGAAAAAAAAAGGGGGGGAAAATATTTCTTGAATTTTCTTACTAAATTAATTAGGGTTTAAATCAAGTTTTCATTAGATTATTTCTTTTAAATTTCAGGACCCGAAAGTGAGACCCGACCTTTATACGAAATATTCTCGTAGGCCTTCCAGGTGAGTGTCTTTATGTGTGCATGATGCATGTAACGTGATATTTCCATTTGTAAATATTATGCTATGATTGCAAATATTATGCGATAAAATGTGCTACTTGAGGAAAGATGTGTACTTTACCGCATCTATTCCACAATGTGCTACTTGTTTTCATAATTAAACGTGTTACTTGTGTTTGAGACTTCCGTGACTAACTTCACCGTTACTTCACGGATAGTCAACTTGAATGTACGTGGGAGGATATAAGATGCTGGGTGTTTTAGGGCGTGATGTTCATTCCCTTGTGAGTTGTGAATCCTCTAAGAGGCCAACTCTGGATTGAACTTTCTTGCGTGTTGGCCCTCCAAGGTCGAGGTTACTCCCTGGATATGGTAGCATGTATGGAGGTTATAAGGTGTTTGGGGGATAGGGTCTTGCTTGATATTACCGATATGCCCTTGGCATGGACCTGAGCTATTATCTCGGTCCCAATGCCTTGGTTACATAATCGGTACTTGATTTTCCTGCGGTCGAGCTTGCTCCCGTGGTTGAACCCTATATCCGCCATTGACTAGTTGTTTATTTATTAGTTTATGTGCTGATTAAATATCTTGTTAAAATTATCTTATTTTATGTTATTTTAATTCCCTGGAATAATGAATTTTTTTTGGGGATGCCTGCATGACTTGGGCACTCACTGGGCTATTATAACTCATCCCTTTATTTGTTTTCCTTTACCCAGGTACTTTTCACTCGTAGAGACGGGCGTGGCGAGTTTAATTTAAATAGACATGTGTTCTTGTATTTTTGGATAACCAAGCTGTGTTGGTTACTCTTGTAAATAATATGTAAACTGTGAGTGACTTTTGCATCTTAAGTTGAACTATGTGAATGTATTATATTTTGGGTTACCGTACGTGAATGTTCGAGTGAGGGTTTGAGTGAGTCCTAGCGAGAGCTAGGCAGGCAGTCCGCTAAGCCCTTTGGTGAGCCTCTGGGTAAGGTGGGGCTGTCACATAAATAGTATAGCCAAAATACTTGTTTGGATCATAGATGAGACCGTAAGTTCAATAGTGAACTTCTAGATCCAATTTAGCTTCTAAAGCTTCAGAACACTTGGCCTTTGTTGTAGAATCTGTTGTAATGTTTAGCTTAGAACTCTTCTAACTAGCAACACCACTATTCAACGTGAACACAAGTATAGATTGTAATCTATTATCATTCTTGAAGAATTAAATATTTACATCTATTAATCCATACACTTCTAAAGTGTGACCTCCATATGTCAAGAATAATCTATTAGTTCCTTTTTAAGTACTTTAGGATATTCTTGACAACTATCCAATGACACTCACTAGATTAGCTATATATTTGCTCATAACACTTATGAGTATAGTAGACATTAGGTCTCGTACATAACATAACATACGTTACATATCCTATTGCAAAAGCTTAGGAATCTTTTGCATGCTACAATCTCGACAGGTGTCTTGTGACATATGTCTCTCGAAAAGGTAATTTCATGTCGCGCAGAAACCCTTCTTTTGATGCCTCCATGCTAAACTTCTTTAGCATCTTTAGCGTCTTGTTTATGCAGGTAAATTGAGACAGACCAGGCGACATCTTAGATCTAATTTTCAAAAAATAGGTTGTCTTTCTCCTAATGTTTCATGCACAAATTCTTGGACAGTCATACCTTTTACCGTTTTAAAGCATAAGTATATGGTTTCTCAACAACAATATGTCATGCACATAAAGTGTTAAAAAAACATAAGACTAAGTATACACAAGGCTTGTCTTCGTTTTTGAGAAAATCAAATTTTTTGATCATCTTATCAAAACAAATGTTCTAACTCCTTTATTAAGTAATCATATTACTATCTATGTCAATCTTTCTTTTAAAAACCCATTACCCTATGAGTTTTACCCCTTTGGGTGGTTCGACCAAGGTCCATACCTTATTATCATACATGGATCCATTTTGGATTTAATGGCTTTACGCCACTTCAAAAAATTTACACAAGACTTGATCTCTTCATAGCAAGTAGACCCGTCATCAATTATGACTAGTACATCATTACTCTATATCTCTAAAGAGAATGATGTACTTTACTAAACCAATGAAGATTTTGTGCAACTCGAGCTTCCGTTTGTGCCTCATCAATATATGGCTTAAGGTCAGGTTCCAACTGTTATTTTTGTTAATTTGCAGTTCTTAAATTTCTTTAAATTCTACTTTACTCCCACTAACTTTTTCAAGAATAAACACTTTTTCTAAAAAGATAGCATGTCTTGAGACAAATGATTTTGCTCAAGGTAATTGTAGAAGTAGCATTCTAAACTTTCTTTAGAACACCCCACAAATAAACATTTATAAGATTCAGTCTCAAACTTGTCTGATGTGATGCTTCACATAAGCAAAACATCTTCAAATTCTCGTGTGACTAAGAATTAATTTCCCACCATACCATATTTTATATGAGGTGGTATTAATCAATTTTAGTTGGAACTCGATTGAGTGTATGAGAGATGATTTTAACGCAAATTTCTAAAACTAGATTGGAAGTGTAACATGGCTTATCACAAAATATACCATATCCAATAGGGCATAATTCTCCTCTTTTAGACATTTTGAAACTCGTGACTCAGGTATTCCCCATATCAATCAAACCTCAGTGCTTGAATACTCTTGTCAATTTATTTCTCTACTTCAAGTCTAAAAGTCTTGAACTTTTCAAATTTCTCGAATTTGTGTTTCATAAGATACACATAACCATATCTAGAATGGTCATCCGTGAAATTGATGAAGTATGAGAAACTACCTTTAGCATGGATCGATATTGGGCCACAAATATCAATATATATTAGCCCAAGAAAAATCACCAGCACATTCACCTTTTATTTTCAATAAAAGGTGTCTTGGTTATTTAAACAAGTAAATAAGATTCGCATATCTCATGGAATTCATAATTGAATGAGTCCAAGTATACATCTTTATATAACTTGGATATACGTTTCTTATTTATATGACCAAGTTTACAATGCCAAAGATAAAATTGCTTTAAAATATCAAGTTTTGTCTCTTAATGTCTATGTTGAAAATGGACTTATCAAAACCTAAAATATTTAAGCCATTTTTTAATAAACTAGTACTACTTAGAACGCCATTACACAAAAAGAACAACATTTATTCTTTTGAATAATAGTAAATCTATACACATCTAATGCAAATATAGATATTACGTTCTTTGTAAGCACTAGAATATATTAGCAATCCTTAAATTCTAGAATAAGTTCATTTAGCAAAGTAAGTATATAAGTCCCTATAGTTAATGAAACAACTATTGCTCCATTCTTTACACTTAGTTCGACTTTTCCTTTTGCCAAAAATCTAGTATTCTCAAGATCTTGCATATTTGTGTAAATATGAGGTCCAAATCTAGTATCTAATACCCAAGAGTCTTGATTAGTAGATTACTTTATCTCAATCATAAACATGTTAAAAGTCAAAATTTCACCAAACCTCATTGACTTCTAAGTCTTTAGATAAGCCATACAATTTCCTTTCTAATATTAGTTGTTTCTTTATTGGAAACACATGCCTATAGACTAATCCATTTGATCATACCTTTATACTTTGTCAAGGCTATTTGGTTCTTCTTAAGATTAGCCTTGGGTTTTCCCTTGACAAGCAACAAGGTGTCCCTTAATTCCTTGATAGATTACTCTTTAGATATCTCATATCTATTAGTCCTAGATTGTCTATCAAACAACCTTTGGAAGATGCACAATCATGGACAAAGGATCTATCATATTATGCTACTTTTATAGCTCAAGAATCATATACGATTTTATGATACAAGTAGCCATATCATTATAGTATTTATGCATCTCGTTTGCATTTTTTATTTCCTTGCTATCATTGTGACTCGAGACATTTGGAATCAAGGTATCAAGAACATAGCCTATATTCATATACTTGAGAACCATTCTCAAGCTTTATACTAGTCCAATATTTTCATATTATATGGAGTCAACTAAAGTGGGTTTTGTTTACACGTTATTACACATTCTACATCTAGAAAATAAAGATAGAATATGACTTTATATTTATGCAACAAACAAAACCAAATAGAAAATATATGGACAGAAAAATTTTTATTTTGCTCCTACTATTTTATCCAAATCAATATCCCTCATAATTAATTCTAGAATTTTCATAAAATTCTTAGTGGACTAGGATCCCATTTTAATTATTTTTAATCTTGAATTAGCTCAACAAATCAAAACTAATTTCAACAAGTAGGTAACAGTTACCAATTACAACTTTTGTAACTCCTAGATAGCTAGGTATCAACTTTTGATACACATATCAAATATGTCTCCTAACTCCTTGCCTCAAAGACACATAACCTTGAGTTAGCTCAACAAGCTATGAGCCTTTGTTAAATCAAACCTATTATTCAAATATCACATCTCATAGTAGAAACATATTATTGATAAAGTAACCTTGAGTTAGCTCAATAAGTTATTCTAACAAAAATTGTTTAAACTATAATAATAGAAGGAAACTATTCATGATTTAATATTTTCAATTAAATCTAAACTATTATTTAGAGATCATATCTCATCATAAACATATTCTAGGTTGAATAACCTTGAGTTAGCTCAACAAGTTATTCTAACAAAAATTATTTAAATTATAATAATAGTTATGATATATTTCTTTTATTTAAATCAAAACCATTATTCAGATATCATATCTCATAATAACAAATATTCCTAGTAGAATAACCTTGAGTTAGCTCAACAAGTTATCCTAACAAGAATTATTTATACTATAATAATGGAAGTGATCTAATTTAATTTTTTTTATTTTATTGAGGGATATATTAGGGTCTCATCGTGCACATATATCATATAAAATAAATATTTGATCAAATAAAGCATACAATATGTAATAAACTAAATCGCATTATTTTATCAAATATAAAAAAATTCATGTGTTATATCATGCAAATAAAATAAATCTTATTATTTTGTTAAATATAAATCACATATATTATTCAAATAATCACATTAAATGAATATATAAGATTTTAGTCATGAATCTATATGTATATTAATTCTAATCACATTAGAATTGATTTAATTGAATTATTTGAGAAATTTTTGGGTAAAAAACAATAAAAAAAATTGTTGGGCCATTAAAACAACGAAAGAGGAAAACAAGGAGCCTTTTCACAAAAAGGAAAACTTTTCCTTCTCAGGCATAGTCAAAATGCGCTTTTGACCAGGAATTTTTTTTGGTTCTTTTTTTTCTTTTCGTCCCTAAACAACGTTGTTTCAAGGCTAGGGCTGCCAGCCAACAAACGACGCCGTTTGTTTCATCTTCTTCATCAAACTTCCTTCTTTCTCTCTGGCAGCGTTTCCTGTGGCAAACTTCTTAGCTGTTCCTCAGTCCACCACTAGACGTCGCTAACTCTTAGTCTATCTCTCCTTCTCCAGCAGCGACGCACCAGATCTGCCAAGATCGGGCCAGAAGTCAGGTCACACAACCGGATCTGATCTGGTCCTCTGGTTCTCGACCAAACGCGCTCCGTGACCCTATGGCCCTTTCTTCGACAGCCATCAGACGGCCTCGGTCGCACAGCTTTGGCTTTGCTCTGGCCCTTATATGGCTAAATCTAGCCGATTCATCTTCCAACGACAAAACTTCGCCAGTTTCTGTTGGTGGCGCAAACCTGGTTTTCTTCCTGAAGACGCTAGAACTTTTCTAGTGCACACGGTCAGACAGATCTGGTTGCGCACAGCCACCCACAAGCCGCCGGAATTATTTGCTCTGCCGAAACTTTTCCGGCAATTGAGGCCCAGAAAAAAAATTTTTAATTAATTCAAAATTCCAGAAAACAATTTTCCTTTTTTTTTAATTTGATGACAATAACCCAAAATTAATACAATTTCAAGCTTTATGAATAGTGTCTGGAATTTTTAAAGAAAACCAAATTTTCATTAAAATTCCGTCCAATAAACAACGCAATTTTCAAGAAAAAATTGTTCAATTATTTTGAAACAAATTTTCAAAATATTGCTCCTCAAATTCAACAATTAAATCACACATACATATAAATAATTATTCATGACAACAAATTGTGCATAGATAATCAAAACACAATGCTCTGATATCACTGTTAGGAAATTAACATGTCAATAAACAATTGACGCAGTGGAATTTAAAATTGATTTCTAAACATGATTATTGATTATCTATATAAAAATGAGAACATACCTTTTGATGACGTAATTAAATGTTTTAACCTGATCAAAGATATGCGATATCAACCACAGCTGGACACGTGTCTATCCCCTAAGGTATCCACATGAACACTATTTTGGGATCCTCATCAGGATTGATCAACACTAAGTGAATATGCTAGATCCACTTGACATGCCACCAAAATAAAGAAAATTGTATAAAGAAAAAACTATTTTTCTCTCTCCAATTTTCTACCGTTATATTGTATATGTCGTGTCAAATCTTGGTATTTAGAACTTACTTATAGAGTAATAATTAAGACATTTTGTCCAACAAGAATTCAATAATAGGTAGCCCTTACCTATTAGG
Source organism: Mitragyna speciosa (assembly GCA_024721245.1). NCBI lineage: Eukaryota > Viridiplantae > Streptophyta > Magnoliopsida > Gentianales > Rubiaceae > Mitragyna > Mitragyna speciosa. Next base: position 1,314,135 of record CM045565.1, read on the forward strand.
ATATCTTACCAAATAAGATATTTAGTAGGTTTTAATTTCCTTAAAAAGGAAATTCTTCCACTACTATTAATTACTCTATTTATCAATAAGCCCTTAGGATTAAATATCTCACAAATTAATCCCATAATTATCACATAATTATTTAAATCAATTTAACCCAAGAATTAGTTCTATTGTGTGTGACCCTTTAATTTCCTAATCGCTTGGCAATAAATATAAATTATAATCTTAGAATTAATTTGCTTTAGTACAAAACCAACATATATATATGTATATATGTATGTATACAAACATTATATACACACATGCATGCATATATATACGCACACACATACACACACATATTCATTATTGGTCAAACTTGAAGTTTTTAAGATTTTGGTTGGCTTATTCAGATTTATTAAATCTATTAACATTAATTATGTTAGTTGGTAAGTTGTATGGACATATAACCGTTTACACTGGCGGACATAAACTCTTTAAGTGCATAATCGATAAAGTAATTAATTATATTATTGAAATCCCTAAAACATAATTTTATTATACCTTTTTTTTAGGGAATAATTCACAATACTTAATTGTACCTACTTCTTCAGGTATAAAATAATGTATAGTTCATGCAATGGAGGTGCAGTATATTATTCACATTTCAAAGAAAAGACTACAAGCAATGGGTGTAAGAATGTTGAGTGTTGCTTTCGTGATGCTTGTAATCGTGGCACTGGCAGAGTCAGCAACTGACAAAGCAACAATCCCTTATGACCGGCCTACCAACCTTTGCTTTCAAAAATGTATTAAAGGTTGTATGGATTATTATGGGAACTATGATTTAGAATGTGTAGAGCAGTGTCGGCAAAGTTGCCATGAGCCACCAAATGAAGAATTATCAGATAGTTTCTCAAACAAAAACTACAATGACATAGGCAATTGATTATTGTGGTGATATCTATAGTTTAAACAGGTAAATCTCTATTGCGAGTATTTGTCAATATATTAAAAAACAATAGTTTGAGATCTTGCTATGTAAGTTCTTGATCTATTCTCCTAATGGTTTTCAAGAACACGAATGTCTGGAGAATGCGTGTTTCACCAAGATCATTATTGTTACGTTATATGACTTATATACCATATTGCAATGCTTAACATGAACATTAAAAATATAATGCAATATTTTAAACTTTTATGGAACACTCAATTAAACAAATAATCATAGGTCACCTATATTATGTAATGATATATCCAAGAACCTAATTTACTACTCAATTTGTATGCTGAAAAAATGTAAAGGGGTTAACTAATTTTAGTGTGAGCTCCAAAACTTACTGGGCTAGAAACTCGTACATTGTTAAAATAGATGATGCAATGATGCATATTCTTCGAATTATACCAAAGAAACTCTAGGCAAACGCACCTATCGCTCTATTGTATAATATACAAGAACACCAAATATTGTCTCACAAGGATTGGCAAGTACTAGTATTTACTTGAGTACTATTATCTAACCTAATAAACGCAATTGGACTTTTAAGTGTAAGAAATTAAGAAAAATCCTATCTAATCCACTAGAGTCAAAACGGTACTATAAAGGAGAGTGAGAATTAACAACAAGAATAACAAACTGAGTCTAGACATGGTATCCCCCAATTGCCTAATCAATGAACCAATTCCGGACTAATGCTATTACTGCAACTCGAACTGAACCCAAAGTCCCAAAATTAGACTGTAACCTTTCTCAAGAGAAATGATCTCTATCCTCTTTGTTGGCTAATTGGAATCTCTTCGCAATTACACCCAATTAGAAGTTTTAGGATCAATGGACTCTAATTCATTAAGTCTTTTCCAACACTTAACAATTGGGAGCAATTCATGGAACCCTATATCTAGTGGTTCATTCAAATTGCCTTAATTTGTGAAGTGGTCTATTCATATGTGCAATCACTCGATATACCCACACAAAACGAACCATAGAATCAAATATGCATGCAAAATCCCAATCCCATTAGACATGATAAATCACAAGTTAATCCAAATCAAGAGAAGCAACTAGCATAAACCAACAATCAATCCATCAATTACACAAATGGGTTCAACCAAATTTAGACTACCAATGATTACCCCATAAGAATCAAAGAAACTACATTAATTAACAAAAGGGAAATGTAAAAACTCATTCTAATTGGCGTTCTTCAATCTCCCTTTGATCAATTTTTTGCAATTTCTTCTAGGTAGAGAAGATGCGAGCCCTTTTTTGTCCCTTGAAGCTTCTTCCTCTTCTCCCTTTTCTATCTCCCTCAAGGAGCTCCCTTTTTTCTCTTTTTCTTCCTCAGAAACCCTAAGATAAAGATAGATTATGGAAATCTTGTCTCAATGCTCATATTATCTGTTAAAATGATGCAGATTCACGTCTAAGAATCGCGCGCATGTCTGCCCGTTGATCTCTCGCGGTTACTCAAGTTCTCGAGAAATTGCGGATCAGCCCGATGTAAAACCGCGCACGGTTGATCACACAGTTTCTCTTCTTTACACTGTCCTACGCACTCTCACATGGTTTAATCCACGTTTGCTCTCTGGATGGAACCTGCAGTGACAACCACATGCAGTTAATCACACGGTTGACCTTCTGTCTGGAAACCACGCGAGAGAAACGCACACGTTTTCTTTGAAGTGGTCTGCGGTTTATCATTTTTCTTCACAATCTACCTTTTCTTCTCAACATTCTCCCTTCCTTTTTCTTCAATTCTGACTACCATCCTATCCTTGATCTTCTCACCTGCACAAACTTAGCGAATAAGTGCAAGTACATGGTTCAATTTTGCTCCAATATAAAATTTAATAGACAACAAGAAGTGAATCTAGAAAATAACTGGTTTGACCCAAAACTACTAAATAAAAGTGCTAAAATACCTACGCGAACCACCACTTAGACACTCTAAAATATGTGTGAAAAGGCTACTACCATGCAACACCAAAAAATAGATATTTATCCTAATAAAAAGAAATAGATTTTTATGAAGTGTGAGTGCCCCACTTCATGAGGTTGGAAAATTGTGATTTGATTTATGTCAGGATCTTGGATTCATAAAAAAGCACCAAAAAAGGAACACATGTATATAAACCATTTGGAGCCATTTGAATCGTCTTTTTTTTTTTTTTTAGTATTATATCACTTTTTCGAATATGATTTATATGAGAGATGGGAAACACAAAGGCTGATTAAAAAAATTTGTAAAAAATACTTCCAAATAACATTGAAAAAATTACGTTGTTCAAACAAACGATAATGTGAAAAGATAAGTTATATGTAGGGGTTTGCATTGAGCAGTTAACCGAACTATTAGTAATTGGTTGACCGTAACAGTTTATAACAGTTTAACAAAATTGCTAACCATATCTTACTTCTTTATTCAACCAGTTAACCAATTACTCGATTAAATAGACTTAGTTAGGAATACATAATTGTATTACATTTGAGAGGAAAGAAAACATTCATGAAATATTTTTTGTCCCTGAAAGATAGATTGGAAAAAAAAATTATAAATCTGTAACATATAACACTTGTCCAAATCAAATAATAAATTAAATCTAATGGAACAAATATTAGTAAAACAAATATCTTTGAAACCCACCATGAAAGTTCATTATCATAATTTTGGACACTTTAAATTATAAAATTGAACATTCTCATGTTGAAAATCTTCTTAGCTATACTATGGATACTTTACACAAGTGCACCTATTTTTCTTATAGTACAGCGTATATGAGCATTAAGTGTCATCCCACGGGGACTACGAGTATTAGTGCTAACGTTCTTTTTATTATCTAACCTACCCAACGAATGATGAAATTAATTAAATTATGAACTAACTAAAATTAACTACACAACTAGATAACAACCTAAACAATCAATAAAAAGAATTAACAATAGTGGAGGCTAGATCTAGATATAAAATCCCCCTAAACCTACAACGTTAAGTGTAGATACCAAATTTTGAAACATCATTTATTTTAAAACATTGGGGGGCATATTTGTATTTTTTGGGCTAAATTTTAATTTTTCAATAATCCAGGGGTAAAATAGTAATTTTATCTGTAAATATTTTTTATCACCTTTTGGGGTTCTTTAAAATTTATATTTTTACTTTTAGGTGAATTTGTTAATTTTTTATGATTTTTTTGGATTTAATTGGTATTCTTTTATATTTTTACTAGCATAAGGGCAAAATGGTAATTTTACCTCGTGAACACCATTTTAGCTCATTTTAGGTTCCAAATTGATTTTTCTAATTCTTTAAGCATGTTTCTAAATTTTTTTTTATTTTTCGGAGACGATTGCTGTTTTTTTCTGTGAATTTTCATTGCCTAAGGACAAAATCGTCATTTTACAGTTTAAATTCAATTTTCACCAATTTTGAGTCATAAATGTATTTTCTAGTGTTTTAAGCTTATTTTTAATTTTTGGTAATTTTTTTATATCAATAGCTATTTTTCTATAAATTTTCATTGTTCAAGGGCAAAATCGTCATTTTACAGTTTAAACTCATTTTTTGATTAATTTTGAGTCATAAATGCATTTTCTAGTGTTTTAAGCTTATTTTTAATTTTTAGTAATTTTTTTAGGTTAATAGCTATTTTTCGGTGAATTTTTATTGTCTAAAGGTAAAATCGTCATTTTACAGTTTAAATTCATTTTTGGTCAAATTTTGGATCATAAAGGCATTTTCCTAGTGTTTTAAACATGTTTTTAATTTTTGGTAATTTTTTGATGCTGATAGCCATTTTTTGTGTATTTTCGTTGTCTAGGGGCAAAATCGTCATTTCACACCCCGAGAGCGTTTTTATCAGCTTTAAACTCTAGCATTTATTTTTGAAATCTACTTTGAATTCTTTTTGAATATTTTAGAGATTCCTGTCATTTCTTTGTACTAATTTTTAATTTTTGGGGTTAAAAAAAATTTTAAATAAAATTAGTATTTTATTATCGGTGGCGTTTTTATTATTTTGTAATATTCTTGGTGACCAAGACAAGTGATCTATAAATACCCCTTTTATCAAAAAAAAAAAAACAAATAAGAAAAGAAAAATTTAGAAAAGCCTAAAACACACACCTTTCTTATCTATTTGGCATCAAATCACACATTTTTTCACCAAAGGCCACACACACACTCAGCCGCCACATCATTTTTTTGTTCACTGTTCATCGTCTTCTTCCAAGATCTATTACTTTTCATCAGCAGATTAATCTTCAAGCAAAATAGTAAGTTCTTCTCTTTGTCTTGATGCATTTTTTTCCACATTTCTATTTGAATTTGATTATGTGTTTTACTGTTTGGGATTTTTATTGAGTTTTTATTAGATTATTTCTATCCTTAATTCTAAGTTTGTCTCTGAGTTTTCTTCTGCGTGGTTTTCTGGGATTTTGTTCCTTTGTTTCTGGGTTTTTTTTTTTTTTTTGGGGATTCTTTTTTGTACTTCCATCGTTCTTCTTCTTCAACTTCATCTCCTTCCCTCACCAACGTTTCCCCTGTCTCTCTCCACCATCACAAACCAATGCAGCCACCCCATCAGCACATAAACCACCGTGTTGCCAGCTCCAATTTCCACCTTCACGGCAAGCCATCCACTGTCTCCGCCTCTCCCTGTTACCTAAAGCCCAAAACAGCTACTTAAAATCATCCAATAATAGGCGACCATCACCATCCACCACCTGCCAAACAACCACAGAAACATCATCCCGCCTCCATGGCTTCCACAGGGTGGCCACGTTACTACCTCCAAACCCAACACAGCCACCAAAAACCAGCTCCCCTGAATCAATACTTAACACCTTCATCCCACCACCAATTACAGAGCCCACAACCTCCATTAACTATCAATTTCCACCCAAAAAAAGTTTAAAGCTCCAAAGCATAACAAACCTGCAAAAACAAGAAAAAAAAAAAAAAAAAAACAAGGCCACCAATTCAATCTCTCCACCACTGTCACGGCATACCCAAATCACCAACAAGCTCTGCCATCACCAAGCAGAACCTCACTATTTCTCCTCCATCACCACTTGCCCTCACCACCAGTAGCCTCACAAATCCACCCAAGACCAGTTCCTCCACCACCAGCATAAATAACTCAAAATAGACCCAATTTCAGTCTAGTCCAACCCAAAATTACAATTCAACAAGAAATGCATAGCCCGATGCTTCCATCGAATAGTTACCCCCTCATCCCTAAAAAACGGAAACTACCACGGCCTCAAATTTTGACAGCCCAACCTACAAAATACAATCAGCAAAGCCAGCAATTAAACAAAAATCACAAAGAGTCTGACCATCATCGCCTGCCTGTCTGCCACCACCTCATGATTACATGCCTAAGCACCAGCCACCACAACCACCATTGTTAAACCATCCAACCTTCGCCAGAGGACCACATCAAACTCACGACCAGCAAGATTATCTGGCTCACAATAAACCAAATCACAGCCCCAACAATCTATCAAAATCAATTCGCCAATCACAACAGCCATGACCACCAACACCCACCTGCAAAATACCACCTGCACAAACACATCAAAATAGCCACATACACACGCACAACCATCACACAATCTCATGTACACAGTAGTGCAAACACACACACATAAAATCAGTTGCACATACATTCAAAGGTCACACGCCAACATAAAATCAGAAATTCACATGCACAAATCCGTTGCATCCATAACCATACCCACACAAATTAACCACCATCACCCCCCCATTGCAAACACAGAAATAACTCCGACTAGTAGCAATTCTCCTCTAGCCATCCAATCACTGCCTGAAACCACCTGTCTCTGGACCACATCCCCTGTTCCCCAAATCACCGTTCATTTTCAACCACCCAAGCTCCCAAATTCAACCCCAATCAAATCATCCACCACCAAACCACCACCTAATTCCATCACAATCAATGCCCAAACTCCACCGTAGCGCTGCTGCCCTATCGCCGCATCTCCCTCCCCCTGCAGAGAGAAACAGCGAGAGTGAGAGACAAGGAGAGAAAGAAAAGTCAGAAAGAAAGGAATTGATGGAGAGAAGAGAAACCAGGGAGGAGAAAGAATAGAGACGCAGGGGAAAGAGAGAACAGATTTAGAAAGAAAGAGAAAGTAAGAGGGAAAGATTCAGAAATGATCAGAAAGCAGAGAGAGGCAGCGAGTGAGAGAGATAGAGAAGATGAGAGTGAGAGACAGCTGCAGCAGAAAGAAAACGAAATTAGGATTTTTTACTAGTTTTCACCCAAAAAACTGGATTTGGGTGAGAAGGGGGTGAGATGGAGATTTCTACTAGTTTTCACTAATTAGTTAATTATTATTTTGTGTTCATTTAGATGTTAATCTAGTTGCATAATTAAACCCACTAAATTGATTTAGTTTTTAACTTGGTTTTTATTTTATTTTGTGTTTGGGGTTCTAGTTTGAATTTTAGTTAAGTAGCTTAGTGAATTAGATTAATTTAATTTATGGTCTAGTTTTATTTAATCAGTTGTAATAATTTGGATACTCTATTTGGTCTTAATTTGTTTTGCCATATTATTGTTTTATCATAGAAAATTTATATAAGTTAAGTGTCTATCTCCCTTTACTATTTTTAGTCTATCTCCCTTTACTATTTTCGATGTGCCCTTAAAAATCTCATGTTCATGCAAATTTTGTCACCTCATATTTACATGAATTTTCAATTTACCCCTTGAGCTTTATAGAAATTTATTTATAGTCCCCTTAGGTTCATAGAATTTATTTTTTATCCTAATTTTGGTAGGATTTCATATTCTGGCCTTTATTGATATATATTGAGATACCTTGACTTGTGTGTTCGTTTTTTTTTTTAAGCTTTGGTACTGAATCTCCAAAGAGGTATCCCGACTTTTTGCTATTTTCCTTTTTATGTGCTTCAATATGTTCCAATGTGATTTTATGCATTATTATTTGTTTATTTTTTATTTTTACATACCTTTTGCATATTTACGTATTTAATTTATTTAATTTTGAATTTTTATTATTATTTTCAAAAAAATATAATATTTTGTATTTAGCTAGTCAATGTAATAGTTAGATTATTTTTCTCATATTTTAGCAAAAATTTTGCAATTAGATGTAAAGTGTAATAGATAGGGCATTTTTAATTTTTCCCCTTTTTAAATTGTAAATTAAACCCCGGTGTAATAGTTAGGGCTTATTCGTTTTTGTGTGCTTGTATGTTTATATGTTTTACTGCTTTCTTTAGGGTTTTGCATCTAGATATTATGCTTATGTGTTATGTGCTTCTACTTAACTTTATATGTATTTTTATGTTCAATTTGCTTTTAATTCATACTTTAATATTTAATTCATGTTTGTCACCACACTAGTTCAACGCTAGTTGTGACTTTGTCGTTTCTCCGCTAATCCAACGCTAGTGGGAATCCCTAGAAATGGCTAGTCCAATGCTAGGCCCTTAGGGTATTTTAGTGTTAGGTGCATTCGTGTGCATTTTTACATTTCACTTTATACATTTTTAGCTTTCTTGCCATTTTACATTATTTTTATTATTATTATTACTATCATTTATTTATTTTGACATATCTTCAAATGCATGACATTTAAGTTGCACCTCACTTAGAATTTAGGACATTTGCGTGATACGACTAGAAATAGTCGCCTACTCATGTGAGAAGCGGTGGCGTACATGCCGTTCCCCCCTCCGTGAGTAGGAACATTCAGTCACGAGTTATTAGTCCCCCGTACCCGTCATATTGCATACTCATTTTCTTTTTTCACTTAATATATATTGTTATTATTTTCTTTTCTTTTTGCATTTTATTTTGCATAGACTCTCGTGACTCCCTCGGGGCCTCACCTCGGGTTTTGTAATTAATGCGATAATCCTGATTAAGTTTCGATGGGACATTCCGACCATTCCGATATTCACACTTAGACTTAGGATTTGCATTCATTTAGATACATTCTAACGCGATAGAATCTAGGGTTAATTTAGAAAATTTTTTATTAAACCTCGTAACTAGCCTCGGCTAAGTAGAAAGGGTGCCTTAGGCGCAAGCCTTTGCCTTCCCTTTCTTCAAATGTGACTCTCGGATCTTTTTCTCTTGTCTTCGTAGACCGGAGTCAGGAAAAGGGTTTTTTTAAATAATTTTTTCTAAAATTTTACTTTTTGTTTTGTTTTGTTTAAACGATTTTTTCGGGTGACTTTGTATACCCTAACTTAGTACTAAGTGGTGACTCCATTTTCTTTTAAAATAAAACCTTTTTTCAAAAATTAGTTGGCCAAAACTGTTGCATTTTTTAGTCCTGGCCTTACTTTCTTTTAAAATACCATTTTTTCTAAAAAAATACATTTTTTAACTAAAAACTTGATTTTTATCACACACGCACAATTTTTTCAAAATCTGTCTTTTCAAAGGAGGTCACCGACCGAACCATCTTTTCGGGATGCGATAACCAATGATCCCTTAGTACTAGTACCCTTTTACTTATGATTTTTAGGACGCGACATTAAGATTTTAACTTGAATTAATGATCAACCCAATTCACTTAGACTATTAAATCCCTTAATTGAATCATTTTCTTTCTCATGTAATATAATTCCTATCCCCTTGAATGATTAATTAGCATCTCTTCTCAATTAAAAATTCAAAAAAATATAATTAAGTTCTATGGATTTATTTGTGTGGTTAGCTTTGAATCAAACCTTTGGAGGCTTGTGTAATGCTATCTCTAGTGACCTATTATAGTCTCTTTATTCATGTGGTATCCAGCTCATATGTGTAATTTCTCTATCTATTTATATGAAATCAACAACTGAATTGAAGGATGAATGCAATTCTCAATTCAAAACACAAATAAAATCACAGATAAATCTAATGATAGAACTAGGTTTTCATTAAATCATGCAAAATGGAAAGAAAACTAAAAATGTGTGAAATGAGATGTAAAATGCACACGAGTGCACCTAACACTAAAATGTCTTAAGGGTTTAACATTGGACTAGCCCTTTCTAAAGATTCCCACTAGCGTTGGACTAGTGAGTAAACGATAAAGCCACAACTAGTGTTGAACTAATGTGGTGACAGAATAACATAAAACATGAATTAAATAGTAAAGCATGAATTAAAAAGCAAATTAAACATATAAAGACATGTAAAGTCAAGTAGGAGCACATAACACGTAAGCATAATATCTAGATGCAAAATCCTAATGAAAGCGGTAAAACAAATAAGCATGCAAAAGCACGCAAGCCCTAATTATTACACTGGGGAATTTTAACTTACAATTTTAAGGGGTGAAAAAGTAAAAATAACTTATCTATTATACTTGCTATCTAAATATACAAATTTTGCTAAAAATATGAGAAATATTATCTAGCTATTACATTGACTAGCTAAATACAAAAAAAAAAAAAATAGTACATTTTTTGCCAGATAATAAAAGTCAAAAAATTAAATAGCATAAAGTAAACAAATACGCAAAAAAGCATGTAAAAATAAGAAATATATAAAGAAGAAAAAAATGCATAAAAATCACATAAGACACATTGAAGCATGTAAAGAGAAATTAACAAGGAATAGGGATACCTCTCGAAGACTCGGTACTAATGCTTAAGAAAATGAACACACATGTTAAGGTACCATTTACTTTAGATAAACAAAATATAAGAAAGTAAATTCTATCCAATTGAGGGCTAAAACATGAATGTTAACAAATTAGGGGAGCAAAACGTAAATTCCCATAAACAAGGCACACAACAATGTAATTTAAAGCTAAGTAAAAGGGGCAAAAATAAAGTTCCAGCAGGTATGGGTAAATCTATAAATTACGAGGGCTTAATAAAGAAATGTAAAATGTAGGGGTCAATCTCCAAACATTAAAAATGTGAAAAATGAAAGTTTAGGGGCCTAATGATAATAAGTGAAAAGCAAGCAAAAGATATAAACACAGCTATTATGATAAAAATAACTGAAATAAACAAGGACAAAACTACACTAACTTAGCTAATTAAAATTATTACCCAATCAAACTACTCAATTAAAGCTGGATTAACTTAGTACATGATTAAATAAATGAACCTAAACTAAATCCAACAAAATGAAAAGCTAAAAGTCTATATTATTGCCCAATTCACGTCTTCTTCAACAGGATCCAAATTTCCCCCAATTGTTTCTTATTTTCTCCCCTGATTTGTTTCTCTTACTCTCTCTATCTCTCTCTCTCTATCGTTGTCTCTCTAATTTTTCCTTCTCTCCTTCTTTCTTTTTCTCTTTCCCTCTATTTCTTCGATTCCCTTCTATCTGGTCTCTCTCCCATCTCTTTTCTTTCTCCTCCGCACACCTTCTCTCTAGCTCTCTGTTTTCTTCTCTCGCGATTACTCTCTCTTTCTCCTCTATGTATCTGTATCTCGTCTCTTTCTTCTTTATGTGCTCTCGCTTTCTACTTCTCCTTTCTTTCTCTGATTTTCCCCTTTTTTCCCTTCTTTCTCATCTGTCTCTGTCACTCTCTAATTTCTCTTCCTATCTTCTTTTCTTCTCCCTGTCCTTGCTGCTCTCTGTTTTTTTTTTCCTCACACTTGTGATTCTCTTCTTTTGTTTTCTACTCTGTGTTTCTGATTTCTTCCTCTCTTCCTTACCTTCTTTCTCTAATCACTCACCCCCCTTCCAATTTCCTTTATGCCCGAATCGTTTTGTTCAAATTAAAATGCATTAGCTACTAGATAGAGTCTGTTTTGGTGGCATTGGGCATTATGGCAGTGTGGTGGTTGAAGAGGTGGAACTGGGTGCAGCTATGAATGATTGGTGGTGGAGAATGGTGGTGTGTGCTTGATTGAGACTGGGTGTTAGTGCTTATGATGTTTTGGGACCTACTGTGGGTAGATTTGGGATGATTTATTGGCAGTTGGTGTGGCGGTTTATGACCATGGGTGGTTGACCTTGTGGCAAGGGTGTGGGCTATTGGGTTTGGCGATAATGGTGGAGAATTTGTGGGTTGTGTAATGTTTTGGGATGGCTTTGCAGATGGTGAAAGCTGAGGGCGGTGAAGGGGCGAAGCAACCGTAGTAGTGACGCTGCTTAGGTGGCTATGTATGCATTCGTGTAAATGTAGGGATGGCCTGGGGATTGCGATTGTGGAGTGCAGTGGCAGGTTTATGATAGGGAAGTCAGGTGGTGGTTTCTGCCAGGCAAGGGAGTAAAGTGGTGTGGTTTTAGTGGTGGCGTCTGGTGTAGAAGCTGGTGGTCAAGTGGTGGTTGGACAGTGACAGAGATAGTTTGCTGTTTCTATGATTGGGGGCTGTACTTGTTGTTTGTCTGATGGAGGTGACCCAGCTGATGGTTGGGTTTGTTTGATAATTTCATTATTGGCCTGAGCAGTGGGAAAAGGTTATTGGGGCTAGCAATTTTTTTGGGCGATTGGTGATGGATTGTTGTGTTATTTTGTTGCTGTTTTTTGTCTTTGTAGGTAATGGGAAATGGTAGTAGTTGGCGTTGGGTCTCTGGTGAGGGTGTGAGTGCCGATGGCTTGGGCCAACTGTGTTGTATTGGGGCTGGTGGCTTGGAGTAGTGGAGCTACTAGGGCTTACTAGTGGTAATGGGTTGAGGCTTGCTGGATGATGTGGTGGATCTAAATTAGTTATTGTCCTCAAAAAATTATCAAAAATTAATATAAAATGCATTTTTGAATCAAAATTGGTGAAAAATGAATTTAAACTGTAAAATGACGATTTTGTCCTCGGACAATAAAAATTCAGAGAAAAATAGTTATTGTCCTCAAAAAATTATCAAAAATTACAAATAAGCTTAAAACACTAGAAAATGCATTTTTGACTCAAAATTGGTGACAAATGAATTTAAACTATAAAATGGCGATTTTGCCCTCAGACAATGAAAATTCACAGAAAAATAGTAATCGTCTCTGAAAAAATCAAGAAAATTCATAAACATGCTTAAAGAATTAGAAAAATGGATTTGGAACTAAAAATGAGCTAAAATGGTATTCGTGAGGCAAAATTACTATTTTGTCCTTGTGTTGGTAAAAATATAAAAAATGTCAATTAAATCTAGAAAAATCATAAAAAATAAAAAATATTTATAAAAGTAAAAATGTGAATTTAAACTCCCCCCCCCCAAAACTAATGAAAAAGTATTTACAAATAAAAATTACTATTTTGCCCCCGAGATTATTGAAAAATTAAAATTTGTCCCCAAAAATATAAATACCTCCCCAACATTTGACAAGTAGATGGTGTGTCAAAATTTGGTGTCTACATATGTTCAATGGAATTTTGGATCAACTCCAAAAAGTTGACTTGAATATTGAGGGGGAAGACAAGGCCTATTTACTTCTTACCTTGATTCTTGATCATCATGATAGTATAATGACAAGGTTATTGTACGAAAAAGGGACACTTTGGAACTCGAGAATGTGCAATCATCATTGTTATCTCATGAAAAAGAAAAGAAGGCGAGTGGTTCAAAGGTCATAGGAAATGGTGCAATCCAATGCTGTGGATATCATGAGTGTGGACATATCAAAAGAAATTGTCCTCATCGAAACAAAAAGGATGGAGAAACTCATCAAAAAATTGTCGAATATGCACCTAATGAAGATGTCTTCATAATCTTCAATGGTATAGATACTTTGTCCCGTGATGGATGGATTTTAAATACAACTTGTGTTTCACATGTTTGTTCCAGGAAAGTTTATTTTGATACACTGTAAGTGAAGAAAGCAGGTTTTGTGTCTTCAGATGATGGATTTACTTGTGAAATCAAAGGTGTTGGAGTGGTGAAAATCAAGATACTTGATGAAACGGTTCGTTCCTTGGATGTTATGGCTTATGTCCCAAAGATAAAAAGAAATCTAATTACCTTAAGCCAGTTCGAGTCCAAAGGCTACGAGTATTTTAGTAGAGATAGAGTCTTGGTAGTCACACATGGCAAGATGTTCCTGTTGAAAGGGAAGAAGTATGGCAATTTGTACCATTTGGTGACTTCAATATATTGGGAGTTGAGCTTAGGAAAGGGAACCTAGGATTGCTTCCAAATTTCAAATGGTGGTGAACAGGAAATTACTACAAAGAGAAAGGATGAATTGTGCCCCTCTCATGAGTCAACTAGAATTTTACTCAATCAGCTACACATGTTCATTTGCCGATTAAATCAAGTGGATACAGGATCATATTGATTCAATATATATAGTTAGGTACCATGATGATCGGTGGTTAAAGCAAATGGATTTATTATCTATTGGTTTGCTGTTTGTAAAGAAAAAAATTACTCAGATGGAGATTTGTTTGGAAATTGGCAAGTTTTCATGTTTAATGATTTTCTTTTCTTGTGTGGAGAATAAGTAGTTTCCTATTTATTTTAACTGCTTGTAATAGTTGCCAAGTAATTTCTTAATTGTTGGACATATAATTTAAGGTAAGTTGTTTCATTGATTACTTGGATATTAGTCAAGTAATGTTCCTGTGGATAGGTGAGTTGGCTTGTACAATAGATGCACAAGAAAGAAAGTGGAAGAGAGAGTTTTTTGGTAGTGCTTAAGGGAATTCAAGGGGTTAGGTTTAAAATACAAGTCCCATTCTTATATTTATTTATTTCCTCTCATAATAAAAAGTTCTCTCCGTCGACGTATGTTTGATAATTAAGCCAAACTACGTCTTGTGCCCGTCACTCATGTTTCGTGTTGTTTTAGTCTCATTAAATTATTAGGTTCTTGATTCCTCAAATACTAGCGCTTATTTTCTGCATTTGAATCTAAAAAAGAAATAAAAAGATCGATAAAGTAAGGAAAAGGGCAGAAAACAAGTGGATGCATGTTGTCTGAAAAAACCAACCAGTTCAACCCGACCATCAGCCCTTTCTTGAACGTATCCTGTTGTTTTTACACCATGATCTTCTTCTCCGCTTTTCTTAACAGGATACCGAATAAGCCAGAAAAGGATCCTAGCACCAACTATAGAATTGAGATAATTACAAGCAACAAACGTGGCATTGCACAATTATCCTGAACAAGTTGATTTAGTCTTTTGCATGATCTAAAAATATTGTCCAACTCTTTTGATGTCCACCTGCATCCAAAAAGAAATGCAAAGAGGTTGCCAACATTCACAACCATCTGAGTATATGTTGTCAAGAAAGAAACTAATATGGCAATTTATCAATTTATCATGAAAAACAAAAGAGGAGAATAAGGACTAATGTAGCCAAAATTATTGGCAGGAAAAGAACGCTGCATAACACGCGGGAAGACATGAATAGCCTGAATACCGCCCTCAAGTGAAATACAACAATGTCATTGGGGAAACTTTTCGAGTCTAATTTAATTTAACGTGAAGAAAAAGAACTCCGCAAGACTGAAAAGGAGCTTTCCCATCGCCATTTTTCCCCCCTCCTATCACCAGTTTATTACTAAGTCATCCTGGTAAAAACTTCATCACTCTTGCTAATTTTGCAAATAGGCCGTCTGTCGTGCTTGTGTGCCAGTTAGACAACACTTTAAAAAAAAAAAAAATACTGAACAGCTAAGAATATAATTTGTTTGCTTCGCCAGCATATTCCAACAAAGCTCCCAAAAAAAACAACCATGTGGCGATCTGCAATTTTATGTATTTTTCAAGCATAGATTAATTAAATTAACAAGATTAAATGAGTTGGATCTTAAATTCTTTGGAGAAGATAATAAATATTAAAGGAAACAAATCCATTCGTATTTTGTGCGTGATTTCTTAGAAGCATCATTTGTTTCCATGTTGTTGAATAAGTCGCGAAGCTCAGGCCCACTTGTGGGAGAGAATGCATCTCCCATTAATAAAATGTATATATTATTTTTTTTGTTAGCAGTTGTTTGTCTTTTTGGTGTCTCACTTGGGGTGGCCGTGATCGCCTGGTCGACAGCGATGTGAAGATTCTGAATCCTTTTATAGCAAAGATGATGATAGTCGTTGTAATAAGTTGGCCGGCGTCAAAGGTCATCATCACATGACACAAAATAAGCATATGCTGTCAATCCGATCTGATGAGACAGCATTAAAGGGACGAGTGCTAAGTACAAAGTGCTTAAGTGAGAGGCTCTAGCTCCTTCTTTCTAATTGGTTTGATCAGCCAAAGCCCCTGGAAAGAGATATACAATGATGCTTATCTATCGCTAGTTCTTCAAGCGAAAGGGAATTCTCCAAGATCTAGCCGGAAATGTCAACACAGAAAGTATTCTAGTCCTGGGAGTACAAATCGACTAGTCCTGTAGTGTTTGACTGTATCAATTTTGAACAACTACAAGTAATCCACTATTACTACTAAATGTATTGCATTTGTACAAAAGACACGGATAGCACATTTAAGAAGGAAAGAGAAGGCTTCATTGGCAAATGAAAATTGCCCTTTATTTTAAATTTTCATTGGGTGCAGACTAATTGTCCTATCCACCGAATTCCACTTATTCACTGCTACTGCTCCTAGGTAGAGCGTTGGTTTTGGAGCCTTCGACTCCATTTTAGTTTGGTTTTACACAAATCCCATATTCCCCGAAGAATAATACTATTACTGGTAACACACTACTGTACCATTTCCAGTGAAGAAGGAAAGCAGAACAACAAGAACATACACAACAACTTTTTGTACATCAGTTTCAGTAGTGGTGATCTTGCTATGGAGGAGGCCTCCCAATCACCAACACCCAAAACGGAGACCACTACAATGACATGTGCTGCTGCAAATGGTGAAGTCGCTTCCACTGCTACAACTAGTACTCTTGAGAACAAGAACAAAGACAATGAGCCCACCACCAAAACCGTTCCATTTTTAAAGCTTTTCTCTTTTGCCGATTCTCTGGACAAATTTTTGATGATCGTTGGCACCCTTGGTTCCATTGCCAATGGCTTGAATCTTCCCCTTGTGACTGTCTTGTATGGTGAATTGATCGACTCTTTTGGGCAAACCCAGAATATCAAAGATGTTGTCCAGGTCGTTTCTAAGGTAAAATCATACACACCCTCCACCTCCATTTCTTTACTCTTTGCCTTAGCTTTCCTTTGCTTCAATCCATATTTTCTTAATGGTTTGATTACCATCTTCAATCAGGTCTCCCTAAAATTTGTTTATTTGGCTGCGGGTGCTGGTTTAGCTGGATTTCTCCGTAAGTATTCCACTTTGCCCACCTCACACTCAGTCTACTACTGTATCTGCAGTATTGCAATTTTGTTTTCTTGGTGCGCATAATATACAGATTTTAACTGTGATCAGCATTTAGCAGCACTGAAACTAATACTTTGAAAATTCCCCAGAGGTAGCTTGCTGGATGATCACTGGTGAGAGACAGGCTGCTCGCATAAGAAGCCTTTATTTAAAAACTATTTTGCGCCAAGATATAGGTTTCTTTGACAAGGAAACCAATACAGGAGAAGTTATTGGTAGGATGTCTGGGGACACCGTTCTCATTCAAGATGCAATGGGTGAAAAGGTAACAACCTATGCGGTCAGCCATCTACAGAGGCCCTGTTTAATCAAACGTTTTAACAGCTTAGATTATTTTATTTTTCCCTCTAGGTGGGCAAGTTCATACAGCTAGTGTCCACATTCATTGGAGGTTTTGTCATTGCCTTTGCCAAGGGTTGGCTTCTTACCCTCGTCATGTTGTCTTCTATTCCCCCACTTGTCATTGCTGGAGGACTTATGTCCCTTGTTATTTCCCGGATGGCTTCCCGTGGGCAAGATGCTTATGCCAAGGCTGCAACTGTAGTTGAACAGACTATTGGCTCCATCAGAACAGTATGTCCAATCACTAGTCTGCTATCTAGTTCAATTCCTTGTCAGATAAACCACTAGTATCTGTATCTGGTCATGAACAAGTTTGTGGGATTTGTCGATATGCTGTAACCTTGTTGCGATTGCTGCTCTCCAGGTTGCATCATTTACAGGGGAAAAGCAGGCTGTGGCCAACTACAACAAGTCCCTGGGAAAAGCTTACAAATCAGGTGTAAATGAAGGGATGGCTACTGGCCTAGGTCTTGGATCAGTTATGTGTATCGTATTTTGCAGTTATGCTTTGGCTATCTGGTTTGGTTCAAAGCTGATTGCTGAAAAAAGGAATACGGGAGGTGAAGTGCTTAATGTAATTGTTGCAGTATTAACTGGTTCCATGTGAGTCTGACGTCTTAAGTTATGCAGCTTCATAGACTTGATATCCCTACCAAATTCATGTCTCTCGTTTACTGTCTATGCTTAAGACTTACAGAGAGCATCTTCACTGTACTATCTTTCGCTGATTTGATTGTTTGGATGCTGTTGCAGGTCTTTGGGACAGGCGTCACCCTGTATGACTGCATTTGCTGCGGGTCGTGCTGCAGCCTTCAAGATGTTTGAAACCATAGATAGAAAACCAGAGATAGATGCATATGATACTAGTGGAAAGATATCAGAAGACATTCATGGAGATATTGAGTTAAAGGATGTGTATTTTAGTTACCCTGCCAGACCAGATGAACTAATTTTCAGTCGATTCTCTCTGTTCATACCCAGTGGCACTTCTGCAGCCTTGGTCGGGGAGAGTGGAAGTGGCAAGTCAACGGTGATTAGTCTGATTGAGAGATTTTATGATCCCCAAGCTGGTGAAGTCCTTATTGACGGAACTAGTCTCAAGGACTTCCAGCTCAAGTGGATCAGAGAAAGGATAGCTCTCGTTAGCCAAGAACCTGTACTTTTTATGGCCAGCATTAAGGAAAATATTGCGTACGGAAAGGAGGGAGCGACCACTGAAGAAATTAGAGCAGCAGCTGAGATGGCCAGTGCTGCTAAATTCATTGATAAGTTGCCTAAGGTTCATTCGTCCTTTCCACCTCTTGTGTTTCTCGTCTTTTAAATTGTTTTCATGTCTCACTTAATGACATTTGAGTTGTGTTAAAGCCATAACTAGCATAGCATAACCGATCATCATAATTGTCATGTTCATTTTTCATTTATGACTTCTTGTGAACTTTTGGATAGTTTGCTTACCTCAAAATTTGCATGCAGGGACTGGATACCATGGTCGGAGAGCATGGAACTCAGCTTTCTGGTGGACAAAAGCAGAGAGTTGCCATAGCAAGAGCAATTTTAAAAGATCCACGAATTTTACTTCTAGATGAGGCAACTAGTGCACTAGATGCTGAATCTGAAAGAATAGTGCAGGAAGCTTTGGACAGGATTATGGTGAATAGAACAACTGTGATTGTCGCACATCGCCTGAGCACAGTGAGAAATGCTGACATGATTGCAGTCATTCATCGGGGAAAGATGGTTGAAAAAGGTACTTACTATGAAGCTTTAATCTTTCGACTCTTTCAGTTATACCTGGAATCATTAGTGCTGGAATCTATTCTATCTTGTGCTTCGTTCCTGCTTTACAACATTTAGGATGAACAGCTGGTTTTCAACTTTTCAGGTACTCATTCTGAACTAATCAAAGATCCGGAAGGAGCTTACAGTCAGCTTATACGCTTGCAAGAAGTGAATAAAGATACAGAACAATGTGCTGAAGAAAAAGACAAATCTGATATTACCACGGAATCTGGTAGACAGTCTAGCCAAAGAATGTCATTCCGACGTTCAATCAGTCGTGGATCTTCTATTGGAAATAGCAGCAGACGGTCGATCACTGTCTCGTTTGGTCTCCCTACTGGCCTAAATTTGTCTGAAACTACAATGACAGAACCTGATGTCAATACCCAGGAAGCAACAGAAAAGCCTCCTAAAGTCTCAATCCTCCGCCTTGCTTCTCTCAACAAACCTGAGATACCTGTGCTTTTAGTCGGAGTTATAGCTGCAATTGTTAATGGCGCAATATTACCTACTTTTGGCATCCTAATATCTAGTGTGATCAAATCGTTTTATGAGCAACCCCGTGAATTAAAGAAGGATTCACGATTTTGGGCACTAATATTTGTGGCTCTTGGAGGGACATCATTACTGGTATATCCAGCAAGAACTTACCTCTTTGGCGTGGCTGGATGTAAACTAATTGAACGTATTAGATCAATGTGCTTCGAGAATGTGGTTCATATGGAAGTTAGTTGGTTTGATGAGCCTGAGCACTCAAGTGGAGCTATTGGTGCAAAACTCTCCGCTGATGCAGCTAGTCTACGTGCATTAGTTGGAGATGCGCTTGCACAGTTGGTTCAAGTTTCCTCATCGGCAGTTGCTGGTTTGGTTATTGCTTTTTCTGCAAGTTGGCAATTGGCACTTATTATCCTTGCTATGATACCTCTGCTAGGTCTGAATGGATATTTACAAATCAAGTTCAGGACTGGGTTTAGCGCTGATGCAAATGTTGGTTTCTAAAAATACTACCTTTTAATGGCTGTGATTGTTGACGCCTTAAACAATTTTTTAAAAATAATAATAATTTCAAGATTTTGATTTTATGAACTCCGAATTGTCAGGAAAAGTTTTGATCCTAATGGTGAGGGTGAGGGTAAGTACTGAAAACTCCATTGATGACATCAGATTTTAAACATTTGCAGTTGACGTACGAGGAAGCAAGTCAAGTTGCTAATGATGCAGTTAGGAGTATAAGAACGATTGCTTCATTTTGTGCTGAAGACAAGGTGATGGAATTATACAAGAAGAAGTGTGAAGGGCCTATGAAGACAGGAATGAAACAAGGGTTGATTAGCGGAATTGGTTTTGGTTTGTCTTTTGTATTGCTTTATTGCGCGTATGCCACCAGCTTTTATGCCGGAGCCCATCTTGTTGCGGATGGTAAAATAACGTTCTCAGATGTTTTCCGTGTAAGTGCAGAAAACATGGACGCGTTGAAATTTGTAGCATTATAATGATAATGCGAGCACTAAAGAATACGGACTGTCTTCTGTGATTTATGGGTTTCTAAAATTTGTCAATCTTGCAGGTTTTCTTTGCTCTGACCATGGCAGCAATGGCAATCTCTCAATCAAGCTCAATTGCACCAGATTCAAGCAAAGCCAAGAATGCTGCAGCTTCAATATTTTCTATCCTGGACAGGAAATCAAAGATTGACCCAAGCGACGAGGCTGGAATGACGCTGGAGAGTGTGAAAGGAGAAATTGAGTTGCGGCATGTAAGCTTCAGGTATCCGACTAGGCCAGATGTTCAGATATTCCAAGACCTCAGCTTGACCATTAGCGCAGGCCAGGTAAAATTGAAAATGAAAAAATTGTCAAACATCTTCTCTTGAAAGAGATCACTTGTATTGTATCCTTAATGTAATTAGTCCGGCTATGATGTTTCAGACGGTTGCTCTAGTTGGAGAGAGCGGAAGCGGGAAATCAACAGTAATCTCACTGTTGCAAAGATTTTATGATCCTGATTCAGGACGTATTACACTGGACGGGATTGAGATTCAAAAGTTCCAAGTGAAATGGCTAAGGCGGCAAATGGGGCTTGTGAGCCAAGAACCAGTGTTGTTTAATGATACAATCCGCGCCAATATTGCATATGGAAAGGAAGGGAACGCAACAGAATCAGAAATTATTCAAGCAGCAGAGTTGGCAAATGCACACCAGTTCATCAGTGGATTGCAACAGGTTGTTAATTTGTGATTTACCTATTTGCATCCCCTAATTCCGCGTCACCACGAAATTTTCCATAATATCGTACTATGTAATAGTCTCTTGTTTGGCATAAACATAAGAATAATTGTGTTGAAGTGTTCACATTTCATTGTTTTTTTGTTTGTTTGTTTATTTGTTACTGGAAATAAAAGGGATACGACACGGTGGTTGGAGAACGAGGAATCCAACTGTCGGGTGGACAAAAGCAGCGAGTGGCCATTGCACGGGCCATAGTAAAAGATCCAAAAGTATTGTTGTTAGACGAGGCAACTAGCGCACTGGATGCAGAGTCAGAGAGGATAGTTCAGAATGCACTGGATCAGGTGATGGTGAACCGGACGACGGTTGTGGTAGCACACAGGTTATCAACTATCAAGGGAGCAGACGTGATTGCGGTGGTGAAAAATGGAGTGATCGTGGAGAAGGGAAAGCACGACACTCTTGTCAACATTAAAGATGGATTTTATGCATCCTTAGTTGCCCTACATACTGTTGACAAAATAAACCAAGACTAGTAGAAGTTTTTATTTAAGAATTAATAATACTTCGCTACCTAATAGCCACACTTTATCGTTCTCGACCTTAAATATCTATATTTTTCCTCCATAAAGACTAGTCAAATTTATTCAAAAAAAGGTGTTATAGCATTATTACCCTTTTATTCATGAAATTATATAACTTAGTTTTGTTTCCTTTCATTGTTAAAAGATTTAAATCTTGTCTATCATTTCAATTGTATAAGAATGTAAACTAAAGAAAGTTAAAGAATGTTAACTTTTAGTTTATATCCTTGAAATTTTTCCTTTTGGATTAATATTTACTTCTATATAAATTTTGTTTAATTTACTAAACTTTAAATCAAACAAAACTGATAAATAACAAAATACTAAAAGTGAATTCAATTACCAAAATTTGTATAAAAAAAGGTAATAAATTTATTTAAAGTAAATTTGTATCAATTTTAATTTATTTAAAATTTTAGACTAATATTGTAGTAATTTTTATAATTATCAAATTAGTCCAATATGAAATTCTTAATCAAACTTACTAAAAATGGCTGATATGCCTCATTTTTTTAATTTAGAGAAGGGAAATGAAGATCAAATTTTAGTTTTTTAGAAGAAAAAGCAATAACAGTAAAGTATAAATGACAATAGTATTAGCCTAAAAGTGCAAATAAACTAAAGGAATAAAAAAATAACTTTTCTTAAACAGAAAATAAGTTTATTATTACCATTTTTTTGAAAAAAAATTGCTACCTGCTAAAAAAATGCTATTTGTACAGGAAAATAAGATGAAATTTATACAGGAAAATGAGATCACATTGATTACATAGCAATTTAAAAAAAAGAGATAATACTCAACTTATTTTTTGTTTTAAAAAATAGTCTATGTGAATATTTATGCTAATACTATTTCATTTTCTATTGATGTATTTATAGTTTATTGTTATTGCTTTTTTCTAAAAAAAATAAAATTTGATTTAATCTTCATTTTTCCTCTCTAAATTAACAAATGATACATACCAACCATTTTTAGTGAATTTGATTAAAAATTTCATATTGGACTAAGTTAATATAAAAATGACAACGATATTAGTCTAAAATTTTAAATAAATTAAATGATAAAAATTTACTTTAAAAAATGAATTTGGTATTATTTTTTATATAAATTTGGTAATTGTACTTTTAATATTATGTTATTTATCAGTTTTGTTTGAGTTAAAGCCTAATAAATCGAACAAAACATATATAGAAGTAAATATTAATTTGAGAGGAAAATTTCAAGAATATAAACTAAATATAAACTAAACATATATAGTTAGAGCTCTACGATTCTACCCAAGAAGTTACGGGTTCGAATCCCACCAATACTATTTCCCTTCCTCTAATTGTAATAGTATAGGTATATTAAAAAAAAAAAAAAAAGACCTCAAAAAATAATCATTCAAAAGAAGTGGATACTTTTGATGGCTTTGGGAGTCCCACAAATAGAGGCAACTAAATAGGTGCCTTGAGAACAGCATGCTTAACTACATTCTTTTTCCTTTTTTTGACTTACCAAACATAAGAAAGGGGTGAATGGAAATGAAATGCCAATTTATTTAATGAGATGCCCATGAAACAAGACATTTAAAGAGAAATCTTTTTTCGTTCATTTTTTCCCCTGGAGTTGGTCTTAAAGAGATTTGCAAGGGTTCATCCCTCACCAGCCACCTGCGTGCAATTATAATATGAATAATATGTTTATTGATTACTGCCAATGGAAATTATTATGCACGTTTACGTTTAAAAGCATAATGCTAAGCAACTAAAATTTGAACAATATTTTTATCTATTAACGGCAATGCAAATTATTATGCATGTTTAAAAGTAAAACGCTATGTAGCTTATGTAGCAAAAACAACCGACCTATGAGGCGGTAATCCTTAAATACATGGGTTATTAAAGTTTTTCCAAAACAATTTTTCATCTCCGAATAAGTAATCCTCCGATATATGTGCTTAGCTAGATGTTTGAAAACCTTCAAATGCCTATCCTAAATCTCTGTAATTGAACTTAGTACAACAATGCTTGTCAGGTCCCCTGGTTTTCAAAAGTATTTCTAAATCATCCCTTCCGAGTTAAGGGTGCCAAATAACCAAAAACCAGCAACTATTAAGCCACAAAGTTGAATTTATTCTGACACACAAAATTAACTCCAGCAGATGTTTCTCTATTCCCGCATGTTAAGACTATAATCCGACAGACTTCTCCACTTTTTGAATTTGGTTGAGGAATATCCATGTCATCTGTAAAAGCAGACATAGAAAAGATCAGAAGTTCGGATAAAGCAAGTTTTCAAATCTCAAGTATTATCACAGAGGCAGAGAGAGAGAGTACCATGACATGGGGTGCAATTCTAACACAGTACACCGGAAATCCAGTGTAAAATTTGAAGGGTCCACCAGACTTCAGGGTTTTGACTGCACAATCTAAAGAACCAGTGTATGGGTACTTTCCTTCACCGTCTGGTTGCATCTTCTGTATTTGAGTTTTGACATAATCAAATGGTAAACTGCAAGCAGAAGCGAAAAATCCTGACACGGAACTGGCCCCTGAAAGTAGATAATAAAATTATCAAGACGAGAGATATTTTAAGTCAGAATAAGGGTTCCTCCAGTTACTACACATTTTGGCCTTTGGCCTTTTTCCCCTTTCTAACAGGAATTACAGTGTGGTTGTCGGTCAATGTCCATCTTTACAAAGAAAGTGTGTTTTTAACGCCATTTGGTCCAAGGAGTCCACATGTCACATTGCTAGGGTCATGGAGACCAGAATAGAAACTGATCCTTTGTGCACAACAGCGGCAAAGAATCAGCCACTCTTACCCCAAATCTTTTCCAATACTAATGCTTCTCTCAAATATCTGTGATCATCCAATCATATTATAGCCACCAGCCCACAACAAGGAAGGTGTACCAGCAATAGTCCATGAGAATGACTCTCAGCATCACAGCACTGAGCAAAGCAGAAAAACTAAATCCTCTTCAATGGATGCAACAAACCAAAAAGTGAAAACAATTTACTCAAAAGAAGCTCCCTACATCTAACTCCAAATACTTGTAACATATTTATTCTCTGATTTCCACCAGATAAGGAACAAATAACACAAGGTTTTAGCCCTATGTTTAGTTTTTAAAAAAAAAATTACACTTTCAGAATTTATTTAGATAATTTTTTTCCAAAAGGTCATTTGAAGGGTCTAAACTGCCACGAGTAACTTACAAGATCTGAACTCTGGCTAACACAGAAGATTCAGAAAAGGAAACAAGCTAAAGAAAACCAACACCTTGAAAAGAGATAGGCCACTTGGGTTTTAACGTTCAAATTGAAACTAGCTCGAATATTATACAAATAAAGTAAGGCCATTCCTGCAACTTTTTACCAATGCTTATTCAATACCAAATTGCAGAATCATTTCATACCTAAGACAGTAGCAGCCTCGCCAAAACCAAGAGAATCCCTGAAGAATTCAACACTTTGATCATATGAGGCAAGCATTCCCATGTTAAGTGCCATGGCCCTCACAACAGTAGGGCCAGCACCTTTCCAGAGTGCCAAAACTCCTTCATCAGCAACAATGCGATAAAGCGCATGAAATGCATTAGTGTAATTGCGCCTCTGTGCGGCAGGTAAGGTAGCATCAGCTTGCATACGAATGAGTGCCAGGTCTGCTGGACTGCCAACACATGCTCCAATCGCTCCAGCTGTCAGACCACACAGAGCTTTCTGATACAGGGGTAAAGGCTTACCATCATTGGCCTCAAGCGCCTTGTTAGTCAAAATCCTATATAAAAGGAAAAGTTCCAAAAGACATGAGCTTTACTAATATTACATCTTGATCCCAAAAAATCTTCCTTTTCTATCTCTTAAATAGAAAAAGAGAGGGCATGGATTAGTTTCCACCTCCTAAGGTTTCCAACCAATACCTTGTGATCATAAATAGAAAATAAACTCAAGAAAAAAGTTGAGGAAAAAAAATTAGCATTTTTGTAATTTTCAGTGTCATGATTAATCATTTTAACATCTGTAATTGCTTCTTAGTCCCCAGCATCCCCAGTTCCCCATCGCAAACAGCATGTCCTTTCTTTTTTTATGGATTTGCAGAAAGGAATGGAACTTTCTGCCAGGAAAGCATTGGATAGTCTATACACAAGTCAATAGACAGAAAGACAGTTCCACCATTAAAGGACACACTTAATGCAAAAAGATAATCTTACAAAAGAAGTACATTTTTTATCCACATCTCACTTCTGACATTATCCTTTCCTCTTCCCTTGCCTCTTTCAAATATATTCCTATACCTGCTCACTTTCATGTTTACTTCTATTCATAGATGAATGTCATTAACTGATGCTTGTGACATCAAAACTGAATCTCTCGCCCAAGAGCAGACCAGTATATTGATACAGAGTACAAGTAAGCAGAAGTAGAGGCTTGTTTGTTCTTTCTTTAAGATAGTCAATGCACTCATGAAATACTTGCTTAGCATGGAAAAGCTAGACTGAGTAGCCTATAAAAAATTGATGACTCAATGAAGCTAGATGAAAGCTCAGATCTGTTGAAACTTGATTAAACTCAGAGTAGGAATCTACTCTCATTTGTTTCAGATTTTTCAAAACTGGTTAAAAAATGTAATTCAGAAATAGTTAAAAATTTGAAAGTATTCCATAACTAGATTTCCAAAAAGCATATATATTCCAAAACATAGCAGTTTCCAGCATAAGATTCTTCCAGAACAAAAGTAAGCTAAAAGCATATATCAAAAGCAAATGGAAAAACCAAAACAGCTTGCAGTTTTCCAAAAACAAGCTGAAGCAATTTTTACACTGCACATCAATAAAAGTTACAATAATGTTTAAAAGAAAATGTTGAGCATGCATGGACTTCAAAATCAGCTGGTCAAACAATTTACCATAAAATACACCATATAGTTAAAAAAAAAAAAGATGATGATGTTTTGCATAGAGTATTTTTTACTTCATCAAATTTCAAAAGGTAAGAATAAGTTACTAAAAGTAATCAAATTGTGATAGACAAAAAAATTTGGGTGTTAAATTTTGAGGAAGCAAACAGTAAAGAAGATACGTGTATATCATAGCAAAAAATTTCCATATTCGGCCTATACCTTAAAATAAAACTTCAAAAACACACACGTACTGCTAATACAAATCAAGACAAAGCAAAGCCATGAACTAAACAAAATCACAAACTAGTCATAAATGTACAATAAGCTAACTGATCCATGTGGGCCAAAACTATAACACATTCAGTGATTACAAAAATTTCCCAAATAAGCTGTAGAGCACGAAGCATAACATTTACCAATAGATAAATGATGCAAGACAAGCTTAGCATTAACGTTAAGATAATATCGAAACATGCTATATTAACATTCAATATTATCCAAAACTTATCGGACATATATAATCTTAAGTATGTGTCTTGCAACACATATTTGACACAGAACTGTAACAGAATCAAAGACAAAAACAGGAGTTATCAACGAGGAAGGTACAAAGCCATCAACAGAAAATCAACTTTTCTTGTTCTAGATTTTCCCTATTTGGCCTCTTAAAAGAACTCAAATGCAAAAACATTATCACCAAAGGTTTTATAAGACAAAAGTTCATGCCTCCTCATTGAGATACTCACCTGAATGAACCAAGTCGGGCAGTTGTGTATGTAGCTTGTCTAAGCAGCCCAGCACTCAAACCCTGCTCAGAGTTAGAATAACATGAACAAAGGCTGCAAAATCTCTAAGCATGCCTACTTATACATTGATGCAGGAATTTGATGCGTAGCAGTCCAGAAAAAAAGTGCAGCGCCTACAGGTACATTTCTAACTAAAAATAAAGTCTCATTTACAACAGTAAACCTAATTTTAAAAATACAACCTATAGATATTATACCATTTAAAGTTGCACAAATGAAATCTCTTTAAGTAGGCCCGCATAATGAAATTTTCTACATGGTTCTCTAAATGAATAATTCAGAGTTTTGTAAGCATTAAAACAAGTCAAGAGGCAAAAATGCAATGTTCGCAGACTACCATAATATTACCCAAAAAGTCCAATCCAACTCACACTAACTCCACTAAGAAACTCAACAAGAAACCAAATGAACCATCCTTGTTTGCACTAAACATACATTATATTGCTCAAGACAACAATAGAACAAAAACCAACCAGCTTTCATTCAATAGGCAAATAATTAAAGACATTGCACGAATATACAATTCCATGAGAAATCTATTAGAAACACAGTGTAGAACATACAGCAGTATCGAGATAACTCAAATCCGATGCATTCACATACTCAAGTCAAATCTAACTTCAGATGTAAATTCTACATGCCAACATCACACAATCACTAGAAATGACTGCAGGTGCTATAGTCGTTGGCAGAGGGACACAAACCTTATAAAAGGCACCAACACCTTCATTCTTAAGCATAGTCTTAGTAACCACGGATGCGGATCCCTGACCCAACTGTATTCTCACCTGCAAAGAATTGATAATTAAGAAACAAATCCAACCCATTAGTGCTCAAAACCCCCCATATAAAACTCGAAAAATCCAAAACCAAGTAAGAATTCGAAAACACAAAACAACCCATCTCACATTAGGATCTGAAAATCCCCTCAATTATATCGTCATTCATCCAAAAAAGGCCTCTGCTTCCAAAAATGATGATAAATACAATTAAATCTAAAACATGAAAAAGAAGCACTAAAATCAAGATTTAACAAAAACCCATTTGATTTAAAATCCAAAACACCAAGCAAAAAGAAATCCATCCTTTTCAATAAACCCAACAATTCCTAACCCCCCAAATCAACAAAATCAAACTATGAATGCAAATCCAAGTCTCATTCGATAAACAAGATGTAGAAAACAGCCCAACAAAAGCACCAAACTTTCAAGAAACGATAAAAGTTTCAGAAAAACAGGTAGAAGAATTGAAGAACCTTAATCATGTCGATGGGTTGGATGACACAGGTAGCAAGCATACCAGAGGCACCTCCATTAACAAAAGGCTTGACGGTAGGCCAGACGCCAGCGGAAGACGTTTTGGGCTTCTCCTCCCCCATTTTTTTCCTTCTTAAGATTAAGATTTTGTCAAAGCAAAGAAGAAAAACAGGAGAAAAGGGGAGAGAAGGCTTGGCGAAAAAACACAGATGGTTAATGAACAAGAGAAATGAAGTCCAATTGCAGCTCAATTTCTACTGTCAGTTCCCACAACAAAAAAACTCTGCTTGCTTTTCACCTTTTTTTTTATTTTCTTTCTTTTTTAGTCTTCCTTTTTGGCTTGGGTCATATGTAAAATGGAGTAATTACAAAATAAATATGATACTGAATCCTCCACAGAGATTGACCCTGCTTAAAAATAGCCATAGATTTCTAAAAAATTTGCAAATCTAACACCAGAATATTTTTTATATGATTCAAGAATTCAAAGAAAAAAAAAGAATTTATAGTATGGAAAATTCAATTTTTTTTTCCTTGGCCACAACTTATAAGTTATTATACCCACTATAGACACACACACACACGTGTCTGTGCGAGCACTTCTCATCTTTGCTTTACATTCTTCATTTCATGCTTTTTTTTTTTTTTTTTTTGTGGGTAAGTATCTTCATTTTATGCTTGCCTCGACTAACACTGTGTAGGTGATGTAGTGAGATCTATACTAAATTTTAGGATTAATTACAGTTTGCCCCCCTGAAAGTGAGGAAAACCTACACTTTGCCCCCTTCAATGTAAAAAACATGCACTTTGCACCAATATTTTTGGGTTAAAATTTTTTTTATTAACTTAATTTTGCATAAATTGTTAAAAGTCTAAATTGCCCTCACAACAAATATACCTATAGCTATTAAAACTTAGTTATTTTTCCTATTTTATCCATTGCATGTTTATCATACCCATATAATATTCATTTATACAAATAATTTTAAAAAATTAATATTTAAAAATACTTGTACATGCTTTTTAACTAACCATATAAAATATACAAAAATTTTTGTTGTATTATACTTCATGAATAATATTTCAAGTTGTCGCAAAATTTTAAAATTTGTGTAATAGTAATGATACATCTTTCGCGTTATATACAAAACAACAAAGATTTATATCCAAATTTTTATACATGCATATATTAAGCCAATAAGATCATAGAATTTTAATTAATGTGATATCTCGTACACCAATAAAAGAGTTAAAATTGATATTAATGTAACATAATGTATTAAACATAATGTAATATCTTATATACAAAAAAGAGTTAAAATTGATATTAGTAAGCATATTATATTAAACCTAATATAATATTCCATGCACAAAGCAAAAAGCTAAATTGATATTAATGTATCATAATATATTAAAAATATTAAATTAATAAAAATTTTATCATTTTATTGGTTATATATATATATATATATATATATATATATATATAGACACATACATACATATGCAAAAATTTAGATATAAGTCATTATTGTTTTGTATAGAGTGCAAAAAAATATATCTTCATTATTATTATACAATTTTTAAAATCTTATGACAAATTGAAATATTGTTCGTGAAGTATAATATGACAAAATTTTTTATGCATTTTATATGATTAGTTAAAAAGTATGTAAAATTATTTTTTAAAATTATATATATGAGCATAATAGACATGTATGGAAGGAAAAAAGAAAGGTAAGTTTTAGTGCCTATAGGTACATTTATCAATACACATGCAATTATAAGGGCAATTTAGACTTTTAACAATTTATGCAAAATTAAGTTAATAAAAAAAAACTTTTAACCCAAAAATATTGGTGCAAAGTGCATGTTTTTTACATTGAAGGGGGCAAAGTGTAGGTTTCCCCCACTTTCAGGGGGGCAAACTGTAATTAACCCTAAATTTTACTTACTATTAGTAACAGTCAAAATATAATTTAGGTTTTCTTTATCAACATAAATTCAGAGTAGAGCATTATAATCTAATGTTTATATCTCATTTAATTTCTTCGATTGTTTTTGCTCTTTTAATTTGGATTAATAAGATAAAACTCATGCCTATAGTTTCATTAATTTGAAGGGACAATTTTTTTTTTTTTTTTTGGGTGGTGTGCGTAAAACGGAAACAAGCTTGAAGATGCAAGCGTGAGTGTGTATTTGTATTGTATTCTTTGAAATTGTGTTGATTATTTATAAGTATCAAGCATTTAATTTGAATAATTGTACTAAGAGAGATAATATATCATAAAATCTTTTTATCGCTCGAGAAATGAAGTATTACAATTATAATACATAATTGAATTTTGTATTATTTTCCCCTCAAGTCAAAAGTATAAAATAAATAAAGTTTGATTTCACTAGTGGAGAAAAATATTAAACCAAAAAGGACAGTTTAGTTAGTAAGACTATGACTTATAAGTCTTAGGTCCAAGTCAGTAATCGAGGTTTGAGTCACCAATCCTGGGTTTGAATCACCAATGGATAAGTTGTGTCCTACCCTTAATCATTAATCATCTTTTTAATAAATAAAAATAAAACACAGAGAAAAATGTTGGTTTTGATTGGCTTGCATTTTTTTGTAAGAGCTTTTCTTAAAAAAATAATACTTATCACTTTATAAAATACAATGTACCGAGATAAATAAAAATGAGTAAGAAACTTTTCAATGAATCTTTTCAGTATAATTTGTTATAAAAATCACAATCCAAAACGGTGTAACGTAAAATTTTAGCCATTTATTGCTTTAGCGTTCTTTTTTTTTTTATCAAACATTCAACATTCTACCTTACTCCTAATTTACTTTAGGGAATAGTCCAACTGAACCTAAGGGGCTCAACAGGGACTAAACCACCATTTCCCCCTATTGTTTTAGTGTTCAACTAACCTATATTTGCTTTTTATCAAAATCGAAAAAAATTTATACAAAAAAAAAAAATGCAAACAGAAGAGGGGGAAATGAATAAAGAAAAAAGTCCACAAAAAAAAGAAAACAAAAAGTTAACTTGACTATATGTCGGATCAACCCTTTGATCCAACTGGGTCTCGTTACATTATCACGAGGAAACTTGAAACAAAATGGAACTCTCTTTTTAGCCATTGAACATCTCCCCTTTTGCTTATATTATATTAGACTCAAAAGGTAGATTTGTTATGCAAACCAGGGCATATTTATAATTTTGAGGTCCTTTAAGATTCAACCTTGGCCTCACAACTAGAATCTTTTCTCCTGGCCCCACCAACACTCCAACTTGTACGAAGCGGCGATACTGTCAGCAAATTAGGGGCACCGATTGGGAAAAAGTTGGTTCCCAATATTAAAAAGGGTTAATAACACTTTGCCCACCTAAAGGTACAAGGGAATTACACTTTGTCCCTTTAATCTTTAAATGTATATATTTTGCCCCCTCAATCAATTAGGTAAGAGAAAAATTGGTTAAAATAAATAGTTAAATAACACAAATACCCTTGACTAGGTAAAAAGGAAAATTTTTGAAAATAAAACTCAGGCGTTACAATATTTTATAAAAATATTTATGAAAAACTTTCAAATAAAGTAAACTGTTGAATTTTAGATTAATTAAATATGAAAAATAATTAACAAGAAATGTGACAATGATATCATACAAGATTATACTTCTTGTATTATTAGAGAGGACCTTTACTAATTTCTTACCAAATAAAGATTGCACCGTTATGAATGCAAAGTTAAAATTGAGATTTTTTTTGTAAATTAAGAATTTTCCTTAAATCAAGAAAAAAACCAAAAGTTTCAATTTTAACTTTGCATTCATAACAATGCAATTTTTATTTAGTAAAAAATTAGTAAATATCCTCTTTAGCAGTACAAAAAGTATAATTTTTTATGAGATCATAATAACATTTTTTGTTAGCTATTTTTTATATTTAATTAATCTAAAATTTAGTAATTTATTTTATTTGAAAGTTTGTAGAAATATTTTTAAAAAATATTATAACGGTTGAGTTTTTTTTCCCTAAAATTTTTCTCTCTACCAAGTCAAGGGTATTTGTATCATTTGACTATTTATTTTAACTAAATTTTCTCTCACCTACTTGACTAGGGGGGTAAAATGTATATATTTAAAGGTTAAGGGGGTAAAGTGTGACTTCCCTATACCTTTAAGGGGGTAAAGTGTTATTAACCCTATTAAAAATATGTTGCCTGCCTTACGTGGACCGCCGCAAAAGTTACCAATCTGCTGCATCGATGAGTTTTTTTTTTTTTTTTTAAATGAATGTCCTTTTTCAATATTCATTACAACATATTTGTCATGTACAATTTAGGGGATACTCCTTTTCTTCCTTTTTTTTTTTTTTAAATTAATGTTCCTTTCAATATCCATTACAACATATTTCTCGCACAAAATTTGAATTTAGGTGTTACTATACACAATTTGAGATGTAACTCTAATACTAAGTCCCCAATAGCCCTATTTTTTTTTTCCCTAATTGCCAAAGTCGGAGCTCGAAACTAGACCTTTTGACAGGGGAATACACCCAACCAGCTACATCAATGAGTAATTCACAAGATTTTAATGAAAAATTGCAATATTGACTTTTCGTATGACTATCATTTTGTATTTGGTTTTAAATTGAGCAAAGTGCTAATGGCACCTTATATTTCTTAAATTCTCAAACAAGTCATGAACATTTTAAGCAAATTGGCCCTCGAATTTGGAAGTTGTACAAAAGTGGTCCTTTATTTAGTCATTATATATTCTATAAAAGAGTCATGCTCAACAAAATTGCACACCAATTCAAAAGCAAAAATGATAATTGAGAACTCCTTAATTTGAAAGTGAGATGCTTACGAACCTAAGCAGCAGGTGAAAATTTTCCTTTCTTAAGGAGAACGATTCATGATTTTATGTACTTTTTTCTCAAATTATTAGGTAAATAAACTAATTATGGTTTTTGATTCGAAGGTGAAGTGAGGCATGTGAACCCAAAAACAGGTGAATTTTTTCATTTTTTAAGAAGAAAGATGCATGATTTCATGTTCTTTTTTCTTGAATTATTAGGTAAATGAACTAATTATATTTTCCGATTTGAAAGGAGAGTTAGTCGAGAAACTATTGTAAAAGTATATATAAAATATTGAGAACAAAAATGTTTGAATGCCATTAACTAACAGGATTGCAAAAGCGTGGAATTAGGAATTAAAGTATTACACTTTAAATGTGCGGTTGATCAAGTTTTGTTCTTACAAAACGCGAGAGATTAAAGAAAGTAGATGAAAAAGGCCACATTAGCAATTTTCTCTTTAACAATTCAAACTTCATTTTGTCAAAGTTTATACCAAGAGATAGTTTCTAAGACTTAAAATTTTATTCTAATGGGTAGTTTCTAAGACTTAAAATTTCATTATAATGGGGTGTTTGGTTTACAAGAATCAAAGAGGGGAATAGGTATCATTAAGTAATGATATCCAAACAACTATCACTATCATTCAATGAGAATGATAGTGGTTAATTGGGGTGTTAATTATTCCTCCAAAATACTATTTTATCCAACCCATTAACCCTTATGATTAAGGGTAAAAACACACTCACTAAAAAAACACATATTTTTTGAGTTACCCACTCCCAATATATTTCTCTCTCTCTCTCTCTCTCTCTCTCTCTCTCTCTCTCTCTCTCTCTCTCTCTCTCTCTCTCTCTCTCTCTCTCTCTCTCTCTCTCTCTGTTTTGTCTTTTGATTTTGAATATTTTTTATTAGTACTTTATAAAAAATTTTATAAAAATTCTTTTTAATAAATTTTTTTTACATTCAATTTTTTAATAAAAATTTGAACTAAAAATCAAAGATATATAATACTCTCTGTTAATATAATAAAAATAACTTTTTTTAAGGTTATCATTTGCATAAAACTCAAATTAGAGCATGGCTATATTTAAAATTGAACAAATCTTTTTAGAAATTTTCTTTAAAAAGATACAAAATAAGAAATCTAAAAAATATGTATATCATAAATAAAAGATTTAAAAATTTTAAAAATTTACTGGAAAGTCATTTCAGTAAACCAAACAAGTATTTTTATAATGATACACATGTCATTATTAAACCAAATATGTTGGAGGGAATCATCAATACCCATACTCATAGTAGGATTAATAATACCCATAGCGATGGTGATTGAGGAATTTGAACCAAACGGCCCCAAAGTTGAGATATAAAGAGTTTTAATTACTAGATGAGAATTGGTATTGGCATTTCTATAACTGTATATCACACTTATCTTGACTATTTTAATTATATGTAAATTGTTGAAAATATTCACATATTCCATTAAAAACAATAATATTTACTCTCAAGTTGTAATTAGAATCAAAAGATGAGCAATTTTGTTTCCTCGTGTGAATAAAAATGTCAAGGGAGGGTTGGATGATGATTTAAATATCAACTCCCTTACTAGATTTATTGGATTGTGATTTTGAAAATTTTAACTTTTTGGCATAAGAAACCATTATGAAGCTCTCGTCATTTGTTGTCTTGTTGCAGAAATGTTGTGAGCTTAGCTAAATGTGATTTTACTAAATATGATTTTGAGCAATAACCTTTCATGAAAAATCAAGATGTAAACTTTTTCAATCTTTCATAAGTGTAGAAAAATATACCAAGCATATTAGTCTTAGTTTTTGTAGTAGGGTCCACGTGTTTTATTTTTATTGATTAGTTTATTTCTATGGTATTGTACGGTTAATATTTAAGTTAAGGTCTTTCTATTTTACATATATTGTAGCCTTACACGTTATTTTAGAGAGAGAAAATTCTTTAGTTTTTTCATTAGTTTTCCTTGTGATTTCTTGTCAAAGTCTTGTGGGTTTTATTTATCAAATTGATTTGGATCCGTCAGAGTGGTATCAGAGCCATGGGAGCCTTATATTACTTGTTCAGTCCCTAAACTCATGAATCGAGAAGAGTACAATTTTTGAAGGAAACAGATGTTAACTTATGGCGTAGGGGTTAGGTCAATATGTTCAGGAATAAACTAGTGAGGATGTTGATGCACAGGCCATGTAGAAAGGATGGCATGACATTGTCTCAAATTCATCAGGAAATTGATATATCAATTTTTTTAAAAATTGCTATTGCAGATACAACAAAAGAGGCTGGGGATCACGTGGTAGCAATAATTCAAGAAATCAAGAATTTGTGAGATTTGAAAATTAAAGAATTGTAGGACTCATTAATTCTAGATGAACAGAGATTTAATGGGAAGTTGGAGGAAAAACTCATTAGTTATAGTAGAGAAGGAACTGTAGACACAAGTATATTTGAAGGAAAAGGATGAACCCAAAGAGCAAGAAAAATCTCAACAGAGAAATCAGGACTTCAATAGTGAGGCTGTGGTTACAATAACAACAATGGTAGAGGCCATGCAAACAATAGATGTAGAGGCAGATGGAATCCTAAACATGGTAAAGGTAACAATTCTAATTTTAGTGGTGGCACTAGTAGAAGCAAAGGTGAAAGAGATATAATAGATATAGTTTTACTCTGAATAATGATGGTAAAAGAATTCAATGTTATAATTATGAAAAAATTGGAAACAAGAAATTTGAATGTAGATCTAACAATAAGTTTTTATATTAATGTTGTTGAAAATAAACCTTAGAATAATAATCAAAATTTAGAGATGTTGATGAGAGAGGTGTTTGGGACTGGACTAATAAGGATCCCAAACAGTAATTTTCTGGCTAATGTTACTGAAAATCAAGCTTAGAATAATAATCAAAATGTAGATGTGAATTTTGACAAAAGAGGTGTTTGGGACTAAACTAATCAGTATCCTAAGAATGAGGAATTGACTTTCAATTTTGATTTTCAGCAAGTACTTATTACTCAAGGATCACAAGTTAAGCTAACCAGTTTTCCATACCACAAACAATTGCTTGCCTGTTTTTTATGTTATTACTTTAGATAATGCTCCTTTTGATGAAAAAATTGTTAATTTCACTTTGTTTGTAGATTGTAATCTGGATGTTTATGAAGAGGCAACCCGAGATGATTGTTGGGCGAAAGCAATGGGTGAAGAAATTCATACCATTGAGAAGAATAATAATTCGGAGTTTACTTCTCTTCCAATTGGTAAACAGACCATTAGAGTGAAGTGGGTTTTATAAAGAAATTGTAAACCCAATGGAGAAGTGGAGAGATTCAAAGTAAAATTGGTAGCTAAAGGGTACAAGCAGAAACTCGGAATTGATTATTTTGAGGTATTTGCACACGTTGCTACACTTGACATTGTTCATTTAATAATTTCTCTTGCTATCCAAAATAAATGCAGGATTTATCAAATGGATGTTAAGTATACTTTTTTAAATGGAGTACTTGAGGAAGAAGTATATGTTGCCTACAAGTTATATCAGAAGAGACCAGAAAAATAAAGTATATAGGTTGAAAAGTGCCTTCTACGGTTTGAAATAAGCCCCAAGGATCTAGTATACAAGAATTAATTGTTATTTTATTTCTCATAGATTTTAGAGGTGTTTATACAAGTATACTCTGTATATTAAGCCCCACGGATCTAGTATACAAGAATTGATTGTTATTTTATTTCTCATGGATTTTAGAGGTGTTTATATGAGTATACATTGTATATTAAATCTTATGCTTTTGGTGAGGTTTTGATTGTGTACTTGTATGTAGATGATTTAATTTTTATAGAAAATAACCCTAAGATGATTACTAAATTCAGGGAGGCCATGATTATGCAATTTGAGATGACAAATATGGGGCTGATATCTTATTTCCTTAGTTTTGAAGTTTTTCAATATGACCGTTGTATTTTTATTTTTCAGATGGGTATGCAGGTGATGTTTCGGAGAAATTCAAGATGAATGAAGTTAGGGTAATTTTGACATTAGCTAAGAAAAAATTGAAGTTGATCGGAAGGCATTGGTGAATATGTAGATCATACCCACTTTAAGAGTTTGGCAGGGAGTTTGATATATCTGACTTCTACGAGGCCAAATATTAATTTTAGGGTTGGCTTACTTAGCAAATTTATAAAAAAAAATCCACATCAGTCATATTTGTAGACAACAAAGAGGATCCTGAGATACGTCAGAAGCACTCAAAGAGACAGAATTTTTTATTTGTGCAGTGATCCTGTTGAACTTTTTGGGTATACAGACAATGACTGAGCAGGCGATACAATTGAAAGAAAGAGTACTTCAGGCTATGCATTTTTTACTGGCTCAGGGATATTTTCTTATATTTCTAAAAAGAAATAGGTGATAGCTTTGTCTACTACGAAGTTAAAATATATTGCAGCAACTAACAGTGTTACTTAGGTATTATGGTTAAGGAGGATGTTTGGTGGTTTACAACATAAGTAAGATGGTCCTACGAAGATTTGTTGTAATAATAAGTTTCCAATTGAGTTTCAAGAATCCAGTTCTTCATGAGGTAGTAACCACATTGATATCAAGTATCACTTCATCCATAAGCTGATACGTGACGAGGAGATTGATGTTGATCATTATAGGAATGAAGAGTGAGTGACAGCTATTTTCACAAAGGGGTTGAAGACGAACAAAATTTTGAGGTTGAAGATATTGGGCATGTCCAAATTTGAAGAATTTGGTTTAAGAGAGCCTACGTAGAAAAATATTAAATCAAGCATATTAGTTTTAGTTTTTGTATCAGGTACATGTGTTTTATTTTTGTTGGTTTGTTTATTTCTATGGTATTGTAGGGTTTTAGTATTTAAGTTAAGGTCTTCCTATTCCATAGACATGGTAACATTACATGTTATTTTAGAGAGAGAAAATTCTTTGGTTTCTCCGTTATTTTTTTCTGTAATTTTTTGTCTAAATTATTGTGGTTTTTATTCATCAAATTAATTTGGACCCATCAATAAGTATAATTCCTCACGATGTTCGAACAAATGAGTGGAAGTCCATTCCACGCATTGCGATGAAAAATTTTCTTACCAAACATTAAAAAAATAACCCTATGAAAAAGTTTTCGTATTTTCAATAGTGTATTAGTAGACTTCATCTTTGAATGATTTGAAGATTTCAATTATGCTCAAGTGATAGATTACCCAAAAGGAAATGAAAATAGAAGCAAATTTGAAATTCAAAGCTCGTTGAAGCTCCAAATTTTCTTCCTCTCAGAATTTGGCAAATTCAAATTTTGAGCAAGTCATAGACCCCAAAATTTAGGGGCCATAAGTTATTGGAGTAAATTGACATGGATATTGTTGCCTTTTTCAAACTATTAAGACAAAAAACAGAATCCATATTTTATGATGAAGTGGAGCTTTTGGTAAGATGAAACAAGTAGTGGCCAACCGTTTCCCTTTTGTCATTTTCACAATTTCTCACATAAAAGAAGGGGATAAAGCGAAAACGAGTAATTGGACGCCACTCCATCCGAACTTGATGCGATACTGTGGTCAAGGCAGAGGAATTCACTATTTAGGAAATGGTCAGAAATAGGTTTTTAATTTGCTAACACTTGGGAATTATATTCCATTGGCGTGCGGTTTGATCTTATTTATTATTCTCTTGCAATCTCAATAAACGGGAGAAACTAAAAGTTTTTCCTATTTTTAATTTTATTATTTTTATATACACTAACAGTATAAAAAATTCTTTACACGAGTAGGTTTAAATGATTGATATATGTGCGACAACAATACAGAATTCAAAGTGCACTTATGTATCAAGCATCTAAATATACTCGTGTCAAAAAAATTTTACACTGACAACGTATATAATATTAATCTAATTGGGGTAAATATTAGATATCAAAGAGTTTATATGGTTTGAGTTCGTGAAATTGTAAATGATAAATATATCACCGCGGTGGTAGAGAAAACAACTCACACAAAAGATTTAAGAAATTCATTAACGATTGGGTGGGTGGGTATTGCACCATTGTAATGGCAATTTGAGAGATCTTTGTTGTATTGTAATGGTAATACAAAATAGTTTTGTCTCCTGGCGTTTAATTTAACTTCTGGACTAAATCACAGAATTAGACTCGACTAAATAGACACAAAACTGTGATACAATTTCAAATTCACAATTTATATGAAACCAGCAATTTGTAATCCAACTGGCAAAGTGGGAATAAAGTTTCAACCATGTCCACCTTGGGAATTATAACCATACTTGGATATAAGTGTTACCATGACAGAAAAATTTGACCTTAGAAATTCCTTCTAATGCTGATTTTGAAGGTGTGTAGTTATGCTTTATTTGTTTGTAAACTATATCACTTTATGATCCAAGGAAAAAGGTCAAATGAGAGGCCGCGGGGGCCTTAATGAGGATTAAATCATAATATTGCAAATGACTTTATCATCTGAGTCAATTCTTGATCTCAATCTGCATAAATATTTTATTAAGGGCCTACTCTTAATTGCTTATAGTTGATTAAAGCTTCCCTTAAACTTTGAAAAAAAAAAAAAAAGGGGTTTTTTGATGTGTTCTTAGAGTGAACTAGCATAGGTAACAACTATTTTTTTTTTTTTTTGACATTATTTTATGGATTTGTTGCAGGGATGGATCAAGGCCCAAACAAGGCGATCTTAGCCGATTAATGACTGGGCATGGCCTTAAGAGTGCGGATGCTTGCCTGAAAGTCCTTAGCCTTTTAAACTAAAAGTTGAAGGCCCAAGTTAAATATAGTGAAAGCAAAGGCCGGGACGTAACTTGGCCCGAAATGAAAGCCTAAAACAAATAAGTTTGTTGTAGCTGCTAAACTAAAATAAATTAAAGAAATAAATCCATAATGAAAACTCAAAAAAAAAAAAAAAAAAAAGGGTTCGTCGGGATTGTGTTTAATATCCAATTTTCACTTATTCTCTTTTGAATAATCCTACATGCCTTTGCCAAATTGTCTCTTTTTCTTAGAATAAATTAATTTTATTATCATCTCTATATAGACTCTCAGTGTGGGTCAAGCTCCAAAATATATTCTGATAAAATAGGGAGAAAGCGCATAATTTAGATACAATGGAGAAGTAGGGAAAAATGGGAGAATGAAGAAGTGGAAGGGAAGTGTCAAATACCCTCCTTCAACACATGATAACTCATTTCTCCAAGATGTAATTTCTTGCTTATTTGACTCCATTGTTTTGTTCCATAACTCATGAAGAATGTTTTTCATAAAACAGAAAAAGATAGCTCGAGTTTCATTTTTTATTGGAAGCAAATCTTTCATTCATTTACACTGTAAAGATTTTGTTACTAGCAGATCTGGATACATGACGCATGTACAAAATAAAATTTTCAAATTTAAATAATTTAATGTAAAGAGATCTTTACGTTGTTAGTGTATAATATATTAATCTTTTTTTTATTAAAAAGGAGGTCTTTTAGAAGGGAGAGGGTGAAAAGGAGAAAGTAGAAATGGAAGAATTTGTCTGGTGGAAGTCAATTTCCATCTTCAAGTGAGAAAACTAGTTGCTTTAGATCGTTCTATATTTGATTCTAACAATGTCTCAAAGTCTAGTGAAATTGTGACTCTGCCGTAGCTGTGTCAATTTTTATATTTTTAAAAAGAAAATTTATCAATTTGCTCCCTCACATTTAAAAAAAAAAAAGATTAATTCCTCACATTCAAAATAGTCAAAATAGTCCGTCAGTTATAAAAAAAAAAATGCGCCAAATTAGCGACAAAGGCCATTTTGCTCAATTTTTCGGCAAATTTAGGATAAAAATAGAAATACACTTCAGTTTCCTCTCTTCAAACACTCATTTTCACCCGACAAAATACTGATTTCTAAGCCACCAAACTCTTAATCAAACAAGATAACTTCATTAGCATTTTGTTAAGTGAAAATGAGTGGTCATGTGTCCTTTTTTTTAACAGCGGAAAATGAATATGTTCCATTTTTGCGCCTGAAGTTGCCAAAAAATTTAGCAAAAATGAGCTTAGGAACCAATCCGGCATACTTTTTATATGTGAGGGATTATTTTAGTTGATTTTGAATGTGAAAGACTTAAAAAGTTTTTCTTGAAAATATGAGGGACCAAATTGGTTAATTTTCCTTTTTAAAAGTACTAATTATTTTAAAACAGTGTTGCATGAGTAATTCAACTAATCTCCTACAAATGTCTGGGGTAATACGGTTAAAATTAGAAAGTGATTAAAAATACAAAAGTAATTACCCAAAGAACAAGGAGAAAAGGAAAGCAAAGAAACTAATTGAAGATTTCGAGATTAAGAGATACCCCCGTTATACAGAACATAAATAACATTGGTTTATTTGATAAAAAAAAAAAACATTGGTTTATAATAGTAGTTTACTACTTAATAATATGCCTCTTATTCCATAAATTGATCATGGTCAATTATATAGTTAATTACTAGTAATAACGCACAAATGGCATTTCATTTCAATTAGACGCTATAGGAGGAATCTAACGCTCGCTTCATTAATCATTAAGAAACGAATGGACGATGACCTTAGCTGAATATAAACTTCTCTTTTTTAATGATTAATATACACATTAAATATGTATATTTTTTCAAATAGTGACATGTCATCTAAAGGGGATTTTGAGAGTATTGATACCTACACGTGAAAATCAAGATATTTAACAAAGTCAACTTTAGTCAACCCTAATTAAACTCGTCAAAGCAGGTCAACTCTAGTCAAATTGGCATACCCGTCAAACTCAGCCAAAACAATCAAATTCAGTCAAATTAGTCAGACTTGATTTGACCAAAAAATCGGGTCAAGACTTATTGGATCAAAAACCTATATCTATAACTTTGACATCAAAAGTTCATCATTTAAACCCAAAATCTTCTTCAAGCCCATAAATGCCTTATAATTTTATATACTTAGTGGGCCAACCTTTTGGACTTTGTTGGGATTAAATGTCTTGTATAAAGCTTCATTTAAATTAGTTTGCCCATATTTGCTTAATACAAATATATACATTTGACTCTTAAAAAAAGAAACAAGTCAAAGCATATGTTATTAACCAAATTAATATTCCTAATTTCCTTAATGGGATGCATGTCAAATAGTTGTCCTCAATTAGCTTTAATGTCACGTCCTGTGCCCGGGACGTGGCACCTGTCGTGACCAGACTAAGCTGAGTCACAAGGCTCAAAAATCAAAGCTTTTATATAATACATCCCAAATATCACATATAGAAACAAACATCAATCTAAATT
This sequence comes from Mitragyna speciosa, assembly GCA_024721245.1. Lineage (NCBI taxonomy): Eukaryota > Viridiplantae > Streptophyta > Magnoliopsida > Gentianales > Rubiaceae > Mitragyna > Mitragyna speciosa. The sequence continues at coordinate 1,357,440 of CM045565.1, forward strand.
TGGGATAAAAACCCAATATATCAATAGGAACTTCAAATACAAAAACTAGAGTTTCAAGCATACTCTAACAAATTCTAAACCTTACTACCAATAGGTTACTAACCAAGCCATCATTTTCAATCCTAACTCCAAGAGCTAATCCACATCCTTGACCCCAAAACCATCATTCTCTGCATATAAAACAAAAGGGATGAGTGAAACTCACCCAGTAAGTAGTACAAGTATCACTCTATTGGCCTGAGCATGTTACATATACATATACGTGATATCATTCAAATAATCATCATTTCAATCATAACACATATAAATAAATGTGGTCCACAAACATTTCATATAGATACTAAAGAGAGAGCCCAAGTGATAAAGCACATTGACCCTGGATATCCAGTTGTTAACTATTACCGGTTAACACGGCCCCAAAACATTATGCTAACTCTCACCGGTTAGCGCGGTCCAATATCATTTCCTTCATACCAAATTTAAGGAACTAGTCCCGTCAATAATTACCTTATACAAGAGCTCAATCACAAAACATTCATTCATTCATATTTGACCACATTTACATATTCATGGGAATCATCAACATATGCATACTCATGCCACTTTAATACTATGCAAAATAATTTAGAAAACATCATTGTAACAAATACATTTTCAAAAGCATAAAGGATACAAGTACTACTTACCTCGCTCCAAGCTATACCAATTAATCCGAATAAAAATGATCCCCGTCTTTACCTAAATCACATAATAAACTCTCAATCATCTACTAATTCTATCAATAATCACAATCGAAACTTAAGTCTAACTTAAAACGCAAGACTAAGCAAAGAGAGCAAAAACTGACGCGATCTGCGGTCCCATCCGCGGTGTCAGCCACGCCGCGGCTGATGCCGCGAATGGCACCAGAATCAAACCCCGGTCGAGCCGCGGCGTCATCCACGTGCGGATGGCGCTGCGGATGAGCCTAGACAACTCGATCTCTCCAGACTGCAACATCCCAAACCAGATTCAAGGTGTTCCAACTGCATTTAACCCAATCCAAATACTAAACCAACTCTAAAATGGCAAGATAAAGCAATAATAAAGCACCTAAACATAATATACTTCACTAGTCATGAATCACACCCACCAATTTCACATTATCTTCAAAGTTCTTCACCCATAACTCATCACCATGCTACCCACTCACACACACACAAGCACTACTACTAAAAAGCATAAACTCATAGAAGCATAAACAACTCCATAATCCTCTAATTATGCACTAAATACTCTTAGCTACTAATCTTAAAGAAAAACCCATAAAGAGTAGAGTAAAATGGAAGAAGAATACCTTGAGTAGAGGGTTGAGTTGAAGCTCCAACTTCCTCTTCTTCTTGAGAGTGAAATAGGAATAGAGGAAGAGAAAATAGAAGAGAAGGAGAAGAAGTAGAAGAAGAAAATAAAGAAGAGAAGGAAACATGAAATAAAAGGAAGAAGAAGACCTAATCTTCTTTTAAGCTAAAGAAAATAAAATTTCTCCAATTGCAATTTAGTCCCTCAACAATTTGGAAATTACATTTTCTACTCAAATGCCAAACTACCAAAATACCCCCTTAAAGTGTTGGATATCACGTTTAACACTGAAACTAGTACACAACTGAAACTACTTCGATCTTTTAATTTATTCATTAGCAAACTGAATTCCAGAAAATTATGCACCGTATTTTAGTGGCCGGAAATTTGAGTTTAGTGATGTTTAACCCAAAACTTTAGTAAATTTGAATCACACGTGGAAGTATATCCCTGAAGCCAAAAAAAAAAAATCGTATTCCATTTCAGTTGGCACATCAAATATTTCTCAATAAAACTCATCAGCTGAACAAAACGAGAAGCCCACCAAATTTGTCAATTCAAGTCACTTTACCATATACACAATCACTACCAGTGTACGTGAATAATTAATTAGCCTTTAGTTTACATATGGTGCAAGATTTTGCTAGGTGCAGATGAAATCAACCGAACAATATTACTAAAGCACATGTGTAATTTTAGTTTTTAACTATTCAAAATATAATATTGAGGCTCTGATACCACTTATTAGAATTTTTTCAAAATCTCAATATCAAATATTTGAATACAAACATAATATAAAGGTGTACTTGGATTCATATTTGACCGATTGCAACTTAAATCCTTTGAGACTTGGGGTGGGCTTTCAAATTTACAAGTACGTATTCGTTGATCTTTTGAGAGAGACCCTTTAATTTCTCTCCCTGGTATCTTCCTTAGCAATGGAATATCAAAAAATAGCTGTTTTATGATATTGAAAGCATAGTACAATAATAATACGTGTGGCTTGATGATCATAACCTTATTTATAGATAACTTTCTCGTCATTTTTTAGTATTTCTATTTTAACTCATCATTAAAATAGAAATTAAGGCTCATACCCTATTATATACATTAAAACTCAAATTACAGTTGATCAATTTAAATTTAGTTTAACCTTATTCGACAGTCCAAGCACATAATTATTCACATATAATTCTAACATTGGATTAAGGATCCAACATTTTAATGTATGTAAATTGTATATTTAATTAGATGATTGATTTAGCCAATCTTAGGGCAGATACTATATCGCTGATTGGGAATTGATAAGAGTGAATGTATCTACATGCACATACCAAAATACACTAGTTGCATAATATGATCATTTTTTCATGTCTCAACCCATTTAACAATACACGCATTTGCCCCTTCCCATATCCTTATTTCCTTCTTTACTACTATTATGAGTTGAAAAGAAAATTAATAAGAAATTTTATGTCAGTTTTCTTCCATAGCATCATTTTGGCGAGGATGCAAAATATTTTCACTTTAATAAGTCGTGACATGATTTTTTTTTTAAATCATTCCTTAGGGTATCCACATTTGGCAAAAGTCTGAAATTAAATCTTAGGTCGAGGCCAGCCCAAGTCCTTTAGTATTCGATCTGGCCTTTGACTTGGCAAAGGATCTGAACATGGATAGATTGAAAATATTAATTGGCTATAGCAATGCATGTGAATGCCAACTTGATAAGGTTTTTGCCGTTTCTTAATTGGTATAACTAAAAGTGTTTGTCCAACGCCCGGCAAAACGGTCACTCATTGCCAAAAAATTGAAGGCCCTTCTCATACCTGACTGGAGTTGGAATATTTGGTTGATACATAGTTGTAAATATGCGTATCTATCCTTCATATTAATTTCAACACTATCTTTTTATCCATTCTTCTTTACGTGGACCATGTACTGATTCTTCTGTTCTTTTGTTTGTATATGCATGAAATCTAGATTAAAATTGCAAAGAAAAGTTTGCATGATTAGGGGGTATTCTCTTCATTCAAAGAATACATTGGGGGCCCTGTAGTCTTTGTCCAGCCTTGATAAACACCTCAACTATGTTTGTTGAGCCAACTCAATTTTATCCAGAGCCAGAAACTGAGGGCCATCCATCTTAATCACTTCTGGTTTACTCATTTGTGAAGCCAAAAATATCTGGAATTGGAGGTAGGAAAATCACATATTGTTTCCTTTTCCCTGAAAGCAAAATAGACACGTTAACTAAAACATACGTTTTAGTATCCATTTAAGTAACTCTGCAGCCAATAAAAATTGATCTCTCATGTCAACTTCTCCAAATACACAGCAATTTTGGGGGAGTACGAGTAAAAGAGGTGGGTAGGGTGCTATTCCAGATTAATGAGTAATGCTGCATGGATATCTCTACCTTTACTATTTTTCTTGCAAGTGGCTTTTGTTATAGTATTATCTTGTAAGAGAAGTAGTTTTGTTACTGTTTTTCGGACTAAAATACTTCTATCTGAGAAATTGGATTAAATTGCATCAACGTTGAAAAAATTGGGGCATATGAAATACAAAACTAGACAAATTTATGGTCCACTCATTTATATTATTAGTTGTTTGTATGATGACTAGGAGAGCTTTACTAAAGACTTGATTGGTCCCCTATTTGTTTGTATGCCAAAGAGAACGATGTTAATTAGAACTAAAAATTAAAAAAAAAAAAAATCTTTTTAGATTTTTAAATCTTGTAATTCCAAATTTTTACAACTTCTTAATTGATTCTTAGAAGAAAACATTCGATTCTATCAACTAATATTGTGCACAAGTGAAAAGCAACAATAAACTGAAATAGTAAAACTATAAGGTAAACCACTTATAATCCTCGTAACATGTTACTTGAAAAAATGTTGTCCTAACAACATTTGATTCCTTATCTCTTAAAATACTAATAACATTACTTAGGACTAAAAAGAAATGCATTGGGTGTTAGATCGTATTTGATCAAATCCCCCATCCCCCATCCAAAACCAGAGAAATAAGAACAAAAATGCAGAATAAAATGAGTTAATCAGAAAATAATTAAGCTTGTTTATTAGTGAGTGAAGCATGTTTAGGAGCAAATTAACTGGCAAAGTAGGCAAAATGAGTGCAAATTTAAAAAGAAAAAAACAGCGAAGCATTACATCATAATCAGTAACGTACAACCGCACATGGACGACACGCTGGCCTTCCTACGAAGTTCCCATTCTACCCTTAGCAAATGTCTTTATTTTTCCCCTAGTCTCACTGCTGTTCGGCTCCACTGGGAGAGGGTAAAATGGTCACATCAAGTCAGGCGGGCTGGAAATTTTGTCTGCAGTTGTGGGGCCCAGACAAAAGGCCGGCGCCAAGTCACCAAAAACTGTGGGCCCTTTCCGGACTCCAAAAATGCTATCAAATCCCCTTCTCTATTTCTATTCTTTCCACTAACATCTGGTCAGATCAGTTACTCTTTTGGATCTTTGCACTATATATATATATATATATATATATATATATATATATATATATATATTTATTTATTTTTTTCAAACCATCTTTGCACTATATGTTATTGAAGATGTTGGCGCTTCTTCGAGTATTTCATCTCTCCCCAAGTTAAGCCGCGTTTGGCATCACGTCTCTTAGCCAAGATAGCCCTTTTTTGTTAGGCTAAATTAGTACAACATTTGTCAAATTAAAATTTTCAAAGAGGATCGTGTCATGTTTGACAAGAGTGGCCAAGCGTAAATTTTGATTAAATATGAATTTGAGTGGACAAACACTACAAACGTTTTGACTAAAACACCTTAAATTAACAATTTTAACTCGCATATGTTTTATTTCACCTTTATCAATAAGTTATTACAAACCAGACTTTGTTGATTGGAGTATTTACTCTAAAAGTCTTGTTTTTTTGAACTCGTTTGATTGTTGATACCAAAATCATATTGTACAAGTGTACATCTAACAAAAGGTTGCTATTTCTCTCTTATTAGACCCAATATTAAGGCATTCATTTTCTCCTTTATAAAGCTGAAATTTTACACTTGTCCACGCTATATTTTTCAATATAACACGCTCTATTTTTCAATGTAACAGTAATTTTTTTTCCAATTCTTTGAACTTAGATTCGAGTACATATTTGATCCATTGATATTGCTAATAATCAAAGTTGTTTCTTCGATACAATAATAAAGTTAGATTTTTTTCTCAATTTATAATGCCACCATTGATTGAGTACTGTCAATCTACTTTGGGCAATGAAATTCACGAAAACCAAGTTGACAACAGACACATAAAAAATAGATACTAAAGAGGTATTTTAGTTAGCTATATTAAAAGTTTTTCTTTTAAGCAGTTGTGCTTGACTTGCTTGCAATAGTAATTATGTAAACAAGATGTCATTGTAAAAATGAAATTAGTTTCAACCCATTTTAATGTATTATAATGACGAGTTTATCCATTCAGAGTCAAGCATTTATTGGTCAAACTAAAAACTTATTTCACAATGGTTTCACGTTGAGAGAAAATTAGCTATGTTAATCATCTTTTTTCACCATTTACTGAAGATAAAAAGAAAAAAGACAAATACATAATTTTCAAATGTCTAGATTTAGTTGCTTGCTTAGGGTTATCCTGATCATAGTTCTACAGTTGATGCCTCTAATAAGTTCCAAGTATCATCTTTTTTGGCAAAAGCATTTGCATAAGAACTCAAGACTGGCCAACGTTGTTTTTTTAGCATTACTCTCTCTCTCAAATATGCTCACAATAAACAAACAAACAAACGAGCCCTATGATTCAATCTTATTTTTTCTTTTTTTGAAACGTTTCTTTGAGAGAGAGAAAGGAATTAAAGTAGTAGAATCTACTAACCCACATCATTACAGCAATTGTTTCAATCTTACTAAATAAAAAAAAAAAAAAGAAGTAGAATAAGACTGGCCAATGCTGTAACAGAATAGAATAAACCACAGAATTATTACATAGTGTACCAAAATTTAAACAAATAAATAAAATGATAGAGCCCCCTTCTAGATATACCCTCAGAGATACTTGGCAATTATAAATAGTAACAAGAGAGAGAAACAGGCGCAAGAAACAGAGAGAAAAAGAAGTCTTCTTGCGATCAGAAAAGAACGGAAGAAGACCTATACTACTCTAGGCAACAAAAAGAAAAAACAAAAAAAAAAAAAAAAGCGCACAGAGAAACAAAGGGAAAGGTTTTAGGGGTGATTTGAGTGTGAAGGAAAGAAAAGATGAGAGAAATCATAAGCATCCATATAGGACAAGCAGGGATTCAGGTCGGAAATTCGTGTTGGGAGCTTTATTGCCTTGAACATGACATCCATCCTGATGGCATGATGCCCAGGTCTCTCTCTCTTTTCTTTCCATTTTTTTTTTTACTGCTTTATCCAACTAATTATTTCAAGATTTTTAATTTTTTTTTAATCATCAATGGGCTTTCTCATTTTGTGGGTTCCCTTCAAATCTCATTTCTTGAAAAGGGTTGTCCTTCAATTTCTCCTTTTTTTTTTGGCACCTAAAGATTTTTTTCTTATTTTCTCCCCTTACATTCTTGTTTGGGGGGTCCAGAATTTTCTATTATAGGAAAAAGTTTACCCTTCTACCAGATTTGTAGATTATTATTGTCCTTGTGATTAGAGAATTGTGTGTTTTTTAAGCATCTAATGCATTCCTTGTTGATTTCTGGTAACCATTTATGCTTGAAAACGCAAAAATTCAAGAAAAATGACCAACAAACTGGAAGCTATTTGATCAAGGATTAATGAAAATTGCAGTCCCATTTATTGATTCCGAATGAATTGTTCTGACTTGTTGAGTTATGAATCAATGAATGAATCCTCTGTCGATTTGCAGTGACACTTCGGTGGGTGTGGGACACGATGCATTCAACACCTTCTTTAGTGAAACTGGAGCAGGGAAGCACGTTCCAAGAGCAATTTTTGTTGATCTTGAGCCTACTGTTATTGATGAAGTCAGGACCGGGGCATACCGTCAGCTTTTCCATCCAGAACAGCTTATCTCTGGAAAGGAAGATGCTGCTAATAATTTTGCAAGAGGGCATTATACTGGTAAGAGATCAAATAATCAAAGCTAGCCACCCATGGTTTTGTATCTACCTGTTTGGTCGGTGAAATTCATTGGAGTAATGCTGTTTTGTAGTGGGAAAAGAGATTGTTGATCTTTGCCTGGACAGGGTGAGGAAATTGGCTGATAACTGCACTGGCTTGCAAGGTTTTTTGGTGTTCAATGCTGTAGGTGGTGGCACTGGTTCTGGATTGGGATCATTGTTGTTGGAGCGCTTGTCTGTCGACTATGGGAAAAAGTCTAAGCTTGGGTTCACCATCTATCCTTCTCCCCAGGTGCTTATACTGTAGTTAATAATGAGTGCTGGGCTTCTCAATCTGAAAATTGAATTGTTGTCTTTTGCAATAATGGGCTGTTTGTGTAGCTTATATCTCTTGTTAATATGATTCCCTTAATTGTTATTGACTGTAGAAGATCTCTAGATCCTGATCTTATGAAAACATGTCGCAAAATGGAAGTATGACCTTTTGTTTTGAAAGAAACTGGAGCTAGGTTTTTACTTGTTGCACATTCATTATCTAAGGCTCTAAAGACCGTGGCTAACTGTCATCTATTAGTATTTATTTGTTTGTCATTTGAAGCTGCAAAACTAGCTAGAATAATGACATTGCTTGGTATTTTTGCAGGTTTCCACTGCTGTTGTGGAGCCTTATAACAGTGTTCTCTCCACTCATTCCCTCCTTGAACACACAGATGTTGCTGTGCTCCTAGACAATGAAGCCATCTATGATATTTGTAGGAGATCTCTAGATATTGAGAGACCTACATATACTAATCTGAACCGCTTGATCTCTCAAATCATTTCATCCCTGACCACTTCTTTACGATTTGACGGAGCCATCAATGTGGACATCACAGAGTTCCAGACCAACCTTGTACCATATCCCCGCATTCATTTCATGCTTTCATCTTATGCCCCTGTAATATCAGCTGAGAAAGCATACCATGAACAGCTATCAGTTCCTGAAATAACAAATGCAGTGTTTGAGCCCTCGAGCATGATGGCAAAATGTGATCCAAGACATGGAAAATATATGGCATGCTGCTTGATGTACCGTGGTGATGTTGTCCCCAAAGATGTTAATGCTGCTGTTGCTACTATCAAAACCAAAAGGACAGTTCAGTTTGTTGACTGGTAAGGAAATTGCTTGGTAATATACATTAGCTAGTATCTTGAAGAAATTCAATGAGATATTGGCTGTTGGCCACGTGAATTTCAACTATATTCTGTTAAATGACCAATACATGCATAATACAAAGCTAAGCATCTGGGAGTCATTTTATCTGAATTATCGGAGATCTGAATACTGCTTAAAATATGATTGTTTTGTTGCATCATAACCATGACAGGTCTTTCCTGTAAAACTAGTGATTGCAGAAGTTTATCGTATATTTTCTCACAGTATACATGTTACATTTTTACACAGCCACGACTGTTAAAAATTCTTTGCATATAACATAATTTAGTGCAATTATGAATTTAAGTCAGTGCTTTTGTGTGTGTCTCTGTTTTTTTTTTTGTGTGTGTGTGTGTGTGTGTGATGCATATTACCGAGCTCCATTTGAACCTGATTTAAGTTCCTGGCGAGCTCAATCCCTGTCGTTGGTTTTTGATTTTTTCCAACCTGTCCATGAATGTATGAACATGTGGTCCAGTCAAGAGAGCATGTGCATCACCAGCTAAGCTTGAATCAGGATAAACCTGACATGTTACCATCAACATATTTCTATTGGATGCAATGCATGTTCCTGTTTGACTTGCCCTGTCATTGTAGACGGCATAATTTTATTCCCTGTGAAAAATTGCTTTTATCCCCAACACATGGTTTTGTTCTGCATTTTTAATTTCCTTTTCTTCCTGTTCATGTACACTAAATAAGTCAATCTGATTCACTCCAATGATTATCTGGACTTCTTTGACAGGTGTCCTACTGGCTTCAAATGTGGTATTAACTATCAACCTCCAACTGTGGTACCCGGGGGTGATCTTGCCAAGGTGCAGCGAGCCGTGTGCATGATTAGCAACAATACAGCAGTGGCAGAGGTGTTTTCACGTATCGACCACAAATTTGACCTCATGTATTCCAAGAGGGCCTTTGTTCATTGGTATGTTGGTGAAGGCATGGAAGAAGGTGAATTCTCTGAGGCCCGTGAAGACTTGGCTGCTCTCGAGAAGGATTATGAGGAAGTTGGTGCAGAAGGTGTTGATGAGGAGGAGGAAGGTGATGACTATTGATGATTGGCATTTCATAAATCCATGGGCTTCTGGCTTTGCCCAAATGATTTCATAAACCCTTCCCGATTATATCTTTGTGTATTCTTGTTTCTCTAATTAGTATGAAGTTGAAAATGTGTTTAATTATCGATGTTTGAATCTCTCAGGTGATGATCTACATATAGTAGTTTTTTTGTGATGACAATTGCTTTTGTGTAAAACCATGCCACATTTCTCTCTCTCCCAGCGATTTACTTTGTTTCTGGCATCCATTTTCTTTACATGGTTGTAAAACCAGCATGGTAAGATGTAATCTGCAGGTTGCTTTTGCTAAAACACTTCACTAGGACGGAAAATTGTTGGAATCAGATTTTTTCTTTCTTTTTTTCTTTAATTTTATTTTTATTTTAAGCTTTTCTGTCTGAGTTAAAAAATTGTCTTTCTGTCTTATTGTGAGATGCGGTCATCGAGGTACTTTAGAAAATACTTTTCGGCCGTTGAAAAATATGAAAGTACAAATCATTTTCAAATTTTTTTTAGTAAAGTTCTTTCAAGAATTATTTTTTCGTTAAGCATTTGAAGCGAACAGGAACAAGAACAAGCCCCATTTGCTTTCAGCTGCTCGTTAAGAATATATGTATCCTGCCAATCAATTTTGGGATTTTTTTTGAATGGACTGAATCCATGTAAATATGTGCCACCATTTTGTGTTATTCTAAGTGATCTTAAGACTGGAATAGTGTGCGTGTATTTCACTAGGATAGAAAGATTTATACCTTTATTCGCTATACATTGAAACTACAGAAATAGCGTAGGCCGATAGAACGTCTTGGTACAAGCGAGAGTGCAGTTATCATCCTTCTGTCACAAGCGGCCCTACTTCTCAATTATGGGGAAGAACGTTCAAAAGAAAATTCACTAAATGATGATTGCAATAGAAATCCAAGAAAAAGCATAAAAAGCTTGTCACCTTTGAGTTAAACACAATGGCATGCTTATATGTTAACATCAGGACATATCTACTGATGCCATTAGATTTGGTAAAGTAACCGAAAAATGTCAGAAGTGTTGGACATATGTATTAAAGCCAAGATACCTGGGAGCCTTTGATTTTCCATCAAACTAGAACCAAGAGAAAATAACCAATAATTTCCATATGCTCTCGAAAAACCAAATACCTAACTTGTTTTCAACTCAATTCTACAAAACCATTCTGTTCGTGTCCCAATCACCATCACATATACATCAAACTATACCTTTGCAAACGGCAAAATTTGAAAGCCACCATACAAAGCTATTTACAACGACTTCGGTCCTGGTAGTTCCTAGCTTGGAACTGCAGAAAGAAAATGAACGAAGAGTTAATCAAGAGGGACATACTCAAAAAACGTGCAAACTTTGAAAGATTGGGGAAAAAAAAAAAGGTTTACCACTGCTCACTATTGCATTTTGAAGGCATCAAAACTATTTTGAAGAACACCACTACAAAGGTTTGAAAATTGTGTTCCAAATCATAGGACAACAGGAAAAAGAAGAAAATTTGAGAAACGCTTTTCTCTGGGGACCTGTTAACCTACATTTTAAAAAGATTTTATACATAAAACGTTGGCACAAGAAATAGAACTCAGCGAAGGGGACAGACAGATTAGATCCTTTCAAGAAACTAATATACAGTAACAACATTTTGCTCCCTAACTCAACCTCTCTGCTTACTTTTTTCTTTATTTCTGCATTCTAAATATTTTCAGAGGATGCAACATGAAGGAGGCTAAAAATAGGAAATCATTAGCTTTTTATGCCAACAAAACAAATATAACCTACTTCGGGCAGGTAATCAGCAATGTTCCTTCAATACTAAATACCATGATACAAAGATAACAATCCTGAAAATACATGCTCATGTATTAAGCATCACATTGGCTAGTCACTACATCACCAAAAATCAGGCAGCATGATTCATTTATGTCTACATGCAGATAGAAGTATAAAAATCATGCAAAAGAGTTTCTAAAAGATACAATTCTTTTAAATTCATATAGCGAATTACAAACCTGAAATCCAGGAAACTTCTCTGAAAGAAGAATTAACAAATAAAGGATCAAGTTAAGAAAACGGCCATAGGCAAACATAGAAGCAATTAGTCACTAAGATGGATGAAAGTAACAATACCACAAGAACTAATCACCGCTAAGATCTTGGTATCTCATATTCTCTGTCGCAGTATTGATCCTTTCAATGTCCCCTGAAGGCACAAACAGTAAATTCCAGTTGGCCTTGGAAAGTGATATGAAAATGCCAAAGTTTTACCTTGGTTCTGTATCCTTACCATGAGGCTCAAGAAAGTTGCCCGAATCTGTAGTCATGAACGGAGGGCTAGAATATATGTCTGTCATAAAATACAACAAAACTCAAGCGTGTAAGAGAGAGAGAGAGAGAGAGAGAGAGAGAGAGAGAGAGAGAGAGAGAACAAACCAGAACCATTGGCAAAATCACCACCCAGGTCTGAGAGACCAAAATTTTGAGAAATTTGCCCAAAATACCCAAATGAAGAAGTGTCAGCATCCAGTATAGTTTCATTTAGGGGTTGTGTATTGGATTCCACACTACTGAAAGATGAAACAGATGCATCACCCAATGCAGAACGAGTTTCCACAAGATTATTATGAGCACCAAACCCAAAAGACGAACTTCCAGCATAACTAGGTTCTGGTTTAATCATCCCCCCATCCATGACATGTGTTATTCCCCTATTTGAGCTCAACAACATATTTGTGCAAACATCAACGTTTCTGCTATGAGAAGGCATGTTAGCAGCTGCTTGCATGCATGACTGCATTGATGATCCACAATTACTGTAAACATTTTGTAAATTGGCAGACATGGGGTGGTGCATGTTCTCTGCCTTCAAAGTAGGGCCAACATTTTCTGCAGCTCGACAAGCAGCCAAGTTTTGATGCACTGCCAACAGATATCATGGAAGGGATAATGTTATGTGGTTTGCTGATAGCAGATTTTTGACAAACTTGCATGTTCTAATGTGTGAGCTACTGTGATTACACCTAGTTATTTCATTCAGAAAGCAGAAGGTGCACCGAATGTGTTTCAGGGCTTAAGCATGAGTTGCTGACTTTGTCAAAGAAAAGTGCAAGCTTGTATAAAGGTTTTATTCACTGTCACACAAACAAGCAGCAATAACACACCCACACACCTATGGAATGCATGATAGGTCACCACATAATTTTGACTACCACAAAACAGTCCACAATAACACATTTAAATACAACAATCAAATCATCATGGTGATTGGTAAGAAAATGCAAAATTGCATACCAACAAGATTGAAGTCAGAAAGGGAAAGAGTAATAGACAGGGAGGAGAAAAACTAATCTGAAACAGAAGGGGGGAAGGGATAGAGACAAGGGTGGTAAAAAACTGAGGGGGGTACGATGGGGAGAAGAAACAGCCATATCCGGTATTTATGCTTCCATGCTTGTCCATTATTATCAACATATAACCAGCAGACAAATTGTCCATATAAAATACCAGACCAGTCACAATCTGAGCTTTCCCCAATTCTAGAATGCATAGTAGCTATAGCTCCATTAACTTCTTTAATGCAGAGGCTGCAAGTACACAGTGCCCCACAACTATGAATAGTATAGTGGGGGTGAATTGACGTCCAATGGGTCAAAATGTGAAAGGAGAACACTTGGTCCAAAATAATATAGCACACAATAATCTTTGTTATATGCAAAAAAGAAGTTATAACTAGACTGTTTATAGAAGTTCATAACTTCATGTGAAGCAGCACGAGGTTTTGATACTTTCAGATGTAGCCCACGACTGGCAAACACATAATAAAAAGATTAAGTGTCAATTGCATCATATTAACCTGCAACCAGAAAATTATCTTACTTTGTGGAACATGAGATCCATTAGACATGGATATGGGAGCAAGCCCTGTTGGCCTAAGTCGATGCATCAATTCCACCTGCTCTGAAAGCAACTTGTTGAATTCCAAAATTTGCTCTTTCACCATCAATCTCAGATAATATGCCTTGAAAAACTCTTGATTTTCTTCTTCTAGTTTTTGCCAAACTGAAGCATACATACTAAGTTATGATTACAAATGGTATAATAGCAAATCACACAATTTATGGAACCTAAATACGCTAAAATTCTGAATAACAAGCATGCAAAAAGCCAGAACAGCATGAAATGGGAAGACAAGGACGCATAAGTTTTCCTCATTTTGAGATATTTCTATTCATATGTATGACAGAATGACAACAGCATACTCTCACAAATTTAAGCACTTGCAAGCAGTAGTGTAACTGAAGTCTAGTCAAGATATTCTGCATCAAATGCAGGCATACTGACCATCTGTACTAATACCACAGCCTCTTCCAGAAATTTATACTATTCAAAACCAACATAATTTATTTTCATTTCCTAACTAAAATTTTTTGAAACGAAAAACTCCATTCACGTAACTTGAACAGACTCTGCCCCTAAATATTTTGAAAAGAACCAATCAAGTTAAAAAAGCTTCCTACTACTCTCCAGAGGGAACCATGTAATAGCACAAGTACTGAACAAGTTTTTGACATCAAAATAAAACTCTCTTTCTGAGAGGTGTTACGCTTCTCATTTAAGAAAAAAAAAAAAAAAAGAAATTCCAACAGGTCTATTGTGACAAATTGCCTATTAAACCTTCAGTGTCATTTCATTACATACCCTGAGCTATTAGTTTGCTGCATTGCCACTAATCCAATGGTACAAAAGACCTAAAAATGATCAGTTAATTTGTTCAGCATGACTTACAAAAATGACATATCTAACCCTTAATAATATTGATGTACAAAAAACCATTATGTGCAGTTGTACATGAACCAACTATCTTCTTCAGTAACACGCAGATATGACGCATATATACAGAACAGAACCACGAATTCCCCTCCTAGAGTCCTTGTCCTCTTCCCATATCCTCTCTCTCCCTCTTCCATACCGTCATGAGTTTGAAACTGACATTTTATTATCTTCCTACACTGCCAATTCAACAATTGGACTTGAAAAATCAATACTGTAGGAACTTAAGATACAAAATTTGCATGTGGTACATTTAGCTCTTAATTCTATGAACAACACATTACTTTTACAACAAAGTATCCTCTGAAACCAGGCAATTATAAAAATTGAACAAGAAGGCTAGAATCATTTAACAACAACTAGACAGTTTAAAACAGACAGTGATTTGGCCAGACACTGATATGTTCAGCAACTTTATACTCCTCCATTCCATTTTATATGATACAAGTGAGGGCATATGGGGCTCTTTCCCTTTTTTCCATGTCAAACACATAATAGAAATACATGGTAAAACGAACTAAATGTTTGATGATTTAATTATTGAAGAAGGTTCTGTTTTGAACGCAAGTATCAAACACTTGGAGGCATTCCAGAATAACACCCTAAGGCATTTAATGGGATGGGGAGTATGTTTTTCTACAGCATCAAGGTTCAATAGGAATAATTTTTACGTATCCTTAGTAAAATTGTAACTTTTGGCTCTTAACTATTTTTTTTCTTCCAAATTCATTTTCTAGATGCAGTTTTCTCTACCAATAAAAGATAGTTGCCCATTGGGTTGATGAACTTTTCAGCCAAATTCGCTGTACGTTATCTTTACAAATAACTATACTTTCTGCTGCCACATAACCAATTAAATCGAGTTGAGAGAAAAAGAGAAGCAACAATTCATAAAAGTCATATTGGCTCCCAAAACTAAGCGGATTATTTAGAAATGTGAACAGCTTTAATAAATTCTAGCATAAACCAAGTAGCTCCACTTTTCAAACTTTCCACAATCTCTCTCCACTGTGCTCCTAGCAAAAAGTAAGCATCTGTTCAAGGAATTCTTAAAGATCACTTACACCGGCCCTAAACTACAGACGAAGATCTAAAATCGACTAAAAGGTAGCAACCTGAGAATTTGAAATCAAAACAAGGGCTTCCTGGTTGCCACTCAACTAACTTAAACAAACAGCCAGTGGACAATGGTTGGAAGATTCTGACAGGAAATACGTGGTGGATACAGAACCAGACTTTAACAAAAGGTGGTAGAGGAAACAAAGCCATGCTTCAATTCAAGTGAAGTATAGACAGAACGTATTGAATTGCTTATCCAAATCGGTGCTGTTAGTATATGATTATGATTGATCCAATATTCAATTTTGATTTGGTCTGATCTTCTAGTCAAATATCTCACAATACCAATGAATTGAAATTGATCCAACTGGGCCTAACTTTCAGAAAAAAGGTTTGTTCCACTCCTGGCAAGCTCTTTGTTTTTCTCCCCATTTCAGTCCTCATTTTCTTTAAAAAGAGATCCTGGTTCCTGACTCCTCGCCTTGAACTTTTTGGCCTTACCCTTTAGACTTGCAATATTTTTGTTCAAAGCAATAAAGAAACATACTCATCCTTTCAACTAATTCTTGCTCATAAGAGATGACTTATCATGCATCATCTAGCATCTTTGGAGTTGGAAAGCGGAAATGAAGAACTTTTTGATGCAATTTGTTTGCAACCACAACGGAGATACTTTGTTGTTGGAACGTGCAAGTTTTCATACTGGGTGACACATATCATTTCCAGATGGTGCTCAATTCTCCATATGCTATTTATGTGTTCGTCTGTGTATGTTAAATACAGCCATTTTTAAAACCTATATCTACTTATGAGCTGACTTAAGTAAGAAAACAAAAGCTGGAATTCGTGAATGTGTGTGCTGATTTGCTAACCATTTTTTTTTCTTCTGGTCGTATCCCATACCTCCCCAATCCCCTCTTCCCCACATTGCAACCCCCAAGAATTGTCAAGACTTAAAGATGATATACACTAATTAAGCGAGTACAGATATTTTATAGATAACCACTTTAAAAAGGAGTGAAAGAGAAGAGAGGGGGGGGGGGGGGGAGGACAAATGGAACTTATCAGTTGATTTATTTCAAAACGCTCAGAAGTTGAATGCTTGATTTGATGTTTATATGACAATTACTATGTTATTTATAGTCCAAAAAGTAACTACTAAAAGAAAAATAGTATTTGGCTCATTATAATAAACTGAAATAAGTAATAAGAAGGGTGTGTATCTATCACAGACTAATTATTCTTAATGGCTTTTTGTCTGTGTTATTCTCATTTAAAACAAATAAATTATCCAGGGGTCTATAAAGAAGAATACCAAGTTCAGTAACATGAGGCTCTATGTTGTCCTGGATGCAGAGAGTGTTTATTACTTCTCTCTGGTTCATATAAAGGCGAAGACACCGTTCTATGCAATTTTGCACCTGCAAAGATAACTTACTGATTAACAGAAATCAATGTCAACAGACAGAAATCTAGAACATTGTACTAATTATGCAGGAAGCGGTTAAGAATTAACATAGTATAAAACAAACAAAGCCAAGAAATTGGTTCATATTTACCAGTTTCAAAAGCAAGAAAATCATTATCTCTTATCACCAGAAAAGAAAGAGGCCAAAAAAATGATTGAACACAAGAGGAGAAAAGCACTTCTTTTGCAAATTTACCTTACTTCATAAACTTAGAATACTGTAATGCATTGATTGTAAGGAAAAGAAGAAACGCAAGGGAGCAGGATTATATTTTTCCCTTTTGCAAATTATATTTTTCCTCCTCAACTTCCTGCCATGCAACAAGAGATGGTACAGATTTGAAGTATAACTTTGTAGTGCAGTTTATACTGCAGGCACCAAATGAACACAAACCGACCTCAACAACGTTGCTTTGCAGTTCAAGATCCTGTCATATATATGATGTTTTCCAAGTGATTAGAGGTCGGCTAACTCCTAAGATGGTGTAAATGAAGGAGGATGATTAGCCATATGCAATAAGCAATCAAAAATGAATCTCTGCTAAAAAATTAATCAGGTCACTCCCCATCTCTCTCAATCTCCCTTCACTATGCAGGCAAAGATATTGTGTTCCTGCTACTTTACCAAACTAGTTTTGACTTGAGATGAGTAGCATCTTGGAGGTGATCTTTCTCATTGGACAAATACAGGGTTTTTTATATTCATGTCGGTGTTCCATTTTGAGTAGAAGGAAGTTATTTCCTAAATGTTAAGCACCACTATTTGTTTCTGCCAGTACTTCAAGCTTTTGGTATTCTTCATCTTTTGTCTTCTCATCATCATCTGAACACTTGTTGAACTTACGATGGTGAGATGCATTGTCACATTTATAGAAATAAACAAACTTACAACAAGACAAAACAAAAACTTCTCATGATTTAAAATTTAGATATTATTAGTATGAAAAAGCTTGTGCTTATATACACTAATGATGATATACTTTTATTGGAAAGACTCAAACACAAACCAATTACTATTTACTGTTTATTATTGATTTTTAATATAGCTTGTGATTTCACAGATCACGTGCCATAAAAAATGTACTGCAGGATTTCCTTTGACATTGTCTTAATTAAAATAAATAAAAATAATTCAATTACATATATATTTCAAGATCATTGCATCACATACATAACACGTTTAGACATTCTACATGAAGAATGAGTAGATTCTCTGAATATTGTCCAAATTTTTAAATTTATGTAACACGCATGTACATGTATTCTCCTGAAATTATTTTTTTGCTTTAATTTTTAAAAGCATGTAGTTTTTGACGTGCATGTATGTATACTTTCGTAGGCCTAAATCTTTAAAGCTATACAATTTTTTTTTTTAAACAACATAACTCCTAATGTGTGGGAGATTATTTTTCAACACAAGTGTCAAATTTAAGATTTTTTTTTTTAAAACTTCTATATGCCTTTAACTGCATTTTAAACTATTGAATATGTAACAATACAGAATTGTGCATTATTTTTAAGTTTCAATCATTTTCAGTTCATGTTCATCCCCCAGTGAAGTTCAATATTGAATCTTTTGATATAGATGCACATAATCCAAAAGGATACTAAAATATGCTTTAGAGTTTAAAAATTAAAAATATTCACTTAAAATATACCAACATATGAATGAAAACCTTTCCTTCTGCCCTCACCCCTTCTTTGGCTAAATGTATCTATCATTTTATTGTTATTATAAGTTCACATACATGTGGGTATGCTTTTTCAAAATTTCACATACATGTGGGTATGTTTTTTCAAAATGTAAAGCTTTTCTGTGACTTTTAATTATTATATGACAAAAAAGTGTGTACTTTTTCATAGATTTCTGATAGTATTAAGTGAAAATTTGAACTTTTTAATTGAGTTCAGAAATTTCAATTCTTAGGTAACTATTTCTCAGGCTGGTAGAAGTTTTGAGAAAATAGAAACTGCATTTATACCTAAGTAGGGCTATTGTGCATGGAATTTGGGACAAAGATGTACATTGTCAAAATTTATTCATTTTTACATGTTTTCCATTGGATTTCTTAAAATTTGGAAAGTTAGAAGAAACATACAATTTGCAAGAATGGTGGCATACAAAATTTTATAGTTATCTAGTAAATTTCTAACAATCTAATAAAACAGTAGCACATAAAACAAAATTTCCAATTTAAATTTCAAAAATTTTACTCCATATTTAGTAGTAGTACAAAATATGATCTTATTGTGAATAGACAGCATTTTGCAATTGATGTACTTCTTCAATAATTCCTTCTCTTTGTTACTTTTCCACAAGTTTGTGCTCCTTTCAAAATTTCCAAAACAGATTGGGAATAATAGATTCAAGATTTTGTTATGTTTCAAATAAAAAAAAATTTAAAATATTATCTGCTTAACTATTAGCAAATTGGTAAGTGAATGCAAGTATGCATACTTGTTCTCTTAAACTACAAGAACTTTAGCATAAATATACTTTAAATTCATCCAGATAAACTTGTCATACGCATGAGATCCACTGAAGATTTTAATATTTAAAGGATGGTAATACGAAAAGAAACAAATCGAAACATCCTGAACGCATTTATACTTTAAAGTCATCTAGATTCACACCAATGAAACACATTCTGATGAAAAAGTTTATAAAGTTAATTTGAGTAGGGATGGAAAGGTCAAAGTTCCATTGTTTATGGGATTTTGAATGCCTCATTTATGTTGCTTATGAATTCTCCATATAATATAGGGGATAACATATAATTACTAGTAGTTAGGCTCAACAAGCCCCGTGACCCAAAACTTGTGGGGGAAAAATAAATTCAAAACTCCTATAAGCACCATTTATGTGGCATATAATTCAAGGCTGTACAACATTAAAGCCCCATGCAGACAAAATCATTTCTTCAATGCAGTTTGTAAACAACCTAGTTCATTAACCAAACTTTTTCAAATTTAAAGATTATTGCATCCAAAATTTTAGCAGAACATTCTGGAAGCTTGACAACTAGTGTACT
Source organism: Mitragyna speciosa (assembly GCA_024721245.1). Lineage (NCBI taxonomy): Eukaryota > Viridiplantae > Streptophyta > Magnoliopsida > Gentianales > Rubiaceae > Mitragyna > Mitragyna speciosa. The sequence goes on from CM045565.1 coordinate 1,377,550, forward strand.
CTGGACCGCTTAAAAGAAGCGACCATTTCAAACAAGCTAATCTGGGAGGAAAGAAGATTTGCGCCCACAAATCTGTCATAAGCAATCCATATATAGACATGTAACAGTTCAAGAGCTTACTAGACTCAAGATTTTTCCGCCATCCTCAGAAGACATTTTCTCAAGGTTCGGTAGTTGTCAAGTGCTTTTGTTGAGATGAAGAAGCAAACTATTCACCAGTGTATTTTCCAAGACAGGGCCTTGTCACGGTGTTACTAAAGATATTTCAATGTCACCTGATAACAAGGAGGAAACCAATAAAGGAAACACGACAGAAGATAGCAACAATTCAAAGTTTTGCCAAAATTGACTCTCATACAAGATGCATATGGACACACAGCAAACAAGATAAACCACAGCAACCAATTCATAATCAATGGTTAACATAATTTTTACCACAAACAATACTTAACAGTGGATTGCCAGTGTACGTACATAATACGAGTAAATTGAGCAGGAACCAATAACAAAACTACACCAATTAAAACATTTCTTGAAAGTTCTAGAGTAAAGGAATTGAAGCCACCAAGATCTCTAGAGATTTCAAATATCAATTTTCATTTCCATGGGGAAAATAACACGAGCAGTATGCTTTGCTATCTTCTATCCCTTCCCACACCCCCAACCGAACCCCTAAAACCAAGAACTATACAATGTTTTACCCACAAACAAAAACCAAAAAAAAAAAAAACAGAGAGAGAGAAAGAGAGAGAACTGAATTATGTGCCTAAAAGAATCAACTATTTGTTTGCTTAAAGGGAAAGGAACAATAGAAGAAATAATTGCCTTAATTAATATAATACACAAGAAACTAACAAGAATTATATACATAATCCCATGTCCATCAATAAAATAAAATAAAATAAATAATAAGACCACAAAAGTTTTGGTTGAAACTCTTCAAGCTCATCCCATTAGAAACGAAATACCTTACCCATCTCATTTCTCTCTTCCCTCCTCCCCACCAGAGGGTACAACCAAACAGAGCCTTAAAATCAAGAAACTCTAAACTGTGTCCAAAACCCTTTTATTTTCTTATCTTAATAACAAACTACAAACTCTAAATTAACCAAACAAAATCCCAGAATCATGCCTGCAAATGATTTTTTTCCTCCCCTCTCCATAAATGGAAAGAAAACAAGCATACAATCAAAGCCCACAAAATAATAATACTAACTAAACAAGATTATAATCAAAACAGCTAAAAGAGAATATGAAACCCAGAAAATTAAAAAAAAAAAAAAGGTTGGCAAAAAAAGAAAAAAGTATAAAGCTTCCTTTAATTTGTTTTTACCTAAATATAAATTAGCTTCTTGTTGTTGTTGTTGAAAGAGAATCCAAGTTAGCTGAGGAGCATCAACTCATATTTATTCTGAGAAAAAAGGGCAGCAGAGAGAAATGGAAGTAGAGCTTTAGAAGAAGACAGTAAGCGAGCAAGTAGTGGGATTCTCAGTTGCTTTCTTTCGAGGAGAGTTCTCATTTGAAATTAAATTTTGTTGGAATTTTTATTCAAAACTTTCTTTTGTTTTGGTAATTAAAATTTGGCTTTTTTTTTTTTTTTTTTTTGTTTCTTTAAAAGAGGAAAGGGAAAAGGTTGGAAATATGACGTGAGCACAGTGCCATTACTACAACAGTTTGTGCATTTCAACCGTGGAATTCCACTTCCTCAATATTCTTTCTTCGTAATTTTGCCCCTTTTACTTGTGGCCATGTTTTATTCAGTTCTTTTCATCCTTTCTTAGTTTTATTATTGTCATGGGCCAAGAGCCAAAAGTTCTTTCCTTTTTTTTTAATTGATATTTTTTGTGTAAGGATGCGTATCATAATTGTGGTTTGTGTAGAAAAAAGGTTGACCTGAAACTTGCAAAAAAATGAAAGAAAAAAGGAGTTGGCTATTCCCTCAAATCATCATATACAAGAGTTTGATATTCTCTTGTGATAGCACTCCAACATTTGATGTGATTAAACTTGTTAATCGAAGAGGGGAAATGGGTTCTAATTTCTCAAAAAACAAGGCTGAAAATACCTCCTTTTTGAAGTTTATAAAAATTTTAGGAAGATATTGGAGGGTAGAATTAGGACAGATGCATTGTGAATAACTTAGAAATGGAGCTAATTAACGCAATGGTCAAAATAGTACACTTTTTACGAGTTTAATGAGTAAATTAACATGAAAAATAGCTCAACAGGTAAAATGAGATATTGAAAAAAATTAGTGACCGCTAGCCTATTTCAGGCAAAATTAATAAAACAAATCAAAATTGTAGGCATTAATATAAGAATAATCGTAACCAATATTAGCAGCAATATAATAAATTGGATTATTATTTTTATAAATATTTTTAAAAATGATAAATTTAATAATATAGAGTTACATTTTAAATAAATATTATAAGCTAGGTCCTAATCAAATTGAGTGTATCTTGGCCCAATTTAAAAGCGAGCTTAAATTCAAGCCCAAATTTATCTTAGCCCACGTTCAAATAAAAAGCAACCCTACCTTAAGGGCCTCGAATGGCCGAATTCGAGTTGGCATTGGATATCAAAAATTCTGCATAAAAAAATAGGATAAGCATAGCTCATATGTCATATTTTATATTTCAAATAGACTTTTCTCCAGTGTTATTTATATGTTTACAAACCTAGAAAATTTAAAATCAATAGATCAAGGTTCTAAAAAAATCAATTTATAGATTTTTTTTGGAAGAGTACAATTTGTAGATTTAACGCACAATAGTTCAAAAAACCCCTGAACAATTTTGTGAAGAGTTGAACATTCAAAATTTCTTCAGTTTGATAGGTCATCTATAGGCAAATGTGGGGAAATTCTTACATAAATTGGATCCATGACCCCACCTATGGACTTTGCGATTTAAAAGAGTGCTACATAAGTATAATAATACATTCTAATATGAGAATACTTATGTGGATCTTTTTTAGATCAAAAGGTCTACAAGTGGGGTTGTAAATTGGGTTCATGTAAGAATTTTGCAAGCTGTGTGGGCAAAATGTCAAATTGCATCTCCTTTTATGGTCTCAAACCCCATGTGGACAATGCAATATGATTAAGAGTTAATGGATCCTTAGTGTAGTATGGTCACTAATAATTACTTCTAATTCAACTACAAGAATCAACTAATACAAGTTTTGGTTCGGAAGCTATTATATCAGCTAAAATTTAAGTGACAATCTAGAGAGTGAAAAACTACAATTCTAAGTCCAATGATGAAGTCTTAGAATTCGCTTTAGACATGTTGGAAGAAAAAACACAAATATGCTTTAATTAGCCACGTTACATATACAAGGAAAAAGTAGCCAAATTATACAATGCAAAAGGTTAATGGTCGATATTTATGACCTAAAGATTCATTCTGAGATGGAAAGAAGTCAATAGATAGCCTAGGGTAACAAAAAATTAGATTCTAATTTGGGGACTCTATGAAATGATTGAGGTAGATTTGAGGTTGGAGTTATAAGTTAACCGAACTAATAGCAAAATCTTATCAGGTCATGGAATGTATTAGATTTTTAATTTTTTATGTCTAAATAATGAGATTGGATTTCAGTGTTAGAAAATGATTTCATGTAAATGTTGATTGTTCCTTGTTCGTATTTATTATATCTTTACACAAATTTAGTGTTATGTAACAATATACTTAAATATGAATTTCAATTTTATTTTTCAAATAAGTATATTGGGAACTAAGAAGAACATAGTTCTTTTGCTTTACGTCGAGTTAAAAACACAATAGTGAGAGCCTTAAATGAGCTGAATTAGAGAATATATGAAGCACTAAAAGTCCAGATATTGGGAAGTATGTAATGACGATAATGAATAATGAACAAAGAAAATAACAAAATGAAAGAAAAAAAGAGGAGATGAGTTTTGAAAGATTTATCATTAAATACATTAGCATTGAAAATATATTTGTCTATAACATCAATAAAAGTGCAAGTGAACAGCAAAGATGTGCATACGAGCTCAAATAACTATATCACCAAATTTAGGAACACTTTAAAAATTTATTTCTTTTCACCAACTTTCTAAAAATCTAAAAGACAGGAAGGATTTTAGTTTGGGGAGTTGTACTAGTGCATGGAAGATTGGGGTTGGCATGTTTTTTAGGAACCCAAGGCCTCGCAATTTTTGGGTCTTGCTAGTTGGGACAAGTTAATGATTGACGGTTGAGATTAAAACTTGGTATGCGGATGGCTCGGATCAAGCTAGCAAGGGCACTAAGGAAGACATTGTCGTTTGTGTTGAAGAAAAGGAGAATGAAAAATCGACTAAAAAAGGAAACGGTGTTAGAAAACAATCAATTGGGTGTAAAATACAAAATCAAAAAACCAATAAACCAACATGAAATTGAAGCACGGAATATGAAGCGGTTTCGCAAACTTTTGGAGAGGGAAAAGCAATTTTTTGAAGCTCAGGATGATAACATTAGTCGTCGAGGCAGGGAAGGTGTAGGAAGTGAAATTGTAGTTGGGGTTGGGGTTCCCACTTTAACATAATCAACGAAAATTAGTTGTGTGCCATATTGAGTTATGCTTTTGTGTAGGAAGAAAGTACAAATTTGCCATATTTTTGTTAATTTGAAGCATAATGGGTTACAAAGTGCATGGTAGGCATGTAATTAGGTCTAAAAATATAGCAAATAATCCAATTCTATCACACACAAATAATCAAGTTATAAAACCTAATTACCCTATATACTGCAAGTGCACAAATCGTATTGAGTATAGGGCAACAAGGTCGATCCCACAGGGAAAAGGTTATTGAAGTACTAAGGCTTTGTTGCTCACTTAATTATCTAAACAACCAATTAACAATGTGAAGAAGAAAGTTTAAAATAAACAACTAAACTAACCAACTCTACAGAATAACAATATCTAGAGGAAACTCGTAATCTAGAGGAAACTCGTAATCTTAAGACACTAGGGAATAGAGTTAACTAATGACCATACATATAAATGACAAGATCAACTCATGCTATTGGTTCTTGTCTTGTTTAGGAGTCAATCCCAATTATACTTAACCTTCACTCTCGTGATAAGTTAACGATTACCTCCTACTAGTTCTTTCCTACTCTCGTGGTAAAGATACTAGTATTGGTTCATTAGCTACATGAATTGCCTAATTGACCCACCTAGGAGCACCACTACTCTCGTGTGACATGCAATCTAGACTTCAACTATTTCTTTCCATTATTATTACCAACTCTCGTTGCATAATAACAACTAACAATTCATAGTTGGTGATCAAGCAACTACAAACCCATACAATCCAAAATAGAGAACAAACAAAGTATAAGATAGCATGAATAATCACAAACACATTATATGCATGAAGTTCAGGTAATTTTCTCTAACCCTAGATTAACAAATTAGCACATACCCATGATGGATTTCACATAAAAGATTCAAAACTTTAATACACAAATCCATAACAATCAAGAAGAATATAAAAATAGAATAAAGAAAACTTATTGATTGATGAACAAGTTTCAATCTTCCACTCTTCCTCCAATCTTGATGTGTACACAAGATTCCACCAAGTATTGCTACTCTATAGAGAGATTTACTAATCTAAAGGGGTGGCTCTCTCAAAGAGATAAAATCTCCCTAAGAGAGACCCTTACTACTCTCTATTCTAATCTCTCTCTAGGTGTGTGGGTGATGTACAAGATGATTCTCTCTCTCAAAGAGTTAAAACCCTCAATATATAGAGTCCTCTAGTCTAAAAAATTACCATTAGAATGCTCAAAATTAGACTTATAAAGTGTTGGGCTCGTTTGGCAAGAGAAATCCCGTGTTGCAAAAAAAAGGAGTCAGTTTCCACAGCGTATCCGGAACGGGTATCCATTTGCGGATACACGTCGAGGATATGAAAAAGTTTCTGCCCAGTATCTGCGATAGGTATCTATAGCCGGATTGTCGTCACAGTTACTCTCCATGCATGCAGAATCCGCTCTTGGTCAAAACACAAAAGTTGTATCCATTTGAGTTGGCTTTCCAGGAGCACAAGAATTAGGTCATTTAGAGTTTTCTACGCAAATTTATGGCCAAAATACCCAGATGCGGTTGGAAGAGCATCGCTGCACAAGAATGCTTCAGTAATGTGGAAATTTGGCATTGAAAACGTGAGAATCAAACTTTGAGGTCTTTATAAAAATTGTAGATAATTCTTTTAGCTTTAGAATTCTTTAAGATTCATCTTAATTCAATAGCTCTATCTCAATTTATGACCAAACTACTAGAACACGTTGGTGCAGTGAAACCCTTTTATCGCCAATTCTTCTTCTATCTTCATGCCACATCTTTGGTCCTCTTCTCTTGCCACTTCTCATCAACTTCAAATCACTTCGAAATAGAATTCAAATATACTTCACTTGATTTGAATTGATGATCAAATAGCTAAAATCTACAAAACACAAAGGATTGCACATTAAACCACTCATTTGCACATTTTAGCTACAAACTCAAGATTAGAAGAAATAGACATAAAAGTGACTATTGTTCATCATTTAAACTCTAAAAACTAGCCTAAAATACTAATCTAGACACACTAATAAATATACAAAGTAGACACTTATCAGTATTTTCACAAGCTCGTATGCGAATATGACAAAATAGGATGTATGGTGAATGACAAAGGTGGTGGTAGAGGTAGAATTAAAACCCTAATTTTGATAGCAACCAATACTGATTTTAAAATTAGGATTCTTTATTTGTAGAAACTATTTTTTTGAGGGGTTGAATTAGCGTTGCAAAGCAAAGTATTATAAAACATGTTGCTGAAATTTATTAGTGTTGTGTTGTAATAGTCGAGGGGTTTTATGTGATTATAGTTTGCACAAGTTGGGAAAATGTTCTTGTTATAGTTATGTATTTGTTGCTTCAGTTTTAACCCAAAAAAATTAATATATAATTCAGTCATACGTCAGAGAGTTATGTTGTACACTATAGTAGAGATATGCATTTGTTTTTAGAAGACTTTGTCATGAAGTATGGCTATCAGATGACTGAGTATTGAATTTTTTTCATTTGATTAAGAAGATGAATACGTATCTTCTTGTCTGCATATGCTATAGTTATTTATTTAAGATGATATAAATTCATTTCATTGTGTATTTTATTTGTCCATTTAGAGCATTGAACTTTACATTCAACCTTGGTTCATATGTTCTATTACTTAATATACTATATTGTCATTTAATTTTCAAATGAGTTTGAATGAAATTAGTTGAATCTAAGTTCTAATTTTATATAAATTGGGGATTGAAATTGTTCATTTGTTTTTCTTCATATTCTGTCAGCTTGTGGTTGAGAAGATAAATTACGACCACTTAGTCATCCTTTGCAGTTTGTCTAATTATGTCTTTCCCCATTTTTGATAGTAGATTTGGGATGTTGGTGTTGCCATTCTAAGTTTGTTACCCGTTCTTATACTTTTGAAATTTGTTTGAGATCACATGTTGTTGAGTTAAATACAAGGAGAAAGAGAACAAAAATGACGGAGACTTAGACAATCTTGAAATTGGAATATGTTTTTAGGTACGTCTTTGGAGTTTTAAGAATCCTATATTTTCTAAGTTTTGTTTGTGTGTTTCAATGGTTTACAGTATATGTCTCTTGGTTGGTGTTATAAACATTGCTTACAAATAGTGGAGTAGAGTAGTATTTTTAGTTAATGGCTAATACTTGTACCATTAAAAATGGTGTAAGAGGGTGTATTACGATGTCTGTTTTGTGCTACAAGCACTGTTGGAAATCTTGTTGCGTGTAACTTTGTTGCTTATTGGTGTAACTTTATTGCTAACAACCATATGTACTCATTAAAAGTATATCGACCAATATGTATAATACGTGCGTGATAGCACCCATTTTAAATTTGGAAGCTTCATCAATGATACTTGTCAATCTGTGTGATTTGATTGATTCTACAAGGGGTCTTGTGTTTTCAACCATTCTTGAGTTTGGAGAATCCGTGGACCAATCGAGAAAATTGGACTTGAAGATTGAGTTTTAGTTTTGGATTAAACATGCATTCAAAAAAAGGCCAAAAAAAATAGCATATGGTCCAAAGATGATGCACACAAGTTGGCTAGGTTTGATGAACCTAAGTTGAAGGCCTTAAAAATGCAAGATTGAAGCCCAATAGAGTCCAAGGAGGAATGACCCAGACCATTTATTATATTATGGCGAATTTCTTTTTATTTTTTTTAGAAGTTTAGCTTTTATTCAGTTTCCTAAGTAGTTTACAAGTTGTAATCCTTAAGTAATTACCTATTGTGTTAGGATACAACTTAAGTTAACTTTCTAGACTATTCTAGCATGTTTTTAGGTTACTTTTGTAAGCCTATTTATAGGCCAAAACACTGTTACGAATTTTATAAGTTTGATGATTAATAAATTTGTGAGTTCTCAAATTGAGTGCTTCTTTCGTTCTTTGCTGATTAAGAACAACCCCCAAACTTGTAGAGTGATTCCAAGTTCAAAAACCCTAGCTTAGAGTTGCCTTATTGGTTTGATCAAGCATTCTAGGTGCTGATTCCTTGAGTTCTTGTTCGTTCCATAAGGAGGTTTAAAGCTTCCTTGAATTTTCGAGTTGTTCATCTTGCGTGTTCAAGGCTTTGGTGCTGATTCTAGAGTCTAGTTCATCCAAGGGGAAAGGTTCAAAATTCATACTTGGTCTTTCAAGCAATTCCACGTACGTCCGCGCGTATGAATTGCTTAAAAGACCAAGTATGAATTTCGAACCTTTCCCCTTGGATGAACTAGACTCTAGAATCAACACCAAAGCCTTGAACACACAAGATGAACAACTCGAAAATTTAAAGAAGCTTTGAACCTCCTTATGGAACGAACAAGAACTCGAGGAATCAGCACCTAGAATGCTTGATCAAACCAATAAGGCAACTCTAAGCTAGGGTTTTTGAACTTGGAATCACTCTACAAGTTCGGGGGTTGTTCTTAATCAGCAAAGAACGAAAGAAGCACTCAATTTGAGAACTCACAAATTTATTAATCATCAAACTTATAAAATTCGTAACAGTGTTTTGGCCTATAAATAGGCTTACAAAAGTAACCTAAAAACATGCTAGAATAGTCTAGAAAGTTAACTTAAGTTGTATCCTAACACAATAGGTAATTACTTAAGGATTACAACTTGTAAACTACTTAGGAAACTGAATAAAAGCTAAACTTCTAAAAAAAATAAAAAGAAATTCGCCATAATATAATAAATGGGCTGGGTCATTCCTCCTTGGACTCTATTGGGCTTCAATCTTGCATTTTTAAGGCCTTCAACTTGGGTCCATCAAACCTAGCCAACTTGTGTGCATCATCTTTGGACCATATGCTATTTTTTTTGGTCTTTTTTTGAATGCATGTTTAATCCAAAACCAAAACTCAATCTTCAAGTCCAATTTTCTCGATTGGTCCACGGATTCTCCAAACTCAAGAATGGTTGAAAACACAAGACCCCTTGTAGAATCAATCAAATCACACAGATTGACAAGTATCATTGATGAAGCTTCCAAGTTTAAAACGGGTGCTACCACACACGTATCAATGTAACAATTTGCCAAACTTACATCTTTATCTTTGTATATCTCATGATACCTAATAATGATATTGTGGTAATTAGTTCATAAGTACATCAGTTATGCTGCATCCAATAGATACGTAATCATCAATTCAAACAATATGTTATAGGCATGCACATAAAACTAGTGTTTGACCATAAAATACAAATTAGTAATAGGTATGTAACTTGTAATTATATACCTAATCTGCATAACTTTATTCCTTATTGGTGTGCATAACATTCATATCAACTTGATGAGTAAGGCAGGTCCACGAATATGTAACAATCTACTTAAATTACATCTTTGTTTAGATATTTAAATGGATTTAATAAAATTATTGTGGTAATTACTTCATAAATCCATTCAATTGACTTGCTTTCTACACGCCTACATTCTCATTGTTTGGTACATAAGTCATCTGTTTTTTACTATAAAACATATATTAATAGCATCTTTGTAAAGTGTAACCATTAGATTTTCGATTTTTGATGATAACAAACCAATGGCAATTAACTAATAATGTTTGTTGTATACAATAGTGTGTGTTTGCAATAATAAAATAGGTTTTAAAGATATTGCACTTGGTGAGAAAAGTTAGCAAAATCAAGTGGAGAAAAATACCAACGTTAAGACCTTTTGGACACTTTTTCGGCCACCCATTCAGCCGTTCTTGTCACATCCCAAAATCGATAAAGCATGGTGAGGTCGTGACTGTCGTGCCCCAAAAAGGCGGTTCGGTTCGGTAACCCTTTTGAAAAGATAGGTTTTGGAAAAATTGTGTGTGTGTGAGAAAAAATTGAATTTTTAGTGAAAAAGTGTTATTTAGAAAAAATGATATTTTAAAAGAAAATAAAGTTAGGAATAAAAATGCGACAATTTTGGTCAACTAATTTTGAAAAAGGGTTTTATTTTAAAAATGGAGTCGCCACTTAGTATGGAGTTAGGGTGTACCAAGTCACCTGAAAAATCTTTTAACAAAACAAAACAAAAATTTAGAAAAAATATTGAAAACCCTTTTTCGACTTCGGTCTACAAAAAAATAAGAGAAAAAGGTCCGGGAGTCAAATTTGAAGAAAGGAAAGGTAAAGACTCGCGCCTAAAGTACCCTTTCTACCTAGCCGAGGCTATTTGCGAGATTTAATCAAATTTTTCTAAAATAACCCTAAATTCTATCGAGTTGGGATGTGTCTATATGAATGCAAATCCTAAATTTAAATGTGAGTAATCGGGAGGGTCGAAATGTTCTGTCGAGGCTTGGTCGCGATTATCGCATTAATTGCGAAACCTGAGTCGAGACCTTGAGAGAGTCACGAGTGTATATGCAAAATGAAATGCCAAAAGAAAAGGAAAATACTATAGATAGTAAGTGTCAAAGAAAGTGGGGAATGCCACATAACGGGTATGGAAGACTAATAACTTGTGACTGATATTTTTCTACTTACGGAGGAGGGAACAACCTATCAATCCACTACTTCCCATGTAAGTAGACGATTATTTCTAGTTGGAGCACACAAAATGACAAAATTTCTAAGTGAAATGCAACCTAGATGTCATGCACTGTGAAATGCTAAAAATAGATAATAATAATAATAATAATAACAATAATAATAATAATAAATATACCAAAAATCACGCAAATATGGAAAACTCTAAAAAATGGAGAATGTGTTATGAAATGAAATGAAATGCATGCGAGTGAAACTAACACTAAAATAATCTTAGGGTTTAGCATTGGACTAGCCCTTTCTAGGGATTCCCACTAGCCGGGAAGCGAGAAAAGAGTTACAACTAGCGTTGGATTAGTGTGGTGACGCAATAATGATAAACTAATAAAACATGAATCAAAGTAATAAAACATTTATCGAAAGTAAATAAACATGTAAAGGCATATAAGAGCACATAGGAGCACATATCATGCAAACATAATGTCTAAATGCAAAAATTCTAAGGAAAGTGATAAAACAAGTAAGCACATAAGTATACGAAAGCACATAAGCCCTAACTATTACACCGGGGGTATTTAACTACAATTAAAGGGGAAAAAAAGTAAAAATAACCCATCTATTACACTTGTTATCTAAATACACAAATATTTATAAAAAATACGAAAGAAAAATAGTATAATTATTACATTGACTATCTAAATACAAAATATTCACCAAATAATAAGATTTGAAAATTAAATAACATAAAGTAAATAAATATGCAAAAAGCATGTAAAATAAGAAATATAAGAAGAAAATGCATAAAAATCACATAAAGGCACATTGGGGCACATAAAGAGAAATTAATAAGTAATAGTGGTACCTTTTTTAAGACCTGGTACTAATACTTAAGAAAATGAACACACACGTCAATGTATCATGATATAAATAAATAAAGCCTAAAAATATGTAAACATTGACAATTTGGGGTAAAATGTAAATTCTAGCAACTAAGAGGACTACAAGTAAATTCTATAAACCTTGAGGGGTAAAATTGGAAATTAACTCAAGTCTAAGGGGGTAGAGGTGCAAAATTAAAGTAAATTGGGGGAAAGACATTAATTCCAACAAGTATGGAGTAAATTTGCAAATTATAAGACTTAATTGAAATGAAAGTAAAATCCCGGGGGGGGGGGGAATTTGTAATTATAAAGGACTTAATTGGAGAAAAATAATAAAATAAAAAAATTATTAGGGCCAAAATAAGATCATTGGAAAAGCCAGAGGTTGGGAGGTGGATAAATCATTTAAATAGAAAGCAAATAGAAACAAATAATAACGGTTGTGCTTAGATTAAATTAAAATTAACTATTCTAATTGACCGAATAATTAACTAAACCTAAGACTAAGTGGCAATCATGCATCAGTTAAATAAATAAATGAAAAAAACAAAACCATTAAAACACAAAACAAACCCAGTTCCCTTTCCCTAATCGGTAGTTCTAACACTGAAAACCCCAAACCAAAATTTCCCAATTCAGTTTCTTCTTCTTCCAGAAAATAAGCTTCTCTCTCTCTCTCTCTCTCTCTCTCTCTCTCTCTCTCTCTTTTCTTTTCTTTTTGTCTCCCTCCCTCACCGTTTCTCCTTTCTACTTATTCTTTCTTCTTTCTTCTTCCTTCTTCCTTCAGTCTCTCCTTTCTAATTCTCTCTTTTCTCTTCTGTCTCCTTTCCTTTCCTTTCCTTTTCTTTTTCTCTCCCTCCCTCACCGTTTCTCCTTTTTGCTTCTTCTTTCTTCTTCCTTCAGTCTCTCCTTTCTAATTCTCTCTTTTCTCTTCTGTCTCCTTTCTCTCTCTCCATTCCGTTCTTCTATTTTCTCTCTTGCTCTCTTTCTTCCTGCTCTCCTTCTCTTTGTATCTCACTCTCCCTCTGATTCTTCTTTTTTTCCCATCTAATTTCCTCCCACTCTCTTTCTTCCCTTTGATTTGTGTGGCGGTGAGGTTGTGACTTGGCCGTGGGGATGGAACGGTGGTGAGAAGCTTTCAGTGGGTGTAGTGAGTTTTGGAATTGGTGGTTGTGGAAGGGGATTTGAGGACTATGAGTGGTTGATTGCAGTAGTGTTGATGGTTGTGCAGATTTGGTAGTGACAATTGGTATGGTGAAGAAAGAGGGTTGCTGGTGGTGTTTCTGAGTTGTTGGTTGATTTTTGATGGTGATGACTGGATGAATTGGGGCTATGGGTAATTGATATTTCGCTGGTGATTTAATTGGTTGTTTGTGACAGATATTGGATGAATTGTGGTGGTGATTTGAGGGAGGAGATGGCAGAGGTTACGCTGTTGGTGGGGATGGAATTGGAGGTGAGTGGCGCCTATGGTGGTCCAACAGTAGCTTGGGGAAGAGGGAGGAGACAAGTGAAATTCGGTGGTAATTATAGCCGTTTGCAGATGGTTTTTTGGTGGACTGAGATGGTTGAAATTCGGTGGTAGTTTGAGGGCCTTTTTTCTTTTTATGGAAATTATTGCTGCTATGGTACTGGTGACATAGTGGTTGTTAATTGACAGTGGCTTGGGTCTTGTGGTGGTAGGGGTTGTGTTTGTTGGAGGAGCTAGACTAAAATTGTGGTGATTGTGTAGTACTTCGATGGAGGTTTTAGAGGTTTTGGGTGGTTCTATTGTTATTTCTTTGTAGGTTTGGATGGGGCAGCAGGGGAAGGAAACATGAGTGTGGTTGAGGGTAGTGGTGTTGGTGGTTGTTGTTTAACAGATGGAAAAGGCTGGTACGGTGAAGTTAGGTCTGAGTATTTTGGTCTCTGTTATCATTGGTGCAGGTAGTGGATTGGTTGTGTTTTGGGGATTTTTCTGCAGGTTCTTAGATAATTTGGTGGTGATTGAGGTTTTATTGATTGGTGATTATGGAGAAGAAGGAGATAGAAAAAGGTAGGCGGTTGTGGAAGGGCTGTACATCGAGGGAAGTGGGAGGAGGTGGTGATGGTGGAGTTCCTGGGTTAGGTACTGATGGTCGAACGGTGATAGAATAAGGAGACAGGGGATGATGGTGGCCAGGTGGTTGGTTTGCTGGTGGTTTTGGATTTTATTTTTTGTGTGTGATTATGACTGGAATTGTGATGGATTTTTGGGTAGGTTGGGGGAAGAGCTAATTGTCCTGTTCTGTTTGTGGTTTTTGTTGACTTTAGTTGAGCGGTGGTTAGATTCAGGGGAGGATGTAGTGGTTGATTGGCAATGATGGTCATGGGGGATAGTTTGGTGGAAGAAGGGAGGGGAAAAGAGAATGAATAGCGGAAGCAATAGAGAAGAAGAAAGAAGTATAAATCCAGAAAAAGAATAGAGCAAACCCAGAAAAAAGAATAGAGCAAACCTAGAAACAAGAACGACATAAAGAAATCAAAACAAAAGAACAAAAGATTCAACCAAAATCCCAAATAAACACATACAATTAATCAGATTCACATCAGGAAAATAGAAAAAAATGAATCAAAACAAAGAGAAGGACTTACCTAGATTGATGATGAATAGTAGATGTTATTTTTGAAGATGATGATGAATAGTACCTTGAAATGAAATGGCGGCTCCTAGTGTGTGTAGGTTTGGGTGATTTAGTGTGTGTTTTAATCTCAAAATGGATAAAAGTGTATGTTTTTTTATTTTTTCTCTCCCTTTTTATTTTTCAATGGGGGTATTTATAGAGCCTATTAGTCTTGGCCTCCCAGAATACCCTAAAATAACCAAAATATCACTAGTAATAAAATCTTAATTTTACCCTAAAAAAATATTTTTGTCACAAAAAAGCAAAGTTAATATAAAAATGACAATGAACTAAAAAATTTACCAAAAAAATTCAAATAGATTTAAAAAAAAAATAAAGATTAGAGTTTCAAATTGGCTAAAAATGCGTTCGGAGTGCGAAATGACTATTTTGCCCATAGACAAACGAAAATACACAGAAAAATAGCTATTGGTCTTGAAAAATTTTAAAAATTAAAAATAAGCTTAAAATCCTAGAAAATGAATTTATAAGTAAAAACTTAGTGAAAAATGCGTTCAGAGTATGAAATGACTATTTTATTTCTGAACAAACGAAAATACATAGAAAAATAGTTATTGGCCTCGAAAATTTTTTAAAAATTAAAAATAAGTTTAAAACCCTAAAAAATGAATTTACGACACAAAAATTAGTAAAAAAATGCGTTTGGGGTATGAAATAACTATTTTGCCCATAAACGTGGTATTTACAGAAAAATAGCAATTGTTCTCGAAAAAATCTAAAAAATTTAAAAAAATGCTTAAAAACCTGAAAAACAAATTTGGGACTAAAAAATGGACGAAAATGGTATTCGCGAGACGAAATGACTATTTTACCATTGCATTGACAAAATGTGCAGAATAATATCAATTAAACCCGAAAAAATCACAAAATTTCAGAAACATGTATAAAAATAAAGAAATGTACATTTAAAATCCCAAAACTAATAAAAAATATTTACAGCTAAAAATTACTGTTTTGCCCCTTGAACTTATTGAGTTTGCCCTTTTTCTAAAAAAATCAAAATTTGACCCCAAAAGTAAAAAGAAAGCCCCCTAATGTTAAAGAAATAAATTATTTGTCAAAATTTGGTGTCTATAGTCCTAATACCCTTTTTTCCACTACTTCAGCACCATTTGGCCATCCTAACGCACTTAATAGAAAAGATCCAATACGGCTCGACCACTCTTTCGATCACCTCTTTTCTCACCCCTATAAATATCAAAATATATAGAGTTGATATAGAACTTTTATCTACATTGATTACAAGTATTTTTACAGTGATTTTGAGAGAAAATTCTCTAGTTTGTGTGTTCTAGTAAAAATACTCTAGTTTGTGTATTCTTGTAAGTCTATTGAGGATAAATTGTGTCCTTCAAAGTTAAAGTGGTAGCATTCAAGTGTAGTTTTGTGAGGATTAATTGAGTGAATTGTAAAATTTTTTGGCTCAATTAGAGGGTACTAGGGTGAACAAAGAGTAATCCCTATATTGTATAAATTGGTTTGCTTCACCAACTTGTGATGAAGAATATTAGTGGATTTGAACTCCAAGTTGAAGAACTTGGGAGTGAAAGTAGGCGTCAAGTTTGGTACCAAAGCATTATAAATTGGTTGTGTCTCTTACTGTCCTATCTTTTTATTGCAATATTTATTATTTTTTAATTGTGATATTTACTTGTCTTATTTATCTCATTATTGGCCTGTTAAGTGTTTTTGTCACTTAGTGTTTTGGGTGAAAGTTTGGGCATACTTGCATTGGACATTTTGTGCAACTTAATTCACCTTCTCTTAGGTTGCCTAGGGCCTAACATAACTCATAATTACATAGCTGTTCTGTGTAACTTATTGCTTATTGTTGTAGCATAACAGACATTTGTACATGTCTAAAATAAGTTGAACTAGTTCTATTTATGGCTTGGACATGTAAAAAAATCTGACAAAGATTTGGTTTTACTGTGACAAGGAAAAAAGACAAAGAAATGATTGGAATAAAGGAGAACATTCTTGAGTACCGACTCTACCATCAACACGAGGACATATATTGAAACAAAGAAAATCCTTGAGTGAAGGACAACATTCTCTAGCACCATAGCCATCATTAACAACTGGACAAGGTAAAAAAACAAAGACGAATGAAGGAGAACAATATCATGCACCATCGCCACCATTTGATGCTTTACTGTAAGATATTACTTGAAGTTTGGGTGGTTGTAACTAATATGGCTGTTCGAAGATAGAATTAAAATTGCAGCTATTTTTTTATGTTCATCGTCAACTAAATATGTATGGCTGTAATGCAGGAATGAATTCAAGAAGAAGCAAAAGCAGGAAGCAATGCAAAAGGAAAAAAAGAACATGCGGGAAGCAGAGGTGTCAGAACGTGGACTGTATGGAGAGACGGTAATGTTGTACACTTGCAGTACTTATTGTGCAATTTGAAGTTTTGGACAATATTAGGAGTTGTTAAGTTCAATTATGAAACAAAGTAGTAAATGTACAGTAATTTTATGCATCTATAATACAAAAGTATTAATATTGGGATAAACTGTAAAAAGAAAGTGTTATCATAATTACTTTTCATGAATGTGTTTATGGTTGTTTGTAGAACTTGCAAATATGCTTGAATCCTTACTTGGTTGAGTTTTAGGCAAGCAGGTATAACAAATAGCATTCATTGTGTGGCAAAATTTATCTAAAAGTAAGAAAGCTTAGTATATCACACTATACAAAAATTAGCTAGTTGAAATCAAGAATAGGAATCCTGAAGTTGGGCCTAGTAGGGAGAGATAGAAGAGGAAAGAGGTAAGACAAGCTTTGTTCTAAATTTTTGCATTTATGATTTTTTAAAACTATTTAGTTAGATGAATACATGTTATTTGCTTGAGCATAGTAGCAATAGGAAGTTTATTTCAGTTATTGACCGCACCATTTGAAACTGTCGGAGGCAAGCATTCGGTGTTCTTTTTCAAGAGTGGGTGAGCATGTGAAGGGGCTTTGCAATGATAAAAAGAAAGCTGTCTGCGAGATGGGATTCGGTGACTTGCTATATGTGAATGCAATTTCAATGCCCAAAAGCATTGTAAAATGGGTAGTAGAGAACTTTAACCTATGAACATGCAAGATGCAAATGGAAAAAAAGGGCTTAGATGGTCATGGAGTTGAATGTCCATGTAGCGCTTGGATTGCTGTGCAGTGATCTAGTCCCTACAAAGTTCTTGAAAAGAAAGATTTCTGGGAGGACAAAAAGATTTATAAAACCTAGCAGGCTACAGGCCGAATTGCTAAGCATGCCACTTGGGCCGAAGTTTAAGATAAAATTTGTGTTACTTGTTTATAGGTGTTTTTTGTTCTTACTTTGAAACTCAACATCTCCACCTCACTCTGGCCATACTTTTCAACTTGTAGTCAATTATGAACATAAATTGGTGCCGGTATATGTTGGATTTTTTATACATACACCTGCAAGCCTAGAAAACAGGTAGTGGAACACACTTCAAATGGATTTGGAATGTGTGTTTTTTCTTGTGGTAAGTACATAATTTGCCAGAATGCTATTATGTTTGTTTAGCAATTGGTAAATATTAACATTAATTGATTATGTTCATGGCAAGATGTTATACTTTGACTGTGTTGACATCAAGCACCAGACATTAACCAAGTCACGTCCAGCCATGAGGGCATGGACTAATACATATTTCAAGAAAAGATATGCAATGAAGTTGAAACATCACAGGAAATTTGTTGTAGAAAAGGTATGTATAGTAATGTCTTGCAATTTCATTTCAGCATTGTTAGTAGCATTTTATTCTTAATATAGTTCTGCATTGTAATTCATGCCTACTGTAGCCTGGTCAACCGTACAAATTTTTTGTTGCTTTTCATAGGCCAAGTACATGTAATGCAGAGGATAACGTAGAAACAAGTAGGCTCCATTCTGATGCCATCTCTCGACTTCATGAGCTAGGAGGAGGGAACCTTGCGGTATGACATTATTCGCCTATCAATTTTGAAAATAATTCAATGTTGTCAAAGTAATTACTCTGTGTGATTGTTCATGCTAACACTTTTAATTTGTGTTGTGCAGCGGTCTATGAGTGATATGTTCAGTGCGGCATTCGAGCTAACAAAGTTACTAATTCCAAAGGGAAAGTAGGGCAGACATACGATAAAGGCACAAAGACTCGGATGGTGACGAAGAAAAGCAAGAGGTAGATAATTAGAATAACACAAAGACTAGGAAGAGAGATGATGACTGTGTTGGTGATGAAGATGAGTATTACTCTGCCTACGATGAACCCAATAATGATGAAGAGAATAACGACGACAAAGAGATCAGCGAACCAACATAGAACCCTATGGGTCATCATGTTGATGTTGGACAAAACACTAGTAAAGATATTGATGTGCTTGGAGCAATGGGTTTGATTAGTAATTCTCAACATATTGGCTGATGCATTACTTGGAGGTGGTCCGACAAAAGCAAATGAATGAGATGCAAATCCTGTAGTTAGAGCACACTTAGGTTTGTGTTTCAAAGATAGTTTGAGTTGCAGTATATTTTTTATGCACATTCACTAAAAATGACAAACAACATCCATATTCAGTGATGATTGCGGCAAATGGACAAGATCTCACTCTAATGCCTTCAGTTGAACAAGATGAAGTAGTAGACTCGCACTCAAATAGAGAAGATCATAGCTATGCCTAAGTTGCCAAATGACTTCATTTCAAACTAACCAAATGTAGGTAAGGGAAAGGGTGCTTTGAAAAGCATGCCAAATTACTACAATATGTTTCTTAATTTTCTATGTTGTACGAAATGCATTATACCACTAACATATATTTGGCACAGTGAGAGAGTTGAGGCCCACAAAAAGACAACGCAAAACAAGCATCTAGAGTTAGCCAAGTGCGTTCAAATATATCAGAAGTGGAACGCAAGCTGGGCATACCCAATGCCTTATACTTTTATTCTAGCAGATGGGGTTGATGATGGGTAAGATGGTGCATAGCTATGAAATTTCTTACATATATACTCATTGTAATGTTTGTCTCGCCTTTTCTGGTTTCAGTTACAAGATGGTTGACATGCTGGGATATTCACTGGGAAGAAAAGACTTGCGGACCCTTTTCGATGAAGAGAACATTTCAGTGAATGTAATTTGTTTAACCATGTATTCCTTTCCATAAATGGATATTAGTTACAATGCCATAACGGTCAATTAAGTTGAGTTTAGGTTATTCACATATATATGTTCATCTTGAATTTGGACGAAGCGAAGAAGAGTGCGATTCATTATTTTTTCCAATCCTATGCTAGTAGTCAAATACCAATAATGCAAAATAATTCTATGACGGCTATCTGGCAGATAAAAAAGTTTTTTTAATTATTTGTTTTGTTGTACACTTATGAACAAAAGGAAATTCTTTTGGCAATGTGTTTGGAAAAAAAGATTGGCAATGTTCTTGCCAGATTCTATTCACCCAAGATCATGGTGAATGAGATTCTTGTTGGCCTGTTTATGTGTGAATTGGTAAAATTTGTTGGGTGCGCCAACATTTTTACCACATACATGACTATTATTTTGACTTATTTTTATGGTTTTGCTGTGTTGCTAATTTTGTACACTTGTTTGAGTATGACAAGAAGATGATTCCTAAATTATACTACCTGAGTTGGTCATTCATATGCCAATTCTTCTTTCCTACACTTATGGCGAGGTAGTGGTTGATAATTGTGATAGACACGAGAGTCAAAGTTGTTGACATACTTCACTTAGTGAGAAATCATAGACAGTCTGGGGTTAGTAGTTTGGTCGCCTGATTAGTTCATACAATTTTCCAATATAGTACTATTCATAAGTTTTTACTTAGGTTGCCATATATGGTAGTGACACATTATCATATTATACTAGAAATGAGTGTTGCAATTGGTCTTGGCTGCAAGGTACAAGTGTTCATTTTATTTAGCTGCCTACGAAACCTACATCAATCCAAAGACAATATGTAGTACTGCTATGAATTATTGTTTGTGATTAATTAGGGCTAAATACATGCATCCATGATTCTTTTTAAACTGAGTTCATCTATTTTTGTAGATTTGACAGTGACATATTCACCATGAAGTATATGAGGCAATGAAATGGGCATCTTAATACCACAGCAATTTTTGTGGTTATGTGTCACATCTCCTTTTTTTTTCGTGTTGCGCTACTTTATACAGCATACCATTAATAAAATCTTAAATTTGACCCCGGTTTTGCTGGCACATGTTTAGCAGTACTGAGTGGAGTTAGCAGCTAAAATAGTAGCTGCCATTAGAACTCACTCCGTCATGCAGTTGCAATACGTGAAAAAATCCCTATTCTGATGTTCTAAGTTACCATTAGGGATTGTTGGATGTATAATGGTCAACTAGTTGAATCGTGACAATGTGATAATTTCTTGTGTGTCCATTTGTACTTTATAAATGATTGTTGGTGGTAAAGGTTTGTAGTTTAGGATGTATAGATTATGTTTTTGTTTTCTACAGGCATTATTGCTTGGGCATGTACAGCGAATTTCTAAATTTTTATCTACCAAGGAAGCATCAAATTTGAATTTTTGTTGTCCATATGGAATAAATGTTGTACCAAAATTTTTGACATTGTTAACGGAAGAAAATTTGCTTTACTCTTTTGCATGCTAACTTGGCAAACTATTACTCAGTGCAAAAACTGCTTAGATTTGTGCGCATTGTATCTTGGATGGTTGTTATAGTTGCTACAACATGTTTATAAATATGGATTGGTGTGCAATTATTATGTCAGCAAAGCACTTTTGTGATTGTACTTGTAAATCTATTTGCACTGTCTGCATAACTTTCTAGTATTAGAGTGTAACAACCATGTTTAGCTGAGTAAGTGTGAATATGTTCAACACACAATACCACCTAATGCTACCGTAACGCCCAATTTCATTGCAGTTATTTATATTTGTACTAACCTTTGCCTGGTGTATTGAACCTTAAGTGAAGTGTACGTAACATTTGTAAATCTTAACTCCACTTACAGGTGGTTTGCCATCCAAACATAGATGAGATGACATACATGTCCAAAATTTCTTTAGTAGAGTAACACCAGATTACATGGTGCAGTTATTGACGTTCGTACTTTCCTTTGCATGGCTTATTAGAGCCTAAGCGAAATTTATGTAACATGCGCCTTAAATGGTGTAACTAATGATAATCTTTGGTATAATTGTGCTGAATTATGGTGTAACGCTTTACTATTTTCCATGTAATCAACAAACTATTCACCCTAATGTTTGTCATTATCATGCAATGTCACAGCATATATTTTTCATGAAATTTTAAAGTTTTCATTTATTCTAATTAATGTTTCAATACAATCAAGTTGCAGAATAGAAAAATTAATTTAATCTTTTCATACAAGTTACAAATGCACTGTGAACACCAAATTTGGACACAGTGTTTAGATTTTCTAATATTTAGGGGCACTTTTGCTATTCGAGCCAATTGTAATTTTTGTGTAAAATATACTAAATTAGTCAAGTTAGGGGCAAAATTATAATTTTATCTTGTAAAAACCTCTTTCATCTATTTTTTATTTTTTAAATTCATAATTCGTACTTTTAAGCATTTTCTTAAATTTTTATGATTTTTAGAGGATTATTTGGTATTTTTTTAGGATTTTTCGTTATTAGATAACATATTGTTTGACTGTATTAGTCATTAGAATTTTCATTTGTATTTTTATACATTAAGAACAAAAAGAAAAAAAGAAACTTTTTTGGTGAAAATTGGCCCAACAGAAAAGGCCTGAAAGGCCCAATCGTCGAGTTCTTTTTATCGCTTATGTGGATAAGGATGTATTTTTATTTTATTTTATTTTATTTTGTTTTGGGCCTTAAGTTTTGAGAGTTTCTAGAATTTTCCGTTGTCTTGTATAATACACCACCCTAGGGCATTACACAGAGGTGACACACTTTTACAGATATTCACTTTGTAGACAGTTGATGCACTCACACAAAACACACGCTAGCTACCTGCACTCACATACACAACACATACTCACGCACAATTATGCGCCTCCATCCTCACCTTGCTTCACTCCTTTCAACCCTGTCTCCTCCGCTTTCACCATCAACATCATCCGTCATTCAAAACAACACTAGAAAGCTCACCACCAGCCACCACAAAATCTAGTCCTTTAAGAACCACCATCAAACAGCCAGTGCCATCACCGTCAGACACACTGGCAACCACAACACCACATTGTAACCAAACTATCACCACGACAAAATCACAACGCTTATTACCACCAGGCACCATCTCAACCTAACCCTATCACCAATAGTTTACTCACCACCCTTAAAACTATTAATAGACAACAAAATAACTCAGCCACTATTCAGCCATCAAAAGCCCATAACCGCCCCTAAGGTAACACAATTACACAACCTAACACTAATTTTGCACGCGCCACCACATTTAGCAATCTCTATCTCTTTTTCACAACTCACCACCAATTTTCTAGCCCACCCTCACAAGCGATTCTTGCAAAACATTACAGCCACCAAAGACCACAAATTCTAACTGTAATCCTAGTTTTGATGATAACAAATCAATATATTACTAATGAGTCTTCTAGTGTGTTTAGCAATGGTTTTGCAGAATTAAATAGGACTCAAATGCATCAACTGAAGCACAAAAGATGAGCAAATCAATGTTGAAAAATTGCACAATTGAAGTGAGGATAAGATACCCTTTCGGCTGTCCTAAAGGTGGGATCGGACTTCCTAACGCCCTTTCGAACGTCCTTTCGGCCGTCCTAAAGCACTTGACAGAAAAGACTCCAGAAAGGTTCGGACACACTTTTAGCCACCCGATCGGCTGTCCTAACGGGTTCGAACACCCTTTCGAATGCCTGTTCGACTGTCCTATCGCGTATAACGGCTATTTTTTCAGCAAATTCAATTTGACTATTTTTTACCGTTGGAGCATACTTTAACTTCATTTCTCACCCCTATAAATACCAATTTGTATAGAATTGATAAAAGACCTTTACCTACATTTATTACAAGCTTTCAAGAGTGATTTTGGTGTAAAAATGCTCTCTCTTTTAGTGTTATTGTAATAGTTTGTGAGGTAGTTGGTTAGGTTATAGTGTGTTCTTCAAAGTGTGAGTGCTAGCATTCGAGTGTAGTTTTGTGAGGGTTGATTGAGTGAATTGTAAAACTCTTTAGCTCAACTAGAGAGTGCTAGGGTGGGCAAAAAGTGATCTCTACATTGTACATGTTAGTTTGCTTTACTAACTTTAGAAGAAGCACATAGTGGATTCAAACTCCAAATTGAGAAACTTGGAAGTGGACATAGGTGCCAAGCTTGATATCGAACTACTATAAAAATTCCGGTCTGTTCTTTCTTTATTTCTTTTACTTTATTGTTTATTTGTGAACTTGTTTTGCTATAACTTTATCATGATTATTGCAAGTTTATTTATTTCTATATTGGTTGCATTATTGTTTGGGGCCTCCACTAACCACTACTTTCACAAAAAAATAGCTTAGCAATTAATCCACCATTGCAGCCCCAAAAAATAATTATCTCCGGCCAACAAACCACCAACCTATAACTAGTGAGCTCAACAAACCACTATTATCAATCCAAACCAATCACCACATGAACCAACTCGCTTCCAACAGCCCAACCTCAGTCTGAAAATCACCAAATACCAACAAATCAACTGCCATGAATCACAAACAACACAACCACTATGCCATCATTATCACCAAAACTACCGCAATCACCCCCAACCAACCATGTCGGTAACCATCAACGTTGCCACGTCACAGTTGTGAAGACAACCACTTCCATGGATTCCTATTTCATAGAGTAGCGGCAACCATCGCCAACTCAACCACTAGCAAACCAAGCTAGCGACCACCGCCAAAGCCCACCTTCACAAGCCACTTCCATCGCTGTTAAATCAAGGTGAATTTCGGCCCCCTTCTTTTAATTCTTTTGTTCATTATTTAATCAATGAAATTGGTTGAATGGATGTTATGTGGCCCTTGATCAATTGGATTTAGAGTTTGATTTGTGGGAAATTAGGTTGCAAAAAAAGATATAGGGATTTAGGGCTTGAAAAATTTGATTAAAAAGATTTGGGGGTTGGAAGTTCTATATAATTTTTGGGATTTTAGTTTGTATTCTTTTAGGATTTTGCTAGATTGATTTTAATAATAATGGATATTTGCGTCTTGGTTTTTAGAGTTTTATGTAGTATTACTATGCCCCTGAGTTTTTTTAATTTCTACATTTTAATCCTAATATTTCTAGATTGACCCCCTAGGTTGCATTTTCTTTCAATTAAGTCTTAATTCATTGCAATTAGGTCTTTGTGCTTGATAGAATTTATGATTTTACCTCCCACAGTTTTCTATGATTTACATTTTACTCCTCGAGTATGCTTGAATTTACAATTGTGCCCTTCATGTTTGGTAGAATTTGTAATTATGCACCTTAGTTTGCTAGAATGTACACGTTTATTCTCCAATTTGTTGGAGTTTATTTTTTGTACTTTATTGACCCAAATAGTGGTACCTTAACACATCTATTCATCTTGTTAGTATTAGTATCAGATCTTCAAAGGAAGGTACTTTCATTACCTTTTAATTTTCCTTATGTGCTCCTCTGTGCTTTTATTATATGTTGCTTTCGTTTTATTTATTTTTGAGAATTTGTTAATTTTATTTTTATTTATCCATTCAATTTTAATTTTGATAATAATTTGGGAAGAATGTCATAGATAGATATGTTTTATTATTTAGCAAAAATCTGTATTTAGATAGTCAACATAATAAATAGGTTACATTTTCTCTTATTTAGTAAAAATTTGTATTTACTTAGGCAAATGTAGTAGATAGGTTAGATAGGGTGTTTTCCTTTTATTTTATTTTCCCTCATTTAAATTTATAGTTAGGCTCTGCAATGTAATAACTATGGCTCATGGACTATGTTTTTATGTGTTATGTGCTTATGTGTTCATTCACTTTTCTTAGGATTTTTGCATCTAGATGTATGCTTATGTGTTTTATGCTCCTATGTGATTTATTTGCTATTACGTGTTTATTTATTTTTATTATATTTTTGTTCATGTTTATTTTTTGATGTCACCATACTAGTCCAATGCTAGTTTTGATTTTTTCTCATTTTCTTGCTAGTCCAATGGTAGTGAGAGATTTGTAGAAATGAGCTAGTCCAATGCTAGATGATTGTGAGTTTAGGTTACTGTCAAAATAAGGCACAATTCACACAAACAAGTAATGAAATTTATAACCTATAACCTAATACTCATTCCGCAAGTACACGGGTCATTTGTAGTTGTGATGAGTATTGAGGTTGATCCCACGAGGAAACAAGAATTAGCAAGTACCAAAGCTAGTAACTTGCTCTATTATCTAAACAATAAAACCTTAGCGATGTTGAATTGGTAGGAAAATCAAATTCAAGTAAACAAACAATGAAGCAATTTGTCAAATTAAGTTGACTAGGCCTAAGATTCCACTAAAGGTCACAAAATATGAAAGTTAAGTTTATGGCCAATATGAATTTCTACTATTGTTTATGATTCCATTCCCTATGTACTCCAAACTAGATTCCTCTATGAATGGAAGACTGCTAACTCTTGTGCTTTCTTGCTTCTGTGGTTTAGACATGCAAAAGTTATGCAACAAGTCTCAATCCACCTATGAGAATCACTACTACCATAAGATTCACTATAAGTTCCATTTACTTCTTTCCATTATCAAGTGCAAGTTCCCTTGTCAAATAGGAACTAAGATGCCTTGAGATTGATAGCTAATCAATAACAAGTGTTAAATACCAAGTAAATGAATAAATAAGACTAAAATATGGCCATAAACTCAATCAATCATGTCAATAGCTTCATCTTAAACCTAGTTGGTTTCAACTTAATTCAGCATTTTAAAGATGAATTTAAGTGCATATATAGAAGTAAACAAGCATGCATGAATGAAAGTATTAGGAATAAGATTAGAGATGCACATTTGGTGGATGAACTTGGCTCCAAGACTTGTCTTTGCATTTCATCGAACATGTTGAGTACAAAAAGGATTCCCTCAAAGTTGTGTTTACAGGAAGATGAAATTCCTACTACAAAATTAAGAAAAATTTGTAATCTAGCTGTGTACTAGGATTGCTCCTCCTACCAAGCTATGGCTTGAGCTATTGTAAGCATAAAACCAAGCATGTCTTCCATGAACTACAAAGGCATATATTTATAGAAAAAATCTTAGCTCAAGTCATTGTCCGAGTTGAAGAAGTTATGATGAAAGTTGATTCCAAATCTTGAAAAATCTTGCCTTGAACTTTGCAATATTCTTCTAGGGCAATCCAGAATTAGCTGGACATTGAATTTAACTGGAAAGAAGGTGTGAACAAGCTGCAACTTACACCAGCCAAAATCTGAAGGTCGATTAGGATCCGTGGGTGGGATCCATGGGTTAGCTGACCCACAGATCACTCTTTTCTTCCTATTTTGCCCTTTTCAAAATTTGGTTATTCCTTCCATGCCCTTAAGAGCTTTTTCCACCATTTGAACTATAATTTGCTTGGTAGAATTGATGAAGAAAAATTATTTCGAAAATTGCCAAGCTTAAGTGATAAAAAGGTACAACCTGAATCATCCTTCAATTTGTTAATCCTTGAACTTCAATTGATCCAAAATATATTTAATCATCATTTTCTTGCAAAATCAAATAAAATTGCTCATTAATTTGCTTAAAATAATAATTCTGCCTCAAAACCCTAATTTTCGGTCTAAAAATTCTAATTTTGGTGCAATCCTTTATTTGATGAAAAGTTATATAATTGAGCCATTTTTATATCAAAAATACTAAAAACATATTAAAATCATATATAAAATACTATGTTAAAATAGATAAAATTATTACTTATCACTAGACCCATAGGCGTTTTATGCGTTAGTCTCATCCTTTGCATGCAATTCATACCATTTCATGCATTTTTTCTTTATTTTAAGTAATTTTTCATTTGCATGTATTTTTCCCCTATATCATCCCTTATCCTTGTAAATGTATAATGCATGACATTTAAATTTGCATCTCATATAGAATTTTAAGATAGGTAGGTCATGTGTTTGCTTAGGTTTAGAAGAGCCACCCTTCGAACTAGGAAAATGAGCGAGTATGGCTCTCGTCACTTTAGCATGCTATCTAGCCTCTACAAGAAGGAAAATTTTGTCACGATCTTCATTCTCCGTAGCCGCTATGTTGCATTCCCTCTCCTTGGTCACTTATATCCATAAATCTTATTTTTATTTTACTTTTGTGTCTCATTTCTGCATAATTCGCGACTCCTTCGAGGTCTCATTTTAGGTTACGCAAATAATGCATTAAATCCAATTAAACTTCGAAAGGACATTTTGCCCCTCTCAATATTTCTTTAAGGTCTAGGATTTTTCATTCATGTAGCACATCCAAATGTGATAGGTTTAGAGTTACATTAAGAAAATTTCGATTAAACCTACTAACTAGTTTCAGCTATGTTGAAATGGTACTTTAGGTGCGAATCTTTGCCTTCTCTTTTTTCAACTGTGACTTCTTAGACTCATTTTCTCTCATTTCAAATGACTTGGAGTCATCTAGAAAGGGTTTTTCTTACTTTTCTTACTTTTTCTTAAAAATGTTTTCTAAGAGGTTTTTTTTTTATTTTTTTATCAAAATTTTCCATTAAGTTGCTTTTCGAGTGACTTGTACACCACCAAGTGGTAAATTCCTTTTTTTTTTATTATAAAAAATCCTTTTTAGACTCTATTTTTGGGCCCATATCATCGCATTTTTAAAGTCTCTTTTTAGGTCCATTGTTTTTTATTTTTTCAAAACAAAATCATTTTTTGAAAACCATTTTTGAAAGCCACTTTCTTTCCTTCCAAAATATGGGGCGTGACATGCACAACATAAGATATGGAAGGTTAAAAATCTAGTTATCTCGTGTAATGCTGGTTGTGTTATAATCATGAATTTGCTTAGAAGTTTGTACATTGATGTCAAAAGTCATGAAGTTTTTTAGTAAAATCATGTAGATTCAATTGGTCGTAGGGTAGGGATGTGACTTAGAATTCAGTAAAACAAGTTTGACGCTCTGAATTCACTATATATCACAATATCAATTGATTCACCTAGATACTAATTTTTAGCTATCGAAATCATATCTAAATCATTTTTGTTTTTGTTTTTTTCCAATTACGCTCTTGTCATGGGACATAAGGTTTGGATTTTAAAGAGATGCAATGAGTTCCTTTGCATGGTGTGTTGAACTTTAAGTGAAGTGTAGGTAATACTACTCAAAGGGTTTAACTTTGATGAAGCATGGTATAATTAGGTTGGATCATAGTATAACCGTGCTAAATCATGGTGTAACATTTTATTTGACGTTGTGCCTTAATAGTTTAAGTATGTATATATTTGTGTATAGTTGTAAGTCATACCTTCAATGGTGGTTTGCAATCTAAAGACAGGCCAAATGACATATGTGGCATTATTTGTACTTTGATAACTTGAGACTACATTACATGGAACTAATAATATCTGTCCCTGTTGAAGCTCGAATGAGTTTGATGCAGTACTCAACAATGCATTGGATTTATGGTTTGAAGTGGTAATGCTTCGATTAAATGTCCATCTAGGGCCACAAAATAGATTTTCTTATGTTAACAACACTAGTTTATTTAGAAGTAGGTAAAGCAAACACACGTTCTTGCCTTTTATGTGGTGTAGTAAAACTTAAGGGAATCGTATGTAATGTGTTACTCACACGGTGTAACTATACTGAACCACAGTATAAATTTTAGTAGAAAATTATAACATGTCGGAACAGTTCAGAGGTGGTAACCCACAACACAAAATATGTTTCAAATAATAATCAAATTTCCACTAAATTAGATTTTTTATTCTAATCTACACCAAATTTAATATTTAGAAGGCATTTTGAAGGTTAAACAATTATAACCAAGTTAGGGAAACCCTTTTTTTTTGGGAGAACAATAGGAGTAAAATATTTTTCTTTCTTTTTATTGTGAAGATAGGTAAGACTACAATTTTACATGTAATAAATATAGTGAACTATTTATTGTTCTTTGATGCAATTTTTTTTTTGTTTTTTGGAAGACTATGTTATGTTATCGTTAAGTATTTAGTGTAGAATGTTATATCTATGAACCCATATAGCATACACCATTTATTCCGCATTCTATGAGTATTATTACTCCTTCAAACCCATATAGCATACACCATTTATTCCACATTCTATGAGTATTATTACTCCTTCAAGGAATTTAATGAAGAAGTCATTGAGTAGTCATAAATGTTATGTGATAAATTTACCAATATTATTGTATGATATATTATGTATTTTTGGTATGATTTTAGTATAATTAAAGTAATTTGGGTCACAAAAGACTCATTTAATTTGGGTCACAAAAGACTCATTTTTTTAACTTTTTCTAGAATTAGGGTTTTTATCTTGGAATTAGGGTTTTGAGGCAAAATTGTTATTTTGAACAGATTAATGCACAATTTTTGTATACTTTTGCAGATTCAGCATACTAAATTCCAAGGTGGATCAAATTCAAAAGTGATTCAAGGGATTAAGTTGGATGAATTACTTGGAGAATAATAGAAGAATTAATTGTGCAAATATTTGGGAGAACGAATTCTTCATCAAAATTACATGGGAATGCGTTTAAATGTCTGTACACTTGAAAGCTAGCTTAGCAAAAGCTAAAAAATCAAGTCAAGTCCAATTTCAGTGATTCGCGGGTTGGATCCGCAGGTTGCTGACTTGCGGATCGCACTTACAGATTGGCATGTCGGCTAGGATTTTTTGGGGTTACAACTTGCAGCTGGTTTTTGCAGACTTTTCTGGAGAAGACAAGGTTTTTGCATCTGGAGATTCCATTGAGCACACAGTTGAAGAATTTTATGTCTATTTGGAATCTCAATGCAAATCTTCATCATTTCATGCATTGAATGTAATTGCAAGTTGAAAAATGACTTGAAGATCATTTGTCTATATAGGAGTCATTTGTAAGATGTTTAGTATCTATTACAATCCATTGTTATCAACAGTTAGTGTTAGAGTTAGAATAGTTAAAGAGAATTAATAGAATTCTTTAAAAAGTTCAATAGAATAGTGAACTTATTCTACTCAACCTCTTGAACTTCAACTTTGAAAAAGAAATAGAAGTTGAAGACTTGTCCATAAGCTTTTCTCAACTCTGTCTTTTACTTTCATAGTTGAAGTATGAATTCTTGTGTTCTAGTTGAGCTTCTTGTTGTTTCACTAGTCATGATTCTAAAGGCTTCATCTAGAATATAGATGAAGCTAATGAATCCAAAAGCATGACTTAAATTATCTTAACTTGCTAAGCTTGTTCTTGTTTGTTTAGTTGTTCAAGTATTAATACTTGTTTTTGCATGGCCAACATAAACAAGTCATCTAGTTGTTACCTAACATTGAGAAATGCATTTAACAATGGAAAATGAAAAAGTAATGCTTTAGTTATTCATATGTGAATAATGAATGCTTAAGTGAATTATTGCAATTCATGTTTTCATAAGATTTCGTTATGAGAATAGTTGAAATCTTGTCATTTCATAGTGAGAACTAGTTATGATTCAAATGGAATTGGATTCTAAACAGGGCAAGATAACACTTAGCAAGTCATTCACACATCTCATGGTTCATGAGTGGAGTCTATATTCTAGACATCTTGAATACTTGAATTCCTACAAGTTGTTGATATCATTTACCTATTCTATTGAATTTCATTTCATCATTACATCTCATCTTTATTTTTTATTGTTTAGATAATAAAGTAAGCCATAAAGCCTTAGTATTTTGCATGTTATTTGATTGCTCGTGGGATACGATACCTACATACTCCAAATACTACACTTGACTTGTATACTTGCGGTAAGGTTGGGAGATTAGGTTTATTACTTGATTTGTTTATGTTTTGTTCATATTTGTTATGCCTAATCTACACTACGTCAATAAATACAATGCATAATAAATTAAATTAATAGACTACATCCACATCAACTGGTCATTTACTTGCTTACTTGAAAGAAACAGAAAAAAACCAAAATCATATTGCAAAAAATCATGATTTGCCTACAAGTAAGTATGCCACTTAAATATAATTCTAAACCATTGACAACTTTCCATTATGGACATCACATTAAATGTACCCTATTGTTATTAAGTAAGTACAACAATCAAATAATAATTATAATAGAAAGAATTGGAACATAAAGCATATGGTGAAATATGATTATTATTCTAAACCCTTAATCACATGTGCTGATTAAGAATTTGTTTTAAAATTTTTTTTCCAAAGTTGCCTGTAATTATTAACACCTTGTAGGGAACTTTAATGTTACTTGGTTGCAGGCCATATCGTGCACCTAATTTGACTTTGCAAAGTATCTGGATTCACAAACCTTCATGTTAGTTACATGTCCTCCAAACTTTATGACAGAAATCAATAAAATTTACTCATGTTAGAAATTGGTAGTGAAATAATTGTAATAGTGGGAAATAAAGTACACATTCAATGGTGCTACCACCAATTTACTTATGCTACAAAGACCATTAACGTGCTGTGCAACTTTATGGTAGTGCATTCCATGGCGTAATTTTCTAACCAAATGGTATAACGTGCTAGCATTAAAATGTAATGGCCAGATACTTTAAAGTAGTCTGATGTGCCATTCTTATGTAATGTCTCAACTTTAATCGTACATAGTAATGCATGTTTACTTTGTAATGCCACAACTTCAAATGCATACCCCTTTTTTTTCTAAATTTTCCTCTAAATCTGTTTAAATCATTATATATTTTCACTCCAACACTGCTCAACCCAATGTATTATGGCCATTTTGATGGCAGGGTTCAACTTTTTTTCTTGTAAATGTGGCTAATTAATGTAATAATATAGGACATATTGGCCCCAAAAATTATGATGCAACCGATATATTAATAAATAGACTTGCAATAACAACGGCAAATATAATCAAATATAAAGTTCAAACTAATAAGAAGAATAAATTAAAGTAAAGAAAGAGCACACTGCAATTTTTATGGTGGTTCGGCACCAAATCGGTACCTATATCCACTCTTAAGTATTACCATTTGGAATTCAATCCACTAAGTAGTTTCTTCAATTATTGGTGAAGCAAACAAACTTGTACATAAAGGAGGATCACTTTTGTTCTCTCTTCCTAGCTCTAGTTGAGCCAAAATCTTGACGTCGCTCACTCTAAGCTCTACCATGACTAGTCAAGAGTTTTACACCACTCGCAGTTTCCACAATTATGCTACAATTGGATGCTCCCACTCAGCTAATGAAGAACTACATAATCCCAACTAACTACCTCACCTAGAACTACAGGCACACATTTATACAAGAGTATTTTTCCTCAAAATCACTCTTAAAACACTTGTAAACTAAGTAAGCAAAGGTCTTCTATTAATTTTATACACAATGGTATTTATCGAAGTGTGAAATCGCTAGAAATGGCTTCTAACGGTCAAATTTCTGTAGAAAGTAGCATTGGACAGTAAATTTGAGGTCCGGACGTTCGCTACTATTTATCTGGACATCCACATGATTGTTCGCTTGCTTTTTGTCCAAAGTTATTGTTCATCTAGATGCTATTATTCATAGGTACTATTCATTCGAGTTACTATTCATGATTACTATTCATCTGGGTTACAGTTCATGCATACGCGATTACTGTTCATACAAACTTCTGCATCCCAAGTCTACATCACAATTTTCTTGCAATTTCTTTCTCTTTTTGATTTCTTTTGATGGACGTGGTTGCTGTTCATATGAACTTCCGCTTCCCAAGTCTACATCACAATTTTCTTGCAATTTCTTTCTCTTTTTGATTCCTTTTGATGCCCAATTAATTTTACTGCAAGATAGCTCAAATGAATCATTAGATTACTTCATCGTTTGGTTTGTTAACCATCAAACTAGATGATTTAGGACCATAAGGTCTTCAATCTCTCCTTTTTTTATGATAACAAATCAAATGATGAGAAGTGGGGATAAAGTAATTACAAACAAAAAAAATTTTTGTGTCTAAGTGATTCATGACGAATTTTGGGCTTCCTCCAAGTATGTTTGCAAGAAAGTATGCCTCAACGAATTACCCTCATTATGTCATATTTTTCTCCCCCTTTTGGCATCATCAAAACTAGATTTGAGAGGTGTTAAAATATGACAATCAATGCTTCCCCTCAACAAATGCATATATCATTTTGGGTATGGAAATACCTTTTTTTTTTTTTTTGAAAAAGCGTGTGCTCTCCCCCTCAACTAATTGGTTTATAAACACAAAACTCAATTTTGAACTTCTCCCCCTAAATATAAGCATTTTTCAAAAACTCATTGGAAAATACAAAGAAAACTCATTTTTGAATTGCCTTTGAAATACAAACTAAGAGAGATACAAATTTGACGAAAAACTCGTATTTTGAAAAGACCTACTCTTTCTTTTGGGGCTTAGCAAGAATTGGTAAGGTAGTGAGATGTGACCATAAAAATGAGAGTTTTGCTCCCCTCAACAAATGGTCATCAATAAATTGAGAGTATTGCTCCCAACATTATATAAACACAATAATGAGAAAAAAAAATCATACTTTCATCAAATACTTATATTATCATCAAATATGTCCAAATGCAAAAAAATTATGATTCTAAAAGCATTCACCACAATTTTTTTTCGGGCAAATTCATCCAAATGTGATCCCCAAACTAAATCACATAATCATGCACAATAGATAGGTAACACTAAAAATATTCAGGATATACAAGTGCCTAAAGCTTTACAAAAAAACATCATTCATTTTAAGCTTCATCATTTGTACTAATCAAAGATATAGAAAAATCATTTTTAACAAGTATGTTCAAATGTAATATTCAATTATTAAATATTCATACATGTTCTAAACATATAAATGCACATAAAACACATTTACGACTTATTCACATAAATGAATTTTTTAATCATATTACTAAATCACATATTCATAGAACAAGGTATATCACATAATAAGCATAATTTTTTTTTAAATAAGTAATAAAGAGAATAAACAACTAGCTTACTCCTTACTCAATGTTCTTCATGTACCATCTTGAATTCTTTGTTTTGATCATCAATCCTACAGGAATAAGAGAAAATTTTGGTACCCATATCTTTTTGGATCCAAAGGAGTTAGCAACACACTTCTCTATCCAAAGGAGTTAGCAACACCCTTCTCTATCCAAATGGATTTCATGCCTAATTCAATATTCCTTTTAACATTACATTCTTTATGCATGTGACCATGTTGATGACAATAAAAACAAGTAATATTGGGATTTTGAACAAAAGTAGGTTTAACAAAACAAATCCCTTCTTTTCTAAAAGTTCTGAATCTTTTAGAAACAAAAGTATTAAAAACCTTTTCTTTTTCATTTGAAAGGAGTTTTGCAAGTTCATCAATTCTCTTTCTCAGCAAAACTTGTTTATCTTTGATCTTCTTATAAAATTTGGATTTCTCATCCAATTTTCTTTTCAAATCATCCTTTTGGCGATAAAATTCAAATTTGTTTTTGAAAAATTAATTTTTTCCTTTTCAAAACATTGTTTTCTTACAAAAGCTTTGAATTTTCTTTCAACAAAGAATTAATTTTGATAACTAGTTCTTCAGTTTTGGCAACAAAATTTTTCAAATTATCGTGTAATTTTAAAACAAATGCATAAAAATCATCATCATCATAATCATTATTATCATCATCATGAGATCAGTGGCTAGATGATACCTCATTGTCCTCAATGGCCATGAGGGCTATTCTTTTCAGTTCATAATCTTCATAAATATCTCCATTTGACTTGCTATCATCCCATGTAATATGGAGGTTATTGAAGACTT
The DNA here is from genome assembly GCA_024721245.1 of Mitragyna speciosa. NCBI lineage: Eukaryota > Viridiplantae > Streptophyta > Magnoliopsida > Gentianales > Rubiaceae > Mitragyna > Mitragyna speciosa. The sequence goes on from CM045565.1 coordinate 1,413,181, forward strand.
GGCCTTTGTTTCCTTTAGGTTCCTCCATTTGTGCATTTATATCATTCTCATCTTTATGCAACTCTTTCAATTTTTTCCAAATATCCTTTGCTGTCTCGCATCCTTGTATCTTACTAAAATCATCACTATTCAAAGTATTATATAAAATGTTAGTAGCTTTGGCATTTAGAGAAAGATTTATCCTATCTTGAGCACTAAGCTCATTCCTAGTTCTATGTCTAAACATTCCTAGTTCTTTATAAAAAATAGTGGCCTCAAAAGGATGTTCATTAACTACATGCCATAACTCAATATCTAATGATTGTAAGAATATTTTCATGTGCTCCCTCCACCTAATATAATTTACATTATCAAGCATGGGAGGTCTATCTAATGATAGTCCCTCTACAAACATAGTATGATTGGTTGCCATCAAGATATCTACCGGGAGACCAAGCTCTTATACCAATTGTAGGACTCAAAAGCAACCTAAAAGAGGGGGGTGAATTAGGTTGTCCAAGAACTAGGTGCAATTATACTCAAATATTCACCCAATACAAATTAACCAATTTATGCCTAAGTAAGCACACTTAGCTATACACCAAGATAAATAGATAACTCAAATAAGAAATAATAAATGATTTATAATGGTTTGACACAAAACCGATAACTACATCCACTCCCAAGTATTACCACTTAGAATTCAATCCACTAAGTACCTTCTTCAATTGTTGGCGAAGCAAACCAACTTGTATATAAGGGAGGATCACTCTTACTCTCTTTTCCTAGCTTTAATTGAGCCAAAGTTCTTACTTTGCTCACATTGAGCTCTACCGAGACTAGCGAAAAGTTTTATACCACTCACAACCCCCACAATTATGCTACAATTAAATGTTCCCACTCAGTCAATGAAGAATTACACAACCTTAACTAACTGCCTCACCTAAAACGACAAGTACACACTTATATGAGAGTATTTTTCCTCAAAATCACTCTTAAAACACTTGTAAACTAAGTAAGCAAAGGTCTTCTATTATTCTATACATAATGGTATTTATAGGGGTGAGAAAATAGCTAGAAATAGCTTCTAACTATCAAATTCAACTTTTTATAGAAACTAGCCGTTAGACAATAAATTTGAGGTCCGAATGTCTGCTACTATTCATCCAGACTTCTGCATACTCGTCCGCATACATTCTGTCCAAAGTTACTATTTATCCAGAGGCGACTGTTCATAGGTACTGTTCATGTGGACTTTTGCATCCCAAGTTCACATCACAATTTTCTTGTGATTTCTTCCTCTTTTTGATTCCTTTTGATGCCCAAACACTTTTAATGCAAGATAGCTCAAATGAATCATTAGGTTACTTTATCATTTGGTTTGTTATCCATCAAAACTAGATGATTTAAGATCATAAAGTCTTCAGGACACATGATGAATGAGTCCTAAATAGCCCCATAATCATTTGTCTATATAAACTTCCTCTTTCTATGCTTCTTTTGTGATGATGCTTTGTTTGTAGAATTAGTTTATGTGTAACAATTTTGTTAAATGAAATTTTACTAATCAACTTACTCTATTCTTGCGAAAATTAATAAATAATGGGCATTCATGATAATTTGGATAGTGTAGACTTGCAATACCCAAGACCAAAGGCGAAGTAGTTCCTACGTAAGCCATCCAAGTCATACGATGCCAACTAAGTCGCCGCCCGAATCGAGTATTGAAATGAACTGTGAATTAAAACAGCATCTAGAAGAAGCATTATTCTTTGAGGAGGAGCTAGATAGTTTGCACATTCGATGATCCCGTAGTTATGCTAAAGACGTGCCGATCACTACTGATGCAACTAGAACGAGCTATTAATCGCATAAGAGAGGAAAATAACCATATGGCATGTCAAGTTTGGTGATATAGAATGCTACAAGTGTGCTGGCAATTTGAAAGGGATGTCATTATACAACACGGAAGATATATCCATCGAGCCATTTACAACACAACATACACTTCACTTGACTACATGTTTGATGAAGATCGAAGATATTCAACAACTTGGCTCTTGTTTTTATGGGATTGAATTGGTGGCTAATGCATGTGTATAATAGAGGATGGCAACATGTATGCCTTTTAAACTGTGTGCATTGTACAACACCTTATGGAGCGGACATAATATGTTTAGTATTTGGAATGTTTATTACACCTAAGTTAATTGGATCTAATATTTTATGTGGAAAATGTAACCTCTTTGAAATGTTGTGTTATGGTCTCCACCGTGGTGTCCACAACACATTCACAAATATTTTGTAACACTTACGACAGGTAATGTATGACAAAGCAAAAGTAATATGTTTTATATGTTTGTGATTTAAATGTGCATTTCATATACTTGGAAAGTTGAGTACTGGTCTAAAATCCAGATTATGCTAAATAAGCTGTTGTTGTATTGCTTATATTGCCAGTACATCGAAGTGCAAGGAATCAATTAAAATTCATACTTGCATTTGAGTGCTCTATTAAACCTTAGGAAATAATATGTAACCTTTTAAATAAAAAGTGTAATTGTGCTGATGATTTTTGTAACAATTCTCCCAAGAACTGTATACTTAACTGTTATCATCCGAAACATATTAGGATATATTGCACATCACTTCTCCTAGGTCATTTATGCTTTTGCCATATTTCAAATGGTCACATTTAACCTTTGTCAATAATTATACTTCACAATGCTATGATGGTCCATATTGCTTTTTTAGAGAAGTTGCTTAAATTTGAAATTATTTGTGCTTTGAAAATTCAAAAATACATTACAGGGAACTAATAATATCTATTTGAGTTGAGGCGTAGATGAGTATGATGCAGCCAATGACAGTTGGTTTCTTAGAAAATGAAAGGAAATTAATAGACATAAACAACCTACGGTCCTACATAGAAAGGTAAAATTAGTTTGAATGTACAATTATATTTTTACACTCTTGAATTCTATGACTCTACAACACTTGGAGCTTCCTACACCGTGGCTCCAACAACTATTACATATCGGGCTTACCCAAGTTTGACAGGGATGCAGTCTAATCTATTGCCATTTCCCTATCCTATGCCTTACATTTACATTAAAATAGGAAAATTAATGATATGCTATATTGTATTTGCTCAATTAACAATTCCAATATAAATTTGAGTACCTAGTTATGTTTTTCAGATACATTACAATCCCAACCAGTGCCTTGGTTTACGTTGATGTAACTGCAACTCTGCCATAGTTCCACCTATATTAGCTTTGACAATTTTCTATTATTTATTACATTTAAAATGTCTCAGAATTTATAAGTACACATAGTTGTAATAGTTGCTAGAAGTAGGTTCCCATGGTAATTGGTTGTTCTACTACTTGTGACCCGTTAGAACAATGTATTTTACCTTTCACTACCTTTACATATAAAAAGTGATCACTTTTAAAATCACATCCTCAGTGGAAAGGCAATATTCTACTTCACGAAAATTACATAATAAAACACCTAAGTATATAATGTCTTACACTAAAGAACATCACAGCTACACCATAATGCAAACAATTTACACTACTATTACAATTGAACCAAACTAAAAAAAGGAATCACTGACCTTGCGCTTTCCAACAAACTCGGACTCATACATCAAAGTTGTATATTCCTACTTTCCACCAAAAAAGGCCAATCAAATATTGTATAAATAATGGAATGCTATATATAACATTCTCTAAATTCCATTTCTACCACTCAAATATCTTTTACAAGATCCACATGAACATTGCACCACATAACAAAAACTGTACTGTTATCACATATGGGATTTAACGATAAATGTTACAGGTTTAGTCAACATGAGATAGGAAATATCTAAGCCAGACATCTCACTTGTGCCATTTCTTGGCTGCTAGTAAGCCCACCACTTGTTGGTATGTTCATAGATATTTGATCCATGAAAGGAAAACCAACTCGTGCCACTTTCCATCTCTGCCAACATTATCGATTCTCCCACACTTGCACACTACTTCAAATATAAATAAAACTTTTATTATGCAAAAAATAAATAAAAAATGTACACTTTTTTGAGCATACACGTATATAGTAAAATTATTTCCCTATTGTTGCACTTGAGCCCTACATTTTTTGGCAATACTTCTTTCTATTATACTTGTTAGTCTAGATTTGGAAATGCTTTTTTGGCTTATCAGTTGCTCGCTTCCTTATGCCCACAGCTCCTGTGTCACTACACTCTCTCGATGCATTTTCCTGCTTGCTATGTGCCAGGCTATTATCACCTAAGTTTGACATACTCGTTGCACTGTGATTGCTACAAGAAAGTAACTATTCAATCTTCTTGCTAAGTTCATTTATAGTTCTGACAAATAGTGTTGTGGCCTCCAGAGAACTAGAAACTTGTGCCGCAACCATTAGCGGGCTTGGGAGTATTAAGCGATAACTATGCCCAATGCCCAATTCAAGCTGTGAATGACTTTCTAATTGTCTAGCATCAATAACTATGCCATATTGGACCTCCTTTGTTCATCTCTTCATTATAAACGAATCTAGAATATCCTTAATCTCCAATTTATTGACAACTTTTAAGTAGTGCGAGTACAAAATTCCATCTAAATGAAATTTGTTACAACCATAAACAGTGGACTTGGATGATCATTAATAGTTTACCATGTGCTTGCACCCTCCTTGATAATTGCCAACTGAGTACTCTACCACCTCCTCACTCAACTTCATTGCCCTAGCAACCAAGGCACTTGACTTGCCAATTCGTTTTGAAATTATACAAATAAATTTGGAGTGTAAGTGGAGGCAATCTAATTTAGGATTGGTGACATTTTTAAATTAAATTTCAATAACTTCTACTGTGCTTCGTATTCGGCAACCAACTCTTTCTGCTTTTTCTTCCCTACCATACTGCAAAAGTGATTAAAGGGTTTAGGGTTTGGGGTCAAAATGACGTAATTTTAGCCATTTCAACTTGGAGTCGGGGCCTCACAATTGCCACTTGTGGCAATTTCATGGACCAGATTAAAAAGAGAAATCGAACGACTCAAATTGATCCAACAAAGCAATTGTAAGAGCGCCAATAACAATATCATTTTCATTGCCAAAAAAAGAAAATGAAAAACAATACTTTGACCACAAACGCCATTTGTAGCCGTTAGAGACGATTTTTGTGGGTTTAGAATTGGGGAAAAAGAAATTCATTTGAGTTTTGAAATTGCTTGTGAAATTTGTGATGGGCACGAAAGCAAAAATCAACTTCAAGTCCAATCATTTATTTCTCTTCTTTAGTTGGGCTTGGTTGTGGTTGTTGAACTATGCTATCTGCAATAGAAAAAGGAAAACCTAGACAAATTTTTGTGTATTTGGAATGGGTTGATGATAGATCATGTGTTTTGATGGAAAATTGAAGGAAAGCCTAGACAAATTTGAAGAAAATTGAGGTTTTTAGTAGTGAAATTTGTCCATCTAGAGAAAAAACTGTAGATGCGCAAAATAAAGTGAAATAGAGGATGTCTACTTCTTTAATATGCCGTGAACTAGAAGTTCACTTCGTGGATATTGTGTTCGAATTATGCGTCCGCTACCCTACTGACTTTGAGCAGACATCCATTCCTTTGTCCGCTTCCTTTTGAGGGGCATCCACATGGCTAAAGTCACTCAACATACACAATGAACACCCTGCACGCAAAGTAGTTATATTTTTGTTCTACAAAATTGTATTTTTATGCTGAAAAATTTCAAATCTTAAAAAGTTACATTTGTTCACTGAAAATTTATATTTTTTATACTGGAACGTGGCACACCCCTCCAACTTGTCACCAACCGGATGCCCGCTATCTATATTATTAAGGGTTAATAACACTTTGCCCCATGAACTTAGGGGTTAGTCACACTTTTCCCCCTCTAAACCTTAAATATATACACTTTACCCTCATAAAAACTAATCAAAGTTAGAAATTCAAAAAAGTGAATGTTATTTACATTGCTATATTATGATATTGTTTGTAAACTAACATCATTTACTTTCATTGCTAAAAGATTTATATATTTTCTATCGTATCAATTATACAAAAATATCAAACTTAAAGAAGTTAAAGAAAGTTAGTATTTAGTTTATATCCTTGAAATTTTGCTCTTAGATTAATATTTACTTCTATATATGCTTTGTTTAATTTATTAGATTTTAAGTCAAACAAAACTTGATAAATAATATAAGACTAAAAACAAATTCAATTGCCCAAATTTATATAAAAAAGGCAATACTAAACTCATTTTTTTCAATTAATTTTTTATTATTTTAATTTATTTAAACTTTTGAATTAATATTATAGTCATTTTATATTTATCAAATTAGTCCAATATGAAATTATTAATCAAGAATATTTTGGGAAAAAACTGAAGAGTTAGTCCACTATACAGCACTAGGGCAAAAAAGAATAAATAAATAAATAACACAAAAATAAATCTATTTAAAAATATAGTTTTTTATTATTTTAAGTTTATGTGAAATTTAGGCTAATACTGTTGTCATTTTTTGTTGATATATTTATAGTTTACTATATTGTTCTTTTCTTGTAAAAAAATAAAATTCGATTTAACCTTTATTTTTCTTCTCTAATTAAAAAATGAGTCATATCAACTATAGCAATTTTGATTAAAATTTCATATTGGACTAATTTGATAAATATAAAAATGACAAGTATTAGTCTAAAAGTTTAAATAAATTAAAATGATAAAAAATTACTTTAAATAAATGAGTTTCGGTAGTTACCTTTTTTATATAAATTTTGATAATTGAATTTATTTTTAGTGTTGTGTTATTTATCAATTTTGTTTGACTTAAATCCAATAAATTAAACAAAACATATATAGAAGTAAATATTAATCAAAGAGGAAAACTTCAAGGAATATAAACTAAATATTAAACTTCTTTAACTTTTTTAGTTTGATATTTTTATATAATTGACATAATAAAGAAGATAGAAATCTTTTAGCAATGAAAGCAAGTGATATTAATTTATAAATAATTTCATATATAAAAGGACAATAATATCATAACACTCACTATTTTTGTTTAATTTCTAATTTTGACTGCTCTTTGGAGGGGGGCAAAGTATATATATTTAAAGTTGAAGGGGTAAAGTGTGACTGACCCTTAAGTTTAGGGGGACAAAGTGTTATTAGCCCTAATATTAATCATCACCTGCTTGCATCTAGAGAGGATTTGGATGCTTGATTGGACGTATACTACCCTACTGACTCTGAGCGGACGTCCACTCCCTCGTCCGCTTCCTTTGAGGGGTGTCTGCATGACTAAAGTCACTTAACATACACAATGAACACTTTGAATGCAAAGTAGTTACATTTTTTTTTTGCAAAATTACATTTTTTTGCAGATAAATACAAATCCTGGAAAGTTGTATTTGTTCACTGGACAATTACATTTTTTCACTGGAACGTTACACAGGCCTCCAACTTGTCCCAACCAGATGACCGCTATCTATAATATTAATCATCATCCACTTGTATCCAAAGATGATCTAGATGCTTGATTGGATGGCCGCTACCCTATTGACTCTGAGCGGTCGTCCATTCCTATGTCAGCCTTCTTTTGAGGTGTATTCGTATGGCTAAAATCACGCAATATGCACAATTAGCACTCTGAATGCAAAATAGTTACATTTTTACTCTTCAAAGTTACATTTTGACACTGATAAATTACAAATTCTAGAAAGTTACATTTGTTCATTGCAAGTTTACATTTTTTGACTGGAATGTTATACACTCCTTCAACTTGTCCCAACCGGATGCCTGTTATCTATAATTGCCATCATCTTCCGCTTGCATCCAGGCCTCATCATCTGTTTGCATCCAAACCTTGAAAGTAGTAAACCTAACCCCTGCAATTTCACTTCCTACACCTTCCCCCCGGTGCTTGATGCTATAGTTTTGGGCTTCAAGAAATTGCTTCTCCCTCTCCAAGATTTTACTTTAACCTTTTGTGCTTCAGTTTAATGTTGGTTTTTTGGTTTTTGATTTGGCTTCTTTGATTTTGTATTTAGGTAGCTTGTTAACGATTTTCTAACACCGTTTCCTTTTTTTGGTCCATTGTTCATTTTCTTTTTTTTTGCCATGAAACGACATCGTCTTCCTCAGTGTCCTTGCTGGCTTGATCTTGGCTATCTATATGCCAAGTTTCAATCTTGGCTATTAACTTGTGTCAACTGGAAACATCTTAAAATTGCGACGCCCTATGTCCCTTCAACTTGAGCCAACGTGGTGTGCTTTCAACTGTCCAATTCTGGCTTTAAATTTGATCCGTTAACTTGCAGCAAATGGTATTTACGATGCTCGGCTACGTTATTCCTCTATTGCCATCTCCAACTCACAGTACTTCCTCTCCATCTTTCACGGACGCGGGGTGTCACAATTTGGAAAGCTACCGATTGTGACAATTTGAGGGAGGAGATTGCAGGAAGAGAAGTGGACAGCTGAGATTCAATTTTAAGGGACTAACTAAAACGGCGTCGTTTAGTGGGGAGGAAAAACAAAAAATGAAATATGAAATATGAGGAAAAATAAGAAAGATGAAATGGCGTTATTTAGCCATCAAAAGCAAAATGATTTCAAAGCCAAAAAGAGAAAAACGAAGAACATATTTCAAAATAGGCCACGGGAATTGAAGGGCAAGGGTGCTATGAAACTTGATCGATTGGAAGAACTCTGAGAACTGGTTGGAGACATTCAGGTGCAGAGGGCCAAAATGTTTGGGATTTTTCCATTGAAGAGGGTTTTTGATTAGGCGCTACCACAAGCATTCGAGGATCTGCTGCAAATCCGAGGTATGGCTTTGATGTTAACAAAATTGAATTTTACTAAAAATTTTGTGGATTTGAAGGATAATGAGAGAGTAAATGTAATTTAGGGTAACATGGCTTTTGTGATGTTGTTAAAATTGGGTGCATAGTGAGGGATGAGAGTGGTGTTTGATGTAGGGTTAGGACCCTAATATTTGCAGGATGGGGTAATGATTTTTATGACTTAGGGAGTTATTTTGCAGACCGGAAGGAAAATAAACTGCTCTGGTGGTTGTTGTGATATTGTTAAAATTGGGTGCATAGTGAGGGATGAGAGTGGTGTTTGATATAGGATTAGGTTCCTAATATTTGCTTAATGGGGCAATGATTTTCATGAATTGGGGAGTTATTTTGTAGGCTGAAAGGAAAATAAACTATTTTGGTGGTTGAAATGTTGGCTAGAAAACAAAAGATTAGGAATATTGTTTGTGCAATGTGTCAGTTTCACGGTGTAATGGGTAAGTAGATTTTTGTGATATTATCATGTGTGCTGATGCGAAAAGTTATTGGTGCGATAATATAATTATTTTTAAGCACTGCTTCGTGCAAATCATATACATTCAGTCACACTGTGAAAATACACATTATGTTTCGTTGAATGAATGAAGTTGGAGTAATTGTATTATAGTTTGTAGTTTGGGAAATGCTATGCTTAGCCAAGATGTTTTTTTTTTTTTTTTGGGCTAACCCCATAAACGGGGGAGGGCGCCACTCCACATTTTATTACCAATTAATTTTAAAAGTGAGGGGGATATGAACCTTACCTCAAGAATACATGAACTGAAAGCAAGTAAATTAGGAGTACTACTCCTTATTACATCAAATTCGTGACTTACAATTTCTAAAAGAAGGAAATCCTAACTTATCCAGTCGAAGTTCACCTCTTGCCAAAAAAGGCAAATCTAGCTCATTGAAAAACACCGAATTTCTCTGATCTGAACAGCCCATATTAGCAAGAATGTCTGCCACCTTATTTGCTTCTCTATAAACATGATTAACAGATATGAACCTATCTACTAGAGATAACAATTGAAGAAAATCCTGTTGAATGACCCGTGGAATTGACACCTTTTGTTGCAACATTTGAACAAGTATCTGTGAATCACACTCAACATGAAACTTTGAAAAACCAAATTCCAAACAAAGATCCACACCATAGATAAGAGCCTTGATCTCAGCTTGCATACTAGTGATCTCCCCGAAGAATGTAGAAAAAGCCAAAATGCATTTGCCCGACGAATCTCTGAGAACTCCTCCACCTCCACTAGGTCCTGGATTCCCATGAGAGCTACCATCTGTATTTAACTTAAAGCTATCGAGAGGAGGATGTATCCATTTCACCAATTGAAAAATGATTGGTTTCTGAAAATGACGGATAGATTGCATAAAAGAAAGCCAATTATGCCCACTCACCCTTGCGCCTGCAAATTTTGAGAAAAACATGTCTTTCATATCTTCAAAAATGTTTCGCAACAAAGAAGGAATAGACAGCTTAACATCCTGGAACCTTGCAGCATTTCTCCATTTCCAAAGATGCCAAGATGTTAGCGTATATGGTTTGAGTATTGTTTGTTAGTTTCTTAGAATTTATAGTTTATCATAGTTGGTGCCATCTCTTTGGGATCACGTGTCAAAGTTTCATAAGAAATGAGAACAAAAAGGGCCAGAATAATAAATAGAAAATTTATAGGGACGAATAAATAGTAAAGGGAAAAGGTATTTGACTTTGTTGTTGAATGTAAAATTGTTCATAAACGCGTAACTTTTTTGGCAATGGGTGTAAGTTGTTTGGTAATTGCTGTAAGTTTTGTGGTAATAAATGTAACCTATGTCTAGCAATTGGTGTGTGACTCGTATTTGTACAGCTTTGCTCCGTGGTTGTATTCCACAATGATTGTATAAAAGAGGCATATGTACATGCCATTGGCTCTATGTTAACATTGCTATAAAAATGAACTTAAATTTAACACATTATTTGCGTATGCATGCTACTGTAACAAAAATATTTGTAATTAACTAATGTGGTTTCAGTTGAAGTTGGTTCAAAAAATGGCTAACATGTCATTGTTATTAAGTGTCATAGAATACTGCATGCCTATTGCATGATAAAGACATAGGCAGACATAGATTAGAATTTGTAACTATGCAGCTCAAATGTGTAACTTGGTTGGTTACTAGTATAACATAACAGGAATATATCACCATGTCAGTGTACTTGTGGATGTAAATCACGATAATGGCACGCACACGGAGTAGGGCTAATGTTATCAGTACGTGGAAAAAGGGAAAGGAATGAGCAAAATGAAGGACAACATGAACCTGCAACACAAACACAAAAGAGACGCAGAAAGAGGAGGTGAATGTCTAGCTAGTCCATCAAGGATGGTGGTGGCAGCTAGGAAAAAGATGAGGAAACCATTATCCGAGAGACTTGATAATTGGGCAGAACATTCTCGGGCACCATGTAACACCCTAGAAATTCATACAAAAACTATTTAATTCATGTATGTCCATTAGTAGAAAAAAAAATAGAGAAAAGAAAAAGAAAAGGGAAAACCGAAAATGCACTTAAAAAGAGAAATTCTTTTATTTGGAGTGTAGTGTTAATCCTTGATTTATTAGTTAGAAGATTTCTTAAGTTAATTAGGTTAAGTAAATAATATTCTTTCATTATTAAGTGGGACACCTAAGTAGTAAATTTGGATTAATTTCATTGGACCATTAGTTTATAATAGTGTTTAATTTTGACTAACTAATTCTACCATTTTCTAGTCTTTTGACCAATTGAGCTTTAGTTCAAAAATTGACCTAAAAATTTCACTTATTCACTTGACTTTCTTTCTCTCTATGGCCGGCTCTCTCTCTCCCTATTTTTCTCTCTTTTTGCTTTAAAAATTGTGCCATAAAGCTTGCTAATTACTAGGTGATAAGTGATTAAAAATTTATACTAATCATATTTAACCAAGTAGTAGCTATTATGTCAAAAAAAAAAAATCTAAACCTAGGATGATTCTTGTTTTGCTATGATTGGTTACTTCTTTTCCCCATTTATCTCTTTATTTCTTTTCTACTTTCTTGGCTTATTTCTTTCTCACTTTTTCCCTCAAGTGGCCTGCCCTCCTATGCTCTCTTTCTCCTCTCTTTTGTTTTCATTTTCTTGACACTTTCTCTCCATTTTTGGACAATCTTCACCATAGAAAGTGAGCTCCTCTTCTTCCTAAGCAAAGATCTAAGCTTGATTGAGGTATCTACTATGAACTTATGCTATTATTTTCAAATTTTTAGTCTTTTGTGCAAGTTTAATACTAGATACTTGTTATTAAACTTGAAGATTTGAGTTTTGAAATGAAGTTTTGTTTGTTAATCAAGTGTTTTCTTGGTTAGATGGACTAGTAGATAGTATTTAAATCTTGAAATTTCATGTATTATATGTTGAATTGTTGAAGAAACTTGGAATTGAAATCTTGAATTTGAGTGAAATTTTGAGTGAAATTGGGTTTGATTGAGACATGGAAGCTATAGAACTTGTTGGAAATTGGATTGGTTGGTTGATTTCTTGCAGGTAAAATTTTGGGTTAGTCCAATTTTAAGAGGAGATGCTGCCAAAATTTCGGTAGAATTAAAGAAGAAAAAATGATAGGTGAACTTTTAATCTAGAATATGCTAAATTTAAGGAATTTGGTGTGCAGAAATTTTAAGAGAATGATCCATTGGTGAATTAAATTTTCTAGACCAAGAAAACCTTAAACCCTAAACTCTAAAAACCCTAGAAATGAAACCCTAGAAATAATAGGGTTATTTTTTAAATTTTCTTACTAATTCACTTAGAGTTTTAATTGGGTTTTCATTAGACTATTTCTTTTGAATCTCAGGATCCGAAGGTGAATCTCATCCTTATTACGAAATATTTTCCTAGGCATACCAGGTGAGTGTCTCTATGTGTGCATGATGCATGAAATATTATGTTATGCTTGTAATTGTTATTTTATGACATGTGTTACTTGAGGAAAGATGTGTACTTTACCACATCTATTCCGCAATGTGTTACTTGCTTTCGTGATCCAACGTGTTATTTGTGCTTGAGACTTCCGTAACTAACTTCACCGTTACTTTACGGTTAGTCAACCCGGTCGTGCGTGGGAGGATATAAGGTATTGGGTGTTTTATGGCGTGTTGTTCTTTCCCTTGAGTTGAGAATCCTCAAAGAGACCAACTCCGGATTGAACTTTCTTGCTTGCTTGTTGGCCCTCCAAGGTCGAGATTACTCCCTAGATGTGGTAGCCTGTACGGAGGTTATAAGGTGAATGGTGGTTAGGGTACTTGCTTGTTAATACTGATATGATCCTTGGTGAGAACCTGAGCTATTATCTCGATCCCAACGTTGTGGTTACATGTTCAGTACTTGCTTCTCCTGCGGTTGAGCTTGCTCTCGTAGTTGAGCCTTGTATTCGCCATTAACTACTTGTTAATTAAATTGTTTATACATTGTTTATTTGACTTGTTAATTACTTTATTTAATAAAATAGTGGATTTCTGGTATGGCAGCATGACTCGAGCACTCACTGGGCTATTATAGCTCATCCCTTTCATTTGTTTTCTTTATCCAGGTTTTCCGTACAATTAAAGTTGGAGAAGCAGATTTTTGACATATTAGATGTTTTCATTATATATTTTGATAGCCAAATTGTTTAGGCTATTATTGTAAGTACTATGTATAATTGGGATGTAAAATCCTTAGTGATACTTGTACCTTTAAGTTGAAGTATATGAATGTATTTTATTTTGGGCTGAGTACGTTTGGATGTTTTGAATAAGTGCGTGATTCAAGTCCTGGCGAGAGCTAGGCGGGCAGTCCGCTAAGTCCTTTGGTGTGCCTCTGGGTAAGGTGGGGCTGTCACACACCACCTCCCCCATTTAATGTTTTTTGTAAGTTAGAAACATGCGGCTTTTTCGTGTTGCGACTTTTGTTATTGTATGAAGATAGGATTAAATGGAAGCACATGTGTTTTGTTACCATGCAGACTAACTTTGTACTACTGCAATGCAGGAACGAGTTTAGGGAGAAGAGAAAGCGAGCAAAGTGCAAAAAAAGGAAAAGAAGAGAAAGAATAGAGATGAAACAGATGTGGCGGAGTGTGGGACGTAAGGAGAGATGCTAATAGTGAAATAATAAATTTATTTCGCGAAATTAGAAGACAATGCTAGGAATAGAGAAGTGAAGTATCTCATTAAGCAATGGTGAGACTGGATATGAGAGATAATAGCTAAACAGTTAGAATGGTCTCATAAACTAGTTTAATCACGAAGGTGTTTACTTTTTTTTTTTCCTCCAGTCATGCAATATACATCGTTGTTCGTTTGGCAGTGCAGGTCTAACAGATAGTCTTTTATTGTATTCTAGATCGTCTAACGTGTAGATAGTTATTGGGAAGGTCATCTGAACATGTCTACCATCTCCACAGTGAGCTTTATTATGATCATAAGGAAAAAAATTAGGTGTTTGCATGTGTGTTTCTTGTACATGTTACTGAAGACAAAACACTTACATCATGTATTTCAGGCATATACACATTGTTACCGTATTGAGCTTGCATCAAAAATAATTTCTCACTCCCAAAATTTACTCCATGAAAGGGTGATGCATCATGCCGGGATTAGTATTTCAATGTCCTAGGAAAGTTGTTACGTGAAGATGTTCTTGGAAGAGATAATGCTAATTGTTAGTGTATGCCTTAAAACCAAGTTGGTTTTTGAAATTTTTATTACGCTTATTTCGTGTTATACTTATATATGTGGCATTTTCTTTGTCATTTAATACTTGTTATTAATATTACTTGTTTATTTGAAAAAATTCATAGAATATTAACTGTGTATAAGAGATTGTAAGAGTTACGATGATGAGACTCTTATTACACATTAAGTTATATTCTTAAATATCCTTAGTCATAGTATTAATGAGATTGGATATCATTAATATGGGAAGACTAGCACATACTTTGCTTCTACTTAGGGTAAGTAGTAGTTGATCTCGTCAACTATGATGTGCGACACCTAAATTGGTATGTGGATGCTTGTTAGAGAACAAGTTCATTGGATTGATCCGCCAAGAGTTACTATTCATAGTGCTAATGAATTATACTCTTAATGGCAATAGTGTAAGTGATCCTTAGACTTGAGATTACCATGGTATCTTGAGTATGGAGTGCTATGCTTTAACTCTATTGCTCGGTGCTCGTAAAAGAGTAGCCCATACGGTAGAGATTGGGTATAGTATGAAGCATGGAAGGATAGTGAGTATCAGTATAGGATTCACCACTCCTTATTATAGGAAAGTATATCTCAAATTGGCCACTAGTTGAAATATAACTTAAAGAATCTTTTATGTAGAAGTGAAAGTATGACTTGAAAGAGTTTCAAGGTTATACTTTTATAGAAAGTTATATTTTGGAAACAAGAAATCATTAATTAGTCATTTAAAGAGTGCGCACTACACTCTTAGACTAATTAGGATATAATGTGGTGAAAGGATATTAATTACACGATAACATTGTCATTGATAGGTGTAGTCTACCATCTGACTTTCCTATTCACTTGGGTGGTCATGATGCATTGCCAGACGCCACTCATGATCTATAAGTGCAAATTAATTAATTAGTGAATTAATGATAAATTAAAGTGTTAATTTATTTAGATCTTAATTAATTAATTAATGAGTTATAATTTGTACTTCCTGCCAACGTGAATGGAACCTAATGTATCACACACAATAAGAACATGGTTTTTGGATTAAATTGTTATAAGATAAGTATAAGATACTTATAAGGTTAATTTATGTGATAAATTAACTTAAAAGGACTTAATTATAAATATTCTAA
This sequence comes from Mitragyna speciosa, assembly GCA_024721245.1. Classification (NCBI taxonomy): domain Eukaryota; kingdom Viridiplantae; phylum Streptophyta; class Magnoliopsida; order Gentianales; family Rubiaceae; genus Mitragyna; species Mitragyna speciosa. Next base: position 1,428,920 of record CM045565.1, read on the forward strand.
ATTTTGATGGAAATTAGTTTCCTAAAAGGAATTAAGAAGCTATTTAGTTTCCTTTTGGAATAGGTTTCCTAAAGGAATAGGATTAGCTTAAAGTAAGCTTCCTAAACCTTCTTGGTTTCCAATTGCTCTTGTTTCCTTAAAGACTAGGATACTACATCTGTAAATAAGTCCATGCCTTGACTTTTATTTGATTAATGAAACACATAATTTTAGAGAGAGAAAAATTGAGAGAAGATGGCGTCTTTCTCTACAAGAAAAATGCCACAACCCTCTTCCCTAACAGCTAGGGTTTTCATCTTCTTTCTTCGTGTGGATACCGTTGGAGGCTTGACACTTGGAGGGCTTTTCATCGTAGATCAACACCTTCATCGAATAGGATCTTGCCATTTGAAGCATAGAAACCTTCTATACTTGAAGTATTTGTGCTAAACACTCTTTAATCGTATGGATTATATCAAAGAGATTTATGGTTAAGGTAATAAAATTTTAAATTTTCCGTTGCGATACTCCCCTTATTACCTTACAGTGGTATCAGAGCCTCCTTTGATTATATCTATATGATTTGTGTTTATTTAATTGTCATAAATATGGATGGTTTGTTCTTGATGAAATTTGTCTCAAAATTGTTTTAGAAAAATTAAGAGTTTGATTTTTAAGATAAGTTCTTAATTGTTAAAAGTGTTTTAAATAATTAAAATGAGTTCTTATGATTGTATTTAAGGTTTCTAAATTATTTTTACGTGCTAAAAGGGTTTTAACATGTTTTGATTCAAAAGAGTTTTGAAAAAGACCAAAAAATTTCAAAAAATATATTTTCTGCACACAAACCGCAAGTTTTTACTCACAGTTTCACCCACGGTTAAAATCCCATACTTTCTGTCCACAAATCATGGACGAAATAGTCCGCGTTTTGTCCCACGGTTTGCTGGTAGAGTTCTAGCGGAATTTTTTCTAATTTTTTAGAAAACGCAAATTTTTGAAATTTTCTCTACAAAAACACTTTCCAATTTTAATTGTTAATATTTGGAAATTTAAATTTTGGAAACTTACACCTTCTATAACTTTATTTTTGAGACAAATAAATTCAAGAATATTAATCTAATTAAATTAGATCATGTGATTTATGACTAGAATTAAATAAATTTATTTATTTAATTGTTAAATATTATGATGGCATGGTGGATGATTATGAACTATGACCAATGTGATTGAATGGTTGAATTTTTATTAATTTTGATGGTTGGTTTGTATTGGTTTTTTAAAAATAGGACCTGCATGTCCTGCCTTCTCTATTATTCTCATGTAATTTTCTTCTCACCTAACTCCTCTCGAATGTAACTTGAGGTTTCTTAATCAATACATGTAATGTACAGTGTGTGGGTTAGAGTTAGGTTTTAATTTTCTAAATTGTTTAGAGTAAAATTACAAGTGTAATGTACAAAGAAGATGGAGATGGAACCAAGGAGCAACCATGGAGGCTCATTAAGAGTTGGAGACCTCCCAAAGAATGCATCAAGGAGTTGATCACGTCCTTTAGGAATTTGACCATATATTTTCCTTAAAGCTCAAGGAAAATATCTTAATAAAGTCCATAATCATCCACGGTTTATTGTGCATATTTTTATTTTATATGTCGATATATTTTAAATGCATGATATGATGAGACTATATATTGTATATTTAAAATAAAATCTCTCAAATAAAATATTAAGTCACTTGCCTTCCATTATTATAGTAAAAATCATAGTTCTTACTAAGTGTTGACACGTTGGCCTTCGTCAATGTCACCTTACCTAGAGCATATTTTTACTATGAGATATGATCTCCAAATAATGAGTCTGACTAAACAAAAATGCTTAACTTGTCGGTCTCCATCAATGTTATGGTGTTTTTGAGGCAATATTAAGTCAATATATATAAGTTGTCTTCCATTATTATAGCAAAAACGAAGAGTTTCTATTAAGTGTTGATACGTTGGCCTTCGTTAAGGTCACCTTGCTCAGAATATGTTCTTGCTATGAGATGTGATTTCTAAATAATGGGTATGACTTAACAAAAATACATAACGAGTTTGGCCTCCGTCAATGTTATGATATTTTTGAGGCAATGTTGGGCAACACATAAGATGTGCATATCAAGAGTTGATACCCAACTATCTAGGAGTCGCAAGAGTTGTGATTGATAAAAATTATCTACCTAATCGAAGTTACCTTTGGGGCATTGGCCTCCGTCAAACCCAAAGTTAATTAGATGGGATCCTAACCCACTAGGATTGTCCAACAGATTCCTGAATTAATAGATTGAGGGTTATTGATTTGAAGTAAAATAGTGGAAGCAAACCAAATAAATTCGAAGCCCACATTTTTGGTTTGCAATTATAACATGAAATAAATACTTGTACTATCTTTTCACTTGTTGTAGAATGCATATACACATGAACACACTTATCACCTTATATCTCAATTTATATACGATTTTCTTGGACTAGTGTAAGACTTGAGAATAGTTCTTAAACTCTATTGGCTATGTCCTTGATACCCACTTCCACTTGTCCTACAGTGACAATTATAGTTAGGAAACAATGTGCATACAAGATGCATAAAAGATGATAATGATATTGCTACTTGTATCGTAATGTCATCTATAATTCCTAAGTTATAAAAGTAGAACAAATTGATAGATCTTTTGTCTGTGATTGTGCATCTCAAAGAGTTGTTGATGCACAATCTAGGACCATTAGATATGAGATATCTAAGGAGTAGTCTATTAAGGAAGAAAGGGGCACTTTGTTGCTTGTTAAAGGAAAATCCTAACGTGGTCTTGAGGAGACCCAAGTAGTTATGACAAGGCTTAAAGGTGTGATAAAAAAGAACAAATCTAAGGGCACATGTTTTTAATTCTATTGGAAAGGGAATTGTAAGACTCGTTTCAATACTAAGAAGATAAAGAGGCCTAATGAAACTTCTACTTCTAAGTATGTTTATATTTGAGACAAATTCATCTACTAATTAAGACCATTGGGTATAAGATACTGGATTTGGATCCCATATTTGCAAAAATGTGCAAGGTCTTAAGCATGGTAGACAATAAGGAAAGAGAAAGTCAAACTACGTGTGATGAATAAAGCAAGAGTTGCTACACTAGCCGTAGAGACTCATACACTCTTTACCAACTGGGCTTATTCTAGAATTTAAAACATTGTTATTATGTTGTGATGCTTACAAAAGAGCATAAAATCAATTTACATTAAATGTGAAAAAATTTACCACTACAAAAGAGAATATATATCGTTGTTTTACGTAATGGTGTTTTTTGTGGTATTAGATCATTAAAAACATTTTACAAATCCTAGACCTTGATAAGTCCATTCTCAAACATAGACAAAAATTTAATATTTTTGAAACAACTATCCTTCTGGTGTTATAGACTTGGTCATGTGAATGAGAAACGCACTTCCAAATTACATAATAGTTGTGTACTTGGACTCGTTGAATTATGAATCCTTTGAGACATGCGATTCTCATTTATTTAAAGAGATGACCATAACAACTTTTATCATAAAAAGTGAATGTGCTAGTGATCCTCATAGAGCTTTAACATATAGATGTTTTTGGCCCAACGTCGATCCATGCTAAAGGTTGTTTATCATATTTCATCACTTTCATAGATGATCATATGAGATATGATTATGTGTATCATATCATACACACATCCATGGCTTTTGAAATGTTCAAAGTCATTAGGGTTGAAGTAAGAAAAATAAGTTAACAAGAGTATTAAAACACTAAAGATTTGATCTATGTGGATAATATTTAATGTCAAGTGTTTCAAAATAATTAAAGAAAAATGTGATTCTTTCTCAATGGTCTCCACTTGACACACCATTGTTGATGATGTGTGAAAGAGGAGAAGTTGTACCCTATGAGATATGACACAAACTATGATAAGCCATACTATAATTCCTAACCTCATTTTAGGGGTTTTGTCTTAGACACCAACTCCTATACACTCAACTAATGTCTATTTGTGGGGTATTCTTGTGAAAAGAATGGACACCACTTCTATAATCCCTTGAGCAAAATGTTTGTCTCAAGAAATGTCTTTTTCTAGAAAAACAGTTATTCTTAAAAGAGATAGTGGGAGCAAGATAGAACTTGAAAGGTTCAAGGACCATGAATTGACAAAAATTAATAGTTGGAACTAGAGCTTATGCCACATGTTGATGAGGCGCAACGGAAGCCCAAAGTGTACAAAATCTTCAAAAGACTGATAGAGTATGTTATACTCTGAAAAAATACAGATTTCTCACATATGAGATATATAGATTTCTTATTAGCAAGAGCAATAATGTACTAGTCATATATGATGACAAACCTATTAGTCACGAAGAGACTTTGTCTAATATAGATTCCTTGACATGGCAAGATGTTATAAAATTCAAAATGGATTCCATGTACAAGAACAAGTTGTAGACCTTGCTCAAGTCACCTAATCGGATAAAACCCAGAGGGTGCAAGCAGGTCTTTATGAGAAAGACTGATATGGATGGTAACATAGTTATCTATAAAGCAAGATGTTAATAGAAAAAGGATTCAATTCAAAGGCTTGACTTTGAAATAACCTTTTTTCACCAATAGCTATGCTTAAATCCATTTAAGATTTTGTTTGCAATAACTGCTATTATGGCTAGTCAAATGAATATAAAACCCCATTCCTTAACGAGAATTAAAAGGTATGTATATGACACATTTCTTGGGTTTTCACTTCCATTGATCCTCATAAGGTATAGAAGCTTTAAGGGTCTATTCATGGACTCGTGCAAGTATCAAGGTGTTGGAGCATTTGTTTTGATGAGATAATCAAAGAGTTTTGTTTTTCTCGAAAACAAAGACAAGCTTTGTGTAAATGTAAAGTTGAGTGGGAGCGTTGTCGTTTTCTTAATACTATATGTGGATGAGACATCGTTGATGGAAACAACATACTTTAAAGGTAAAGATATAGTTATCCAAGAATTTCTTAATAAAGGAGAGACGATCTCTAATTTGGGAATTAAGATCTACAGAGATAGATCTAAGAGGTTGCTCGGTCTTACTAGATCCAAGTACATAGGTTAGATGCTAAAGGGTTTAGTATAGTGCAATCAAAGAAGGGGTTTTACCTATGTGATAGGAGATTACTCTTTCGAGAGACATGTGTCTTTGACACTTGTTGAGATTGATAGCATTAATAGATCTTGTATACTTTTGCAATAGGTTCCATTGTATATGCTATCCTATGTACGAGACCCGATATCTTCTGGCTTTAAGTGTTACGAGCAATTCTGGTGAGTGTCACTAGATGGTTATCAAAAAATATTTTTAAGTACTCAAGAAGCACTAAAAGACTGTTTTTGACTATGGAGATCATACTTAGGAAGTGTGTGGATTTAAAGATATAAACTTTTAATCCAATAGAGATGATAAGTAAATCATGACATGAATTGGTGTTCACGTTGAACTGTAGTAGATAAAAGTATTTTATGATAGACACTTCAACATATTCTACAACAAAGGTGAGTACATGGTAGCTTTAGAAGTTACTATGGATCAAGGGATTCTTTGTTGGACAAAGAATAGTTCCTTTTATTGTTTTATGAAAACAATTGTGCCATCGCTTAATCAAGGAACTAAAGTCTCATCCATGATCCTAAAGTGTACGTTCGTGCCACCATCTATTTGTGGAAATAGTTTGGTATAAATGATGAAAAGATAGAGGAAGTTCCCATAATGTTAGTGTCACTAATCCTTTCACCATGGCCTTGTCCCAGAATAGGCATGATAGTCATGCTTATTGCCTAATACCTATAGGTGATTGGTTCTAGTGCAAGTGGAAGTTTGTTAGTGTATGTCCTAAAACCAAGTTGGTTTTTGAAATTTTTATTACGCTTACTTCGTGTTATACTTATATATGTGGCATTTTCTTTGTCATTTAATACTTGTTATTAATATTACTTGTTTATTTGATAAAATCCATAGAATATTAACTGTGTATAAGAGATTGTAAGAGTTATAATGATGAGACTCTTATTACACATTAAGTTATATTCTTAAATATCCCTAGTCATAGTATTAATGAGATTGGACATCATTAATATGGGAAGATTAGCACATACTTTGCCTCTACTTAGGGTAAGTAGTTGTTGATCTCGTCAACTATAGTGTGCGACACCTAAACTGGTATGTGGATGCTTGTTAGAGAACAAGTTCATTGGATTGATCCGCCAAGAGTTACTATTCATAATGCTAATGAATTACACTCTTAATGGCAATGGTGTAAGTGATCCTTAAATTTGAGATTACCATAGTATCTTGAGTGTGGAGTGCTATGCTTTGACTCTATTACTCGGTACTCGTAAAAGAGTAGCCCATACGGTAGAGATTGAGTATAGTATGAAACATGGAAGGATAGTGAGTAATCAATATAGGATTCATCACTCCTTATTATAGGAGAATATATCCCGAATTGGCCACTTGTTGAAATATAACTTAAAGAATCTTTTACGCAAAACTAAAAGTATGACTTGAAAGAGTTTTAAGGTTATACTTTTATAGAAAGTTATATTTTGGCAACAAGAAATCATTAATTAGTCATTTAAAGAGTGCGCACTACAATCTTAGACTAATTGGGATATAGTGTGGTGAAAGGATATTAATTACACGATAACATTGTCATTGATAGGTGTAGTCTACCATATGATTTTCCTATTCACTTGGGTGGTTATGATGCATTGCTAGACGTCACTCATGATCTATAAGTGCAAATTAATTAATTAGTGAATTAATGATAAATTAAAGTGTTATAATTTGTACTTGTTGCCAACGTAAATGGAACCTAATGGGTCACACACAATAAGAAAATGGTCTTTGGGTTAAATTGTTATAAGATAAGTATAAGATACTTATAGGATTAATTTATGTGATAAATTAACTTAAAAGAACTTAATTATAAATATTCTAAGTTTTGATAGAAATTAGTTTCCTAAAAGGAATTAAGAAACTATTTGGTTTCCTTTTGGAATAGGTTGCCTAAAGGAATAGGATTAGCTTAAGGTAAGATTCCTAAACCTTCTTGGTTTCCAATTGCTCTTGTTTCCTTAAAGATTAGGATACTACATCTATAAATAAGTCTATGCCTTGACTCTTATTTGATTGATGAAACACATAATTTTAGAGAGAGAAAAATTGAGAGAAGATGGCGTCTTTCTCTACAAGAAAAACGCCACAACCCTCTTCCCTAATAATTAGGGTTTTCATCTTCTTCCTTTTTCTTCTTCTTGTGTTTTTCATAATCATTAAAGGAAGCTAGGACTCAAAAGGCAAGGCAAGCAAACTCAAAGGTTCCTAAAGATCATGTTCGTGTGGATACCATTGGAGGCTCGACACTTGGAGGGCTTTTCATGGTAGATCAACACCTTCATCGAATAGTATCTTGCCCTTTGAAGCATAGAAACCTTCTATGCTTGAGGTATTTGTGCTAAACACTCTTTAATCATATAGATTATATCAAAGAGATCCATGGCTAAGGTAATAAAATTTTAAATTTTCCACTGCATTACTCCCCTTATTACCTTACACTAATGACTTGGAAATTGTCAGTGTACATTTTATGTATGCTTTACATTTGTGTCCACCAACTGATATGTACATTTGTTGATAATACTAACTTTCAAAATTCTCATACAGAACATGCAATGCAGAATATCTTGCATAGAACGGTGTTTAGGTTGTTCAACTAATTGAATGATATATGTCTTGTATGAAGTAACCAAAAGGCAGTACAGAGTATCCGTGAATATGTTCGCAACATGTAAAATGAGATTAACTTGTTAACTTAGAATTTGTATGAAAAATCATAAAGAAATAACGTGGCTGCAACAATGAAAATGCAAAGTACTAGAAAAAATGTGGAATGCAGGTAAATATATATGACTGAATAGTGAAATACTAAAGTCACATAAGTTTCACATCATGATAAAATGTAAAATGGTAGCAATAAAATGTAACGGCCTAGCTTAAACATGTAAACATTTAAGTCGCCTAGGGATCAATTCTTGTAACATACAAACAAAACAATTGTAAGTTGATAGCAAACAAATGTAAATTGTTAGTACACAAATGTAATCTTTTAGTATGTTCCACAAAGTATGCGGAGGATGAAAAATTCGATGATCTAGATGACCGGCTAGAAGCTCAGAATGCTAACAAATTCCACAAAGCACGAGGACGATAAGCCAAATGACACCTCAAAGAACTGAGCGGCTAATCTATCATCCGGATCCTTCATGGATGCAAGCGGATGATGATGGCATTGAGTTGAGAATAGTTGGAGGTATCTGTAAGGTTGCAGCCGAAAAACGTAACTTGCTAGTGTAAAAATGTAATTTTCTATAACTTATAATTTATCAGTAGATAAATGTAATTTTTCAAAAAAGAAATGTAAGTAGATTCTGTTCATGGTGTTCAGGATTTTTATTTATGGATCCGAATTCTTCATGGATGCAACTGGATAATGAAGGGCATTAAGTTGAGAATTGTTGGAGGCATCTGTAAGATTGTAGCAAAAAAAAGTAACTTGTTAGTGTGAAAATGTAGCGTCCCCTAACTTGTAATTTATCAATAGATAAATGTAATTTTCCAGCAAAGGAAATATAAGTAGATTTTCTTCACAGTGTTCATGTGCCTATTCATGGATGTGGATCCTTCATGGATGCAAGCAGATGATGAAGGGCATTGAGTTGAGATTAGTTGAAAGCATATGTAAGGTTGCAGCCGAAAAATGTAACTTGTTAGTGTGAAAATATAACTTCTCATAACTTGTGATTTATCAGTAGATAAATACAATTTTCGAATTGTAAGTAGATTCTCTTCACAGTGTTCATAGTGTCTACTCATGGATACGGATCCTTCATGGATGCCAGTGGATGACGATAGGCATTGAGTTTAGAATAGTTAGAGGCGTCTATAAAGTTGCAGCCAAAAAACGTAACTTGTTGGTGTGAAAATGTAACTTCCCATAACCTGTAATTTCTGAGTAGATAAATGTAATTTGCTAGAAAGGAAATGTGAGTAGATTCTGTTCATAGTGTTCATAGTGTCTATTTAGTGCCTTAAGCATTGCGGTCAAGTGGCAACAGAGAAAGGATGATATATCCGGACGGCCGGTGAGTTGCGGACCATCGGCAAAAGGAAGCGGACGAAGAGTGCACTTTCGCTCAGAATATGGCAGCAGACACATACTAGATGACATTTCCGGACTTCTGGTACAGTGCAGACTATTGGCAAAAGGAAGCGAACGAAGGGTAGGCGTCCGCTTAGAGGATCGTGTAAATTTGTAGAGGACAAAAGTAACTTTGCAGCAAAAAAAATGTAATGTTCCAGATTTTGTAATTATTCAGGAGAACTTTGTAATTGCATTAGAATAAAAATGTAAGTTAGCCATGTAGATGACTTTGAAAATTAAGAGGACGAAGAAATGGATGACTTATTAGAGGCAATTTGGTAGCGGACGCATGAAGCGAACCATATGATTGACCATATTATTGTAGTACCCTACTTTGGACCCTAAACCCAGTTGATAGTGTCTCTTATACCAACACGTAAAACATCAACAGCGTATTCAACAACATCAAAAAGGAAACAAACACCATAAACATTTTACACTTTAACAGGTTCAAAATACCTCGATTCTCTAAGAAGATCTGTTCTTCAGCTCTATTCCTTAGCCTACCCTTGAAATTGAGTCAATCTATCATATTTAAGCTCCCACAAACATGCTTTTAATCATCATTTTCTGTATATCTTTACTTACTCCTCTTCGATTTTCTTGTTAGATCTAATTGCACAACTTGGCTGCTATTGCTGCCTCTTCTGAGATATCTCCTCAACCCTAAACCAAGAACAATGCAATAAAAAATGTAATAATGAAAACCTCAACATGCTTTTTTGTTCTATTCTCGCCATTAATTTGAGAGGCAACTTAAAATTTTATTAGAATTTGTTTCGTATATATTTAATGCAAAATTTAAATTCTTTTCTTACGGCCGTTTGTTTTGGTTTTTCTTTTTTTTTTTTTGCTTTAAATGACGTCGTTTTCATTATCAAGTCTTCTGCCTTGTTGGACAAATCCTGGCCTTCCATTTAGCATCTCCGATCCTGACCATGAAATTGCCAGAACCGGCAATTGTGACGCTCTGCTCCATCTTTCACAGCTTCATCACTGGGCGGGTTGGATTCACCCCATCCTTCGTTGTATTTTTCTGACTCGTCTTCCTACACCACCACCTAGACCCAACTCGACTTCTTTTGTCTTCATTTTCTCTAGAGCTCAAGGATCAAATTCGAGAAAATCTACTAGGTTTGAGTTGGCTACAGCTTTCTCTTGAAGATCTCGTATGGCCATGAAACAATTGAGAGTGACGGTGGGTTTTAGGCATTCTACTACAGCTTGATGTACTCTTCAGATCTCCTATACTTTGTCACTGCTTCACCCCTGCCTCAGCCAGCTCGCGAAGATGTTTTAGTGTCAACTGAACAAACTGCTACTTTTGACTGTTTTCTTTTTTAAATTCAGTTTGTTCTCGTTTTAATGATTCTTTTCTCGAGCCTCCAGTGGGATTCAAGCAATTTAGCTCTTGTTCAAAAATTTCTACAACTGAGCCTTGTGGACAGATATTCTTGTCTTCCTTGGATGCTGTTACATATCTAGTAAATCAAGAGTACGTTGTTACTTTATAATTACAACTATCCCAGAGTAGGCATTAACGGTTGTTCTCTTAATAGTAACGATAAAGTAAGTAATCCACATACACAGGAACTAAACACATGGTTAACCATAGAGTTAACCACACGCATTGAACATGAACTAAACATAGTAAAACACAGGATTCTGGGCCAATAGAACACTCATATAGATAAATTAGAATTTCTGTTTTTTCTTTTGAAACATTGTGGAATGAAAAGATTAAGGGGAAATTCTAGTATGAAAAAGATGTCACTATCTTTTCTGTCCAGTGGTACTAAATAGTACTCAAGATGTCTCTTCAATGGCATTGATATTCTCTTACTCTGCTGAGAAAATTACATTTAGAATAAGAAAATGAATGGCTATTACGGCTTCTTGCATTAATCAATTGCTATGATGTTATTGATCCACGATCAAATTTTGACTTATTTCTTGATTAACTTTTACCCTTGGTTCAGATAGTAAAATTAGCTTCCAGATTACCAAACCAGTAGCAACATGGTAGGCTAAATTTTGCAGTTATAAAATGTCATATTTAATAGGGAATGCAATGAGTTATGGACAAAGCCTAAAGCAGAGATGATGAATTAAGACACATAATGTACTAATTCAATAATTTTCTTCTAATAAAAATTGTCTTGCCAACATATAATCTTGTAAAAGCATTAAGGATGAAATCCTAAAAATTGCTACATTAACTGGGGCAGAACATCTGGTATAGCATTGGGAGATCCCAGAAAGAATCATTACAATCATGAACATTTTCCCAGTATTCACTCACACCGTTCATTGCATATAGGGATGCAGATATCTGTTTCTCCACTTTCATATGTTCAAAGTCTGAAATCTGATGATGAGTTTCATTTATCATCTCTGCAGCATCTCTTTTGGGTACCTCAAAATCTGCATCTTGTTGGGCTAAAAGAATCCTATCAAAATCAGTAGTAAAGATTGAAATTGGATTATCATGAGGATAATTAAATTGAGAAGTTGATCCCATTTCATATCCTCCTGCCGTCATAAAGTAACTTAAATCAGGTTTATATGCATCATGAAACAGCTTTGTCTCTGATTGGCTTGGCAAGACATTAGGTGTGGAAGTATCACTGGTATTGCTGATGCTGCTGCTAAAACTACTTCCACTCGGACAACTCTGAGAATTACTGCTACTACTAGTACGAGCAATGGTTCTGGAACTGCATTCTGTTTCTGTGGTGGTCTTGATGGAGGTTGTGGAAGCAAGAGAGGCGATTTTGTTGAGACCGCCTTTCTTTTGATTGAGAAGGTTTCTGATCTTCAAGGAAAGAGCTGGATTGCAAGGGACTTGATTCATGAAATTGGTTCTAGTATTCGAGCCACGGAGAAGGCAAGCAGCCTCATCATAAGCTTGAGCAGCCTCTTCAGCTGTATCAAATGTCCCAAGCCACATCCTGATCTTTTGAGTTGTGTTCTTGATTTCTGCTACCCATTTGCCTGATGGCCTTTGTCTCACCCCAACAAACTTTCTTTTGCTGCTACTTCTATTTCTCTCCATGTAAGTGCTTTGATTTTGGAAGTGAAGTTCCATTACTTAACCTTCGCCCAAGAGATGAAGCTAGTATTAACTCGTGTAAGAAAAAAGGAAGTATCAGAGGAGGCTTGGACTAGTCTTGACCCTTCGCAAATGGAGACAACACAGACCTTTATAGCACTAACATCAGTGGGTAGCCTCGTCTTGGTTTTGTTGTCTATTTCTTAAATTCAATTTGTTTTTCTCTAAATGTTTGACTGATTTTTCAATGAAGAGGATTGGGACTATGTCTTCAGCCACGACTGGTAAGCATGACTGATTACTCCTTTATCTTATCTGTTCTCATGTTTACTTGTGTTTGTTTTTACGTGCCTGATTTCTGCTGGGCATGTTTGCATATTTGTGCCCAACACGTTCTTTAGATTTCTAAGCAAAATTGGCTGGTGTTTTGTCTATTTGTCCAAGAAATAATATCCATTATTTTACATTGGAGCAACAAGGCACCTACCGATCATTAATTGCATCAAATTCAATGACATGCTATTTTGATAATGATAAGAAGTCAAAATCAAAATTCATTCAAAAGAGAGAAGCAGATATACAGCGGGAATAACAAAAATAATTGACCATGTTTGCAGCCTGCGAATCCTTAACGTAAATGTATCATAAGAAATTCACATCCACTTGGCATCATTCGCAAGAAAGATTCCAAACAAACACAGTGCTTGACATTATCACATCACCACATCTAGATAACCCTTAAACAATAATACGATCTCACCATTTTCTCCAAAGCTCACACACACACACACATATAAATAAATGGTACTACAATTCTAGAATAGGTACCTCAATTTTATACGCCACACTAATGAACGTTTAAAGAGATTAATTTCACAAAATAAGATCAGATGGAACAATTCTAGAATAGGATACCTTCACTTTGCAAATTCAAATTCAAAAATCCCATAAAATGCCGTCCATCATAGACAGCAAAGATGATTCAAAAAATAAAGAAATTGATGAATTATTAGCAGCAAGTCAAAGATGGTCCCTCTCAAACTTATTCTACAATTTTGTTTTCTGTTATTAATTCTCACTTGGTCAACTTTTGAACCTCTTGGTAGTAGTAGCAATCACGAAAGTAAGGCCTGCCCCAACTTATATATATATATATATATATATATATATATATATATATATATATATTTTCTTTCTCTCCTTTCAAATTTTTGAAAAATGGTTTGGTGTTAGGCAAGGCTGCCATTTGGATACACGCCAGGCTTCCTCATCATATACAAACAGAAGTCGTTTTTGTCACAAGTTTCCCAGAATCTTTAATAAAGCACGCCCTTTAGCCTTTGATAGAATCTCTTTTATCATAAGCTGACAAAAGTTGCCTTTTTTGCTAGCGTCATTTGTTGCATTAATAAATAAAAATGGGATAACATTTAAGAGAAATTGTGATGTGATCATCCCCTCCCCTAAAATTAAGGGCCGCCGGGTGTTTGGAATAGTTACAGGTGTGCTGAACATGGATCGAACAATGTCGTTGCGATCGATTTAGTATTCAGTTGTTTCCTGCTATTTCCGAGTCTATCAATAAATGCTGATGGAATCCATCACACTTAATTTTTTAGCAAAATCCTTATGACTGAAATTTAGCAAAATCCCTATGACTGAAAAATCTTTTTTTTTTTTTTTTGTAGACTATGATGTAACAATCACTATTCTTCTAAAAAAAAAACATAATCTTAATTAGTTACACAAGAAATCTGGCATTAAATTTAAGTTTATTCGGTATATTGAATGTTAATTTGTATTTGCGTTAGCTTCTCCACTTTTAAATCTAGTCACTGTTCAATTGAGAATTCTGTTGCATCTATAGACGCTCATGGGCATGCGGTATACAAATATTTATAGAGAAGTACTGAATCGTCAATTTTCTTTTAAATCTGTTTACTAGTTTTGGTTTCTTGGGAAAGATCAACTATAGCACAGTCTCTACACAGAGGAAACAAAACCAATAAGGGGCTGAAAAGCATACCCCGAAGCGTAACAAAGAAAAAATTTTAACAACTAACTCCTAAAGAATTAACAGCAAATTTTGAAAGAAAATCTGTAATTTTATTTAAAACTCAAGAATAATAATTGTAAAAGTATTCTAAAGAAGAGGATAAATCGCCTTTTATAGTCCCAATAATACCTTAAGTTGTAATGAGAAAAATACCTAAAACGAATATTAAAACAATAAAGAAACGAATTAAATAAAACAAAACTCGTAAAAATTCCCGCAGCAAGCCGCAAGTCTGCAGGACTAGCCGCAACCGCTGCTAGTTTAAAATCCACTCGCAGCTTTTCTTTGGGAACTAGTCGCGGATGATCCACAGGCGGCCAACTAATCACCACCTGCAGCTGGCCTCTGCCCACCAGCTGTGGGCGCGGCTTAATCCGCAACTTCCCCAACATTGCCTTCATCTAGCTTTGCTTACTCCAATACTCGTCCTCTAGGGGCTCCGCATTAGTTCCTCCCACTTGAAATGTACTTGTCCCCGAGTTGACATCAGCATCCGGGTACAGCAGCTCATCCAAAGAGTGATATAAAGTTAAATCAGCTACATTGAATGTGCGAGAAATACCCCATGACTCTCGTAAGTTCACCACATAAGTATAAGGATTGATGCGCTTCACGATCTTAAAAGGCCTGTACTTCTTCGACTGCAACTTATTGTACTAACCACCTAGAAAACGTCACGCAGTAGGTACACCATGACTTCATCCCCTTCCTCAAAGACAGTAGCTAGCCTATGCCTGTCCACTGTTACCTTTACGCAAGCATTAGTTTCCTCCAATTTTTATCCTCATAGCTTCTTGAATCCCCTTCATATCCTTAGTCTGCAGCTACACTATATCCAGGAACATTAGATAATGTGACTAAGTCCATTGCATATCTTCAAGGCTTCACAGAAACAATACAGAAAGATGATCTTTCCATAGAACTATACGCCGCATTATTGAACACAAACACCAGCTTGAGGCAATGTATGGTCCCACTATCTTGGCTTCTTACCACAGATGCATCTAACACGATTTCCCAAAGAACGCAAACTTAGCTTGAGGCAATGCATGGTCCCACTATATCAGCTTCTCACCATAGATGCACCTAACAAGATTTCTCGAAGATCGGTTTGACTACCTCTGTCTGTCTATCTGTCTGTGGATGTGCTGTGCTACTGAAATTCAAATAAGTATCGAATATCTTTCAGAGCATAAGCCAAAAATGACTCAAAAATTTAGTGTCTCTATCAAAGGTAATAGACTTTGGTACCCTATGTAAATGAACAATCTCTTGAAGGAACAAATGAGCAATATGAGATGCATCAAAAGTTCTTCTACATGGGATGAAATGCACCATCTTTGAGAACCTATCAACAACCATGAACATAGAATCAACTCTGTGTTGTGTCCTAGGCAATCCAAGCCAAAAATCCATTAAAAGATCCTCCCAAATTCCCTGTGGTACAGGTAAGGGCATAAATAGCCCAGTGTTCTCTGCTCCTTCTTTGGCAGTCTAACAAGTATAACACTTCTGCACATAGTTGTGCATGTCCTTAGTTTTGGGCAATAGTACTTCTCTTATAAACTCGCAATGGTCTTCTCTATCCTGAGGTGTCCACTCAATCTCTCAACATGCAAATCCTAAATTAATTTCTCATGAAGAGAGATTCTCAGAATGCACAATTGATTCCCTTTAAAGAGATATCCATCCTAAGTGTGATAGTCATCCCTAGGGGCCCCACTTGAGCAAACTACCCATACCTCCTTAAAATCTTCATCATGATTATAGAGCTCTTGAACAACCTCGAAACTCATAACTTCATTGCTCATGGTCACCAATAAAGCAGCTCAGCGACTCAAAACATCAGCAATCTTATTCCTTGGACTTGTTTTGTGCTTCAAAATAAAAGGAAATTGCTGTAACTATGAAACCCAATGAGCATGCGTATTACTACAGACTTATGGTTGTTCAATGCTTCAAAGCTTAATGATCTGTATACAGGAAAAATTGATTTTGAACAAGGTAGTACTCCCAATGCTTGGGTGCTCTCACCATGGCATAAAGTTCTTGCTCATAAGTTGACCATTTCTATTGAGCTTCCCTAAGCTTCTTACTAAAACAAGCCATAGGATGTCCCTCTAGGAGATAAATGCTCCAATGCCCACTCCTCTGGCATCGCATTCCACCATGAATAGCTTATCAAAATTGGGCAATGCCAAGACTGGAGCAGTAGTCAACTTGTTCTTGATCAAAGAGAAGCTCTTCTCTTGTTCAAGACCCCAATGAAGCTTCCCCTTCTTCATGCAATCCATTAGAGGGGCGGCAATAGTGTTAAAATTACGGATGAATGTGCAATAAAAAGATGCTAACCCATGGATGCTCCTTACATCCATCACAGTTCAAGGCATTGGCCAATCCCGAATGCCATCGTCACTAACCACAAAGCCTAAGAATAGCAGGCTTTTCACCATGAAATAGCACTTCTTCAAGTTGACGAATTGTTGTTTTCCTGCAAAACAGATAGCACTTGTTGCAAAGTGTTATTTCTCATTAGCATTATAAATAAGAATATCGCCGAAGTAGACAATGATAAACTTCCTTGCGAAAGGCTTCAACACATCATTCATCAACCTCATAGACGTGCTAGTTGCATTGGAAAGGCCAAAAGGCATCACCAACCACTCGAAGAGCCCTCCTTTGTCTTGGAAGCCATCTTCCATTCATCCCTAGGCCGAATACAGATCTGGTAGTTTCCACTCCTAAAGTCAAAATTTTAGTAGACTAATGAGCTCGATAAACAATCTAGTAAGTCCTCCAAGCGAGGAATAGGAAACATGTACCTAACTATAATCTTGTTAATGGCTCTGCTGTCCACGCACATGTGCCAACTCCCATCCTTTTTCAGAGTCAACAATGCAAATACTGTTAGGAAAGCAATATGGCAATAACAATTTGATGCAACAGAATTTAAAATTGATTTTCAATCAAGACAATTAATTATCTATGCAAAATTGAGAACGTACTTTTTTGAGACGTAAATTAAAAGTCAACCTGATCAAAGATATTATGATATCAACTATAGCAGCACACGCATCCAACCTCTAAGGTATCCGCATGAATGCCTTCTTGGGATCCTCACCAAGATTGATTAATACCAAGTTTATATGCTAGATCCACTTGACAAGCCACCACTAGACATAACCTCTTTGTAGCAAGTAGAATTGTTATCATTTATGATTAGTACATAATTGCTCTCATTCTTGAGAAATCTATATCTCTCAAGAGCATGACGTATTCTACTAGATCTACAAAAATATTGCGTAATTTGAGCTTCTAACTGTGACCCATCAACATGTGGCATAACCTTGGGTTCTAATTGTTGATCTTTGTTAGTTTGTGAGTTTTGAATTTTCTTCAAGTTCTACTTTGCTCCCACTGCCTCTTTCAAGAATAAACTCTTTTCTGAAAAAAATAGCATATCTCGAGACAAACATTTTTTTCTCAAGGCAATTATAGATGTAGTATCTAGACCTTCTTTAAGATGACCCACAAACAAACGTTTGTCAAACTTAGGTTGAAACTTGTTTTGATGTGATCCACTTCACATAAGCAAAACATTGTCAAATTTTTATGTGACTAAGAATTAGTTTCTTACCGAATCATATCTCATAAGATGTGATATCAGTAGCTTTAAATGTATGGGAGACAGTTTTAAGGCAAATCCCTAAAACGAGTTTGAGAGTGTTGCATGGCTCATCATGAACGTACCATATTCAATAGGCTATGGTTTCTCCTCTTAGACACACCATTCAATTGTGTCGTGTAGGGCGGAACCTATTAAGGAAGAATCTCATTTTCTTCTAGATTTTTGAAACTTGTGACTCAAGTATTCTTTGCCTCGATCAGATCTCAGTGTCTTAATACTTTTGCCAAGTTATTTCTCTACTTCAACTCTAAAGGACTTGAACTTTTCAAACGCCTTATATTTGTGTTTCATAAGATACACATAGCCATATTTAGAATGGTTATCTATCAAAGTGATGAAGTATGAGAAATTACTTTTAGCATAAATTGATATTGGGTTACAAACATTAGTATGTATAAGCCTAATAAAATCACTAGTACATTCACCTTTTCCACTAAAAAGTGTCTTGGTTATTTTACCAAGTAAACAAGACTCGCATGTCTCAAATGATTCATAATCTAATATGTCTACATATTCATGTTTATGAACTTAGATATACGTTTCTTATTTACATGACCAAGAATATAATGCCAAAGATAAAATTATTTGAAAATATCAAGTTTTTGCCTCTTAGAGTCCATGTTGTGATCGGACTTATTATGGTTTAGAATTTATAAGCATTTGTTTAATGAACCAATACCATATAGAACACCATTACATGAGAACAACCTTTATTCCTTTTGAGCAATGGTAAATCCATGTACATCCAATGAAGAAATAGACATTAAGTTCTTTGTCAATACTCGATTCTAAAGCAAGCCCAATTGGCAAAGAGAACATATAAGTACCTACGGCTAACACAACAACTCTTGCTTTATTCCCTACACGTAGTTCGACTTCTTTCTTTGCCAATAACATACTATTCTTAAGATCTTGCATATCTGTGCAAATATGGGATCCACATCCAAAATCTAATACCTAAGAGTCTTGATTAGTAGATAGGTCTATCTCAATCATAAAAACACTAGAAGTCAAAGTTTCAGCAAACCTCATCGACTCTTATGTATTAAGTGTTAGTGTATGCCCTAAAATCAAGTTGGTTTAAGGTACCTTGTACTTACACTTATTTTTGTTATATTTATTCATGTGACATTTTTCTTTATCATCTATATCTGTATTTCTATGTTACTTGTTTGTTTGATAAAGTCTTTAGAATATTGATTGTATATTAGAAATTGTAAGGGTTACAATTATGGGACTTTAATACATAAAGTCATATTCTTAAATATTCCTAGTCATAGTATTAATGAGATTGGACATCATTAATACAGATAGACTAGCACATACTTTGCCTCAGCTTATGGTAAGTAGTGGTTAATCTCATTGACTATGGTGTATGTGACACTTAAGCTGGTATGTAGATGCTTGTTTAGGAACGAGTTCATTGGATTGATCTGCCAAGAGTTTTCAACTATAGTGCCAATGGTTGAACTCTTGATGGCAATGGCGTAAGTGATCTTTTGACTTGGGATTATCATAGTATCTTGAGTGTAGATTGCTATACTTTGACTCTATTTCTCTATGCTCGTAAAAGAGTAGCCTATAGGATAGAGATTGGATATAGTTTGAAGCATGAAAGGATAGTGAGTAATCAATATAGGATTCACCTCCTTAATAGGAGAGTATATCCCTTTATGGCCACTTGTTAAAAATATTAATTCATAAATCTTCTGCAAAAGTAATAGTATAATTTAGAAGTAATTTCAAGGTTATACATCATGGAGAGTTATATTTCTGGAACAAAAAAAAAATTAGTCATTTAAAAGTATAATTTAAAAGAATGCACTATACTTTTAGACTAATTTGGATATAGTGTGGTGAAAAGATATTAATTATACGGTAACATTGTTATTGATGGGTATAGTCTACCATATGACTTTCTTATTCACTTGGGTGGTGATGATGCATTCCTAGACGCCACTCATGATCTATAAGTGTGAATTAATTAATTGTGAATCAATGACAAATTAAAGTATTTAATTTATCTAGCTCTTAATTAGTTAATTAATAAGTTATAATTTGTGCTTATTGCCAACGTGAATGGAACCTAATGGGTCACACACATAAAGAACATCATCTTTGGGTTAAAATACAATTAAGATAAATATGTGATACAAACTTGGAAGGCCAACTGAAGATGAGAAGTTGTCAATGAGACTTTTTAGAGAGAGTTTGGAAAAAGATGCATTAGAGTGGTACTTGAAGCAAGATTTCTCAAAAATTAGAAGTTGGACTGATCTCTCATGAGCTTTTATCAAACAGTATGAATTCAATTGTGATCTGGCACCTGACAGATTTTCTCTGGTAGAATTGAAGAAGAAACTTTCAGAAAGTTATGTAGCTTATGGCCAGTGATGGCGGAGTGTCGCAGCCAAAGTAAACCCACCAGTAGATGAGAATGAGATGATTAAGTCATTTATTGATGCTCAAGACTCCCCGTATTACCAGACCATTGTGGGTTCTATAGGAAAGACATTTGCTCAGGTCATAGAACAAGTAGAAACTATCGAAAGAGGAATAAAAAAAGGGAAGGTAGTAGATATGGTTGCTATGAAATTGTAAATTGAATCATTGTAAAACAACCATAATTTGAAGAAGGTAGTTGGAAAGAAGTTTGAGCAGAAAGAAGAAGAGTCGGTCTTTGTTTCAAACCAAGGCTCGAGCCTAGATCCAAATCCAAAACTGACCTAAAACATCCTGTCAAACACCCATCACATTCTTAGCCAACACAATTGTTGACTATTCATCTACCATATTCTTAACCTGTTTTTCACACCCAAATCCAATCATTTCTCCCAAATTCCTCGACCCATGCTCCAAAATTTTCAGTTGACACCACAAAATAACATACATCTTTCGTTCCAAAACTTTCCAAGGTCGATGCAACCAAATGCTTATATTCTACCTAGACAACAACAGGCAACTGTTAATCAATCTGGCCAACCACAAAGATAGTATAGGGTTTTCACTCCCCTTGATTGCCCTATGGATCAGATCTATGAGCAACTGAAAGCGACAGGCAAAATTGACACCATAACTGAAAGAACATACCATTAGGGGCTCCCTCATAATTTTGACCCCCAGGCCTTCTGCGCCTACCATTCAGGAAGTCGGGGACATTCTACAGCTAATTGTCAGGTGTTGAGGTAGAAAATTCAAGATATGATTGATGTTAGAGACATCGTCTTGAGAAATGGAGGAGGACAAGCTCCGAATGTTGACGACAATCATTTGCCTCAACATGAGCCAACTGCTGGGATGATAACGCTAGATGAAGAAATTTAAATGGGGGATTAAAATTGGATACTACTATATTCGAGGTCATTGATTAAGGAGCACTAAATAACTGGACAACTGGTTACTTATTTGTGCTGAGGAGGTGGTGGTGAATTTAGGATTGCCTTTGTCTTAACATTTGTTTCTAGATAGAGCTCTGGAATGGATTTCTTTCTTCGAATGGTTGTGGAGTCTAGCTGATATCATGTTTTGTTTTTATGTGTGAAAAAATTATCGTGAGTCTTTATTTACTTTTAAGAAACATATTTTTGACTTGGACTGTGTTTACTGCTTTCCTAAAGGCCAATGCCAATTTATGTGTTTGTAAATATTCCTTTTCTAAGAAAATGCAGGTTTGAGTTCAATGAAATGAAAATTTTCCTCTTTCGTCTATTTATTTAGTTGTTTCTATATTTTTTATTTTTTTCTTTAAATGGCCAAAATAAATGCCTACAATTTTTGGATGTCACCTCATGTAAAGCTGATGATTGCCACTTTGATATCTCTCTGGATTCTGAATGAGGCAAAATTGTTAATGATGAGTTAGAGTGATACTAAAAAGGAACCTAGATTCCGTATTAAGGATTCTGAATGGTACAAAAGGGATTCAAAGTTAACTTGAAAGGATCAGAAGTCATAAACATTGGTACCAAGATGTCGGTCAAAGGTAGGTCAGGATGCACTTTCGCTTCGAAGACCTTGAAAATGTTAAGCAAGCTTCACAATGCATGTTTAAAGGATTCAAGCACAACGAAAGGAACAAACCTGCTGGGATACAACTTCAACTAATTCATAAAGAGAATTTTATTATTTCATATCTATAATTTTTTAGTTACCTTTGCAGTATGCTTATAGGTTATTTTGAGATTAGAATAAGGTGATGTCGCATGCTTGTGAGTTACAGTTAACAATTTTGATTTGGTCTAATTCCCCAACTTGTTGAAATTACTTTATGTGCGTTGACAAATGCTTTCTTTGGGCAATAAGAAATTATTATTATGTAATTTAGAGTTTTATTCTTATAGAAAGTATATCTTGTAAAGTGGTAAGAATTATGTCTAAATTTTGAACGCTTGATAAAAAATTTCTCTTATTTACTTAATTTCACATGTTAAATGATGATTATGATCAATCAGTGCAATCATGTGATCTGTACTGTAACACCTATTATGAGGGGTTTTTATGCTACAAAATGAAAAAAAAAAGATTAGAAAAAAAGAGAAAAATGATGTGATTTTTCTACTCCACTAGTTCTTGTACTTAGTAATCGAGAGTTTTCATCTAAAAATGTCAACTTTCATGTCAAATAGTACTTGAATTATGAGTAATGCATTGCAAATTTGAGCACGTAAATTGTTAAGTAACCAGGGATCTTTATCCAACCAATGTCGATTCTTGTGTAAAAAGGCAATTTAACTTCTCAAATACAGCTTTTACTATTTGCTTAAAGGTTGAGGTGTTGAGTAACCGGGAACCTTCATAACCAATGTCAATTTTCGCGCCAAAAGACACTCTCATATCTTAAGTGATTAGTTCACTAAAAAGAAAATTCCCTCAAGTTAAAAATGAAATAAATCATAGACATGGGATGCTCTTTGATTGATGGTATGATTCATTTACTTGTGAAATTCAGTAAGACAAAAAAATTAATTTGAGCTATCTTAATTGTAATATAATTCCTTCTCTTTTACTTGATATTATGAGTATTAAAGACAAGACAATAAATTGCACAATGATTATTTACTTGGTTTTGAAGAAATACGTTTTAGAATGAGCATGTATGATTTCAATGCTTGAATTATTGGTTGATCTTGCATCTTCCGATTGCTTGAGAACAAGCAACGATTTAAGTGTGAAGGAATTGACAAGTGTCAAAATAATGCATTCGGATATATTTGTTGATTTAAAATTTAGAATTTTGAAAAAGGAATAATTTTGGGTAGATTAACATAAAAGCTTTATGATTTTTTGCAGGTTAATAACATTTAAATAAAGTTCAAATCAATTGAAGCACGATGTCTCTCATCCAAAAGAAAAGAGTAGAAGCATCACTGCATTCTAGTAGAAATGGTTGGTCGATATTTCCCTCGATCATGAGTTCAGACATCATAAATGACTTTTTCGCTTGATTTAGTAAATTTTCTTTTAAAAATTGTTGCAAAAAGAGATGGATCAAAGTTGGGCCATCTTTTTTTTCAAAAAAAAAAATTCTTCTCTAATTTTCCCCTTTTGAGCCTCCAGAATATGTGATTTTCGTTTGACAATCAACTGGAATGTTGCACCCCCTCACATTGGGGCAGTTTTGTGGTATTTCATCCCACATTGGGGCAAATTTTATTTTTACTTTTGTTTAAAAAAAAAAGAAAGAGAAAGAAGAAAAAAAAGAAAAAGAAAGGAAAAGGAGAACGATCGAAAAAGAAAGCCCAAAAAAAGTAATAAAACTGGGGCGAATATTTTAGAAAATAAAAAAAGAAGAGAAAGAGAAAAGAGAAAAGAACCCCAAAAGCCAATAACAAAGCTGGGGTGAAAAATTTGTAAGAAAATGAAAACTGCCAAAACTCGGGCAAATTTCTTTACAAATGTGATCTCAAGTTGTTTAAACCCTTCATAAATTCTGCATTCCAACTTCAACTTTTCAGCACATTACCCATCCCATTTCAAAAGCCAAGAATGCTACCAGTTTTCGTCTGTATTTTGTGACAATTTTGAAAGTGAAAATTTGCAAATCAACTGGCATATGATGTTAAGAAATCTATCCCAAATCTATCAAGGGAGGATTGCCTTACTGATGCCAAAATGTTTTCAAGTACCAGTCTGTTTTAATGAGAAAGGGAAAAGACCATCTCAAGTTCGGATGCTGCTATTCATTTCCCCCTTTAAAGTCGATGATCCGAAAGGACACTATAGTTGGGTAAATGCGACAATTGAAGACTCACTACTGAGAAAAGTCAATCTGCCAACATGGAATTCATTTGGAAGTTGGCCACTATAGTTGTTTGAGGTTTCTCATCAATACCGATCAGCTTGTGGCAATCTTAGAATTTAAATGGGAATGACATTCAAAGATCAAAAGGCATCTTTTAAGCCATAGCTTCAAAATCAATTTTTGAAAAAATTTTATTTGACTCCATTTTACTTATTCAGTCTTTGAGTGTTGTTTGTTGTACAAAGATTCTTTTGAAATAATGCATGTGAGATGTTTTTGTACAAAAATAAATAATGATTATTAGTTTTTTTGACTTTTGAGTGAAACTGAAAGTAATCCTAAATTCATCAGAAATCAGAGTCATACATGACTTGCAAGACTATTTGGAGGATTTGATCCAAATTATTAATTAGAGGCCATTGAATTCAGAAAACAGGCAGAAAGTCAAGTAAGAGGCCATATAAGAGGTTCGAGATGAAAATACTCATATTTATATGTGCTAGCAGGATTAAGGGACCGTCAAGTGGTGGTTTCACTATTGCTATTGCCAGTGTTTTGCTCTTTTTGCAGGTACGATCACACTAACTTCAAATGAGGCCTTCATTAAGAATAAAAATTGATGACAATCTTTTCAAATTATTAATGGTTTGATCAAGGGTACAATTCAATTCAAAGGTTGATTTTAAAATTGACACTAGGGCAAATTTTTGGACAAAAAATTTTGATTTGGATGCTTTGTTCTTGAGGCAAAATTTTAGAAAGACTGATTTATATTGGAGCAAAAATTTTTGGAGAAAATTGAGTTTAAATGGGTTTTGATGTTTTTACATGATACCACATTTCGAAAAAGGTGATGTCAAGTCAGTTGGGTGCTATACATTGGGGCAAAATTTTTTAGAAAATTTTGATTTTTGATTTGATTTTGATGCAATGCCTAACATTTTAGTTTTTTTTATGTCATTTCACTATGCATTTTGTCCAGCAGCCTAAACCTCATTATTTTCATTCTCGTATGATGGGCTAGAACCCCGCATTTCATTCATCAGTTTAGCATCATGCAAGCATGCATTCATCCAGTAGTCTATCATCATGTTTTTTACTTTTTCAAACTAGCATTTGTCTAGTGTTTGTTCAGCATATTTCATAGTTTTTTATTCTGTTTACTAGTTCGCATATTGTGTCTTAGTTTCAGTCCTTTTCGTTTTCAGTCTCCAGTAGTAAGATCCAATCCAGGCATTGGGCATCGCGTTTTAGTTTCAATCATTTTCATTTCAGTTTTCAGTAGTAAGATCCAATCTTGGCATTTGGCACCGTGCTTTTTCGGTATTAAGATTTAATCCAGGCATTGGGTGTCGCGCTTTAGTTTTAGTCATATTCATTTCAGTCTTCGGTAGTAAAATTCAATCTTGACATTGGGCATCGTGCTTTTCTGGTATTAAGATCCAATTCAGGCATTGGACGCCGCGCTTTAGTTTCAGTCATTTTCATTCCAGTCTCTAATAGTAAGATCTGATCTTGAGATTGGGCACCGCACTTTTCCGGTATTAAAATCTAATTCAGGCATTGGGCATCGCGCTTTAGTTTCAATCATTTTCATTTCAGTCTCCGGTAATAAGATCCAATCTTGGCATTGGACACCGCGCTTTTCTGGTATTAAGATCCAATCTATGCATTGGGCGCCACGTTTTAATTTCAGTCATTTTCATTCCAATCTCCGGTAGTAAGATCTGATTTTGGCATTGGGTACCGTGCTTTTTCGGTATTAAGATCCAATCTAGGCATTGGGTTCTGCGCTTTAGTTTCAGTCATTTTCATTCCAGTTTTCGATAGTAAGATCTGATCTTGACATTAGGCATTGCGCTTTTCTGGTATTAAGATCCAATCCAAGCATTGGGCACCGTGTTTTGGTTTCAGTCATTTTCATTCTAGTCTCTAGTAGTAAGATCCGATCTTGGCATCAGGCACCGCACTTTTTCAGTATTAAGATCCAATCTAGGCATAAGACGTCGCGCTTTAGTTTCAGTCATTTTCATTTCAGTCTCCGGTAGTAAAATTTGATCTTGGTATTGAGCACTGTGCTTTTTCGGTATTAAGATCCAATCTAGACACAGGGGCGCCACGCTTTAGTTTCAGTCATTTTCATTCCAATCTCTAGTAGTAAGATCCGATTTTGACATCGGGCACCGTGCTTTTCTGGTATTAAGATCCAATTCAGGCATTGGGTGCCGCGCTTTAGTTTCAGTCATTTTTATTCCAGTCTCCGGTAGTAAGATCCGATTTTGGCATTGAACACCGCACTTTTCCAGTAGTAAGATCCAACTTAGGCATTGGGCGCCGCGTTTTAGTTTCAGTTCTTGGTAGGATCAATCCATAGCGTTGGATACTAATTTTTTATGTCAATTTTCATTTAATTCTGTTTGTAACGTTAAATACTATGTTATTCCAACTGTATGCTTAGTCACTTTACTTCAGTATTCTGTTTCTTTTTATGTCATCATGCATTAGTCGTTGTATTAGTCTGTTTACTTTCATGTTTTTTCTAAAAAAAAACAAAAAAGAAGAAAAATTTTAAATTTTGAGTTAGATTACATCATATGCTCAACATTTGTTTTTCCTTTGTTTCAAAATCTTTTTTTGCATTTATTTTTTCTAGAAAACTGGACCCAGTTTCTGTTATTTACATTAAAAGTTGAAAACTCAACTTTGCATTCATTAACCTTGGCAGCCTAAGGCCATGCATCCATTCAGCAGCCTAGACGGCATATGTTTATTTATATTTCAAGTTTGGCGGCCCAAATTTTGCATTCATCAACCTTGACAGTCCAAGGTCATGCATCAGTCCAGTAACGTGGTCGGCATCTGTTTATTTATATTTTCAAGTCTGGCCGCCCAAACCTTGCTTTGCATTCATCAATCCTGGCAGCCCAGGATCATGTATTCGCCTAATAGCTTGGTCAGCATCTGTTTATTTATATTTTCAAGTTGACAGCCTAACTTTACATTTATCAACCTTGGTAGCATAAGGTCATGCATCTGTCCAGCAGCTTGGTCAGCATCTGTTTATTTCCATTGTCAAGTCTGGTAGCTCAGATCTTGCATTGCATTCATCAATCCTGGCAACTCAACATTATACATCCGTCCAATAGCCTGGTCGGCATCTGTTTATTTATATTTTCAAGTCTAATAGCCCAAACATTGCATTTACCTTATCAGTATTTATTTTGTCTAGCAGTCTGAATTCATTTTTGATCTATTAGTTTAAACACTTTATTTTATTTTGCAGTTTTTACCCCTTTATGTTATCCTTGTTTAGCAGTTCAAGTGTCGCAGTTTCTTCTCCATTTCAATCACAAGTTTTGAAAATTTTGAATTTTTGACTCACCATTTGCAGTTGTGTTTTGCATCTATAGTTCATTTGTATTCGAACTACGTTTGACCTAATTCCCTTCACCAGAATACGTAAGCAGCTTCTTGAGAGCTCGATTACATGTTTTCTATGTTCTTTGGTCATTAGTTTACATCTCATCACATTCTCACACTATGCATGACTAGATGTTTTGTGTACAGCAGTATCCGTTTTTACATTTGGGTAAGTCAAAATTTGGTGTTATCTACGTTTTTGTTTAAAATCTTTACGAGATTCCCGACAAAGAGGGGCAAATAGTAGATACCAAATTTTGACACACTATTTATTTTTCAAACATTGGGAAGGTGTTTATATTTTTGGGGTTAATTTTTAATTTTTTTTATAAAATGGAGGAACAAAATCAATAATCTCGATGGGCAAAATAGTAATTTTTACCTGTAAATATTTTTCCAGTAGCTTTGGGAGTTTTAAATTCATATTTTTACTTTTATACATATTTTTTAATTTTTATGATTTTTTCAGATTTAATTGGTATTTTTTTTGTATATTGTACCAGCTGTTGCGCCCCGAAATGACACATGGTGGGGTTGTTGATTATCACGTCCCAAAAAGACGGTCCGATCCAGTGACCATTTTCAAAAATAAAAATTTTTTAGAAAAAATCGTGCGTTTGTGGTGAAAAATTAAGTTTTTAGTAAAAAGAGTGTATTTTAAAAATGGTATTTAAAATAAAATAAATTAAGGGCGGGACCAAAAGTACGACAGTTTTAGCCAACTAATTTTTGAAAAAGGATTTTATTAAAAAAAAATTGAGTCACTATTTGGTATTGAGTTAAGGTGTACCAAGTCACTCGAAAAAATCATTTAACGAAACAAAAACAAAAATTTTAGAAAAAATATTGAAAACCATTTTTCGACTTCGGTCTACCAAAAAACGAGAGAAAAAGTCCAGGAGTCATATTTGAAGAAAGGGAAGGCAAAAGCTTGTGCCTAAGGCACCCTTTCTACTTAGCCGAAACTAGTTGTAAGGTTTAATCAAATTTTCCTGAATTAACCCTAAGTTCTATGACGTTCGGATGTGTTTATATGAATGCAAATCCTAAATCTAAATGTGAGTATCGAGAGGGTCAAAATATTTCGTCGAAACTTGATTGGAATTATCGTATTAATTGCGAAATCCAAATCGAGATCTCGAGAGAGTCATGAGTGTCTATGCAAAATGCGATGCAAAGAGAAAAGAAAATAATAATACATAGTAAGTAAAGAAAGAAGGTAGGTATGCAATATGACGGGTACGGGAGACAAATATCTCGTGACTGAATGTTTCTACTCACGGAGGGAGGAACGGCATGTACGCCACTGCTTTCTATGTGAATAGGCGACTATTTCTAGTTGAATCAAACACAAATGTCTTAAAAGTCTAAGAAAAATGCAACCTAGATGTCATACATTTGAAGATGCATCAAAATAAATAAATAATAGTAGTAATAATAAAAATCATGCAAAATGGAAAGAAAACTAAAAATGTGTGAAGTGGGATGTAAAATGCATTCGAGTGTACCTAACACTAAAATGCCCTAAGGGTCTAACGTTGGACTAACCCTTTTTAGGGATTCCCACCAGTGTCGGGCTAGCGGGGAAACGATAAAGCCACAACTAGCATTGAACTAGTATAGTGACGGAACAATAAAACTGATAAAGTATGATAAAAACATGAATCGAAAGCAAATAAACATATAAAAACATGTAAGAGCATGTAAAAGCACATAACAAATAATCATGCTTTTCTAGATGCCAAAATCCTAATTGAAAGCGGTAAAATATATAAACACACAAGCACATAAAAACATATAAGTCTTAACTATTACACCGTGAGGATTTAATTTATAATTTAAGGGGTGAAAAGGTAAAAACGACCTATCTATTACATTTGCTATCTAAATACAAATATTTGCGAAAAATGTAATAAATGTAACCTAATTATTACATTGACTAGCTAAATACACAAATACTACACTTTTTACCAAAATAATAAAATTTAAAATTAAATAACATAAAATAAATAAATATGCAAAAAGCATGTAAAATAAAAATATAAAAATAAAATAAGAAATATATGTAGAAACATGCATAAAAATCACATAAATGGGGGCACATAAAGATGAAATTAATGAGAAATAGATATACCTCTTTGAAGATCCGGTACAAATACTTAAGAAAACGAACACACACGTCAATATATCACGATATAAAGTTAAAAACATAAAATACTAACAAGATTAGGCTAAAGATATAGATTCTATGACACTAAAGGTTTAAAAAACAAATTCACAAAAATCTAGGGGGCCAAATAATAAATTCAAATAAGCATGAGGGTACAATTGTAAATTAACACTAAGTGGAAGGGGGCAAAATAAACTGAATGATTAAATTGGCTAATTAAAACTAATTAAACTAGAAACTGAATTAAATCAGGATAAAACAAGAAGTAAACCACTAATTAAACTAGACAACATTAACAAAAGAAAGAAACTAAAAACAAAAACCCTAAAAAATAAGAAGTACCCCCCAAAGGTCCAAATTTTTTTGTCTTTTTCTTTTTCCATTCCATTTTTTTCTTTCTTCTTTTGCTTCTCCAGTCTTCTCTTTCTTGATTCTCTCTCATCTCTCGTCTCTCGTTTTTCTTCTTGTTTCTTTCTGTTTTTGCTCCATTTCTCTTCATCTCTTAGTCTCTCCAACTCTCATTTTTCATCTCTCTCTTCTCCCTCTTCCTCCTTTCCCTGGTTCTCTTCTCTCTTTTCTTTCTTTCTTTCTCAATCCTCTCCTTCTTCCTGTCCAGTTCACATCCCCTTTTCTCTCTCTCTCTCTCTGTGTTCTTCGCCTTTTCTACGTTTACTCACCCGAATTTTTTTCTTTTTCTGGCTCTCTGCATCTTTGTTTTCCCCCTCTCTCTCGTCTTTCTTTTGTGTTCTCACTCAATCTCTTCTCTCACCGTCATTTCTTTTGTGGTGATTTATACGAACTAATGGGGGTGGAGATTTGGCAACAGTGGCTCTGGTTGAAGGTGTGTGGTTGCGAAGTGATTGGGTTTGAGTAGTCCAGGACTACTGTTGTTTGCAGACACTATTATTTTGTTGAAATTGGGATTTTGGTTTTGTAGGTTTATGGTGGCTGGATTGGGTGGTTTATTGGTATCTACTTGTTTGATTGTTGCTGAAATTGGGTGACTTTCATAACTGAAATTGAGTGATTGAAGGCGGTTTAGGTTGATTGTGTTGGCGAGTTTGGGCTTTGCAGCTTACAGATTCTAATTTGCTGTTGTTGGGTTACAATGGTAGAAGTTATGTGTCTCATGGGAGGCTTTTGTGCTGGGAAAATGTGGTGGAGGTTTGGTTGGTGATGGGTTGCGATATAGGCTATGGCTGTGGAAGCGTGTGAAGTAGCTGTGAAGGGGAAGATGGAGTATGGGTGGTGATTTGCTGATGGCTGGGGTGGTCAATGAGGTGGCAAGGGATGAAGTTTTAGGTGATTATTTGGTTGTTGTTTGGTGGTGGTTGCTAGTTGTGGATTTCTGCAAGGTGATCGCAGGTTGAATTTCATAACATTGGAGCGTAATTTGTGTTGAGGTACTCACGGTGGTGGTGAGTGGTGGTCTGGGATTTGGTGGCTCTGTAGTGGCTTCGTGAGGATTCATGGTGGGAAATTGGGCTATGGAAAAGGGAGGTTTGTGACTATTTTGAACTGGTAGTAATAAGTGGTTGTTGATGGTGGTGGAGGTGGTTGACTTGAATTTGTTGTTCGTTTTGGGGTTTTTGCAGGGGATTGGTTATTATAAGGGCTGTTTTGTTGCTCTGATTTGGTTTGTGGAGGCCCGAGCAAGGGAAAGAAATTAGTTGTGGTGGTAATGGATTCGTGGAGAAGTAATAGTTAACAGGGGGATTGATGGCTGACTGGTTATGGCTAGTTGCTGACGGAAGGAGGTGGTAGAGCTGTTTGAGCTTGCTGGTGGTTTGTTCTAGGATTGAGCAGGGTTGATGTGTTTTTAGTGGCTTGGTGGTCCGGTGGTCTGCTCGTGGTGTTTCTTATAGAGGAGACGAAGTGAGGTGGTGGTCGAATGGCTTGAAAGGAAGACAGTGGAGATGAAAAGGAGAATCAAAGACCCAAAACTAAAACACAAAAACAAGAACACAAACCCAACAACAAAATAGCAAGAAAATCTAGGAACGAGAAAAAGAAACTCAGAACAAAAAAAACTAACAAAAACAGCAAGTAATCCAAGAATTTAACTAAGATTGTAAACAAATAAATTTAATCAGATTTACATAGAAAAAGGGAAATAAAAGTGAATCAAAACTTAAGAACTTACGTAGTGAATCAAAACTTAAGAACTTACGTTTTAAGCTTGGAGTTGATAATGAACAGTAACGCGCTCTTGATGTTGAAAATGAACAGTAACCAGAAAAGAGAAAAACGGTGACTGTGTGTTTGTTTTGTGGTGTATAAGTGTGTGTTTTGATCTGTTATAATTTAGATAAGGATATGTTTTAGGGTTTTTAATTTTTCTTCTCCTCTTTTTTTTTTTTTTTGATTTAAGGGGGTATTTATAGAACTAGTTGTCTTGGTCACCAAGAATATTACAAAATAACAAAAACACTACCGGTAATAAAAATTTTAATTTTATTTAAGAAAAATATTTTTAACCCAAAAAATTAAAAATTAATACAAAGAAATGACAGCAATCTCTAAAATTTTTTAAAAAATTCAAAGTAGATTTCAACATAAAGGTTAGAGCTTAAAATTGATCAAAAACGCGTTTAGGGTGTCAAATGATTATTTTGCCCCTGAACAACGAAAATACACAGAAAATAGCTATTGATCTCGAAAAATTATTAAAAATTAAAAATAAGTTTAAAACCCTAGAAAATGCATTTATGACTTAAGAATTGGGGAAAAATGAAGTTAAACTGTAAAATAATGATTTTGCCAGTAGACAACGAAAATATACAGAAAAATAGCTATTGACCTCAAAAAATTACCAAAAATTAAAAATAAGTTCAAAACCCTAGAAAATGCATTTATGACTCAAAATTGGCAAAAAATAAATTTAAACTGTAAAATAACGATTTTGCTCATAGACAACGAAAATATACAAAAAAATAACTATTGATCTCGAAAAATTACCAAAAATTAAAAATAAACTTAAAACCCTAGAAAATGTATTTATGACTAAAAAATTGACGAAAAATGAATTTAAATTGTAGAATAACGATTTTGCTCCTAGATGTAGTATTTACAGAATAAATAACAATCGTCCCAGAAAAAATAAAAAAAAATTTAGAAACATGTATAAAGAATTAGAAAAATAAATTTGGGACCTAAAATGAGCTAAAATGGTGTTCGTGAAGTGAAATTACCATTGTACACTTATGTTGGTAAATATAAAAAGAATGCCAATTAAATCTGAAAAAATCACAGAAAATTAAAAAATATGTATGAAAGTAAAAATATGAATTTAAAACCTCCAAAGCTAATGAAAAAATATTTACAAATAAAAATTACTATTTTACCCCTCGAGATTATTGAAAAATTAGAATTTGATCTCAAAAATATAAACGCCTCCCCAATGTTTGAAAAAAAATGGTGCGTCAAAATTTAGTATCTATACCAGCACAAGGGCAAAATGATAATTTCGCATTGCAAACACCATTTTCGCTCATTTCAAGTCCCAAATGTATTTTTTTTACTCTTTAAACATGTTTCTAAATTTTCTTTATTTTTTCGGAGATGATTACTATTTTTCTGTAAATATCGCGTTTAGGAGCAAAAGTTGTCATTTCACATTTTAAACGCATTTTTTACCAATTTTTGAGTCATAAATGCATTTTCGAGGGTTTTAAGCTTATTTTTAATTTTTGATAATTTTTTTAGACCAATAGTTATTTTTCTGTGCATTTTCGTTGTCTAGGGGTAAAATCGTTTTTTTTACAGTTCAAACGCATTTTTGGCCAGTTTTAAACTCCAATCTTTATTTTTTTTTAAAATCTTGAAATCTGTTTTGAATTTTTTGACAAATTTTGGAGTTTATTGTCATTTCGTTGTATTAAATTTTTATTTTTTGGGTTAAAAATAATTTTTTTAGAATAAAATTAAGATTTTTATTACGAGTGGTATTTTTGTTATTTTGTAATATTCTTGGAGGCCAAGATAACTAACCCTATAAATACTGCCCATTAAAAAGAAAAAAAAAACCCTGAAAAAAATACACACATTCTTTTATCCCTTAAAATCAAAACACACACTATCTCATAAAAATTTACACACACTTGGCCGTTTTTATCAAGATCATCACTGTTCATCATCACTTCAATTTTTCTACTGTTCATCATCAGCTACACTTCAAGCTCCAAAAGGTAACTTCTTATTTAGGTTTTCTTTTTCTTTGTTTTCGATTCACTTTTCTTCTATTTTGTTATGTAAACCTAATTAATTGTTATTTTGTTATTTTATTTTTCTTTTCTATTTCATTTCTGGGTTTTTCCGTTCTTGTTTCTGGTCTGTTGTTATTGGGATTTTGTTCTTCATTGTCTTCTTCATCCCTACTTCTCCATTCATCATCAAACCAAATTACCCGAAACCACAATCAATCCCCATAAACCCCACTTAACCACCCTGCAAAAGCCTAAACAACCACCGCCTAACCACCACAGCAACATTACCTTCTCGACCTCCAACGTTCACAGTCACAGAAACCACCATAAAAATCCCAGCAAAACCACCCCAACGCCTACAAATGCCACCCATAAAACACTCAACCACACTACCTTTACAGCCCCAAAGCAGCAACTAAATCACCAAAAAACAGCCCAAAACCACAACCCAACACTACCAGTGACTATCTACCAACAACTTCATCTTTTCTAGCAATCGCCGATCACCGAAATCACTCCAAGTTGCAGTCTCACACTACCACTCCGTCTCCAATCCATCCTCCTTCTCACCAATTACCCAACAACTAGCAGCAGCAGCCATTCTAGCTCAACCGAATCACCACCTAAATCAACCAATTTGCAGCCTCAAGCCACCCAAATAGCCCAAACGAACAAATCCCTGCCTACAAACAGACCCCTGCTCAGCCCACAATTGACACGGTCTCCCCTTCTCCTCCAAACACTACCTTTACCAGTCAACCACCATCACCATAGCACTCCACATTAATTACCTGCAAACCACATCACCCACAGCCATAAATCTGCCAACCACCACCGCGAAAAGCCACGGCTCCTACCACCATTCAATTCCTTCCAACCATTACCCAAATTGCCACCTCTGAACTGCTATCGTTATCGGCCAAAACAATCCCAGAAATATAATTGTTACAACGTCCCATCACCATACTCACCCTCATAGCATCTCACGGCTCCCCACATCTGCAACCACAATGTCTATCTTTCAGTCCCTTGACCGTTAGTTCCTTTGCTCATTAGTTAACTTGTAATATTGATTGTGGGTTTGGGAATTTGGTTTACTGATTTTGGGATTTAATCTGGGATTTGAGACTTTGATTTAGGAAGCTTTGGCTTCTTCTTAATGAAGAATATGGGAGAAAGAATGAAGATCGAGAGAAAGAAATCGAGGGAAAACAAAGGAGAAACAGTGAGAGAGAGAAAGCAGAGGGAAGAAGAAGAAGAAGGAAAGGGAATAGAGAGAACGGACATAGAGAGAACTGGGATTTGGGTAGATGGGTTTAGGAAGAAGAGAAAAAAGAGAAATAGGGGAGTTAAGAAGCTGGAAAAGAAAAGAGAAAACAAGTGGAAAGAGAGAAAAATCTAGAAGAAAAGCGAGAAGAAGGGAGTGAGGATGCTGGAGAAGAAAAGAGAGAAGAAAGGGAAAGACAAAGGAGCTGGGGAGAATGAGAAAAATCAGAGGAAAGAAAGAAGAAAGAGAGAATGAGTGAGATACGGCAGGAAGAGAAAGGTGGGAGTTTCTGTAGAGGAGATGATCAATTGGGAGGGGTGGGTTTAGCAAGCTTTATTCCTTTTCTTTTTCTGATTAATTTGGCTTTGGTTTTGATTTATAATGTATTTCTTGTTGTCTTTGATTTAATTTAGTTTTCTAGTTAATTAGTTAATTCAGTCATTCTCTAAATCTCATTTTTAGTGAGCCTATTCTTTTTTTTTTGGTTTTTCAATATAAGAGTAGTATTTGTATTTGAGTCCTTGAGTTTTTTATCAGTGTTGCTATGCCTCAATATTTTTCTGTTTGTTCAAATTAAGTCTATAATTTTGTCAAATTATCCCTAGATTTTTATTTCTTTTCAATTAGATCCTATAAAGTGCAATTTGACTTGCGCCTGCTAAAATTACTGTTTCCTTCCCCAATTTGTTTTAATTTCTAATTTTATCCGTTAGTTAGGATTTTTTATTTCCCCCCTTAAGCTTTTTATAAAAAATTTATTTTTCAGTACCCTTAGTTGCTAAGATTTACATTTTATCCCCATATTGTTAGAATTTTATGTTCTATGTTTTGTTGTTTTAAATAGTGGTACCTTAACTTGTTTTGTTCATTCTCTTTAAGCATTTGTACCGGGTCTTCAAGAGCTATTCCTCAGTACCCGTTATTCTCTTTTATGTACTCCAATGTGTCTCTATGTGATTTATTATGTTTTTTTTATATGTTTCTTATTTTTCATGCTTTTTGTGTATTATTTACTTTATGTTATTTAATTTTAAATTTTATTATTTTGGCAAAAACGTAATATTTTTGTATTTAGCTAGCCAATGTAATAGTTAAATTACATTTCCTATATTTTAGTAAAAATTTTGTATTTAGATAGATTAATGTAATAGATAGGTCGTTTTTATTTTTTCCCTTTCAAAATTGTAACTTAAACCCCCCGATGTAATAGTTAGGGCTTGTGTGCTTCTGTGTGCTATGTGTTTATTTATTTTACCACTTTCAATTATGATTTTTGCATCTAGAAAAGCATGATTATGTGTGACAGCCCCACCTTACCCAGAGGCGTACCAAAGGGCTTAGCGGACTGCTTGCCTAGCTCTCGGTAGGACTCAAATCACGCACTCGCACAAACATCCAAGCGTACTTAACCCATAATAAAATGCATTCATAAAGAAATACATTCATGAAATTTACTTGAAAGTATAAATATCACCAGAGTTTTTACATCCCAAAATATAAATAATATTTACAATAAAAGCCTACACATTTAGGCTATCAAAATACATTAAACAAAACATGTACTAGGTCCAAAATCAGCTTTTCTAGCTTTAGTAGTTTTGGAAACTTGGTTAAAGAAAACAAATAAATGGGATGAGCTATAATAGCCCAGTGAGTGCTCAAGTTATGCAGTATACCAATAACAAATAAACCTTTAAGGATAATAATTAACAAATTTAATAAATGATGAACAAGCAATGTGAAGTGTCGTAAAATCAATGGCGGATACAGGCTCACTACGGGAGTAAGCTCAACCGTAGGAGTATCGATCGTGATCAAGATAACAAGGATATCGGGACCGAGGTAAAAGCTCAGGTCCGAGATACTTGAAAAATTCAATCCAGAGTTACCCTCTTCGAGGAATGAAACTCATATAGGAAAGAATATCACGTACCTATAACCCATAGCACCTTATATCACCCCAAACTCGCCCAATTGACTAACCGTGGGGTAACGGTGAAATTAGCCACGGAAGTCCAAGATCAAGTATAAAATTCAAGCAAGAGTTAGCCTTTTCCAGGACTTTACTCAGATATGAAAATTAACACGTACCGAGTAATGCCCAGTACCTTATATCTTTCCCATACGCACCCAATTTGACTAACCGTGGAAAACGGTGAAGTTAACCACGGAAGTTGTAAGCACAAATAACACGTTGGATAGTGAAAGCATGTAACATATTGCGGAATAGATGCGATAAAGTACACATCTTTCCTCAAGTAATACATTTCATTAGATAATCATGTCAAGTATAACATCTCATCTCAGGCATCAAAATAATAATGTCAAGTATTATATGGCATTTCATGCATCATGCACACATAAGAACACTCACCTTGAAGCCTAAGAAAATATCTCGCGATAAGGTTGGGTCTCACTTCCGGATCCTTGAAAATTCAAGAGAAATAGTCGTATAAAACCTGACTAAAATCTAAGAAATTTCATAAGGAAATTCAAGATATACCCTAAGTCTTTCTAGGGTTAAATTTCTAGGTTGGCTTAGGGTTTTACCCTAGGGTTTAGGGTTTTCAAAATTAGAGTTTTCTAACTTTTTAGGGTTTTGTTCGGAAAGGTTCAATTCACTAATAGCTAATCTACGAAAATTTCTGCACGTTCAAATCACTAAATTACAGCTTATAAAGCTTTAAATCATAGCCTAATTACTTTTATTTCTTAGGTTTTATCAAAATTTCGGCAGCACTTCTCCTATAATCGGTCTAACCCAAAATTTTTAACCTGCAAGAAAAACATCCAAACAACCCAATCTCAAGTAGTTCTACCAATTTCACATCAAACTCACTTCAATTTCACTCAAATTTATCACAAAAACACTTGAACCTACTCCAAGGTTCTTCAACCAAATCACACTCAAATCATGACATTTCAAAGTTTAAATCACTATCTACAAGTCATACAAGTCCATAAGCCTCGTATTCATGGAATAAAACTTCATATTTCATGGCTAAAATAAATCACACTTAACCATAAAGACATGACTTAAAAGCTAGAAAACTATGATCTTTATACTTGAAATAAGATGAAAGTTCTTGAGAAATACCTTTAGTAAGACAAGATTATTGCTTAGAAGGAAGATCAACTTAATTTCTATGGATGAAAAGTGATCAAATGGAAGTAAAAGCTCCAAGAAAATGAAAGAAAATGGAGAGAAAAGAGGGAAGAGAAGAACCGGCCAAAGTGAAGAAAAGAGAGAAAAAAAATAAGTTAAGCTAAGTGAAAAGAATTGAAGAAAATTGGATAAAAATGGTGACCAATCAAAGCAAGACAAAAGAAAAAGTGAATCTTGACTTTCTTACCATGGTAATCTACACTTGGCAAAGAGTAATTAGAAGAGATTTTGTCATTTATCCTATACTTAATCTTGCAAGACATTCTAGGTACAACTCTTAAAGGAAAGGATACAACATGCTAGTAAAATAGAAAATCATTCCTTATTTCTTTTCACTAATTTCGGCCCTTTCTTCTTTTTTTTCCTACTAATGGACATAATACAAATTGAATGGTTTTGCATGAATTTCTAGGGTGTTACATCCTCCCCCCTTTAAAAGAATTTCGTCCTCGAAATTCTACCTGGATTTCGAATAGCTTAGCTAGATAGAAGGAAAAACAAGAATCGTACCTTCAAGGCCTTCTGACGATTCCTGGGCATCACGTTTATCTAGAGCATAAACTCGAGCCGGTACCCTTCGCTTGTTTCCACTTTCTTTGGCCTTATCAAGATCCTTGTTTCCCGGCTGAGCTATACCCTGTCCACTAGCCGCCTGTCTTGAGCAATATCTCATTTGATGATCGGCACTACCGCAAATTAGACATTTATGGCTTTTCCTCCAGCAATTTTCTTCGGTATGATTACCTTTACCACAATATCCGCAAGTAACTTGAATCGCCAGAGATTGAGTTTCTTTCAAAGTGTCCTCCTTGTGTTCATCTCCTAGCAAGGCTCTGTCCATCGGAAGCCTCTCGTGTCCTTCCAGATTGGGCATCTTGCCCAATTCTCACTCCTCCAGCTCCCCTTCCCGTCTTAGGTGTTGGAGCACTTTCGGTTGATAGGCAGAAATCACTAACATGTCCACGTTTCCTTGCTTGAAAAGTCTGAACCAAAGATTTAGTCTCCTCCACTTGCTGAGCTTTCTCTACCGCAGCTTCATAAGTCTCCATGGTAGCGGCGGCAAGGGCCTCTTGAATCTCCAAATTTAACTCTTGGATGAAACGCTTTTTCCTCCGTTTATCTGTGGCTACCAACTCAGGTGCATATCAGTGACAATTTAGTAAATTGGGCCTCATATTCTGCTACACTCATCAATTCCCTATCTTAACTTCAAAAATTCATCCTCCCAGCTTCTCTTGTACTCATACAGGGATATATTTTTCTTTAAACTCCTGGGTGAAATTGACCCATGTTCTTGGGGTCTGGTAGCGTTCCCACTTAGTGTTCACCAAATTCCACCAGGGTGTGGCAGCACCTTCCAATTGAAATATAGCAAAAGTCACCTGTCTTTCGTCAGTGTATCTTAAGGCGGCGAAAATTTTCTCGATGTCTTCCAACCATTTCTCAGCAATTTCTGGGTTTGGGCTGCCATTGAACTTAGGAGGGTTAAATTTTTGGAATCTCTCTAAGGCGACATCTTCTCCTACTATTGGATTCCTATGAGGATTACCAACTTCCATCCCGGGGTTTTGTCGATTCCCCAGCTGGGTCAAAACATCGGTCATGCGATTTAACACGGCGATCATCGAGTCAGCCCCAGGGTTTGGGTTTTCACCCGACGTATTGCCCTCCTCGCGATCTTGTCAACGAGGTCGTCCTCTTCCTCGACTTGCCATCACTTAATATTCTAAAATAATATTAACGAGTTATTTCGAGATCCACGTGGTAATTAACGAGACGTATAAAAATGCACCAATTAATGAATAAGACAAGAAAAGCAAATATCATGCCAAATAAAGTCATATATATATGCATGTCATTCAATTTATACATGTCAAAAGTCCCACATATAGAACATAGCATGATATACATAGGTCCAAAAAGTTTTACATACCAAAACATAACATAACTACAAGCATAGCAAAAATAAGTATAAACTCTATACATATTCCTATCTAAAGATCTATGCTAAGTGAGCCGATCCCACCGAGCTCACGTCCCCACCGAGCTCCCTCTCGGGCTCACCTCCCGGAGCCTCCTCGACCTCCATAGGTAAATGCACGGCCTGCCCTGGCCCCATAAGGCTGAGCCATGTCTCGTACCTCACCCAGTACATGCTCTACCATCAAGCCACTCTCGTCTATCAGATGTCCAGTGTGATCCCGGACATGCTGCACCACACAGTGTGAGCCAGCCATGTACATCCTGATGCTGTCCTCGAAATGCATCAGTCCTATGCTGCTCCTCCAAAACAGCAGCCTCTAACTCTCTGATCCTCTACGCCTGGACCTTGACTATCTCTCTCAACTCGTGAATATGTGTTCGAGAGGTGTCACCCTCGAGCACAGTTTGTGTACTATCCTCAATCAACGAAAGTACAACATGATCGGGGTAGGAGTACGTCCTCCAGCACCCACATGCTGGTCGTAGCTCGGCGAGCCGGGGAAAATGTACGGTAGGGATGACCTGGTCCCTCACGATAACGAACTATCGGTCGTCTACGATGCTCATGCTGGGTCGGGGCCACATCGGTTGGTTGTGATGCCTGTGATCCCTCACCTCGATCGCTCTTTGACATACCTACATGTTTAAATAATAAATTAATTAGGTCTATCCCAAAAGTACTTAATAATAAATAATACTTAAATATTACACTCAAATATCAATCTTAAAAGTAATCCTAAACCCATTCTCAAGCATATACACAATAGCGTCCAGGTGCGGAAATTCGGATCTTATCTCTCACACTCAGGTTGATCAGGCCCAAGCGTAACCAACTCAACCCAAATTTCCTACCCGACACCCAAACAAGACTAGCACTAGAGACAGGATTCAAGCCTAAGCTTTGATACCAACTGTGACAGCCCCACCTTACCCAGAGGCACACCAAAGGGCTTAGCGGACTACCTGCCTAGCTCTCGCCAGGACTCAAATCACGCACTCGTACAAACATCCAAGCGTACTTAACCCATAATAAAATGCATTCGTAAAGAAATACATTCATTAAATTTACTTGAAAGTATAAATGTCACCAGAGCTTTTACATCTCAAAATATAAATAATATTTACAATAAAAGCCTACACATTTAGGCTATCAAAATACATTAAACAAAACATGTACTAGGTCCAAAATTAGTTTTTCCAGCTTTAGTAGTTAAACTTGGTTAAAGAAAACAAATAAATGGGATGAGCTATAATAGCCCAGTGAGTGCTCAAGTCATGCAGTATACCAATAACAAATAAACCTTTAAGGATAATAATTAACAAATTTAATAAATGATGAACAAGCAATGTGAAGTGTCGTAAAATCAATGGCGGATACAGGCTCACTACGGGAGTAAGCTCAACCGTAGGAGTATCGATCGTGATCAAGATAACAAGGATATCGGGACCGAGGTAAAAGCTCAGGTCCGAGATACTTGAAAAATTGAATCCAGAGTTACCCTCTTCGAGGAATGAAACTCATATAGGAAAGAATATCACGTACCTATAACCCACAGCACCTTATATCAACCCAAACTCGCCCAATTGACTAACCGTGGAGTAACGGTGAAGTTAGCCACGGAAGTCCAAGATCAAGTATAAAATTCAATCATGAGTTAGCCTTTTCCAGGACTTTACTCAGATATGAAAATTAACACGCACCGAGTAACGCCCAGCACCTTATATCTCCCCCATACGCACCCAATTTGACTAACCGTGGAAAACGGCGAAGTTAACCACGGAAGTCGCAAGCACAAATAATACGTTGGATAGTGAAAGCATGTAACACATTGCGGAATAGATGCAATAAAGTACACATCTTTTCTCAAGTAATACATTTCATTAGATAATCATGTCAAGTATAACATCTCATCTCAGGCATCAAAATAATAATGTCAAGTATTACATGGCATTTCATGCATCATGTACACATAAGAACACTCACCTGAAGCCTAAGAAAATATCTCGCGATAAGGTTGGGTCTCACTTCCGGATTCTGAAAATTCAAGAGAAATAGTCGTATAAAACCTTACTAAAATCTAAGAAATTTCATAAGGAAATTCAAGATATACCCTAAGTCTTCCTAGGGTTAAATTTCTAGGGTTTTGGAGCTTAGGGTTTTACCCTAGGGTTTAGGGTTTTCAAAATTAGGGTTTTCTAACTTTTTAGGGTTTTGTTCGGAAAGGTTCAATTCACTAACAGCTAATCTACGAAAATTTCTGCACGTTCAAATCACTAAATTATGGCTTATAAAGTTTTAAATCATAGCCTAATCACTTTTATTTCTTAAGTTTTATCGAAATTTCGGCAGCACTTCCCCTATAATCGGTCTAACCTTAAATTTTTAATCTGCAAGAAAAACATCCAAACAACCCAATCTCAAGTAGTTCTACCAATTTCACATCAAACTCACTTCAATTTCACTCAAATTTATCACAAAAACACTTGAACCTCTTCAAGGTTCTTCAACCAAATCACACTCAAATCATGACATTTCAAGTTTAAATCACTATCTACAAGTCATACAAGTCCATAAGCCTCATATTCATGGAATAAAACTTCATATTTTATGGCTAAAATAAATCACACTTAACCATAAAGACATAACTTAAAAGGTAGAAAACTATGATCTTTATACTTGAAATAAGATGAAAGTTCTTGAGAAATACCTTTAGTAAGACAAGATTGTTGCTTAGGAGGAAGATCAATTTAATTTTTATGGATAAAAAGTGATCAAATGGAAGTAAAAGCTCCAAGAAAATGAAAGAAAATGGAGAGAAAAGAGGGAAGAGAAGAACCGGCCAAAGTGAAGAAAAGAGAGAAAAAAAATAAGTTAAGCTAAGTGAAAAGAATTGAAGAAAATTGGAAAAAAATGGTGACCAATCAAAGCAAGACAAAAGAAAAAGTGAATCTTGACTTTCTTACCATGGTGATCTACACCTGGCAAAGAGTAATTAGAAGAGATTTTGTCATTTATCCTATACTTAATCTTGCAAGACATTCTAGGTACAACTCTTAAAGGAAAGGGTACAACATGCTAGTAAAATAGAAAATCATTCCTTATTTCTTTTCACTAATTTTCGGCCCTTTCTTTTTTTTTTCCTACTAATGGACATAATACAAATTGAATGGTTTTGCATGAATTTCTAGGGTGTTACATTACATGTTATGTGTTCCTATGTA
The DNA here is from genome assembly GCA_024721245.1 of Mitragyna speciosa. Classification (NCBI taxonomy): domain Eukaryota; kingdom Viridiplantae; phylum Streptophyta; class Magnoliopsida; order Gentianales; family Rubiaceae; genus Mitragyna; species Mitragyna speciosa. The sequence continues at coordinate 1,472,648 of CM045565.1, forward strand.
TTGTTATGTGTCGTTATATGCTTGTTTTGCTTTGACTCATGTTTTATTATTTTAATTAATGTTTTCATTTGTTCTATTGTTCCGTCACTACACTAGTCCAACGCTAGTTGTGGTTTTTTCTTTTTCCCGCTAGTCCAACACTAGTGGGGATTTCTAGAAAGGGCTAGTTCAACGCTAAGCCCTTAGATCATTTTAGTGTTAGGTACACTCGTGTGCATTTTACATCCCACTTCATACACTTTTAGTTTCTTTCCATTTTGCATGATTTTTATTACTATTATTATTTATTTATTTTTGACATGTCTTCAAGTGCATGACATCTAGGTTGCATTTCACTTAAAATTTAGGTCATTTTGTGTGCTTTGACTAGAAATAGTTGTCTACTTACGTGGGAAGTGGTGGCGTACATGCTATTCCCTTCTCCGTGCGTAGAAAGATTCAGTCACGAGTTATTTGTCCCCCGCACCCATTATGATGCATCTCCACTTTCTTCGACCACTTATTATCTATATTACTATTTTTCTTTTCTTTTTGCATTTCATTTTTCATAGACACTTGTGACTCCCTTGAGGCCTCGATTCGGGTTTCGCAATTAATGCGATAATTTCGACCAAGCTTCGATGGGACATTTCGACCCTTTCGATACTCAAATTCAGACTTAGGATTTGCATTCATTTAGATACATCCGAATGTAATAGAACTTAGGGTTAATTTAGGACAATTTGATTAAACCTCACATCTAACCTCGGCTAGGTAGAAAGGATGCCTTAGGTGCAAGCTTTTGACTTCCCTTTTTTTAATGTGACTCTCAGACCTTCTTCTCTCGTTTTTTTCGTAGACCGGAGTCGAAAAAAGGTTTTTAAATACTTTTCTAAAATTTTATTTTGTTTTGCTAAATGATTTTTTTGGTGACTTGGTACACCTTAACTCAATTCCAAGTAGCGACTCAATTTTTTATAAATAAAACCCTTTTTCAAAATTAGTTGGTCAAAATTGTCGCACTTTTAGTCTCGGCCTTATTTTCTTTTAAAATACCATTTTTTTTTACCATATAACACTTCTTCACTAAATCTAATTTTTTCTCACACACTCACAATTTTTTGAAAACTTCTTTTTTAAAAAAGGTCACTGGACCAGACCGCCTTTTCGGAATGCGACAGTCAACGACCTCACTAGTACCTCATCAATTTTGGACGCGACAACACGCAACAGAGAATTATACAAGTGGAAAAGGAGAAAGAAAAAAGTAGTGATGAATGCAATTCCATTTATCTTCATGCACTCTTTATTTAACTTTTTAAAATTATAATGACATAACTACCCATGGACTTGTGTTGAATTTTTTATTACAAAATTACACTTTATATCAAATACATCTCCTTTGAAAGCTCTTAAATGTTCTAAGAATATTTCAGTTTGTGCTCAAATTTCTAGTTGTTTTTGCTACCAATTTTATGTGTCATAGACATTTATTTTTCTAATCAAACATCTCTTTTTTATCAAAATTAGAAAAATACAAAATGGATAAAATATGGAATAATATATGTACACATATTATATGATAAGTAATAAATTTACCAATGTTATTATATATATTATTATATGTTTTAGATGTTATTTAAGCATAATTATAGTATTTTTGCTACAAATGACTCATTTTTCAACAATTGCTCAGAATTCGGGTTTTATTGGACATAGGGATTTAAGGCAGGATCTTTACTTGAGCAAATTAACATACAATTTTTGTGTATAATTGCAAGTTCATCATACTTAAACTTATTTTGGATCAATTGGAGTAAAAGAAAAACAAATTCAAAGGTGATTCAAAGAACCAAGGTTGGATGAACAACTTAAAAGAACAATTGTGCAAAATAATAGAAAAATCTAATTCTTTATCAAAATGCTTAGAAATATGTGGAAAGTGCTTGCACACATGGAGTCTAGCCTAGCAAAAATTAGAAATCAAGTGAAGGCCACAAAAGGTGTGATCCGCAGATGGATCTGGGGATGACAACTCGCAGATCTCCATCCACAGATCGCAAGTCAGCTAGGATTCTTCTAGGGCATCAACTTGCATCTTCCTCCAACTGTTTTTGCAGAGATTATCATATAAGGATAGGGTTTTGCAAGTTGGGGAGCACATTGGAAACATAAATGAAGACTTTTGTGCTCAATTGGAATCCCCAAGCAATCTTCATCATTTCATGCATTAATGATTCATGCAAGTTGGAAAATGACTTGAAGAACATTTGTCTATAAATAGAGTCATTTGTAAAGCATTTGTAACAAGCTTTAGTAGTAGAAAGTAGTTATAGTCTCTAGTTTTATACTTAGCTTGGTAGAGAATTAATAGAATTCTCTTAATCCTTCAATAGAGTGTGAGGATCATTGTAAGAGACTTTGTAGTGCAACTTTTGAAGGTGAATAAAGAAGAGAAGCTTATTCCATATTGGTTGAGCAATTCCCAAACTCTATCTCTTTTACTTTCAATGGTTGCCATAAATTCTTTCTTTGAAGTTGAACTTTTAGTTGTTTCACTAACTATGTTGAACTAAAGCTTCATCTAGACCATAGATGAAGCTAATGAATCAACAAACATGATTTAACTTCATTGCACTTACTAAGCTTGCATTTGTTTGTTTACTTGTTCAAGCTTTAACACTTGTTTTTGCTTGGCCAACTTAAACAAGTCATTTAGTTGCTACTTGACATTGAGAGATGCATGTAACAATGGAAAATGAACAAGTAATGCTTAAGTCTTTCATATGAGAATAATGGATGCTTAAGTGAATCACTACAATTTATGTTATCATAAGGTTTCATCATGAGAATAGTTGAAATCTTGTCATTTCATAGAGAGATCTAGTATGACACTTATGGAATTGGATTCTAAACAAAGCAAGATAACACTTAGTAAGTCATTCATGCATGATTCATTAGTGGATTCTATGTTCTAGGCTTCTTTGTATTGAATTTTACATAAGTTCTCAATCATATATCCTACTCTATTGAAGGGACCCCATCTCCATCTTATTTTGATTATGTTTAGATAATAAAAGTTAGTGAAAAAGCTTTAGTAATTGCACATATTTGATTCCTCATGGGATTCGACACCTAATACTCCAAATACTACAACTGACCTCGTGCACTTGCGAATTAAGTTTGGAGATTAGGTTTTTATTATTTGATTTGTGTTTTTGTTCATAATTGATACACCTAATCTGCACCACGTCAAGTTTTTGGCGCCGTTGTTAGGGAATCAAGGCAATATTAAGGCCAAAGCTAACTTTGTTACTCTAAATTTTGTACATATTTGATCATAAATAGCTATCTTTTCTTGTTTTGTAGGTGTATGCATAGAAGCTTAGGAATTGTTCTTCGGTTTGATCCGGATAGAAAGAACCGCACGGAAGGCGAGGAGACAAAGGCAAGAAGAACAAGCTAAGTTGGAGGAGATTGGTGACACTTCAAGTACATCTCAACATCAAGAACATCAACAATATGTAGCTATAGAGGAGGTAACCCAATATCCTAACCCTCAAACTCGTTCTTTAAGAGATTTTGTTATGTCAGATCCAATTGGTCCTCACAATAGTATCATTAGACCACCGATAAATACAAATAATTTTGAACTTAAACCGGGATTAATTCAAATGGTTCAACAAAACTAATTTCGTGGTAATACAAATGAAGATCCACATGTACACTTGGCTAATTTTTTGGAAATACGTGACACAATAAAATTAAATGGTGTTTCCCAAGATGCCATAAGGCTTAGATTATTTCCATTCTCTTTAAGAGACAAAGCCAAGCAATGGCTTCAATCATTTCCACCAAATACCTTTGCAACTTGGACAGACTTTTCCAAAGCATTTTTGAACAAATATTTCCTACCGGGAAAAGACTGCAAGACTCTGTATGGATATAACAAGTTTCAACCAATACGAAGGAGAATCTCTCTATGAAACTTGAGAGAGATTTAAGGACCTAATAAGAAAATGTCCACATCATGGACTCCCTAATTGGTAAATTGTACAAATCTTCTATAATGGACTTAATTATCAAACAAAAATGAATATATATGTAGCTGCAGGAGGAGTTCTCATGGCAAAGTCGGCGGAAGGAGCTCAAGAATTGATAGAGGAAATAGTAGCAAATCACTACCAATGGGCCAATGAAAGAGGTATTAATAGAAGATCTTAATGTATGTATGAAACTTGATACTTTGGATATGTTACGCTGCTCAAATGCAAAACATGATGAATGTTTTTAATAGACATGTCTCTAGTAGTCAAAATTCATCAAGTAGTGTTGCAGTATTGTCATTTGTGTGGTGATTCTCATGATCCATCTACTTGTGCACAAGTTCAATATGTTAACAATTATAAACCTTCTTCTTCTACTAATAATCCTTTTTCCAACATATATAATCTGGGGTGGAGAAACCATCCTGAATCTTGGGTAGAGGGAACCAAAGATGATCACTCAACTCTGGATTTTCACAAAACAAACTGGCTTGGGAGGTGGCTAAATGAGAAGGTGATGGAAATGGTTGAGCAATTTGAAAGTAGAATGACTAGGAATGACTAGATCTTTAGAAAATCAAATTGTTCAAATAGCCGAATAAATGAACCTTAGGAAACAAGGGGAATTACCAAGTAAAACCGAAATTAATCCTAAGGAACAAGTCCAAGCAATAGCATTGAGAAGCGATAAAACACTAAATGAACCAATCATTGAAGAATGTGGAAGTGAAAAAGATGAAAACGAAGAAAAAGGGAAAGAAATAGTGAGTGATAATAAAGTTGGTGTTGAAATATGACCTCACAAACTATTCCTTTTCCACCTCAAATTCAATTTCCACAAAGGCTTAAGAATGAGAAGCAAGAAAAAGAATTGGGAAGAATTGCACAAATTCTTAAGCAATTACATGTAAACATTTCTTTCGTAGATGCATTTTTGCGAGTTCTAAAGTACAACAAGTTTTTAAAAGACCTTTTGATAAGGAGGAAAAGTCTTGATGACTTTGTAACTACAACACTCATGGAGGAATATAGTGCAAGGATTCAAAACAAATTGCTACAAAAACTCAAGGATTCAGGAAGTTTTTCTACCCCATGCACTATTGGTGATGTTAATTTTCAAATGCTTTATGTAATTTGGGTGCTAGTGTGTCATTACTCCCCATGTCAATAGTTAGGAGGCTAGGTTTTAAGGAAGTTCAAAGCACAAACATCACATTGCAACTAGCCGATAGGTGCATTAGGCATCCACTAGGTGTTCTTGAAAATGTTCTAATGAAATTGGACAAATTTATCATTCCGTTAGATTTTGTTGTTTTAGATATGGAGGATAATATTAATATGCCTATTATACTTGGAATACCTTTTCTTGCTACTGCCAGTGCAATAATTGATGTTAAGAATAGAACATTAAAGTTAAAAGTAGGAGATGAAGAAAGAACTTTCGATTTGAATAATAGGCTAAAACATCTATCTTCTATTTTTAATATGTATTTTATTGATGAATTGAATGATAATGTGCCAAATGGATCAATTCTAGGTCTTGGAAGCACAAAAAGAAGAACAATGAAAAGAAAGGATCAATTACACTTCATTGACATATCTACACCCAAAGGAGTGGAGGATTCTTTGGGTTATGGTCCCCACAAGTGAAGCTCACACCTACAAAGTCTAGCTCTAGACTTTAAAATGAAGTGCTTGTTGGGAGGCAACCCAACATGTTTAATATTTTTGTGAAATTTTAGTTTGTTTTGCTATGTATTAGGTAGTTTAAAGTGTGTTTTAAGTTGTTTGTTTTGTAGGTATGCAACTTGGAACTTGAAGATCAAGTTGGAGTAAAGATGATACAATCATGAGTTTGACTCTAAAATCTCTTCTTCTTTAGCATTTCATACTTATAAGAATGTTTAACATGTGTATTGTGTTATCTGAGTTGTTTTAGAAGTTGAAATTCGATAAAAGTTACTATTCATGATTGATGAACTTTTTGAGCAAAAAGGTCATTTGGTGATTTATTGAGATTATATGATGTTTGGCCTTATTTTTATGATTAATATGCTCAAAGAAATTTGTGCATCATTGGTTTGGAATGTGCATTCAAATTGTGCAATTTATGCAACTTGGGAATTCATGCTTTATTTATGCTTGATGTTGTGATTTTGATGCAAGATTTGATAAATTTGTGTTTGCACATGTGTATTTTCATGATTCAAACTTGATCCTAGTGTTAAAGAGTTCAAAAACATGTTCAATTTCAAGTTGAAAGTGTTGCAGAAAAGGGAAATAACCAATAAAACAATAACACAAAAGAAAGCTATTCATTGCCTGCTGCAAGGAGTGATCCACGAGTCATTGTCGCAGATCGTATCCGCAGATCAACTTCTAGGAGGTCTGTGTGATCCGCTACACAGAGATCCGCAGGCAGGTTTAATGAACCGCGGGTACATACCCCCGGATCACTGTTCAAATTGGTTTTTCAAGTTCTTTTTCATTGGTTTTCAATTGGTTCACTTGCAACATGTGTTTCATGGTTTGTGTACGTATTTTGGACAATCAAATTAGCATTTTAATATGTTCCAATCTTACATATTCATAGTTTAATTTTAGCTTTGTAATTTTGAATACATGGCATGAAATGGTTGAGCTTGACATGAAACAACTTTGAGCAAGTTTCTTTAACCTTCCACTTCATCAATACATAACACATTTGCTCATATTACTTGTCTTTTAAAATTTCACCCACTTGGAGCCACATTGCACAAACTAAGTGTGGGAGAAATCAGGAGGTTCAAGTATGCTATGATGATTTTGTATTCATTAGTTATCTATTCATCATCTAACGTAGGTTTCGAGTAATTCTAAGCTTGAGACATGGTCAATGAGCAAAGATTGGACAAAAGAAAGAAGTGATGAAGCATTGCAAAGAGGGATTGTTGAAAGGCCTAAGAACTTAAAAGGCATCAACAATATCAACTTAAGGATACATCAACCAAACAAGGGGAGTTTTCTTGTTCCATCTTTCATTCTTAACATTTCCTTCACACATTGAGGACTATGTTTCATTCTAAGTGTGGGGAGGAAGGTATAAGATTGTGTTTGGTTGGGATTTGGAGTGAATAGTGTCAAGATATTGTTTAAGTTAAAAATGGCCAAAATTTTTGAAAATTTGCTTCATTAACATGCTTTTATGCCATAAACTTGTTAAATTTCTTTACTTTTGAAATAATTTATGCACCTTGCTTGAATATTTTCTACAAATATATGAAGAAATAGTCATAATGTGATTAGGAGTTTTGTTTTTAGAAAAATATATCTTGTAAAATGATTGTAATTAAATCTTGATTTGGCACGTTTGATTCTAAATTTCTTTTCTTTACTTAATTTTACATACCTAAGTGATAGATATGGACAAGCAATGTACTTATGCATTATTTTAAAAAAGGGACTATTATGTTTTGAATTTAAAGGGTGAATATTTATATCTTTCTACTCCCATGATTCAATATGTTTAGTAACCCGAAATCTTCATTACAAAATGTCAATTTTCGCGTCAAACGAAAATTGAATTAAGAGTATGCATAACAAGTTTGATTGAAAGTAAATTGTTGAGTAATAAGGGGTCTTCATCACAAAATGTCGATCCTTTCATCAAAAGGCAATTTCACTTCTCAAACTAAGGGATAAATTGTGGATAAAATAATCAAAAAGTGTTGAGTAATCAGAGGTTTTCATCTACAAATGTCAATCTTCATGTTAAAGGACAGTTACAAATTATAAAATGCAACATGTCCCTATTGTGTATAAATTGATTGGTACATGATTGTCCATACTAAGTCCTTGGGGTGTGCAATCTTGTAAGGCCAAGGAATTTGATTGAATAAGTTTTAATCTTGAAATAATTAGTTCTCTTTTACTTGGTATGATTAGTACTAGAAACCTTACAAGGAATTGCATAATGCCTATTACTTTATTTTGTGAAATTGTATTCAATAATCTGGCACGTGTTATTTCAAATTCTTGAACCATTATTTGATCTCTTGATTTTCCAATTGCTTAAGGACAAGCAATGATTCAAGTGTGGGGGAGTTGGATAAGTGATAAATTTACCAATGTTATTATATATATTATTATATGCTTTAGATGTTATTTAAGCATAATTATAGTCTTTTTTGCTACAAATGACTCATTTTCCAACAATTGCTAAGAATTAGGGTTTTTATTGGATTTAGGGATTTAAGGCGGAATCTTTACTCGAGCAAATTAACGCATAATTTTTGTGTATAATTGCAAGTGCATCATACTTAAACTTATTTTGGATCAATTGGAGTTAAAGAAAAACAAATTCAAAGGTGATTCAAAGAACCAGGGTTGGATGAATAACTTAAAAGAACAATTGTGCAAAATAATGTAAAAATCCAATTCTTCATCAAAATGCTTGAAAATGCGTGGAAAGTGCTTGCACACATGGAGTCTAGCCTAGCAAAAATTAGAAATCTAGTGGGGGCCACAAAAGGTGTGATCAGCAGATGGATCCACATATAACAACTTGCGAATCTCCATTCGCGAATCGCAGGTCAGCTGGGATTCTTCTAGGGCATCAACTTGTATCTTCCTCCAGCTGTTTTTGTAGAGATTATTAGATAGGGATAGGGTTTTGCAAGCTGGGGAACACATTGGAAACATAAATGAAGACTTTTGTGCTCAATTGGAATCCCCAAGCAATCTTCATCATTTCCATGCATTAATGATTCATGCAAGTTGGGAAATGACTTGAGGATCATTTGTCTATAAAGAAGAGTCATTTGTAAAGCATTTGGAAGAAGCTTTAGTAGTAGAAAGTAGTTATAGTCTCTAGTTTTATACTTATCTTGGTACAAAATTAATAGAATTCTGTTAATCCTTCAATAGAGTGGTGAGGATCATTGTAAGAGACTTTGTAGTGCAACTTTTGAAGGTAAATAAAGAAGAGAAGCTTATTCCATATTAGTTGAGCAATTCCCAAACTCTATCTCTTTTACTTTCAATGGTTGCCATAAATTCTTTCTTTGAAGTTGAACTTTTGGTTGTTTCACTAACTATGTTGAACTAAGGGCTTCATCTAGATCATAGATGAAGCTAATGAATCAACAAACATGATTTAACTTCTTGCACTTACTAAGCTTGCATTTGTTTGTTTACTTGTTCAAGCTTTAACACTTGTTTTTGCTTGGCCAACTTAAACAAGTTATTTAGTTGCTACTTGACATTGAGAGATGCATGTAATAATGAAACATGAACAAGTAATGCTTAGTCTTTCATATGATAATAATGGATGTTTAAGTGAATCACTACAATTCATGTTATCATAAGGTTTTATCATGAGAATAGTTGAAATCTTGTCATTTCATAGAGAGATCTATTATGACACTTATGGAATTAGATTCTAAACAAAGCAAAATAACACTTAGTAAGTCATTCATGCATGAGTCATTAGTGGATTCTATGTTCTAAGCTTCTTTGTATTGAATTTTTCATAAATTCTCAATCATATATCTACTCTATTGAAGGGAACCCATCTCCATCTTATTTTGATTATATTTAGATAATAAAAGTTAGTGAAAAAGCTTTATTAATTGCATATATTTGATTCCTCGTGGGATTCGACACCTAATATTCCAAATACTACAACTGACCCGTGAACTTGCAGATTAAGTTGGGAAATTAGGTTTTTATTACTTGATTTGTGTGTTTTTGTTCATAATTGATATACCTAATCTACACCAAGTCATTATACTTTCTTTTATCAAAATTATGATTAAGAAAGTGGTGGAAAAATTTGAGTCCATAAAATTACAGATATATATTTTCATATGTGAATATTTTGATATATTTCAAAACTATAGAAATAAAAAAGGATATATTTTTATAATTTCATATATCATGTTATATTAATATCATTTTAAATTTATCCTTGGGTACGGGATATAAAATAAATTAAAATTTTATTATCTTGTTGATTTTATATGTGTAAATATATAGAATAATAATTCTAATGTAAATTGTTGCTATTTCATATATTACTAAAAAAAAATTGTCATTTTTGTCATACAATTTTAAAAGGTTGTCTTGAATTGAAATATTATCCATGAAATATAATACGGAAAAATTCTATCACATGTTATATCAATTTTAGAAAAAGTATTTTTTAGAGTATTTAAAAAATGCATTTAATAAGAAAGTTTTTGGAATTACATAATAACTATATTAGTGTCTATTGATAGAAGAAATTTAAAGAAAAGGAAAAAAGAAACTCTAGGTCTTGGATAATTATTGAGGGATTTTCAAATTCATTTAGCGAAAAGAATCCATAGAAAGAATATAAAATAGGTGCTATGAACAAAAATAAAACATATAACTATTTTTGCAAAACAATAGGGTAACAAAAAATTTCAAATAAACTAAGCTCAAGAAGAAGAGGAGGAATAGAAGAAGAAGCTTTTTTTTTTTTTTTTTAAAAACAAAAGATGCATTTAAATGAGTAAGTTAAATTGGCAATGAAAAACTTCAGGCACAAGTCTTAGAAGCAGTTTTGCCAGGCCAATTTGAAAATATTAGAGACTAAAAAGAGGCTAAAATAGTAGCGAATTCTTCACAAACCAAAAAAATAATAAAAAATAGTTGGAATTGAATTGTATTGATAAAAAAGGGGGTAGCATACAAGAGAGAATTACACAAATGGAATAGGAAATAGAAGAAAGTAGTGATAAATGCACTTCCATTTTAGCTTCTTTCACTTTTTATATAAATTTTTAAAATTATAATGACAAAACTACCCATGGATTGGTGTTGAAAGTTTTTATTACAAAATTACACTTTATATCGAGTAGATCTCCTTCGGAAGTTCTTAAATGTTTTAAGATACATTATGTTTTGCTTGAATTTTCAGTTGTCATTGCTACTAATCTAATGTGTCCTTGACATTTATTTTTCAAATCAAACAAGCTTTTTTGTCATAGTTGGTAAAATGCGAAATGGGCATGATATTGAGTATTATATGTACTCATATTATATGAATCTTTTCAAGATTACTATTAAGAAAGTGGTGGCAAATATGAACTCGTAAAATTACAAATATATTTTGTATATGAATAATACAAACAAATTTGAAAGTTATAGAATGAAAAAAGGTGCATTGTTTATAATTTCTTATATTATGTTTTATTAATATCATGTTTGGCTTTTATCCTTGTGTAGCAGATACAACACAAATTAAAATGTCATCTTCTTATTGATTTTATACATTAATATAGAGAAATATAATGTAAATTGTTGCTATTTTATAAATGACTCGAAAAATCTGTCATTGTCATTATACAAATTTTAAAAATTTTGTCTTGACTAGAAGTATTATTCGTGAAATATAATACAACAAGATTTAATTATGTATTTTATAAAATTGAAAAACACAAGCATTTTTCAAAGAATTTATAATATGCATATAATAGGATGCCTTTTTGGAATTACATGATAACCGTACTAGTATTTGTTTATGGAAGAACCTTAGAAAGAAGGAAAAAAAAAAAAGCAAACATTAGGTCGTGGTAAATATTGAGGGATTTTCATATTTGTTTAGCCAAAAAAAATCTATAGAAATAATATAATATAGACGCCACAAAAAATAAAACATATAACCATTTTCACAAAAAAAATAAGGTAACATAAAATTCTAAATGAATTAAGATAAAGGAGAAGAGGAGGAGGAGGAAGAGGAGAGGAAGATGCATTTAAATTCTTTTTTAAAACAAAAGAATAATTTAAATGAGTAGGATAATTTTGTAATAACAAATTTTGGACACAAATCTTAAAAATAGTTTAGTCATGCCAATTTGAAAATATTAGAGTGAAAAGAAGCTAAAATAGGAGAATAGGAGTAAATTTTTCGCAAAAAAAAAAGAAAACAAAAAGTTGGCATTGGAATCTAAAAGAAAGGAATATTTAAAAGAAAATTGATCTCACGAAAGGTAGGTTTTTGTTTCAATATTTTTGGGGACCCACAAATTCCACATGCGGGGTAAAGAAATCATTCTCCAAGGACCACACTATAATCCTTATTGCCTAATTCCCATGTGAAGTATTCTCCTCGTACAATTGGACCTTTCTGAGAAATTTTCGAAAGGTATTGAAATTGCCCATGTGATATTGGCAAGCAATTAAAATCAAGAAGGTGATGTTCGAAAGAGAATTGAAATCAGGCCAAATTCACTTGTCCCTTCTAACGTGAAATTGGACCAAAACAATAATTTTCAGTGATAATGACCAAATTAAACCGCACCAAACTGCATTTTTCACATCTTTGACCTTTACAGTTATTTTGGGAATTTAATTTAATCATCTAAGCCATACAATTTTCTTTTTACTCTTTCACAACTTGTAATATTTGATGATAAGTGATTCGTTCTAATGCACCGTGTGACCCCAATACCACCTCGTGAATTATACTATTCTCACTTCCACATAAATATTCTCTCATCTCTTTAGAGAAACAAATTAGAGGACAATATTGTACCTCTACTTCAGTAATTTCACCAATTCACTGCATTATGCTTATTTTTAAATCTTGTAATATTTTGGAAATTCATTCCTAAAAATCTCCCTCCTTTTTCTTTTTTTTTTATTAGTATTAATTGACTAGTAATTTATGCAAACCCCTCACCGTCTTATGGCCGTTATGTTTAAAAAAAAGATATTTTTTCTAGTTTGTATGCATGTGTATGATATTATTAATATATTGAATTAGTATATTAACGCTGCATAAAATAGTTGACCTAATCACACGTCATTAGTTTCTCGAAAATATGTAGAAGATTATAACCAATAAATCTAAAAATTTTAGGGGTTCTTTTTATATACAAATTTGACGGTTTGAACGGGATGCACGTATACACATGCATATAAAAATCATAGAAAAGAATTGAAAACTTGATTTTGACTGTAGAGAGTAATAACAAATAACTACAAAACAAAAGTTAAAATATATGTCATTTCTTGTTGACGATACTCTATTTGTTTAGACACAGTAATTTCTTTGATGATACTCTATTTGTTTAGACACATTTCTTCCTTTCTTTCTTTCTTTTTTTGGCAATAGAGAATTCGAATGACTATTAGCAAGTTTAGAGTTTCTGGGGAGTAATTATGTGGAGAAAGTCAAGAGAGGAATTTCCTTTTACAAAAAAGGAAAAAATAAAAAAAGAAAACAAATAGTCAATGGGAAGTCTGACAGTTAGTGTTTCTGGAGGTGAAAACACATGAAAGGGATGCACAAAGATTTGATGAGTCTGAGTCCTTTACGTACCTTTGGTTTGTGATCGGAAACCAGTGGTCGAAAGAGCTGATAGGACTTCGCATATCACCGACAAAATATCAACTTCCAACTGCAACTCTCCCTTTACCATCCTCTGTTGCCTCCATTTCCAGCTTTCATGGACATTTGACAGCCACCTTTTCGCCCCAAATCATCATATTTGCCCTCCTTATATTCAAGTGAGTTTATCAAATCTACAATGTTCTTTAATTCCTCAATATTAAGTCTTGCTTCGTAATTTTTCCACTATATATTCTTGCATGCAGAAGTTAAATGATCCGCCAAACTTGATTATCTTCATATGCATGAGTCGAGTTGGACATGCACGCAATGCAATTCAAAAATGATATATTTGCAAAAGTTTTTTCTTGCTTTCACAGAATAATGTGGCTAACCTGCTAGAGATATATGGAATTTCAATGTAACTGTGTCGTGCTTTAAATCCTACAGAGGGTGTGAGATGACAAAGAAACGGCAACTAATTCTGCTTTCATGGTGGAGAGTTTGGGGAGTTGGATGCGGTATTAATTTGCTTGTGCTTTTCCTCCTCCCATTTCTAGTCGTGCTTGTTCTATACTGTAACAAAGAGAGCATGCTACTTCGTCCTGAAGCCTTTGTAAGTTCTTCGAAAGAAAAACATGAAGTACTTCTATGTCCGTGCAAAGAAAACCATGCAGCTTCGGAAGAAATTCATGGAGCACTTCTAAATTCTGCCAAAGAAAACATAGGAGAACTTCAAACTCCTTTAGAACACAATCATGGAGCACTTCCCACAAGTCCTTCGGAAGGAAATCATGGAGCACTTCTTTCAAGAGCCTCACAAGAAAATTGTGGAGCATCTCTCGTCAGTCCTCCGAAAGAAGATCATGCGGCACCTATGAATTCTTCTGAAGGAAATCATGAAGCACGTCTGACTTCTTCTGAAGCAAATGATCTTGCAGCACTTCTGCGTTCTTTGGTAGGAAAACGAGAAGCACTTCTAATTCTAAGTTCCTTAAGAGCAAATCATGGAGGAGTTCTAACTAATTCTTCAGCACAAAATTCAGGAGCAATTCTAGCCCCTCCAGTGCAAAATCTTCCGAATTCTTCAGTCCAATATCAACGAGGACTTCCAATCAATTCTTCAGTACAAAATCAAGGAGCAATTCTAACTCCTCCAGTTGAAGATCTTTCGAATTCTTCAGCTCAATATCACGGCGGCTTAGTGTCGAGTTGCAACATGTTCTCAGGCACGTGGGTTTATGATAACAAGTCTCTTCCTCTATACAAAGATTGGAGTTGTTCTTTCATGTATGACGATTTGGCTTGTGAAAAATATGGAAGAGTGGACTTGAACTATCAGTATTGGAGGTGGCAACCTGATAATTGTGACCTCCCAAAGTATGTCCCTTCCCTTCTTCTTTCTCACGTTCACACAAAGTGCACAAACAAATATGTCTAGTAAATTACAAAAACTAAATATATGTAAAGTAAATTTACAAAAACTAAATGAAAAATCTGATACTAAATGTAGAATTATAAAAATTTGATACCAGTTGTAAAACTATAAAATAAAGGGAAAAGATACAGCTTGAAATGGAATTAAAAAAATAATTCATAATTTAATAAATGAATTTTTTAGACTTTAAAATACTTCAACCAACTAAGACCAAATGCATTTTCTTAAGCAAAACAAAATAACAATAGCAAGGGGTGGGCCCCAAATTAAACTCCAATAAAAAGACATGATATAACTAACTATTAACTCATTAAATTACATGGGTATTTGATTTAGTGCTAACCATGATTCCCTTAAACAAACGCTTGTTTAATGTCATCATGAGCAAGAATTGCCATAAATGTTATTTTCCTCAAATCATTTGTTTATTTCAATAAAATGAACTTTACTAATAACATTTTATTAATTGAAAAAACATTATATCTAATTTCTCATATTTAATCTAATTATCCAATTAATCCAGATTAATGGAATCACTTAAATGAATATTTATAATAATATATTCGAAAAAGTTTATAATAACAAATTCATCATTCTAATAAACAAGAATTCTCATAAGCAATTCTTTTATTCGCAATCGTTCCAAAAAAAATAAAGACATATCAAAGTTTTTAGTCAATCAAGATCTTACAAATTTTCATAATTAGCTTAAATTTCTTTTCAAAATATACTTCCGATTTTTAAGTTTCTCCGTTGCTAATAAATATTCCACTCAGAATCTTGCAAAATATTATATATATATATATATGTATGTATGTATATATGTATGTATATATGTATGTATCCTTCCAATAGATATATGTCTCTCGTAAATCATTTGAGACATTAAATTATAACATGGCTTGGAAAAAAAATGTCTCCATTTTCCAACCTTCTTCGATGGAGCAGAGGCCCCGGATCCCCTCTTCAATAATCAACCTATAACAAATTTCTTAAATTGTATTGTGTTACCTGACAAAATGCTCTATTTTTAGTAATCAGAATATTTTTACTATTTGGCACTTTTCAACATCAATAAAATCTCACGAGTATGGTAATTCAACAATTTAAACACATTACTTCTTTAATTTGACACTTCTACCATATATTTCCTTAATTAGGTATTGATACCAATAACCTATACAGCAGATAAAGACTAAAAGGTTTTGGCCTAAGGAAATCCCTTCTAACACGGGGTCTAACTTTGACAACCAAGTGCTCAAAAACGAAACTTGTGACTCTGGTTGCCAAGCCATTTATGGAACTATGAAAGCTCTAATACCAATGGTAAAATCATAGAATACAAAGAAAAACACGATTTATTCAAAAAAGATCTCGAAATTCCATAATTTTGATAAAAATGAATATTCTATCACAAATCTTGCATAGTCAAATCAACCAATATAAGTCCTGATCTCAAACGGACTTTCCTAAACAAAGCAACACTTACTTTACAATTTTTACCAAGCCTACATTTTCTAGATGACGAAAAACCCTTCATGCAATGCATTAGAGGTTCTATCTTGGATCGGGTCCATGAACTCTACCCTGAACCTAATGATGAACAAGTGAGCCACAAACTTGTGGACAGGTCCATTCTAAAAAATTTCGCAGCTCAGCCCCATTCATTCAACCGACAAACTATAAAATAAGTGCCTTCGTTTAATGCAATATATGCTATAAGATTTACATGTATATAGTATTAAATATAGTGACACGACGTTTTAATATTCATATTTTGCCATAATTTCTTCTTACATCTCAACTATGTGTTTGGTGAACAAGGTTCGATGCAATAACTTTACTGGAGAAGCTAAGAGACAAACGACTTGTGTTTGTTGGAGACTCGTTGAACAGAAATCAATGGGCTTCGTTTGTTTGCTTAGTGGAATCATCAATTCCTCCAGGTTTCAAGTCCAGACATACATTTGGGAATTTGTACAGGTTCATTGCTAAAGTAAGTCAGCTTATTTATCTAAAGCAATTAACAACCACCATATAGAGTTTCTTCGGAACATTTTGGTACTGTTGTTTATATTGGAATCTTATGCTGCCTCGTATCGTGCTCAGAACCATTTTATAATTTTTTTTTTTTTTGCTTTTTTGGGTTTTTCTTTCTTTTTTTTGGGGGGGGGGGGGGGGGGGGTTTGTTTGTGTGCCGGAGAGTTGAGCAAGATTATACAATTTACGCACATTTCTTTTCGGTTAATTTTAGTTGGGCCCTCTAGATTAACAAAGAGTCTCAAGGGAGCCCCTAAAACTGAAAAAGTTTTAACTGCACCCTCCGAACAAGAAAAAGTATTAAAATATTGCCCTAGAATCTAGTTCCTGTTTCTATTCAGCATCCAGATCACTTAGGAAGATCCTAAACACAAACTTGAAAAGGTTATAAGGTCACTTTAGTAATTTTACTTTTTGCGCTAAACACAGTAAGAGATGAAAAATTCTCGGCTGTGGGAATTAGTTTGCATTTTTTCCATTAAGGATGTAAGATATTATTGGCAAAAATCGTGATCAAATAATATAAATATTCTTAATATATTATTTTCAGTTCACAAAAGGTTGTTGTGAAGTTTTGTGAAGCATTACTTATTGATCTAGACATAAAATAATCTATGAAATTGGGATTGAAGGCCTCACAGAATAGATTTTCTTGTTTGAGAATTTCTATTTTTTAGGGGTTTTATTAATAATTCTGATTACTTTTGATGTTCATAATTAATCCGATCTCATTCTTCAATCTGAATATTTGAAAAGGTCAAGGATTCTGACATTCTACTAGAAGTTTGATGCACTGCACATTTATTTCAATTTGGTGCCTCTTTTATCCTATTAAATTCTTGCTATCAGTGCCAAAGTTTAGTCATCTACTCTTTGTCATTGTTATTGTGGAGATTCAAAGAATATCAAGATTGATTTAATTAGTTATAAATTAGGTTGGTTTAGTTAGTAATAAATCACTCAATGACTGCATGAGTAATTCATTCTTTCTGGTTATTCTTTGGCTTTAAATGTGATTGATATTTTGGTTATAGTTATGTTTTTCTCTTGACAATGATCATCCCTTCCTTTGATAGTTGTGGATTTGAAACAAAATGGAGGTTTGGTTTAATATTTATTTTCTATTAGCGTAGGAGTTGTGGTGGATTGGGGTATTTTTTATTTCTTATTTTCTGGAGGGAGAAAGGCTATTGGGAATTTGGGACAATGTTCAGAGAGAGGAAATCGGAAGTGTTTGGAGATTACTAGTACAAATTGTTATTACCGTTTAAATCTTTTCATCTAGTGGTAGTGCTAGAATCTAGGTAGGGTTCCCATTGCATGTGAGTTCTAGTCAAATTGCTTTAACCCCATTCTAGGTTTAATCCCATTGCATTTGAGTTCTAGTCAAATGGCAGTTCCCCTCTTTCATCTTAGGGTTCCCATTGCATGTGTGTGTCCTGGTTTTTGGCTTATGTCAGCAAATTGGACCTCTTTTGTTACTAAATATAATGAAAGAGGGTAGGCAAGTGTAATTTCTTAAACATGAGGGGAACTGCCTGTAATTGTCAAAAACTTCGGGGGAGGTTTATGTAATTAACCCATTTTTTAGTGAAAAAGTGCCAAAATCATCGGTCATGCAAAAAATGCAACACTAACTCCAAACTTCAATTTCATTAGGAATACAATGCAAAGATTGACTTTTACTGGGCTCCATTTCTGGTGGAATCAAACGCAGATAATCCGAGTAATCATTCGTTGACCTTACGAATTCTGAGAATGAAATCAATTGAAAAGCATGCCAAGCATTGGGCTGATGCAGATATTCTGGTCTTCAATTCCTACGCTTGGTGGGAAATGCCCAGATTGAAAGTCGCGTAAGTATATAAAACTCATGTTCCAATTTTCATGCCAAAAAAGTTTATGTTTGAATTACAACATATACATTCAAGAAAACAATTCACGGTTCTATTGGGTCGCAACCCCCTATCCTTAAATCAAATGCTTGGAAAATGGCCATGGCTGTCCAAGAAAATGGAATGCAAGACACTGAAGAGATTCTTCGACATGGCTATTTCCTGTGGATCTTGTGATATAAAAGAGTGTCACATAAATATAGTGATATATGCTAATATACAGATGTCTATGTAATTTTATTTTAAATTACAATGTCTCAAGTAGGATCGTAAATCAAGTCCATATAAAAATTTTCCTTGTTGAGGTCCAATATGGATCCTGAACTATTATCTAATGTGGTTTCATTCGCACATGCTTCCATAACAGGCAACTATATTATGTAAAAATGATAGAAGAAGAATATCATGCAACCTCTTAATAACCTACTTAACTCAGTGGTTAGAGTATTTTGTGATATTTATAATGGATATGATATGATTCTATTCAGAAGGACATCATTTGAAAATCCAAATGCAGTCTACAAAGTGATGGAGGCTTGGAGGTGTTTCAAGATATCGCTGAAGACATGGTCAAAGTATCTTCTTAGAAACATCAACCGTAAGAAGACTCGATTGTTTTGGATTAGTGCCTCACCTCCTCATTTCTTGTAAGTGTTGAAATCGCATCCCTTTTAATTTAGGAAAAACTATTTGTACTTCGTCAATTTTGAGCATTTTATTTTGGTGGCCAAAATCTAAATTAAGTCCCCTTAAATCGGAAATTCTTAATAAAATTCACCATGAAAACAGTAGAAAATGCATGTTCCAATTTGGCCTTCGTTTTACTTCGATTAATTGTTTAACTTTGAATCATTTAGCAAGGACCAGATCATTAACAGGATAAAGATTCAGGGTCGGTTTAATTTCACATACCCATTTTTCATGTTAGTGACATTAAAAGATGGAAATCCTTTTAAGGCTTCATTTTGTGTTTTCTCCCTCAGTGCGTTTGCGGTATTGACAATAAAATCATAATTTAATTGTACAACTGTTTCCACAAATTATATTTACTTCGCCAAGGTCTTTTTGGAAGTCCCATTAAGGATTTAACTAAATTGGAACGAGGATCAAATTGGAACCAATTCTTTTTATTGGAAAAGCCAAATTTGATCAAATTTTCTGGTTGAAGGGTCAAACTGAAAGTTTTTATTTCTAGTGGTTCAATATTATTAACTCAAGATTCTCTGACTCAGAGCTCAAAACAGTTGATGTATGCCACTGCAGGTCCAAGAATTGGGGTAGGCGTGATAATAAAAGATGCTATAGTGAAACACAACCTATTGCAAAGGAAAAACTTGGGAGAAGCGAAGCGGATCCTCGAATGATGCGTTTAGCTGAGGACGCAATTGAAAATCTAAAAGCAAGAGGATTGAATATACATCTCCTCAACATAACTCGGCTCTCGGAGTACAGAAAAGATGCTCATCCATCTATTTACAGAAAACTATCGAGGCCCCTACCGAAAGAGCAATTAGCCAATCCAATACTTTGGTCGGATTGCAGACATTGGTGTCTTCCTGGGGTTCCTGATGTTTGGAACCAAATTCTTTATTCTTATCTTATTTAGGGGCGCCAGTTCATGTTTGATTAAATGGCTAATTGACAAACTCTGTTTTACAAAGTTGCCTAATTGGTTCTTAGGTTAATAATCGTTAATTGTTTGTATAGAATCCGGTGTCATCCAAAATTACAAAAGTTTGATGTTGTGCTAATTGTGAATTTTCAAGATAATTGTGTTTCCTTGTCTCAGACTGTGCTACATTGTTGTTACTCGTGTTCATTACAACGAATCATGTCCAAAGCCCTATGCGCATGTGATTTTATTTCCCACCTGCAAATCAATCATATAGCTTCTTCAGCATCCATTTAAATTATTTAAAAGAAGATTTAAAACCAGAAGAAATATATTTAAAATAAATATCATTAGAGATAACATCTACATAAAACCAAATTCTCATAAAATAATTGAAAGTTTTTGTCATCCCCATACTCAAACTTCGCAGACAGTGGTAAACTGGGGAAATGAAGGCCAAAAATGAGGTGTAAATCTCTTAATTTTACAAGAAATTTTTGGGTACCAGAATTTCTAAATAATTTATTTTACCTTTAAAGTGCCTATGAGAAAGAAATCTAGGGAAGTTAAATCAAACTCTAATGTATTCCTCATCATTAACTAGTTGCGGTTGTAGATCTTTGTTTTTCCTTTTTCAGTTCAAGGGAAAGTAACGACCTTATAAGGAGCAAAGGAAAAATGGAGGATTTGAGAGTTTGAACCGAAGAACTCATATTTATCTTGTTACTCTAGGAAAATTAAACCAAGCAGTATAAGTTATGTATTTTAGTTTGGGCGCATGTGATTGTTGCCCGTACTACTAGTACTAGTTTGGGTTTAGTATTGCCACAGCTTTAGAAACGGCAATTGGGGGTTTATTTAATAAATTTAGTTTGTTTTCTTTTGTTATCGTTTTTGTAACCTCTGTCGTTCTTTCTCAATAAGAAATTTTCTTCATTAATTTTCCTTGTGTTTCTTGTCTAAAATTTCGGCAAATTTTTGCTTTTTTATTTTTGATAAACCTACACTACTACATGGGGAAGGAAATTTTTTGCATTAGTGGAATTTGAACATTTGATATTTGGAATGAAATCATAGAGTTCTAACCGCTCAACCCTTTATTCGTTCCCATTAATTTTTTTCTATTAATTGATTTGAGTCCATTAGTTAATATCCCGACCACTTGGGTTGGGTTTTGGAAACATGTCTATACATTTACTTGCATCTAAAATTTTTTTCTAGTTTCATTGATGGTCGAGTAAGATATATAATAATATAGTAGCGAGAAGAAAGATTTTGGCTAAAGTACAAAGTTGGGTCAATTTTGTACCATATAAAGAGTCAATGGTTGAATAAATACAAGGAGGGTGGATCCATATAAATTATTAATTTAATCTACAAATTGACGGGGTCCACATGAGTTGTCAAAATTCTAATTGTTTTTTGCAAACTTGTTCTATGTACCAGAGAAGTGTCCATGAGAAGACATCCACTGTTGGTAATAGTTAGTGATGAAAAAATTTGGTAAATTAGTGATGAATTAATTCATCTATAAATGTTGGAAATTGAACATAAATAAAGGCCACAATGGCTAGCTGTGGCATGAGCTGTGGGTAGTAGATCGCGCCTCAGGCTGCGGCTCATAAATCAATAGAACAGAATATTTTTGTTCTTGGCCGTGGCATGGGGCTCGGCACAACTCACATTGCGGCCACGGGACAGTAACATTTTGTCCACGAGCCACAACCTGAGCCGTGTGTGAGGAGCCTGTGGCTCAGCCTGTGGCTCGTGGACAGAAGAATGACGATCCTAATCTGCGGCTTGAGCCACGAACAGAGAGGTCGCAGCTCAAGTCACAATTGATCCCAGGAAAAGGATGTTTAATTTTTTTGTCTACAGTTTTGAAGAGTTTTCTTCAAAAGATTTTTTCAACAGGCACAATGCAATAATTAGGAAGAAGCTTTAATATTCAGAAGATATGATTTCATTCATTTTGAATTGTAAAGGTGCCATTTTATTTGAATGTCTTCAAATGAAAATGTATCCTTTCATGAAGTATTGTCTTAAAGAGACATAAACGTTCAATGTAGATGTCTAAAAACTCTATAAATAATTAAATTGTGGACATTCAAGAAATAATAGAGCATTATTCTTCCTTAGATTGCAAATACTACAAATATCAGACATATTATTCTCTTTTCATTCTTTGGGAGTATTTCCCTTTGCTAGAGGGAAATACTGGTTTTTGGCTTTGTTATTCCTAGAGGGGATTGCCATTAAACCCAAGTAGCAAAATAGTGGGGGCAAATTTCCTTAAGGAAAGTGATACACACATCAAAGTCTATTATTTCTCATTCAGCCTTTCATAGTCTTTCCTACTAGTTTGTACACAAATTCTCTAACAATCTTGTAGACACCAAATTTTGACACACCATTTATTTTCAAACACTGGGGGACATGTTTGCACTTTTTAGGACAAATTTTAAATTTTTAATAATCTCGGGGGGTAAAATAGTAATTTTTATCTGTAAGTATTTTTTCATTAGTTTTGGGGGTTTTAAATTCACATTTCACTTCCATAAGTATTTTTTTAATTTTCTGTGATTTTTCTATATTTAAGTGGTTTTCTTTACGTTTTTACCAACACAAGGGCAAAATGGTAATTTCGCCTCGCGAATACCATTTTTAGTTCCAAATTTAATTTTCTAATTCTTTAAGCATATTTTTGAATTTGCTTGATTTTTTCAGAGACGATAACTATTTTTCTGTGAATTTTCATTGTCCGAGGGTAAAATCGTCATTTTACAGTTTAAATTCATTTTTCACCAATTTTGAGTCAAAAATGCATTTTCTAGTGTTTTAAGCTTATTTGTAAATTTTGATAATTTTTTTAGGACAAAAACTATTTTTCTGTGAATTCTCATCGTCTAAGGGCAAAATCGTCATTTTACAGCTTAAATTTATTTTTTGTCAAATTTTGAGTCAAAAAGGCATTTTCTAATGTTTTAAGCTTACTTTAATTTTTTATAATTTTTTTATGATTATAACTATTTTTTTGTATATTTTCGTTGTCTAGGGGCAAAATCGTCATTTGACACCTCGAACGCGTTTCTGTCAGCTTTAAGCTCTAGTTTTTATTTTTGAAATCTACTTTGAATTCTTTTTGAAAATTTAGAGATTTCTGTCAGATTCTTTGTATTAATTTTTAATTTTGGGATTAAAAAATATTTTTTTAATAAAATTAGCATTTTTAATACCGGTGGCGCTTTCGTCATTTTATAGCATTCTTGGCCAACAAGACAAAGGGCCTATAAATACCCCTTTTAATCAAAAAAAAAAAGGGA
The DNA here is from genome assembly GCA_024721245.1 of Mitragyna speciosa. Lineage (NCBI taxonomy): Eukaryota > Viridiplantae > Streptophyta > Magnoliopsida > Gentianales > Rubiaceae > Mitragyna > Mitragyna speciosa. The sequence continues at coordinate 1,496,321 of CM045565.1, forward strand.
AACCCTAAAACACCTTTAGTTTTATGATTTAAAGATCAAACACACATAAAGCCACAAAAAAAACACACTCAAAACGCCGTTATCTCTTATCTCTATACACAATTCATTTTCAACCTCAAAGAACTGTTCATCGTCTACTCCCAAAATCAAGTACTATTCATTAGCAGATTAATTTTCAAGTAAAAAGGTGAGTTCTTCTTTTGATTTTGCTTAAGTTTCTCCTATTGTTTTACGTGAATTTGATTAATTTTAAGTGTTCATGTGGAATTTCAGTAAAATATGTTTTGTTATTCTTTTAATTTAAACATTTTGAAATCTTCTTAGCTATTCTTATTTCTGGTTTTTCTTCAACCTCTTCAACGTCTCTCCCTAACCCTCATCAGTCAAACCCCACTTGGACGCCTCCTCCTCCATCGTCTCAGCTCAGCCCACAAATGTCTAGTCCCTGTTCAATTAAAACTGCCAGACCCCCTGCATCCACACATGCACAACCACAATCTCACAAAATCAGTTCTCTCCACCCATCCCTCCTTCCTCAACCAAACTCACCAAACCAAAGCCACCCAAACTCTGCGAGACCCGAAACCACCAAGTCCAAGCCATCCCCAAATTCACCTTCAATCACCAATCTCAATTTCAACTAAGACCAAATCATCTCCGCCCCACTGCCTTACTACCACCTGCACACACGAGCCAACCCAGTACCATTAAAGACAAACAAGCAGCTACAACTTCCTCTGTACTAACCCTCGAACCTGCAGAAAATAGGCATACTAAAGAAACTTTGCTCAGCCTCTCACCATACCAATTCATCAGTAAGTCTCCTTCACCTGCAAATAACAACCAATTACCATTGTCAACAACTAGTCCCTAACCAGAAACCACCCTCGCCTGAAACAGCAACCCATCTGATTGTTGCCAATCTCCTCTTTGACCACCTCCCCACCGTTAGCACCTAAGCCATCAGCTCTACTACCATCCCAACCTGCAAGAAAGCAAGGAACAGCCATAAACACACACTTCACACACGCAGAAAAAATCACACAATTGCACACACACATTCCACGCATTCACAACACAGTCACACCACAAAAATCACAAGAATCATTCCTATCCCAACCACCAAACAAACCCACAGCAAGACCCGCATCACCACTGCCCAAGGTCAAAACCCAGTGGCCCCAAATTCAATGCCCAAACACCGCTTGCAAAGAAAACCATTCGACTCAAACAGCTCACTACACTTGCTCCAGTTGCAAATTAACTCCCATCACTACTGCCCCTCCAATCACCAGCACACACAGCTAAAACAACGCCAACAGCCCCAAATCACACAAACACGACACAAACCTCATTACAGTTCTATCTCCATCTTATTTCCCCTTTTCCTTACTGCGATTTTGGGAGAAATTCAGTAGGGGGTCTTGATTCCGGTTTCAACTTTTGGGGAAGCTAGAAGAGAGAGATAGATTGAAGAAAATGATTCTCTAGTAGATTAAAACCGAGAGAAGTGAGAATCCACAAATACAGAGAGGTGTGAAGAAACAGAGAGAAATTAGAGAGTGAGGGCACAAGCGAGAAAGAAACAAGAGAGCAGGGAGAAAAGAGAGAAATAGGGAGAGGAGAGTGAGAGAATAGAGAAGGCAAGACCTTGAAATTTCTGGGGTGGGATAGAAAATAAGGCCGGACAAAAATAGAGAAGAATCAAAGAGATTGAGAGAGAATCGGAAAAACAGAAAGGCGAAGAAGAGAACAGAGGCGGGAGAGAAAAGAGAAAATAGAGAGAAAAGGGGAAAGAGAAAAAGAGAAAAAAAAAAGAATGTGGACCTGGCTTTGAAGGGAAACCGGGTCGGGTTTTGGGGAATTCGGGTATCATTTTTTTTATTTTTTATTTATTTGTTCCATTTTGGTTATTTGATTAATTGCTGCTAGTTTATCTTTATTTATTTACCTTAATTTGGTTTAATTTTTATCTTTATTTGCTTTAATTTGGTTTAATTTAGTAGTTAAATTTTGTTAAGTAATTTAATGAGTTAATTGATCTAACTTTAATTAAGTTATTCATTTTAATTTATTTAGTTTTTTTTTTTTGTTCTATAAAAAATAACTTAGTGCTTTAGCCTCTCTAATTAGTTACATGTTCATGTTTTAACCCCCGGCTCGCTAGGATTTACCGCTTTGTTCCCCCCAATTTGCGTTAATTTATATTTTTACCCTTAGACTCGTGTAAACTTTAATTTTTGTCCCAATTAGTTTAAATTTACTATTAGGCCCCAATTCACTCTACTCTTTAACTTTCCTCCTCTAACTCGCTATAATTTGCATTTTTTTAATGTGTTAATATTTCGTATTTTACTTTTTATTTTATTAAATAGTTGTCCCTTTAACTTGTGTGATCGTTTTTAAGCTTTTGTACCGGGTCTTCAAAAAGGTATGTTCGTTACTTTTTAATTGCTTCTTTATGTGCTCCTATGTGATTTTATGCATTTTCTTCATATTTTTTATTTTTTATCTTTTATTTTTACATGCTTTTGCGTATTTATTTACTTTATGCTTTTTAATTTTTAAGCCTTATTGTTTGGTGAATATTTTGTATTTAGATAGTCAATGTAATAATTATATTATTTTCTTTTCATTTTTGTTTACAAAGATTTGTATATTTAGATAACAAGTGTAATAGATAGGGTATTTTTTAATTTTTCCCCTAAAATTGTCGCTAAATTCCCTGATGTAATAGTTAGGGCTTGTGTGTTTTTGCGTGTTTGCGTGCTTACGTGTTTATTTCTTTTACCGCTTTCTTTAGGATTTTTGCATCTAGATATCATGTTTATGTGTTATGTGCTCCTATGTGATCTTATATGTTTTTATATGTTTAAATTGCTTTTAATTCATGCTTTAATGTTTAAATTCATGATTTATGGTATTCCGTCACCACACTAGTCCAACGCTAGTTGTGGTCTCATTCTTTTCCCGCTAGTCCAACGCTAGTGGAATTTTTAGAATGGGCTAGTCCAACGCTAGACCCTTAGGATATTTTAGTGTTAGGAACATTTGTGTGCATTTCATATCTCATTTCATACACTTTTAGTTTTCTTTCCACCTATCATGATTTTATTATTACTCTTATTATTTATTATTATTATTATAATTATTTTGATACATTTTTAAAATGCATGACACTTAGGTTGCATTTCACTTAGAAATTAGGACATTTGTGCGATTCGACTAGAAATAGTCGCCTACTCATGTGGGAAGTGGTGGCGTACATGCCGTTCCCCCCTCTGTGAGTGAAAACATTCAATCACGAGTTATTAGTCCCCCGTACCCGTCATGTTGCATATCCACCTTCTTTCTTCACTTACTATATATTATTATTTTATTTCTTTTTGCATCACATTTTTGCATAAACTCGTGACTCCCCCGAGGTCTCGACTCGGGTTTCACAATTAATGCGATAATTCTTACCAAGCCTCGACGGAACATGCTGACCCTTTCGATATTCACATTTAGACTTAGGATTTGCATTTATTTAGACACATCCAAAACGCGATAGAATCTAGGGTTAATTTAGGAAAATTTGATTAAACCTCACAACTAGCCTCGGCTAAGTTGAAAGGGTGCCTTAGGCACAAGCCTTTGCCTTCCCATTCTTCAAATGTGACTCCCGAACCTTTTTCTCGATTTTTTTTTCATAGACCGGAGTCAAAAAAGGGTTTTAATTGATTTTAAAAATTTTCATTTTAGTTAAACGATTTTTCGGATGACTTGGTACATCCTAACTCAGTATCAAGTGGTGACTCCATTTTCTAAAATAAAACCCTTTTTAAAAATTATTTGGCCAAATCTGTCGCACTTTTAGTCCCGGCCTTGTTTTCTTTTAAATACCATTTTTTCTTAAAATACACTTTTTCAATAAAAATTTGATTTTTCACACGCGCGCACGGTTTTTCCCAAAACTTGCTTTGTTAAAAAGGGTCTCGGACCGGACTGTCTTTTCGGGAGGCGACAGGCAGCGACCCCACTAGTACCCTTTTACTCCACGATTTTTGGGGCGCGACAAATCTTGAGAAAATTTTGAAGACCATAGAAGGCACAATTGCAGAAAATATGATGAACAAATTCTTCAAATTCGAAATGATCAAGTTGGATCGGTTTGATGGCAACAACTTCACAAGATGGAAGGATAAAATGTTGTTTCTCCTTATGGAGTTAGGAGTGGCCTATATATTGGGAGAAAACATGCCAAAGATCCAAGAACCAATGGAGGGCGAATTTGAAGAAATAAAGTCACAATGAAAGAAGAGAGAAGAAGATGAAGTTTGTTGTAGAGGCTTCATTTTCAATGCACTTTCAAACTGCCGGTATGATCTATTCCAAGGCATCAAGTCTCCCATTGAAATTTGGAAGGCCTTGGAAAACAAGTATATGTCTGAAAAATAAGGTACGGACAGATTTCTTTCTATGAAGTTTTTTGAGTTTGGAATGTTAGACAGTAAATCCATTATGAGTCAAGTAGATGAATTGCTTTTACTAGTGTCTAGACTCAAAAATTTAGGTATAGAATTGTCTGATCAACTTCAAGTGGGTGCTGTAATTGCAAAATTACCATTCACTTGGAATGACTATAGCAAAAAACTTTTGCACACTTCTGAAATTTTCACTATAGACCAATTGACAAAGCATATTTGAATAGAAGAAGAAACTAGAGTTTGAGAGAACAATTTGCTTTGAAAAATGGTACTAAAGTGAAAAATGTAGAGTCTATGACAAAAGACAAGAACACTAACAAGTCTGGCAAAAAGAGAAAACATGGGAATTTGTCTACTAATGCTACTACTAACAAGAAAGACAAATCATGTTTTTTTTTTGTGGGAAAAAAGGGCACTTTAAGAAAGAGTGCAGATTCTTCAAGAAGTTGAAGATGGAATCAAATGCTGGACAAAAGGGAGCAAATGTGGTAGAAAACATTTCCCAACAAATTGCTGAAATAGTTGCCATGGTTAGAGGACTATCAGTCAACATGGTGACTGAGTGCAACTTGACAAGTGCTCAATCAATGGACTGATGGTATGATTCAGGTGCTTCAGTTCATGTTTACAAGAACAAGAGTGACTTCAAGCAGTATCAAGTTGTTCAAGAGCCAGAAATGGTTGTGATGGGAAACAACAACTAGTCAAAAGCGGAAGGCAAAGGAACTGTTGAAATAGAGTTCACTTTCGAGAAAATTTTGATTTTAACCAATATGTATCATGTACTAGACATTAGGAAAAAAATCTAGTTTCAGCAAGTACTCTTGATAAAAATGGCCTAAAGGCTATAATAGAGGCAGGAAAAGTGATCTTATCCAAAAACAATGTATTTGTTGGACAAAGGTACTCATGTAAAGGAATGTATAAGTTGAATATCAACAAAATAAATATTTCAGCTTATTTTGTTGAGTCATCAATTTGTTTACGGCATGATCGTTTATCACATGTTAATTTTAAGTTCATTAAATACATGTTAAGACAAGGTATAATTAATTGTTCAAATTCAAACTTTGAAAAATGTGAAACTTGCATAAAATCTAAAATGGCTAAGATTCCATTTCCAAATCATGATAGAACATCTAGTTTATTAGAAATCATACACTCAGATATATGTGAATTAAATGGTCATTTAACTAGAGGAAGAAACAGATATTTCGTTACATTTATTGATGACTACTCTAGATATACATATGTATATTTAATGAAAACTAAAGATCAAGCTTGTAGTATGTTTAAATTGTTTAAAACTTTGGTAGAAAATCAATTGGAAAAGAAGATCAAAATCCTACTAAGTGATAGAGGTGGAGAGTATTTTCCAACTGAATTTTCTATCTATTGTGAAGATAATCGCAGTATTCATCAAAAAAGTGCACCTTATACTTCTCAACAAAATGGACTAGCTGAAAGAAAGAATAGGACATTGGTTGATATGGTTAATGCAATGCTAATGCATGCAAAGTTGCCATTTAATCTTTGGGGAGAGGTATTACTTAGAGCTTATCATGTGTACAATAGAGTACCATCAAAGAAATTTAAGGTTTCACCTTATGAATTATGGAAAGGAAGGAGACCAAATTTGAGTTATTTGAGGGTCTGGGGCTGTCTAGCATATTATAAAGTACTTGATTCAAGAAGAACCAAATTAGGTCCAAGAGCCATTAAAAGTATTTTTGTGGGATATGCTAAAAGTTCTAAGGCATATAGACTTTTGGATATATACTCAAATGGTATAGTAGAGTGTAGAGATGTTGAATTCTTAGAAACTAGTTTTCTAAATAATCCAACGAAACCTACAGTTAATTTATCACCACAAGATACTGAGATGGATTCTAACTCTTCTTTGATAAACAAACGTAAAGTTGATGAACCTCCTAAAGAACTAGGAGAAGTAAAAGAACTAGAAAAGAGAAAGATTTAGATCTAGATTTTATTTCTTCACAATCTATAGTCTTTCTAGTTGAAGGAAGTAATGATAAGGTATTTAATAAAATACCTATGATTCTACATTTGGAAGAGGATCCTAAAACATATAAAGAAGCTTTAGCTTCTAGAGACTCTGCCTTTTGGAAAGAGGCAATTGAAGATGAAATGGATTCTCTTTTGTCAAATGGTACTTGGACATTATGTGACTTACCTCCTAGCTGTAAACCAATAGGATGTAAGTGGATATTTAAAAGAAAACATAATACAGATGGTTCTCTACAAACCTTTAAAGCAAGACTAGTAGCTAAAGGTTTTAAACAAAAAGAAGATATTGATTACTTTGATACATGTGCTCCAGTTTCTAGAATTGCTTCTACAAGAATACTATTTGCTTTAGCATCCATATATGATTTGCATGTTCATCAAATGGATGTAAAAACAGCATTTTTAAATGGTGATTTAAATGAGGAAGTATATATGGAACAACCCAAAAGGTATGTACTTCCAGGAAATGAGAAGAAAGTTCATAAATTGATTAAATCCTTGCATGGTTTAAAGCAAGCACCTAAACAATGGCATGAGAAATTTGATAAAGTAGTTTATCAAATGGCTTTAGACACAACAAGGCAAATAGATGTATTTATTCTAAATTCACCAAAGATTATGGGGTGATAATATGTCTTTATGTAGATTTTTTTGGTACAATGTCTTTATGTAGATGACATGTTAATCAAAGGAACTAATATGCAAGGTGTCAACGAAACTAAAGAGTATCTAATTTCTAAATTCAAAATGAAGGATTTAGGACAAGTAGATACTATCTTAGGGATCAAAGTTAAGAAGCATAGTGAAGGTTATGCTTTATGTCAATCACACTATATTGACAAAGTATTAACCAAATTTGATTATTTGGGAATAAAAGAGGTTAATACCCCATTTGATTTTTCTAATAAACTAGTTGAGAACTTTGGGAGGTCAATTAGTCAATTAGACTCTACAAGTGCTATAGGTAGCTCAATGCATGCTATGCATTACACTAGACCAGATATTGCATACGCTATTTGCAAACTTTCTAGATACACTCACAATCCTAGTATTGATCATTGGAAAGCCATTGGAAGAGTACTAGGATATCTTAAAAGGACAAAATCTTTTGGGTTGTTCTATAATAAGTTTTCTTCATTGCTAGAAGAGTATAGTGATGCTAGTTGGATAACTGGTGTAAAAGATAATAAATCGACATTCGATTGGATATTTAAACTGGGTGGTGGAACTATCTCATGGGTTTCAAAGAAACAAACTTATATTACTCACTCTACAATGGAGTCAGAGTTTGTTACATTAGCTACAGCAGGCAAAGATGTAGAATGGCTAAGAAATTTGTTACTAGATATAGGGTTGTGGCCACGACCAATGCCAGCCATTTCTTTGCACTGTGATAGTGAAGCAACTATGTCTACGGCATTTAGCCGGATATCTAATAGCAAATCAAGACATATTGCTTTAAGACATGAGTATGTAAGACAATTAATCTCAGATGGAGTAATAACAGTTGTCTACATAATATCCATAAATAATATTGCTGATCCTTTAACGAAAGGACTCTCAAGACATATGGTCAAAAGTACAGCAATGTATATGGAACTTAGACCATTTTAATTTTGTCAAATGGTAATAGGAACCTAACATTTACTATTGCATAGTAATGCTAGAGGTTTAATAGGTAAGAACAAGTTATTAATTGACTGATAGCAAGTACTGCTAATTTTATAAGTACTTATGAAGAGAATGTTAAATAATAGTAATTATTATGAATAAAATAACATGTGTTTAGAAAAATAGAATAAGGAAGTCATATTATAAGACTTCAAAAGGGTAATTTCACCTATATGAACACAAGAAGTGGTGCCACTTCAAACAAAGTTAGATAATAAACTTTGTAAGTGTTCATGAATTCAGGAGGTAGCACAAGGCCATACTACGGTGCTAAAGCTAACGGTGAATGTTTAAGAGAAAAGGAAAGATTTATGTGTATAAATTTTTTCGATCATATTATTAAGGAATTATGGTTTAAAAGCTCAAGCTTACCATTAATTTTAATACGATTTTGAACTATTTATGCTAATAATAGGTTTAATTTGAAAGACACCTATTGTATGCATATACCTTAATAAATTATGATACATTTAATCACTAACTAAGTGGGGGATTGTTGGTAATAGTTAGTGGTGAAAGAATTTGGTAAATTAGTGATGAATTAATTTATCTACAAATGTTGGAAATTGGACATAAATGAAGGCCACAATTTGGCCATGGATCAAGGCCACAATGGCCAGCCACGGCATGAGCCGCGGGTAGGGAGACCGCAGCTCATTGATCAATAGAACATAATATTTTTGTTCTTGGCCACGGCGTGGGCCGCAGCAAGGCCCATGTCGCAACCACGGACAGAAACATTCTATCCCCGAGCCGCAACCTGAGTCACAGGTGAGGAGGCCGTGGCTCAGCCCGCGGCTCGTGGACAGAAGAATGATGATCTTGATCCGCAGCTTGAGTCGCGGACAGAGAGGTCGCAGCTCAAGCCGTGGCTAATCTCAGGAAAAGGATGTTTAATTTTTTGTCTGTAGTTTTCAAGAGTTTTCTTCAAAAGATTTTTCCAATAGACACAATGCAATAATTAGGAAGAAGTTTTAATATCCAAAAGACATGATTTCATTGATTTTGAATTGTAAAGGTGTCATTTCATTTGAATGTCTTCAAATGAAAAGGTATCGTTTCATGAAGTATTATCTTAGAGAGACATAAACATTCAATGTAGATGTCTGAAAACTCTATAAATAATTAAGTTGTGGACATTCAAGAAATAATAGAGCATTATGCTTCCTTAGATTGAAAATACTACAAATATCAGACATATTATTCTCTTTTTATTCTTTGGAAGTATTTCTCTTTGCGAGAGGGAAATACTGGTTTTTGGCTTTGTTATTCTTGGAGGGGATTGCCATTATACCCAATAACAAAATAGTGGAGGTAAATTTTCTCAAAAAAAATGATATACACGTCAAAGTCTATTATTTCTAATTCAGCCTTTCATAGTCTTTCCTACTAGTTTGTACACAAATTCTCTAACATCCACAACATACTCATATATCTTTCTTGCCCAATAAGAAGGAAAAATGAATATATGCATCATCTTGAGTAAACATGAAATTGGTTTCACCACTCTTATCCCATCCTCAAGTTGTGGACTTTTTATATTAGTGAAATCTCATACTTGACACACACACACACACACACGGAAGCGAAAAGAAAAAGAAATACTCTCCATAGGAACATGATGATCATTAATTCAACTAAGAAATTGTTTAAGCTCTTAAATGTTTTTAGAATATTTTAGTTTATGCTCAAATTTTCTATTTTTTTTGCCACCAATTTTATGTGTCCTGACATTTTTTTTTCAAATCAAACAAGTATTTTCTTAGCATAGTTAGTAAAATACGAAATGAGTAAAATATGGAATATTATATGTGCATGTATTATACTTTTTTTTTTTGTCAAAGTTATGATTAAGAAAGTGATGGAAAATCCTAGCTTTCTTCCCCTTTAAATTGTGGGTTTTTAAATTTTAAATTTCTACTTTCTGATCTTTGTTGGCCAAGGTGGCCTTCTGCTGGTCGGGGTGGATTTCTGTCAGCCTAGAGAGTTTCTGTTTGGTTTCTCTTTGTATCTGTCTGGCCTTATGGTAGGACCTCAGCAACTGGGGGGCCTTCCTCCCTTCCATCTCCGTCTAAAAAGCCTTTCACAAACCTATTTTCTTCCAAAGAAGCACCTGTGTTGAAGGATCCAGAGTTGCATGGAGGCTGTCCTACTATTTCCTTTTCTGATGATGAGGTTAAGCAAATGGTCTCGCCTTTTAAGTATTCATTGGGGGGGAAATTCTCCAAAGGAAGGCCCTCAATGGAAAGTTTACGAAAAGAATTTTTGGCAGTGGGTTTTAAGGGACCTTTCTCGCTGGGTCTCCTGGATTTCAGACATGTGCTTATCCATTTCGATCTTGAGGAGGATTTCCGTCGTTGCTGGCTTTGTGGTTTCTGGTCTCTTCAAGGCTTTGCCATGAGGGTTTTTAAATGGCCTTCTTACATCTCCGTTGCTATAGAATCTTCAATAGTTCTTGTTTGGATTTGGCTCCCTCAACTGTCTGTGCATTTGTTTGTTAAGGGATCTCTCTTCTCCATTGCTAATCTGATTGGCAAACACTTACGTATGGATGCTTCCACTGTGTCTTTGGCTAGACCAAGTGTAGCCCGTATTTGTGTGGAAGTAGACCTGTTTTAGGCTTTACCAGACAAGTTATAGATCAACAATGGGAGTGCTAGTTTTTGGTAGTCAATTGATTATGAGAATATTTCACATTACTGCAGCTCTTGTTGTAAGCTTGGACACTCTCAATCTTCTTGCAGAATTGGAAAGCCAATTAATGACAATAAGGAGAAGGTTGCTACCAAACAATGGGTTTTGAAAGAGAAGACTAAGGTGGATGAAACACAGGAGAATCCTCCGGTTGCCATGAACAAACAGGTGACTGACCTGGTGCAGGAAACGGGTACTCCCAAGGGGCAACAGGAGGTCTCTCAATTTGACAAGAGGCTTATGGAGAAGGTTGAACAGTATCAACATTTGAACAGGCTGCATGTTTGAATGTTCAGCAGCAATCTGCTGACAAGATTGTGCAACAACAATCTGCTGAGGTTTTGCCTGTACAGCAGCAGCAACAGAAACTTAAGGAACAGTATCTCTTCAAGCGTCTGACCAGGTTGTTCATGACTTTCCAACGGATTGTATAGGATTTATAATTATTCCTGATGATGGTGAAGTCCATATTGGGCAATATGAGGAGCTGCCAGTGTGTGCGGGTAATCTTTCACCAAGAGAAGCTCTACTAGGATTTGCACTGAGGGAGGATGTATCACACTCAAGTGAGGCTGGAAATTTGGAGACTATGGTGGATCATGATTCAATGTGGCAAGTCCAAAAACCAAAATTATTCTGAGACATCAGGGCTAAATATCCATCTAATCGTGAGTTACGTTCTTCAATAAAGAATTCTATAACTTCCTTTCATAATGTGACTTAATGATTTCGTCGTTATTTTGGAACTTTAGGGGAATTTTGAAGGCTCTGAATTTTAACAGGTTGAAATTATTAGTGAAGCTTCATAAAATTCAGTTTTTGATGATATGTGAACCAAAACAAAATGTTGACAAATTAGATTGGTTTAAGTTTCGTTTGAAGTTCAATTGTACATTGACTAATTCTTGTGGTATGTTATGAGTTTTCTATAACAAGCCTTTTGTGTGTTCTATGGTGGCTGAGAGTAGTCAACATATTTCTCTTTTAGTAGATCATGTCCATCTTCCTTCATCTTTTGTGATCTCCACTGTGCATGCTAAATGTCTACCTCATGAACGGGTGAAGCTTTGGGATTCTTTGCTTGCGAATAAACCTCATGTTTTTCCTTGGATTTTGGTGGGGGATTTTAATTTGATTGTTGACTCTTCGAAAAAACGAGGGGGAAGAATCTTTTCTCTGTCACAAGTGACTGATTTTTTATCCTTTTTAGCTGCTAGTGGTCTCTTTGATGTTGGTTTTTTAGCTTCTAGATTTACTGGTGTAATAATCGACAGGGAAGGAGGAGAATCTGGAAGAGATTAGACAGACTATGTGTTAATATGGAGTGTTCTGATAAGCTAAATGTTGCGGTTTCTCACCTAACAAGATCTCCGTCTGATCACTCTCCTTTGCTCATTATAGCATCTACTAGATTGATAAATAAACTAAGCCCTTCAGGTTTTTGCATGCTTGGGTACGTTACAATGATTTTCTGGATATGGTCAAGTCTTTTTGGCAACGTCCTATACATGGCGACCCTTTGACTATTCTATCTGCTAAACTAAAGAGACTCAAGATTGACTTAAGATAATAGAGTAAACAAAGAATTGGTGATTTCTTCAATAATCTCAAAGAAGCTGAACATGAGATGGAGGATGCAGAAAGTGTGATTGAGTCTGATGATTCATCAGAAGCCTTGGAGAGACTTGGGCAGGTGAGGGCTTCTTTACAGTTTCATTCTTCTATAGTGGAATTGTTTTGAAAGTGAAAATCCAAGGTTAAATGGCTCAAAGAAGGAGACCATAACACTAAGTTCTTTCACTCGGTGGTGAAACAAAGGAGATTTCAGGCTATTGTCCATTTTGTAAAGAAAGAAAATGGGACTTGGGTTGAAACGGATGAGGACATTGCTAATGTGGCTTGTCGTGTCCCATTTTTCGAAGGGATAATAAATGAGTGTTAGATATTTGGAAAAAAGAAAAGGAAGTGTTAAATGTGGTTGTGTTTATTTTATTGGAAAAAAAGAAGCGTGTAAATTTTTGTAAAAATAATTTTTAGAAAAATGCTTTGTAAAAGATAATTCGATAAAATGTGACAAACAAATACTTTATTTTGAAAACAAAAGAAAAAGGGCCTAAAATGGGACTTTGAAAATGCGACAGTTTTTGGGCCCGAAAATAGAGTCTAAAAAGGGTTTTTTAGTGAAAAAAGGAGTCGCCACTTGGTATTGAGTTTTGGTGTACCAAGTCACCCGAAAATATTTTATAAAAGGTAAGAAAATTAAGAATGATTTTTTAAGGAAATGATTTTTTGGAAAAAATATAGGAAAAAACAAGAAAACCCTTTTAGACGACTCCAGGTCTTTGAAAACAAGAGAAAAAGGTTCGGGAGTCACAGTTGAAGAAAGGGAAGGCAAAGGCTCGCGCCCAAGGCACCCTTTCAACCTAGCCGAAACTAGTTGCGAGGTTTAGTCTAAATTTTCCTAATATAACCCTAAGACTTCATCACATTTGGATGCAACTATATGAATGCAAATCTAATCCTAAAATGGATATCGATAAGGGACGAAATGTTCCACTGAGGTTTGGTCGGAATTATCGCATTAATTGCGAAACCCGGATATAGACCTCGATGGAGTCACGAGTATAGATGCTGAATGGAGTGCAAAAGAAAAGAAAAATAATAGTATAGATAGTAAGTGAACAAAGAAAATGGGGATGCAACATAACGGGTGCGGGGGACTAATAGCCTCGTGACTATCTGTTTCTACTCACGGAGGGGGGAACGACATGTACGCCATCGCTTCCCACGTGAGTAGATGACTATTCCTTAGTCGAAATCACGCAAATGACCTAAAATTCTATGTGTAGTGGAATCTAAATGTTATGCACCAAATAGATGTTAAAATAAGTAATAAGTTATAAAGTATATATAAAAATTCATAGAAAATGGGAAAAAGCCTAAAAAGATAAAATGTGTGTGAAATGTCATGAAATGCACACGAAAATGATCCTAAGGCTAAAATGACCTAAAGGCTTAGAATTGGACTAGCCCATTTTCTATAAGTTCTCCGCTAGTGTTGGACTAGCGAAGAAACCGGAATTAACCACAACTAGCTTTGGACTAGTGTGGCGACGATACACATATAAAATTAAAGCAAGTAAATAAATAAAGCATGTATTAAAGCAATAATCACATAAAAGCAAATAATAGCACATAGGAGCACATAACACATATGCATGATATTCTAGATGCAAAGTCCTAAAGAAAAGCAAATAAAACACATAGGCACATAGCACACATAGCACACAAAGCCCTAACTATTACACCGGAGAATAACCTAATTACAATCTAAAAATAGAAAAAAGAATAAAAGATATCCTATCTAACCTATCTATTACACTTTCTATCTAAAATACATAGGTTTTAATTAAATAGATAAAACATAAACTATCTATTACATTAACTATCTAAATACAAAGAATTTTGCTAAATAGAATATATTATCTATCTATTACATTTCTTTGAATAATCAAAAATTAAATTCGAGTAAATAATATGACATAAATAAATAAACACTCGCACATGGATAAAATTATAAGCACAAAGATACATAAAAACACATAGAAAAACACATAGGAGCACGTAAAAGCACATAAAGAATAATAAAAAAGATAATAGAGGTACCTCCTATTCGAAGACCCGGTACAAATTGCTACTAAAATGAACAAACTTGTCAAAAATACCACTATTTAATAAATAAACTACTAATTAAATAATTCCATACCAATCACCATGAACATGCTATGATAATTCAAACAACTATAGCAATAATAGACAAAATTAAAATAATAATAATTAAATATTTAGAAAAGAATGAAAATTGTTTAAGTAGAAATAAATAAGTGCATAAATAAATAAAGTAAAACAAAGAAAATGAATAAAAATAAAATAAATAATAATAATAATAATAATAATAATAATAGAAGATAAAACATAATAATACATACATTGAAATTTTAACACCTCAAATAAGAATTATTAAAATAACTAAAAGGAAAATAGAGAAACTAATTTGAACATTAATTAGACTAACAAGACCCAATTTTAGAACATTAATTATAAGTTTGATAAAAATAAATAAAGAAAATGTAAAAAGAAATAATTTAAAGCTTTGAGGACTTAACTAATTTTAATTAATACTTTTTTTGGCAAAAATAAAATATTATAAGATTTAGATTAAAAGTGGAAATTTAAGCAATATTCTAAAGTAAAAAAAATGTAATTTATAACCAACTAAGGGGGAAAATCATAATCTCAAATGATAGTTAAGATAATAATATAATTTACAACAAGTTTAAAGGCTAAAACATAATTTTTAGCAAGTAAAATGCCCAAAAGTAAAAATTTTCCAGCAAATACTTAAGTCCAAGAATATAATTTTAGCAAAGTCATTAAATAATACATAATTTACAACAATGTCTAGGGTCAAATTATAATTTTCAGCTATATAAAAGGGCCAAAAATAAAAATTCCAGCAACTACAAGTATAAAAATACAAATTCCAGCAACAAATAAAAGGCTAAAATATAATTCTAACAATTAATGGAGGTCTTAAAACAAATTCCAGCAACATAAAGGACCAAAATATAAATTCCAGCAACAATAAGGGGACAAAAATAAAATTCCAGCAAGTATAATAACTCAAATAAAATTCCAGCAAGGTTGGGAGGGATAAAAATGAAATTCCAGCAAGTATTCTAAGGCAAAAATAGAATTTTCAGCAATGTATAAGGTACAAAATAAAATTCCAACAAGTTAAAGTATGCAAAATACAATTTCTAACAAATTTTAAAACCAAATTGCAATTTTAAACAAACATTCAAGGTTCAATTTGTAAATTATAGCCACATTAAACACCAATTTGCAATATCCAACAATGAAAAGGGGGCAAACGAAACTTTCAGAAATATTTAGGGGTAAAAATGTAATTTCAGAAAAGTATAGGGGTCACAATATAATTTTATAAAAATATAGGGGTCAAAATGGAAAATTGAAAAATGTAGGGGCAAAAATTATAATTATCTAAAAGTTGAGGGACCTAAATGCAATCAATCGGGACCTAATCAAAAAGAAAATGAAATTATGGGGGTCATTCTACAATAAATAGAAATTTAAATGCACAAATCAAAAGTTTCTAGGGCCACAGTGACATTAATAAAAGCATAAGGACTATAAAATAAATACCTATTATTAATTAAAAATAAATTAAAAAACTAACCTAATCAAAACGACGTAGTTTTGAGTGAAACTACGTCAAAATAATGTAGTTTCACTAAAATTTTTTTTTTTTATACCCAGTTTTTCTTTTCTCTTTTTTTTTTTCTCTCTTTTCTTTTTTCCTTCTTCTTCTTTTCCCTCTTCCAGATTTCTTCTTTTCTCTCTTTTCTTTTTTTTTTCTTTCTTTCTCTTCTTCCTCGCCATTCCAACTCTCTGATTCTCTTGATCTCACTATTTCTTTCTTCTCTCTGTCGCCGGTCTCTCTCTCTGTCGCCGGCCTCTCTCTCCTTTCTTCTTTTCCCTCTTTCCTTTTTCCTTCTTCTTTTCTCTCTCTCTTTCTTCCCCCCACCCTCGATTCCTCTCTCGGATCCTCTCCGGTCCGGCTTTCTCTCTTTCTCTCTCTCTCTCTAGCCTCGGCCAGATTTCTTTTTCGATTTTTCTTTTTTTTTTTTATTTTATACAAAACAAAACAACAAAAAAAAATTTTGAAAGCAAGAATATGAAATTTACCTGGAATAGGGGCGGTGGTGGTGCTATTGCTGTTGCTGTTGTTGTTGTTTGTTCTTGTTGTGCCCCTTTTTTTTTTGGGATAATTACAGAAACCTCCCCTGAGGTTTCTGACAATTTCACTTGGCACCCCTCAATTTTCAAAAATTACACAAACCTCCCTTGCATTTACTATTATGGTAACAAGACCTCCCCTTTTAATAAACATTTTAATTGAAAACCCCATAATGCCCTTCTCAATCTACAAAAGAATAAATAAAAAATTTTATTCTCTTTATCACTTGAACCACTGTACCACCAACTTGACGAACACCGTTGCTAATAACCAAAAAACAATCTCATCAACACCAGTACATCACTATCAACTAATTAGGAAAATAAAAATAAAAAATCTATCTAGTTTTTAGCACTTGAACCACTATTATATCACACCAGCTCCATTTTCGCTAGTCACTACCACCATAAGCAACCGGATTATAGAGCCAAAATTCATAGAGATATTCCTTAGCTAGACATTAAAATCTAGCCCAACTACATAAATCCCAACCAAACTCAAATTCGTAGAGTTTTTCTATTTTTATGAACCCTTTTTGGTAAAAGATTGATTTCAAAGGGTATTATTGGAACTTTAGTTAACCAAGGGAGGTTTGTGTAATTTTTGAAAATTGAGGGGTGCCAGGTGAAATTGTCAGAAACCTCAAGGGAGGTTTCTGTAATTATCCCTTTTTTTTTATGTTTTTGCAGGTGTCTGTAATGGATTGTGCGTGTATTGTTTGTGTGTAATTGGCTGTGTATTTGATGCGTGTTTGTGATGCTTGTGCAGATGCGTGTAGTGTGTGTGTTTGTGTGTATGTGTGTTTTGTTTGCAGGGTGCGTGTGTGTAATGCAGGTCTGTTGTGTGTGTGTGTGTGTGTTCAAGTGTCTATGCAGGTGGTGTATAATGTGTGTGGTGTGTGTGCTGTGTTGTGAATTGCAAGGGAAGGGATGCAGGTGTGTGTAGCGTGTGGTTTGTTGTGTGTGTTTGTGAGAATTGCAGGGGTGAAGGTGGAGGGTGTGTGCAGTGAGTTTTGTGCTTTTTGTGCCTGTGTGTTGTGAATTGCAGGGGAAGGGATGCAGGTGGTGTAGTGAGTTTTGTGCTTTTTGTTTCTGTCAGTGTGTGCAAGGTGTGTTATGGTGCGTGAGAATGGTGTGTCTGTGATGTATGAATGTATATGATTGGGGTGTTTGTGCAGGTGTGCAAGGTGTGATGGTGAGGCAGATGTAGTGAGGGTGAGATGTGTGTGGTCTGTGTGATGAATTTACAGGGACAAAGACTGAGAGAGAGAGAATTGATGAGCTTGTGTGTGTCTGTGTAGTGGATTTACAGGGACAAAGACTGAGAGAGAGAGAATTGATGAGCTTGTGTGTGTCTGTGTAGTGGAGTGGAAGTGCAGGTGAAGGGGGAGGTGTTTGTAAGTGGAGTTGCGTGTGTTTTGCAGTGAGAAAAATAGGGGAATGGTCAGTGCAGGTAAGGTGAGTGATGTGAACTGGTGTGCTGGTGAGTTTGATGGGTTAAGTAGAAGAAGCATGGTTGCTGTCAGCCATGGCAGAAAGCAAACAGCAGCAACCAACGTTGCTGCTGTTTTAGTCTTTTCTCTTTTTTTTTTTTTTTTAGAAGAAGAAGAAATTTGTAATGGAAATAAAGAAGAAAAGAAAAGAAATAAAACGAAATAAAAATAAAATAAAAGATATTTGTATTCCCTAAAATCAATAAGAAAATAACTAAATTCAAAGTTATAGAAATGAGTAAATAAAACTTACCGCAAAAATTTAAAAATTAATATAACATTAAGAAGAGTGTGCTATTAATAAAAAAGGTAAAATATTGAAATCAATACTAAACAATTTTTTTCTTTTTTTTTAATCATGAAATTTATACAAAAATTTATGAATATATAGAATGCACCTATAACATTTTTACTTGAAAATTCTCGTTTAAAAAAAATGCACTAGAAAATGTGATATTAAATTAAACAATACTAAAATTTTAAATAAATACTAAATGACCTCTAAAAATTATGAAATTTTTACAAAAAATTTACGAATATACAAAATGCACATATAAAATTTTTTCACTTGAAAATTTGTTGTAAAAAGAGTGCATTGAAAAACGTGCCATTAAGTTTAAAATACTAAAATTTTAAATAAATAATAAATGACTCCCAAAAAATCATTAAAATTATAAATAATGATAAAAATAGTAAAATTGTATATTTAGAAAATAAAATAAAAATAAAATAATAATTACGTGGTGAAATTACCATTTTGCCCCTGATAATCTAATTAGACATAATATACACAAAAATTATAATTGACCCTTAAAAATCAAAAAAAATACCCCCTAAATAAAGTAATACACATATTTTTATAAAAGGTGTGTCATAATTTGGTGTCTACATGGCTGTCCACTTCTTTCAATTTTTATTTTCAGCTGAGGATATGACTAGTTCATATGACATGCTTAAGGTTATTCCTAACCTAGTTTCTCAAGATGATAACTAGCTCTTGAGTGAAGTCCCAACCATTGAAGAAGTCAAAGCTACTATTTTCTCAATGGATGCGAATAGCTCAGCGGGTCCTGATGGTTTTTTCAGGATCTTGTTTATGTCTGCGTGGGATATTATATTTCTAGATGTGTACAATGCTATAGTGGGTTTCTTCTGTGGCATGGATCTTCCAAGGATTTTTACCACTACATCTATTGTTCTTCTTCCTAAGGTTCAATATCTTCAACAATTTTCAGAATTTCGACCTATTAGTGTGTGTAATTTCACTAATAAGGTTATTTCAAAAATTCTTGCGAATTGGTTGGCTAGGTTGTTACCTGGGTTGATTTCTCCTAATCAATGTGGGTTTGTTCAGGAAAAATTGATCTCAGAAAATTTTCTTCTTGCTCAAGAAATTATCATGGGGATTTGCAGGAAAGCGAGAGGGGGTAATGTGGCATTAAAACTTAACATGGTTAAAGCTTATGATTAGGTGTTTTGGCTATACCTAATTAAGGTTCTTAGGGCTTTTGGTCTTGGTGAGCAATTTATTGATATGGTATGGAGACTAATTTTCAATTTATGGTTTTCAGTAATATTGAATGGTGCATCTCATGATTTCTTTAAGTTTTCACAAGGATTGCGTTAAGGAGATCCTATCTCTCCAGCTCTTTTTATTTTGGGAGCAGAAGTTTTATCCTGGAGTTTGAATATGGTGTTTAGAGACAATCCCTAGTTATGTTTTTCTATACCAAGGGGATGTCCTATGGTCTCTCATTTGGCCTTTGCGGATGATGCATTGATTTTTTGTAATGGAGGAAATAATTCTTTAAGAAAAATGGTAAGGACTTTGGAAGACTATCAAGCTGTGTTCGGTCAGAAAATAAATTCCAACAAGAGTTATTTTTTGATGCATGCTAAGTATTCCAGTTTGCGAAGGCAAGCTGTTGGTCAAATTACTGGCTTTGTGTGCAAATCCTTTCCTGTTAAATATTTGGGATATCCTTTGTACTCGGGTAGGAGAAAGGCTATGTTCTTTGGATATCTTGCACAAAGTATAATAGCTAGAATTAGTGGCTGGGAAAATCATTTGTTGTCAACTGGTGGTAAAATTACTCTTATTAAGCATGTTTTATCGTCAATTCCAATTCATGTCTTAGCTGCTACTAACCCCACTAGAGGTGTGCTTCGGACTATAGAAAAGGTTTTGGCCAATTTTTTTTGGGGTATTTTGGATCAAAAACAGAAATTCCATTGGCTAAAGTGGCAGGATCCTTATCTTCCTTGTGATGAGGGAAGTGTTGGTTTCCACTCCTTGTTTGATGTTTTTTATGCTTTTTCTATTAAATTATGGTGGTTATTTAGAGTTAATAATTCTTTTTGGGTAGATTTTATGCGAGCTAAGTATTGTTTGCACACTCATCTGGTTTTGGTTGAACAATCTCCCTTGGATTCTCTCACGTGGAAATGTATGCTCAAGGTGCATGACAAGGTAGAGGAGCATATTCGTTGGAAGTTTCATGGTGGTGACTCTAGTTTGTTTTTTGATAATTGGACTCGCATGAGGTTTTTGGCAACTCATGTAAACCATACTAATGGTGCCTTTGTAAGGGATTTTGTGGAGAATCAACAATAGAATGTAGATGCATTGTCTCGGTTGCTTGGATAGTCTCTTTCTTCGAAAGTCAGTCGCATTCCTCCACCAATTTCATTCAGCAAAGATCAATGCATTTGGGATTTGAATCCTTCTGGAAAATTCTCCTTATCTTCAGCTTTCCCATTGATTTAGCATGCTCAAGGCTCCTCTTTTATGTGTGGTAAATTATGGTTATCTTTTGTTCCTCAAAAGATTTCTTTCTTTATGTTGAGACTTATTTTAGGTAAGTTGCTTTTAGATTCTTCACTGAAGACTTTTGGTATTTGTGGGCCATCTAGATGTGATTGCTGCTTTGCTTCTCATGAAGAATTTATTGACTATCTTTTTTGTTTTGGAGAGATTGCAAGTAGAGTATGGTCTTATTTTTCTATTGAATGTGACATGTTGCATATTCATTGTTCTATTCGTTCGTTGCTTGCATCTTGGTTGTTCAAAGAGACTAAGAACCAATATTATGCTTTCCTTCTTCATGTTATTCCTTTGATTATCTATTGGCATGTTTGGAAATGGAGAAACCTTAGATTCCAAGGGAAGCGCCTGCCTTTTTATTCCTTAGTTTCAAACATTGCTAATGAGGTTCAAGTGATTTACAGTTGTAAATTTAATAAAATTATGGTGGCTAAAGATAGTTGGTCTTCATTTGTGCAATCTGTTAAAGGCCTTCACAAGTCGTTTTTGTTTTGTTGGTTAAATGGATTAGTCCTCCTATGTTGGAACTGAAGCTCAATACAAATGGCTATTGTAAAGGAAATCCAGGGCCATGTGGTGATGGTGGAATATTGCGAGATTCAAAGGGTAAAATGATTTTTGCATTCTCAAGTTTTTTTGGGAATGGTACTAGTTTAACTGCTGAGATAAAAGCTCTTTTGTTTGGTGTAAAAAAGTGTGTCAATATGGGGTTTCATAAATTCAATGTGAAGTGTCACTACAAGAAATTATGTTTTTACCCACACATAAAATTGTGACACATAATGTGTGTAGGTATTTATCTACACATTTATTTTGTATGTGTGGGTAAACCTAAATAAGAGTAATTACTATATTATTTGACATTTATTATGTGTAAGGTAAAACTTTTTTACCTACATATAAATTTGGAGGGAAAATTTCCCCCCTAAATTAGAGATTGGCAGGAATTATTGAAAATTTTTAGATGCTGGTGTAGCATTTTTAAAATTTTATTACCTACACATAAGTAAAAATGTAAGATATGTGTGGATAATACTTTAACAGTTTAGCTACACATATTATGAAATGTTAAATATGTGTGGGTAAAGGTTGACGTAGTAACTAGAGCATCTGACATGGAAAAAAAAACTCACATCATATTGCAATTCGTTTTTTTTTTCTTTTTGAGAGATTAACTACACTTTTCAACTACAATAGATAAAAAGAACAAAAGATTAACCAAAGCCCCAAATTCTCTCTCTCTCTCTCTCTCTCTCTCTCTCTCTCACCATTCCTCCCGATCGAGTCACTACCTCTCCTCCACTGCCACTCAGCCTGCTCCTCCATTGCTACTCAACCCACTCCGCTGCCCCTCCTCTGCTCATGTGAGTATATATTCTTGTGTTTTTAGTGTGAGTGAGTGTAGATTCTTGTGTTCTCTTATAGCTAAATTTAGGGGTTTTAATAGTTAAAAAAGATGCAATTTTGATACTTTTGATCTTATTCTCTACTGACTTTTGGGTTTTATGAGGTTTGGATTTTTTTTTTTGGGCAAAACTTTTGTTGACCTTTAGGTGGGAAGTGGGTGGTATGGTGGAACTTTTAATGTTCTTGGCATTAATCCTTGTTCTTGACATAGAGTTGAATGCTCTGATGGAAATGTAGTGTCATTGTAAGTAATTATATACCATAAGCATCTATTCCTGACTTTTGTATTTTTTTTCCCTGTTATTAGAAAAAAACACTGGCTTATAATGATTTTGATATGTTGTTTCCCTCTTATTTTAGAACTTGCTTTTTTTACTTCATTTTATTTTGTTTGCACTAAGTTATTTTGATTGGAAGATTGTATAAGCACAAGAAGAGTGGAATTTTGGAAGTAAATTCAATTGACTTATTTTGTCAAAAAATATTGTGGATGCACCTGATGGCTAGAATGCTTGTGCGAAACTTATCAATTGTTAAATTCTGGATCAAGTGAGGTTTTCTGTGGTGTACTCTGTGGAACATCTTTTTAAGCCTAAATTTCTAGAACAAATTGCTGATAGAATCATTTATTATCTTCATACAAGGTCTTAATTTGGATTTGTATGATGTGAGTCAATAATTACTTGTAGATGAATAGCTGCTAGTGTAATTTTGAGGCTTAGGTTGAAATAGTAGTTTGTTCCATGTATTTATTGGTCGTTTATGCTCTTATGGAAAATGCCTGGGCAGTTTGAGTTGAAGGACAAATAAAGTGAATTCAAAATATAATAATGTTTCATGGTCTTTATAATGTCCAACTTTGCAAGCCCAAACTCTTCAAGTTTTTAGCTGTCGATTTTTATCTTATCTTGATTCTTTGGCTCCCTACTGGTAACTTTAAGTTCAATTGCTAGTAATTTAATAAAAAAGGGAAAAAAAGAAAAACTTCAGTTGCTAGTAATTTAATCTGGTCTAACTTTCCATTGTCTAACTAACTTGCTCCGTATACAAATTGTTGAGAGAGGTCAAAGACGACATGGTAGACGTGGAGGATGTATCACATTCTAATTAGTAACTTCTAAAAACATTAATCTTACTTGTTTTGTTTTAATCTTTACTATATATTTTTATTATTTGTTATTTATCTTGCTCCTACTTGATTTACAGATCTATCTCCACAAGTGGAACCCGAGTTGGTTAGTAGATAATAAAAGCACTAATTTAACTTATCAATGTTTTATTCCTTACAATGTATTTGTTAATTTTTTTTATTATTTATGTTGTTCATACTTCATTTACAGATCCACCTCCACAAGTGGAGCCACAAGTTGGTTAGTAAATAATAAAATCATTAATCTTACTTGTTTGTTTTAATCTTTATTGTGTATTTGTTAATTATTTGCTATTTAACTTGTTCCTACTTTATTTACAAAGTCACCTCCACAAGTGGAGCTATGAGTTGGTTAGTAAATGATTAAAGTACTAATTTGCCATATCAATGTTTAAATCTTAACAATGTATTTGTCAATTTTTTATTACTTATCTTGTTCATACTTCATTTCCTAGATCCACATCAATAAGTGGAGCTGCGAGTTGACTAGTAAATGACAAAAGCATTAATCTAACTTGTTTTGTTTTAATCTTTATTGTGTATTTTTTTTATTATTTGTTATTTATCTTGTTCCTACTTCATTTATAGACTCATCTGCTTCAGTAGAGCCACTAGTTGATAGTGTTAATACAACAAAAGGTTTAAACATTTGCGGCATTACTTGCAGGTCATGGTGCTCGAAAGGCAATGAAAAATGCTAAGAGCAGATTGACTATAGAGTTTTATTTTTCCTTGATGCAAGCAATATGCAACAATGTGAAAATTTTTCAATAATGAAATTGGTTACATTGTACGAAAGCATTGTAGCTTATGATACAAGGAATGACGACTTGTACCATTTGAAGTTAGGAAACCCCTTCGCACCAAACTTCAAGTAAGCATTTTTTTTATATTTGTCAAATTTGATAAGGTCTTACTTGATGAATGATATGAGTGCATTATAATATTTTATTTTCATGGTGAATTTAGACATTTTTTAATATTGATCTTAGGGATGAGAATGTTCGAAACTTACTGGTAGACAAATGCAAAGAGCTTGGAGAGGCCATAGATATAAATTGCATACCTATTTTAAAGAGATTGGAGGAAGGGATGATCCAATTAAGGCAAAGAGTAAGTGGCATGAGGAAGTTAGCCAAGAGGATTGGGAATATTTTTGTGACCTTTGGAGTAATTCTACATACAAGGTAATGTGTATATTTGTTTAATTCAATATAAAGCAACTATGTTATGGAACTGATTTTATTTTATTTATTTCTCATTTTTTTCGTTAAGGAACGATCAAAGAGGAATGTTGAAGCTCAAGGAAAACGAAAATGAGAATCTAGAAATGGTTCTAAGAGTACAACACGCCATCATGTTGCACGTGGAGCTGATTTGAATGGTCCAACTGGCCAAATTGAGACTTGGCATAGTTGACATTGGCATTTCGAGAGGGGTTGGACATCTCCGGAGTTAGAAGCTAAATATGTAAGTTAAATTTTGGATTATATTAAATATTGCTTGTTTAGTTCCAGCTTATTTATTTTTTTCTACCATATGTTCTCTATTTCAAATCTTCTTGATGCATTTGTGTTATTTATGTTTCTTTGTTACAATTCTACCATTTTCATTGCATTGAGCACAAAACTAGTAAACATCTTCCAAACAATAAAAGAAAAAAATGGAGAAGTTGTTAGAACTCCTAACCAATAGAGTGATGTGTTCCTAAGCCTGTGCAAACAACCAAGACAGAGAAAATGGAAAAAATTGCAAGCCCTAAAAGAAAGAAAGAAAGAAATAGGACATAAAAGCACAAAAATACCACATTAATCTGCATAGCTTCATCTATTGAGTCTGTGAAAGTCTAATATAGGGTGAATTTCAGTCTTGCCACCATTTTAGCTTGATTAAAGTCATTTTCAAACATGAATAGTATTCTACTGCACCAAGCATGGCAACGTATAAAATGAAGCACTTGAGTAAGCCAAATTAGGGCTAAGAGATTTTACAGATATAGAGCAACAAACACAACTAAAACAAAAAGAAGAGAATAAAAATGAAACTCAAAATTTCTTCGACCACTAATAGAATTGAAATGTAAGAATATTTGACAAAGAAGGTCTTAATAAATTAATTACTTTGCAAGATTTGAATCCTCAAGTAAACAAGATTGAGAAAAGATTATGATAAGACAACAATTCAATCAATAGATATGGAAACTACTAATGCTAGTGCATTCATACTCAAGGTTTTGTCTCTTCTTCATCCTATTCAATCTTAGGTGCGACGTAGAACCTTATATAACCCTATCTCTGCAATCTTGTATTCAACAACAACACTTGCACTTGTTGAGAACTTCACACCTTACACTATCATAGATATCGCAACTTGCAGAACACCCAAAAAGTAACTTAAATAATGTAAAAACAAAAAAAATAGTAACAAAAAAGTCACTTTCGCTTTTAGAAACTTCAAGGTCATTTTATATTGTATTTTTTTATTAATTCTTCCTTTTATGTACTATTACAATCTAAAGATTAGAGAATTATTGAGGTTGAGTGTCTATGTTGTGTCTCCAGAATTTGCTGCAATGCTTCTACTTTTTGGATAGAAACTAAGAGGGATATAAATAATGCTTGGAACTGACAATTGAAAAATCAGAAGTATAAGTCTATGTTAATATTACAGGAATATCCCTCTTCTTTGCTGGTATACAATGGAAGATATTATTGCCTATAGCTTTCTTCAATGCTTTTGATGCAAAGAAGTAGGTTGAAGTGCACGTTTCTCACTAAGTATTAATTGTTGAACTTTAAATGGTTGAATTGTTACAATATGAACCGCTTAGAACTTTTTGAATAAGTAGGAGATCTACTTTGTTAATGGTAATTGAGTGTGTTCTGAAATAGTATTAGTCACTCTTATAATTTGATTGACTGTGATTAGAAAAACTCGTATAATACAGTCACTCATGAGCAGTCTTAGAAAATTGGTTATAACTTTGTATATAAAGCTTTGATTTGGATGATTCTTATTGTTTTAAAAACTAGACTCATAGATATTTCTAATGGTATGAGGTACATAGCCTAATTATTTGTAGATTAACACCAGAATTCTTAAGAACCGTGGCTGAAATTTTAAGACTGTGTAAACAGATTTTGTGAAGAGCCAAGTTGTAGCATGATTTTGAACTTGTTTTGTTGAAATATGAGTTGATGTTCTTCACAAAAATTATAGCCTTTGAGACATATATTTTAGTCATATAAAGCTCATGCCCTAGTTCTTTCTAGATTAATACCAGAAATTACAATAATAAGCTAACACATCCACCCTGCGTAACCAGAGTTGGTGAGGTGCAAAATTTTGACTTAATTTTGACCCTATTCTTGTTGGAATTTTGATTTACTTTCTTTACAGTGGTTAATGTTTCATAAAATCTAGTTTCTAGACATATAAAGTTCAAATCAATCCGAGTTGTGAACTATAAAGTTATGCTCAATTGAATACTGATTATTGGTATGAATGAAAATAAGATTTTGACAGTAGATGGACAGATTTATGATTGAAATTTGATTGGGTTATGGTGGGATTAGAAGTTATTATCTGCATAAGAAATGCTCCAAATTGAGTCTAATTTATAAAGATTTTGATTTTGTAAGAATTAGACGAGTAGAATTGGAGTTATGCCTCGTTTAAACACACATTGGTTAGGAAGTCGTGACCAAAGGCCACATGTAGATTGGAGTTATGCAAACCTATATGTACTACCAAATCTTATGTTTTAAATATTACAAATGTGTTATCATGTGTCCTCTGCCTACTATGTTGCTTTTGTTTCAGTTTGTTCTAATCTATTTACCTCTTTAGCTTTTAGTGTTTTCTCTATAAATTTTTCCTTTTTAGCTGAAAGATACTCTCTAACTACGTTGACCAGGTATGTCTTCTATTCTATTTGGTTTGTTAGTTAAATAGCACTTTTTTTAGTTTCAGCATTTATTTTTCTCTCTAGGGGGACAAGATTGATAATTTTCTTGTTAATTATCGAGTATTGGCAAGATTGATAATTTTCTTGTTAATTATCGAGTTTTATAGATTTTCTATTATTATATTACAAGTTATAAGTATTTGTTAGTTATTATAACTTTCTTATGTAAAACCCTAGAAGCTTAAAACCACTTAGTTTCTATGTTATGAATGTTAATTGTAAAAATTTTCTTATTAGTTGTTACTTGTATGATTTTCTTTTTCAATTTGATTTCTTGAATTATTATTATTACATATTTAATGATAATCATAGGAAAATTACACCAATTAAATTTTACCATCCAAGCTTAGATATTTAGAAAAGTAAGGCCACCTATTACTTAGATATTTGGAAGATTATGCCACCTAGCACCTATGAATGGCCACCTATTATTGGATTTCACTTTTACCAATTCTTTTCAATTTTTTTGGCACAAATTTCCTTGCATTTTGCTCCTCTTGGCCGGCCACCATATTGCCCAAAACACTCTTCAATTTCAACCATTTTAAACACTTAAAAGACTAACTTAATCTTTCCCCAAAAGCTAGACCTAACTAGGAAAGAAATCTCCCTCAAATTTCAACAAATTCTCTCCAAGTTTCAAAGCTCAAATTCTTGCTCAAAAGTTGAAGGTTCTTAAGGGAACTAATCATCCACTCTTCTTCAACTAAAACCTCTACCTATTTTGAGGTAAATTCATCAAGAAACTTCAAGTTCTTTCAAGTTATATTAGAAGAGTTCTTATGTTTTTCTTATGATTTCATTAAATACTTAAGATTTATGGTTATATTTTGTTCTCTTGTTATATATATATATATAATATTTATGCTCATGATTATGAGGTTTTCCCTTGTTTTGATCCTTTCTTTGATAGTAGAATAACTATATTATGACCTACTTGCTTAGTATGGACTTGTATAGGAATTTTATGCTTTATTTGAGTGGAAAACCTTGGAATCTATGGCTGAAATTTTGACTAGAGTTAGAAGGCATGTTGGAATAGTCTTGTTAGAGGAAAAATTCTAGAAGAATTTCAGTATTTAAGGCCTGTTTAGTGGGCTGAAGTTGCTGGAATTTCAACTTGCAAACTGGCACTTCCTTGTTCCAAACCTTGAACAAATTTCAGCTTTACTAGTTTACAAAAATTCAGCTTTGATAACCTAATATTTCCAGCTATATTAACCTTGTTTTGGCCAAGTTTTAGTGATAAAAACTGCTGGAAATTACAGCTTGTGAATTGGGTTGAAGTGACACTAAAAAATGAGCACCTTAAGCTTAACTTACTAAACCAGGTTTTTAGGAAAATGTTATGCAATGAATTTGGAACCTTGTTAATCAATTTTAGGAAGAAAATCTTATAAATTTTGGAGATTTAACTGGTTAGAAACTTGACTTTTGAATGTGTAAGTGAAATTTGACTAGTTTCACTTTATACTTGATTTAGTATGTTTTCACCAAATAACCCTAATTTGTTATTTAACTAGTCTTAATTTCATTAAATATCATTAGTTTGATATTAATTAGTTTAAAACCATTAATTTACTTAAGTATAGGATATTTTGGAGTTTTCTCATTTTAACCTATATTAATTTTGCTAAGTTATTAAATTATACTTGACTATTACTAATAAATCTTTCTTAGACTTTAAAAACTAGTTTACTTATAAACTAATTATTTTGGACAAAATTTCTTTTACACCAAAACCTTGAACCCTAATCAATATTTAATTAAACTACTTCTTTAGTTCATAGTATTTAGGCAAATTTTCTTTTGGTCCAAAATGTATAGCGAATTATTAGAGTTTTGCAACTAATATAGTAAATAAAGCGGAAATTAATAACGAATTTCTAGTATTAATTATTCCTTTTAAATTTAACCTTAATTTTGACACTTAATGAATTATTTGCCCTTAGAACTAAATTACTTTCAAAAAGGAAATTTCTTAAATTTCTTTATCAGTTGATTTAGGGTTTTACCCGAATTCCTTTATTATAACTTCTTGGATTTTTCCTATAACCAATTTACATTTATTTTAAAACCCTAGTTAAACTTGGTTACATTTTATAAAAATTCTTTTGAAAGAAAATCCAGTAGGTTAATTAGACTACTTATGAATTTCAGGATTCCGAGTCTGAACCTCGCACTGTTTTACGAGGAACTTTCTTGAAATTTTCAGGTGAGTGTTTCCTTGTGTGCGCCTGATGCATGTTTAAGGGTTAATCCCATTTTATGCTTGATACTTGTTAGCTACTACAATGTGCTTATACTGAGGGTAAGATGTGTACTTTATCACATCTATCCCGCAATTTGTTACATGCATAACTTCTCTCAGATGTGAATATACTTGTTTGTGAACTTTCAACTGAAACTGAGCCTTCAGGCTAGACTTCTGTGGTCCTACTTCACCAGTTACACCACGGTTAGTCATACTGGTATTGAGGAGGATATAAGGTAGTTTGGGCGTTAGGGACTTGTGTTCTTTCCTCTGAGTTGAGATTCCTCAAAGAGGCCAACTCTGGACTGAACAAACTGTTTTACCCTCCAAGGGTTGAGATCTCACCCTAGAGTGGAGGTATTGAGGAGGTAAAGGTGCATGGGTGGTTACAGGGTACTGTTATCTGATATTTACCTGATCATTGGAAAGGACCTAGTTTTCTCTATTGGTCCGAACATTATTGCCACATGATTATGTACCTGATATTCTCAGCAGGTTGAGCTTGCTCCCATGGTTGAGATGTATCCTTCCTTATTTGATTAATTGTTTACTTAGATTGTTCTTATATTGCTATATGGCACATGTTATTTATTTACTTATTTTTCTAATTGTCTGCCTATGTGTTTGCATATATGGGAACCTCACTTGGGCTATTATAGCTCACCCTCTTTTATTTGTTCACCTTAAACAAGCTCCTATTATTAAAGCTGGTGGTGAGGATTCAAAGGTATTATCTTGGTAGGATTTTGCTAGTAAAAGGAATGTTGAGATTTTACTGTATTAGTTAGATATTTATGATGTAAACTATTTAACTGGTATCTTTACTCTTAAACTTGAATCATATGAATGTATTTACAAGTTTTATATAGAATGTCAATTGTTTCATGAATTCTAGTGCGTGCATGACCCGAGTCCTGAGGAGAGTTAGGCAGGCAGTCCGCTAAGCCCTTTGGTATACCTTAGGATAAGGTGGGGCTGTCATATCTTATACGAGTGATCACTGGAGAGAGTATACCTTATTCTAACTTTTTTGTACGAGTGATCACTGAAGAGAGTATATCAACTTGTTTTAAAGTGAAATTCATAACTGATTATTTCCTGATCCCTAGCTTTTTGATGCAGGGATCTACCAAACAACATTGGTGGCATATTTTATGCGATGGAAAGTCACAGCTCGACTGTATCAAGTCTTGCTTTCGTGCTATTATTGTTTATGGTAGTTGAATATAGCTAAATTTATATTCTTTAGTATGGATTTTGATTTGTCACATTTTAAAGAGATATCTTTGCTATAGCAGTGTTCAAACTTTCGTATCCACATTGAAACAGCATTGGCTTCATTTAAATTTATAAATGCTTATATAATTGTGGTTCTAATTTTTTTTCTTACATTTTCAGGACGAGTTACACAATTGAAATTTTCTCAATGCATTTGTGGTTTGTAGATCATGGTAGAATTAACATGTAAACCTTTCAAGAAGGAGACTTTATGAAAAGATTTTCAAGAACCAGGCATTCTACAAAATGCTTCAAAGAAACACTATGGTCTTTAGTAATTGTAGTCTATGATGGCCAAGATATGGAAGGAAATCACCTTGATTGGGTTATATTGAGAATATGATATTAAATAGAATCGGATTTAAATTCTTTCATGCTTTGTGATACTTTTCCTACATTGTGTTTGAACATACTACTTTCTTGTTTTCAAAAATTATGTTTCGACACTTGGATGTTTGACATTGGTGTTGGATGGTGTTATCGATATTGTTTCAACATTTGGATGTTCGATACTGATGTTTGGATCGTCATATTGACATTGTTTGTTTGCTTAGTTATTGTGTTTTATTATATATGATAATTTCAATTTCAATTACATACATGTATTGTTTACCTACAGATACAGATACTTTTAGCCACATATACAGGTGGGGTTACATTAACACAAGTCAAACTTTGCCCACACATACAGGTTCCTTTACCCACACATACAAATGTGTTACCTACAAATACAATAAATTTTATCTACACATACTGATGCTTTTACCCACGCATATGAAGTGTCCACCAATATATGTATGAAATTCACCCACACATTGTGAAGTTTTTACCCACACATTTTGTTACCTTTTTACCCACACATTGTGAAGTTTTTACCCACACATTCTGTAACTTTTACCCACACATTAGTACTCATTTTACCCACACATATGACCAAAGTTTTATCTACACATATAAAATGGCATGCCACCTCACATGCCACGTTTATGCCAGATCACATGCCACGTCGTTATGCAAAATATGCCAACATGGAAGCTTGGTCACTATCCACGTCATCATCCATGTCATCGTCCATGTCATCATCACACAATCGGCAACCAAATTATCCACATATACTATATATATTTGCCAACGTATATATGTGTAGGTATAAGGTTTACCTTTACCCACACATAAAAATCTGTGTAGGTAAAAACATTTCTCCGCAGTACGATAGAGACACATGCTAACATTTATTTTATGTGTAGGTAAAGACATTTGTTGAAAAAAAATATTTTTTACCCACCTATCATGTGTGTGGGTAAAAGCTTAATTTCTTGTAGTGTGTGATTCTTAGGTTCTTATTTTGCTATTGGAAAAGAAATTTGAGGCTCCATGGTTTGTGACATTGGAAATTGAGGAATTGCTTAATTATTTGACATATTTTCTATCTTTTAAACATGTATATCATGAAGCTAATAGAGTTGCTGATGTTCTAGCCAAAGATGGATGCAATCATCAAAGAAAGTCTATAATTTTCCCAAACAAAGATCTTCCAAGGGATGCAAGAGGTGAATCTAGACTTGATAGATTAGGTTTTTCTTCAATTCGACGATGTAAAGTTTATGTTTTTGTAAGGGAGTAGAATTTAAGTATTCTTAGTATTTTGTTATGTATTTATGAGGGTAAGGTTCTATGTCCCCCCCCTCCTTTTGCTTTCAAATTAATAAAATTTAGGAGTGGCGCCCTCCCTCGTGTACGAGGTTAGCCAAAAAAAAATAGAATATTATGATTATATTTGAAAGTTACGCAACTAAATAAGGGTATATTTGTTATAATTTCATATATCATGTTATATTAATATCATTTTTAGCTTTTATTCTTGTGTATGAGATATAAAATAAATTAAAATTTCATCATCTTATTGATTATATATGCATAAATATATAAAATAATAATGTAAATTTTTTGCTATTCTATATAGAAATAAAAATTATATGATTTTTACACAAATTTTAGAATTTTTGTCTTAAATTGAAATATTATCCATGAAATATAATATGGCAAAATTTTGGAACATAATTTATCGACCGAAAAAAAAACAAGTAATTTTTTAGAGTACTTAAAAAAATGCATATGAAATGGAAGTTTTTTGGAGTTACATAATAACTATACTAGTATCTATTGATGGAAGAAATCCAGAGAAACGGGAAAAAAATTAGCTCTTGGTTAGTTTTCGAGGAATTTTCAAATTCATTTGGCAAAATGAATTTACAGAAAGAATATAAAATAGGTGCTAAAGGTACAACAAGGTAACAAAAAAATTTTAAATGAATTAAGCTAAAGTGGAAAAGGAGGAGGAGGAAGAGAAAATGCATTTAAATTATTTTTCAAAACAAAAGAACCATTCAAATGAGTAAAATAATTTTGTAATGAAAAATTTTGGACACAAGTCACAGAAGTAGTTGAGTCATGCCAATTTGAGAATATTAAAGTAAAAGGAAGTTAAAATAGGAGCGAATGTTTCACAATACAAAAAAACAAAAAAAAGAGAAAAAAGAGTTGGAATTGAACTCTAAAAGAAAGGAACATTAGAAAGAGAAAAGATATATGAAGGGTAGGTTTTTGTTTCAATATTTTTTAGGGACCGACAAATTCTATGTGAGGGTAAAGAAATCATTCTCCAAGGACCACACTATATTCCTTATTTCCTAATTCACATGTGAAGTATTCTCCTCGCACAATTGGACCCTCCGAGAAATTTTCGAAAGGTATTGAAATTGCCCATGTGATGTTGGCTAGTAGTTAAAATCGGGAAGGTGATGTTCGAAGGGAATTGAAATCAGGCCAATTTTACGTGTCCCTTCTAACGTGAAATTGGACAAAACAACAGCTTTCATGATAATGACCAAATTAAATTGCGCCAAACTGCATTTTTCACAGGTTTAACCTTTATAGTTATTTTGAGAATTTAATTTAATCATCTAAGCCATAACAAATATCTTTTTACTTTTCTACATTTTGTAATATTTGATGACAAGTGATTTATTTTATCACGCAACATAGTAAGTATACCCAATACCACCTCGTGAATTTTGCAACGCTAACTTCCATATAAATGTTCTCTCATATCTTTAGAGAAACAAATCAGACAAGCTGATTAGTTAGCAAACCTACGAGACATTCTAGTTCAGGACAACATACTACGCCAGTAATTTCACAAATAGACTGCATTATGATTATTTTTAAATCTTTTATTATTTTGCAAATTCATTCCTTAAAATCTCACTCTTTTTTTTTTTTTTTGGTTGTCTAATTAAATTAGACCAAAAATAACCAAAAATTGTACAAGTAAAGTGACAAAAAATGGACTAGTCAATTAGACGAGCATACCTTGACGGATGAGGCCACCTGCAACACAGAGAATGTTAGAAATATGTGGGGACTCATCTTTCATTGTGTCTTTGATGCTTAAATTAATAAGGATTAAATTAAGCAAAGAACTATAAGAACTCGAGAGGCTTTCTAGACAAAAATAACGAGCGTACATTCGTGAGATGAAATAGGGAGTTTTATACGTGAGAGGAAGACAAACAACATGACAAGGTAATGGTTATAGACTGGTAGCCTAATAGTCGAAGCTCGGCAGCATTAGATGTAGAATTTGCCTATGTCAGAAAGTAATTGTCATATCAATCACATCTGGTTCACCTCAAGTTCAATGTTCGGCAGCTGTCCTAAGAGCTCGACGGATACAAGCCCGACTTTGAATTATCTGCTGCTTCTTGAGGTGACTTAATATTTCAAATATTAAGTCACATATTTCAATTTTTCAATACATTCAATATTAAGTCACGTATTTCAATTTTTCAATTCATATTTCAATTTTTCAATACATTCTTGAGGTGACTTAATAGTTTGGATGAAAGCAAATATAATATCAAATATTTCAATTTTTCAATACATTCAATGCTATTGACCAATTTTGCTAATCTTATTGAAATCCGATCACATGATATTCATCACCAGTTTCCAAATTTAAAATATATATATATACACTCTTCAATTGGTTACCTATCTTGTCTCCTTTGTATCGAATAATAATTACAAACAGTTAAACGGTTTTTAAATGAATTTTTCAGAGATATTGAAGAGCAAATTTTGTCTTCAAAGTACGATCTTATAGTTTTCTTTAAAAAGAGAGAGAGAGTGTGTGTGTGTGAGAGAGAGAGAGAGAGAGTGAAGAAAGAGAGAGAGGATAAAATAGCTGATTGCTATCTGAAGTTCTGAACTTTTGAAGTTTATTAGCTTTTTTCTATTTTTTAATTTATTTTTGGGGAAATACTAATCACTCAAATTAGCGCCTTTAAATAAAAATTATGACAATTAAGTTTTTTCTTATTTTTTTAAATTTGATTATTTTTAGCCAGATTCTAGTAAGATTTTGACAAAACAAGCCAATTGGACTAAATGTGCTAAAAAATTAAAATATTTGATCTAAGATTTGTTTTCATTTAAACTTTAGGGATTAAAATTGCCTTAATAGGACTAAATGTGCTAAAAATTTGAAACATTTGGTACTAGATTTGCTTTTGTCCAAACTTTAAGGACCAAAATTGCCAATACCCCAAACATTTAGTACCAAAATTGCAATTTTCTCCATCCAAAATTTCTTTCTAGCTTCATTGATGGTCTGGTAAGATATATAACTTTTATAACAATAGAGTAGTGAGAAGACATCCACAACATGCTCACATATCTTTCTTGCCAAGCAAGAAGGACAAATGGATATATGCATCATCTTGAATAAACATGAAATTGGTTTCACCACTCTTATCCCATCCTCAAGTTGTGGACTTTTATATTAGTGAAATCTCATACTTAACACACACACACACACACACACACACAGAGAAAACGAAAAGAAAAAGAAATTCTCTCCATAGGAACATGGTGATCATTATTTCAACTAAGAAATTGTTTAAGCTCTTAAATGTTTTTACAATATTTCAGTTTGTGCTCAAATTTTCAGTTGTTTTTGCTACCAATTTTATGTGTCGTTGACATTTATTTTTCAAATCAAACAAGTCCTTTATTATCATAGTTAGTAAAATACAAAATGGTTAAAATATGGAATATTATATGTACATGTATTATACTTTCTTTTCATCAAAGTCACGATTAAGAAAGTGATGAAAAAATATGAGTTGGTAAAATTAACACACACACACATATATATAATTATATATATATGTATTTGTGAATATTATGGATATATTTTAAAGTTACGGAGCTAAATAAGGGCACATTTATTATAATTTCATATATCATGTTATATTAATATCATTTTTAACCTTCATCCTTGTGTACGAGATATAAAATAAATTAAAAATTTGTCATCTTATTGATTATATATGTATAAATAATAGAATAATAATGTAAATTTTTGGTTATTTTATATATAACTTTAAAATGTATGATTTTTGTTATACAAATTTTAAAATTTTTGTCTTAAATTAAAATATTACCCATGAAATATAATATGGTAAAATTCTATAACATTTTTATCAATTGAAAAAATAAGTATTTTTTAAGAATACTTAAAAAATGCAAATAAAAAAGAAGTTTTCTAGAGTTACTGTTGGCCTAAAAAATAATGCAACCAGTGAACAATAAGCAATATTAAAGATAATCAAATATAAAGCTCAAAACAATAACAAGAATAAAAATAAAGGAAAGAAAAGAGCACACTAGAATTTTTATAGTGGTTCGGCACCAAACTCAGTACCTACATCCATTCCAAGTATAATCATTTGGGATTCAATCCACTAGTAGCTTCTTCAATTGTTGGTGAAGCAACCCAACTTATACATAAGGGAGGATCACTCTTACTCTCTCTTCTTAGCTTTAGTTGAGCCAAAGTCCTTACTTTGCTCACACTAAGCTCTACCAAGACTAACCAAGAGTTTTACAATCACTCAAAACCCCAGCACTATGCTACAATTGAAAGCTTCCACTCACCCAATTGAAAAGCATATAAAACCCCAACAATCTACCCACCAAAGAACTACAAGTACAGCCCAAACAAGAGTTTTTTTCCCAAAATAACTCTAAAACACTTGTAAACTTTGTAAAAAAAAGTCCTTTTTCAATTCTATGTATTTTGGTATTTATAGGGGTGAGAAAATAGCTAGAAATGGCTTCTAATAGTCAAATCAACTTTCTACAGAAACTAGCCGTTAGACAGTAAATTTGAGGTCCAAACGTCCGCTACTATTCTTCTGGATGTCTAGATACTCGTCTGATAGCTCGTCTGCATACGTTCTATCCAAAAGTTACTGTTCATTCGGACATCTGGATACTGACTGGATGCTCGCCCAGTAGCTCGTCTGCATACATTCTGTCCGAAAGTTACTGTTCATCTAGACGTCTGGATACTGTTCATCCGGACACTACTGTTCACAGTTACTGTTCATTCGGGTACTATTTACGGTACTGTTCATCCGATTAGTGGTCATGCGGACACAACTATTATTCATGCGGACTTCCGGATCCCAAGTCCGCATCACAACTTTCTTGCAATTTTTTTTTCTTTTTTATTCCTTTTGATGCCCAAACACTTTTACTGCGAGAATAACTTGATAAAACATTAGTAAATATTGTCATTAGTTTGTTAATCATCAAAACTAAGATGATGTGAGACCATAAGGTTTTCAATAACATAATAACTATACTAGTATCTATTGATAGAAGAAATCTAGAGAAAAGGGGAAAAAAAACTCTAGCTCTTGGATAGTTATCGAGGGATTTTCAAATTCATTTGGCAAAATAAATCTACAGAATGAATATAAAATAGATGCTATAGACAAAAGTAAAACGTATAATCATTTTCACAAAACAACAGGGTAACAAAAAAATTTTAAATGAATTAAGCTAAAGAAGAGGAGGAGCAGGAGGAGGAGAAAGAGAAATGCATTTAAATTCTTTTTGAAAACAAAAGAACCATAAATGAGTAGGATAATTTTGTAATGAAAAATTTTGGACTCAAGTCTCAAAAGTAGTTTAGTCATGCTAATTTGAGAATATTAGAGGAGTAAAAGGAAGCTAAAATAGGAGCGAAAGTTTCACCGGAAAAAAAAAAAAGAAGAAAGAGTTGGAATTGAACTCTAAAAGAAAGGAACGTTAGAAAGAGAAATGATCTCACGAAAGGTAGGTTTTTGTTTCAATATTTTTAGGGACCCACGAATTCCATATGAGGGTAAAGAAATCATTCTTCATGGACCACACTACATGTGAAGTATTCTTCTCGTACAAGTGGAATCATCAATCCCTCGACGTTTGAAGTCCAAACGTTCATTTGGGAATTTGCACCAGTTCATTGCCATAGTAAGTCAGCTTATTTATTTAAAGCAATTAATTACTACTGTATATAGTTTCATTGGATTATTGGAATTTGGTAATGTCGTTTATATTGTAATATTATAAATCTAATCTTATTCTTCAAATTGAATATTGAAAAGGTCAGTGATTTCACCTAGGACAAAAGTTTGATGCGCTGCATTCTACTAAAAGTTTGATGCGCTGCACATTAATTTCACCTAGGACAAAATTTTAAACTTGATAATACCTTTTAGTGTTTCTTTGTTAGATTTAAGTTTTAGAGAATTTTTTGTTGTTTCTTACTTCATTTTGTCTTTCCTTTTTCTTTTCGTTCCTTATTTATTAAATGTTTACCTTGTTGCGGTTCTATTGTTTTTTTTATTGCTTAGTATTTTTTATAAGGTATTATAAAGCACTTTACTTCTTTTTTGGTTAAATCTCTATGCTAATAATATAATAATTTTTTTAGTACTAAGGATCTCTTAAATGTGTGTACGCGCATGCGTTATATATATATATAAAGAAAAGATTGTAATCTATTGTAAACACTAATAGTTAGTAATAGATTTTAATTACTCTCAAATGGAACTTCTCCTAACGTCATTCTTTACTTCAAAATTTTAATGGATCTTTTGTTGGGGATATAACGAAAGAAATGGCTGAAAAAAATACAAAATAAACAAAAGATGGCTTCGCACCATGATTCTAGACTTTATATGTCTAGATTTTGTCCACAAAGAATTTGATCAAACATCCTTTAGGACATTTTGAAATTTGTCACCGTCACACTAAGTAAGACATGCTCACTTGAACAATGGTGTATATTTGTAGATAATTTAAAGTAGTAGGAAAGTAATTTTCTACAGCAAGTCAACCTCTACTTGACCTTCTATGGGGGGGATTGAAATAGTGATCAAGTGTTGCAAATTCTGTTTTTAAAAATGTAACTTTTCACATAAATTGTGTTGGTCAAAAGATTCCTTAACACTAATGCAAGTGTTCAAACAGTTTTTGTAACGTTTTGATGCCATTGACATTGTTAATCGGCAAGTTAATTAAAAAAAAGAGTCAGATCAATTGAAATCATTGGTCATTGTTCGTGCAAAAAATGCAACACCTAACTCCAAACTTTGAATTTTTTTGACTAAATGAAGGAGTACAATGCAACAATTGACTTTTATTGGGCTCCGTTTCTAGTGGAATCAAACGCAGATTCTCCGGAACATCGTTTGTTGACCTTCCGATTTGTGAGAGCCAGATCAATTGAAAAGCATGCCAAGCATTGGGTTGATGTAGATATTCTGGTCTTCAACTCCTACGCCTGGTGGGAAATGCCCAAATTGAAAGTCGTGTAAAAGTATATAAAATTCATGTTTCAATTTTTATGCCAAAAGAAAATTTGTTTGAATTGCAACATATACATTTAAGAAAATAATTCACGGTTCGATTGGGTCGCAGCCCTCTGGCCTTAAATCCAATGCTTGGAAAATGGCCTCGGCTGTCCAAGAAAATGAAAATCAGACATTGAAGTTGAAGCAAGAAATTCTTAGTATGATCCTACCCTGGATCTTGTGGTCTAAAAAAATATCACATAAGTATAACGATGCATGTTAATGTAAGAAAATAATGTAAAAATACTTATGTAACTTTAACTTAAACCACAAGATCCATATGGGGCTGTAAATCCCTGTAAAAGATTTTCTAGGTTGAGGCCCAATATGGACCTGAACTATTTTCATTCGTACGTGCTTTCATTAGAGGCATCGATATTATGTTAAAAAGATAGAAGAAGAACACAATGCAACCCCTTAATTTATGATATAAGTGATATGATATGATTCTATTCAGGAGGACATCACTTGAAAACTCAAATGCAGTCTACAGAGAAATGGATGCTCATAGGTGTTACAATTTTAGTATAGGTTATGTATTTTAGTCTGGGACACGTGTCATAATTTAATTGGATATTGTAGTAGGATGTATTGTGATGTGGGCGCATGTGATTGTTGCCCGTACTAGTTCTAGTTTGGGTTTAGTATTGCCACAGCTTTAGAAACGGCAATTGGGGGTTTATTTAACAAATTTAGTTTGTTTTCTTTTGTTATCGTTTTTGTAACCTCTGTCGTTCTTTCTCAATAAGAAATTTTCTTCATTAATTTTCCTTCTGTTTCTTGTCTAAAATTTCTGCAAATTTTTGCTTTTTATTTTTGATAAACCTACACTACTACATGGGAAGGGGATTTTTGGCATTGGTGGGATTTGAACATTTGATATTTGGAGTGAAATCATAGAGTTCTAACCGCTCGACTCTTTATTCGTTCGCATTAATTTTTTTCTATTAATTGATTTGAGTCCATTAGTTAATATCCCGACCACTTGGGTTGGGTTTTGGAAACATGTCTATACATTTACTTGCATCTAAAATTTTTTTCTAGTTTCATTGATGGTCTAGTAAGATATATAATAATATAGTAGCGAGAAGAAAGATTTTGGCTATAGTACAAAGCTGGGTCAACTTTGTACCATATAAAGAACCAATGGTTGAATAAAAACAAGGAGGATGGATCCATATAAATTATTAATTTAATCTACAAATTGACGGGTCCACATGAGTTGTCAAAATTCTAATTGTTTTTTGCAAACTTGTTCTATGTACCAGAGAAGTGTCCGTGACAAGACATCCACTGTTGGTAATAGTTAGTGATGAAAAAATTTGGTAAATTAGTGATGAATTAATTCATCTACAACTGTTGGAAATTGAACATAAATAAAGGCCACAATTTGGCCACGGATCAAGGCCACAATGGCCAGCTACGACATGAGCTGTGGGTAGTAGACCGTGCCTCAAGCCGCGGCTCATTGATCAATAGAACAAGATATTTCTGTTCTTGGCCGTGG
The DNA here is from genome assembly GCA_024721245.1 of Mitragyna speciosa. Classification (NCBI taxonomy): domain Eukaryota; kingdom Viridiplantae; phylum Streptophyta; class Magnoliopsida; order Gentianales; family Rubiaceae; genus Mitragyna; species Mitragyna speciosa. The sequence goes on from CM045565.1 coordinate 1,537,633, forward strand.
CGTGGGCCTCGATACAGCTCACGTCGTGGCCATGGGAAAGAAACATTCTGTCCACGAGCCACAACCTGAGACGTGGGTGAGGAGGCTGTGGCTCGCGGACGGAAGAATGACAATCTTGATCCGCGGCTTGAGCCGCGGACAGAGAGGTCGCAGCACAAGTCGCGGCTGATCCCAGGAAAAGGATGTTTAATTTTTTTGTCTACAGTTTGGAAGAATTTTCTTCAAAAGATTTTTCCAACAGACACAATGCAATTAATTAGGAAGAAGTTTTAATGTCCATAAACATGATTTCATTCATTTTGAATTGTAAATGTGCCATTTCATTTGAATGTTTTCAAATGAAAATGATATCCTTTCATGAAATATTGTCTTCAAGAGACATAAACATTCAATGTAATGTCTGAAAACTCTATAAATAATAGAGTTCTGGACATTCAAAATATTAGAAGCTTTATTCTTCTTTAGATTGCAAATACTACAAAATTTTATTAGACATATTATTTCTCTTTTCATTCTTTTGAGAGTATTTCTCTTTGTCTAGAGGGAAATACTATTTTTGGCTTTGTTATCCCTGGAGGGGATTGCCATTAAACTCAAGTAGCATTAATAGTTGGGGCAAATTCTCTCAAGGAAAGTGATATATACGTCAAAGCCTATCATTCATTTTTTATACTACTGCCTTTCATAGTCTTTCCTACTATTTGTACACAATTTCTCTAACAATCTTGAGGAAATTTGAAGACCATAGAAGGCACAAGTGCAGAAAATATGATGAACAAGTTCTTCAAATTCAAAATGATCAAGTTGGACCGGTTTGATAGCACCAACTTCACAAGATGGAAGGACAAAATGCTATTTCTCCTTATGGAGTTAGGAGTGGCCTACATATTGGGAGAAAACTTGCCAGAGATCCAAGAACCAATGGAGGGTGAATTTGAAGAAATAATGTCACAATAAAAGCAGAGAGAAGAAGATGAAGTTTGTTGTAGAGGCTTCATTCTCAATGCACTTTCAGACTACCGGTATGATCTATTCCAAGGCATCAAGTCTCCTATTGAAATTTGGAAGGCCTTGGAAAACAAGTATATGTCTGAAAAACAAGGTACGAACAGATTTCTTTCTATGAAGTTTTTTGAGTTTGGAATGTTAGACAGTAAATCCATTATGAGTCAAGTAGATGAATTGCTCTTTACTAGTATCTAGACTCAAAAATTTAGGTATAGAATTGTCTGATCAACTTCAAGTGGGTGCTATGATTGCCAAATTACCATTCACTTGGAATGACTATAGCAAGAAACTTTTGCACACTTCTAAACTTTTCACTATAGACCAATTGACAAAGCATATTTGAATAGAAGAAGAAACTAGAGTTTGAGAGAACAATTTGCTTTGGAAAATGGCACTAAAGTGAATAATGTAGACTCTATGACAAAAGAAAAGAACACTAACAAGTCTAGCAAAAAGAGAACACATGGGAATTTGTCTACTAATGCTACTACTAACAAGAAAGGCAAGTCATGTTTTTTTTTTTTGTGGGAAAAAAGGGCACTTTAAGAAAGAGTGCAGATTCTTCAAGAAGTTGAAGATGGAATCAAATGCTGGACAAAAGGGAGCAAATGTGGTAGAAAACATTTCCCAACAAATTGCTAAAATAGTTGCCATGGTTGGAGGACTATCAGTCAACATGGTGACTGAGTGCAACTTGACAAGTGCTCAATCAATGGATTGGTGGTATGATTCGGGTGCTTCAGTTCATGTTTGCAAGAACAAGAGTGACTTCAAGCAGTATCAATTTGTTCAAGAGACAGAAATGGTTGTGATGGGAAACAACAACTTGTCAAAAGTGGAAGGCAAAGGAACTGTTGAAATAGAATTCACTTTCGAGAAAACTTTGATTTTAACCAATGTGTATCATGTACTAGACATTAGGAAAAAAATCTAGTTTCAGCAAGTACTCTTGATAAAAATGGCCTAAAGGCTATAACAGAGGCAGGAAAAGTGATCTTATCCAAAAACAATGTATTTGTTGGACAAAGGTACTCATGTAATGGAATGTATAAGTTGAATATCAACAAAATAAATATTTCAGCTTATTTTGTTGAGTCATCAATTTTGTTTACAGCATGATCGTTTATCACATGTTAATTTTAAGTCCATTAAATACATGTTAAGACAAGGTATAATTAATTGTTCAAATTCAAACTTTGGAAAATGCAAAACTTGCATAAAATCTAAAATGGCTAAGATTCCATTTCCAAATCATGATAGAACATCTAGTTTATTAGAAATCATACACTCAGATACATGTGAATTAAATGGTCATTTAACTAGAGGAAGAAACTAGATATTTGATTACATTTATTGATGACTACTTTAGATATACATATGTATATTTAATGAAAACTAAAGATCAAGCATTGTAGTATGTTTAAATTGTTTAAAACTTTGGTAGAAAATCAATTGGAAAAGAAGATCAAAATCCTACAAAGTGATAGAGGTGGAGAGTATTTTCCAACTGAATTTTCTATCTATTGTGAAGATAATGGCATTATTCATCGAAAAAGTGCACCTTATACTTCTCAACAAAATGGACTAGCTGAAAGAAAGAATATGACATTGGTTGATATGGTTAATGCAATGCTAATGCATGCAAACTTGCCATTTAATCTTTGGGGAGAGGCATTACTTACAGTTTATCATGTGTACAATAGAAGTACCATCCAAGAAATTTAAGGTTTCACCTTATGAATTATGGAAAGGAAGGAGACCAAATTTGAGTTATTTGAGGGTATGGGGCTGTCTAACATATTATAAAGTACTTGATTCAAGAAGAACCAAATTAGGTCCAAGAGCCATTAAAAGTATTTTTGTGCGATACGCTGAAAGTTCTAAGGCATATAGATTTTTGGATATATACTCAAATGTTATAATAGAGTGTAGAGATGTTGAATTCTTAGAAACTAGTTTTCTAGATAATCCAACAAAACCTATAGTTAATTTATCACCACAAGACACTAAGACGGATTCTAATTCTTCTTTGATAAACAAATGTAAAATTGATGAACCTCCTAAAGAACCTAGGAGAAGTAAAAGAAGCAGAAAAGAGAAGGATTTAGACCTAGATTTTATTTCTTCACAATCTATAGTCTTTCTAGTTGAAGGAAGTAATGATAAGGTATTTAATAAAATACCTATGATTCTACATTTGGAAGAGGATACTAAAGTATATAAAGAAGCTTTAGCTTCTAGAGACTCTGCCTTTTGGAAAGAGGCAATTGAAGATGAAATGGATTCTCTTTTGTCAAATGGTACTTGGACATTATGTGACTTACCTCCTAGCTGTAAACCAATAGGATGTAAGTGGATATTTAAAAGAAAACATAATACAGATAGTTCTCTACAAACCTTTAAAGCAAGACTAGTAGCTAAAGGTTTTAAACAAAAAGAAGATATTGATTACTTTGATACATGTGCTCCAGTTGCTAGAATTGCTTCTACAAGAATACTATTTGCTTTAGCATCCATATATGATTTACATGTTCATCAAATGGATGTAAAAGCAGCATTTTTAAATGGTGATTTAAATGAGGAAGTATATATGGAGCAACCCAAAGGGTATGTACTTCCAGGAAATAAGAAAAAAAGTTCGTAAATTGATTAAGTCCTTGCATGGTTTAAAGCAAGCACCTAAACAATGGCATGAGAAATTTGATAAAGGAGTTTTATCAAATGGCTTTAGACACAATGAGACAAATAGATGTATTTATTCTAAATTCACCAAAGATTATGGGGTGATAATATGTCTTCATGTAGATTTTTTTTTACCAATGTCTTTATGTAGATGACATGTTAATCAAAGGAACTAATATGCAAGGTGTCAACGAAACTAAAGAGTATCTAATTTCTAAATTCAAAATGAAGGATTTAGGAGAAGTAGATACTATCTTAGGGATCAAAGTTAAGAAGCATAGTGGGGGTTATGCTTTATGTCAATCACACTATATTGACAAAGTATTAACCAAATTTGATTATTTGGGAATAAAAGAGGTTAATACCCTATTTGATGTTTCTAATAAACTAGTTGAGAACTCTGGGAGGTCAATTAGTCAATTAGACTCTACAAGTGCTATAGGTAGCTTAATGTATGCTATGCATTACACTAGACCAGATATTACATATGTTGTTTGCAAAACTTTCTAGATACACTCACAATCCTAGTATTGATCATTGGAAAGCCACTGGAAGAGTACTAGGATATCTTAAAAGGACAAAATCTTTTGGTTTGTTCTATAACAAGTTTTCTTCAGTACTAGAAGGGTATAGTGATGCTAGTTGGATAACTGGTGTAAAAGATAATAAATCGACATTCGATTGGATATTTAAACTGGGTGATAGAGCTATCTCATGGGTTTCAAAGAAACGAACTTATATTACTCACTCTACAATAGAGTCAGAGTTTGTTACATTAGCTGCAGTAGGCAAAGATGCAGAATGGTTAAGAAATTTGTTACTAGATATAGAGTTGTGGCCACAACCAATGCCAGCCATTTCTTTGCACTGTGATAGTGAAGCAACTATGTCTAGGGAATTTAGCCGGATATATAATAGCAAATGAAGAAATATTGCTTTAAGACATGAGTATGTAAGACAATTAATCTCAAATGGAGTAATAACAGTTGTCTACATAAGATCCATAAATAATATTGCTGATCCTTGAACGAAAGAACTCTCAAGACATATGGTCAAAAGTACAGCAATGTATATGGGACTTAGACCATTTTAATTTTGTCAAATGGTAATAGGAACCTAACATTTACTATTGCAAAGCAATGCTAGAGGTTTAATAGATAAGAACAAGTTATTAATTGACTGATAGCAAGTACTGCTAATTTTATAAGTACTTATGAAGAGAATGTTAAATAATAGTAATTATTCTTAATAAAATAACATGTGTTTAGGAAAATAGAATAAGGAAGCCATATTATAAGACTTCAAAAGGGTAATTTCACCTATATGAACACAAGAAGTGGTGCCACTTCAAACAAAGTTGGATAATAAACTTTGTAAGTATTCATAAATTCAGGAGGTAGCACAAGGCCATACTACGGTGCTAAAGCTAACGGTGAATGTTTAAGAGAAAAGACAAGATTCATGTGCATAAATTTGTCCGATCACATTTTTAAGGAATTATGGTTTAAAAGCTCAAGCTTACCGTTAATTTCAATACGATTTTGAACTATTTATGCTAATAACAGGTTTAATTTGAAAGACACCTATTGTATGCATATACCTTAATAAATTCTTATACATTTAATCACTAACTAAGTGGGGAATTGTTGGTAATAGTTAGTGATGAAAGAATTTGGTAAATTAGTGATGAATTAATGCATCTACAAATGTTGAAAATTGGACATAAATAAAGGCCACAATTTGGCCATGGATCAAGGCCACAATGGCCAGCCACGGCATTAGCCGCGGGTTGGGAGACCGCAGCTCATTGATCCATAGAACATAATATTTTTGTTCTTGGCCACGGCGTGGGCCGCAGCAAGGCTCACGTCACGGCCACGGACAGAAACATTCTATCCCCGAGCCACGACCTGAGTCACAGGTGAGGAGGCCGTGGATCAGCCCGCGGCTCTTGGATGGAAGAATGACGATCCTAATCCGCTGCTTGAGCCGCGGACAGAGAGGTCGCAGCTCAAGCCACGGCTAATCTCAGGAAAAGGACGTTTAATTATTTGTCTATAGTTTTGAAGAGTTTTCTTCAAAAGATTTTTCCAGCAGACACAATGCAATAATTAGGAAGAAGTTTTAATATCCAAAAGACATGATTTCATTGATTTTGAATTGTAAAGGAGTCATTTCATTTGAATGTGTCATTTCATTTGAATGTCTTCAAATGAAAAGGTATCGTTTCATGAAGTATTATCTTAAAGAGAGATAAACATTCAATGTTGATGTCTAAAAACTCTATAAATAATTAAGTTGTGGACATTCAAGAAATAATAGAGCATTATGCTTCCTTAGATTGAATATACTACAAATATCAGACATATTATTCTCTTTTCATTCTTTGGAAGTATTTCTCTTTGCAAGAGAGAAATACTGGTTTTTGGCTTTGTTATTCCTGAAGGGGATTGCCATTAAACCCAATAACAAAATAGTGGAGGCAAATTTTCTCAAGAAAAGTGATATACACGTCAAAGTCTATTATTTCTAATTCAGCCTTTCATAATCTTTCCTACTAGTTTGTACACAAATTCTCTAACATCCACAACATACTCATATATCTTTCTTGCCCAATAAGAAGGAAAAATGAATATATGCATCATCTTGAGTAAACATAAAATTGGTTTCACCACTCTTATCCCATACTCAAGTTGTGGACTTTTTATATTGGTGAAATCTCATACTTGACACACACACACACACACACACACACACACACACACGAAAGCGAAAAGAAAAAGAAATACTCTCCATAGGAACATGGTGATCATTAATTCAACTAAGAAATTGTTTAAGCTCTTAAATGTTTTTAGAATATTTTAGTTTATGCTCAAATTTTCAGTTTTTTTTTTTGCAACCAATTTTATGTGTCTTGACATTTTTTTTTCAAATCAAACAAGTATTTTCTTAGCATAGTTAGTAAAATACGAAATGGGTAAAATATGGAATATTATATGTACATGTATTATACTTTCTTTTTTTTATCAAAGTTATGATTAAGAAAGTGATGGAAAATCCTAGCTTTCTTCCCTTTTAAATTGTGGGTTTTTAAATTTTAAATTTCTGCTTTCTGATCTTTGTTGGCCAGGGTGGCCTTCTGCTGGTCGGGGTGGATTTCTGTCGGCCTAGAGAGTTTCTGTTTGGTTTCTCTTTGTATCTGTTTGGCCTTATGGCAGGACCTCAGCAACTGGGGGGCCTTCCTCCTTTCCATCTCCGTCTAAAAGAACTTTCACAGACCTATTTTCTTCCAAAGAAGCACCTGTCGCGCCTGTGTTGAAGGATCCAGAGTTGCATGGAGGCTATCCTGCTATTTCCTTTTCTGATGATGAGGTTAAGCAAATGGTCTTGCCTTTTAAGTATTCATTGGTTGGGAACTTCTCCAAAGGAAGGCCCTCAATGGAAAGTTTACAAAAAGAATTTTTGGCAGTGGGTTTTAAGGGACCTTTCTCGCTGGGTCTCCTGGATTTCAGACATGTGCTCATCCGTTTCAATCTTGAGGAGGATTTCCATCGTTGCTGGCTTCGTGGTTTCTGGTCTCTTTAAGGCTTTGCCATGAGGGTTTTTAAATGGTCTCCTTCCTTCTCTGTTGCTATAGAATCTTCAATAGTTTCTGTCTGGATACAGCTCCCTCAACTACCTGCGCATTTTTTTGCTAAGGAACCTCTCTTCTCCATTGCTAACCTAATTGGCAAACCCTTACGTATGGATGCTTCCACTGCGTCTTTGGCCATACCAAGTGTCGCCCGTATCTGCGTGGAAGTAGATCTTCTTCAGGCTTTACCAGACAAGTTATGGATCAACAATGGGAGTGCTGGATTTTGGCAGTCAATCGAGTACGAAAATATTTGACATTACTGCAGCTCTTTCTGTAAGCTTGGACACTTTCAATCTTCCTATAGAATTGGAAAGCCACTTGATGACAATAAGGAGAAGGTTGTTAATAAACAATGGGTTCTGAAACAGAAGACTAAGGTAGATGGAAACCAGGAGAATCCCCCAGTTGCAACGAACCAACAGGTGACTGACTTGGTGCAGGAAACGGGTACTCCGAGGGGGCAACAAGAGGTCTCTCAAGTTGACAAGAGGCTTATGGAGAAGGTTGAACAGTATCAACATTTTGAACAGGTTGCAAGCTTGAATGTTCAGCAGCAATTTGCTGACAAGATTGTGCAATAGCAATCTGCTGAAGTTTTGCCTGTATAGCAGCAGCAACAGAAACTTAAGGAACCAGCATCTCTTCAAGCGTCTGACCAGGTTGTTCATGACTTTCCAACAGATTGTATAGGATTTATATTTATTCCTGATGATGATGAAGTCCATATTGGGCAATATGAGGAGCTGTCAATGTGTGCGGTAATCTTTTACCAAGAGGAGCTCTACTAGGTTTTGCACTGAGGGAGGATGTATCACACTCAAGTGAGGTTGGAAATTTGGAGACTATGGTGGATCATGATTCAATGTGGCAGGTCCAAAAACCAAAATTATTCCGAGGCATCAAGGCAAAATATCCATCTGATCGTGAGTTACGTTCTTCGGTAAAGAATTCTATAACTTCCTTTCATAATGTGACTCAATGATTTCGTCGTTATTTTGGAACATTAGGGGAATTTTGAAGGCCCCGAATTTTAAAAGGTTAAAATTATTGGTGAAGCTTCATAAAATTTAGTTTTTGATGATATGTGAACCAAAACAAAATATTGACAAATTGGATTGGTTTAAGTTTTGTTTGAAGTTTGATTGTGCATTGGCTAATTCTTGTGGTACGTTATGGGTTTTCTATAACAAGCCTTTTGTGTGTTCTATGGTGGCTCAAAGTAGTCCACATATTTCTCTTTTAGTTGATCATGTTCATCTTCCTTCATCTTTTGTGATCTCCACTGTTCATGCTAATCATGAACGAATGGAGCTTTGAGATTCTTTGCTTGTGGATAAACCTCATGCTTTTCCTTGGATTTTGGTAGGAGATATTAATTTGATTGTTGATTCCTCAAAAAAACGAGAGGGAAGAGCCTTTTCTCTGTCAAAAGCTACTGATTTTTTATCCTTTTTAGCTGCTAGTGGTCTCTTTGATGTTGGTTTTTTAGGTTCTAGATTTACTTGGTGTAATAATCGACAAGGAAAGAGGAGAATCTGGAAGAGATTAGACAGACTATGTGTTAATATGGAGTGTTTTGATAAGCTAAATGTTGCGGTTTCTCACCTAACAAGATCTCCGTCTAATCACTCTCCTTTGCTCATTATAGCATCTACTACATTGAATAATAAACTAAGCCCTTCAAGTTTTTGCATGCTTGGGTACGTTACAATGATTTTCTAGATGTGGTCAAGTCTTTTTGGCAGCGTCCTATCATGGCGACCCTTTGACTATTCTATCTGCTAAACTAAAGAGACTCAAGATTGACTTAAGACAATAGAGTAAACAAAGAATTGGTGATTTCTTCAATAATCTCAAAGAAGCTGAACGTGAGATGGAGGATGCAGAAAGTGCGATTAAGTCTGATAATTCATCAGAAGCCTTGGTGAGACTTGGGCACGCGAGGGCTTCTTTACAGTTTCATTCTTCTATAGTAGAATTGTTTTGAAAGCAAAAATCCAGGGTTAAATGGCTCAAAGAAGAAGACCGTAACACTAAGTTCTTTCACTCGGTGGTGAAACAAAGGAGATTTCAGGCTATTGTCCATTTTGTAAAGAAAGAAAATGGGACTTGGGTTGAAACGAACGAGGGCATTCCTAATGAGGTTGTCCACTTCTTTCAATTTTTATTTTTAGCTGAGGATATGACTGGTTCATATGACATGCTTAAGGTTATTCCCAACCTAGTTTCTCAAGATGATAACTAGCTCTTGAGTGAAGTACCAACCATTGAAGAAGTCAAAGCTACTATTTTCTCAATGGATGCGAATAGCTTAGCGGGTCCTGATGGTTTTTTCGGGGTCTTGTTTATGTCTGCGTGGGATATTATATGTCTGGATGTGTACAATGCTATAGTGGGTTTCTTCTGTGGCATGGATCTTCCAAGGATTTTTATTGCTACATCTATTGTTCTTCTTCCTAAGGTTCAATATCCTCAACAATTTTCAGAATTTCGACCTATTAGTGTGTGTAATTTCACTAATAAGGTTATTTTGAAAATTCTTGCGAATAGGTTGGCTAGGTTGTTACTTGGGTTGATTTCTCCTAATCAACGTGGGTTTGTTCAGGAAAAATTGATCTCAGAAAATTTTCTTCTTGCTCAAGAAATTATCCTGGGGATTTGTAGCAAAGCGAGAGGGGGTAATGTGGCATTAAAACTTGACATGGCTAAAGCTTATGATTAGGTGTTTTGGCTATGCCTAATTAAGGTTCTTAGGGCTTTTGGTCTTGGTGAGCAATTTATTGATATGGTATGGAGGCTAATTTTCAATTCATGGTTTCAATAATATTGAATGGTGCATCTGATGATTTCTTTAAGTTTTCACGAGGATTGCGTCAAGGAGATCCTATCTCTCCAGCTCTTTTTTTTTTTAGAGCAGAAGTTTTATCCCGGAGTTTGAATATGTTGTTTAGAGACAATCCCTGGTTATGTTTTTCTGTACCAAGGGGATGTCCTATGGTCTCTCATTTGGCCTTTGCAGATGATGCATTGATTTTTTGTAATGGAGGAAATAATTCTTTAAGAAAAATGGTAAGGACTTTGGAAGACTATCAAGCTGTGTTCGGTCAGAAAATAAATTCCAACAAGAGTTATTTTTTGATGCATGCTAAGTATTCCAGTTTGCGAAGGCAAGCTGTTGGTCAAATTACTGGCTTTGTGTGCAAATCCTTTCCTGTTAAATATTTGGGATATCATTTGTACTCGGGTAGGAGAAAGGCTATGTTCTTTGGATATCTTGCACAAAGTATAATAGCTAGAATTAGTGGCTGGGAAAATCATTTGTTGTCAACTGGTGGTAAAATTACTCTTATTAAGCATGTTTTATCGTCAATTCCAATTCATGTCTTAGCTGCTACTAACCCCACTAGAGGTGTGCTTCGGACTATAGAAAAGGTTTTGGCCAATTTTTTTTGGGGTATTTTGGATCAAAAACAGAAATTCCATTGGCTAAAGTGGCAGGATCCTTATCTTCCTTGTGATGAGGGAAGTGTTGGTTTCCACTCCTTGTTTGATGTTTTTTATGCTTTTTCTATTAAATTATGGTGGTTATTTAGAGTTAATAATTCTTTTTGGGCAGATTTTATGCGAGCTAAGTATTGTTTGCACACTCATCCGGTTTTGGTTGAAAAATCTCCCTTCGATTCTCTCACGTGGAAATGTATGCTCAAGGTGCGTGACAAGGTAGAGAAGCATATTCGTTGGAAGCTACATGGTGGTGACTCTAGTTTGTTTTTTGATAATTGGACTCGCATGAGGCGTTTGGCAACTCATGTAAACCATACTAATGGTGCCTTTGTAAGGGATTTTGTGGAGAATCAACAATAGAATGTAGATGCATTGTCTCGGTTGCTTGGATAGTCTCTTTGTTCGAAAGTTAGTCGCATTCCTCCACCAATTTCATTCAGCAAAGATCGGTGCATTTGGGATTTGAATCCTTCTGGAAAATTCTCCTTATCTTCGGCTTTCCAATTGATTTAGCATGCTCAAGGCTCCTCTTTTATGTGTGGTAAATTATGGTTATCTTTTGTTCCTCAAAAGATTTCTTTCTTTATGTTGAGACTTATTTTAGGTAAGTTGCTTTTAGATTCTTCACTGAAGACTTTTGGTATTTGTGGGCCATCTAGATGTGACTGCTGCTTTGCCTCTCATGAAGAATCTATTGACCATCTTTTTTGTTTTGGAGAGATTGCAAGTAGAGTAGGGTCTTATTTTTCTATTGAATGTGACATGTTGCATATTCATTGTTCTATTCGTTCGTTGCTTGCGTATTGGTTGTTCATAGGGTTGACAATTTCTGACACGACCCGAAAACCCGATACGAACCTAACACGAAAATAGCAGGTTTGGATTGGGGGTTTTTGGGTTCGCGGGTTGGCGGGTCGGACCCGACTGACCTGATAAAAAAACAAGTCGGGTTCGGGTCGACCTGAATCGAGTTCGGGTCGACCCGCGAACCCGAAAAAAAAAAAAACTCTAACATTTTGTAGCTTTGTTTCATCCATTCACATTCAAACATAACAAATTTCACTCATTGGATAATTAATCAAGTAAATTGTAAGAAAAAGTAAGAATTTTACCTAGATTTATGAAAAGTAAATTGTAAGAGGAGTTAAGTGTATGTTAATAAGTATCTTTAATATTAATGTGTGCAAAAAATGTGTTTGATCATTTTTTTTGTATGTGTTTTAATCTCTTTTCTTTGCTCTTTTTTTCTTATTCTTCTTCCTTTTTTTTTTTTTCAGGTCGGCGGGTCGACCCGCCAACCCGATTCGGGTCGTGTTCGAGGTTGCTATTTTCGGGTTGACGGGTTGGCGGGTCGGGTTCGGGTTGGCAGGTTGGCTGTTATATTTGGGTCTCAACCCGACCCGCCAACCCGCCAATCTGACCCGTTGCCACCCCTAGTTGTTCAAAGAGACTAAGAACCAATATTATGCTTTCCTTCTTCATGTTATTCCTTTGATTATCTGTTGGCATGTTTGCAAATGGAGAAACCTTAGATTCCAAGGGAAGCGCTTGCCTTTTTATTCCTTAGTTTCAAACACTGCTGATGAGGTTCAAGTGATTTACAGTTGTAAATTTACTAAAATTATGGTGGCTAAAGATAGTTGGTCTTCATTTGTGCAATCTATTAAAGGCCTTCACAAGTCGTTTTCTGTTTTGTTGGTTAAATGGATTAGTCCTCCTATGTTGGAACTGAAGCTCAATACAAATGGCTGTTGTAAAGGAAATCCAGGGCCAAGTGGTGATGGTGGAATATTGTGAGATTCAAAGGGTAAAATGATTTTTGCATTCTCAAGTTTTTTTTGGGGATGGTACTAGTTTTACTATTGAGATAAAAGCTCTTTTGTTTGGTGTAAAAAAGTGTGTCAATATGTGGTTTCATAAATTCAATGTGAAGTGTGTCAATCCATGTCATCGTCCATGTCATCATCACACAATCGGCAACCAAATTATCCACACATACTGTATATATTTGCCAACGTATATATGTGTAGGTATAAGGTTTACCTTTACCCACACATAAAAATCTGTGTAGGTAAAAACATTTCTCCGCAGTATGATAGAGACACATGCTAACATTGATTTTATGTGTAGGTAAAGACATTTGTTGAAAAAAAATATTTTTTACCCACGTATCATATGTGTGGGTAAAAACTTAATTTCTTGTAGTGTGTGATTCTTAGGTTCTTATTTTGCTATTGGAAAAGAAATTTGAGGCTCCATGGTTTGTGACATTGGAAATTGAGGAATTGCTTAATTATTTGACATATTTTCAATCTTTTAAACATGTATATTGTGAAGCTAATAGAGTTGCTGATGTTCTAGCCAAAGATGGATGCGATCATCAAAGAAAGTCTATAATTTTCCAAGACAAAGATCTTCCAAGGGATGCAAGGGGTGAATCTAGACTTGATAGATTAGGTTTTTCTTCAATTCGACAATGTAAAGTTTATGTTTTTGTAAGGGAGTAGAATTTAAGTATTCTTAGTATTTTGTTATGTATTTATGAGGGTAAGGTTCTATGTTCCCCCTCCTTTTGCTTTCAAATTAATAAAATTGAGGAGTGGCGCCCTCCCCCGTGTACGGGGTTAGCCAAAAAAAAAAATAGAATATTATGAATATATTTGAAAGTTACGCAACTAAATAAGGGTATATTTGTTATAATTTCATATATCATGTTATATTAATATCATTTTTAGCTTTTATTCTTGTGTATGAGATATAAAATAAATTAAAATTTTATCATCTTATTGATTATATATGCATAAATATATAAAATAATAATGTAAATTTTTTGCTATTCTATATATAAATAAAAATTATATGATTTTTACACAAATTTTAGAATTTTTGTCTTAAATTGAAATATTATCCATGAAATATAATATGACAAAATTTTGGAACATAATTTATCGACCGAAAAAAAACAAGTAATTTTTTAGAGTACTTAAAAAAATGCATATGAAATGGAAGTTTTTTGGAGTTACATAATAACTATACTAGTATCTATTGATAGAAGAAATCCAAAGAAAGGGGAAAAAAATTAGCTCTTGGGTAGTTTTCGAGGGATTTTCAAATTCATTTGGCAAAATGAATTTACAGAAAGAATATAAAATAGGTGCTAAAGGTACAACAAGGTAACAAAAAAATTTTAAATGAATTAAGCTAAAGAGGAAGAGGAGGAGGAGGAAGAGAAAATGCATTTAAATTATTTTTCAAAACGAAAGAACCATTCAAATGAGTAAAATAATTTTGTAATGAAAAATTTTGGACACAAGTCTCAGAAGTAGTTGAGTCATGCCAATTTGAGAATATTAAAGTAAAAGGAAGTTAAAATAGGAGCGAATGTTTCACAAAACAAATAAACAAAAAAAGAGAAAAAAGAGTTGGAATTGAACTCTAAAAGAAAGGAACATTAGAAAGAGAAAAGATATATGAAGGGTAGGTTTTTGTTTCAATATTTTTTAGGGACCGACAAATTCTATGTGAGGGTAAAGAAATCATTCTCCAAGGACCACACTATATTCCTTATTTCCTAATTCACATGTGAAGTATTCTCCTCGCACAATTGGACCCTCCGAGAAATTTTCGAAAGGTATTGAAATTGCCCATGTGATGTTGGCTAGTAGTTAAAATCGGGAAGGTGATGTTCGAAGGAAATTGAAATCAGGCCAATTTTACGTGTCCCTTCTAACGTGAAATTGGACAAAACAACGGCTTTCAGTGATAATGACCAAATTAAATTGCGCCAAACTGCATTTTTCACAGGTTTAACCTTTATAGTCATTTTGAGAATTTAATTTAATCATCTAAGCCATAACAAATATCTTTTTACTTTTCTACATTTTATAATATTTGATGACAAGTGATTTATTTTATCACGCAACATAGTAAGTATACCCAATACCACCTCGTGAATTATGCAACGCTAACTTCCATATAAATGTTCTCTCATATCTTTAGAGAAACAAATCAGGCAAGCTGATTAGTTAGCAAACCTACGAGACATTCTAGTTCAGGACAACATACTACGCCAGTAATTTCACAAATAGACTGCATTATGATTATTTTTAAATCTTTTATTATTTTGCAAATTCATTCCTTAAAATCTCACTCTTTTTTTTTTTTTTTTTTTAGAGGCAACTCACTCTTTTTTTTTGGTTGTCTAATTAAATTAGACCAAAAATAACCAAAAATTGTACAAGTAAAGTGACCAAAAATGGACTAGTCAATTAGACGAGCATACCTTGACGGATGAGGCCACCTGCAACACAGAGAATGTTAGAAATATGTGGGGACTCATCTTTCATTGTGTTGATGCTTAAATTAATAAGGATTAAAATTAAGCAAAGAACTATAAGAACTCGAGAGGCTTTCTAGATAAAAATAACAAGCGTACATTCGTGAGATGATATAGGGAGTTTTATACGTGAGAGGAAGACAAACAACATGACAAGGTAATGGTTATAGACCGGTAGCCTAATAGTCGAAGCTCGGCAGCATTAGACATTAGATGTAGAGTTTGCCTATGCCTATCTTAGAAAGTAATTGTCATATCAATCACATCTAGTTCACCTCAAATTCAATGTTCGGCAGCTGTCCTAAGAGCTCGACGAATACAAGCCCGACTTTGAATTATCTGCTGCTTCTTGAGGTGACTTAAAAGCCAAGATGATTTTGGCCTCACAACATGCATATAAAAATCATATAAAAAGATTAAAAACTTGATTTCGACTTGAGAGAGTAATAACAAATAACTACAGCTACAAAACAAAAATTAAAATATATATCATTTTTCCTGTTGATGATACTGTATTTGTTTAGATACAGCATTTTCTTTATTTATTTATTTATTTATTTATTGCATTGGAGAATTGAAATGACTATATATTAGCAAATTTAGAGTTGCTGGGGGGTAATTATATGGATAAAGTCCAGAAATTCGTTCTTTTTCAAAAAAGAAAAAGAAGTAAAAAACAAAACACATAGTCCAGACGAAGTCTGAGAGTTAGGTATTTCTGGAGGTGAAAACACATGAATGGGATGCAGAAAGATGTGATCTGGCTGAGTCCTTTACGTACCTTTGGATTGAGATGGGGAACCAGTGGTTGAGAGCTGATACGACTCGTTTATCACCGAGTAAATATCAACATCCAACTGCAACTCCCCCTTTACCTTCCTCTGTTACCTCCGTTTCCAACTTGCATGGACGTTTGACAGTTTTTTGCCACCAAATCGTCATCTTTGCCTTCCTTATATTCAAGTGAGTTTAGCAAATCGTTTTTTAGTTCCTATATATTAATTCTTGCTTTGTACATTTTTCTACAACATATTTTTGCATGCAGAAGTTAAATGATCTGCCAAACTTTTATTATCTTCACATGCATGACTTTAGTTGGACATGCATGCAATACAATTAAAAAATGATGCTTTTGCAAAAGTATTTTCTTGCTTTCACAAAATAATGTGGCTAACCAGCTAGCGGCATATGGATGCGTGCTTATCTTATCCCAATAGAAGAAAAGAAAATATCAGCTGGATGCTAAAATACGTAAAAACTATCTATGCAAATATTAACAAACATATTAAAAAGTATAGTTTTGGGTGAGTTAGTGCTGGTATTAGACCAAAAAACATTAATTGATCAAAATTGACTTCTCATATTATATTTAATTCAAAGATAAACAAGGATGATGAACTTACCTCAACATGACATAAATAATGTAAATAATTAATTAGTTAGTGTCATTTTTTAGTTTGAATTTAGGGACGAGTCACTGTTACTATATCTTCATCTCTTTGTCAGTTCATTCCAATTATCCCAGGAATTTTATTATAAATTTGAGATGACAAAGGAAGGGCAACAATTTTTGGTTTCATATTGCCGAGTTTGGGGAGTTGGACGCAGTACAAATTTTCTCGTGCTTTTCCTCGTCCCGTTTCTGGTCGTGCTTGTTCTACATTATAACAAAGAGAGCATGCTACTTCGTCATGAAGCACTTTTATTTCAGAGCAAAGAAAACCATGCAGCTTCAGAAGAAATTCACGGAACACTTTTCAGTTCTGCCAAAGAAATCCGAGGAGAACTTGTAGCTCCTTTAGAACACAATCATGGAGCACTTCCCACAAGTCCTTCGGAAGGAAATCATGGAGCACTTCTCGTCAGTCCTCCGAAAGAAGATCGTGCAGCACCTATGAATTCTTCTGAAGGAAATCATGAAGCACATCCATCTTCTTCTGAAGGAAAACAAGGAAAACAAGGAGCACTTCTAAGTTCTTTAAGAGGAAATCAAGGACTTCCAATCAATTCTTCAGTACAAAATCCGGAAGCTATTCTAACTCCTCCAGTGGAAGATCTTTCGAATTCTTCAGTTCAATATCAGGGCAGCTTAGTGTCGACTTGCAACATGTTCTCAGGCACGTGGGTTTATGATAACAAGTCTCTTCCTCTATACAAAGATTGGAATTGTTCTTTCACGCATGACGGTCCGGCTTGTGAAAAATATGGAAGAAAGGACTTGGACTATCAGCATTGGAGGTGGCAACCTGATAACTGTGACCTCCCAAAGTATGACCCTTCCCTTCTTCTCTCTCACACAAAGTGCGCGAGAGCACACACACACATGTATGTATGTATGTGTGTGTATAGTAAATATACAAAATCTACAAAAAGAATTTGATACAAAATGGAGAATCGTAAAAATTTGATACAAATTGTAAAACTATACAGTACAGGGGAGAGATACAGCTTGAAATGAAATTAAAAAAATAATTCATAATCGCATAAAATGAAAATTTTAAACTTTAAAATACTTGAAACAAATAAGAGCCAAATGCATTTTCGTAGCCAAATCAAAAGGACACTAGCAAAGGAGGCCCCCAAATTGAACTCTTATAATAATACATAATATAACTAACTATTAACTAAATAAATAACATGGCTTTTTGATTCAATGCAATGTTTTAAAAACAGACCTGCCAGTAAACCAGAAGATGGTCTGATTCATAGTCAGACCGAGGTTCAATGTTTTTCTTTTTTGCTAAAAAATAAAAACTTTTAATTATTAAACTTTTCTCTTGATTTTGTTTAATTATTTCTTCTCCATTATATGCTACAAGATTCATAGGTATACAGTATTATAGTGATGCAACGTTATCGTAATTTTTATCATTGCAAAATGCCATCATACATCTCAACTATTTGTTTGGTCAACAAGGTTCGATGCAAAAACTTTACTGGAGAAGCTAAGGGACAAACGAGTTGTGTTTGTTGGAGACTCGTTGAACAGAAATCAATGGGTTTCATTTGTTTGCTTAGTGGAATCATCAATTCCTCCTGCTTTGAAGTCCACACATTCATTTGGGAATTTGGGCGGGTTTATTGCCAAAGTAAGTCAGTTTATTTATTTAAAGCAATTAACTATATAGAGTTTATTTATATTGGAATTATTATAATGTTGGAATATATTGAGGGCCTCAGGGTATAGATTTTCTTGTTTGAGACTTTCTAAACGTTCCTGCGAGGTTCTATCCCTTTTTCCCCCTTAATTTTTTTTTTTTTTGATAAAGTATTATGAACCACTTCACTTCTTTGTTTGCTTAAATCAATATGCTAATAATATAATAAATTTTTAGTATTAAGGATCTCTTAAAAAATAGGCTGACTGATACTGCGTGTGAACGTATGTGTGTGTGTAAGAGTGTGTATAAAGAAAAGATTATAATTTATTGTAAATACTAATAGTTCCTAATAGATTTTAAGTGGTGCCAAATGGAACTTCTCCTAATATTATTTGTTTACTTTAAAATGAGTCCAACATTGGCTTGTAGTGTTGTGGTCAATAAAAAATTTTTTTTTGTCCTGTGATAATAGAAACAAAAAATTTCGTTATTTGATATATGGAACTGAGTATGAGCCTTGCTCGGACTCAAAGATGTGAGCTTCTAAATTTGAACAACATGAAATAAATCTTTATCCAATTAATTGCTTTATTTGCTTTACACTTTGTCCAGTTAGCTAAGAAAGAGTCAATATGAAGTGCTTAACTTTTTAGTGAAAAAGTGCCAAAATCATCTGTCATACAAAAAATGCAACACTAACTCCAGACTTCAATTTCTTTCGACTAATGAAGGAATACAATGCAACAATTGACTTTTACTGGGCTCCATTTCTGGTGGAATCAAACGCAGATAATCCGAGAAATCATTCGATTACCTCACGAATTCTGAGAATCGAATCAATTGAAAAGCATGGCAAGCATTGGTCTGATGCAGATATTCTCGTCTTCAATTCCTACGCTTGGTGGAAAATGACCAGATTGAAAGTATCGTAAGTTCATAAAACTCATGTTTCAATTTTTATGCCCAAAAAGTTATGTTTGAATTACAACATATGCATTCAAGAAAAGCTCGGAAAATAGCCTCGGCTGTCCAAGAAAATGGAACGCAAGACATTGAAGAAATTCTTAGGTACGGCTTTACCGTAAACCTTGTATTTTAAAAGAATACCGCATATGTATAATGATATATGCTGATATAACTATCCTTATATAGTTTTATTTTAAGCTATAAGGTCCCAAGTAAGTCCATGAATAAGGTCCATTTAAAAGTTTTTCTGGTTGAGGTCCAATACGGATTCTAAACTGTTATCCAATCTGGTTTCATTCGTACATAGCTTCATAGGAGGCAACTATATTATGTAAAAATGATAGAAGAAGAATACCATGCAACCCCTTAATTTATGATAGTTATAATGGATATGATATGATTGTATTCAGAAGGACATCATTTGAAAACCCAAATGCAGTCTACGAAGTAATGGAGGCTTGGAGGTGTTACAAGATATCGCTGATGACATGGTCAAATTATCTTCTTAAAAATATCAACCGTAAGAAGACTCGGTTGTTTTGGATTAGTGCCTCACCTTCTCATTTCCTGTAAGTGTAAAAATCGCATCCCTTTTTTATTTAGCAAAAAACTATTTGTACTTCGTCAATTTTGAGGATTTTATTTTGGTGGCCAAAGATCTAAATTGAGCCCCTTAAATTGGAAATTCTTAATAAAGTTCACCATCCAATCAGTATAAAATGAATTTTCCAATTTGGCCTTCTTTTTACTTCCATTAATTATTTAATTTTGAATCATTTAGCGAGGAGCAGATCATTAACAGGACAAAGATTCAGGGTCGGTTTAATTTTACATGCCTATTTTTCATGTTAGTGACATTAAGAGATTGAAATCTTTTTAAGGCTTCGTTTTGTGTTTTGTTCTTTCGTGCATTTGCGATAATGCCAATAAAATCTTGATATGATTATTAACTGCTTTTGACCAGTTAATTTTCTTCACCTAGGTCCTTTTTGAGGTCACGTTAAGGAGTTAACTGAATTAGAACAAGGATCAAATTTGAACCAATTTTTTTATATCGGAAAAATCAAATTTCCTTGTTTGAAGGGTCGAATTGAAAATTTTCATTTCTGGTGGTCCAATATTATTAACTCAAAGATCGTACGACTCAGAGTTCAAGATACTTGATGTATGTCACTGCAGGTCCGAGAATTGGGGTAGGCGTGATAATAAAAGATGCTATGATGAAACGCAGCCTATTGCAAAGGAAAAACTTGGGAGAAGTGAAGTGGATCCTCGAATGATGCGCTTAATTGAGGACGCAATTGAAAATCTAAAAGCAAGAGGATTGAATATACATTTCCTCAACATAACTCGGCTCTCAGAATACAGAAAAGATGCTCATCCATCTATTTACAGGAAACAATGGAGGCCCCCAACAAAACAGCAATTAGCCAATCCAATACTTTGGTCGGATTGCAGACATTGGTGTCTCCCTGGAGTTCCTGATGTTTGGAACCAAATTTTTTATTCTTATCTTATTTAGAGGCGTTCATGTTTGATTAAATGGGTAATTGACAAACTCTGTTATACTAAGTTGCCTAATTTGTTCATAGGTTATTAATAATTTAATTGTTAGTACAGAATCCGGTGTCATCCAAAATTACAAAAGCTTTATATTGTGATAATTGTGAATTTTCAAAATAATTGTGTCTCAAACTGTGCCACCTTGTTGTTACTCGTGTTCATTACGACAAATTAAGTACACAGAACTATATGCATGTGATTTTATTTCCCACCTGCAAATCAATCACATAGCTTCTTAAAAATCCATTTAATTATTTAAAATAAAATCTAAAACCAGATTAAATATATTTAAAATAAATTTCATTAGAGATAACTGTAGACAATTAAAATTTGTTTAATCAACATTAAATAAATTAAATTAATCTTGGTTAAATTAAATTAAACTAAAATCTTACAAGTCCATTAATGTTTGGGCTTATACGTTGGGTGAATTGCAATTGGGCCCTAAATTAAATTAAGTACAAAGTCCAGTTAAGTTAAGTTGGGTTAATTTAATTAATCCTCATTAATGGACCAGTGCATATGGGCTTCAAATTAAATTGTAAAGTCCATCCAAATTAAAGTGAATTAATTAATTAATTCACATTGGACTAATTTGGGCCAACCCAATTATCAAGCTCTATTTAAGACGGGCTTTCTTGGAGTTGCAAATAGCCCAAGTGGTGGAACATTCTGGAGGGTTTATCTCAAGTCAACCACTCACCAAATTTTGGTTATAAATAGGGGGTCTACTCTCTCAAGTCAGAAATACGTTCATTCCCCAAAAAATTCAGAGAAAAACTCTAAAAGCTCTCAAGAGATTTTTCTCTCTAAAAGAAGCTCTAAAGAGATTTCTCTCTTAAGTCTATCAAGAGATTTTTCTTAAGTCTCTCAAATCCCCTCAAATCTAAATCAAAATCCCCAAATCACTACGTTTGTGTTGAAGACTTGAAGATTTGAAGATCAAAAGCCTCAAGTATTCAAAGAAGCGTTATCAAATCAACTGTTTTTTACACTAAATTGTAGAAAATTCCAGATTTAGTTCAAGAATAAGCCTTTTTCTTGGTCCTTGAATTAAATCCTTGAAGAGAAGAATCAGATGACAGTTTCTTGTATAAAGAAACAAATCTGAAGATTGTAACTCTTATTCAAAATCAATAAAATTACAATTTGTGCAATTATTTTCTTGTCTTCATTTACAGACAATGAAATTTGTTGTTACCATAACATCTGTAAAAAACCAGATTCTCACAAAAGGATTGAAAGTTTTAATCATGTCCATACTTAAACTTCGCAGATAGTCGTAAACTGGGGACAAAAAGGCCAAAAATGAGAAGTAAATATCTTATTTTTACAAGAAATTGTTTGATACCAAAACTCCTAAACGATTTATTTTACCTTTAAAGTGCCTATTAGAAAGAATTCTAGGAAGGTTAAATCAAAATCTAATGTATTCCTCATAATTAACTAGCTGCGGTTGTAGATCTTTGTTTTTCCCTTTTTAGTTCAATGGAAAGTAACGACTTTATAAGGAGCCAAAAAAAAAAAAAATTGGAGGATTTGTGAGTTCGAATCGAAGAACTCATATTTATCTTGTTAATATCCCAACCACTTGGATTAGGGTTTGGAGACATGTCTATAAATTTACTTGCATCCAAAAGATAAAATTGCAATTTTGGTACCTAATGTTAGGGGTATTGATAGTTTTAGTCCCTAAAGTTTGGATGAAAGTAAATCTAGTACCAAATATTTCAATTTTTAGCACATTTAGTCCTATTGAGGCATTTTTAGTCCTTAAAGTTTGGATGAAAGCAAATATAATATCAAATATTTCAATTTTTCAATACATTTAATGCTATTGACCAATTTTGCTAAAATCTTATTGAAATCCGATCACATTATATTCATCACCGGTTTCCAAATTTAAAATATATATATATATATATATATATATATATATATATATATATATATACTCTTCAATTGGTTATCTATCTTGTCTCCTTTGTATCGAATAATAATTACAAACAGTTAAACGATTTTTAAATAAATTTTTCAGAGATATTGAAGAGCAAATTTTGTCTTCAAAGTACGATCTTATAGTTTTCTTTAAAAAGAGAGAGAGAGAGAGAGAGAGAGAGAGAGTGTGTGTGTGTGTGTGAGAGAGAGAGAGAGAGAGAGTGAAGAGAGAGAGAGAGGATAAAATAGTTGATTGCTATATGAAGTTCTAAACTTTTGAAGTTTATTAGCTTTTTTCTATTTTTTAATTTATTTTGAGGAAATACTAATCACTCAAATTAGTGCCTTTAAATAAAAATTATGACAATTAATTTTTTTTTTATTTTTATAAATTTGATTATTTTTAGCCAGATTCTAGTAAGATTTTGACAAAACCAGCCAATTGGACTAAATGTGCTAAAAAATTAAAATATCTGATCTTAGATTTGCTTTCATTTAAACTTTAGGGATTAAAATTGCCTTAATAGGATTAAATGTGCTAAAAATTTGAAACATTTGGTACTAGATTTGCTTTTGTCCAAATTTTAAGGACCAAAACTGCCAATACCCCAAACATTTAGAACCAAAATTGCAATTTTCCCATCCAAAATTTCTTTCTAGCTTCATTGATGGTTTGGTAAGATATATAACTTTTATAACAACAGAGTAGTGAGAAGACATCCACAACATACTCATATATCTTTCTTGCCAAGCAAGAAGGAAAAATGGATATACGCATCATCTTGAATAAACATGAAATTGGTTTCACCACTCTTATCCCATCCTCAAGTTGTGGACTTTTATATTAGTGAAATCTCATACTTAACACACACACACACACAGACACAGAGAATACGAAAAGAAAAAGAAATTCTCTCCATAGGAACATGGTGATCATTATTTCAACTAAGAAATTATTTAAGCACTTAAATGTTTTTACAATATTTCAGTTTGTGCTCAAATTTTCAGTTGTTTTTGCTACCAATTTTAAGTGTCGTTGACATTTATTTTTCAAATCAAACAAGTCCCTTATTATCATAGTTAGTAAAATACAAAATGGGTAAAATATGGAATATTATATGTACATGTATTATACTTTCTTTTCATCAAAGTGACGATTAAGAAAGTGATGAAAAAATATGAGTTGGTAAAATTAACACACACACACATATATATAATTATATATATATATAGATAGATATATATATATATATGTATTTGTGAATATTATGAATATATTTTAAAGTTACGGAGCTAAATAAGGGCACATTTATTATAATTTCATATATCATGTTATATTAATATCATTTTTAACCTTCGTCCTTGTGTACGAGATATAAAATAAATTAAAAATTTGTCATCTTATTGATTATATATGTATAAATAATAGAATAATAATGTAAATTTTTGGTTATTTTAATATAACTTTAAAATGTATTATTTTTGTTATACAAATTTTAAAATTTTTGTCTTAAATTAAAATATTACCCATGAAATATAATATGGTAAAATTCTATAACATTTTTATCAATTGAAAAAATAAGTATTTTTTAAGAATACTTAAAAAATGCAAATAAAAAAGAAGTTTTCTAGAGTTTCTGTTGGCCTAAAAAATAATGCAACCAATGAACAATAAGCAATATTAAAGATAATCAAATATAAAGCTCAAAACAATAACAAGAATAAAAATGAAGGAAAGAAAAGAGCACACTAGAATTTTTATAGTGGTTCGGCATCAAACTCAGTACCTACATCCATTCCCAAGTATAATCACTTGGGATTCAATCCACTAGTAGCTTCTTCAATTGTTGGTGAAGCAAACCAACTTGTACACAAGGAAGGATCACTCTTACTCTCTTTTCTTAGCTTTAGTTGAGCCAAAGTCCTTACTTTGCTCACACTAAGCTCTACCAAGACTAACCAAGAGTTTTACAATCACTCAAAACCCCACTATGCTACAATTGAAAGCTTCCACTCACCCAATTGAAAAGCATACAAAACCCCAACAATCTACCCACCAAAGAACTACAAGTACACCCCAAACAAGAGTTTTTTTTCCCAAAATAACTCTAAAACACTTGTAAACTTTGTAAAAAAAAGTCCTTTTTCAATTCTACATATTTTGGTATTTATAGGGGTGAGAAAATAGCTAGAAATGGCTTCTAATAGTCAAATCAACTTTCTACAGAAACTAGCCGTTAGACAGTAAATTTGAGGTCCAAACGTCCGCTACTATTCTTCTGGATGTCTGGATGCTCGTCTGCATACGTTCTATCCAAAAGTTATTGTTCATCCGGATATCTGGATACTGACGGATGCTCGCCTGGTAGCTCGTCTGCATACATTCTGTCCAAAAGTTACTGTTCATCTAGACGTCTGGATACTGTTCATCCGGACACTACTGTTCACAGTTACTGTTCATTCGGGTACTGTTTACGGTACTGTTCATCCGGTTAGTGGTCATGCGGACACAACTATTATTCATGCGGACTTCCGAATCCCAAGTCCGCATCACAACTTTCTTGCAATTTTTTTTTCTTTTTTATTCCTTTTGATGCCCAAACACTTTTACTGCGAGAATAACTTGATAAAACATTAGTAAATATTGTCATTAGTTTGTTAATCATCAAAACTAAGATGATGTGAGACCATAAGGTTTTCAATAACATAATAACTATACTAGTATCTATTGATAGAAGAAATCTAGAGAAAAGGGGAAAAAAAAATCTAGCTCTTGGATAGTTATCGAGGGATTTTCAAATTCATTTGGCAAAATAAATCTACAGAATGAATATAAAATAGATGCTATAGACAAAAGTAAAACGTATAATCATTTTCACAAAACAACAGGGTAACAAAAAAATTTTAAATGAATTAAGCTAAAGAAGAGGAGGAGCAGGAGGAGGAGAAAGAGAAATGCATTTAAATTCTTTTTGAAAACAAAAGAACCATAAATGAGTAGGATAATTTTGTAATGAAAAATTTTGGACTCAAGTCTCAAAAGTAGTTTAGTCATGCTAATTTGAGAATATTAGAGGAGTAAAAGGAAGCTAAAATAGGAGCGAATGTTTCACCGAAAAAAAAAAAAGAAAAAAGAGTTGGAATTGAACTCTAAAAGAAAGGAACGTTAGAAAGAGAAATGATCTCACGAAAGGTAGGTTTTTGTTTCAATATTTTTAGGGACCCACAAATTCCATATGAGGGTAAAGAAATCATTCTTCAAGGACCACACTACATGTGAAGAACTCGTACAATTGGACCCTTTTGAGAAATTTTCGAAAGGTATTGAAATTGCCCATGTGATATTGGCTAGCATTTAAAATCAGGAAGGTGATGTTTGAAGGGAATTGAAATCAGGCCAATTTCCCGTGTCCCTTCTAATGTGAAATTCGACCAAAACAATATCTTTCAGTGACAATGACCAAATTAAATTGCGCCAAACTGCATTTTTCACATGTTTAACCTTTAATGGTTATTTTGAAAATTTAATGTAATCATCTAATCCATAACAAATATCTTTTTACTCTTCTATACCATGTGATATCTAATGACAAGGGATTTCTTCTTGTGCACCACGTAACATGTCACGGGTCGAAGTAAATGTACCAATACCACCTCATGAATTATGCAACTCTAACTTTCACATATTCTTTCATATCTTGAGAGGATCAAATCAGAGAGCTGAATTATTTAGCAAACCAAGGAGGCAGTCTAGTCTAGGACAACATATATTGTACATCTACTCCTGAAATTTGACATAATAGACCGCATTATGCTTATTTTTGAGTCTTGTGTTATTTTGGAAATTCATTCCTCAAAATTTCACTCCTTTATTTTTTTTGGTGGTTTGTTTAGTATTAATTGACTAATTGTTTATGCAAAACCCTCGCCGTCTTATAGTCGTTACGTTTAATTAAAAAAAATTTATTCTAGCCTATTGCATTTGTATGATGTTATTAACTTAATGAATTCGTATATTACACCTGCGTAAAGTAGTTGACCTAATCAAAATTCATTAATTTCTAGAAAATATGCAGAAGATTATAACCAAAAAATCTAAAAATTTCAGGGGTTCTTTTGGATACAAATTCGACGGTTTGAAAGAGGTGCACGTATATACAAGTGAAGTGACCAAAAAATGGACTAGTCAATTAGACGAGCAGACCTTGACGGATGAGGTCACTTGCAACCAGAGAAGGTCAAAAAAACATGGAACTTGTCTCCTAATGTGCTTCTAATGTTTAAATAAATAAAGATTGAAATTAAGCAAAGAACTATAAGAATTTGGGAGGTTTCCAGATGAAAATAATGAGCGTACCTTCGAGTGGTGAAATAAGGAGTTTTTATACTTGAGTGGGGGACAAAGAACATGACAAGGTAGTGGTTATAGGCTGGTAGCCTAATAGTCAAATCTCGGCAGTGTCAGATATAAATTTTGCTTGTGTCAGAATGCACTTGTCATATTAATCACATTTGGTTCACTTCAGCAAAAATTAAAATATAAATCATTTTCTTATTGATAATACTCTGTTTGTTTAGATACTGTAATTTCCATATTTATTTATTTATTATTATTATTTTATTCCTTAGAGAATTTGAATGACTATATATTAGCAAATTTAGAGTTGCTGGCGAGTAATTATATGGAGAAAGTCAAGAAGTTCCTTCTTTTTCAAAAAAGAAAAAAAAAAGAAAACAAATAGTAAAGAGGAAGTTTGAGTATTAGTATTTCTGGATTGAGATGGGGAACCTGTCGTTGAGAGCTGATAGGACTCGTATATCACCGACTAAATATCAACTTCCAACCGCAACTCTCCCTTTACCTTCCTCTGTTGCCTCCATTTCCAACTTTCATGGACGTTTGACAGTCTTATTTTCAAGTGAGTTTATTAAATCTATATCGTTTTTTAGTTCCTAAATATTAATTCTTGCTTTGTACATTTTTTCTACTACTTTTAGTATTGCATGCAGAAGTTAAATGATCTGCCAAACTTTTATTATCTTCACATGCATGAGTTAAGTTGGACATGCATGCAATGCAATTAAAAAATGATGCTTTTGCAAAAGGTTTTTCTTGCTTTCACAAAATAATGTGGCTAACCAGCTAGAGGCATATGCATGCTAAAATACGTAAAAACTACCTACGCAAATATTAAAAAACATATTAAGAAATGTAGTTTTGGGTGAGTTAGTGCTAGTATTTAGACCAAAAAATATTAATTGATCAAAATTGACTTCTCATTTTATATTTAATTCAAAGATAAACAAGGATGATGAACTTACCTCAACATGACATAAATAACGTTAATATTTAATTAGTTAGTGTCATCTTTTAGGTTGAATTTAGTGAGGAGTCACTGTTACTATAGCTCATCTCTTTGACGAGTGAGTATTGCGTGCACCACGCGCGCCACGTGATGTGCCACGTGGTGCACTAGAACCAATCACATATCGCCAAATAATACAAGGTATGGCCCACCGTTGCCATATGGCGATAAATTATTGGTTCTAGTACACCACGTGGCAATGCACGTGGTGTATTGTATACTTTTCCCTCTTTGACAGTTCATTCCAATTATTCCAGGAATTTTAATATAACTGTGTCGCGTTTTAAGTCCTACAGAGGGTTTGAAATGACAAAGAAACGGTAGCTGTTTCTGCTTTTCCTCGTCCCGTTTCTGGTCGTGCTTGTTCTATGTTATAACAAAGAGTGCATGCTTACTTCGTCGTGAAGCCTTTTTAAGTTCTTGGAAAGAAAAACATGAAGTACTCTTATTTCCGTGCAAAGAAAACCATGCAGCTTCAGAAGAAATTAATGGAGCACTTCCCACAAGTCCTTCGAACGGAAATCATGGAGCACTTCCCAGAAGTCCTTCGGAAGGAAATCATGGAGCATTTCTCGTCAGTCCTCCGAAAGCAGACCGTGCAGCACTTTTGAATTCTTCTGAAGTAAATCATGAAGCACATCTAACTTCTTCTGAAGGAAATGATCACGCAGCACTTCTGAGTTCTTTAAGAGGAAATCATAGAGGACTTCGAATCAATTCTTCAGGACTAAATCAAGGAGCAATTCTAACTCCTCCAGTGGAAGATCTTTCGAATTCTTCAGTTCAATATCACGGCAGCTTAGTGTCGGGTTGCAACCATGGTTCGCCATCGCGGATCTCGGTCGCAGTTGTTCCACATTCATCGCGGTGTATCGGCTGAATATCGGGTGATACGCACATTATAGTATATAAAAATTTTTTAAAAAATTTAAAAAAATTACTAAAAATAAAAAATACCATAACTAACACAATTATCAAATTAAATTTACTAAATACTTACATTGTCATATATAGTCACTAATTATTTAAATAAAGTAATAGCGTAACCGTAGAGCTGTAACATTAGTAATAAATGATTTTAGCATCAATTTTATATGACATCACTTAAATATAAGAATAAAACCATTATATCTTATATAATACAATAAAAATTATACAAAGGAAGTAGTAATGTTTACTTGAATACAAGAAAAGAAAGAGATACATATCAAATAATATTATAAAATACAAAGACCTAAAGAAGCAAGCGTTCTTACCATATTCTCAATAACAATTTCCATCACAAATTAATCAACTGCAATGCTCAAGTGATTGATCTCAAATTTCTAAAATAAAAAATAACAATAATAAATATCATTGAAATATTAAATTCAAGATGTATGTATAGATCTTGAATTCTATCTAAATATAGTAACAATATATTTTTACTTTCTTTACATACCTCTTAATACCATGTAGAATGACGAGGAGGTTCAAAATCATACTCATCTCTCTGCCTATTATTGTAAGAATAAGGCATTTGCACTTGGTTTCTTTCATGCGAATGTATGAACTCATATTGTTCGTCCCTTAAATTTGATGATGCACTAGATGAACCATGATCAAAATGTGGCAAAGGTGGTGGATTTGATCCAAATTCCTAACCTCCATGGTAGTAACCGAACCCTCGATAGTGCAAGCTATCAGTGGTGCTATTGGATGAACCATAATTATTTCCATAATAGCCAATGCTACTTGAATCAGATGCAGATTCCCTATGATATGTTCTAATTGACCGATTATAATATCCACTAGTAGAAACACTAGTGGACCTCTGAAGATGGCTAGGTCCACCGTATGATACGTAGTTAGAGTAATAACCAGTGAAAGGTACATATGATCACTCAAACTCATGTCCTAGCCTTCTAGAATCATAGGCTCTGTATGAATGACCTATATTCAAATCTTGCATATGCTCATGAACTCCAGAGTATCTCCTAGAATTTGAGTAGTAAGAAGAGTCATGTTTGCTTGAGAATTCAGTTATCCTGCTCAAATGTTGCCGCTGTGCTTCTATGCCAGGACGATAACCATGATCAGTATCTTGAGTAGCATAATAGTTATCATTTTCCTAGAGCCCATGACATGCCACCAGTATATTGGCTATCCTGATAGTTTCCACCACCACCACTAACATTTCTTCGATAAGAATCTCTTGTGTTTGCCCCTCCATTATCATCATCATCGTTACCGTTGTTATCTTCTCCACTACTAGAGTTGTTAGTAGAGGAAGATGAAATGGGTTATTGAAATAAAATTTTTCTTCCCAGTAGTCTTGCTTTTTGCTCGTAGATACTTCCTCCTTATTCTACACAATTGGCCCATCATTGTAATTCCTCCTTAAAATTTAAGACTGGCTATCGATCAATTGAAATCTTGCAAGTTTAATTTAATTCTTGCAAGTTATTAGAGAAAAACATATGGGAATAAGAAGAACATACAATTGGCCCGTCATTGTACCCAAAAGGCATATGCTCCTTGCCTTTATGTGTATGACATGTGTTTAATAATTGCTACAATTTACAATATTATTTGGTGGATCATTCTAGTATATGATTATTATTCTTCAACTTTTTTAGTTTTCCTTTTAGTAGGGAGAGTTGTGTTTACGTCTCTAAGTTTTTGGGTCCATAACGGTGCATACCGATACATATCGCCGAGATCTCGGATGATATTCACCGATATGAAACTGATATGGTGTCATACCGTTCATATCGGTGGATATTGCCGATTTTTCGGTGATATGTATTTGATATAGTTCAAAAGATGATGCGGGTAACAGTATCATAACGGTAGGCTTCGTTCCAGTTACGACTCGGGCAATACGTCGCGGACTCAGGTGATATGGCGAACCATGGTTGCAACATGTTCTCAGGCACGTGGGTTTATGATAACAAGTCTCTTCCTTGATACAAAGACTAGAGTTGTTCTTTCATGTATGCCGGTCCGGCTTGTGAAAAATGTGGAATAAAGGACTTGGACTATCAGTATTGGAGGTGGCAACCTGATCACTGTGACCTCCCAAAGTATGACCCTTCCCTTCTTCTTTCTCACCCAAAGTGCACACATATATGTATGGTAAATATACAAAATCCACAAAAAGAATTTGATACAAAATGGAGAATCGTAAAAAATTTGATGCAAATTGTAAACTACACAGCATAGGGGAGAGATACAGCTTGAAATGAAATTTAAAAAATAATTCATAATCTCATAAACGAAAATTTTAAACTTTAAAATACTTGAAACAAATAAAGTAAAATTAGGGGTGGCAATGGGTCGTGTCGTATCATTATTGTGTCGTGTTATTATCGTGTTCTTGTTGAAAAATTTTAATCCTAACTCAACCCACAAGACTTTTGCATCCTCGTATCGTGTAATGACCTACTTATTAATAGGTACACCCGATCCGACTCGCTCAACCTCTTAAATAATTCATGTCATAATAATTATTTGCAATGTGAACAAACTTATTTATAGAATTAAATCATCAACTTCAAGTTAAAAGTTCTCAATTTTTTTAAACATAGTACATAAAAATTTTCAATATAAAAAGCCAACTTGAACTTATATTTTTCAACCAAAACAATGTCTATTAACCATACCAAATTAAACATGAGTTTTTAAATATTCTAGTTGCAATCTTCAAGCAAAACTTGTAATACTTTGCAACAATCCAGCTAATAGGCTTCATTTTTTTTTTCAATCACTGTTTCAATCTACCTAATCAGTACAATGGAAAAAATAATTTAATCTTTAGATACAAATTACAAATGCACAAATACATAAAAGATAAATATGTCAAAAATCTAGTTCCCTAATATAATGCTGGTTATGTTAGAGCCCTAAATTGACTCAGATGTTTGTAAATTAATGCCCAACATCATGATGTTTTCAGTGAGATCATCTAAGTTCAATTGCGTAATATTTAATGATGACATTGTAGATACTTTAATTATTAATTCTTAAAAGTAATATTAAATAAAAATATGAGACGAAAGAAAGAGAGTTTGTAATCATTACATTTATATCCAAATAGCCAATCTCGAAAATAAATTAAAGATGCGTATACATATATATAGATACACAGACATGTACCTACATATACACGTATATATATACATATGTGTGTATATATACATATATGTGTGCATCATACATGTGTTTTTATCTATACACAAACACACAGACGCATGTGTATAAACACATATGTACACATACAATATATATACATACATACATACACACAAACACACATATATATACATATATACATATATATGTGTGTGTGTGTATGTATGTATATAAGTGTGTGTGTGTGTGTGGGGTGTGTGTGCATGTGTGTGTATCGGGTTAATGTATCAACTTGTTGGTTGACCCAACTCGACCCATTTTTTAGTCGTGTCATTAACAGGTTGATCCAATAATGACTCATCTAAACTCGTGTCGTGTTAACACATGCTAATTTCATGTCGTGTTCGAGGCGTGTCATCGTGTTATATCAAAAATTACCACTCATAAGTCAAATGTATTTTCATAAGCAAAGCAAAAGGACACTAGCAAAGGAGGCCCCCAAATTGAACTCTAATAATAAGACATAATATAACTAACTGTTAACTAATTAAACAACATGGATACTAGATTTAATGTAACCATGATTTCCCTAAACAAACGCTATTGTCTAATGTCATCATGAGCATGAATCGCCATGGTGACCATAAATATTATTTTTTTCAAATTATTTGTCTATTTCAATAACGTTAACTATGTGACAGCCCCACCTTACCCAGAGGCGCACCAAAGGGCTTAGCGGACTGCCTGCCTAGCTCATCGCCAGGACTCAAATCAAGCACTCACTCAGAACATCCAAACATACTTAACCCAAAATAAAATACATTCATATAGTGCAACTTAAAAGTACAAGTATCACTAAGAAGTTTTACATCCCAAATATACATAGTATTTACAATAATAGCCTAAACAATTTGGCTATCAAAATATAAAGAAAACGTCCACTAGTTCCAAAACCTGCCCTTCCAGCTTCAATATTATGAAAATCCTGGTTAAAGAACACAAATAAAAGGGATGAGCTATAATAGCCTAGTGAATGCTCAAATCATGCAACCATACCAGTAATCCATTATTTTATTTAATAAAATAATTAACAAGGTGAACAAATAGTGCATGAACAAGTTAATTAACAAGTAGTCAATGGCAGATACAGGGCTCCACTACGGGAGCAAGCTCAACTGCAGGAGGAGCAAGTACCGATCATGTAACCATGACGTTAGGACTGAGATAATAGCTCAGGTCCTTGCCAAGGGTTATACTAGTACGAACAAGCAAGTACCTTAACCACCATTCACCTTATAACCTTCGTACGGGCTACCACATCCAGGGAGTAATCTCGACCATGGAGGGCCAACAAGCAAGCAAGAAAGTTCAATCCGAAGTTGGCCTCTTTGAGGATTCTCAACTCAAGGGAAAGAACAACACACCCTAAAACACCCAGCACCTTATGTCCTCCCAAATACGACCGGGTTAACTATCCGTGAAGTAACGGTGAAGTTAGTCACAGAAGTCTCAAGCATGAATAGCACATTGGATAACGAAAGCATGTAACACATTGCGGAATAGATGCGATAAAGTACACATCCTTCCTCAAGTAACACATTTCATCAAATAATAATTACAAGTATAACATAACATTTCATGCATCATGCACACATAGAGACACTCACCTAGAATGCCTAGGAAAATATTTCATAAAAAGGTCGAGATTCGCTTTCAGGTCCTGAAATTCAAAAGAAATAGTCTAATGAAAACCCGATTAAAACCCTGAGTAAATTAGTAAGAAAATTCAAGAAATAACCCAGTTATTTCTAGGGTTTAGGTTTTAGGGTTTTGAACCTAGGGTTTAGGGTTTTAGATTTAGGGTTTGGATTTTAGGGTTTTCTTGTTCTAGAAAATTTAATTCATTAATAGATCATTTTCTAAAAATTTTCTGCACACCAAATTCCCTAAATTTAGCATATTCTAGGTTAAAAATTTCACCTATCATTTTTTCTTCTTTAATTCTACCAAAATTTCGGCAGCATCTCCCCTTAAAATCAGACTAACCCAAAATTTTACCTGCAAGAAATCAACCAACCAATCCAATTTCCAACAAGTTCTATAGCTTCCATGTCTCAATCAAACCCAATTTCACTCAAAATTCCAATCAAATTCAAGATTTCAACTCCAAGTTTCTTCAACAATTCAACACATAATACATATCATTTCAAGGTTTAAATGCTATCTACTAGTCTATCTAACCAAGAAAACACTTGATTAACAAGTAAAACTTCATTTCAAAACTTAAATCTTCAAGTTTTAATAACAAGTATCTAGTATTAAACTTGTACAAAAACTACCTAAAACTTGAAATATAATAGCAAAAGTTCATAGTAGATACCTCAAACAAGCTTAGATCTTTGCTTAGGAAGAAGATGAGCTCACTTTCTATGGTGGAGATGACCAAAAATGGAGAGAAAGTTTCAAGAAAATGAAAGCAAAAGAGAGGAGGAAAGAGAGCAAAGAGAGGGTCGGCCAAGAGGTAAGAAAAGAGAGAAAGAAATAGGCCAAGAAAATAGAAAAGAAATAAAGAGAAAAGTGGGAAAAGAAGTAACCAATCATAGCAAGACAAGAATCATCCTAGGGTTTAGGCTTTTTGACATAATAGCTACTACTTGGTTAAATATGAATTAGTGGAGAATTTTAATCACTTATCTTCCTAGTAATTTGCAAGAGCTTTAGGGCACAAATTTTAAGACAAAAGAGAAGAAAGAAAGGAGAGAGAGAGCCGGCCAAAAGAGAGAAAGAAAGCAAGAGAATAAGTGAAATTTTTGGTCAATATTGAACTAAAGCTCAATTGGTCAAGGAGGCTAGAAAATGGTAGAATTAGTTAGTCAAAATTAAACACTATTATAAACTAATGGTCCAATGAAATTAATCCAAATTTACTACTTAGGTGTCCCACTTAATAATGAAAGAATCTTATTTACTTAACCTAATTAACTTAAGAAATCTTCCAACTAATAAATCAAGGATTAACACTAAACTCCAAATAAAAGAATTTCCCCTTTTAAGTGCATTTTCGATTTTCCTTTTTCTTTTCTTTTCTCTCTTTTTTTTTTCTACTAATGGGCATAACATGAATTAAATGGTTTTTGTATGAATTTCTAGGGTGTTACATCCTCCCCCCCTTAAAAGAATTTCGTCCTCGAAATTCTACCTTGATTTTTGAATAGCTTGGGATAATTTCTCCGCATCTCTTCCTCGGTTTCCCAGGTGGCTTCTTCTAAATCATGATGCTTCCAGAGGACTTTAACAAGAGGAATTTGTTTATTTCTCAGTTCTTTCACTTTGCGATCCAAGATTTGAACTGGCTGCTCTTCATATGCTAAAGTTTCATCTAACTCAATCTCATCGGGTTGAAGTACTGTGTCGTGGGTCCGGGTGGTACTTTTTCAAGACAGACACATGGAAGACATTGTGCATTTTGGATAACTTTGAAGGCAGTTCCAATTGGTATGCAACATTGCCGATACGTTTAACGATTCTGAATGGTCCCACGTATCTTGGTTGAAGTTTCTTCCTCTTACCAAACTGGATGCCTCCTTTGAATGGAGAAATTTTGAAGAAACACGTCATCTCCAACTTCAAACTCTAGCTCTTTCCTTCGAGTGTCGGCATAACTCTTCTGTCGACTCTGAGCAGTTTGGAGTCGTTGTTGTATTAGCTTAACTTTCTCGTACGCTGCTTCTATCCATGGTACCTTTTTCCGAACCTAAAATCTTTCGTTCTCCTACTTCATCCCAATAGCCAGGTGTTCTACATTTCCTTCCATATAACGCCTCAAATGGAGCCATTTGGATAGAAGATTGGTAGCTGTTGTTGTAAGCAAACTCAATCAAGGTTACATGTTGATCCCAACTGCTACCAAAATCCATCACACTTGCCCGTAGCATATCCTCCAAAATCTGGATCACTCGTTCGGACTGTCCATCAGTTTGGGGATGATAAGCCGTGCTAAAGTTTAATTTTGTTCCCAAGGCTTCGTGCATTTGTCTCCAAAGTCGGGAAGTAAATCGAGAATCTCGGTCCGAGACGATACTTACTGGAATGCCATGAAGTCTTACCACTTCATCAATGAACATTCGGGCAAGTTTTTCCAAAGGATAAGTCATGTTCATGGGTAGAAAATGAGCAGATTTGGTCAGTCGATCAACAATTACCCAAATAGCATCATGCCCCCTTTGGGTTCTTCGGTAAACCAGAAACAAAATCCATGGTAATGTGCTCCCATTTCCACTCCGGGATTTCCAAAGGTTGTAATAGTCCTTGACGGTCTCTGATGTTCGGCCTTTACCTGCTGACACGTAGGACAAGTTTGGACATACAGTGCTATCTCCCTCTTCATATTGTCCCAACAATAGAGTTTCTTCAGATCTTGATACATCTTTGTACTACCCGGGTGCACTAGTGTACCTGGAACGATGAGCCTCATCCATGATTATTCTCTTCAACTCTTCATCCCTTGGTATAAAGATCCGGTTTCGGAACCTCAACAATCCCTCCGGTCCAACACTATATTCAGGGCAAGATCCCTGCTTTGGCTTTCTCTATCCGTTTTGTAACGTAGGATCCTTGCTTTGAGCTTCTTTAATTTGTTCCAACAATTCAGATTGTACATTTATGTTTCCACAAATTACTTTAGAGCCAACTATCCGTGGATTACTCTCGCTGAATTGCTCTAACAAGCTCCACTCACGGATGGCCAAGCTAGCCATTTGAACTTTCCTACTTAGAGCATCTGCGACAACATTAGCCTTACCTGGATGATAATTAATAGTACAATCATAATCCTCTAATAACTCCACCCATCTACGTTGTCGCAAATTTAGCTCTTTCTGAGAAAACAGATACTTTCAGACTCTTATGATCTGTATATACCTCAAAAGTGACTCCATACAAATAATGTCTCCATTTCTTGAGTGCAAATACCACAGCTGCTAATTCCAGATCATGTGTGGGGTAATTCCTTTCATGAGGTTTTAACTTACGGGAGGCGTAGGCAATTACTTGTTTCCCTTGCATTAGTACACATCCTCAAACCTTCCCGTGAAGCATCCGTATACACACTAAAAGTTTCCTTCTCATTGGGCAAAGCTAACACTGGAGCCGATGTTAATCGTTTCTTGAGTTCATTAAAACTTTGCTCACACCGATCATCCCAATTAAACTTAACATTCTTTTGGGTCAAAATAGTGAGTGGTGTGGCTATCTTTCGAAAAATCCTTAATAAACCGCCGATAGTAGCCAGCTAATCCCAAGAAACTACGAACTTTCGTTGGATTCTCAGGTCGTTTCCAATTAACCACGGCTTCCACTTTGAAGGGATCTACCGCTATTCCTTTTTCCGAAATGACATGACCCAAGAATGACACTTGGTCTTTCCAAAATTCACATTTACTAAACTTAGCATACAACTTATTATCTCTCAAAGTTTGTAACACAATTCTCAAGTGTTGCTCATGCTCCTCATGCGACTTGAAAATACTCAAAATATCATCAATAAAAATCACCACAAACTGATCCAAGTATGGTCTGAAAACCCTATGCATCAAATCCATAAAAGCCGTTGGGGCATTAGTTAATCCAAATGGCATTACCACAAATTTCATAATGACCATATCGAGAGTTAAAAGCAGTTTTAGGTACATCTTCCTCCTTAATTTTCAATTGATAGTATCCTTGTCTAAGATCCACCTTGGAAAATACTACGGCTCCTTCCAATTGATCAAACAATTCATCAATATGGGGTAAAGGATACTTATTCTTTATGGTGACATTATTTAACCCTCGATAGTCAATACAAAGCCTAAGAGTACCATCTTTTCTTCTTTACAAATAACACTAGGAGCTCCCCATGGTGATACACTTGGCCTGACAAACCCTCTTTCTAACAAATCCTGAAGTTGAACCTTAAGCTCTCCAAGTTCGGCAGGAGACATGCGATATGGTGTCTTAGATATTGGCGCGACTCCTGGCACCAATTCTATTCCAAATTCACTTTCTCTCTCAGGGGGTAGGGAGCTTAATTCTTCAGGGAAAACATCGAGGAAACTCCCTTACCACTGGCACATCCTCAAGTCTCACTTTATCCTCAGGGTATTAATTAAATAAGCTAGATATCCCACTGCCCTCTGGACATCAATTTCCTAGCTTGCATGGCAGAAAGAAGTTCGAAAAAGTTAGGGTTTTCTTTACATCCAACCTTAAAATAGTTCTCCCGGTATACTAAAATCCACCACTTTCGTCCCACAATTTAATTGAAGCACTGTACCGGGTTAAACAATCCATGCCTAATATCACATCATAACATCGAATAGGTAACGCTATGAGGTCCGTTAGAAATTTTCTCTCTCCTACCCAAAGCTCACAATCTTTGTAAACAAGGTCGGTTGTCAAGCAATGGTCCCCAGTAGGAGTCCTCACTTCTAATTATAAGATAATTTAATAGGTTGTATTTCTATAGCAGTCATAAACTGAGGATTACAAATGAATGAGTGGAACCAGGATCTACTAGCAGTTTAGCTCAGACTAGTGAAAAACAAGAATCGTACCTTCAATGACTGCTGACAATTCTTGGGCATTGCGCTTGTCGAGAGCATAAACGCGAGTTGGCACTTCCGTTTATTCCCACTCTCTTTGGCTTGATTGGGTTCCTTGTGCCCAGGTTGAGCTATGCTCGGTCCTGCTGACCGCCTGTCTTGGACATTGATTTATTCGATGATTGCCACTACCACAAAGCAGACATTTACGATTCTTCCTCCAACAAGCATCTTCAATATAACCACTTTTACCACAATACCCACAGACAACAGGAGGAGCTGGTGATTGAATTCCCTTTTGGGTATCCTCTTTTCGTTCATTTCCTGGTGGAGCTCTTCCCCTCAGAGCCCTCCTTGTCCTTCCAGACTGGGCACCTTGCCCAATTCTCACTTCTCTAGCTCCTCTTCCCGTCTTAGACGCTGGAGCATTTCCAGTTGAGGGTCGAGCATCACTAGCTACTTCCCCGTTTCCTTGCTTTCACCATACGAACCAAGGACTTTGTTTCTTCCACTTGCTGCACTTTTTCCACTGAGGCTTCAAAAGTTTCAATGGTAGTGGCAGCGAGGGCATCTTGAATTTTCAAATTTAGGCCTTAAATAAATCTTCTTTTTCTTCGTCGTTCAGTGGTCACTAGTTCCGAGGCATAGCGGGATAGTTTAGTAAACTGAGTTTCATACTCAGCTACACTCAGTACTCCCTGTCTCAATTTCAAAATTTCATCTTCTCATTTTTCTTGTACTCGCACGGGAATGTACTTCTCCTTAAACTCTCTAGTGAAAGTTGGCCCACGTTCTCGGGGTCTGATATCTCTTCCACTTGGTATTTATCAAATTCCACCAAGGGGTGGTTGCACCTTCCAACTGAAATACGGCAAATGTCACTTGCCTTTCATTAGTATACTTTAGGGCAGCAAAAATTTTCTCAATATCCTATAGTCATTTTTCGGCAATTTCGGGATTTGGACCACCGTGCAACTTGGAAGGATTAAATTTCTGAAACCTTTCTAGGGCTACGTCCTCCCCTACTACAGGGTTTCTATAAGAACTACTTGGTTTCCATTACTGGATTCTGCCGATTCCCAAGTTGAGTTAAAACATCAGTCATTCGGTTTAATACCACGACCATTAGGTCAGCCCCAAAAGTGAGATTTACACTCGAAGTAGTGCCTTCGTCCCGTTCTTGGCGACGGGGACATCCTCTACCTCGACCTCGTCCACTCATGACTTAATATTCTATAATAACATTAATGAATTATTTCAATTTCCACGTAATAAGTGACTAGATATATTTCAAAATGCACAAATTCAAGAATAAACAAGGAAATCAAGTTTTATGCCAAACAAAGTCACATATATATATATAGGCAGTTCAATTTACACATTTTCAAAAGTTCACATATAAAACATATCACACATACAAAGCATAACAAAACTAGCATAAGTCTTTGTACATATTTCTATCTAGTGATCTAATCTAACTGGACTGATCCTACCGAGCTCACGTCCTCAATGAGCTCCCTCTCTAGCTCACCCTCAGGAGTCTCCTCAGCCCCAAGAGGTGGATGCCCGGCTTGCCCTGGCCCTATAGCTAAGCCATGTCTCGTACCTCCCACAGCACGTGATCTACCATCAGACCACAATCATCTACAAGACGTCCAGTGTGATTCCGGACATGCTGCACAACACGAGTGAGTCGACCATGAGCCTCCTGGTACTGCCCTCGAAAAGTATCAGTCCTCTGCTGTTCCTCCTGAACAGCAGCCTCTAGTTCTCGGATCCTCTGGTTCTGGACTCTCACTATCTCTCTTAACTTATGAACATGCGCCCGGGAGGTGTCACCCTCGCGTTTAGCCCGTCTACTATCCTCGATCAACGAAAGTATAACATAATCAGCGTAGGAGTATGTCCTCCAACACCCACATGCGAGTAGCATTCGGTGAGCAGGTGAAAATGTACGGTAGGGATGTCCCGGTCCCTCGCGATAATGAACTACTGGTCTCCTACGGTACTCATGCTGAATTGGAGCCACATCTGATGCCCGTGATGCCTCACCTTGACCGCTCTCTGAATATACCTACATGTTTCAAAAATAAATCACTCAGGTCTAAACCCAAAAGACTTAATAATAAACAATACTTAAATATCACACCTTCGAAATCAAGCTTAGAAAATAAACTAGACCATTCTCAAACACATTCACGTAGGTTTTCAGGCACGGGAAATTGGGATTTTATCACTCACAACTTAGGGTGATCAGACCTAAGAGTAATCTGACTCAAACTCCCAATTCCTACCTGACATACTAACACTTTTTGAACTAAAGGCAGGATTCAAGCCTAAACTTTGATACCACCTGTGATAGCCCCACCTTACCCAAGAGGCGCGACCAAAGGGCTTAGCGGACTGCCTGCCTAAGCTCTCGCCAGGACTCAAATCAAGCTACTCACTCAGAACATCCAAACATACTTAATCCCAAAATAAAATACATTCATATAGTGCAACTTAAAAGTACAAGTATCACTAAGAAGTTTTACATCCCAAAATATACATAGTATTTACAATAATAGCCTAAACAATTTGGCTATCAAAATATAAAGAAAACGTCCACTAGTTCCAAAACCTGCCCTTCCAGCTTTAATATTATGGAAATCCTGGTTAAAGAAAACAAATAAAAGGGATGAGCTATAATAGCCCAGTGAATGCTCAAATCATGCAACCATACCAGTAATCCATTATTTTATTTAATAAAATAATTAACAAGTTAAATAAACAGTGTATGAACAATTTAATTAACAAGTAGTCAATGGCGGATACAAGGCTCAACTACGGGAGCAAGCTCCACCGCAGAGAAAGCAAGTACCGATCATGTAACCATGACGTTAGGACCGAGATAATAGCTCAGGTCCTCGCCAAGGGTCATACCTAGTATTAACAAGCAAGTACCCTAACCACCATTCACCTTGTAACCTCCGTACAGGCTACCGCATCCAAGGAGTAATCTCAACCTTGGAGGGCCAACAAGCAAGCAAGAAAGTTCAATCCAGAGTTGGCCTCTTTGAGGATTCTCAACTCAGATAGGAAAGAACAACACGCCTTAAAACACCCAGTACCTTATGTCCTCCCAATCACGACCGGGTTGACTAACCGTGAAGTAACGGTGAAGTTAGTCACAAAAGTCTAAAACACAAATAATACATTGGACAATGAAAGCATGTAACACATTGCGGAATAGATGCGATAAAGTATACATCTTTCTTCAAGTAACACATTTCATCAAATAATAATTACAAGCATAACATAACATTTCATATATCATGCACACATAGAGACACTCACCTGAAATGCCTAGGAAAATATTTCGTAAAAAGGTTGAGATTCGCTTTCGGATCCTGAAATTCAAAAGAAATAATCTAATGAAAACCCAATTAAAACCCTAACTAAATTAGTAAGAAAATTTAAAAAATAACCCAATTATTTCTAGGGTTTAGTTTTTAGGGTTTTAAGGTTTAGGGTTTTGAACCTAGGGTTTAGGGTTTTAGATTTAGGGTTTTGGTTTTAGGGTTTTCTTGTTCTAGGAAAATTTAATTCATTAATAGATCATTTTCTAAAAATTTCTGCACACCAAATTCCCTAAATTTAGCATATTCTAGGTTAAAATTTCACCTATCATTTTTTTCTTCTTTAATTCTACCGAAATTTCGGCAGCATCTCCCTTAAAATCGGACTAACCCAAAATTTTACCTGCAAGAAATCAACCAACCAATCCAATTTCCAACAAGTTCTATAGCTTCCATGTCTCAATCAAACCCAATTTCACTCAAAATTCCAATCAAATTCAAGATTTCAACTCCAAGTTTCTTCAACAATTCAACACATAATACATATCATTTCAAGGTTTAAATGCTATCTACTAGTCTATCTAACCAAGAAAACACTTGATTAACAAGTAAAACTTCATTTCAAAACTTAAATCTTCAAGTTTTAATAACAAGTATCTAGTATTAAACTTGTACAAAAACTACCTAAAACTTGAAATATAATAGCAAAAGTTCATAGTAGATACCTCAAACAAGCTTAGATCTTTGCTTAGGAAGAAGATGAGCTCACTTTCTATGGTGGAGATGACCAAAAATGGAGAGAAAGTTTCAAGAAAATGAAAGCAAAAGAGAGGAGGAAAGAGAGCAAAGAGAGGGTCGGCCAAGAGGTAAGAAAAGAGAGAAAGAAATAGGCCAAGAAAATAGAAAAGAAATAAAGAGAAAAGTGGGAAAAGAAGTAACCAATCATAGCAAGACAAGAATCATCCTAGGGTTTAGGCTTTTGACATAATAGTTACTACCTTGGTTGAATATGATTAGTGGAGATTTTAATCACTTATCTTCCTAGTAATTTGCAAGAGCTTTAGGGCACAAATTTTAAGACAAAAGAGAGAAGAAAGAAAGGAGAGAGAGAGCCGGCCAAAAGAGAGAAAGGAAAGCAAGAGAATAAGTGAAATTTTTGGGTCAATATTGAACTAAAGCTCAATTGGTCAAGGGGCTAGAAAATGGTAGAATTAGTTAGTCAAAATTAAACACTATTATAAACTAATGGTCCAATGAAATTAATCCAAATTTACTACTTAGGTGTCCCACTTAATAATGAAAGAATCTTATTTACTTAACCTAATTAACTTAAGAAATCTTCCAACTAATAAATCAAAGATTAACACTAAACTCCAAATAAAAGAATTTCCCCTTTTAAGTGCATTTTCAATTTTCCTTTTTCTTTTCTTTTCCCTCTCTTTTTTTTTTTCTACTAATGGGCATAACATGAATTAAATGGTTTTTGTATGAATTTCTAGGGTGTTACAAACTATATCCTATTTAACATTTTTATTGATTAGAGAATCATTAAATCTAATTTCTCGTACTTAATTTTGCAATCCAATGGATCCACATTAATAGAATCCCTTAAATCATTATTTTTATCATATATGTGAGACACTTTAAAATTACAGTTCATCATTCTAAATTTTCTTACTCATGAATTCTTTTATTCGCAATCATTCCAAACAACAAAAACAAATCAAAGTTTTAAGCCAATCTAGATTTTCATAAATTTTCCATAATTGGCATACGTTTCTTTGTCAAAATATACTCCCCCTTTCTAACTTTCTTGGTTGCAAACAAATGTTCTACTCCGAATCTTGCAAAATATATTATATACATCCTTCCAATATACCTACCTCTTTTGGAAATCATTTGAAACATTGAATTATAACATGATTTGAAGGGAAAAAAATTGTCTTTATTTTCCAACCTTCTTCAATAATCAGCCTACAACTTCTTGTTAACCAAATCTCATAAATTTGATTGCGTGATATATTTTTCGTGGAATAAAATAAATTGCTCTACTTTTACTAATTGGAATATTGTTACTATTTTGCACTTTTCAAAATTAATAAAATCTCCAACAATGTGGTAATTGAACAAATTTAAATAAATTGTTTCTTAATTTTAACAATTTTACCACACATTCCTTAGTTGGGTATTGAAACACAAAACCAATACAATAAGTAAATACCAAACTTTGTGGCCTAAAACTCACCGAGGAAATGCTCAAGCCTAATATTGTGGTCTAATTTTGAAAACCAAATGCTCCAAAATGAACCAATATTTCGAGAGCTTTGCACAACTAAAATTTCAACACTAGCCAATTTTACCAAGACTAAAGTTGCTAGACGACCAAAACATTCATCAGAAACCTACAAAATATAAGATAGGTGCATTCGTTTGACGTAATATATGGTACAAAAGTCACATGTACAATGTTGTAATGACGCAATGTTAGTGTCATTGTCATTATGTTGTAACATTCATATAATTGCAAAATGCCATAATTCTTCTTACATCTCAACTATGTGTTTGGTCAATAAGGTTTGATGCGAAAACTTTACTGGAGAAGCTGAGGGATAAACGACTCGTGTTTGTTGGAGACTCAGTGAACAAAAATCAATGGGTTTCATTTGTT
The DNA here is from genome assembly GCA_024721245.1 of Mitragyna speciosa. NCBI lineage: Eukaryota > Viridiplantae > Streptophyta > Magnoliopsida > Gentianales > Rubiaceae > Mitragyna > Mitragyna speciosa. The sequence continues at coordinate 1,582,434 of CM045565.1, forward strand.
TGCTTAGTGGAATCATCAATCCCTCGAGGTTTGAAGTCCAAACGTTCATTTGGGAATTTGCACCAGTTCATTGCTATAGTAAGTCAGCTTATTTATTTAAAGCAATTAATTACTACTGTATATAATTTCATTGGATTATTGGAATTTGGTAATGTCGTTTATATTGTAATATTATAAATCTAATCTTATTCTTCAAATTGAATATTGAAAAGGTCAGTGATTTCACCTAGGACAAAAGTTTGATGCGCTGCATTCTACTAAAAGTTTGATGCGCTGCACATTAATTTCACCTAGGACAAAATTTTAAACTTGATAATGCCTTTTAGTGTTTCATTGTTAGATTTAAGTTTTAGAGAATTTTTTGTTGTTTCTTACTTCATTTTGTCTTTCCTTTTTCTTTTCGTTCCTTATTTATTAAATGTTTACCTTGTTGCGGTTCTATTGTTTTTTTTTATTGCTTAGTATTTTTTATAAGGTATTATAAAGCACTTTACTTCTTTTTTGGTTAAATCTCTATGCTAATAATATAATAATTTTTTTAGTACTAAGGATCTCTTAAATGTGTGTACGCGCGTGCGTTATATATATATATATATATATATATATATATATATATATAAAGAAAAGATTGTAATCTATTGTAAACACTAATAGTTAGTAATAGATTTTAATTACTCTCAAATGGAACTTCTCCTAACGTCATTGTTTACTTCAAAATTTTAATGGATCTTTTGTTGGGGCTATAACGAAAGAAATGGCTGAAAAAAAATACAAAATAAACAAAAGATGGCTTCGCACCATGATTCTAGACTTTATATGTCTAGATTTTGTCCACAAAGAATTTGATCAAACATCCTTTAGGACATTTTGAAATTTATCACCATCACACTAAGTAAGACATGCTCACTTGAACAATGGTGTATATTTGTAGATAATTTAAAGTAGTAGGAAAGTAATTTTCTACAGCAAGTCAACCTCTACTTGACCTTTTATGGGGGGGATTGAAATAGTGATCAAGTGTTGCAAATTCTGTTTTTAAAAATGTAACTTTTCACTTAAATTGTGTTGGTCAAAAGATTCCTTAACACTAATGCAAGTGTTCAAACAGTTTTTGTAATGTTTTGATGCCATTGACATTGTTAATCATCAAGTTAATTAAAAAAAAGTCAGATCAATTGAAATCATTGGTCATTGTTCGTGCAAAAAATGCAACACCTGACTCCAAACTTGAATTTTTTTGACTAAATGGAGTACAATGCAACAATTGACTTTTATTGGGCTCCGTTTCTAGTGGAATCAAACGCAGATTCTCCGGAACATCGTTCGTTGACCTTCCGAATTGTGAGAGCTGTTGAGCAAAACGGAAGCGAAATAGGAATAAATCAAGCACGCAATGAAAATAATGAACACGAGATTTACGTGGTTCGGTCGTAAGATCTACATCCACGGGCAGACCAAGAGAGCAAATTCCACTATGAGCAAGAACAACGGAATACAAAGCAAAACTTTCTAAAAACTCTCCTCACAACTCATAATAGGCACTCTCTACAATCAACCTTTCTCTTTTTTTCCCTTTTTATAAAAGGACTAAACAAAACCCTTTTTATAATTTAATGGGTCGGGCTCCAAATAATGAGGAAAGCCCATCAAATCTCCCCCTCCGAATTATTTGGAGGGCATCACCATCCCAGCTATCAAGCAACAAGCTTCAAATTTCTCCCTTGGAAGAACCTTCGTCAGCATATTAGAGCCATTTTCATCTGTGTGAATCTTTTCAAGCTCTAACATCTTAGAGCTCAAAACATCTCTAATCCAGTGATATCTGACATCAATATGTTTTGACCTTGAATAAAACTGAGAGTCCTTACCAAGGTAGATGGCACTTTGACTGTCACAAAATAATTGATATATCTCTTGAACAAAGCCAAGCTCCTGAATGAATTTCTTCATCCACATCAACTCTTTGCATGCTTCCGTGATTGCAATAAACTCTGCCTCAGTGGTAGAAAGAGCAACACATTTCTGCAACTTAGACTGCCAAAACACAGATCCCCCTGCATAGGTGATAATATAACCTGAAGTGGACCTACGAGTATCAACATCCCCAACCATATCAGAATCAATATAGCCAACCAAAATAGGATCATCACCTCCAAGACAAAGTTTCAATTCTGAACTGCCTCTAAGATACCTCATAATCCACTTAACAGCTTCCCAATGTTGTCTTCTAGGATTTGAAAGAAAACGACTTACCGCACCAACTGCATAAGCTATGTCTGGCCTCGTACACACCATGACGTACATCAAAATTCCCACTGCTGAAAAATAAGGAACCTTTTCCATTTCCTTCTTTGATGCATCAGTAGTAGGGTACTGTTGAACACTCAACTTGAAATGAGTAGCAAGAGGAGTACTTACTGTCTTAGCATTATCCATGCTAAACCTTTGAAGTACCTTGCCAATGTACTTCTCTTGAGATAAGTAAAGCCTCCTAGTAGCTCTGTCTCGAGAGATCTCTACGTCCAAAATCTGTTTGGCTGGGCCCAAGTCTTTCATAGCAAAAGACTTACTCAGTTGTCTTTTCAACTCATTGATTTTCAAAACATTCCTGCCAACAATCAACATGTCATCAATATAAAGCAACAAAATAATGAAGTCATCATTAGAGAATTTCTACACAAAAACACAGTAATCTGAAGTAGTCTTCTTGAAGCCTTGCTTCCCCATAACAGACTCAAACTTCTTATACCACTGCCTAGGCGCTTGCTTTAAGCCATACAGACTTTTCTTCAGCTTGCAAACATAATTCTCTTTCCCTTTCACTTCAAAACCCTCTGGTTGCTCCATGTAGATTTCTTCTGCTAACTCACCATGAAGAAAAGCAGTTTTAACATCCATCTGCTCAATCTCCAAATCAAGGCTAGCTGCCAAGCCAAAAACTACCCGAATAGAAGACATTTTGACAACAGGAGCAAATATTTCATCAAAATCGACTCATTTTCTCTGACTGTATCCCTTAACAACCAGTCTAGCTTTATACCTCGGGTGTGAACAAAATTCATCTTTCTTGATGCGAAAGACCCACCTATTCTTTAAAGCCTTATTGCCTTTAGGAAGTGCCACCAACTCAAAACTGTTATTTTCATGTAAAGATTTCATCTCGTCGTGCATAGCATCAAGCCACTCCTTTTTGTGCTCATCTTCAAAGGCTTCTGCAAAACATTCAGGTTCTCCCCCATTAGTTAGCATCACATACTCATGAGGAGAATACTTAGTGGAAGGCTGTCTAACTCTAGTAGACCTTCTAGGAAGATCAATAGGTAGATTCTCAAGTATTGGGGGCTGATCATCAGGATCAATCTGTACAGGAACATCTACATCAATAGCACCATGCTGATCAATCTGTACCCCATCAACATTTTGGTCATTCTGAGCATCTTCTACAGTTTGTTGAGGAACAGTGGTCAAAGGAATTGAATAAAAAACAACCGAATCATCTGCAAACTCTGTTACGAATTTTTGAGTTTTCTCAACATCTTTAATAGTCTGATCCTCCACAAAAATCACATCTCTACTTCTGACAAGTTTCTCCTCAACTGGATCATACAACCTGTAACCAAACTCATCTTGTCCATAGCCCAAAAACACACATTCTTTGGTCTTCACGTCAAGTTTTGACCTCTCATCCTTAGGGACATGCACAAAAGCTTTGCAGCCAAAAACACGCAAGTGATCATATGAGACATCCTTGCCTGTCCATACCCTGTTAGGAACATCAAATTACAAAGGAACACATGGTGTGAGATTAATCAAATGAACGACAGTATTTAAAACCTCACCCCAAAAAGATTTTGACAATTTGGCATGAGACAACAAACATCTAACTCTCACAACCAATGTTCTGTTCATCCTCTCAGCTAAACCATTCAACTGTGATGTTTTTTGTGGAGTCTTCTGATGCCGAATGCCTTGCTGCTTGCAATACTCATCAAATGGCTCAATGTATTCTCCCTCATTATCAATTCGAATACATTTCAGCTTTTTACTTGTCTCTCTCTCAACTGAAGCCTGAAACTGCTTGAAAACATCCAATACTTGATTTTTAGACTTTAATGTATAAACTCAAACCTTTCTCGAGTGATCATCAATAAATGTCACAAAATATGAGGAACCACCACGTGTTATTGTCTTCATGGGACCACACAAATCATAATGAACCAAATCTAGCACATCTGATTTTGTAGAAGGAGGATGACTCTTAAAACTGACTCTGTTCTGCTTTCCTGCTAAACAATGATCACACCTCTTCAAATCTGTACTCTTCAGTTCAGACAACAGATCTTTCTTTGCTAGTATTTTCATCCCCTTTTCACTCATATGACCAAGCCTCTTGTGCCACAAATCAATTGCACTAAAATTATCTGCAATATTAATACACTCTTTGGAACACTTGGCTTGCATCAAATACAATTTGCAATACTTCTTGCCTCTTGCCATAATCAGATTCCCTTTAGTGAACTTCCATTGTCCATTGAAGAACGAGTTACAAAAGCCATCATCATCCAGCTTCCCAACTGAAATTATATTCAATCGGATATCAGAAACATATTTAACATCCTTGAGAAATAACCTTGTGCCATTACCTGTCTCCAAGAAAATATCTCCCACACCAGCTATCTCAGTATGACCATCATTACCCATACTCACAGTGCCGAAGTGACCAAGTGTCAAGGATGTGAACAGGTTCTTAAGAGAAGTGGAATGAATGGTAGCACCACTGTCAACTACCCAACTAGTTTCAGGAAACACAAGATTATTTACAGTATCATACACAAGAAGAAAATCTTCAACTGCAACAGTGATTCTCTCTTCAGCATCATTTTTCGTATCACTGCCTTTGTCATTTTTCTTCCTTTTGTTCTCTTTCTTCAGTTTCCAGCAATACTTCTTGATATGTCCATCTTTGCCACAATGATGACACTTCACATTTGCAAACTTTCCTCTGAATTTACTTCTGCTCTTGTCTCTCTTGCCTTGTTCTCTGGTCTGATTTCTGCCTCTAGATTTAACAACAAGGATATCTGACTGTGAAGTAGTGGTCCCCTGTGTGTGCCTTTTGCTTTCTTCATTAATTATACTACCCTTAGCATAATCCCAAGAAATCACACTACTAGGAGCTGTATTGCAAATTGTTGTTCGAAAAGTTTCCCATGAATCTGGTAGAGACCCAAGAAGTATCAAACCTCTAATCTCATCATCAAAGTTGATACCCAAGCCAGTGAACCTATTTATGACACCTTGAAACTCATTCAAATGATCAGTCATGGGAGTACCATCTCTGTATCTCATAGACATCAACTGCTTAATCATAAACATCTTATGATAGCCACTTTTTTCTGCATACAATTCCTCAAGTTTGTTCCACAGAGTACGAGCATGAACTTCATCACATACATGATTTCGCACATTATCATCAATCTATTGACGAATAAAAGAACAAACTTCCATATGCATGATTTCCCAATCTTCATCACTCAAATCATCAGGCTTTTTAGTCAAAAAAACTAGCTTAAACAACTTTTTAAGATAAAGAAAATCTCTCATTTTACTTTTTCAAGCATGATAATTTGTACCATCCAAACAAATCATTTTTGAAGTATTCACATCCATTGCAAATGACATGCAAGAACTCAAAATTAGCAAAAATACTCAGCAAATTGAAAAACAAACCTTAAAAATGGATTCAGAACGTCGAAAAATGGTGGAAAAGGGTCGCACAAAAAAAAGTCCACGGTCAATGCCAGTCAACGATTGGTCAACGCCGGTCAAAAGTAGGTCAATGCTGGTAAACGACTGGTCAACGGTCAGCCGGTCAACTCAGTCAACCCAGTCAATGGTCAGTCAACTGATCGGATGGTCCTTGACAATAGTGTGCAAGATTACACAATGCACCCACCCACACCAAATCAAAACTAACTCTTCCAATCCAACGGTCAAGATTAAAGATTCTAAAACCAGATCAACGGCTAAGATCAAAGGCTCAAATCAGCTTACCACACTTGATTATCTCCTCTTCAGAACAAAGCCCACTCTCACCCAAAACGGAGACGGCAAGTACGCTCCACCCTGATGGAATCCGACGACGAATTTTGGTGAGCAGGTAGACCTCGAAGAGCTCTATCCAATGGTGGTGGAATTTTCCGGTGACGATGCCCAAAAAGGCACGAACAACTAGACAAACAGATCTGTCTTTCATCGAAGAGTGACGCAAATTCCGGCGACCAATTCTGGTGAAACTTTGCAGACAGATAGATCGGGAGACATAGATTCCGGTGGTATCACACCTCCCTCTAACTCTCTCAAAAACTCCACGAACCAAAAACGGTTCTTCTCTTTTTAGCAGGCTCTGATACCAATTTGTTGAGCAAAACGGAAGCGAAATAGGAATAAATCAAACACGCAATGAAAATAATGAACACGAGATTTACGTGATTCGGTCCTAAGACCTACATCCACGGGCATACCAAGAGAGAAAATTCCACTATGAGCAAGAACAACGGAGTACAAAGCAAAGCTTTCTAAAAACTCCCCTCACAACTCACAATAGGCACTCTCTACAATCAACCTCTCTCTTTTTTTCCCTTTTTATAAAAGAACTAAACAAAATCCTTTTTATAATTTAATCGGCCGGACTCCAAATAACGAGGAAAGCCCATCAAGAGCTAGATCAATTGAAAAGCATGCCAAGCATTGGGTTGATGGAGATATTCTGGTCTTCAACTCCTACGCCTGGTAGGAAATGCCCAAATTGAAAGTCGCGTAAAGTATATAAAATTCATGTTTCAATTTTTATGCCAAAAGAAAATTTGTTTGAATTGCAACATATACATTTAAGAAAAAAATTCACTGGTTCGATTGGGTCGCAGCCCTCTGGCCTTAAATCCAATGCTTGGAAAATGGCCTCGGCTGTCCAAGAAAATGAAAATCAGACATTGAAGTTGAAGCAAGAAATTCTTAGTATGATCCCACCCTGGATCTTGTGGTCTAGAAAAGTGTCACATAAGTACAACGATGCATGTTAATGTAAGAAAATAATGTAAAAATACTTATGTAGCTTTAGCTTAAACTACAAGATCCCATACGGGGCTGTAAATCCATATAAAAGATTTTCTGGGTTGAGGCCCAATATGGACCTGAACTATTTTCATTCGTGCGTGCTTTCATGAGAGGCAACGATATTATGTAAAAAAGACAGAAGAAGAACACAATGCAACCGCTTAATTTATGATATAATTGATATGATATGATTCTATTCAGGAGGACATCACTTGAAAACTCAAATGCAGTCTACAGAGAAATGGAGGCTCATAGGTGTTACAAGATGTCACTGAAGACTTGGTCAAAGTATATTCTTAGAAATGTCAACCGCAAGAAGACTCGGTTGTTTTGGATTAGTGCCTCACCACCTCATTTCCTGTAAGTGTTAAAATCGCATCCCTTTTTATTTAGGAAAAACTATTTGTACTTCATGAATTTTGAGGATTTTATTTTGGTGGCCAAAGATCTAAATTAAGCCCCCCCAAATTGGAAATTCTTAATAAAGTTCACATCCAAACGGTAATATTCCGATTTGGCCTTCGTTTTACTTCTATTAATTATTTAACTTTGAATCATTTAGCAAGGACCAGATCATTAACAGGAAAAGGATTCAGGGTCGGTTTAATTTCAATATCTATTCTTCATGTTAGCGACATTAAGAGATGGAAATCCTTTTAAGGCTTCATTTTGTGTTTTCTTTCCGTACGTTTGCGGTATTGACAATAAAATCATAATTCAGTTGCGTTACTATTTTCCACAAATTATATTTATTTCACCAAGGTCTTTTTTGAAGTCTCATTAAGGATTTAACTAGATTGGGCGAGGATCAAATTGGAACCAATTCTTTTTACTGGAAAAGTCAAAATTTGAATCAAATTTTCTTAGTTTCTAGTAATTCCATATTATTAATTCAAGATTCTCTGACTCAGAGCTCAAAATACTTGGTGCATGTTACTGCAGGTTCAAGAATTGGGGTAGGCGTGATAATAGAAGATGCTATAATGAAACACAGCCTATTGCAATGGAAAAACTTGGGAGAAGTGAAGCAGATCCTCAAATGATGCGTTAAACTGAGAATGCAATTGAAAATCTAAAAGCAAGAGGATTGAATATACATCTCCTCAACATAACTCGGCTCTCGGAGTACAGAAAAGATGCTCATCCATCTATTTACAGGAAACTATCGAGGCCCCTACCTAAAGAGCAATTAGTCAATCCAACACTTTGGTGGGATTGCAGACATTGGTGTCTTCCTGGGGTTCCTGGGGTTCCTGATGGTGGCATTCGTGTCTGATTAAATGGCTAATTGACAAACTCTGTTACTAAGTTGCCAAATTGGTTCATAGGTTAATAATCGTTTAATGGTAAATTGTCTGTATAGAATCCGGTGAAATCCAAAATTACAAAAGTTTGATGTTGTGCTAATTGTGAATTTTCAAGATAATTGTGTTTCCTTGTCTCAGACTGTGCTACATTGTTGTTACTCGTGTTCACTGCAACAAATCATGTTCAAAGCCCTATGCGCATGTGATTTTATTTCCCACCTGCAAATCAATCATATAGCTTCTTAAACATCCATTGAATTATTTAAAAGACAATTTAAGACCAGATTAAATATATTTAAAATAAATTTCACTAGAGATAACATCTATAAAAACCCAAATCCTCATAAAAGAATTGAAAATTTTAATCATCCCCATACTCGAACTTCGCAGACAATGATAAACTGGGGAAAAAAAGGCCAAAAATGAGGTATTTTTTTACAAGAAATTTTTTGTTACCAGAATTTCTAAACAATTTATTTGACCTTTAAAGTGCCTATTAAAAAAAATCTAGGGAAGCTAAATCAAACTCTAATGTATTCCTCATAATTAACTAGTTGCGGTTGTAGATCTTTGTTTTTCTTTTTTTAGTTCAAGGAAAAGAAACGACTTTATAAGGAGCAAAGGAAAAATGGAGGATTTGAGAGTTTGAACCGAAGAACTCATATTTATCTTGCTACTGTAGGAAAATTAAACCAAGCGGTATAGGTTATTTAATTTAGTTAGGGACACGTGCCTTGAATATTATAGTAGGATGTGCTGTGATGTGATCTTTGCCCATACTACAAGTACTAAGTTTGGGTTTAGTAATTGCCGCAACTTTAGAAACGGCAACTGGGGGTTTCTTTAATAGTTTTAGTTTGTTTTCTTTTGTTGTCGTTTTTGTAGCCTATGTTGTTCTTTCTCAAGAAGAAATTTTCTCCATTAACAGTATGACTGATGAATGTGGATTGCATAAACAGGAAACGCCACTCAACAAGAATATGAACCACAGTGCTGAAATGAACTGGAAACCGCAGGGCATCTAGTGGATCAGATGTTACAACTTCAAGGTCAGATAGCAGTTTGGGACTCGATACCCAAATTCAAATGAAGAACGATCACATCCCTCAGGACCCTAACAGCTTCCTCTCTTCTCTGAACAATGACTTGGCGCTTCAGAGACCAATCTCTGATGTGTCAGCAAAATTACATGCAGAACGCCAGAAATCATGGGAATGGTTAGGAGGTTTGGCTCTTGAAGCAAGTACAGATACTCTTCAGGCACTCCCAGGGAAGTCCTCCTCAGAAAAGCTAAAATTCTGGTAAATTTTTTCTTTTTTTATAAACCTACACTATTACATACATGGGGAAAGAAAATTTTTGGTATTAGTGGGATTTGAACCATGATCTCTGAAGTAAAGTCATAGAGTTTTAATTGTTCGACCCTTTATTCGTTCCCAGTAAATATTTTCTATTAATTGATTTGGGTCCATTAGTTAATATCCCAACCACTTGGATTGGGTTTTGGAAACATGTCTATACATTTACTTGTATATAAAATTTTTTTCCAGTTTCATTGATGGTCTAGTAAGATATATAACAATATAGTAGTGAGAAGATACATTTTGGCTATAGTACAAAACTGAGTCAACTTTGTACCATATAAAGAGTCAATGGTTGAATAAAAACAAGGAGGGCGGACCTATATAAATTATTAATTTAATCTACAAATAGACAGGTTCACATGAGTTGTCAAAATCCTAATTGTTCTTTACAAACTTGTTCTATGTATCCAAGAGGTGTCCATGAGAAGACATCCACAACATACTCATATATCTTTCTTGCCAAGTAAGAAGGAAAAATGAATATATGCATGATCTTGAGTAAACATGAAATTGGTTTCACCACTCTTGTCCCATCCTCAAGTTGTGGACTTTTTATATTAGTGAAATGTCATACTTAACACACACACACAGAGACACACAGAAAACGAAAAGAAAAAGAAATACTCTAAATAGGAACATGGTGATCATTACTTCAACTAAGAAATTGATTAAGCTCTTAAATGTTTTTAGAATATTTCAGTTTATGCTCAAATTTTCAGTTGTTTTTGCAACCAATTTTATGTGTCCTGACATTTATTTTTCAAATCAAACAAGTATTTTATTATCATAGTTAGTAAAATACAAAATGGGTAAAATATGGAATATTATATGTACGTGTATTATACTTTTTTTTTTATCAAAGTTATGATTAAGAAAGTAATGGAAAAATATGAGTTGGTAAAATTATATATATATATATATATATATATATATGAATATATTTGAAAGTTACAGAATTAAATAAGGGTACATTTGTTATAATTTCATATATCATGTTATATTAATATCATTTTTAACTTTTATTCTTGTGTATGAGATATAAAATAAATTAAACTTTTCTCATCTTATTGATTATATATGCATAAATATATAAAATAATAATGTAAATTTTTTGCTATTTTGTATACAAATAAAAAAATATATGATTTTACACAAATTTTAGAATTTTTGTCTAAAATTGAAATGTTATCCATGAAATATAATATGGCAAAATTTTAGAACATAATTTATCGACTGAAAAAAACAAGTAATTTTTTAGGGTACTTAAAAAAATGCATATAAAAAGGAAGTTTTCTGGAGTTACATAATAACTCTACTAGTATCTATTGATAGAAGAAATCCAGAGAAAGGGGAAAAAAATTAGCTCTTGGATAGTTATTGAGGGATTTTCAAATTCATTTGGCAAAATGAATTTATAGAAAGAAAATAAAATAGGTGCTATAGACAAAAGTAAAACACACAATCATTTTCAAACAAAAAAAATTTTAAATGAATTAAGCTAAAGAGGAAGAGGAGGAGGAGGAAGAAAAAATGCATTTAAATTCTTTTTGAAAACAAAAGAACCACTCAAATGAGTAAAATAATTTTGTAATGAAAAATTTTGGACACAAGTCTCAGAAGTAATTGAGTCATGCCAATTTGAGAATATTAGAGGAGTAAAATGAAGTTAAAGTAGGAGCGGATGTTTCACAAAACAAAAAAAAAAAAAAGAGAAAAAAAGAGTTGGAATTGAACTCTAAAAGAAAGGAACATTTAGAAAGAGAAAAGATATATGAAAGGTAGGTTTTTGTTTCAATATTTTTAGGGACCCACAAATTCTATGTGAGGGTAAAGAAATCATTCTCCAAGGACCACACTATATTCCTTATTTCCTAATTCACATGTGAAGTATTCTCCTCGCACAATTGGACCCTCCGAGAAATTTTCGAAAGGTATTGAAATTGCCCATGTGATGTTGGCTTGCAGTTAAAATCGGGAAGGTGATGTTCGAAGGGAATTGAAATCAGGCCAATTTTACGTGTCCCTTCTAACGTGAAATTGGACAAAACAATATCTTTCAGTGATAATGACCAAATTAAATTGCGCCAAACTGCATTTTTCAGATGTTTAACCTTTATGGTTATTTTGAGAATTTAATTTAATCATCTAAGCTATAACAAATATCTTTTTACTTTTCTACACTTTGTAATATGTGATGACAAAGTGATTTGTTTTATCACGCGACATAGTAAGTATATCTAATATCACCTCGTGAATTATGCAACTCTAACTTCCACATAAATGTTCTCTCATATCTTTAGAGAAACAAATCAGAGAGCTGATTAGTTAGCAAATCTAGGAAGCATTCTAGGGTAGGACAACATAGCCAGTAATTTCACAAATAGACTGCATTATGATTATTTTTAAATCTTGTATTACTTTGGAAATTCATTCCTAATTTTTTTTTTGGTGGTCTGATTAGTATTAATTGACTAGCTGTTTATGCAAACCCCTCACCGTCTTATGGCCGTTATGTTTTAAGAAAAAAAAAATTATTCTAGTTTATATGCATGTGTATGATATTATTAATTTATTGAATTCGTATATTACACCTGCATAAAGTTGTTGACCTAATCAAAATTCATTAATTTCTCGAAAATATGCAGAAGATAATAACCAACAAATCTAAAAATTTCAGGGGTTCATTTGGATACAAATTTGACGGTTTGAAAGGGGGTGCACGTATGTACAAGTAAATGTGACGAATAATGGACTAGTCAATTAGACGATCATACCTTGACGGATGAGGTCACTTGCAACAAAGAGAAGGTTAGAAACATGTGGGGAATCATCTTTCATTGTGCCTTTGATGCTTAAATTAGTAAAGATTAAAATTAAGCAAAGAACTATAAGAACTCGAGAGGTTTTCTAGATAAAAATAATGAGCGTACATTCGCGAGATGAAATAGGAGTTTTTATACGTGAGGGGGAGACAAACAACATGACAAGGGCAAATTTGTTAAAATATTGGCCAAAAAAAAAGAAAATTCGGCATTTATAGGTGTCAGAAAAAATTTTTTGGTATCTAAAGGTGCCGCGTTTCCCAAACCCGGCGCTGAAATTTTTTTTTTAAATTTGTCAGACGCCGCGTTTCCCAAACGCGGCGCATGAACAGTAGTCAAGCGCCGCGTTTGGGAAACGCGGCGGTACTGTTCACGGTACTTTTTACTGTTCACTTTTTTTTTTTTTTTTTTTTTTTTTTTTTTTTACAGAATAGGTAAGTGTTTAAGATTTTTTGTATTATTGTTTAGGTAGATTTATAGGATTTAAGTAAAAGTAATGAAGGTAATTCAATATTTGAATTGAAAAATTTTAGATTTAAAAATAATAAAGTTATAAACACCAAATTTTGATATACCACTAAATTTTCTAATATCTTGTGAGCCATTTTTTATTTTTCAGAATGGGAAATTTGGTTTTTAGAGAAAGTGTGCAAAAATCTTCCGGAAAATTATAATTTCAGCACGTAAATATATTTTTTGTCAATTTTTTATTTTTAAATTCATATTTATATCATCATACAAATTTCTAAATTTTGAAATTTTTCTAAATGAATCACTATTTTTTTAGGTATTACGTCAGTTCAAGGACAACATAATCATTTCAATTTTTGAATACCTTTTTTTGGCTATTTTTGAATTCCAAACTCATATTTCATACTTTTACGTATATTCTAAATTTGTGATAATTTTTTGGGTTCAAAAACTATTTTTTCTATAATGCATACATATCTGAGGCAAAATCATTTTTTTTTTTACCTAAAAAATTATCACAAATATAAAATGTGCTTAAAATTATGAAATATGAATTTAAGATTCTAAAAAAAATTAAAAATAACTATTTCGCCCTTGAATTGACGTGGTACACAAAAAAATAGTAGTTCATTTAAAAAAATTACAAAATTTAGAAATTTGTACAAGGGTATAAAATATGAATTTAAAAATCAAAAATTGACCAAAAAGGTATTTACGTGCTAAAATTATAATTTTACCAGAAGACTTTTGCACACTTTCTCTAAATACTAGATTTCACATTCGAAAAATAAAAAAATGACCTACAAGATATATTAAAAATTTAGTGGTATATCAAAATTTGGTATTTGTAGCTTTATTATTTTTAAATCTAAAATTTTTCAATTCAAATATTGAACTACCTCAATTACTTTTACTTAAATCTTATAAATCTACCTAAACAATAATACAAAAAATCTTAAATACTTACCTATTCTGTAAAAAAAAAAAAAAAAAAAAAAAAAAAAAAAAAAAAAAAGTGAACAGTAAAAAAGTACCGTGAACAGTAACCGCCGCGTTTCCCAAACGCGGCGCTTGACTACTGTTCATGCGCCGCGTTTGGGAAACGCGGCGCCTGACAAATTTGAAAAAAAAATTTCAGCCCCGCGTTTCCCAAACGCGGCGCCTTTAGATGTCAAAAAAAATTTTCTGACACTTATAAATGCCGAATTTTTCTTTTTTTGGGCAATATTTTAACAAATTTGCCCATGACAAGGTAGTGTTTACAGGCTGGTAGGCTAATAGTCGAAGCTCGGCAACATCAGATTTAGACTTTGCCTATGTTAGAAAGCAATTGTCATGTCAATCACATCTAGTTCACCTCAAGTCAATGTTCGGCAGTTGTCCTAGGGCTCAACGCCTACAAGCCTGACTCTAAATTATCTGCTGCTTCTTGGGGTGACTTAAAGGCCGAGGTGATTTTCGCCTTACAACATGCATATAAAAATCATAGAAAAAGATTAAAAACTTGATTTCAATTTGAGAGAGTAATAACAAATAACTATAGCTACAAAACAAAAATTAAAATATATATCATTTTCTTGTTGATGATACTGTATTTGTTTAGATACAGCATTTTCCTTATTTATTTATTTATTTATTTTTTTGCATTGGAGAATTGGAATGACTATATATTAGCAAATTTAGAGTTACTAGGGGGTAATTATATGGAGAAAGTCCAGAAATTCCTTCTTTTTCAAAAAAGAAAAAGAAGTAAAAAACAAAACACATGGTCCAAACGAAGTCTGAGAGTTAGTATTTGTGGAGGCGAAAACACTTGAATGGGATGCAGAAAGATGTGATCTGGCTGAGTCCTTTACGTACCTTTGGATTGAGATGGGGAACCAGCGGTTAAGAGCTGAAAGGACTTGTATATCACCGACTAAATATCAACTTCCAACTGCAACTCTCCCTTTACCTTCCTGTGTTGCCTCCATTTCCAACTCTCATGGACGTTTGACAGTCTTATATTCAAGTGAGTTTATCAAATCTATATCGTTTTTTTAATTCCTAGATATTAAATCTTGCTTTGTACATTTTTCTACTATACATTCTTGCATGCAGAAGTTAAATGTGATCTGCCAAACTTTTATTATCTTCACATGCATGAGTTAAGTTGGACACGCATGCAACGCAATTCAAAAATGATGCTTTTGCATAAGTTTTTTCTTGCTTTCACAAAATAATGTGGCTAACCAGCTAGCGTGTTTTGGGTGGATGCTAAAATACGTAAAATCTATCTATGCAAATATTAACAAACAAATTAAAAAGTATAGTTTTGGGTGAGTTAGCGCTGGTATTTAGACCAAAAAATATTAATTGATCAAAATTGACTTCTCATATTATGTTTAATTCAAAGATAAACAAGGATGACGAACTTACCTCAACATGAAATAAATAATGTAAATATTTAGTTACTTAGTGTCATTTTTTAGTTTGAATTTAGTAACGAGTCACTGTTACTATAGCTTCATCTCTTTGTCAGTTCATTCCAATTATCCCAGGAATTTCATTATAAGTTTGAGATGACAAAGAAAGGGCAACAATTTCTGGTTTCATATTGCCGAGTTTGGGGAGTTGAATGTAGTATAAATTTTCTCGTGCTTTTCCTCGTCCCGTTTCTGGTCGTGCTTGTTCTACATTATAACAAAGAGAGCGTGCTACTTCGTCATGGAGCCTTTGTAAGTTCTTGGGAAGAAAAAGATGAAGCACTCTTATTTCCCAGCAAAGAAAACCATGCAGCTTCAGAAGAAATTCATGGAACACTTTTGAGTTCTGCCAAAGAAATCCGAGGAGAACTTCTAACTCCTTTAGAACACAATCATGGAGCACTTCCCACAAGTCCTTCGGAAGGAAATCATGGAGCACTTCTCGTCAGTCCTCCGAAAGAAGATCGTGCAGCACCTAGGAATTCTTCTGAAGGAAATCATGAAGCACATCTAACTTCTTCTGAAGGAAGTGATCACGCAGCACTTCTGAGTTCTTTGGTAGGAAAACAAGGATCACTTGTAAGTTCTTTACGAGGAAATCATGGAGGACTTCCAATCAATTCTTCAGTACAAAATCAAAGAGCAATTCTAACTCCTCCAGCGGAAGATCTTTCTAATTCTTCCGTTCAATATCATGGCAGCTTAGTGTCGAGTTGCAACTTGTTCTCAGGCACGTGGGTTTATGATAACAAGTCTCTACCTCTATACAAAGATTGGAATTGTTCTTTCACGCATGACGGTCCGGCTTGTGAAAAATATGGAAGAAAGGACTTGGACTATCAGTATTGGAGGTGGCAACCTGATAACTGTGACCTCCCGAAGTATGTCCCTTCCCTTCTTCTCTCTCACACAAAGTGCACACAAATATGCACAGTAAATGTACAAAAACTAAATATATGTATAGTCAATTTACAAAAACTAAATGAAAAATTTGATACTAAGGGTCTATTTGGTTGGATGTAAAATATTTTTCTTCAGAAATTATTTTCCTAAGAAATCATTTTACAAGGAAAATGTCATTTCCCCTACAATTTTCCGGTGTTTGGATAACAATGTGAAAATCTTTTAATATAGAACTTTTTTTGATGTTTTTTAATTTTTTTATTGTTAATATGAGTTAAAAGACTAATAACAATTGTAATGCATGTTTGACAAGTAATTAGAGTTAACTATATATTGTTTTGTTTATAATTAGTCTTTAAAAAATATAATGGCAAAACATATATATAACTATTGTGGAGCCCAAGATAGTAAAAAAAATTAGTTGATAAGAATTAAAAATAAAAATTAATTTGGTAATTCAAGTTAGAAAAGTATGTACTTAAGGTTTAATATTACTCTTGAACTCTTAGGAAAATAACTTACACTCATTAAGTATGTAAGTTTTTTTCAGTCAGAGGGAGGAAAATTGAAAAATATTTTACACAGGAAAATATTTTCTTCTGTTTAGCATTGAGGAAAATTATGAAATATTTTCTTGGAAATTATTTTCAATCCAAACAAACAGACCCTAAATGTAGAATTATGAAAATTTGATACAAATTATAAAACTACTTAATAAAGGGAAAAGATATAGCTTGAAAGTGAATTAAAAAATAATTCATAATTGAATAAATGAAAATTTTGGACTTTAAAATACTTCAACCAAATAAGACCAGATGCATGTTCTTAAGCAAAACAAAATGACAATAGCAAGGGACGCCCCCAAAATCAAACTCCAAGAAAAAGACATAATTTACCAAGTTATTATCTAATTAAATAACTTGGGTATTTGATTTAATGCTAACCATGATTCCCTTAAACAAACGAACAGATGCTTGTTAATGCCATCATGATCAAGAATTTCCTGGCATAAATATTAATTTCCTCAAATCATTTGTCTATTTCAACAAAATCGACTATACAAATTAACAGCTTTATTAATTGAAAAAACATTATATCTAATTTCTCATATTTAATTTAACCATCCAATGGATCCATATTAATGGAATCACTTAAATGGACATTTTTATAATATATTCAAGAGAGTCTATAATAACAAATTCATCATTCTAATTAAAAAGAATAATTTTCTTTCTCATAAGCAATTTTTTTTTATTCGCAATCATTCCAATAAATAAAAGCAGATCAAAGTTTTTAGCCAATCAAGATTTTACAAATTTTCATAATTATCATAATTCTTTTCAAAATATACTTCCAATTTTTAAATTTCTTGGTTGCTAATAAATATTTCACTCAGAATCTTGCAAAATATTATATATATATATATATATATATATATATAGAGATGTCTCTTGTAAATCATTTGAGACATTAAATTATTACATTAAAATAATTTTTCTATCACATTTCTTGCATAATCAAATTTTGATGATTACAAGTCCTGATCTCAAACGAATTTTCTTAAACAAAGCAATACTTGCTTTATATAGTTCAAATTTCAACATTGGCCACTTTTCAAGCCTAAATTTGCTAGACGATAAAACCTTCATGCAGCGCAGTCCCATTCATTCAACCAAGACGACGAACTATGAGATATAATAAATGCCTTCATTTGATGTAATATGTCCTACAAGATTTACAGGTATATAGTATTATAGTGATTTTGGTGTAACATTCATATCATTGCAAAAGATGAGCATTTCATCCCAGATCGAAAACTTGTGTGGTAGTGTCTCTGCACTTAAATTTTGTAGGTTAATTCTTAAGTTAGTAATTACCTTTTGAATTGATTCATGGGGCGTGCACGATTAGTGTTTATTAATCTAACTTGGTAGGTTAGTTTATGTTGCTTCTCGGCAAAATAAAAAATTCATATCATTGCAAAAGGCTATCATTCATCCCATTTATTTGTTTGGTCAACAAGGTTCGATGCCAAAACATTACTGGAGAAGCTAAGGGACAAACGACTTGTGTTTGTTGGGGACTCTTTGAACAGAAATCAATGGGTTTCGTTTGTTTGCTTAGTGGAATCATCAATTCCTCCTGCTTTCAAGTCCACACATTCATTTGGGAATTACGGCGGGTTCATTGCCAAAGTAAGTCAGTTTATTTATTTAAAGCAATTAACTATATAGAGTTTATTTATATTGGAATTTGAGTAAAAGGCACCAATGGTATCCAAACTTATCACTGAGTGTTACATTGGTACCCCAACTTTTAATTGTGTCAATTAGGTGCCCTAACTATATAATTTGTATCGAATTAGTATCACACTCGGTTTTTAGGTGAAGTTCATGGCACGTTTCATCTCCCACTGCAAGGCACGTGTCCTCTTCTGCCGTGAACTTTCACTAGAAAATCAAGTGTGATACCAATTCAACACAAATTACATAGTTTGGGCACCAATTTTACACAATTAAAAGTTGGGATACCAATATAACATTCAGTGATAAGTTTGGGTACCACTGATGCCTTTTACTCATTGGAATTATTATAATGTTGGAATATATTGAGGGCCTCAGGGGATAGACTTTCTTGTTTGAGATTTTTTAAACGTTTCCCAAACTTTTACTTTGTTCCCAAACTTATTATTATTATTATTTTGATAAAGTATTATGAAGCACTTCACTTCTTTTTTGCTTAAATCTATATGCTAATAATATAATAAATTTTTAGTCTTAAGAGTCTCTTAAAAAATAGACTGAGTGATACTACGTGTGTGTGTGTGTGTAAGAGTATGTGTATAAAGAAAAGATTATAATTTATTGTAAATACATTTTAAGTGTTGCCAAATGGAACTTCTCCTAACATTGTTTGTTTACTTTAAAATAAGTCCAATATTGGCCTGTAGTCTTGTGGTCAATAAATTTTTTTTTTTTTTTTTTTTGTCCTGTGATACTAGAAGCAAAAAGATTTCGTTATTTGATATATGGAATTGAGTACAAGTCTTGCTCGGATTCAAAGATGTGAGCTTTTAAATTTGAACAACATGAAATAAATCTTTATCCAATTAGTTGCTTTATTTGCTTTAAACTTTGTCAAGTTGGCTAAGTAAAAAAAAAAAGAGGGTTGGCTAAGAAAGAGTCAATATCAAGTGCTTAAACTTAGATTGAAAAAGTGCCAAAATCATCTGTTATACAAAAAATGCAACACTAACTCCAGACTTCAATTTCTTTCGACTAATGAAGGAATACAATGCAACGATTGACTTCTACTGGGCTCCATTTCTGGTGGAATCAAACGCAGATAATCCGAGAAATCATTCGTTTACCTCACGAATTCTGAGAATCGAATCAATTGAAAAGCATGGCAAGCATTGGTCTGATGCAGATATTCTGGTCTTCAATTCCTACGCTTGGTGGAAAATGAACAGATTGAAAGTCTCGTAAGTACATAAAACTCATGTTTCAATTTTTATGTCTAAAAAGTTATGTTTGAATTACAACATATGCATTCAAGAAAAGCTTGGAAAATGGCCTCGGCTGTCCAAGAAAATGGAACGCAAGACAACGAAGAGATTCTTAGGTACGGCTCTACCTGTGGACTTTGTAGTCTAAAAGAGTACCGCATAAGTATAGTGATGTATGCTGATATAACTATACTTATGTGACTTTATTTTAAATCATAAGATTTTTCTGGTTGAGGTCCAATATGGATTCTGAACCGTTATCTAATCTAGTTTCATTCGTACATGCTTTCATAAGAGGCAACTATATTATGTAATAATGATAGAAGAAAAATACCATGCAACCCCTCAATTTATGACATTTACAATGGATATGATATGATGCTATTCAGAAGGGCATCATTTGAAAACCCAAATGCAGTCTACGAAGTAATGGATGCTTGGAGGTGTTACAAGATATCGCTGATGACATGGTCAAATTATCTTCTTAGAAATATCAACCGTAAGAAGACTCGATTGTTTTGGATTAGTGCCTCACCTTCTCATTTCCTGTAAGTGTTAAATTCGTATCCCTTTTTATTTAGTGAAAAAGTATTTGTAATTCGTCAATTTTGAGGATTTTATTTTGGTGGCCAATGATATAAATTGAACCCCTTAAATTGGAAATACTTCATAAAGTTCACCATCCAATCAGTCCAAAATGAATTTTCCAATTTGGCCTTCGTTTTACATTCCAGTAATTATTTAACTTTGAATCATTTAGCGAGGACCAGATCATTAACAGGATTCAGGGTCGGTTTAATTTCACATGCCTATTTTTCATGTTCGTGACATTAAGAGATTGAAATCCTTTCAAAGCTTCATTTTGTGTTTTGTTCTTTCATGCATGTGCGATAATGCCAATAAAATCATGATATAATTATTAACTGCTTTTGACCAATTATTTTTTCTTCACCAAGGTCCTTTTTGAAGTCACGTTAAGGAGTTAACTGAATATGAACAAGGATCAAATTTGAACCAATTTTTTTATATCGGAAAAATCAAATTTTCTTGTTCGAAGGGTCAAGTTGAAAATTTTCATTTCTAGTGGTCCAGTATTATTAACTCAAAGATTGTATGACTCAGAGCTCAAAATACTTGATGTATGTCACTGCAGGTCCGAGAATTGGGGTAGGCGTGATAATAAAAAATGCTATAACGAAACGCAGCCTATTGCAAAGGAAAAACTTGGGAGAAGTGAAGTAGATCCTCGAATGATGCGTTTAATTGAGGACGCAATTGAAAATCTAAAAGCAAGAGGATTGAGTATACATTTCCTCAACATAACTCGGCTCTCAGAATACAGAAAAGATGCTCATCCATCTATTTACATGAAACTATGGAAGCGCCGAACAAAAATGCAATTAGCCAATCCAATAAGTTGGTCGGATTGCAGACATTGGTGTCTTCCTGGAGTTCCTGATGTTTGGAACCAAATTCTATATTCTTATCTTATTTAGAGACATTCATGTCTTATTAAATGGCTAATTGACAAACTCCGTTTTACTAAGTTGCCCAATTGGTTCATAGGTTGTTCATCGTTTAATGGTAAATTGTTAGTATAGAATCCGGTGTCATCCAAAATTACAAAAATTTTATATTGTGATAATTGTGAATTTTCAAGATAAATGTGTTTCCTTGTCTCAAACTGTGCTACATTGTTGTTACTCGTGTTCATTACAACAATTAAGTACACAGCCCTATGCCCATGTGATTTTATTTCCCACTTGCAAATCAATATAGCTTCTTAAACATCCATTAAATTATTTAAAATAAAATTTAAAACCAGAAGAAATATATGTAAAAATAAATTTCATTAGAGATAACAAAAGAACCATTTAAATGAGTAGGATAAATTTAAAACAAATTTTAAATGAATTAAGCTAAAGAGGAGGAGGAGGAGAACGAGAAGTTCCATTTAAATTCTTTTTGAAAACAAAAGAACCATTTAAATGAGTAGGATAATTTTGTAATGAAAAATTTTGGACACAAGTCTCAGAAGTAGTTTAGTCAAGCCAATTTGAGAATATTAGAGGAGTAAAAAGAAACTAAGATAGGAGCGAATGTTTCCAAAAAAAAAAAAAAAAAAAAAATTGTTGGAATTGAACTCTGAAAGAAAGGAACATTAGAAAGAGAAATGATCTCACGAAAGGTAGGTTTTTGTTTCAATATTTTTCGGGACCCACAAATTCCATATGAAGGTAAAGAAATCATTCTCCAAGGACCACACTACATGTGAAGTATTCTTCTCGTACAATTGGACCCTTTTGAGAAATTTTCGAAAAGGTATTGAAATTGCCCATGTGATATTGGCTAGCAGTTAAAATCGGGAAGGTGATGTTTGAAGGGAATTGAAATCGGCCAATTTCACGTGTCCCTTCTAACGTGAAATTCGACCAAAACAATATCTTTCAGTGACAATGACCAAATTAAATTGCGCCAAACTGCATTTTTCATGTGTTTAACCTTTATAGTTATTTTGGAACTTTAATGTAATCATCTAATCCATAACAAATATCTTTTTATTCTTCTACACTTTGTAATTTTTGATGATATGTAATTCCTTCTGGTGCACCACGTAACATGTCACGTGGTGGAGTAGATGTACCCAATATTATCTTGTGAATTATGCAACTCTAACTTTCACATATTCTCTCATATTTTTAGAGGATCAAATCAGAGAGCTGATTATTTAGCAAAGCTAGGAGGCAGTCTGGTCTAGGACAACATATATTGTACATCTACTCCAGTAATTTGACAAATAGACCGCATTATGCTTATTTTTAAATCGTGTGTTATTTTGGAAACTCATTCCCAAAAATTTCGCTCCTTTTTTTTTTTGGTGGTTTGATTAGTATTGATTGACTAGTAGTCTATGCAAACCCCTCACCGTCTTATGGCCATTGTGTTTAGAAAAAGATATTTATTCTAGTTTTTGTGCATGTGTATGATATTATTAATTTATTGAATTCCTATATTACCCCCGCATAAAATAGTTGGCCTAATCAATATTCATTAATTTCTCGAAAATATTCTGAAGATTATAACCAACAATCTAAAAATTTCAGGGGTACTTTTGGATACAAGTTTGACGGTTTGAAAGGGGATGTATAGACAAGTGAAGTGACCAAAAATTGGCTAGTCAATTAGACGAGCAACCTTGACGGATGAGGTCACTTGCAACACAGAGAAGGTTAGAAACATGCGGGACTTGTCGTGCCTTTGATGCTTAAATAAGTGAAGATTGAAATTAAGCAAAGAACTATAAGAACTCTGGAGGCTTTCTAGATGAAAATAATGAGCGTACATTCGTGGGCTAATTGATTGGAATATATGCCAAATAAAAAACAATATCAAATGTGTAGTTATCAGAAACGGATTGGATGAATATATACTCGACGTGTTTGTTAAACACGTCGAGGTTTTTTTTTTTTTTTTAAACAACCCCGACATGTTTCCGAAACATGTCGAGGCCGACGTGTTCCGAAAACACGTCAGGCAGCCCAACGTGTTCTTCAAACACGTCGGGAGCTGACGTGGTTTTTTTTTTTTTAAAAAACTGATTTATATTTATAGTTTTAAATATAAGTTATAAATATTTATGGTTATAAATATAACTTATATTATATTCATGAATAAATACACAATATAAATATAAGTTATTTGATATTTATATTTATATATGAATAAATATTAAATTATATTTATTTTTATGAATAAATACACAATATTTACAAAATTATCAATTGTAAAATTCAACTATGTACTATATATTAAAAAAATTATATTATGATATATATTAATTACTTAAAATTTTTAATCATAAATTTTACTTTTTTGTTCTTTCATTAAAGACAATTTGTTAATTAATCACAATTGATTGGTGATTTATTTGATTGGATAATACTTATTGGGGCTAATATACATTTTTTCAATGTTGGATTGAACAAAAAAGTGGCCCAACAATTATACTCCAACATTGAAAAAATGTATATTAGCCCCAATAAGTATTATCCAATCAAATAAATCACCAATCAATAGTCATTAATTAACAAATTGTCTTTAATGAAAGAACAAAAAAGTAAAATTTATGATTAAAAATTTTAAGTAGTTAATATATATCATAATATAATTTTTTTAATATACAGTACATAGTTGAATTTCACAATTGATAATTTTGTAAATATTGTGTATTTATTCATAAATATAAATATAATTTAATATTTATTCATATATAAATATAAATATCAGATAACTTATATTTATATTGTGTATTTATTCATAAATATAATATAAGTTATATTTATAACCATAAATATTTATAACTTACATTTAAAACTATAAATATAAATCAATTTTTTTTTCAAAAATAAGCCACGTCGGCTCCCAACGTGTTTGAAGCCTGACGTGTTTCCGAAACATGTTGGCCTCGACGTGTTCCCGAAACACCTCGGGATTGTTTAAAAAAAAAAAAAAAAACCTCGACGTTTTTAACAAACACGTCGAGTATATATTCGTCTAATCCGTTTCTGACAGCTACACATTTGACATTATTTTTTTTTGGCATATATTCCAATCAATTAGCCTACATTCGTGAGGTGAAATAGAGAGTTTTTATATGTGAGAGGAAGACAAACAACATGATAAGGTATTGGTTATAGGCTTGTAGCCTAATAGTCAAAGCTCGATCGGCGGTGTCAGATGCAGACTTTGCCTGTGTCGAAAAACACTTGTCATATCAGTCACGTTTGGTTCACCTCAAGTTCAATCTTTGAAAGTTGTTCTAGAAGTTCAATGGCTACAAGCTCGACTATAAATTATGTGCTACTCTTGAGGTGACCTAAAGGTCGAGGTGATTTTGGCCTCCACAACATACATATAAAAATCATAGAAAAAGATTAAAAACTTGATTTCCACTCGAGAGAGTAATAACAAATAACTATAGCTACCAAAAAAAAATTAAAATATATATCATGTTCTTGTTGATGATACTCTATTTGTTTAGATACAACAATTTCCTTATTTATTTATTTATTTATTTTGCATTAGAGAATTCGAATGACTATATATTAGCAAATTTAGAGTTGCTGGGGAGTAATTATATGGAGAAAGTCCTGAAATTCCTTCTTTTTCAAAAAAAGAAGAAAAAACAAATATTTTTAGCTAGTTATGATTTTTTTTTTGGACTCATTGACTTTTTAACTCTTGACTAACAACTAAAATTATAAAAAAGATAAAATTAATAGATATATATATATAATATATACCTATATTTACATATATATATATATAAATACATGACGTATTTGTGATGTCATCCGATTCGACCTCGAGTCGACCCCGGTCGAACCCATTGACTAGGGGTGTTCATGGACCGGGTACCCGGTCCATGGACAAAAAATGTGAACCGAACCGGTCTTTGCGGTTTGGCAAAAATTCGAACCGCAAACCGGTCCATATGTAGCGGGTACCCGGCCTTCCGGTTACCCGCAAAACCGGTTCGGATAGGGCGGGTACCCGATCCGGTCCATAATAATTTACCTATATTTTTAAAAAAATAAACAAGAAAAATTACAAAATATTATAAATCACTAATAATACAAACATTAATATCTTAAAGTTAAATTACATCCAAAACCTTAATCTTCAAAAAAACAAAAATTAAATAAATAAGAAAACAATCACTTAGTCTTTCAAATTTCATCTTTTCATTTCAATCAACATAAAAACATAAATATTCAACAAATAACCAAAAACTATATAAACAAGAAAATAATCACTTAGTCTTTCAAACTTCATCTTCTCAATTCAATCAATGTAAAAACATAAATATTCAACAAATAGCCAAATGAACACCCAAACTAACATGTGAAATTACATAACTACCCCCATTTCGGTTCGGTTCGGTTCGGTTACCCGCCGGTTTGCAAAAATGTGAACTGCGAACCGACCCGGTTAAAATATAACCCGCCCCGCAAACCGACCCGCCACCAAAAACCGTTCGATTACCCTTTTTTTCGGTTCGGGGCAGATCGGTTTTCTCGATTTTTCGATTTTTTGGGTTTTTTTGAACAGCCCTACCATTGACCCTTGACCTCTAACCTGGCCAAGTCAATGCCTGGTCCGAGTCTAAAAGCATAGGTAATAACAAATAACTATAGCTACGACACAAAAATTAAAATATATATCATTTTCTTGTTGATGATACTCTATTTGTTTAGATACAGCATTTTCCTTATTTATTTATTTTGTATTAGAGAATTGGAATGACTATATATTAGCAAATTTAGAGTTACTGGGGAGTAATTATATGGAGAAAGTCCAGAAATTCCTTCTTTTTAACAAAAAAAAAAAAAAGAAAAAGAGGGAAAAAAAAAACAAAACAAATAATCAAGACGAAGTCTGAGAGTTAGTATTTCTGGAGGTGAAAACACATGAATGGGATGCAGAAAGATGTGATCTGGCTGAGTCCTCTACGTACCTTTGGATTGAGATGGGGAACCAGTGGTTAAGAGCTGAAAGGACTCATATCTCACCGACTAAATATCAACTTCCAACTGCAACTCTCCCTTTACCTTCCTCTGTTGCCTCCATTTCCAACTTTCATGGACGTTTGACAGTCTTTTTCCTCCAAATCGTTATCTTTGCCCTCCTTCCATTCAAGTGAGTTTATCAAATCTATATCGTTTTATAATTCCTAGATATTAATTCTTGCTCTGTACATTTTTCTGCTATACATTCTTGCATGCAGAAGTTAAATGATTGGCCAAAATTTTATTTTCTCTTTGTCAGTTCATTCCAATTATTCCAGGAATTTTAATATAACTGTGTCGTGTTTTAAGTCCTACAGAGGGTTTAGATGACAAAGAAATGGCAACTTTTTCTGGTTTCATATTGCCGAGTTTGGGGAGTTGGATGCAGTATAAATTTTCTCGTGCTTTTCGTCGTCCCGCTTCTGGTCGTGCTTGTTCTATGTTATAACAAAGAGAGCATGCTACTTCGTCATGAAACCTTTGTGAGTTCTTGGAAAGAAAAACATGAAATTCTCTTATTACCGTGGAAAGAAAACCGTGGAGCACTTCTAAGTTCTGCCGAAGAAAACCGAGGAGAACTTCCCACAACAAGTCCTTCGGAAGGAAATCATGGAGCACTTGTTTTAAGTCCTTCACAAGAAAATTGTGGAGCATTTCTTGTCAGTCCTCCGAAAGAAGATCGTGCAGCACTTATGAATTCTTCTGAAGGAAATCATGGAGCACATCTAACTTCTTCTGAAGGAAATGATCACGCAGAACTTCTGGGTTCTTTAAGAGGAAATCATGGAGGATTTCCAATCAATTCTTCGGTACAAAATCAAGAAGCAATTCTAACTCCTCCAGTGGAAGATCTTTCGAATTCTTCAGTTCAATATCACGGCGGCTTAGTGTCGAGTTGCAACATGTTCTCAGGCACGTGGGTTTATGATAACAAGTCTCTTCCTCCATACAAAGAAGAATTTGATACAAAATGGAGAATCGTAAAAATTTGATACTAATTGTAAAACTATACAGTATAGGGGAGAGATACAGCTTGAAATGAAATTTAAAAAATAATTCATAATCGCATAAATCAAAAGTTTAAACTTTAGAATACTTAAAACAAATAAGTGTCAAGTTTAGGATGACAATGTTCATGTCATGTCGTTGATAAGTAATAAATTACCAATATTATTATATATACTATTATATTTTTTAGATGTTATGTTAAGTATAATTATAGTATTTTTTGCTACAAATGATTCATTTTCCAACAATTCATAAGAATTAGGATTTTTACTAGAATTAGGATTTTTTAGGCTAAATTTTTATTTGAGAAAATTAATGCGCAATTTTTGTGTATAATTGCAGGTTCAACATACTAAAACTTATTTGGATCAATTGGAGTAAAAGTAAATCAAAGTCAATGGCGATTCAAAGAGTCAAAGTTGGATGAACAACTTAAAGGAAAAATTGTGCAAAAATAATGGAAAAATCCAATTCTTCACCACAATGCATGGAAATAAGTGAAAAATGCTTGCACACATGAATGCCAGCTCAGCAAAAATCAGAAATCAAGTGGGGACCACAAAAGTGTGATCCGTGGATGGATCCGCGAATAAACATCCACGTATTGCTATCCGCGGATCGCAATACGGCTGGACTTTCTAGGGCATCAACTTGCATCTTCTTCCAACTGGTTTTTGCAGACAATTTCAGATGAAGATAGGGTTCTGCAAGTGGGAGAATACATTGAAAGCATAAATGAACACTTTTGTGCCCATTTGGAATCCCCAAGTAAATCTTCATCATTTCCATGCATTAATGATTCATGCAAGTTGGAAAATGACTTGAGGAACATTTTTCTATAAATAGAAGTCATTTGTAAAGCATTTGTAACAAGTTTTAGTAGTAGGAAGTAGTTATAGTCTTTAATTTTATACTTAGCTTGGTAGAGAATTAATAGAATTCTCTTAATCCTTCAATAGAGTGGTGAGGATCATTGTAAGAGACTTTGTAGTGCAATCTTTTGAAGGTGAATAAAGTAGAGGACTAATTCTCATATTGGTTGAGCAATTCTCAAACTCTATCTCTTTTACTTTCAATAGTTGCTATAAATTCTATCTTTGAAGTTGAACTTTTAGTTGTTTCACTAACCATATTGGACTAAAGGCTTCATCTAGGATCATAGATGAAGCTAATGAATCAACAAACATGATTTAACTTCTTGCACTTACTAAGCTTGCATTTGTTTGTTTACTTGTTCAAGTTTTAATACTTGTTTTTGCTTGGCCAACGTAAACGAAGTCATTAGTTGCTACTTGACATTGAGAGATGCATGTAACAATGGAAAATGAACAAGTAATGCTTAAGTCTTTCATATGAGAATAATGGATGCTTAAGTGAATCACTACAATTCATACTATCATAAGGTTTCATCATGAGAATAGTTAAATCTTGTCCATTTCATAGAGAGATCTAGTTATGACACTTATGGAATTGGATTCTAAACAAAGCAAGATAGCACTTAGTGAGTCATTCATGCATAATTCATTAGTGGATTCTATGTTCTAGGCTTCTTTGTATTGAATTTTACATAAGTTCTCAATCATATATTTACTCTATTGAAGGGACCCCATCTCCATCTTATTTTGACTATGTTTCGATAATAAAAGTTAGTGAAAAAACTCTAGTAGTTGCACATATTTGATTCCTTGTGGGATTCGATACCTAATACTCCAAATACTACAATTGACCCGTGCACTTGCGGAATAAGCTGGGAGATTAGGTTTTTATTACTTGATTTGCATGTTTTTGTTCATAATTATTATACCTAATCTACACCACGTCAAGTTTTTGGGGCCATTGCCGGGGAATCAAGGCAATACTAAGGCCAAAGCTAACTTTATTAATCTAAACTTTGTTGTATTTATTTGTAAATAATTTTTTTAATTTTGATTTGTAGGTGTATGCATAGGGGCCTAAGAATTGTTCTTCCATTTGATCGAGAAATAAAAAGAACCGCACGAAAGACAAGGAGAAAAATGGGAGAAGAACAAGCTAAGGTGGAGGAGATTGGTGACACCTCAAGTACATATCAACCTCAAGAACATCAACAAGATGTAGCTAAGGAGGAGGTAACCCAAAATACTAACCCTTAAACTCGTTCTTTAAGAGATTTTGCAGGCCGGTTCCAACCAGTTCTCATAATAGTATAATAAGACCACTGGTAAATGCAAATAATTTTGAACTTAAGCCGCAATTCATTCAAATGGTTCAACAAAACCAATTTGGTGGCCATATAAATGAAGATCCACATTTACACTTGGCCAATTTCTTAGAAATATGTGATACAATTAAATTAAATGGTGTTACCGAAGATGCCTGTCACATCCTAAAAATTTTAAAAGGAAGGTGCGGGTGGGGTCGTGATTGTCGCATCCCAAAAAGACGGTCCTGTCTGGTGACCCTTTTTGTAAAGATAGAGTTTTGGAAAAACCGTGCGTGTGTGAGAAAAAACCGTGTTTTAGTGAAAAAGTGTTATTTAGTAGAAAATGGTATTTTAAAAGAAAATAAGGCCGGGACTGAAAAAGTGCGATAGTTTTGGCCAACTAATTTTGAAAAAGAGTTTTATTTGAAAAATGGAGTCGCCATTTGGTACTGAGTTAGGGTGTACCAAATCACCCGAAAAAATCGTTTAAACAAAACAAAAGCAAAATTTTAGACAAATTATTCAAAATCCTTTTCCGACTCCGGTCTATGAAAAAACGAGTAAAAAAAGGTCTGGGAGTCACATTTGAAGAAAGGGAAGGCAAAGGCTTGCGCCTAAGGCACCCTTTCAACTTAGGCGAAGCTAGTTGCGAGGTTTAATCAAAATTTCCTAAATTAACCCTAAGTTCTATTGCATTTAGATGTATCTAAATGAATGCAAATCCTAAGTCTAAATGTGTGTATCGGGAGGGTCGAAATGTCCTGTCGGGACTTGATCGGGATTATCGCATTAATTACAAAACCCAAGTCGAGACCTCGAGGGAATCACGAGTGTCTATGCAAAATGTGATGCAAAAAGAAATGAAAATAATAATATATAGTAAGTGAAGAAAGAAGGTGGGTATGCAACATAACGGGTACAGGGAACTAATGACTCATGACTAAATGTTCCTACTCACGGAGGGAGGAACAACATGTACGCCACCGCTTTCCACATGAGTAGGCAACTATTTCTAGTCGGATCACATAAAATGTTCTAAAAATCTAAGTGAAAATGCAACCTAGATGTCATGCATTTGAAGATGCATCAAAATAAATAAATAAATAAATAATAACAATAAAAATCATGCAAAATGGAAAGAAAACTAAAAATGTGTAAAGTGAAATGTAAAAAGTACACGAGTGTACCTAATACTAAAATGTCCTAAGAGTCTAGCATTACACTAGTCCTTTCTAGGGATTTCCACTAGCGGGGAAACAATAAAGCCACAACTAGTATTAGACTAGTGTGGTGACGGGATAACATAAAACATGAATTAAATAGTAAAGCATGAATTAGAAAACTAATTAAACATGTAAAGATATATAAAGTCAAGTAGGAGCACATAATACGTAAACATAATATTCTAGATGCCAATCCTAAGGAAAGCGGTAAAACATATGAGCACACAAGCACACAAAAGCATATAAGCCCTAACTATTATACCGGGAAATTTAGCTTACAACATAAAGGGAAAAAATGACCTATCTATTACACTTCCTATCTAAATACAAAAATATTTATAAAAATACAAAAAGAAGATAATATAACTATTACATCCGCTATCTAAATACAATAATATTATATTTTTTGCCAAAAATAATAAAATTTGAAATTAAATAACATAAAGTAAATAACTATGCAAAAAGTATGTAAAAATAAGAAACATATGAAGGAAATGCATAATATATCACATAGAAGCACATTGGAACACATAAAGTGAAATTCATGAGAAATAGGGATACTTGGTTTGAAGACCCGGTGTCAATGTTAAGAAAATGAACACACGCATCAAGGTATCACCATAGAGATAAATAAAGCATAAGACATAAAAAATACTAATAAATTGGGAAAAAGAATGCTAATTCTATCAAATTAAAAGGCCTAAAAACAAAATTGCAAGCTTAAAGGATTAAAAAGGCAAAATGGAAAATTTAACTAAT
Source organism: Mitragyna speciosa (assembly GCA_024721245.1). Classification (NCBI taxonomy): domain Eukaryota; kingdom Viridiplantae; phylum Streptophyta; class Magnoliopsida; order Gentianales; family Rubiaceae; genus Mitragyna; species Mitragyna speciosa. Next base: position 1,614,131 of record CM045565.1, read on the forward strand.
TAAGGGCAAAATTAGAAAGATTACACAAAGTCTAGGGGACAAATGCAAGTCAAAGTAAATTGGGGGACACAAAATAGTAAATTCAGCAAGTATGGGGAAATTTGCAAATTATAGAACATAATTGAAAGAAATAAAAACCTAGGGGGATTAATCTGTGATTATAAAAGACTTAATTGAAAAGGTTTTAAAGTGTGTAGGGTCAATCTATAAACAACAAGGGATCAATTGCAGAAACCAAGGATATGCAAGTGGTACAATAACACTACCCAAGATCCCAGGGGCCAAAACATAAATAACTGTTCTTTGCTAAATATATAAATAAAATAAAATTTGCAAAAAAAATGCTAAACTAAATCAAATTAACATAAGTATCTAGATTAATTAACTCAATTATTTTAATTAACTAACTAACTTAATTACTAACATAAACTAAAATAAACAAAGCTAAATTAAATATTTATCGAAGCAAAAGAAATAAACCCACCACGACATCCCCAATCGGTTTATTTACAAAACCAGAAGTCCTAAATTTTCTAAAAGAAAACAAACATCAAATTCCCAAATCTTTATTTAATTTTTTTTTTACTCTTTCATCTTTTTCTTTTTCAAACCACTAGATTTTCTTCTTCTTTCTCTCTTCTTCTCTCCCTTCTCTCACGCAGATTCTCTATTTCTCTTTCTTCCCTCTCCCTCACTCTTCTTCTCTTCTCTTTTCCTTCTCTTTTCCGGCTGCCTCTGTTCCAGCTTTTGTCTCTCTCCCTTTCCGTCCAGTTATCTCTTCTTTTCTTTCTTCTATTTCCCTCATTCTTTCCTTCTCTCTACTCTTTTTAATTTCCTCTCTCTTCTCTCTATTACTCTCTCTCTCCCTCCGCATCTCCCTTTCTCGCTCAATTTCCAAATCGTTCTCTCTTTCTTTCTACTCTCTCGCTTCTCTCTTTCTCTCTCTCTATTCTCTTGTTCCTTTTTTCTATCATCTTGCTATTCTCTCGCCCAATCACACTCTCTTTTCCCTTCTATTTCTCTGTGATTTCTTTTCTCCAGCCCTCTTACTCTATCTCTTTTTACCTCTCTCTCTCTCGCCGTTTCTTTCACTCCCCAGCTTCTCGTCATTTTTCTTAAAACAAAACAGCCCTCCCTTTGGCCAAAATCAATTTCTTCTCAATTCCCACCAAGCATATTAACCAAATTGGCTCCTAAGATTTTGTAGATTTCAGGCAAATTCCCAAATTTCTAACTCAATTTTCATAGATGAAATCGAAGTAAATAAATCCAATTAAAAGAAAAATGGAAGGAAGGGCCGTAAATGATTACCTGTTTTTGCAGAGAAATTGGTGAAACCTGATGGCACTGATGATTTGCTACTGATTTGGTAGAAGAGTGAGGTGAATGACCATGCTGCTGTGCTGGTATGGTGTTTGTGTGTAGGTTGTTGACAGTATATGAGGATTTGATGGTGGTTATGGGAATTGTTTGTAGCTGATTTTGCAGGTTTTGGTAGGGGGCTAGGGACCTAAATTGGGCAAGTGGATTTGAGTTTCTGCGGGTGGAAATTGGGTTGGTCGAAGGTAGTTAAATGGTGGTGAAGGCGTGGCCATGACTGTTTTGGTTGTATTGAATTGGGGGCTGCTCTGTCAGTGATGATGTTTTGGTGGTTGTGTACTCTGGTGGAGATGGAACAGGGTGGGCTTTGAGTATTGACTGGGAGGCTAATTACGGTTATAATGGGTGTGAAGTTGAGGCTACTTTCGGGTTGTTTAGCTGCGTTTTTGTAGTTTATTTTGTGGTTGTTGTGGTGGAGCTGGGTTGTGTGAATTCTGTGATGTTGCGGTGGGAATTGTTTACTGAGCAGTGGCCTTAGTTGTGGTTGGATTGTGGTTGAGTGACGATGGAGATTGTGGCTTGCTGCAATGGTGGAATGGTTGCCATAATTCTGCTAGTGAAGATTAACTTGGGGCTGGTTGAATTGTGGTAATGGCATGGTAGCTGTGGTGGTTTGTTTGGCTTGGCTGAGCTTATGGTGACGACTGTGGAGATTTGAAGGAGGAGTTAGGTTTTCGAAACTGTGGGAACTGGTTACTGTGATGTTTTTCTGCGGGTTTGGGGGATGTTGTCGAACAGGCTATTGTAGTAGTGTTTTGGCTATTGCTAATGGCAGTGGAACTACCTACTGCGTGTAGTGCGTGTATGTAATGTGTGTAAACAGTGATTGTGTGATGGGATTGTGAGTGTTTGATTGTGATCGTGAGTCTTGTACGCATGTTTGTGTATCTTTGTGTGTTTCTGTTGTCATCTCTGTGTGGATTGTGAGGTGTGTGAACATGTATCTGTGAGTGTGTTTGAGCGTGAATTGTGTTTGTGTCGTGAGTGTATGTGTGTGCAGGTGTGATTGCGTGTATGTATGTGCAGGTGTGTGTATGCTGTGAGAGTGTTGTGTGAAGTGAGTGAATCTGGACACATGAATGTGTGTGTATGACTGTGTGAGTTACTGTGTGTATGTGTGTGAGAGAGAGTGAGTAGTGTGTGTAAAAACCCTAGAAGTTTAAAACTACTTTGTTTCTATGTTATGAATGTTAATTGTAAAAAATTTTCTTATTAGTTGTTATTGTATGATTTTCTTTTACAATTTAATTTCTTGAATTATTATTATTACATGTTTAATGATAATCATAGGAAAATTACACCAATTAAATGTTACCAGCCAAGCTTAGATATTTGTAAAAGTAAGGCCACCTATTACTTAGATATTTGGAAGATTATGCCACCTAATACCATGAATGGCCACCTATTATTGGCTTTCACTTTTACAATTCTTTTCAATTTTTTGGCTTAAATTTCCTTGCATTTTTCTCTCCCTTGGCCGGCCACTCTATTGCCCAAAATACACTTCAATTTCACTCATTTTAAACACTTAAGAGACTAACTTAATCTTTCCCAAAAGCTTAACCTAATTAGAAAAGAAATCCCCTCAAATTTCATCAAATTCTCCCAAGTTTCAAGTTTAAGTTCTTGCTCAAAGTCAAGGTTCTTAAGGGATTAACTATTCACTCTTCTTCAACTAAAAACCCTACCTATTTTGAGGTAAATTCGTCAAGAAACTTCAAGTTCTTTCAAGTTTTATTAGAAGATTTCTTATGTTTTTCTTATGATTTCATTAAGTTCTTAATATTTATGGTTATATTTTGTTTTCTTGTTATATATATGATTATTTATGCTCATAATTATGAGGTTTCCCCTTGTTTTGATCCTTTCTTTGATAGTAGATTAAATATATTATAGCCTACTTGCTTAGTATGGACTTGTATAGGAATTTGATACTTTGTTTGAGTGGAAAATCTTGGAATCTATGGCTAAAATTTTGAATAGAGTTAGAAGGCATGTTGGATAGTCTTGTTAGAGGAAAATTTCTGTAAAAATTTCAGTATTTAAGGCCTGTTTAGTGGGCTGAAGTTGCTGGAATTTTAGCTTGCAAATCGGCACTTCCTTGTTCTAAACCTTGAACAAATTTCAGTTTTACTAATTTAAAAAAAATATAGCTTTGACAACCTAATATTTCCAGCTATATTAACCTTGTTTTGGCCAAGTTTTGATGACACAAACTGCTGGAAATTTCAGCTTGTGAATTGGTGGAAGTGACACCAAATAATGAGCACCTTAAATTTAATCCACTTAACCGGTTTTTAGGAAAATGTTGTGCAATGAATTCGGAACCTTGTTAATCAATTTTAGGAAGAAACTCATATAAATTTTGAAGATTTAAACTGGTTAGAAACTTGACTTTTGAATGTGTAAGTGAAATTTGACTAGTTTCACTTTATACTTGATTTAGTATGTTTTCACCAAATAACCCTAATTTGTTATTTAACTAGTCTTAATTTAATCAAATATCATTAGTTTGATACTAATTAGTTTAAAACCATTAATTTACCTAAGTATAGGATATTTCAGAGTTTTCTCATTTTAACCTATATTGATTTTTCTAAGTTATTAAATTATACTTGACTATTACCAATAAGTATTTCTTGGACTTTAAAAACTAGTTTACTTATAAACTAATTATTTTGGACAAAATTCCTTTTACACCAAAACCCTGAACCCTAATCAATATTTAATTAAACTACTTCTTTAGTTCATAGTATTTAGCAATATTTTCTTTTGGTTCAAAATGTATAGTGAATCATTAGAGTTTTGCAACTAATATAGTAAATAAAGTGAAAATTAATAACGAATTTCTAGTATTAATTATTCCTTTTAAATTTAACCTTAATTTTGACACTTAATGAATTATTTGCCCTTAGAACTAAATTATTTTAAAAAAAAGGGAATTTCTTAAATTTCTTTATCGGTTGATTTAGGGTTTTATCCGGATTTCTTAATTACAATTTCTTGGATTTTCCTCATAAAAAATTTACATTTATTTTTAAAACCCTAGTTAAACTTAGGTATATTTTACAAAATTCTTTTAAAAGAAAATCCAGTAGGTTAATTAGGCTACTTTTGAATTTTAGGATCCGAGTTTGAACCTCGCACGTTTTACAAGGAACTTTCTTGAAATTTTCAGGTGAGTGTTTCCTTATGTGCACTTGATGCATGTTTAAGTGTTGATTTCCATTTTGCCTGATACTTGTTAGCTACTACAATGTGCTATATGAGGGTAAGATGTATACTTCATCACATCTATCCCGCAATTTGTTACATGCATAACTTCTATCAAATGTGAATATACTTGTTTGTGAACTTCAACTAGATTGAGCCTTTGGGCTAGACTTCCGTGGTCATACTTCACTAGTTATACCACGGTTAGTCATACTAGTATTGAGGAGGATATAAGGCGTTGGGCGTTAGGGTTCATATTCTTTCATTTGAGTTGGGATTCCTCAAAGAAGCCAACTCTGGATTAAACAAACTGTTTTACCCTCCAGGGTTGAGATCTCACCCTAGAGTGGAGGTATTAAGGAGGTAAAAGTGCATAGGTGGTTTCGGGTACTGTTATCTGATATTTACCTGATCATTGGCAAGGACCTGATTTTCTCTACTGGTTCAAACACTATTGCCACATGATTATGTACTTGATAATCCCGCGGTTGAGCTTGCTCCAATGGTTGAGATGTATCCTTCCTTATTTGATTAATTGTTTACTTAACTTATTCTTATACTATTTTATGGCACATGTTATTGGTTTATTTATTTTTCTAATTGTCTGCCTGTGTGTTCGCATGTGTGGGAACCTCACTGGGCTATTATAGCTCACCCCCTTTTATTTGTTCTCCTTAAACAGGCTCCTATTATTAAAGCTGGTGGTGAATATTCAAGGGTATATCTTGGTAGAATTTTGCTAGAAAAATGATGTTTGAGATTTTACTGTATTAGTTAGATGATTATGATGTAAACTGCTTAACTGGTATCTTTACTCTTAAGTTTGAATCATATGAATGTATTTACGAGTTTTCTATAAAATGTCAATTGTTTCGTGAATTATAGTGCGTGCTTGACCCGAGTTCTGGCGAGAGCTAGGCAGGCAGTGTAGATACCAAATTTTGACACACTATTTATTTTCAAACATTGGAAGGGCATGTTTGCACTTTTCGAGACAAAATTTAATTTTTCAATAATCTGGGGGGCAAATAGTATTTTTATCTGTAAATATTTTTCTATCAGCTTATGGGGGTGTTAAATTCATATTTTTACTGTTATGTGAATTTGTTAAATTTTTTATAATTTTTCTAGATTTAATTAATATTCTTTATATTTTTACCATCACGAGGGCAAAATGGTAATTTCACCTTGCAAATGTCATTTTAGCTCATTTTTAGTTCCAAATTTATTTTTCTAATTCTTTAAGCATGTTTCTTAATTTCTTTGATTTTTTCAAAGACGATTACTATTTTTTTGTGAATTTTCATTGCCCAAGGGCAAAATCGTCATTTTACAAATTAAATTCATTTTTCACCAATTTTGAGTCAAAAATGTACTTTCTAGTGTTTTAAACTTATTTGTAATTTTTGATAATTTTTTGAAGACAATAACTATTTTTCTATGAATTTTCAATACCCAAGGGCAAAATCGTTATTTTACAAATTAAATTCATTTTTCACAAATTTTGAGTCAAAAATGCATTTTCTAGGTTTTTAAGTTTATTTGTAATTTTTGATAATTTTTCGAGGTAAATAGTTACTTTTTTGTAAATTTTCATTCTTCAAGGGCAAAATCGTCATTTTACCACTTAAATCCATTTTTTGTCAAATTTTGAGTCAAAAAGGCATTTTCTAATGTTTTAAGCTTAATTTAATTTTTGATAATTTTTTGAGGCTAATATCTATTTTTTGTTTATTTTCTTTATACAAGGGCAAAATCGTCATTTTTACACCTCGAGCGCGTTTCTATCAGTTTTGAGCTCTAGTTTTATTTTTGAAATCTACTGTGAATTATTTTTGAAAATTTAGAGATCGCTGTCATATTTCTTGTATTAATTTTTAATTTTAGGGTTAAAAATATTTTTTTAATAAAATTAGTATTTTTTTAATACCAGTGGCATTTCCGTTATTTTACAGTATTCTTGGCCAACAAGACAAGTGGGCTATAAATACCCTCTTTAATTAGCAAAAAAAAAGAGGAGGAAAAATTAGAAACCCTAAAAAACACATTTTGATTTTACACATAAAAGATTAAAAATGCACACACACTAGAGCCGCCAGTTTCATTTTCTTCTTACTGTTCCTGGTTTCAATTTACTGTTCATCCTTCTTCAAGTTAAAAGCTTTTGTACCGGGTCTTCAAAAAGGTATTTTCGTTACCTTTTAATTGCTTCTTTATGTGCTCCAACGTGCTCTAAGGTGATATTTTATGCATTATTTTATGCGTTTCTTATTTTATCCACTTTTTGTGTATTTATTTATTTTGTGTTATTTAATTTTAAATTTTATTATTTTGACGAAAAATGTAATATTCTTGTATTTAGCTAACCAATGTAATAATTAGATTATTTTCTTTTTATATTGTTTACAAACGTTTTTGTATATTTAGATAAAAAGTGTAATAGATAGGGCATTTTTAGTTTCCCCCTTAAATTGTAAATCAAGCCCCCCAGTGTAGTAGTTAGGGTTTATTTGCTTTTGCGTGCTTATTTGTTTTACCGCTTTCATTAGGATTTTATATCTAGATATCATGCTTATGTGTTATGTGCTTCTATTTGATTTTATATGTCTTTATATGTTTAATTTATTTTTAATTCACCTTTTATTATTTAAATTCATGTTTTATGATATTCCGTCACCACACTAGTCCAACACTAGTTGTGGCTTCATTTCTTTTTCTCGCCAGTCCAACGCTAGTGAGACTTTTTAGAATGGGCTAGTCCAACGCTAGACCCTTAAGACATTTTAGTGTTAGGTGCATTCGCGTGCATTTCACATTTCACACACTTCTAGTTTTCTTTACATTTTGCATGATTTCTATTATTATTATTTCTCATTATTATTATTATTATTTTTGATACGTTTTTAAAATGCATGACATCTAGGTTGCACTTTACTTAAAAATTAGGACATTTGTGTGATTCGACTAGAAATAGTCGCCTACTCACGCGAGAAGCGATGGCGTACATGCCGTTCTCCCCTTCGTGAGCAGAAACGTTCAGTCACGAGTTATTAGTTCTCCGTACCCGTCATGTTGCATACCAATCTTCTTTCTTCACTCACTATATATTATTATTATTTTCTTTTCTTTTTGCATCACATTTTGCATAAAAACTCGTGACTCCCTCGAGGTCTCAACTCAAGTTTCGCAACTAATGCGATAATTCCGATCAAGTCTCGACGGGACATTTCGACTCTCCCGATACCCATATTTAGACTTAAGATTTGCATTCATTTAGACACATCCAAGCGCGATAGAATCCAGGGTTAATTCAGGAAATTTTAATTAAACCTCGCAACTAGCCTCGACTAGGTAGAAAGGGTGCCTTAGGCGCAAGCCTTTGCCTTCCCTTTCTTCAAATGTGACTCCCGGACATTTTTCTCTCGTTTTTTGTAGACCGAAGTCGAAAAAGGGTTTTAAATAATTTTTAAAATTTTTATTTTTGTTTTGTTAAACGATTTTTCGAGTGACTTGGTACACCCTAACTCAGTACCAAGTGGCGACTCCATTTTCTAAAATAAGACCTTTTTTGAAAAATTATTTGGGCCAAACTTATCGTACTTTTAGTCCCGGCCTTATTTTCTTTTAAAACATCATTTTTCTTAAAATATACTTTTTCTACTAAAATTTGATTTTTCTCACACACGCACGGTTTTCCAAAAACTTTTATTTTCAAAAGGGTCATCAGACCGGACCATCCTTTTCGAGGCGCGACAATCAACGACCCCACCAGCACCCTTTTACTTTACAATTTTTCGGACGCGACAGGATTTTGGCAACTCCACTGGGGATCACTAGTGAGTCCGAGCACTAGGTTTAATCATCTTTTCTTTATTTAACCTTTCTATTCCATCGTGTTTGGATGTTAGGATTGCATTTTTCTTTCCTAGGTTTTTAGGTTTTTCTTTTTTGCATCTCACACACTTTCCGTCTGTCAGCTACTTATGTGATGTATGTATGATTCATTTACTTTTGCTTTATTCGACCGCGCTTGCATTTTGGGAGGGGATCAGTCGCCCTTAGAGCCAACGCTTTATTATTCCCTCCTCTCATAAGGAGCACTTCATACGTGCATTCGATGTTTTTTACCTTTTTTCTCTTTTTGGTGGTTGCCACCCACCCATCCCTTTAGGACTAGGATCGATCTGCCTAGACATGCGGCCATCGCATTCGTGATTAGTATCGACATGATGGTTGTTTTGAGCATGTTGACCAATGATTTGACTCTTCTACCTTTGATTATAATGGGACAAAAATGTGTGAAAAGAACTTTGAATGTGTTAAGGTAGTGGAAGATAGGGAGATTGATGATAAGGCTAAATTGTTTGTTCCCCCTACTTTTGAATCTATGCATGATGAAAATGAATATGTTTGTGCAATAGTAGGTGAAAAGGTAAAAAATAAGAATGATGATCGATGTGAAATTTATTCTATTTTTGATGAGTATGATGATTCTATGGATAAAAAACAAGCGTGTTCGTGATGCGGAAGTGAAGTACGATGAAATAACATGTGAATTGTCTAAATATGAAAGTCATCTTTCTTACAATTATAACCTTGATCTCATTGGTACTTATGCTATGCTTGTCACGCCCCAAATCCTCCATGACATGGAACATAACACGCCGTGAGACTCGAAAAGTAAACTTCTCAAACCTCACAAGCCATCGTTGCTTTTGCTATACCACAAAATATGAAAATTCGCAAATAAACTTTAAACCTCCAGAAATTATTTGATTACACAAGAAACTTAAACAAAATTCAAAATATACCATCGTATATTAAACCTTATCAAACTAGCCTACCTTATGGTCTAGCACCACTTCTTACAAAAAAATCAATAATATTCTAAAGTTCTATACTAAAATGCCACACTTGCGCCCCTTCTTACTCATTCCCATCTCCATCACCTTCCATGTATACTAATTCATACTCATGAAGATCATCTGCAAAAAAAGTTAAGAACATGGGTTGAGCATGGATATGCTCAGCAAGTAGCTCCACCTATCCTTGTCGGATCACATTTGTTACATATATATACATTTTCACAAAACTCAAATTTATAAAGAACTTTTAAAACATTCGCATGAACATACATGATTTGCAATCATACTTTCTTAAACTCGTATTCAAAACTTGATAACTACATTTCATGCATAGGTTTAGGTTATTACTCAAATAGAGGATCATGCATTTATCGATCTCTATGTACACAGCCTAGTGTTTAACCCCCACTAGGGAAAGGTCTAACGGATGGCCCAGTGTTTAACCCCCACTAGACAAGTCGAACGGATAGAGACATTGTCCTGCCGAGTTTAGTCATGATCATACTTGAGTGGCTTGGGTTACATAATATAAACATACATAGCATTCATACTTTCAAAATTCTTGAACATATCATATGTAATCCAAATTTTTATATACATAAAATAACATTTGACTTTATGAAAATTGCAATTTATTTCAAAACACAAGGACAAGAAGAGTCACTCACCTTAAATTTCACAAAATTTCCTTCTCGAGCTATTAAGATTTATAACCTAGAAAACACACAATAAACAAACTTACATCAACTAAAAGGCCCATTAATATACTACAATCTGTTCTTGTATCCTAATGACCATGTCCTTTATTTATTTATTTATTTTTTGTATGAACTTATAACATTGAAATAAATTTTCAGAATGTTACTGTCTCAGAAAAATATATTTATCTTACTATAGAAATATCGGATTTAAAATCTAAAAATACTGGTAGAAACTAGATTCAGAACCCAAAAACTGTCATGAGGACAAGATTTCGAAAATCTGTAACCTTGGTTCTTAAAATCTGACTTGAACCTCTGACAGTAATCTGTCTCAGGTTGGTTTTCAACTCGACTTTGAAAAATCATAACTATTTCTACGAAATTCAAATGCATCTGAAAATTTTACCACATAAACCATACGGTTTGAAATACCAGAAGAATTAATTTCATGTAAAAAAAAGGTCTCTATCGAATGTTATTATTTTCTAAACATCAGTGTTAAATCAGCCTGCAAAGTCAAATTTTCATATTTGTAAAACGAAAATCTTATAAGAAAACAACTATTAAAATACGTTAAAAATTCTCCAAAATCTTCAGAATCATACTACATTCATACCATTTTAAATTCATGATTTTATTTGAAAATATTATCCAAAGAAAATCGTGAGTTTTGCTTCTTAACCAAATCCCTATGTTTTTGACAGATTTGAAACCAACCTTCCAATTTAATGAAAACAAGTTTATCACGTCCAAAAAAACTTAAAAATATCTTTATCTGACCTAAAACACTTTTAAAACATCAGAAAAAATATTTCGTGGTAATTAAAATTAATTAAATTCGTTTCTTGATTAAAATCTCATTTTAACATGATATTCTATCAAACTGGATCAGTTACAATAAAAATATCATAACTCAATTTACACAACGAATTTTAACCTGAAATTTTATACACATATCATAGACGCATAGAGGTACCAAACTGAAAATTTTCATATAAAAATAATAAGTACAAAAATAGTTACGAATTTTTAAATCACAGCTCGATGAAACACACAGCCCTGCTGTTTCTTTAAACTTTTAGCATATAAACCCAACATGTTTCATCTTTTTAAATCTCTTAAACACAAACTAACTTTTCAAGACATGGCCATAGAACTACAAGTCAAAATTTCTAGTTTGTAATCCCAATCATCAAACTCTTAATTTACCAATGAAGTCTAGAATACCTTAACTCGCGGTCTTCCTTCTATGATTGCTTGCTTATATTGGTATTTCACAACTCCTTCCCTGAACGCAGAGTTCTCTCTACTCTATATTCTCTCTCACTTTACTCTGAATTTTGTAGGAAAATTTTAGTCGTACGTTTGGTTTTAAGGTAGATATAGTGATAACGCATAGATGATGCTGATGAGGGTAAGGTTTTCCACTTCCTTATCAACAACAACTACTATAATGATAAATGTATATCAAATTTATCCAGAATATTCTATTACAGAGTCCTACTAAAATCATAACGATAGGAAACATTACAAATAAGTAAATAAGATAAAATAATTAAATTTCACAATTATCGTAAAAATAAATATCTACAAAAAAATACGGGGTATTATAATGCTAACACAAGAAAAGAGACTAGCTAAATTTGGCTATGACTTCCTTGTTAAGTACTTTGTTCTTGTAAATTTAGTGGTCCGATGGATTAAGAACAAGGGAGCAAAAATTCTTGCTCAAAGGATGTACCTATATTTGCTAAATCAATTGAGCACAAAAGGTGTTGTTCATCCTTTATTGGATACACCTACTACGTGACCAAAGTGTTCCAAGTCTAACTTCAGATTTTAAATGAAGCACTTATTGAGAGGCAATTCAATATTTTTGGTAATTTTAGTTATTTTGGTTTGATTTATGTTTTAGGTGTATTTTGAAGTTTGATTGTTTTTTAATTTAAATTTGAAGCATTGTAAGCATTGTGTGCAATCTTTGGGTTTCGTGTTGAAACTTGATGTTTTATACCAATATTTTCATATCTTTTGTGTTTCATGTATTTAGAAAGGCTAGACATCTTTATTTTATCATTTGGAATGTGTTTGAAGTGATTTTGTAGTTGAAATGAACAAAGAAACCAAGTTGATGCATTATGTTTCAAAGGTACTATTCGATTAGATTACTATTCATAAGTGAAATTCAATTGAGCAACGTGATTCTCATTTTGTAATCCATCGATATTTTATACATAAATTGGATTTAAACAATTTTATTCTGTCATTTAAAACATGCTTAAAGTGTTTATGAAGTTAGAATAGCTCAAAAAACCAAATAGATGCATTAAGTAGAATGATTATTATTCCATTGGTTACTATTCACTTAATGAGAGATTCTTTGTGATTTGGTTCTCATTTTGGAATTTACATGTGTTTTATGCTTAAAAATTATGTTAAAAAATTTGTTTTAACATTAAAAATATGTTTGAAGTGTTTGATTGGTCGAAAACTTAAAAAGGAAAATTTTGAATTTCAAGTTCATCTTGAAAACCAAAATTTCAAGTTTACCGAGTGGCCAAATTTCATTGATTCGCATTTCATATATGTTGATATTTTAGGTGAGTTTAATGTATGATTTGAAGTTTGTTGACATGGTTACATGATTATAGAGCTGTTTGGACAAAACTTGAGGTTCAAATAGCAAAATTCAGCAATCAAAATGGCTGAAAAATTAGCTTGGAACACATGAACTTGTAGCTGCAACTTCTGCATGCTATGCATGATCTGCGAGTCATGGATCCGCAGATCTAACCCACAGACCCTGAGCAGATTAGGGATTTTGGTGTTTGTTTTGATGCCTTTTGGTTGGGATGTTTTGGGGCTTTGTTTGCATAATTGTTTGGCAACTTTAGGAGCATGAAATAAACACTTTAACACATTAAAGTGGAATGCATTTCATGTTTCAATATTCTTGTTAGGATGTTAGATTTTTATGTGTTTCATTCAATCATGGTTTAAGGCAACATTTGGCATGTTTTCATTTCTACTAATTTGCACTTCAAGTAATATGTGAAGATCTGATGGTCCAAATAGGTTTTTGTGCATATGCTAAATGGATGATTCATGCTTGTATAGTACTACTAAAGGAGTTCAATGCATTGTTTTACTTCATGAATAATGAGACTTGCATGGGTTGCTAGAGATTGAATTGTACAAGTCTTCCCAGTTAGATTCAAACCTAACCAAAACAATAAAATCCATAAAAAGTAATGTATCTTCTTGGGGTTTTAGTTCATAAGAGATTCCAATTATTCACCCTAGGGATGGGATTGTAATGCTTGAGAAAGATTATGACTGAATTAAGGAATTTTAGGGTTTAAGTGAATTGGGTTACCTTTAATTTAAGTTGAAATCCTAGCTTCTTGAGCTTAGAGAGATTTTATATCTAGATCCTACCTTTACTATTGTTAATTCTCTTGATTAATTGTTTAGGTCAAATTATAGTTAAGTAGTTAATTTTAATTTGTTTCTATTTTGATTAATTCATCAATTGCATCGAAAGGTTAGATAATGAAAAGAAAGTTAGTACTAGTACTCACGTAGTCTCCATAGGATGACACTTGGTACTCACATATACTATATTATAGGAACGATAGGTGCACTTGCCTTAAGTACCCGTAGTATAGTTGAGTGGATATCACTCACTTAATAGTTGTTTAGATAATAAAATAAGTAATAAAATTCTAGTAGTTGCACTAAACTGATTTCTTGAGGGATTCGATCCTAATTTTCTATATTACAATAACCTATATACTTGCAGTTAAAGAGGAGATTAGGTTCATTACTTGCTTGAGTGAGGTTCTAAAAGTGCTCTAATTTATCTACCTAATTACACCATATCAAGTTTTTGGCACTGTTGTTGAGGAATCTAGGCAATATCAAGGCAAAAACAAGCTTTACTAATCTAGATGTTTTAATTTTTTTTTTTGTTTCGATATCTCTTGTGTTGTGTTTTTATAAGATACTCATTGAATCAAGGTGAAGGAAGGAATTTGCAAATTGAAATTGGTTCAAACATTTCATCGAACACATAATGGACATGTTTAAAAGGATGCAAATGAAAGATGTCTTACCAAAAGTTTCAATGCCACAAGCTAGCGTTCAAGGCAAGAACAAGTGGTAAGTGTGTAAATGATTTCAAATTTGATTTAGAAGTGATTGTTATACTTAAACATGATCAATTTGAAGGAAGTTCAAATGAAAATGCTCATTTTCATTTAGATAATTTTTTTGATTTAATTGACATTACTAGTTTTGATGGATACAATGGAGTAAATAAGAATGCTATAAAGCTAAGATTGTTTCCATTAACTCTACTTAATAAAGCTACAAATTGGCTAAGGGCATTTGAATCAAACTATTTCACTAGTTGGACTGAGTTATCAAGTGCTTTTATGAAGAAGTATTCCTTGCATCATCAAGATGTTGATTGTGAGTCAAACATGAATGATATTAGTTGTACTACATGTGGAAGTGACCATGAAAATCATGAATGTGCTAAATTGGACAATGTAAAACTTCGTGATGCTCAAAATGAATCACATGTTAGTATTACTATTCCAACTTGCGAAAAAGATAATTTTAGTTATCAAGTGGGCATCTAAAAATGATAATAAGGGAAAGGAAGAAAATGATAATATGTTATGTGATTCCCTTTCATTTGGATGTGCATCTGAACACAAGAATGTGAATAATGAACAAGCATGTGAAGAACATTTTGTTAAAAGTAGAGAATTGGAATATAATGCTTAACATGATGAACTTCCCCACTTAGAAGAGGACAACATCCTAGAAGAAAATGGAAATGAAAAGGACATGAGCTTGGTGAATGATGAATGTGAAAGAATGTTTAGCAACCATGATGTTATGGATAATAATGTATGTTGTGCTTCGGTGGTGGAAATAATGTGTTACTCCAATGTGGAAAACTTAATGAAACACAAGTGGCATAAACTCAAAAGAACATATCACAAATGACTCTTTATGATTAAAATGATTATGATTTGGGATATAATGAGTATCGACATGATGGTTGTTTTGACCATGTTGACCAATGATTTGACTCTTCTACCTTTGATCATAATGAGACAAAAATGTGTGAAAAGAACTTTGAATGTGTTAAGGTAGTGGAAGATAGGGAGATTGATGATAAGGCTAAATTGTTTGTTCACCCTACTTTTGAATCTATGCATGATGAAAATGAATATGTTTGTGCAATAGTAGGTGAAAAGGTAAAAAATAAGAATGATGATCGATGTGAAATTTATTCTATTTTTTATGAGTATGATGATTCTATGGATAAAAAACAAGCGTGTTCGTGACGCGGAAGTGAAGTATGATGAAATAACATGTGAATTGTCTGAATATGAAAGTCATCTTTCTTAAAATTATAACCTTGATCTCATTGGTACTTATGCTATGCTTGTCACTCCCCAAATCCTCCATGACATGGAACATAACACGCCGTGAGACTCGAAAAGTAAACTTCTCAAACCTCACAAGCCATCGTTGCTTTTGCTATACCACAAAATATGAAAATTCGCAAATAAACTTTAAACCTCCAGAAATTATTTGATTACACAAGAAACTTAAACAAAATTCAAAACATACCATCATATATTAAACGTTATCAAACTAGCCTACCTTATGGTCTAGCACCACTTCTTACAAAAAAATCAATAATATTCTAAAGTTCTATACTAAAATGCCACACTTGCGCCCCTTCTTACTCATTCCCATCTCCATCACCTTCCATGTATACTAATTCATACTCATGAAGATCATCTGCAAAAAAAGTTAAGAACATGGGTTGAGCATGGATATGCTCAGCAAGTAGCTCCACCTATCCTTGTCGGATCACATTTGTTACATATATATACATTTTCACAAAACTCAAATTTATAAAGAACTTTTAAAACATTCGCATGAACATACATGATTTGCAATCATACTTTCTTAAACTCGTATTCAAAACTTGATAACTACATTTCATGCATAGGTTTAGGTCATTACTCAAATAGAGGATCATGCATTTATCGATCTCTATGTACACAGTCTAGTGTTTAACCCCCACTAGGGAAAGGTCTAACGGATATGGCCTAGTGTTTAACCATCACTAGACAAGGGTCGAATGGATGGCCCAGTGTTTAACCCCCATTAGACAAGGGTCGAACGGATAGGGACGTTGTCCTGCCGAGTTTAGTCATGATCATACTTGAGTGGCTTGGGTTACATAACATAAACATACATAGCATTCATACTTTCAAACTTCTTGAACATATCATATGTAATCCAAATTTTCATATACATAAAATAACATTTAACTTTATGAAAATTGCAATTTATTTCAAAACACAAGGACAAGAAGAGTCACTCACCTTAAATTTCACAAAATTTCCTTCTCGAGCTATTAAGATTTCTAACCTAGAAAACACACAATAAATAAACTTACATCAACTAAAAGGCCCATTAATGTACTACAATCTGTTCTTGTATCCTAATGACCATGTCCTTTATTTATTTATTTATTTTTTGTATGAACTTATAACTTTGAAATAAATTTTCAGAATGTTACTGTCTCAGAAAAATATATTTATCTTACTATAGAAATATCGGATTTAAAATCTAAAAATACTGGTAGAAACTAGATTCAGAACCCAAAAACTGTCATGAGGACAAGATTTCGAAAATCTGTAACCTTGGTTCTCAAAATCTGACTTGAACCTCTGACAGTAATCTGTCTCAGGTTGGTTTTCAACTCGATTTTGAAAAATCATAACTATTTCTACGAAATTCGAATGCATCTGAAAATTTTACCACATAAAATATAAGGTTTGAAATCTTAGAAGAATTAATTTCATGTAAAACAAAGGTCTCTATCGAATGTTATGATTTTCTAAACATCAGTGTTAAATCAGCCTGCAAAGTCAAATTTTCATATTTGTAAAACGAAAATCTTATAAGAAAACAACTATTAAAATATGTTAAAAATTCTCCAAAATCTCCAGAATCATACTACATTCATACCATTTTAAATTCATGATTTTATTTGAAAATATTATCCAAAGAAAATTGTGAGTTTTGCTTCTTAACCAAATCTCTATGTTTTTGACAGATTTGGAACCAACCTTCTCATTTAATGAAAACAAGTTTATCGCGTCCAAAAAAACTTAAAAATATCTTTATCTGACCTCAAAACACTTTTAAAACATCATAAAAAATATTTCTTGGTAATTAAAATTAATTAAATTCGTTTCTTGATTAAAATCTCATTTTAACATGATATTCTATCAAACTGGATCAGTTACAATAAAAATATCATAACTCAACTTACACAACGAATTTTAACCTGAAATTTTATACACATATCATATACGCATAGAGGTACCAAAATGAAAATTTTCATATAAAAAGAATAAGTACAAAAATAGTACGAATTTTTAAATCACAGCTCGATGAAACACACAGCCCTGCTGTTTCTTTAAACTTTTAGCATATAAACCCAACATGTTTCATCTTTTTAAATCTCTTAAACACAAACTAACTTTTCAAGACATGGCCATAGAACTACAAGTCAAAATTTCTAGTTTGTAATCCCAATCATCAAACTCTTAATTTACCAATGAAGTCTAGAATACCTTAACTCACGGTCTTCCTTCTATGATTGCTTGCTTATCTTGGTATTCCACAACACCTTCCTTGAACGCAGAGTTCTCTCTACTCTATATTCTCTCTCACTTTACTCTGAATTTTGCAGGAAAATTTTAGTCGTACGTTTGGTTTTAAGGTAGATATAGTGATAACGCATAGATGATGCTGATGAGGATAAGGTTTTCCACTTCCTTCTCAACAACAACTACTATAATGATAAATGTATATCAAATTTATCTAGAATATTCTATTACAGAGTCCTACTAAAATCATAACGATAGGAAACGTTACAAATAAGTAAATAAGATAAAATAATTAAATTTCACAATTATCGTAAAAATAAATATATATAAAAAAATACGGGGTATTATAATGCTAACACAAGAAAAGAGTCTAGCTAAATTTGGCTATGACTTCCTTGTTAAGTGCTTTGTTCTTGTAAATTTAGTGGTCCGATGGATTAAGAACAAGGGAGCACAAATTCTTGGTCAAAGGATGTACCTATATTTGCTAAATCAATTGAGCACAAAAGGTGTTGTTCATCCTTTATTGGATACACCTACTACGTGACCAAAGTGTTCCAAGTCTAACTTCAGATTTTAAATGAAGCACTTATTGAGAGACAATTCAATATTTTTGGTAATTTTAGTTATTTTGGTTTGATTTATGTTTTAGGTGTATTTTGAAGTTTGATTGTTTTTTAATTTAAATTTGAAGCATTGTAAGCATTGTGTGCAATCTTTGGGTTTCGTGTTGAAACTTGATGTTTTATACCAATATTTTCATATCTTTTGTGTTTCATGTATTTAGAAAGGCTAGACATCTTTATTTTATCATTTGGAATGTGTTTGAAGTGATTTTGTAGTTGAAATGAACAAAGAAACCAAGTTGATGCATTATGTTTCAAAGGTACTATTCGATTAGATTACTATTCATAAGTGAAATTCAATTGAGCAACGTGATTCTCATTTTGTAATCCATCGATATTTTATACATAAATTGGATTTAAACAATTTTATTCTGTCATTTAAAACATGCTTAAAGTGTTTATGAAGTTAGAATAGCTCAAAAAACCAAATAGATGCATTAAGTAGAATGATTATTATTCCATTGGTTACTATTCACTTAATGAGAGATTCTTTGTGATTTGGTTCTCATTTTGGAATTTACATGTGTTTTATGCTTAAAAATTATGTTAACAAATTTGTTTTAACATTAAAAATATGTTTGAAGTGTTTGATTGGTCGAAAACTTAAAAAGGAAAATTTTGAATTTCAAGTTCATCTTGAAAACCAAAATTTCAGGTTTACCGAGTGGCCAAATTTCATTGATTCGCAGTTCATATATGTTGATATTTTAGGTGAGTTTAATGTATGATTTGAAAGTTTGTTGACATGGTTACATGATTATAGAGCTGTTTGGACAAAACTTGAGGTTCAAATAGCAAAATTCAGCAATCAAAATGGCTGAAAAATTAGCTTGGAACACATGAACTCGTAGCTGCAACTTCTGCATGCTATGCATGATCTGCGAGTCATGGATCCACAGATCTAACCCACAGACCCTGAGCAGATTAGGGATTTTGGTGTTTGTTTTGATGCCTTTTGGTTGTGATGTTTTGGGGCTTTGTTTGCATAATTGTTTGGCAACTTTAGGAGCATGAAATAAACACTTTAACACATTAAAGTGGAATGCATTTCATGTTTCAATATTCTTGTTAGGATGTTAGATTTTTATGTGTTTCATTCAATCATGGTTTAAGGCAACATTTGGCATGTTTTCATTTCTACTAATTTGCACTTCAAGTAATATGTGAAGATCTGATGGCCCAAATAGGTTTTTGTGCATATGCTAAATGGATGATTCATGCTTGTATAGTACTACTAAAGGAGTTCAATGCATTGTTTTACATATGATTTAGCCTCTAACTAACCTTTTAAGTGGATTCCATGAGTTTCTAGCATAATGCAGGTATAACATGCAAGCTTGAGGAGGGACAATGAAGCAATGCACAAGAGACAACTTCAACACAAACTTTGGACTCTTATACCAAACAAGGGGAGTATTCATGCTCTATTTTTCAGTCTTATCTTTTCATTTACACATGGAGGACAATGTTCATTCTAAGTGTGGAGGGAAGGTTTAAGATATTTGTTTGGTTTGAATTAAGGATGATTGTGTAAAATGATTATGTAAAATATGCCAAAATGTTTGAAAATTTGTCCAAAATTTTCAAGATAGTTTATTTTTACATAAGAGGGCAATGAGTTTAGACCATGATTGTTTCAAATTCCATTACATATTGAAGTGACCTTATACATCTTGAATGAATCTATTCTACACATACATGATAAATGCTTATTATGTGATTTGGAGTTTTGTTCTTTTAGAAAATATATCTTGTAAAGTGGATAAATTATGTCCAAATTTTGCATGTTTGTTATAATTTCTCTTTACTTGATTTTACATGTTAAGTGGGGAATATGGTCAATTAAGAGCAATAAGTGAGCTATGGTTGAAAAAGTGATTATTAGGGACTAACGAGCTACAAAATCAGGAATGGAATGAAACATTTGAACTACTCCAATGGTTCTTATGCGAAGTAACCAGAAGTTTTCATCCAAAAATATCGACTCTCACATCAAAAAGCACTTGAATTAAAAGCATGCATAGCAAGCTTAATTGAAGGTGAATTTCTAAGTAAATAAAGTATTTTCATTCAAAAAAATGCAATTGCACCTCTTAAAGCTAGAGCTAATAATTGAGTTGAAAGATATTTCAAGTATTGAATTCGAAAAAAATAAAGTCCCTTATGTAGGAAATGATCATAGACATAGAAAGTACTTACTTGACCATGTGATCCATTTCTTTGTGAAATTGGGTAAGAAAAGAAATTAAATCAAACTAGCTTAATTGTGATATATTTTCCCTTTACTTGATATTATGAGTATTGAAAGCTTTAGAAGGAATTGCATAATGATTATTAACTTAGTTTTATAGAATTGCATTAAAAAATGTGCATTGGTTATTTTGAGCCTCGAATCATAGTTTGATCTCATATTTTCCAATTGCTTGAGGACAAACAATAATTCAAGTGTGGGGGAGTTTGATAAGAGATAAATTTACCTATTTAAGTATACATTTTATTATGTGTTTTTAGTGTGTTTTTAGCATTTTTAACATGAAATGAGATCAATTTGATTAAGTTTCTTCAATTTGAGAATTTTTCAGAAATTAGGGTTTTTACCCAATTATTAGGATTTTTAGGCAAAATTTATATTTTGAGTAAATTAATGCATAATTTTGTACAATCTTGTAGGTTTTATATATTCAATCATAATTTGGATAATTTGGAACATAAATAATCACATTCATAGTAGATTCAAGGATGATTAAATAGGGTTTCAATGGAACAACATTTTCCTCAAAATCTTCAAGATTGTTTTGCTCAATTTTTGAGAGATTTTTATCAAAAAATTCACCATGAAATTGAAGGATCAACATAATCTTGAAAGATTATAAATTTCATAATCATATTCTAATCAATATTGAATTGCATAAATAAGCCTTATGTCAGAAAATATTAAAATATTCATATTACTTTGGTTATTTTTGTACTATTAGATATGTCATTTCTATTTAGATTAAATACTGTTATTATTTATTGTTTTTACTATTTATACCCTGAGCTTAATGTAGGGTTAAGATTTAGTTATGAGGAAAGCATACAAGAGAAAATTATGCAAGTGCCAAAAAGGAAAAAGAAAAAAAGTAGTGATAAAGGTTTATAATTTTTCAGAATATTTCAGTTTCTGCTCAAATTTTTAGTTGTTTTGCTATCAATTTTATGTGTCCTTGACATTTATTTTTCAAATCAAATAATTCTTTTCTTATCATAGTTAGTAAAATAAGAAATGGATAAAATATGGAATATTGTATGTAAGCACATTGTACTTTCTTTTTATAAAAGTTATGATTAAGAAAGTTACGAAAAAATATGAGTTGGTAAAATTATATATATATAGACACATACACATTACATATATACATATACATATATATATATATATATATGTATGTATGTACATATGTGAATATCATGAATATATTTGAAAGTTACGGAACTAAATAAGGGAACATTTGTTATAATTTCATATATCATGTTATATTAATATCATTTTTAACTTTTATTCTTGTGTACAAGATATAAAATAAATCAAAATTTTATCATCTTATTGATCATATATGCATAAATATATAAAATAATAACGTAAATTTTTTGCTATTTTATGTATAAATAAAAAATATGATTTTTTACACAAATTTTAAATTTTTTGTCTTAAATTGAAATATTGTCCATGAAATATAATATGGCAAAATTTTATAACATAATTTATTGATAGAAGAAAAAAACAAGTAATTTTTTAGAGTACTTAAAAAAAATGCATATAAAAAGGAAGTTTTCTGGAGTTACATAATAACTATACTAGTATCTATTGATAGAAGAAATCCAGAGGAAGGGAAAAAAAAACTCTATCTCTTGTATAGTTATCGAGGATTTTCAAATTCATTTGGCAAAATGAATTTACAGAAAGAATATAAAATTGGAGCTATAGACAAAAGTAAAACATATAATCATTGTCACAAAAATAGGGTAAGAAAAAAATTTTAAATGAATTAAGCTAAAGAAGAGGAGGAGGAAGAGAAGGAGAAGATGTATTTAAATTATTTTTTAAAACAAAAGAACCATTTAAATGAGTACGATAATTTTCTAATGAAAAATTTTGGATACAAGTCTCAGAAGTAGTATAGTCATGCAAATTTGAGAATATTAGAGGAGTAAAAGGAAGCTAAAATAGAAGCGGATGTTTCACAAAAAGAGAGAGAGAGAGGGAGAGAGAAAGAGACAGAGTTGGAATTGAACTCTAAAAGAAAGGAACATTAATCTCACGAAAGGTAGGTTTTTGTTTCAATATTTTTAGGGACTCACAAATTCTATATGAGGATAAAGAAATCATTCTCCAGGGACTACACTACATGTGAAGTATTCTCCTCGTACAATTGGGACCCTTGTGAGAAATTTTCGAAAGGTATTGAAATTGCCCATGTGGTATTGGCTAGCAGTTAAAATCGGGAAGGCGATGTTTGAAGGGAATTGAAATCAGGCCAATTTCAAGTGTCCCTTCTAACGTGAAATTGGACCAAAACAATATCTTTCAGTGATAATGACCAAATTAAATTGCGCCAAACTGCAATATTAACCTTTATAGTTATTTTGGGAATTTAATTTAATCATCCAAGCCATAACAAATATCTTTTTTACTCTCTACACCTTGTAATATTTGCTGACAAGTGATTCCTTTTAATGCATTATATGACATGTCACGCAGCATAGCAAGTGTACCCAATACTACCTCGTGAATTATGCAACTCTTATGCAACTCTAACATCCACATGAATGTTCTCTCATATCTTTAGAGAAACAAATCAGAGAGCTGATTATTTAGCAAATCTAGGAGGCAATCTAGTCTAGCACAACATATATTGTACATCTACTCCAGTAATTTCACAAATAGACTGAATTAGGCTTATTTTGGAAATTTTAATATAACAGTGTCGTGTTTTAAGTCCTAAAGAGGGTTTCAGATGACAAAGAAACGGCAACTATTTCTGGATTCATGGTGGCGAGACTGGGGAGTTGGATGCAGGACAAATTTTCTCGTCCTTTTCCTCCTCCCCTTCCTGGTTGTGCTTGCTCTATATTGTAACAAAGAGAGTATGCTACTTCGTCATGGGGCACTTCTGAGTTCTTTAAGAGGAAATCAAGGAGGATTTCTAGTCAATTCTTCAGTACAAAATCAAGGAGCAATTCTAACTCCTCCAGTGGAAGATCTTTCGAATTCTTCAGTTCAATATCACTTCAGCTTAGTGTCGAGTTGCAACATGTTCTCAGGCACGTGGGTTTATGATAACAAGTCTCTTCCTCTATACAAAGACCGGAGTTGTTCTTTCATGTATGCCGGTCCGGCTTGTGAAAAACATGGAAGAAAGGACTTGGACTATCAGTATTGGAGGTGGCAACCTGATAACTGTGACCTCCCAAAGTATGTCCCTTCCCTTCCCTTCTTCTCTCTGATTTTCACACAAAGTGCACGCATATATACAAAATCTATAGAAAAGAATTTGATACAAAACGGAGAATCTTAAAAATTTGACACAAATTGTAAAACTATACAGTATAGGGGAGGGACACAGCTTGAAATGAAATTAAAAAAATAATTCATAATCGCATAAATGAAAAGTTTAAACTTTAAATACTTCAAACAAATAAGAGTCAAATGCATTTTCTTAAGCAAAGTAAATGGACACTTGCAAGGGAGGCCTCAAAATTGAACCCTAATAATAAGACATAATATAACTAACTATAAACTAATTAAATAATATGGGTACTTGATTTAATGCAATGTTTCTCAAAACACTGATTTAATTTAACCATGATGACCTTAAATAAACGTTATCATGAGCCTGAATCGCCATGGTGACCATAAATTTTTTTTTTTTTCAAATTATTTGTCTATTTCAATAAGGTCAACTGTCTCCCGTTTAACATTTTTACTAATTAAAGAATCATTATATCTAATTTCTGGTACTTAATTTTGCAATCCAATGGATCCACATTAATAGAATCACTTAAGTCATTCTTTTTATCATATATATGAGACAGTTTAAAATTACAATTCATCATTCTGAATAAAATGAAGAATTTCCTTACTCATGAGCAATTCTTTTATTCGCAATCATTTCAAACAACAAAAACAAATCAAAGTTAAAAGCTAATCAAGATCTTCATAAATTTTCCATAATTGGCTAAACAAAATTGAGAGAGTAAAATGGAGGAGAACTACTATTTTCATTCAACTCAAGAAGATAAAAATGTTGTACAAAGGTTTATATACAAATCTCCAATGAATCCAAAAATGACAAGTGGAAAAAACCAAGAATATCCTTTATGCTAACTAATCTTATCCTAATCTAATTGCTTGGGGAACATGCAATTTGGTTGAGTCATTTCCTTCTCCATGTGCAGATGAGCAGCTTCACGCCTTGTGTTGCTTCTGCTAGGAATTTTGTTTTGCATGCTTGATGGGCCTTTTCATTTTGAACATTTCTTGGACACTGACTTGGGCTTCTTCCTGACAATAATTCCAGCTCAAAACGCATAGCCCAAACCAGTCAAACCTTCAACCCATAACTTCAAACTTGTTCATTCTTCTACACCCCCTCCCTTCGAGTTGGTGCTTGGTGACAGTCCTCCAAGCTCAACTTGCACAACAGATTATTGAACTGAGGTACATTTAACGCCTTAGTAAATAGATCTGCAAGCTGATTTTGTGTGCTAACATGTAAAGGCACGATGAATCCTTCCTTGTATTTGTTTTTGACTGAATGACAATCAATCTCCAAGTGTTTTGTTCTTTCATGAAAAACTGGATTTTTTGTTATGTGTATTGCTACCTTGTTATCACACCATAGTGAAATGGGAAGTGTAGTCTTAATTTGAAAATCTCCAAGAATGTATGTGATCCACTATAACTCGCAAATTGTAGCAGCTAAGCTCCTGTACTCTGCTTCTGCAAAAGACTTTGATATTGTAGTCTGCTTCTTTGTCTTCCAGGATATCAAAGCATTTCCAAGGAAAACACAATACCCAATTAACAACCTTCTTGTGTCTAGGTATGCTACCCAGTCTACATCTGAAAATGCTCTTAATGTGAAATCATTTGTAACTTGGTAAAATAGACCCCAAGATAGTGATCCTTTAATGTATCTTATTAGATGCAAGGCTGCCATCCAGTGTTGTTTAGTTGGTGTTTGCATAAACTGGCTAAGTTGTTGCACTACATAGGCAATGTCTAGTCTTGTAAAATTCAAGTACAGTAGTCTTCCTATTAGTCTCCAGTAAGGCTCTGGATCGTTCAGTTCTTCACCTATGTTCTCTGTTAACTTTATGCCGTTTGTCATTGGAGTCTTAGCTAGTTTACTCCCAAGTAGCCCTGCATCCTTAATTATGTCCAGTGCATACTTACGTTGATTGACATATATTACCTCTTTAGTTCTTGCTTTTCCAACCCAAGAAAATACTTGGCTTCTCCCATGAAAAGACTGTGTAAATAGGCCTTTAATGCTGTAATTTCTTCTAAGTTGTCTCCTACAATTAAGGCATCATCCACATATATCAACAATGTAGCATAACTTGCAATTCCTTGTTTGGTGAACAGACAATTATCATGCTGAGATTTTTTGAAACCAAAATCCTTAAGTTCGTTGCTGAATTCTTCATTCCATTGTCTTGAGGCTTGTTTTAGTCGATAGAGACTCTTCTTTAATCTACAAACCTGTCTTGGTAGTGTCCTTTGTAGCCTTCAGGTGGCCACATGTAGACTTCTTCCTGCAGTATGCCATGTGAAAAGGCATTATTAATGTCCACTTGATGTAGTAGCCATCCTTTTGCTACTGTTAGGGCAAGGAACATTCTTACTGTCACAAGCTTTGCTACTGGAGAGAAGCTGTCATGGTAGTCAACTCCTATTGTTGGATGGTATCCTTTAGCCACCAGTCTAGCTCTCAACTTATCAACTGATCTATCAAGCTTTAATTTAGTTTTAAACACCCACTTTGAACTAATAGCTCTTTTTCCTTCAGGTAGCCTTGTCAGTTCCCAAGTGTCATTGTTCTTCAAAGCTTCAATCTCCTTTTCCATAGCATGGATCCATCCCTTTTCTCTACATGCCTGACTATATGATTGAGATTCCTGCACATTGGTTAGTTTTGCCAAAAAAAGACATGTGTTCCATCAAGGTTTTGTAAATTTTGAAAAGGGAAAGTATTTGGAGTGTACTGACATGCTCCTTTTTTTGAGTCAACACCAGCAACTTGTAAACCTATATTAAACACTATATTAGCTACATAGTCCTTCATCCAAATAGATTGAGTCTTTGTTCTTGTACTTCTCCTTTGCACTAGTTGTTGTATTTCATTGATGTCACTCATAGGTCTGATTTTCAATCTGTGAGGGTGTATCAGGTTCTAGGCTTCTGGGAGTGTCATTTCCTTCAAGGTTATTTGTTTCAATTGGTTGCTCAGGAGAGTTGTGATTGGATATTATTGGCAATGGTAACTGCGGTACTGGTTCTTCTGTTTCCTGAAATGGGAAGGTTTTCTCATAAAAGATAACATCCCAATTAACGTGTATTTTGTTTGTCTCTAAATCATACACCTTGTATCCCTTTTGTCCTGAACTGAAGCAAAGAAAAATACATTTGTGGGCTTTAGCTTCAAATTTATCCTTATAAGGTAGGGTATTTGTGATATAGCAGAGACATCCAAAGGTTTTGAAATTAAGATAATCAGGTTTATGAACAAATAAAAGCTCAAATGGAGTCTTCCAATTCAGTACAGGTGTTGGTAATCTGTTAATGATATGTGTTGCCATTAGAAGAGAGAATGGCCAAAATTTTGAGGGTAGCTTGGCTTGGAACATGAGTGATCTAGCAATCTGCAAAAATGTTTGTGTTTTCTCTCAACTATTCCATTATGCTGTGGGGTATAAACACAGGTTTTTTTTTTGGTAAGATTCCCTATTCTTTGAACAAATTTTGACACCCTAAGCTAGTAAACTCAGTTCCATTATCTGTTCTTATTACCTTGGCTCCTCTCTCAAACTGATTTTTAACCATGGTTATGAAATCTCTCAAAGTTGAGACAACTTGAGTTTTGTGAATCAACAAGAAAATCCAAGCACTTCGACTGAAGTCATCCACAATAGAAGCATAAAAGGTGCTCCAGTGATTGAATTTTGCTTGTAGGGTCCCCATAAGTCTACGTGTACAAGTTGAAAAATACCATTTGTTTGTGTTTTGCTGGCTGAGAAAGACAACTTGTGTTGTTTTGCTTTGTGACATGTTTCACATTCAAGTAAAGAGTCCAGGTTCATTTTGCTTTTGTGGGCTCTTAAGAACTGTAAGTGTTGTAAGACATTGCAAGATGGATGACCAAGCCTTTGATGCCATTCAACAACTAAATCATTAAAATTTTCATTTTTGAAACTAAGATTAGTACAAGAGTACTTTTTGTTTGTTTCAAACTAAATACAAGGATCAACATTCCTATTCAAAAGGCTAGAACTATCTAACACATATAGTTTCCCTGCGAGTTTACCCACTGCTAGTGTTTTCTCACTTTATAGGTCCTGCAATAAACAGTAGGAGGGGTAAAAAACCAGGTTAACCTTAGCTGTGAGTGCTAGTTTGGAAACTGAAATTAGGTTATAATGAAAGGAGAGCACATGTAGAACTTTAGTTAAATTCAAACGATTGTTTAACTCAACATTTCCTGTATGTTTCACTGGTTTCAATGATCCATCTAGTAGGTGGATAGGCATGAAATCCAATACTAGTTTTATATTTTTCATCAGTCTAGAATTTGAACACATATGGCTGCTAGCACCTGTATCCAATATCCATGATCCTAGTTTCATATAATCAGGTATAGTAAAGGCTAAATGAAAGGATCTCATACCTACAAAGTCATCCACATGTGCAAAATTCACCTAATTGTTTAGCTCCATAGGCATTTTTCCTTTTAGCAACTTCATCAGTTCCTGCTGAACAATTGCAGAACTATTAATAGTCTGAATTCCAATCCCATATTCATCTTTACATCCAGTGGTGTTTCTGCTGCATTCACCACTTGCTTGTTGTTATTGTTGCCTCTTCCCTTTTGCTCCTTCAAATTCTTGTACCAATCAAGATATCCATGCAACTTAAAGAAATTTTCCTATGAATGCCCATTCATATTACAATGTTCATAGTGTCGGTACTCCTCTCTGCTCACAGACCTTGTGCCACCTCCTCTATTGTTCATTCCTTCTCTACCTCTTCCAGCACCTCTGCCTTCATTTTCTTTATTAGTTTCTAGACCTCTCAACATCATTGCAACATTCTCAATTTTATCAGGGAATACACAATGCACTTTCCTCTGTTTTTCAACACTTTGCACCATAGAATAGGCCTTGTTAACAGCAAGCAATGGATCCATAACTAAAATTTGATTTCTAACATGATCATAAGTATCATTATGCCCGTTAAAAATTGCATTAACTTATTAAAAGAACCCAAGTCTGCTACCTCTTTTGCTACTCCACACATACATATAGGAATTGGCATAAGGCAGGTTAGGTCATCCCACAACCTCATCAGCCTTGTATAATACTTCTCTACCTTTTCTGTTCCTTGTGTTATGCTACTGATTTCTCTCTGCAGTTGGTAAAGCAATGGCCTATTGCATTCACCATACCTCTCTTGCAATTCATTCCACAAGTCTTTAGCAGTAGTTGTGTAAATAAGTGCCTCCACAATCTCTTTCAAGATTGAATTCAAGATCCATTATCTCACCATGCAATCAACTCTATCCCACTGTTCTGCTCTTGGTGTAGTTTATGGTCTTTCACAGGTTCCATTTATGAAGCCCAGCTTCAAAATTTTGCTCCCAAAGCAATCTTGATGGACCTGCTCCAGCTGAGATAATTGCTTCCTATTAATGGTGAAGTTACAAGAATCATCCCAGGATGATCTGAACTTTGCAGATGTAAAAGGTCTTCATTGTACTAATTAACCAGCTCTTCTGTGCTGGATTCATGGCTTTTGCTTGCCATTTCTTACCAATTGCATATAAGAAAGGGACTTAATATAGTTGTAAATTGGCCAAAACCATATGCTCTGATACCATGAACAAAATTGAGAGAGTAAAATGGAGGAGAATAAGTATTCTCATTCAACTCAAGAAGTTAAAAATGCTGTACAAAGGTTTATATACAAATCTCCAATGAATCAAAAAATGACAAGTGGAAAAAATCAAGAATATCCTCTATGCTAACTAATCTTATCCTAATCTAATTTCTTGGGGAACATGCAATTTGGTTGAGTCATTTCCTTCTCCATGTGCAGATGAGTAGCTTCACGCCTTGTGTTGCTTCGGGCTTCTTACTGACAATAATTCCAGCTCAGAAGTCGTAGCGCAAACCAGTCAAACCTTCAACCCATAACTTCAGACTTGTTCATTCTTGTACAACAGCATGCATTTCTTTGTCAAAATATACTCCCAATTTCTAACTTTCTTGGTTGCAAATAAATGTTCTACTCCGAATCTTGTAAAATATATTATATATATCCTTCCAACATACCTACGTCTTTTGGAAATCATTTGAAACTTTGAATTATAACATGATTTGAAGGGAAAAATTTTGTCTTTATTTTCCAACCCTCTTGAATAATCAACCTACAACTTCTTGTTTATCAAATCTCTTAAATTGGATTGCGTGATATATTTTTCATGGAATATAGTAAATTGCTCTACTTTTACTAATTGGAATATTGTTACTATTTATCACTTTTCAACATTAATAAAATCTCCAACAATATGGTAATTCAACAAATTTAAATAAATTATTTCTTATTTTTAACAATTTTACCATACATTCCTTAGTTTGGTTATTGAAACCTAAAACCAATACCATAAGTAAATACCAAACTTTTTGGCCTAAAACTCAAGAAGGAAATGCTTCATGTCTGACACTGTGGTCTAATTTTGGCAACCAAATCCTCCAAAATAAAGCAATATTTCGAGAGCTTTGTACAGCCAATTTTACCAAGACTAAAGTTGCTAGACGACCATAAATACTTCATGCAGCGCAGCCCATTCATCATAGACCAACAAAATATAAGATATTGACAAACCTTGACAACATGAGTGCATTCATTTGATGTAATATATGGTATAAAAGTTCACATGTACAATGTTATAAGCAAAATGCCATAATTCTTCTTACAGCTCAACTATGTGCTTGGTCAATAAGGTTTGATGCGAAAACTTTACTGGAGAAGCTGAGGGATAAACGACTCGTGTTTGTTGGAGACTCAGTGAACAAAAATCAATGGATTTCATTTGTTTGCTTGGTGGAATCATCAATCCCTCGAGGTTTCAAGTCCAAACGTTCATTTGGTAGTTTGCACCGGTTCATTGCCATAGTAAGTCAGCCTATTTATTTAAAGCAATTAATTAGTACTGTATATTGGAATTTGGTATAGTTGTTTATATTGAAATTTTATACTGCCTCCATTATGCTGGAACAAATTTTTTTTTTTTTTTGCGTGTTTTGGTTTATTTTTTGTTTTTTTTTTTTTTTTTTTTTTGTTTGGGGTTGTTATTTATTACCAATTCTTTTTGGTTAATTTTAGTTTGGGCCCTCCAGATTAACAAAAAGTTTCAATGGGACTGAAAAAATTTCTAATTGAACCTTCCAAACAAGAAAAAATGTTAGAATATTGCCCTCGAATCCAGTCCCCCTTTATACTCAACATCTAAATCTCCTAGGAAGATCCTGAACACTAACTTGAAAAGGTTCTAAGGTCGTTTTGGTAATTTTACTTTTTTCATCTATCAAATTGGAACTTGAGGGCTCAATTCAATTATAATAAATTTCCCTGTTTGAGACTTTCTCACTTTTAGGGGTTTAATTAATACTTTTGATTTCTTTTGATGGTCCAAATAAATCTAATCTTATTCTTCCAATTGAATGTTGAAAAGGTCAATGATTCTGGCGTTCTACTAAAAGTTTGATGTGCTGCACATTTATTTCACCTAGGACCAAATTTTAAAATTGATAATACCTTTTAGTGTTTCAGTGTTAGATTTAAGTTTTAGAGAATTTTTTGTTGTTTCTTACTTCATTTTGTCTTTCCTTTTTCTTTTCATTCCTTGTTTACTAAATGTTTATCTTTTTGCGGTTCTATTGTTTCTTTTTCCTTATTATTTTTTATAAGGTATTATAAAGCACTTTACTTCTTTTTTGGTTAAATCTCTATGCTAATAATATAATAATTTTTTAGTACTAAGGATCTCTTAAAAGTGTGTGCGTGTATGTTGTTATGTATTTGTATGTGTGTGTGTGTATATAAAGAAAAAATTGTAATTTATTGTAAACACTAATAGTTAGTAATAGATTTTAATTGTTCTCAAATGGCAGATCAAATCTTCATGCCATCTTTTCCAATGCTAACTCCAATGCCACCAATCAGGAGTTCTCATATTACATTCACACTTTAGTAATTATCTTGTTTATCTTAACTGTGATAAGTGTGAATATAATATGACAACTCCTCATTGCTGGCATTGGATTTAGCATTGGAAAATTGGCACTATGCTCAAATGGAACTTCTCCTAACATTATTGTTTATTTCAAAATTTTA
The DNA here is from genome assembly GCA_024721245.1 of Mitragyna speciosa. Taxonomy (NCBI): domain Eukaryota; kingdom Viridiplantae; phylum Streptophyta; class Magnoliopsida; order Gentianales; family Rubiaceae; genus Mitragyna; species Mitragyna speciosa. The sequence continues at coordinate 1,646,288 of CM045565.1, forward strand.
ATGGATTTTTTGTTGGGAATATAACGAAAGAAATGGCTGAAAAAAATATAAAATAAACAAAAGATGGCTTCATACCATGATTCTAGACTTTATTTACCTAGATTTTGTACACAAAGAATTTGGTCAAATATCCTTTAGGACATTTTGAAATTTGTCACCGTCACACTAAGTAAGACAAACTCACTTGAACAATGGTGAATTTTTGCAAAGAATTCAAAGTAGTAGGAAAGTAATTTTCTATAGCAAGTCAACCTCTACCTGACCTTTTGTAGAGGAGATTGAAATAGTGATCAAGTGTTGCAACTTCTGTTTTTAAATATGTGAGTTTTCACTTAAATTGTATTGGTCAAAAGATTCCTTAACACTAATGCAAGTGTTCAAACAGTTTTTGTAACATTTTGATGACATTGACATTGTTAATCGTCAACTTAATTAAAAAAGAGTCAGCATGACGTGTTTAAAACTTTTAGTGAAGCGCCAAAATCATTGGTCATACAAAAAATGCAACGCCTAAATCTAAACTTGACTTTTTTTTTTTTTTTTTGACTAAATGAAGGAGTACAATGCAACAATTGACTTTTATTGGGCTCCGTTTCTAGTGGAATCAAACGCAGATTCTCCGGAACATCGTTCGTTGACCTTACGAATTGTGAGAATCAGATCAATTGAAAAGAATGCCAAGCATTGGGCTGATGCAGATATTCTGGTCTTCAGTTCCTACGCTTGGTGGGAAATGCCCAGATTGAATGTCTCGTAAGTATATAAAATTCATCTTTCAATTTTTACGCCCAAAACAAATTTTGTTTGAATTACAACATATACATTTAAGAAAATAATTCACGGTTCGATTAGGTCGCAACCCACTGTCCTTAAATCCAATGCTTGGAAAATGGCCTCAGCTGTCCAAGAAAATGAAAATCAAGACATTAAAATTGATGCAGGAAATTCTTAGTACGACTCTATCATGTGCATCTTGTAGTCTAAAAGAGTGCCACATAAGTATAATGATACATGTTGATATAAGAAATTAATGTGAAGATATTTATATGACTTTATTTTAAATTACAAGATCCCATGCGGGGGCTGTAAACCAAATCCATGTAAAGATTTTCTAGGCTGAGGTCCATTATGGACCTGAACTATTTTCATTCATACGTGCTTTCATTAGAGGCAACTATATTATGTAAAAATGATAGAAGAATTAAACGCAACTCCTTAATTTATGACATTTGTAATTGATATGATATGATTCTATGCAGGAGGACATCACTTGAAAACCCAAATGCAGTCTACACAGAAATGGAGGCTCATAGGTGTTACAAGACTTCACTGAAGACATGGTCACAGTATATTCTTAGAAATATCAACCGTAAGAAGACTCGGTTGTTTTGGATTAGTGCCTCACCATCTCATTTCCTGTAAGTGTTAAAATCGCATTCCTTTCTATTTAGGAAAAACTATTTGTACTTCGTGAATTTTGAGGATTTTATTTTGGTGGCCAAAGGTCTAAATTGAGCCCCCTAAAATTGGAAATTCTTAATAAAGTTCACATCCAAACGGTAAAAAATAAATATTCCAATTTGGCCTTCGTTTTACTTCTATTAATTATTTAACTTTGAATCATTTAGCAAGGACCAGATCATTAATAGGAAAAGGATTCAGGGTGGGTTTAATTTCACATACCTATTTTTCATGTTGGCAACATTAAGAGATGGAAATCCTTTTAAGGCTTGATTTTGTGTTTTCTCCTTCCGGATCAAATTGGAACCACTTCTTTTTATTGGAAAATTCAAATTTGAATCAAATTTTCTTAGTTTAAGGGTCAAATTGAAAATTTTCAAATTCAAATGGAAAATACTTGATGTATTTCACTGCAGGTCCAAGAATTGGGGTAGGCGTGATGATAAAAGATGCTATAATGAAACACAACCTATTGCAAAGGACAAACTTGGGAAAGGTGAAGCAGATCCTCAGATGATGCGTTTAACTGAGAATGCAATAGAAAATCTAAAAGCAAGAGGATTGAATATACAACTCCTCAACATAACTCGGCTTTCAGAATACAGAAAAGATGCTCATCCATCTATTTACAGGAAACTACGGAGGCCCCTACCAAAAGAACAATTAGCCAATCCAATGAGTTGGTCAGATTGCAGACATTGGTGTCTCCCTGGAGTTCCTGATGTTTGGAACCAAATTCTTTATTCTTATCTTGTTTAGGGGCATTCATGTTTGATGCAATGGCCAATTGACAAACTCTGTTTTACTAATTGTTGTATAAAATTACAAAAGCTTTGTATTGTGCTTCTCCTTTTATCTGTCAATAAATCTTCACAGGTGTTTCCTTGTCTCAAACTGTGCTACATCGTTGTTACTCGTGTTCATTACAACAAATCAAGTACACGGCCCTTTGCGCATGTGATTTGATTTCCCACCTGCAAATCAATTATATCGCTTCCTAAGCATCCATTTAAATTATTTAAAAGAAAATTTGAGACCAGAATAAATATATTTATAAGTAGGCTTCTTAAATGACCACCACTTATTCGGCATTAGACGCATGCTGTCTTGCCTTCGGTGGAACCCCCTTCTTATGAACTGACAAATGTCACCTTTTTGCTTGCATTATTTCTTGCGTTAATCAATAAATGGTGATCACTTAAGAATTGTTGTAATGTGATCATCCCAATCCCAAAAGGTAAAGGCCGACTAGTGGTTGAAATGGTCACAGGAGTGTTGAACTTGAGAAAACATATGACGTTGTGATCTGGTGTTGTAATATTTTTTTCGTTTTGATTAAAAATGCTAATATTCGAGAAACTAACCCAAATATATTCTTTAAACAATATTACATTCCTGTATTTCGAGATGTATATTCACCATCTTCATTTGTTGCCAAATTTCCACTACTTTTACCGAGAATTTTCAGTATATCATAAGGTTCTTTTCACTCTTTTATTTGACATGTTGGCTGATCTGAACAGCCAGATTCTGAGAATGAAACTAACACACCATATTGAGACGGTGTATCAAACAATGACGCTGTGATCGATTTTGTATTCTGCAATTCTCGTTTCCTACCATTTCCTAGTCTACCAATAAATGCTGATGGAATCCATCATACTCAATTTTTTAGCAAAATTCCTAAAAATATTAGCGAAATTCTTCTGACTGAAATTTTTTTTTTTTTTAACATTTTGATGTAACAATCACTATTTTTCTGAAAAAAAAAAAGATATTCTTAATTAGTTACACAAGAAATTTGGCATAAAATTGAAGTTTCTTCCGTACATTGAATGTTAATTGGGCTTCGCATTATAGTTTTCCCACATTTAAATCTAATTCACTGTTCAACTGAGGATGAACATTTTAATTAAAGTGCACTAGATATTTTTGCATCCATAGACGCTCAAGGACTTGCGGCATATACATATTTTCTGTACAAAAAAACTGAATCGTAAATTTCCTTTCAAATCTGTTTACTAGTTTTGGCGTTCTTGTGAAAGATCAACTACAGCACAATCTACAGAGAGGAAACAAAACCAAAAATTAAGGAGACCGAAAAGGATGCTTTAAAGTTCGAAATCTGAAACTGCAGATATAAGCTCAAATGCAAAACCACCAGAACTTTAAATACATATAGGACGTTGAAGTATATGCTACTTTCTATCAATTGGGCCCCTGTAAATTTAGAGGCAAATATAGTTTTTGATGAGCTGAATCGAGTCAAATATAATATCTTCAAGCTCTGCCCATGTGTTACACAAATAGAATTCTAATCGGTTCATTTATTAAACAAATATAAAATGTTGATCAGGGTTTATCTGTAAAGGTATTCAAGTTCAATTGGTTTGTATTTAATGACTAGAAATTGAACTTGAATTTGTGTTCCAATTCGAAAATGCACGTATTATTTGAAAAAATACGTACATTTATGTGTACTAGGAATGAGGCACGTGCTCTGCACGTTTATAAGTTCTGTTAACAAATAATGTTGCTTATTTTTTTGTGAAAACTCAAAATGCAGACAGATAACTTTAAAGAAAAAGATATCAACAAATTGAATAATTTTATTAATGCAAGATATCTCATTCCCTTTATTTTATTTCCAACTTCAAAATTCTATGTCAATTATCCTATATGAAATAACTTTTTTTGGACAACATATTTATATTTAGTAACATAATTATAGACAAAACGATACACAAAGATCTAAACTACAAATTCTTATTAATTGAAACTTTTGATGTGTATGTCGTAAGTAATATTTGATCATGAACCCCAGGCTTTTCTTAGCTTCACATATTATTTTCTTTTCTAAAAGAATTTGAATAGAATAGATGAATGTCTCCAATAGCAAAAGAAAGTTGTTGCACAATGATGGTTTTTTTAAAATATCCTTGCAAAAAAAATTATGAAATCTTTTGAAAATTTTAAATTGTTATCATATAAAAGGTAACTTGTTATTATTTTGTACTTGAAATTCCTAAGCATTTGATATTGACTAATAATTTTACATATTTCTATTATATCTATAAAGAATCAAATGAGACTTTAATATAGTTGCGTCAAAATTAATATTTCTAAATGAGACTTTAATCTAACTCTTTATGTTTTCATAAATGTCCATTCTTAATATGATTAGACTTAAAAGATAAGGATATTTAAAGAAATACATTAAGTGCTAAAATATCAAACTATAAAGTTAAATTTAAAATATATAAAATTAATTTTATTTTAAAATATTTAAAAAATGATTTCTCTTTCAATGTTTTGCCTATTTGTTTATTTATTTATTTTTGCTAAAATACTTTTTTGTTTAGATTATGAAATTTAAATTTATATACAAATAAATTAAAAATATTTTGTAAAATAGGAAAATATAAATTTTTATACTAAAAAATAAATATATATTTTTGAAAAATCTAATTTGAATTTGTACTTGTTAAATATTTGTGAGACTTTTAAAAGAAGATTGAGTTTGATTAGGATTTCATCAATCTACTTTTTGTAGTCCCATTAGTATCCTTTTTTTTAATATGACTATAATTTAAAAAATAAGGGTACTTTTATGAAATACATTAATTGTTAAATCACTTTAGGTCCTACATGAACTTTTTTGATACTTTTAGTCATTTTAAATTGGTTTATTATGATTTCTTTTTTTAACAAATCTAACATGTATATAAGAATGATGACAACTTTATCATATGAGCATATCAAATAAGGACAATTTACATGTTAAATTGGCAATATAAGTACTTTGTAGAGACACACATAAGTCTAGTGGTTCTAACTCTCGGATGATGAATCATTTTAAAAATAGCACTCGCTTGTTGCATACAAACATATTGCTACTATTGTGTAAAATTAATGAGTTAACTAAATTATATCATTTGTTTGGATTGATTATGCAATAAAAATGTACAATATTAAAGAGTACTTCATTATAAATACATTGAAAGCGTATCATTTAAATATTTGAAAAAAAGAATTGGATTATTAGTTTTTTAATGTGTGTGTATGTGTGTAAAAAATACAACACAAAATGATATTAATTTTTAAGAACATAGTGTACACAGAAATGTAGTTTCTTATATATAATTATCTTTATTTTGGCAAAAGAAAATAAAACATAACATATGTTTTAAAATATTTAGGTGCACAAAATTATTTTTTTTTTTTTTGTGCTTAAAGCATAGAAGAAAGAGATGAATATTACCAATTATGTGGAAATAAGATAAAATTTATGATAAAGGATAGAATAAAATAGTAACAAAAATAACCTAACTAAATAAGATAAGTCATCACAAGATTGCAAATGATATGGAAAAAAAAATAATATGATTTCCTTAAATTTGACTAATTTTAATGATCTTAAGCAATTGATAGATACATTTTATGAAATTCTTATTTTATGAATTAATATTATTGATTATTTGGATTTTTCATAGATATTGACATAATTGATTACTCAATAGAATCGTTAAGTGTTATTCGCCAAACTCACAAACTTGTGTAATAAGTATATATAAATTTTCAGTGTTAATTAAAATATCATATATTATGAGAATGATGAGTTGTGAAATTTGTTCATAACTATATCCTCATGAGACTTGCAAAATATTTTATTTTATATTTATTTTAAAACATAATTCATTTACATGTGTTGAACTTCTAGCCTCCACTTTCTGTTAGTTAGGTTTTTCCTTTTTCTCTCCAAGTCCAAGAAATAAGATATGCCTTGATTTTGTGTCATATGAAATTTTAAAACTAAAAAATTTTTTGTTCATAATGCATAAACTCATAGACACCCTTATATTTAGGTACTTCATTATATTTAGATACTTTTTTTTAATTAACTTCATTTTTTGAATAAGTAATACTTGACTGTTTACTTAACCAGTATCCCTAACACAGCTGTTAGCTAAATTACATATTTTTCTTTGATCGAAACACTTTCATAATCATTAGTTACTTTGTATATTATCAAAACATAAGCATTTTAATACTAAATAGAGTTTAAAAACTAATTAACTTTCACATTAAAAAATAATAAATATTTGTCCAACTACCTTGATTGAGTTGTTAAAAAAATTGATTCGAATTCAAAATTACACATTCAAAATCTCATGGTATATTAAATAAAAAAATCATATATTTTTAAAATAAAGAAGTTTTAATGATTAAACATGTTGTGAAATCTTGTTATACATGATGACCTTTTTGCAAGGAATGAGGTTTTACGTTTTTAAAATTTCAATTTTTGATGACTCTTTATAGTGGAAGTATATTCTTGAATTTAATTCTAAGTCTCTTGAAACATTGACTTATTTATTTTTCATAATATTTTTTTGTTTTAAAGTAATTGGCTTGGACACTTTGTGTTTAGGTTTCTAATATATTTTTTATGTTAAAGTACTAATGCGATTACAAAATCAAAAAATATGAAAATTTCTCAAATAAATCAAGTAATTCACCTAAATTCTAAATCCATCCATGCTGGACCATTTTTTGTATTCGGTTTAGGTATTGTTCAGATTTTTTCGATCAAGGTTAATTAAAAAAATTCTTGCCTCTCAGTTCATAGGATGTTACTTAATATTTTTGTAAGATATATAGTGTAATAATAGTTAGTTTTTGTATTAGGATTTAATATGCTAAAGTAGTTGTTTTCAATTTTTATAAATGAAATCATAGTAAAGAAAGGCAACAAAGTAGCTGTGTTAAATGAATTTAAGGCATAATAGTGTAGAAATTTTTTAAATGATTTTTAGTTACAAATTAGAATTTAAAAAATGGGATTGGCATTTTATGTTTCTCTAAAACGGTTTTTTTTTTTTATAAATTCATGTTGATCAATGCATGATAGAATGATTTTATTTTTTAAGATGCTAAAATATCAACCATAAAGTCAAATTTAAAAAATATAAAATTAATTTTATTTCAAAATATTTAAAAAATATGATTTATCTTTCAGTGTTTTGCATATTTATTTATTTTTTGCTAAAACACTTTTTTTATTTTTTATAGATCATAAAATTTAAATTCGTATATAGATTAATTAGAAATATTTTATAAAAGAGGAAAATAAAATTTTTATATTAAACAATAAATATATATTTTTGAAAAATCTAATTTAAATTTATACTTGTAAAAGGTTTCTAAGACTTTTAAAAAGAAGATTGAGTTTGATTAGGATTTAATCAATCTACTTTTGTAGTTCCATTAGTATCCTTTTTTAAATGTGACTATAACTTAAAAAATAAGGGTATTTTAGGAAATACATTAAATGTTAAATGTTAAATCACTTAAGGTCATTCATGCTTTTATATAGATATAGATATAGATGTGTACATAAGCACATACACTTTTCTTAAGAAAAACATAATCTTTGTGCATATGTGTATGTACATATATGTGTCTATGTATCATTTTATTTTCATTTATATATGTGTTTAGAAACCTATTCAATCAGTTCCAAATACGTGCAACTCGATTTGATTTTTAAATGATTATATATTTGAATTCAGCTTGTTTATTAAACAATCGAGCCTTTTTAACTTGAACAAGTCAAATACATTTCTATTCGCGAACAATAAGCACTAGGATTGAACTTTTTATCTAAAAGAACTAGGCTATGTTTAGGCTGAAGTTCTAGGCTAAAATTTAAAATGGGTTGAATTTACACCTTACCAAGCTCAACAATTTGTGAATTGTATACACACATCATTTTGTGTTGTGTATACACAAACGCACACACACACGAACACATATTTATGTACACACACGTGTGTGTGTATATATACACAACACACACGTGTGTGTACATATATATGTGTGTGTGTGTATACTGTGTATATACAAACGCACACACACACAAACATATATTTATGTACACACACATGTGTGTGTACATATATATACATGTGTATATGTACATGTGTGTACGTATGCGTGTGTGTGTGTCTACACACACATATACAGTAAAGTTCATATATAATAGTCTAGGATATTGCACGTATACTAATACATATAAAACATATTCTATCACACAAAAAATGAAATTAGATTATATATATTTTTCAAACCACACATTTATCCTATAACATAATGATCACATTATTTATACTTTGAAATAGTATATTTGTTATATATATACGTAATAAATTTTAGTTACTACAAAAATAGTGGGAAGAAAATTTGGAAGCGAGTGAGTTTAGGCCAATTCAAATTCAGAATGAGGGGATTGTTTGGTAACTCAAGGCTGAAAATTAATGGATTAAGAGTTTTTTGGATTCAATACGTTTGATTACAAAATTTCTTTTATCACTTAATGCATTTAGCACTTATTTGATTTGTGTATAAAATTTTAAGTGAAAATTTTTCACTTAATTTGTTGAATTTGATTCTCTGTCTCTCTCTTACACACACACACACTCACTCTCACACACTCATCCATGCACACACGTATAAACACATACTCTTTCTCACACACGTAATCTTTCTCCCTCTCTCTCTCTCTCTCTCTCTCTCTCTCTCACTCTCACACACACACGCACACACACAATACACACACTTTCACACAAATACATATATTCTCTCTCCCTCTCTCTCTCAAACACACACACAGACACACTCTCTCTCTCTCTTTCCCCACACAATTTCTCTTGCACACACTGATAAGTGTAGAATTAGAGTTATAGTTACGTGTTAGTTTAGTTTATTAGGTGTTGTTTTTGAGTAGGTTAGGTTAGTTTTTGTATAATTTTTCTTTCTTTTGAGTTGTGGATTTATATTCACATTTATGTCTTGTTTTCTGTGTAATTGTAGGTTTTTTAAGCTCTAAATTACCAAAGGAATTCAAATGTCAGGAATAGAAGGTGAAGGACTGCAAGAGCTTGGATGATGGTGAAAAATAGATTCAAAAGGGAAGAAGAAGCTGGAAGAATTCGCAGAAAACAGAGAAATAAGGGTATCTGCGGATCTTTTCATCCACGGATATAAGCTTCAGATACAAACACAACTGTGACCCTTACCAACCGTAGGAAGATAGGTAATTGCGAACGTATTCATCCGCAGGTACAGTCATAGGAAGGCAAATTCGTCTAGTTTATTGCAGACGGGAGCGAGATTTTTGGAACGATTTTATGTTTTGAGAGTCTCCTACTATATGAAGACTACTTCTCTCCTTAGATACTCTTTAGGGCTTTTAGAACTCTATAATTTTAGAGTAGACGTAATTTTTACTTCATTTTCATAGATAGTCGTAGAGAGAAGATAGCATAGAAAAGAAGAAAGCTTGTGAATATTGGATTATACAACTCAAAGGAGAAATTTCTACACTCTTGTGGAATTGATTTTCAATTAATCTACAAGTTTTCTTGTCTAATTTATTTTTTGAGTTATTATGATTCATACTTGCAAAGTTTTTGCTCTAATTGCTTTAATTATGAGAGGCTAATTTGTGAACCTAGGATTAGTTGAAATTTATGCTTCTAGGGTTATGAATTGATTGATAATTTATGCTAGCTATTTTGCTTTATCTATTCATTGTCCTAGATTGATTGAATTGTAATTGCCTAATTACCAATTATAATTTCTTAATTACTATTATGCAACAAGAGTTGATAGTAGTAGTAGAAAGGAGATAATTGAAGTCTAGGTAATATGGCACACGAGAGTAGTTGTACTCCTAGGAAAATCAAAATCAATTCATAAGACAAAAGAACCAATACTAGTGTCTCTACCACGAGAGTAGAAGAGAACTAGTAAGGATGTAGTCATTAGTTTGTCACAAGAGTGAAAGCCAGGTGCAATTGGAATTGGGCTTTAGATAGAGTAAGGTAAATAGCATAAGTAGAGTCAATTGGTTGTGATCCTAGAGCATAAATGCAGTCTAAATCCTAGGTAGTTATCTTATATACTTTTCTTCTTACCTTGCTATTTTGTTTGAATCTAATTCAGTAGTTAACCTTTTAGGTTTAATCATTCTTCTCCGTTGCCTAGATAATAGAGTAATTCATAGAGTTCTAGTACTCATAGAACTGTTCCCTATGGGTTTGACCCTAATTCTCTACACTACTGTACGATCTGTTCTCTTGCAGATATAGGGTAATTAGGCAGATTTAATTTGATAGGTTGAGTGAAGTAGTTGATTTAAGAGCATATATTTTTAAACCTAATTACCCCCTATCACACACCCACATACTTTCTTGCACATGCACTTTTACACACACACACACATACTTCCACATGTACATTTTTTATCTCTCATAAACATTATTAATAAATTATTTTAAATTTTTACGATAAAATAATTATATCTATGAGGGGAGATATTAAAATTCAGTGCATATATTCAATTAATTATCAAACAAACAAAACTTTATCAATTTAACAATTTAATGCTTTCAACACTTAAATTTCAAATTTTAGATTTCAGAATTCAATTTTAGTAAACACCACCTAAGACTTGAGAACTTCAGCAGCCGAAACTTGACTTTTCTATTTTAATGTGGGCCGAGATTGGGTTTACCAAAGCCTGACTTACAAAACCCAATTAATACCGTAAGTGTAATATGACCATACGAGATAGGAAAATTGCGATGCCGCAACTAGTATGATTTTAAGAATTATAAACGTTTTAATATAATTAACTAACTCTTTGAACTCTCCAAACTAACACTCTTATCCTTTCTTATTCCTACAATTTAGAAATACCCTTACTATAGATATTTAAGTTGTTTATCTTATATATTAGAAAGTAATAATTAGGAATTCTTACGTGCTAAAAAGTGAAAATTAATTAGGAGTTGTCTGCAGTATTTCTATGAGATATGCTTGAATGTTGTGGAATGAGGGGATCCTAGGTTATTTTTGGACACTGATGTTGATTGTGTTGGCCACGATGCTGTATTCATCTCTTGTGTCTAGAAAAAAAAAATGCAATATGAAATCAATTGTTTGGGCTTGCATTTTTTTTTTCCTTGGCTTGTAGTGTGTTTTATTATTGTTTCTAGATTGGGTAGCTCGAAGTAGGTAAAATACGAAATTTGGTATCTCAAACACCGTTGTTGAGAATATATCATATCAAGATTGGATCACTGCCAATTTAATTTGCAAATGGTTCAAACTAAACTCTCTTGTATCTTTCTGAAATAAAAAATGGATTTGTATAAAACCAAATGTCCTCCAAGTCATTACTAACAATTCTCTGAATACGCCACGATGCAGCAATACATACATGGAACATGAACCCCTCCTTTTTGCAAAACTTGCCACAGGCAATTACCTCCAATAATAATCAAACTATATATAGTTTACAGGGAAAGTTTATCAATAAGAGTTGTTCCTTTCCCCCTTTGCAATTATCATATCATACTATATCATATCATTTGTAACAAGGTGCTTTTCACTCTTCGATATGACAAAGTTAGCTGATTTGTACAAGATATTATAATATTAAGTGAACATCTATCTTGCTAGCACATATGCAAATTAAATCTTTGGAAGCAAATATAGTATTTCAGGAAACAATTAATCAACACTAAACTTATATGACAATCATTAATGTAAATTACAAAATTATATTCTGATCAATATTGAATTGGATAAATTGGGCTCATGTCTATAAATATTAAAATATAAACATTTCGATGGCTATTTTTTTATACTATTAAATATGTCACATCGATTCTGATTAATTAAATTATACAAGTAAAAAAAAGAAAAGAAAAAAGTAGTTTCACTCATTATTTAACTTTTTAAAATTATAACGACAAAACTACCCATGGACTTATGTTGAAATTTTTTTTCATTAAATTACACTTTATATCAAATAGAAAACTACCCATGGAGATGTGTTGCAATTTTTTATTACAAAACTACACTTTAAATCAAATAGATCTCCTTTGGAAGTTCTTATATGTTTTTAGAAGTTTTTGTCCTTGACATTTATTTTTCAAATCAAACAAATCTACAATTAGTAAAATATAAAATGGGGATTGATTGTGAGTTTAGGTTATATCAAAATATAGCAATAAATCCACTTAAAATTACAAAAACAAGTAATAAAATTTTTAACCTAATTCCGCAAGTGCACGGGTCAATTATAGTTGTGACGAGTATTAGGATCGATCCCACGAGGAAACATGAACTAGCAACTACCAAAGCTACTAACTTGCTTTATTATCTAAACTCTCAAACTTGAAAGTGGTGAAAATGGTAGGAAAATCAAATTAAAGTAACAAACAATGAAGAAACTAGTTAAACAAAGTTGACTAGGCTTAAGAATTCACCAAATATGAAAGTTAAACTTATGACCAATATGATTTTTACTCATGTTTAGGATTCAATTCCATTTTTACTCCAAACTAGATCTCTCTATGAATGGAAGACTACCTAATACATGAGCTTTCCTACTCTCATGGTAAAGTCTAGCATGCATTAGTTCATTAAACTCATGAATTGTGGTTTTAAACCATAATCCACCTATGTGAATCACTACTCTCGTGAGATTCAACATAAGTTCCATTTACTCTTTCCATTGTTAAGTGCAAATCTCTTTGTCAAATAACAACTAGATGAGTTGAAGTTGGTAAGCTAATCAACAACAAGTGTTAAAGACCAAGTAAATGAATAAACAAGAATAAAGTTGGCCATAAATTAATTAATTTCATATTATAGCTTCATCCTACACCTAGTAGGAATCAACTTAGTTCAACATGATTAAGATAATATTAAGCACATAGATGAAAAGTAAACAAGCATGCATGAATGAAACTAAAAGGAATAAGGTTAGAGTTGCTCATTTGGTGGATGAACTTGGCTCCAAAACTTGTCCTTGCATTTCATCAAACATGTTGAATACAAAGTAGTTCCTCTAAAGTCTTCTTACGAGAATGTGATTTTGCCTATTACAAAACTAAGAAAGAAAACCTACTCTAAGTATTTACAAGGAATGATCCTCCTACTAAGCTTTAGTTTTAGCTTTCTCAAGCATCAAACTAAGCATAGAACTAAGTATATCTTTCAGTGACTACAAAGGCATCTATTTATAGAAATAACCCTAACTCAAGTCCTTGTCCAAGTTGAAGACTTCATGATGAAATTTGATTCCTTTTGCCTCAAATGTCTTCCTTGAACTTTGTGTTATCTTCTAGGGCTTTCCAAAATGCAGCTGGACGTTGAAATTATCTACAAAAGTTGTGTGAACAAGCTACAAGTTGAAGAGAGCCGAAATTTGCAAGTTGGTGCCGATACGCGGCTGCGATACGCGGCTAACCTACCGCGTATCGCTCCCTTTTATCATTTTGTCCTTTTTAATTTTTGGTTATTCCTATAATGCCCTTGAGACATTTTTCCACCATTTGAACCATTATTTGCTTGGTAGACTTTGATGAAGAAAATAATTGCCGAAAATTCCAAGCTTAAATGATCAAATTAGTACAACTTGAATCAACTTTGAATTTGATATTCTTTGAGCTTCAATTGATCCAAATTGTATTTAATCATCATTTTCTTGCATAATCAAATAAACTTGGGCATTAATTTGCTCCAAATAATATTTCTACCTCAAATCCCAAGTTTCCAGACCAAAAACCCTAAGTTTTTGGAGCAAACCTTGATTTGATGGTAAATAATGAAATTGAGTCATTCTAATATCAAAATTAATAAAAAACATACTAAAAACACACTTAAAACATATATAAAATATTATACAAAAATAGGTACATTTATTACTTATCAGGGATAATATGGAATATTATATGTACCTGTATTATACAATATTTTTATCAAAATTATGAATAAGAAAGTGGTGGAAAAATATAAGCTTGCACACACACACACACATACACACATTTTCGTATTTGAATATTATGGATATATTTGAAAGTTACATAAATAAAAAGGGTACACTTATTATAATTTCATATATTATATAATATTGCTTTTAACTTTTATACTTGTGTTGAGATATAAAATAGATTAAAATTTTATCATCATATTATTTTTAGATGTATAAATATATAGAATAAGAATGTAAATTCTTGCAATTTTATATCTAATCGAAAAATATGTCATTTTTGTTATACAAATTTTGAAATTTTGTCTTAAACTAAAGTATTATCCATGAAATATAATTCGGCAAAATTTTATTTAACATTTTATCAATTGAAAAATAAAAGTACTTTTTAGAGTATTTAAAAAATGCATATAATATGGAAGCCTTTTGGAATTCCATAATAACTATACTAGTATCCATTTATACAAGAAATCTAGAAAAAAAAGGGGAAAAACTCTAACTCTTGAATAAATATTGAGAGATCTTCAAATTCATTGTGCAAAAAGAATATATAGAAAGAATATATAAAATAGGTGCTAAGAACAAAAATAAAAAACATAGTCATTTTCACTAAACAATGGGGAAACATAAAAAATTTTAAATGAATTAAACAAAAGAAGAAGAGGCAAAAGAGAAGACAAAGCATTTAAATTCTTTTTGAAAACAAAAGAAGCATTTAAATGAGTAGGATAATTCGGTAATGAAAAATTTTGGACACAAGTCTTAGAAGTAGTTTTGTCATGCAAATTTGAAAATATTAGGGAGTGAGAAGAAGCTAAAATAGGAATGAATTTTTCACAAACCAAAAAAACAATAAACATAGTTGGAATTGAACTCTTTAGAAAATAAAAGGAAAGGTTAAGGATGCACATATCAAAGGCTAAAAACAATTGAAAGAGAAATGATCTCATGAAGAGTTGGTTTTTGTTTCAAGAAATGAAATTGTTTTTGGCAAACAACAAATTTTATATGATGATAACGAAATCATATTCCAAGGACCACACCACATTCCTATTTCCTAATTCACGTGTGTAGTAATCTCCCATGTACAACTAGATCCATTCATTCCAAGAAGTCAATGTTGATATTCGCAAGCAATTGAAATCGGCAAGGTGATGTTAGAAAGGGAATTGAAATCAGGCCAATTTTGCTGGTCCTTCTAACGTGAAATTGGACCAAATAAATAGTTTTCAGTGATAAAGACTGTTGTGGTAAAAAATGGTATAGAGGTAGACTGTTGAGAATGGATCACTAAAGACAACACAATTTTAGTCAATAACAGCCTACAAGGCAAAAGAAAGTTAGAAGTTCAAGGGGTTTTACATCTTATAGTATAAAAAAGTTCGGATGCTTAAGTCAAAAAGAGTTCAGATAAAAACTTGTAGTATAAAAGAGCCAGAGTTTGATATCTTATAAGCTTCTCCCTTTCGTTGATTAAGATGAAAATATTTATATCCGAAAAAGTAAGAGGGTTGAGACCCAAAGTTATTACACATACGGATTCGACATCCGTAGCCTTTTGCATAGGCTGGTTGTATCAACTATAGGTGTATTTGCTTGTATTCATGTGAAAGTGCTTGAAAGTTTTGAGACTCTAGTCATGTCATGTCAAATGATCATGTGCTTGCAGTAGAAATCCCTGTCTTAGGCAATTCAATGAACTCTGTGGCATCCTGTTGGGCTTTGCCAGGTAGAACTTTTTAGATAGGGGCGCATCGGTTGGCTCTTATCACCCGTGATGATTATAGTGGTGGCATGGGTGCAACTGAGCTAATAGATGCCGAGCTCTTAAATAAATCTCTGTAATTGTCAGATCTGATTAAAATGGTCACCAAGTGATGAGGTTCGTGGAGATCAAGGTGAGGACAAGTTCAAGGTAGATCATTTACAAGGCATAAGAGGTCCAATGACAAGGCTTAGAACGAAAAGGATGAAGCAGGCTATGCAAGGACTTCTCACGCAATTGCAAGAAGAAGAATCTACTTGAGCTAGGAACATGCCGGCTCGGATGATTACATATGCTTGGGTTGATATTGGTGCCAAGGGAAGTGAGCAAAGTGACCAAACCAAGCTAAATGAAGGAGAATTGAAGTTTCTAACCGAGGTCGCAGCGGCCTTAGCCACGGCCTTCATCAGAGAGTTGAACAAAGACAGTCAACACGAGCCAGACCTTCTGACCAAGGCCATGCACAAGGCCATGCTATGGTCTTCCTCACGACCTTCATTAGACGGTTGTTTTGGACGAGCTAAAGTAAAATAAAGCCTCTAACCAAGGCGCCTCTTTAACTTGGAGACGGATGATTAAGGCCAAATCAATTGTGGAGAATAATATGGGCTGGATTTTGAAGAAAGGGAATTGTAATTTTTGGGGGGATAATTGGCTTGGACAAGGACCTTTATGTTTTAGAGTTGCAGATTATTCAGATGCAACAGTTTCAGATTTTGTTCTCAATGGTCAGTGGAATCTTTCAAAGTTGCAGCAGTGGTTGCCACAAAAAGAGCTGAGAGAAGTTTTATCCATTAATCCCCCCTCTGATGTTTTAGACAATATTTATGTATGGTCTCCTTGTGCTAATGGTATATTTTCAGTATCTTCTGCTTTTCAGGTTATTAGAGCAGGAAGACAAAAGTCTTAGTTTGATTCTCAAATTTGGAATAAACATTTGCCAGTAAAGGTTTCAATTTTCATGATGAGACTGTTATATGGTAAGTTACCAATTTTTGAAGCTTTGATGAATTTTGGGTTTCAGGGTCCGTCTAGATGTTTTTGTTGCTTGGATCCTAAGAAAGAAGCTTTCGATTATGTGTTTGTGGACAATCCATTGGCTAGGGAGATTTGGGTATTTTTTGGATCGCCGTGTGGTATTTTATGGAAACCCACAATGCAAGAAAACCTTGCTAATTGGTGGTTTTCTAAACAATGTAATGCTATTGTGAAATTCTTGGTTCAAATTATACCTGTTTTTATTTGTTGGCATTTGTGAAAGGGCAGAAATGTTGTCATGCATGATAGAAGTGTTCAGGTATACAAGATTATTGCAGATGTTACTACAAATGTTATGGCGGTGATATCTTTGTAGTTTCTTAAGTTCCAATGGCAAGGCCGGAATTGGCATTCGTTCATTGACAGGGCAATTGCAACATCTAGACCAGTTCGTATTCAAATAGTGAAGTGGTTGAAACTTTCGATAGGGCAGTTTATAAACACTGATGGCTGCTCTCTTAGGAACCCAGGGATTAGTGGAGGAGGAGGCATATTAAGGGATTACTTAGGTAATTTTATTTTTTCCTTTTCTTTGCGCTTGGGAATTCAAACAAATATGCAAGCGGAAGCACAGGCGTTACTGCATGGTATTAAACTTTGTTTGGAAAAAGGTTTTAATACTATTCAGGTGGAGATTGACTCAATGGTTTTGGTACAAATTCTTTTGGAGCTTGTGCATTATCCTTGGAAGATTCGTCAAGAGGTAGATCAGATGAAGTATATGATGTTAAACTTAACAATATCTCATGTGCTTAGATAGGCCAACAGAGTAGTGTGCTTGCAAAGGAAGGATGTAAACTGACTTCTCCCATGATTTATTCAGACTGGGCTCTTTTATCTATTGAAGCAAAAGGAGAACTTTTTATGGACAAATTGAGCATTCCTAATATTAGATTAGATTATGATTGAATTTGTAAAGGAGTAGTACTCCTCATTTTTATTTTCAGTTTAATTTCCCATTTGTATTGGAGGTTTAGTTTTATGTCTCCCTCCTTTTTATTGTACTTTTATGCTTTCATTAATAAAATTGGGAGTGGCATTCCCCCCTCCCCCG
The DNA here is from genome assembly GCA_024721245.1 of Mitragyna speciosa. Taxonomy (NCBI): domain Eukaryota; kingdom Viridiplantae; phylum Streptophyta; class Magnoliopsida; order Gentianales; family Rubiaceae; genus Mitragyna; species Mitragyna speciosa. The sequence goes on from CM045565.1 coordinate 1,664,453, forward strand.
TGTACGGGGTTAGCCAAAAAAAAAAAAGGCAAAATCTTTACTTAGATAGTCAATGTAATAGATAGGTTACATTTTTTTATATTTTTATTAGTTAGCAAATATTTGCATTTAGATAGAAAAGTGTGATAGATAGGTGATTTTACTCTTCCCCTTAATTTGTATTTAGGTCCCCTGTGTAATAGTTAGGATTTGTGTGCTCCTTATGTGTCTATTTGTTTTATTGCTTTTCTTAGGATCGTTGCATCTACATATTATACCTATGTGTTGTGCGCTCCTACGTGCTCTTATATGATTTTATGTGTCAATTTGCTTTTTTTCATATTTTATTAGTTTTATTATTTCGTCGCCACACTAGTCCAATACTAGTGGTGGTTTTGTCACTTCCTCGCTAATCCTACGCTAGTGAAAAATTTGTAGAAAATGAGTTAGCCCAACACTAGACCTTAAGATCCTTTTTCGCGCTAGTTTCATCTCGCGAATGTATTCCATCTCACTTCATGCACTTTTTCTTTCTTTAGAGTTTTTCATTGCTTGATTTTTCCCTATATTATTATTATTATTATCTATTCTAATAAATGTATAATGCACGATACTTAGACTGCATTCATGTAGACTTTTTAGGTCATTTGCTTAGGTTAGGATGAGTTGCCCTCTTTATGCAGGAATTGGGCAAGTTTAGCCTTCTCTAGGTCTTACCATGCCATTCACCCCTCTGTAAGTAGGAAAAGTCAGTCACAGGTCTTAGTCCCCCGTACCCATTATGTTGCATCTCCTTTTTCTCGATCACTCATTACCTATACTATATTTTCCTTTCTTTTTACATTTCATTTTCGCATTTACACTCGTGACTCCTATAAGGCATCATTTTGGGTTTTCGCAATTAATGCGATAATCCCAAGACCTCAAAGGGATATTTTCATCTCTCCCAACATCTCATTAGAGTTAAGATTTGCATTCATATAGTCACATCTGAATGTGATAGAATTTTAGAGTTGTTCTAGGAATATCTTGATTAAACCTAGCAACTAGCCTCGGCTAGGAAGAAAATGTGTCTTAGGTGCAAAGCTTTGTTTTTTCTTTCTTCAAATGTGACTTTTGGACCTTCTTCTCTCATTTTTTCAAAGACTCAGAGACGTTAAAATTTTTCAAAAATTTTTTTAAAATATTTTTTGGGTAACTTGGTACACCTAAACTCATTATCAAGTGACGACTCCATTTTGATAAAACCCTTTTTCAAACTCTTTGGCCAAAGCTGTCGCATTTCTAAAGTCCCAGCCTTGTTTTTTTGTTTTCAAAAAGTAAAAAATTATTTTTTCTAAAATACATTTTTTTTTTTTTTTTTTGCAAAAAAATCCTCTTTTCCCACTCACCATCTTCCAAAAAAATGTATTTTCAGGACACAACTAACACTTACCCAAGGGTGCAAAAATATAAAAAAAAATGCAAGTATCGCATAATTAATATTTACCCCTTTGGCAATACTACATTGAAATTAAGTTAAATACAGTACTCAAATATCAAACACAACTGTATATATAACTTTCTTGATATTTAACTTAACTTGCAAATATGACATTATTCATCATCATATAGCTATGAAATACAGTTATAATATATTAGTATAAGGGATAATTCATAAACCATCCTTGAGGTTTCTGACAATTACACCTAATATCCCTAAAGTTTTAAAAATTACACTAACCTCCCTTTTTAGTTAAAATGATTATAATGCCCTTACTAAAAATACCTATTACTAGGCTCTTTTCTCCACCTCCTTCTTTTTCACCAGCTTTTTACCTTCTCCTCCTCTCCCTCCCTCCCTTCTCTCTTTTCCCCCCTACTAAATCCCTAATTCCTCTCTCTCTAATTTTCTTCTATTTTTCATACTCCTTTCTCATTTCCCCTCTTCCTTCTGTTGTTGCTGACCCACCTTCTCTTCTCTGTCCCTTTCTTTCTCCTTTGCCCTACTACTAATTCTTTCTTCCCCTTCCCATTAACCAACCACCCCCTCCCTTTAGTTGATCCCCTCCTTCTCTTTGCCCTCTTCCTCTATCTCCTTAATGCTGATGCTCTCCGCTACCTCCCTTCTCTAGAATAATTTAGGATTTGAGAGTGGTGGATGGGATGTAGGATTTAAGAGAAAGTCACTGATGGTTTGGTATTGATGATTGACCAAGATTTAGTTGGCGTGGTATGGTGGTGGTGGTGGTGGTGTTGGTGACAAAACCAATATGTGATTTTTTTTTTTTTTTTTTTTTTTGGTGCTTGTTTGCTTGGGCGGTTGTGATGATATATTGGAAATGGAGTTGATGTGGAGACACCAATGTTGGTGTCATGGTGATTATTCAAGTGGTAAAAAGATGGGATGTCTATTTTTTAGTTGCTTGTAGTTGTGGTACTCATGGGTAATGGCAATAGTAGTTTGGTTGTAAAGAGAAGATGTTTTCATGTCATTCTTTTTTTATCTTTTTTGGTAGAAGATGGTTTTGTTTTATTTTTTTTTTGTCTGGTTGCTTGGGGTGGTACTACTGAGTAACAAAGATGGAGTTGTGGTGGAGATGATAATGGTTGTAGTTTCAATAGTTTGAAGAAGAACTTAAGAGCAATTTATTTTCCCCTTTTTTTGTGAAAAAGAGTAATTTGGGATTTTTATTTGAAAATTTTGCTGACACCAACATTTTGTTAATTAAACAGTGATTATAGGGTAGTTAGTGTAATTTTTGAAATTTTAGAGGTGTTAGGTGTAATTCTCGAAACCTCAGGGGAGGTTTCAAAAATTATCTCCGACTATAATGCATTTATCATTTTGTCTTTACATGAAACATGTGCTAATACAACTTGTGTTTTCGCTTTATTTTTTGACAAACTATGAATTTGTTTACGGCATCTAGCTATAAAAGTTTATGCCTCTAAAAATTCTTATTCGAAAATAGATAAAATAAATATAGATATATGGTAGAAGTAGCGGTACATTATGATTATTAAAGCTGCATTTATAGATTTGCAAAACGATATATTCGCATAAATAGTTGGATATGGCATTCAACTATATCTTCAAGAGATCAAACGGATTTTCAATTTCTATCTTAGTTCGTCGAAACTGCTGCTGTATTCAAGTGAGTTACTGAAAAATATAGAATGTAATATGTGCATTGTGACATGGCACACTAGAAGTATAATTTATCATTACGTGATGATAGTAGATCACACCTTCTAATATTTGTTAAAAAATAATTGATTCTACCATGCGATATGCCACGCGTCGTATTAGGTGTACCCAATACCACCTCGTTAATTATACAACTCTTTTTCTTTTTTTTTTTTTGAGGAAAATTATGCAACTCTTACTACCACATAAATGTTCTCTGATATCTTTAGAGAAACAAATCAGAGAGCTGATTAGTTAGCAAACTTAAGAGTCAATCTAGCACAATATTGTAACTCTTACTCTAGTAATTTCACAAATAGATTCCATTGTGCTTATTTTTAAATCTTGTAATATTTTAGAAATTCATTCCTAAAACTCTCCCTTCTTGTTCTGTTCTTTTTTATCATTATTAGTATTAATTGACAAGTAGTTTATGCAAACCCCTCACTGTCTTATGGCCGTTATGTTTAACAAAAAGACATTTGTCTAATTTTAATTTCGCGTCAACTATAACATGGTACATGGTGATTTAAGACGGAGATGCCTAGTCAAGTGAAAGGCTCCACCATCCAGGAGAATACATACAAAATCCTTTGCAATATTAAAGTAAAATCCACGTGGAACTTGCTCATAAAAAGGAAATGTTACCGGCTTTGGGTCTTCTGTTACACAATTTAGTGTTACACTTGTGTTACACCACCTTCGTGATTGACAAGTGTACCTGTGTTTGGAGATAGGGTTAGTGGGTGGACACTTGTCAATCACTTAGGTAGTGTAACACAAGTGTAACAGCAAAATATGTAACAGAAGACCCTAAGCCAATGTTACCCATGTAAAATTCCAAACCCATGATTGGAGTTGTGGCCACTGGGAGAGGGCCAACATTTGCGTGAACTTTGCGTTGATACGTGTGCGGGTCCACACTTCCGGTCAGCTTCAGGGCTTACCAAAGATTGCAAGAAATCATTTGCAAATCTTGTGGCGATAGAAAAATCACAGGAGGCCGTGTTGATTTTGGCCTCCACAACACGCATACAAAAATCATAGGAAAACTTTGAAAATTTGATTTTGACTGGAGAGAGTAATAACAAATAACTATAACTACAAAACAAAAGTTAAAATATATGTCATTTTCTTGTTGATGATACTCTATTTGTTTAGACATAGTTTTTTTTTTTTTTTTTTTTTTGCAATAGAGAATTCGAATGACTATTCGCAACTTTAGAGTTTCTGGGGAGTAATTATGTGGAGAAAGTCAAGAGAGGAATTTCCTTTTTAAAAAAAAAAACAAAAAAAGAAAAGAAATAGTCAAAGGGGAAGTTTGAGAGTTGGCTCTCTTTGTTTTGATATTGTTGTTTAGAAATATGTTTTTTAAAATTTTATACACGTTTTTCAATTATCTTTTTATCTCACATACATATTTATCAAAAAAAAAATTTTAAAACAATTATAATAATATTTTTTTTAAAATATTTCAAAAACATCCATCCAGTAGCAGGAGGTAAAAACACATGAAAGGGATGCAGAAGAAAGATATGATCTGTCTGAGTCCTTTACGTAACTTTGGACTGAGATTGGGAACCACTTGTTGAGAGCTGATAGGACTTGTGTATGTCATCGACTAAATATCAACTTCCAACTGCAACTCCCCCTTTATCTGCCTCTGTTGCCTCCATTTCCAACTGCCCTGGACATTTGACAGCCTCCTCTTTCCACCAAATCATCATATTTGCCCTCCTTATTTTCAACTGAGTTCATCAAATCTACAATGTTATTTAATTTCTAAATATTAATTCTTGCTTTGTCACTTTTTCTACTGTATATTCTTGCATGCAGAAGTTAAATGATCTGCCAAACTTAATTATCTTCACATGCATGCAATGCAATTTAAATATGATACTTTTGCAAATGTTTTTCCTTGCTTTCACAAAATAATGTCGCTAACCTGCTACAGGCATATGCATGCTTGCTTATTATAGTAGAAAAGAAAATATCAGGTGGTTGAAAAATGTAGTTTTGGGTGAGTTACTCTTGCTACTTAGACCAAACAATATTAATTAATCAAAATTGATTTCTCATATTATATTAATAATTCAAAGATAAACATGGATGAACTTACGTCAACATGACATAAATAATGTAAATATTTAATTAGTTAGTATCATTTTTTAGATTGAATTTAGTGACGACACGTCAATGTTATTATAGCTCATCTCTTTGTTTTAGTTCATTCCAATTCTAATGTAACTGTGTCGAGTTTTAAGTCCTACAGAGGGTGTGAGATGACAAAGAAACAGCAACTAATTCTGGTTTCATGGCGGCGAGTCTGGGGAGTTGGATGCAGTATCAATTTGCTTGTGCTTTTCCTCATCCCGTTTCTAGTGGTGCTTGTTCTATATTGTAACAAAGAGAACATGCTACTTCGTCATGAAGTCTTTGTAAGTTCTTGGGAAGAAAAACATGAAGTACTTTTATGTCCGTGCAAAGAAAACCATGCAGCTGCAGAAGAAATTCATGGACCACTTCTAAGTTCTGCCAAAGAAATCCGAGGAGAGCTGCTAAATTCTTTAGAACACAATCATGGAGGACTTCCCACAAGTCCTTCGGAAAGAAATCACGGAGCACCTATTTTAAGTGCTTCACAAGAAAACTATGGAGCATTTCTCGTCAGTCCTTCGAAAGAAGATCATGCAGCACCTATGAATTCTTCTGAAGGAAATAATCATGCAGCACTTCTGAGTTCTTTGGTAGGAAAACGAGCAGTACTTCTAAGTTCTTTAAGAGGAAATCATGGAGGACTTCCAATTAATTCTTCAGCACAAAATCAAGGAGCAATTCTAGCTCCTTCAGTGCAAAATCTTCAGAATCCTTCAGTGCAATATCACGGCAGCTTAGTGTCGAGTTGCAACATGTTCTCAGGCACGTGGGTTTATGATAACAAGTCACTTCCTCTATACAAAGATTGGAATTGTTCTTTCATGTACGACGATTTGGCTTGTGAAAAATATGGAAGAATGGACTTGGACTATCAGTACTGGAGGTGGCAACCTGATAATTGTGACCTCCCAAGGTATGTCAGTTCCCTTCTTCTCTCTCACGTTTACACAAAGTGCACACAAATATGTATTGTAAATTTAAAAAACTAAATATATGTTAAAACTAAATGAAAATTTTGATACTACATGTAGAATTATAAAAATTTGATACAAATTGTAAAACTACAAAAAGAAAATTAGAGTTTTTGTACCACATATTTGGGGCATCGGCTGTTTGAGTCTCTAAAATTTAGACGAAAGTAAATTTAGTGCCAAACATTTTAATTTTTCAGTACATTTAGTCCTATTGACCATTTTTACTAAAATCTTATCGGAATCCAGTCACATCATATTCACATGACATTGACCAAATTTTTCAAAAAATTAAGAAAAATGATAAAAAAAAAATTAATTGTCATGATTTGTAATTAAAGACACTTGCTTGAGTTCATACACGATAAATAAGCAGATAAAATTTAAAAAAAAAAAAACTCCCTGGATAGTGCATTTATATGTGCCTTTAATTACAAACTATGACAATTAAATTTTTTTAAATTTTTTTTTTTAAATTTGGTTAGGGGCACATGAGTATTACGTAACCAGATTCTGATAAGATTTTGGCAAAATCGATCAATAGGACTATATGACTAAAAAATTGAAATATTTAGAATTAGATTTGCTTTTGTCCAAATATTAGGGATTGAAACTACTGATGCCACAAATATTTGGTATCAAAACTACAATTTTTCAACTATAAAATAAAGGTAAAAGATATAGCTTGAAATGGAATTGAAAAAATAATTCATAATTGAATAAATGAAAATTTTAGACTTTAAAAAACTTCAACCAGATAAGACCGAATGCATTTTCTTAAACAAAACAAAATAGCACTGGTAAGGGAGGGCCCCCAATTAAACTCCAAAAAAAGACACAATATAACTAACTATTAACTCATTAAATGACTTGGGTATTTGATTTAATGCTAACCATGATTCCTTAAACAAACGCTTGTTTAATGTCATCATGAGCAAGAATTGCCATAAATATTATTTTCCTCAAATCATTTGTTTATTTCAACTGTACTAATTAACATTTTTATTAATTGAAAAAATATTATATCTACCTCTCATATTAATCTAACCATCCAATGAATCTAGATTAATAGAATCACTTAAATGAATATTTTTAATAATATACTCGAGAGAGTCTATAATAACAAATCCATCATTCTAACAAAAAAGAATAATTTTCTTTGTTATAAGCAATCTTTTATTCGCAATCATTCCAAAAAAATAAAAACAAATCAAAAATTTTAGCCGATCAAGATCTTACAAATTTTCATAATAAGCATATACTTCTTTTCAAAATATACGTTCAATTTTTAAATTTCTTGGTTGCTAATAAATATTTCACTCAGAATCTTGCAAAATATATATATATATTCCAATAGATATATGTCTCTCGTAAATCATTTGATACATTAAATTATAACATGATTTGGAAAAAAAAATTTCTCCATTTTCCAACCTTCTTCGATAATCAATCTACAACAAATTTCTTAAATTGTATAGTGTTATATATTTCGTGCAATAAAATGAACCCGGATAAATTGCTCTAGTTTTAGTAATCAGAATATTTTTACTATTTGGTACTTTTCAGCATCAATAAATCTGCACGAGTATGGTAATTCAAAAATTTAAACACATTACTTTTCCATATCATTGCAAAATGCCATGATTCTTCTTACGTCTCAACTATGTGTTTGGTGAACAAGGTTCGATGCAAAAACTTTGCTGGAGAAGCTAAGGGACAAACGACTTGTTTTTGTTGGGGATTCTTTGAACAGAAATCAATGGGTTTCATTTGTTTGCTTAGTCGAATCATCAATTCCTCCAGGTTTCAAATCCAGACGTTCATTTGGGAATTTGTACCGGTTCATTGCCAAAGTAAGTCAGCTTATTTATTTAAAGCAATTGACAATTACTATATAGAGTTCTTTGGATTATTGGAATATATTTTGGTACTGTTGTTTATATTGTAAGGTTATACTGCCTCTATTATGCTCAAGACACTTTTTTTCTTCTTTTTTTTTCGGTTTGGGATTTGAGCAAGATTACACAATTTATGCCCAATTCATTTTGGTTAATTCTAGTTTGGCCCCTCTAGATTAACAAAGAGTCTCAATGCAGCCCCTAAAACTGAAAAAAGTTTTAATTGCACCCTCCAAACAAATAATCCATCAAATTGGAATTGAGGGCCTTATAGGATAATTGCGAAGTTTCTATACTTACAATCATTACACCCAATCTGTTTATTACAGTTGCTTTATTGTTACATTTTTCTACCACACCCAATCCCATTCGAGGGGTGGGGAGGGGATGCCTTACTACAATAAAATTATTGCGCTGTCAGATAAAAATTCTTTTGGATTTAGGTTCTCCTTTCGTCTTAATTGGCTACTTCTACAGACTTTCAGCCCAGAATCAGAATAAGAGAAAATGTGTGTATTTATAATAAGCTTATTAGGTGCAGTTTCTCTTTCATCCAGCTACTGTTTTCATCAGGTGATGTTGTACCACTCTGCGAATTGCATGTGGTTAATTTACGTCTACGATTGTCAACAACTTTTGATCCTCAGCACATGCGCAATGGCCCAACTAATGAAACATAATATATATATACCAGTAAGACTCATCAGTGATCGCACTTTCAACAAATTTTCGTTATCAAAGTGTTATTTAATGTCCTCACTGTTGGATTTGAGGCAAGTTTGAAGCATCCCAACTAAACCAGTCCTAGGTTCGGTTGGACTAGTGTAAACTGTCAAACAAGCGAACAAATCGGTGGAAAAATTAGTCAGTCCGGTAGAATTAATGGTTGAACTAATTCTGACTTTCTGAAAATTGTGTTTTGGTAAAACCTTTTGACATTTTATGTGGATCAGATCGTCAGTTGTTTCGAGGTCGCATAAAACAATCACTAGATCATCAAATAATCTATCAAATTGGACTCGAGGGCCTTATAGGATAGATTTTCTTGTTTCAGACTTTCTAAACGTTTACTAAACTTTTACCTTGTTCCTGACCCTTTTTTTTTTTGATGAAGTATTATGAAGCACTTCACTTCTTTTTTGGCTTAAATCTATATGCTAATAATCTAATAAATTTTTAGTATTAAGGATCTCTTAAACAATAGATTGAGTGATACTGTGTGAGAGTGTATGTGTGTGCACAAAGAAAATATCGTAATTTACTGTAAATACTAATAGTTCGTAATGGATTTTAAGTGTTCCCAAATGGACCTTCTCCTAACATTATTTGTTTACTCTAAAATGAGTCCAATATTGGCTCGTAATTTTGTGGTTGATAATTTATTTATTTTTTTCCTTTGATATTAGAAACCAAAAGATTTCGTTGTTTGGTATATGGAATTGAGCATGTCTCTTGCTTGGGTTCAAAGATGTGAGTTTCTAAATTTTAACAACATGAAATAAATCTTTATCCAATTAGTTGCTTTTTTTTTTTTTTTTTTTAATATTGTCAAGTTGACTAAGAAAGAGTCTATATGAAGTGCTTAAAATTTTTAGTGAAAAAGTGCCAAAATCATTAGTCATACAAAATATGCAACATTAACTCCAACTTCAATTTCTTTTGACTAATGAAGGAATACAATGCAACGATTGACTTTTACTGGGCTCCATTTCTGGTGGAATCAAACGCAGATAACCCGAGTAATCACTCGTTGACCTTACGAATTCTCAGGATCAGATCGATTGAACAGCATGCCAAGCACTGGGCTGATGCAGATATTCTGGTCTTCAATTCCTACGCTTGGTGGGAAATGCCCAGATTGAAAGTCTCGTAAGTATACAAAACTTGTGTTCCAATTTTTATGCCAAAAAAGTTTATATTTGAATTACAACATATACATTCAAGAAAACAATTTACGGTTCGATTGGGTCGCAACCCTCTATCCTTAAATCCAATGCTTGGAAAATGGCCTCGGCTGTCCAAGAAAAATGAAACGCAAGACATTGAAGTTGAAGCAGAAAGTATGACCCCACTTTGTGGGTCTTGTGGTTTAAAAGAGTGCCACAAAAATATAATAATACATGTTGATGTAAAAAAGTAATGTGAAGATGTTTATGTGTCGTTATCTTAAATCACAATATCCCAAGTGAAGTCGTGAATCGGACCATACATAAATATTCTGGGTCGAGGTCCAATATGGACCTGAACTGTTTTCATTCGTACATGCTTTCACAACAGGCAACTACATTGTGTAAAAATGATAGAAGAAGAATACAATGCAACCCCTTAATTTTATGACGTTTATAATGGATATGATATGATTCTATGCAGTAGGACATCATTTGAAAGCCCAAATGCAGTGTACAAAGAAATGGAGGCTCGTAAGTGTTACAAGATGTCGCTGAAGACATGGTCAAAGTATATTCTTAGAAATATCAACCACAAGAAGACTCGGTTATTTTGGATTAGTGCCTCGCCACCTCATTTCCTGTAAGTGTCAAAATCGCATCCCTTCTTATTTGGGGAGGGAAAAAAGGTTGGTACTTGGTCAATTTTCAGGTTTTTATTTTGGTGACCAAAGAACTAAATTGAGCCCCTTAAATTGGAAATTCTTAATAAAGTTCACCATCCAAACAGTAAATTAAAAAAAAATGTAGTATTCCAATTTGGCCCTTATTTTACTTCCATAAATAATTTAACTTTCAATCATTTAGAAAGGACCGTATCATTAACGGGAAAAAGATTCAGCGTCGGTTTAATTTCACATACATATTTTTCATAAGAGATGGAAATCCTTTTAAGGCTTCATTTTTTGTTTTCTCCTCCATGCATTTGCGGTATTGACAATAATATCATAATTCAATTGCGTGACTGTTGTCCACAAATTATATTTACTTTGCCAAGGTCTTTTCTGAAGTCCCATTAAGGATTTAACTAGATTGGAACGAGGATAAAATTGGAACCAATTCTTTTTATTGGAAAAGTCAAATTTGAACCAAATTTCCTTGGTTTAAGTGTCAAATTGAAAATTTTCATTTCTAGTGATTCAATATTATTAACTCAAGATTCTCTGACTCAGGGCTCAAAATAATTTATGTATGCTAAGTGCAGGTCCAAGAACTGGGGTAGGCGTGATAATAGAAGATGCTATAATGAAACACAGCCTATTGCAAAGGAAAAACTTGGGAGAAGTGAAGCAGATCCTCAAATGATGCGTTTAACTGAGAATGCAATTGAAAATCTAAAAGCACGAGGATTGAATATACATCTCCTCAACATAACTCGGCTCTCAGAATACCGAAAAGATGCTCATCCATCTATTTACAGGAAACTGTGGAGGCCCCTACCAAAAGAGCAATTGGCCAATCCAATAAGCTGGTCGGATTGCAGACATTGGTGTCTTCCCGGGGTTCCTGATGTTTGGAACCAAATTCTTTATTCTTATCTTATTTAGGGGCGTTCAGGTTTGATTAAATGGTTAAGTGACAAACTCAGTTTTATTAAGTTGCCAAATTGGTTCATAGGTTAATAATAATGGTTTAATGGTTTTTTTTTCTTTTTTTGGTTTGGAAGTCTTAAAGAGACAAAGCCACATTACGTATTTCACATAAAATTTTGGAGTGGCTGCACCAACTTGTAATAATTGTTGTATGGAATCCGTTGTTACCCAAAATCACAAATGTTTTATGTTCCGCTGCTCCTGAATTTTCAAGATAATCTTCACAGGTATTTCCTTGCCTCAAATTGTGCTACATTGTTTCTTGTGTCCATCGCAACAAATTAAGTATACGGCTCCACGAGCATGTGATTTTATTTCTAACCTGCAAATCAAGTATACAGCCCCTTAAGCATCCATTTCAATTATTTAAAAGAAATTTTAAGACCAGAAATATATTTAAATAGGCTTCTTAATGATCACCATTTATTCGGCATAGGCGCATGCTGCTCTTGCCTTTGGTGGAACCCCATCTTATAAGCTGACAAATCATCTTTTTGCTTGCATTATTTCTTGCATTAATCAATAAAGGAAATGTTGTGATGTGATCATCCCAATCCCTAAAATTAAGAGCTGGCCAGTGGTTGGATTGGAATCGTCACAGGAGGGTTTCATTCTAGCTGGGCAGACTGCAAATTTCCCTACAACCAGATCAAATGCTGATGGGATCCATCAAACTCATTTTAACAAAATTCTGATAACGCCCCTTATAGTCAATTCCTACATTCACCAAGGCACTAAATGTAGGTTTTGTACTTTTACCGAAGGCACACCTCCTCACTTTCATATGGAAAAATAGTCGGGCAACTCTTAATTGATGCGTATAAATGGATCCAAGGAAGAAGCCGGTATGTTATTCAAGTAACTGCATCGCACAGCCAGATTCTCAGAATGAAACTAAAACACCATATTCAGACGGTGTATCAAAATACCAGCAATTCAATTTTCTATCATTCAAAAGCCAACACGTTCCGACTATAGAACACAAACAAAAAGCAAGCACAAGGATGAGAATGGTACACAAAATCCATTCACATCATTCAGTTGATACCAAAGCAACAAAAGAATATCACCATTTATCATTAATTCCATGTTTTAACAATCAACACGGCAACCGGACCAACCAAAACTGTGAAAAGAATTGCCAAGTCAACTGACAATTCTTAGATCCCTTTCTTAAATAAAAACTCAAGCCACATTGATCAAACCTCCTCTCCTACTAAGCAAAGATGTAACTGTAACACTCAATATACACATTCTACACAATGTTCTATACTTACTCAACACAGCTTCACACTCGGCCCAAACAACCAACATAGGTTGATGCAGAATGTCATGCAAGAATGAATGCTGTAGGCATTTTATGAGAAAGAATTGATCAAAAATATGATTTGACACAAAGCAACCTGAAACTCATAAAAACAAGTTCTATTACGATGACAGGATGGATTGCAAAGCTAGCTGCTGCTGAGGCTGCAATGATGACCAAGTCGATGCCAGGGCAGAAGGTGGCAGAGTTTGTTGAAGCTGCCTCAACAAATTTATCATTCTACTCGCAGTTTGCTCTGTAGCAAGATCCTTGCCTGCACAAAGAACCTGCAGCACAAGTAAAAAAGGAATCAAACAACATCCTGAATGCAACGGACAAATGAAGTCTGGGCAAGTGCAAGCAATTTGGTGATTAATAGTTAGAATTTCAACTTTTCTGTTTCAATTGAGTCACATTTTTATTTTTATTTATTTTTTATTTTATTTATTTATTTTTTTATTTTTATAGGGAGTTTAGAATGTCCATGCCTATGCATTTAACATAAAATCCTAAAGAAGAATACACTCCCTTACCGCAAAACAGTCCTGTATTTCAACATTAATAAAATGTCTATCCACAATGAACAGAGCCTTCATATAGAATGTAAAGTAACTCTCTAATTGATGATCAACCAATGACTAAAAACTAACCTCGGCAAAAACTGAAACAATTTTTGGCAAATATTGATTGTTGGGACCCAAAAGCTCCCTATCTGACCTGCAGGAGGGAAAGCCAAAGTGTCATAAAACAATTATTATATTGTGGAGAGGATGCATAAAGCAACAAACACAAAAATGAAAACACAATTAGACATTTTAAGAAGATGAGTCAAGCAATAAAAATCTGATTCCCTTGCCTTTCTACCATCGTGCAAAGCTGTTCATGAACAACTTTGGCTTCGATTAGATCGCCTTTTATAGGCAAACAACTAAGCCATGCAGGAACCACCTGGAAAAAAAAAATAGTAAGGATTTTAGAAAAAGAATGGCTACCAAATGACTACCAATACTGAATGTTAGGGCCACAGTAAATTAACGAACGACACCAATCCAGCACACTTGCCCACCTGTGTGGACCTTGGATAGAAGTTAATTATTTTCTTTCTAGATGAAAAAAAAGATAGTTTTCTTTCAAGCAAAAAATTTAAATGTCCAATGTAGCATGTTAACCATTCAACTAAGAGTTAAAAAGGGCCAGTCAATCCCTAAAAACGGTTATCTTCAAGTACTTCCATCAGTCTTCTTAGTTAATTCAGGACATTTTAAACAACCATCGTAACAAAGATTGCTAGAGTTAACAAATAGATTGATGAAAATGCTTAGAGACTGAACTTTTTCCGGTAGCTTGACACTCTTTAAGTAGTCAACTTCTGGATATAAACCAAGCAATATCACACTTTCCTCTGAAGTTATCCCCAGATAACGACCCTCCAGAACACACAATTATTAATCTGCCCCTACTACAAAGTCACATTAACTTGACATATCATTGGCCAGCTCCCACTAAAAGCATGCACATACCCTTATTCCTTTCTCTTGCATGACTTAATCCCCCTGTTTATTTCCTTTTAGTTTAATGAGGGACAAGGACACGAAGGGGGGAGAAAATGAAGCATGCCCTACCTGAGCTGAGTCAATACTGTCACGATGAAACTGGCATATCTTCCCCAGCGCTGAAACAGCATTATCATATGCCATCACATTATCAGGCTGCTGGGCTTTAGGGTTCCTAATGACCACATTTAACCTTGAGAGAGCCTCTGAATGGAGCCAACATGCCAAACACGTAAGACTTCCAAACAAACACTCAATAAAAGCAAAAAAAAAAAAAAATCAAACATTTCATGTTAAACCAGACAGTACCTCCAACAAGAGGTTTAAAAACAGTGCCACCAAATTCGGCACAGACGCCAAGACCATATACAGCAGCCTGTGAACGTGGTTCAGAAAGATCAAGTAAAAAAAATAACTTCATCAGATATTCTAGATAGCTAATGATCCTAAAAAACTACAACAGGACTTAATGATCCATAACATTCCAAAAGAGGCCTTCGAGGTTATTTCCTATACACTGATATGATTCTACAAACCTGTCGAACATCTGAGTTATCATCATTACAAGCTTCCAAAAGGAAAGGAAGATGCGTGTCATAGTACCTGGTTGACATGCAAAGAAACAATGAGTTCAATCCATATAAATTGCAAGAGCAAATCTAATAACAATTGCAGACAGGACACATACTTCAGAGCTGCTTCACAACACTGCTCTGCAACATCATCAAAGATGCAAATTGCTATCCTTCTCTCTTCTGGAGTTTTATCCTTTCCCTACATTAAAAACACGTGCACACATAAATATTACATGTATGAAAGCTGGAAAAAAATACAGCACTCTCTATTACAAGGCATAACCCTCCATTTAGAATATACAAGTCCTTCATTTTAACCCTTCTACTATGTTTTGTTTTGTAAATTAGCTCTCATTTGCCTCTCTTTCACACCTAATTTTACAATTTTCCACCAGAATATATGCCAACCTCTCATGATAGTACGTAATTTTTCCTTCTTAAGTTCCTTTCCTGTTAAAAATTCCAATTCTAATACAAAGGATCATTTTTATCTCCCACACATACTGCTAACTTTCTAGTTTAGAATACCTTACAATAGAAATATATTCACAGTTGCAATTCCAATAGCCGTCAAATTGTCCAATTACAACAAGTAAAGGGCTTGCCTTCTTTAATGTATGAAGCTCAAAACTTCCTTTCTTTTTGTTCATTGCTTGACCTATATTTTACTCAAGCTTTGCATTTATTTGATCTTACTTCCATTAGCTTAACATATGCTATTGTTATTGCATACCCCTTTCCCATTAGCCTAGTGGTTGGATGCCCATTCCATAGGTCCAGAAGCACATAGAAGTTCAACTCCTGATGTGCTCCCCTCCCCCAGAATATCAAAATAAATGTAATTTTGACACCATAAGGCAGTAGTACTACCAAAAATTAAGAGTTAAAGATGTAATGATGCAAAACTTACCCACATAGGCATTAAATATGATGACAGCTCATCGAAGAAAGGCAAGAAAGCAGCCTTGTATGTCTTGATCAATGTTCCCAATATCTCACCGATCTGAATTGCAGTGATGCAAAAGATCATCAAACACTTATATTAAAGGGAATTCCATGCCATTTACATGTGTACATAACTAAAGATGGGAAGACAAACCTGATCAAAGACTTCCTCTTCTTGCTCGTTCTCCTCCCTAAGCAATTCCCCTTCTTCTGCATCAAAATCTTCAGCCTTAGTTCTCTCTGCTCGTTCTCTTTTTCTACTTGAGCTTGCCGTTATCACCAGTTTTATCTCATCCACAATGCTTCGGACTTGGCTTTCATCAAGCAGGGGCCCAGATATCTGTAAACGAAATCAGAATGGAAGCAAGGGAATATTGTAAACACGAGCAAATACTGAAACATCACCAGAATGGAAGTATACAATCACGTAATCTATACCACCATAAACGACTCCATCCCTCTCCTTTGTTTTTTTTAAAAAAAAAATCTGTTTCAACAAATGAAGAAGGAGAAACTCTTCCACAAGCCAGCTCAAGCATTCTTATCTCTCCCACATTACAAAGGAACAAGTAGAGTAGGCAAGAGTTACAAATCACGCTTGCTACATGTTTGCAATTTGATGAGGTCAAGCAATTAGATTGATGAGGTTAAGTTACTCTATCCCTAGTTAATCTACATGCTAGAACAAAGGCTGCAACATCAAGAAACATTGATATAAATCCCGTAGTACAAAATCGAAGTCACAATGAAGTAGTATGAAAAGAAATGAACACATAAGCCACAGGAAAGTGTCATTTCAGCACATGCAGATAATTAACACATGAACCAGATAGATAAACAGCAGTTAGTAATTTCAATAACCAAAAAGGAGAAAACAAAATCACAGTACAACTTATATTATAATCGCAATCAATAAAGAATGTGCATCATACAAGGCTGTCAATTATTACTGATTCTTCTACTAGATCAAATAACAGGAAATAAAATCTCCACTAACAGTCAACTGCCAGCTACTAATCATATATAACATAAACAGCAGCAAGAATATAAAACAACCTGCAGGCATTCATTCAGTGCATCCAACATACTTGCACAGATTTCTGTATCAGGCTCCTGCATCACTTGCAATAGATATATCTCAGTACCAAACATAAAACATCAGACAGTTCCAAGGATGATGGAGCACAGAATAATTTACAAATAACGCCACCTTATGCAAAGCCTCAACCAAAGCTGGCACAATATAGTCAGACAACTGCTTGACATATGTCTCATTACGGCCTTGAGCAATTCCTTTCTCTACAGCCGATTTTGCAGACCGCAACAGCTCGGGCATGGCTGCAATGAATGATTACTAAGAGATATGAAACATTTAATTTTAAAGCAACAGGAGAAAGTCGAAAGACAAAGAAAAGGAAAATTTGGAAAACCATAGAAAAGGAATATCTCAGAGAGTAACTAATTTCACCTGAAACAGCAGCTTTCCTGACTTCCTCATGGAAATAAAATTTTAGAAGTGGAACTAAAGTTGGAGCAACCTATTTATACAGCAATAACAGTAGAGCATCAATAGCACTGAGTAATTACAACAGATAAACATCAAAACTAGAGCATTGCACACCAACCTGATCAATCCATGGGAAGAAACCTTCCTTCAACTCATCAGCATAACAGCATAGCATGTTACAAGCCGTCGCTTTCTCCTCTAGGACACTTGTCTTGATCCCTATCCTTTTATCCCCAAGGGTAATGGTTTCCATACTGCACGACATAAAACTCTTAGCAAGATCAAAAATCTTCGAAGTAATAACAAAAATTCAATGCAAGTGTTCAAGATACCTAAAGAGCGCATTATGAATAAAAAAACATTATACCATGCCCAAGATTCCAAAGTAAGGTGCAAGTACAAGCCACAAGCAAAATAATGTTCATAGCAGACCAATAATTTTAGGTAAGAGCTGTCCAAAAATGTAATACCCAGAATGCCTTTGCTCACCAGACTAAAGAAATAAGTATAACAATTTAAAGAAGGAAGCCCATGAAGCCTCTCTTCACCAATTTAGCTCAGCAGCTGTTATTCGACTTCTGAATGCATAATTTCCATGCGCAGAAATATTGATCTTAAGACACCAAGAAATCTTATCCCACATGGAATTAAAGCAGACCCTATAATAATAAGACAAGTTGACAATCTTATAAAGACAGGTAGGTACAATCTGCTATCAAAAAAACGTAAATTTCTCACTCCACTCCAGAGGATATACTCATGGTAACATCTGAGTTTTGTTGGTTTCTTAACTGGAACTCTTTCTTTTAGCCGCTTGCAGGGCTTACTTTAGCACTGTGGGGGTAGTAACTAGCATGATTTTTTTGCAACTTCCAAAAAGTTCAATAAAGTTCAGACTCAGAAAGCGAACTCAAAATAACCCAATAGAAAATGCCAGCCTGTGATAAGTTCAAATAGAAGATCTCTCCCTTTTTTCCCCTATGAGCTGGGTGAAGATACAGTAAAAAATACATTAAGCAAAGAAATAGTTCAAAAGAATTAAGATTCTAACTTTGATGAAGTCAACACCTAAGTGTACTAATAAACTTCTCAAACCCAGATATTATAAATCTCATGCAGCACAAATGGTAAATTAAATTATGTGTTTCAATTCAAATGCTACTCCCAATATAGCATAATCATGCAAGCAAGTTAATTATCAAAAGCTTAATAATCACAAGATGTAAACTTCATTTGCCACGTGATAGATGCAATTCCAATGGAGATGGAATAAAATACAGAAATGAAACTCAAACACGACCAAATTATAAGCAACATACTTTCATTTTTAACTCCCTATTGTTGAAAAACAAGAAAGATGAATTTAAGAGCAAGGTTAAGAAAATTTTCATCGATGAGTATGAGAGTAAAATCAAGAACAAGAGTAAATTCAAGAACGAGGAAGACCTTTCGTCATCTGATTCATCGATTTCATTATCTGAATCTGCAGATGTTATGGTCACATCTGGCTTAAGTTGAGCTGACTGAAGCAAAGGAGGCATAACTACACTCATATAAGGAAGAAAATCCTGTCCCAAGCACTTGCATAATCTGGCCCATGCCTACCACAGAATTAAATATAAATTATCAAAAGGTATTATAAAAGTGAAAGATTAAATAAGCTTGACTCAGAAAAAAGGGGACTAGATACATACTTGAAGCATGTAACTAGTAGTTGGATCATCAGTCTCCATTTGAGATCCTTGCAGAGACATGAGCACTTCCATAACCTTACATAGTGAAAATTAAGATGATAATGTCATGATCATTGAATCAGCTAAAGACAAACCAAAACGCATTTTGAAAATGAAGTCAGAAAGTAGCTTAAGTGAAGGACTTGTTTAATTTTTGACAGGCCAAAAGTTTTTAGTAATCAAACCTTCAAAAGAACAAAACAATACGAATGGAAAAATTGCATTAGTTAAAATTTCTTACCTGTTAAGTACTGCAGATTTACCAAGATACCAATTAGAAAAGACACAATTGTTTGCAATTACATTCATAAAATTGTTCTTACCTGCTTAGCATCATCCCTAAACTTCTCCTTTCCAACAGCCATCCCAACTAAGCTTATGCACTCCATGGCTTTTGCACGAAGCATGCGATTTGATTTGTCATTGGCATTCACCAATATAGTCTTCAGGTAAGGCATGACTGCATCATAGTATTTTTGGAAGTGCTCCTGCAATTACACACCTTTTTCAGACTACATTCCAGAAATACTATAAAATCTATGTTCAATCGTAAAGAATAATCATAGCACAAGTCTACCTGGGATGAATCAGCAACTGAAGCTAAGGCAGTTAAGGCCCCTTCTTGCACCATTTGCTTACCATTCTACATTTCAAATAAGAGCAAAAAAACCCAAGAAAACCATGAACACTTGTAGAAAGTGTAATGCTAAGCATTAATGAGAACCCTTGCCGTCATACCTGCAGAAGCACAAGCAATTTGCTAACAATTCCGTCCAAGTATGGTGTTAAAATGTCTGGTGTGCAGTTCTCGCTGAAATTAAGCACTGCTGAAGCAGCATGTGCCTGCAAAATGTCCCAAAGACATATGTTGGATAAATAGAGGTGTACGGCAAATAGTTTGGTGTGTCAGTTACAAGTAATACGCAGCAAATTAAGCCCAAAACTATCGCTTCTATCACAAGGTTAAATGGCAAACATGAAAGAAGAAATTTCAAAAGACCCAGAAAAAACATTTCCTCTGACATGCTATACAAGAACCTACTTATTATTGATCAGTATGGCCGTAAATTTCTAGCCTGGGCCTCCAGGACCTAAACTTTGCAAACTTCATTCACAACTTGAGGATATCTAAAGAGGAATAGGAGGTCCAAGGTCAAGATTTCAATTAAAGAAAGAGTGCAGCGCAAATCACAAAAATGCAAAAAACAATGTCAGAGCTTGTGCTGCTAGAAAAATTGCCACAAAATTGATCATAGGAATGGCCGAGTCACACCAAGAATATTCCACTCGTCCATCTTACCATATTTAACTAAATCTTACACATCTTGCTTCTTCCTGGAGCAAAAAGGGCATATTCCTTCTTGCTTGAAACTTTTCTAAAGCTGCATAAAAAATTCATTATTGAAAAACTGTCGTAACGTTAACAAAGGTATGTTGTCTAAAAGTTTTCAATGACAAAGATTATTCTGAAAGAAGCATTCCCAGAGTGCTTTTCCAGAAACAACTCTTTTCAATTTGTCTATCTTACTATATATAAAGCACAAGGAAAGGCTTGGCGTGTGTCACTTTCATAGATTTTCAATCCCTATAAACATATAACAAATTATTTCAAAAGTGGTATCGTGGATTAACTTCCCAACGCCTTTCCTATTTAGAAGCATATTCGTGGAATGCCTTGAACACTAGTTTTAATAAAAGCATAAATACATTAGAGAATGCAAAGAAATGCCCAGAAAGAGCTTCTAATTGAAAAAATCTAGAACCCAATTATGACCTTCACTTCAGCAACGAGTACAGGAAAGTTATGACTCCCAAATGATGAAAATCAACAAACAGCAGATTAATGTAGATAAGCAACTAATAAATCAACAGGCACGGATCAACTAATAACCAACCGTCCTTCATCAACTTCTATTCACAAGTGTAGCAAAGCATGTAAGCCACTGCTCGTATTATTTCCCAATAGAATATGCAGGTAGCTCTGTGTGCCATTAGCACAATATGCATGTCATTTGATTATTAAGACATTCAAACTACAACCAAAAAACTTTTCAAAAGAAGACAGTTAAAGAACATTTTTTTTCCCCGGAGGGTAGAGAGAGGACTTCTGATGCTTAAAGTCATCACATTTGCCGCTAACCCCCTATTGAACCCAATGTTTTCCAGGCGTTAAACAATTTGAAGACAGCCCCCACAAATTCTCTGATGCCCATTTTGGGAAATATGGAAGCTGCAAAATTAAAAGTTCGAACAGCTCGTAAACTAAATTCATGCAAACTTCAGCAGCACATTGGGACAATTTGATATTTTAGTTTCCTCCTTTTCTATGAACATGTTAAATTGGAAACCCACAATTAATGGAACATAAATCTCAGCTGCATAAAGATGTAGAGCCTAAATAAACAGCGTAGACTCGACCTGGCTCAACTTACACATCACCAAATAAACAAAGAACGCACCGATAGTAAAATTACTTCACAAGAACCACTCACATTACCTGAAGGAAATGATAAAACACAAATAACAAACCTGCACTCGGGGATTGTGGAAATCATCCATAGCCGCAGCTAATGCTGGCAATACACGTTGGTGATACTGAACTTGCAGATCTGGACCTAAATCAGTTGATAGCTGGCCAATTGCATTAATAGCTGCCCATCTAACTCGCGGGTGAGGATCTTGGAATGAATTCAAAACCATGTTCACTACTTGTTCCAAATTCTTAATCATCACCTGTACAAGAAAGGAAGTCAATTTGGAGAAGAACCCTATAGCCCTCTACTGCCTAGCAACTGATATGTCATTAAAAAAAAAAAATGCAGAACTGATCGAAATAATACCCAACAAAAGCCGATTGGCTATTTTTTTAGAAAAAGACCAAAAGTAACAAACAAAGGCGAAACTTGTAAAGATTGCACACAATAAATATAAAAGCAAAAAAGGTAACGCAAAAAAAGGACTACTTAATCAAACATCCCACAGAGAAACGTGCACGGTAACAAGTAACAAAACGATACATTCATGCTGATTGTCAGTGAAAACAACAAAATTCAACCACAATCAAACCCCATACGGGGACCAACACAGTAAATGCATCTACATTTTAATGAGCAACGCTACCTAACAAGAGGAAAATAAGTAGCCAACAAGTACCTTCCAAACTAAGTAGCTATAGGAACTCGCACGCATCATACCTTTGAGCAGCCCTCAGCAATTTGGGCAAGTGCAATAAGTGCAGCATGATGCTTCTGCCATTCAGGAGCAGCTAAATAAGCAGGCAACTGCTCAGAAGCAACAGGGACAATAGTATTTCCACCCAAAGCAATTGATAGCCTATCCAAACACTCCTGGCCAACACTATAATTGCTGGTCTCCCCAGCATCCTCACTCTCCACCTCGGCGCTATGCCATGCTGGATCATCCTCAATATCCAATAACATCTTCATCAAAATGGCAAACAACCTGCTAATGAACTGCGGCAACTTCCTCATCATCCCTGGAGCTCTTTCCCTGGCCTCAGCCAAAGTAATCACGAATTCAATCGCCAGATGCCTCGTCCCCTCTTCTAAGCTCTCGGCCTCGGCAATCTGCAACATGGATCCCACTACATCCACCAACTGCCTCCTCAAAAACCTCGGCTCTGTCCCGGCTAACTCAATCAACAACTCCAACGCCTCCTGGGCAGTGGCTTCCTGGGCGCCATTCAACGCCTCGGTCAACGTCTTCATCATCGCCGGAAGTAAATCCTGAAACCTATCCCGATCGCTGGGGCTATTCAAGCACTGGATAAAATTAATCACGGCGCTCAGGGCCGCAATCCTCACATCCGAGCTCGCCGAATGATTCAAAACCTGCAGAAAAACCGCGTGCAAATCCTTGATATACGGAATAAGAGTATCCCCAATGTATTGGGCCAGTTGCGAGAAGATTAAAAACGCAGATTCCTGCAACTTGGCATCGTTCGACGTGACGCATTGAAACATGAACGGCAAAATTTCCGGCCACTCATTATCGGGCAAAATGGAGGAGGCCAATTCGGAGATTGTATCGCATAATTTCTTGATTATACTCTTGGAATTCTCGTTCTGGATTGAACTCAAAAGCACCGATTTGATGGTGGATTGGGTGGCAGGAGTGAGGCGCGGCCAGATGTAGGAGTCATCGCGGGTGAGTTGCTTCCGGAGGAGGATGGCGGACATGGCACGAGCCTCGGCGTGAGGGGATGCGGAGAGAAGCTGAGCGAGTTTCAAAGCGAGCGAGTTGGGATCGTTTTGCTTGATGAGATTGAAGATTGACTCGGCCTGGGATCGCTGCTCGTTGGAGGAAGACATGAGATGAGAGATTAGGGTTTCGAATGGGGCCGGGTCTTGCCCGAGAATCGCAGCGAGTTGGGCTTGCTGCATCTGAGTCGACTCAGCCATGGTTCTCTTTTATCTCTCTTAACGAGTTAGGGTTTTTGGGATGGAAGAAAGATGATTGTACTGATAGATAGATAATAACTACCGCTATGGATTTCTAGAAGAGAATTATGAGAAATGTGTGTTTTGTGCGTATTTCAGTGCGTGAAGTGTGTGTTTTTGCATTGGTGACTGAGCGAGTGATTGAGTGAGAGAGAGAGAGAGAGAGAGAGAGAGTGGAGGCGTTCTGTTTCGGTGTCGTTTCTTACACACACTTACACGCTCAAATGTGTGTTTTATAAGTTAGAATATATAGGCGGGGGGCTGCGTAATGTGAGTGAGCGCGCAACGAAATGAGTTTTTGGGGGATAGGAGAGAATGATGGAGGGTTTCCACTTTCCACTGACGCTAATTTATTTTTAATTGATTTTTGAAAAAATAAATAAATATATTGATTGATTATTCTGGAACTTATTACAAAAAAAAAAAAATTTAAAAAAAAAGAATTAAAAAGAAAGAATATCCTAAGAGGGGTCTGAAAACTTAAAAAGATTGGGGAAGATAAAGGTTGGGAGGAAAAGTGATAATGGTGGGGTTAATTAGCGGACAAAAGGAGGGAAGATTCAAGATTAGCTGTGATTTAGGTGTCATGTAGTATTAATAAAGTATATTTGTGTGGGTATAGAAAATTTTTTTTTTATTAAAGATGACCTAAGAGTAAAGTGGGATTGAAATGATACGTGTATTATTATTGTATTTAGTGCTACTTTTTACAGAATTGGGTGAGCTTTAGAGATTCAGGAAAGTAAGTTTGACTGTATAATTTAAAATGTGTAAATAAATTTTGAAGTATTAGTTGAAGAATTTATCTTTTTGCAGTTGGCTAAGATTCTTAAAAAGTTACAATTTAACTGAGGGGAAGGGCTGGGATATCATTGATGTGGATACGACTCGCAAGGGAGTAGCATTTAACATCTAAAGTGGGATATTGTCAATGTTGGGATGGAGGGAAAAGTTTGCGGTGTCTTTTGTTTGTGAGCATTTTTAAGAGAAGGGGAAAATATATATATATCGAACAATGACTTTTTCCCTGTTCACCCTTTCATCACCTACCGCTCCCTCCTATTGTTTGCAAGAATTTTATTGGAACAAAAGTACTGAATTAATAAAAGTTCTTTAGTTTCAAAATTTTACATTTGAAAAAAATTATCTTTGTTTCTTTTCTCCCGATCTGTCAAATAATAAAACTGAAAACAATTGTCTATTCTTGCTAGGCTATTTAACTTGAGGGACTAACAGTCAGTAGAATTTATCTTTTTTTTATTTTTACCAATTTCCCTTTACTATATAATTACTAACTTGGTTATTTTTTTATCTTTTCTTCTCAACTTCCAAGGATGGAATCATTAATTCATAATTAATGATGATAGAGTGAGTGTTTGCTTTTGGCTCTTTTGGATTGTAATAATTGTTTTAGTATATTGGAAATGATATTGTGGCTCTATATGGATTGTATTTTTTTTAGCATATTGAAACTGATATTGTGGTTCTGTTTGGATTGCTTTTTCTTTAGATATTGAAAATATTATTGTGCTCATAATATTTCATACCTAATCTAATAATTTTTAAAAGTAAATTACAAGCGCAAAATATTTGGGTTTGACCTAACCCATAAAAGTAAACTACGAGACTAAAATATTTAAAAGAAATTAGTAGTAGATCATGAACCAAGATGTATATCAATGTCATTTCTTTTTTCCAAAGAGGTATATGATATTCACTGTTTCTTTTTGACTTTGCGTTCTTTACAAGCATAATCCACATTTCGCACTATGTTGTGTAGTCACAACCCAATACTCTTAGCACAATCTTGTTTCGTGTAAAGGCCACATTATATTCACTTTGATATCAATTGTAACACACTGGATTTGGATTGACTGAATAACTTTCATGAGTAAACTACGGACAAAAATTCTTAAATTAAGTTATTTATAATCTAGACCAAGATGTTATATCTAAATATCATTCATTCTCCCCCATCAATGTAGGACAAAGTATCACATTCACTCTTCTTTTAAGCATTTACATCCTTGCAAAGCTTAAATGAAGTCCCACGGTACATCACATAGTCACAACTTAATACCAGTAACCTAATCTCATTTCGTGTAGAGACCAATAAAATTTGTTGTGCTACTAATTATAACACCTTGGATTTAAGCGGATCCAATGACTTTTGAGCATAAACTGAATGTCTAGAATATTAAGTCAATTATTAATAGTTCATGGACCATAACGTATATAACAATACCTTTTGGCTCATGATCTAGGATGTATATATTAATACCATTTCTTTTCTCCCGCCAGTATGGGAAGAGCTATCGCTCTAATACCAATTATAACAATTGAGGTCGGACTGACGTAATAACTTTTGAGCATAAATTATGGATTTAAAATGTTTAAACCAAGTTTAAGCAATTTGTGACTCAAATGCTATATCTCAATATCATTCATGCTCTCTCACCAGTACGGGATGAGGCATCACATTCACCGATTTTTTAAACCTTTTTATTTTCACAAAGTCCAATTAGTATCGCGTTTATCCCTCCTGTAGATCTTTGCATTTTCGTAAAATCTAATCCGAATTTTGCACCACATTAGTCCATTTTATCGTATTCACCCCCTCTTTTAAACCTTTGCATTTTTTCAAAGTTCAATCCAAATTCCGCACTACGTTGTGTAGTCACAGCCAAATACTATTAGTCCAATCTCATTCTGCGTAGAGATCACAAAAATTTCTCTCAGATACCAATTGTAACACACTGATTTGAGCCAATTCAATAACATTTCAACATAAACCGTGGGCCCAAAATATTTAAACCAAGTTATTAGTAGTACATGACTTGAGATTTTATATATCAATACTACTTCTTTTCTTCCACAAGGGAAGAATTAAGTATCACATTCACACATCCTTATAATACCTTTGCGTTAAATTATATTCTACATTACGCAGACACAGCCTTAAATCACTGGCCCAGTTTCATACTTTCACGCTATATAGAAATAACATGAGGTTCATTCGAGTATCAACTGTAACACTCCAAGTCTAGATTGACCGAATAACTTTTGAAGGTAAACTACAGTCTCAAAATATTTAAGCCAAATTATTAGTAGACCATGATTCAGGATGTTATATCTCAATATCATTCCTATTCTTCCGCTAATGTGGAATGAGTTATTAAAGTTTTGGGAGGTAATGTCTGTGAAATAAAAAAATAATTAAAAAATCTATTTATAGAATATTTCAAAATAATTTTAAAAAACGTGGCTATCCAAGACAAATTCTCTTCGTCTTACAATAGGTTTTTAATTATATTTTATTTTTATATATAATTATGTTATATAGCTTTTACATTAGGTTTTTTATCACTTTACCCCCTAAACTATACCTCAACTATCAATTTGGTTCCCAATGTTAATTTTTTGTCACTTAAGTCCATCTGTTAAGTCAAAGCACATAATTGATCACTTTATGACAAAAATACACTCCCTCATATTTTAAGTATAAAACAACTGCTAGAAGACTTTTCTCTCCTCTATTTTCTTAAATTGTTTACAAAGTTCCTTATATTGTGTGACACCTTATTCAAGACATTGCGATTCTGATGATATAAAAGTAAAAAATTTTATCAACTATTTGCATGTTGTAAAAATAGTCTTAGAAGCTCCATTACAAGGTCTACTTTATTCAAGTTTTGTGTTAGTAAATTTTTTCCTTGATAGTCCTTTTCTTTTAAAAAATTTTTAGACTATAAGAACATGCAAGTTTTTTCAATGGATGAATACTAAAATTTATGATAGGAAAAAAGCAATTGGGAAATATTACTATCGAGAAGAGTGGCTATGTCGTTCGATTTTTTGTTTCTCACCTTTTGTTGTCCTACCACTTCATAAGGGGCATTTTCAAAAGTGAAATTTCTTTTTTAGAGTTTCACCAGCATATTTGTCTCTTTATAATTAAGTTGAACTTGAACATGTCTTTTCACATGATTTATAGAATGCCATTAGTTTAACCATTAGTCCAAAAAATATCGTTAGTTTAACCATTAATCCAAAAAGTTAAGTAATTAAAAGTTAATATTAGAGAATAAAGTGATAGTTGGAGTATAATTTAAGGAGGTAAGGTAGTAAAAACCCTTTACATTGATAGAACGAAGGCCTCTAGAGGCCTCAACATAACATTTAAAAAATTAGGCTTTTTTTAATAATTGTCCAATGTCCAATCGTTGCGAGTAAGTTTTATTTATGCTTGTACACTGCCACTTTTCAAAAGTTCCATTTAACATCCTTTCCACATTCAGTTATCCTTCACTACAGTTATCCTTTGAAGTGTGTAATGAACTCTACACAATCATGGGATGTAACTCTAATTCATTGTAATTATTCTTACCAACCATTATTATAATTCAAAAGAAAATAAAAAAATACTACTTCCTACACAATGGTGTAAGAAACAATTCATAAGGTTGTGTTAGTTTTTATTGTTAACTTTGATTTCTCAAACTAACTGCATAATGGGGGAGAATTAAGTAAGAAAAGTGGGTTTATGGCCTGTTGTTTGTAAGTTCCATTTTACAATATTAGGTACTTTATTATTTGTCTTCTTATATCCATTTTCTTTTTTTTTTTTCCTTCTCTCTCTTCCTTTTATTTCCTTTGTCTTAATTTTGTTGTTTTAGTATTCTGGGAATAATGATTGAATAGGTGCGAAGTGTTTGCATACGAGAGCAACCCAAGAGTGATCTTTACCTGAAGGATCATGCTTTTCCTTTGTCAATTTATTTTTATATTTTTTTGCCCTTTTCAACAATAAGTTTTTCATGCCAATATAAAAACGGATACATTCTAGTTGTAATAATATTTAACAATCACTTTATCCTATTAATCTTTTTCTCATAGTAATTTTATATCAGTCGAAAAAACCAAAGATTTTGTTAAAAACAAACTGTCATTATAACACAAACGACAAGTCCATAATAGTTAATTACACTTCATCTTGTTAAACTCATACCTAAATTGCACTTTACCATATTATTACAGTAAGCAAGGATTAGAAATACTATTATTTCTATTTTGTTTATACTCAATTAGGATTGCACACATTAATCACCTTGTAAACCTTTTAATTTTTATACAACATTTACTCAATAATGGAGCTAGACAGTCGTATTTTTTTTTTTTGTGGGAGGAAAAAGGGGTGGGGGAAGAGTTCAAATTTTACGTTTGGAATAAGAGTTAATTTGCAAGATACACGAATCTAGTGTTATTTACACAGTCGTGATTTTTACCTCACTTCATTAATCTCCCAACAAAAAGTTATTGATACATAAATTTTAGTTTAAGACATAAATTATTCAAATTTATATTCTTCTTTAGGATCTAAGATGTATAGCATTTTCTCATTAAGATACTAATAACTACCATATAAGCAATATGTTTGTTATTTCCCTTCTTATGTTAATGGTGGGCATGAGTCAGTCAATCAGCCTATTCACCTAATACCCTAACCCGAACCGCTTGTACCGCCTTGGCCTAATTTTCTAACTATATCTGACCCTCATTAGTCGGTTAATCGCTTAGTAGTTACTCAGTTAAAGAGGGTTGAGTACCGCGGTAATCAGAACTGTATGGTATGAAGTTAATTTAACAAAATAAATAAAAAAATATTACAACATAAATACTTGTTCAAATACAAAAAGAACTACTTATAGAATTTTAATTACTTTGAAAAACAAGCAATAAAATTACAAACTGAAACTCTTGCACCCATTCTTTTTAAAATTAAAAAAAAAGTAAGAAATCAAAATCTTTCACAATAAGAGTAAGCAAATCTTATACTATTTTCCGTATTCCGTATCTAAGTTGTATGAAAGTATTTTTTATTTAATATTAAGAAATTATATGATAATCGAAGTATAAAAATAAAGAATAGTATACAAATCAAAAAATTAAATGGAAAGAAAAGTCTAATATGATATTTAAGTCTTTGAGTTATATTAAACTTGAAAATGAAATGATTTAATACTTCTTAATTTCTCTATTGCATCAATATCATTATACCAATCACATTTAACAAAATAAATAAGTATTATGCCAATATCATTGTACCAATCACATTTAACAAAATAAATAAGTATTACGCCAATATCATTGTACCAATCACATTTAACAAAATAAATAAGTATTACGCCAATATCATTGTACCAATCACATTTAACAAAATAAATAAATGAGTCCTACATTAAGTGCATAATACTGTCTCATGCAATCCTTCTCTCCCACTTACACCAATATCATTGTACCAATCACATTTAATAAAATAAATAAATGAGTCCTACATTAAGTGCATAATACTGTCTCATGCAACCCCTCTCTAGCAAAAAAGGACATTAAAAAGGGCTCTAGGTCTTTTGTTCCATTCTCCCTGTGACCCTCCCTATTACACCTTATCTTATTGACAAGTATTTTATGTCCAATCAAATAAGACATGGGTAAACATGGAACACTTATCCATTAGGTAGGTGGAGTAACAGGGAGTGTAATAGGAGATCTAGTGTCGTTAAAAAGCTTACCATTTGTTTCATAGGTGCAGTTCTCTAACGAAATACAAACATGTCACTGCCTCGCGAACCTTGTTCATGAGACTGCGTGATCGGGGCATGATACCGTACAGCCTCTGTAAAATTATCAACCTCTAAGCATTCAGAAACTAATCTTTGAATTCTCAATCATAGGCGGCTCTTTAACTGACACAACAAACTAAAGAAACAAAAATAATAGTGTTTCTAAGAATAAAGAACCTTGAAAAGGAGATTGCGTGAATGGCCCAGGACCATGTAACAACTGCTTATCTATAGAATTATCAGCCTATAAGCATTCACAAACTAATCTTGACATTCCCATCATACGTTGCCATATAATTGACACAACAAACTAAAGAAACAAGGGCATCAATATAACAGTGTTTGTACGAATAGTGAAAATCCTGAAACTAATGAACTGGAAGGGCATTATTGAATTGCAAAAAAGAACGAGTAAAATTTTGGGAAAACAGAAGCACAAGCAACTTGCTTACAATTCCATCTAGGTACAGTGTTAAAACTCCCGGAGTGCAGTTTTCGCAGAAAATAAGCTTAGCTACCGGCAAAATATCCCAAAAAATGTGTTGGACAAATAGAGTAGGTGTACAGCACATAAGCTTGGGTGTGTTAGCTATGAGTAATATGCAGCAAGTCGAGCCCAAAACTATAGCTTCCATCACATGGTTATATGTCAAACATGGTAGAAGAATTGTTAAAAGACCCAAAAAAACCATTTTTTCTGACATGCTATTCAAGGTCCTATTTATCATTCCTAAGTATGACCTTCAAATTTCTAGCCTGGGCCTCCAGGACCTAAATTTATATACCACCAAATAAATACAGAACACTAGTAAAATTACTCCATAACAAACTCACCGGAAATGATAAAACACAAATAACAAACATGCACTTCGGGATTGTAGAAATCATCAGCTAGGGGGTTATAGAAATCATCAACTAGCACTGGCAATACTTGGGGATTGTAGAAATCATCGAACACTCAGGGATTGTAGAAATGTCCAGGTACTCACGGACTGTAGAAATAATCAACTAGCACTAGTAATACACATTGGTGATACTCATCTAGGAAATCCAAGCTTAAACCAGTTAATAGCCAGACAATTGCATTAATAGCAGCCCTTCTCACTCGAGGGTGAGTGTCTTGGAATGAATTAAAAACCATATTCACCACTTGCTCCAAATTCCTAATCATCACCTGTAAGAGAAAGGAAGCCAATTTGGAGAAGAACCCTATAGCCATCCACTACTTGGCAACTGATATGGCAAGCAGGGAAAAAAACAAAAGAAGGCAAAATTAATCCAAATAATACCCAACAAGAACCGATTTGACTATTTGTTTAGTAAAAGACAATGAATAACTAATAAAGGCGAAACTTATAAAGATTGAAACAATATATACAAAAACAAAAAAGTTAAAGAGAAAAAAAAAAGACTATATAATCAAACATTCCAAATAGCAACATGCACTAGAATAAGCAAAACAATAAATTCGTACGGGTTGTCACCATTCACCAAAACAACAAAAATTCAAGGAGACCAACATAGTTAATGCATTGACATTTTAATGAACAACACTACCTAACAAGAAAAAAACAAGTTCTTTCCAAACTAAGTAACTACAGGAACTCGTTCGTATCATACCTTTGGGTAGCACTTTGCGACTTGGACAAGTGCGATAAGTGCAGCATGACACTTCTGCCATTTAGGAGCAGCTAAATATGCCAGCAACTATTCGAAAGTATGAGTGAAAATATCAATTCCGCGCAAAAAAATTGATAGCCTACCCAAATACCCTTCGACAACACTAAAATTACTGCTCTCTCCAATATCTACGCTCTCAATATCCAATAACATCTTCATAAAAATGGCAAACAACCTGCTAATAAACCACCACAACCCCCATATGATCCCTGGAGCTCTTTCTCGTTCCTCAAACAAAGTAATCACAAATTCAATCGCCAAATGCCTGGTTCGATCTTCTAGGGTCTCGGCCTCAGCAATTCGCAACATGGATCCCACTACATCCAACAACTTGCTCATGAAAAAAATCAGTTCCGTTCCCGCTAACTTGATCAACAACTTCAACGCTTCTGTCGCGTCCGAAATTCGATAAAGTGCAGGTGGGGTCGAGACTGTCGGGACCCAAAAAGACGGTCCGACCCGATGACCCATTTCGAAAAGGTAGAGTTTTGGAAAAGCCGTGCATGTGTGATAAAAATCAAATTTTTAGTAAAAAATGTGTTTTTTTGAAAAAATAGTATTTTAAAAGAAAGTAAGGTCGAGACTAAAAGTGCGACAGTTTTGGCCAACTAATTTTTGAAAAAGGGTTTTATTTTAAAAAATGGAGTCTCTACTTGGTACTGAGTTAGGATGTACTAAGTCATCCGAAAAAATTGATTTAACAAAACAAAAATAACATTTTAGAAAAATCATTTAAAATCCTTTTTCGACTCCGGTCTACGAATACGAGAAAAAAAGATCCGAGAATCACGTTTGAAGAAAGGGAAGGCAAAGGCTTGCGCATAAGGCACCCTTTCTACTTAACCGAGGCTAGTTGCGAGGTTTAATCAAAATTTCCTAAATTAATCCTAAGTTCTATCGCGTGTGGATATATCTAAGTGAATGAAAATCCTAAAATCTAAATGTGGATATTGAGAGGGTCGAAATGTCCCGTCGAGACTTGGTTGAGATTATCACATTAATTACGAAACTCAAGTCGAGACCTCGAGGGAGTTAGGAGTGTCTATGCAAAATGCGATGCAAAAAGAAAAGAAAATACTAATATATAGTAAGTGAAGAAAGAAGGTGAGTATGCAATATGACGGGTACGGAGGACTAATAAATCGTGACTGAATCTTTCTACTCACGGAGAGGGAAATGACATGTACGCCACTGCTTCCCACGTAAGTAAACGACTATTTCTAGTCGGAGCACACAAAATGACCTAAATTCAAAGTGAAATGCAACCTAGATATCATGTACTTGAAGACATGTCAAAATATACAAATAAATAAATAATAGTAATAAAAATCATACAAAATAGAAAGAAAAATAAAAGTGTATGAAGAGGGATGTAAAATGCACACGAGTGTACCTAACACTAAAATGACCTAAGAGCCTAGCATTATACTATCCCTTTCTAGGGATTTCCACTAGCATTGGACTAGCGGAAAAAACGATAAAGCTACAACCAGTATTGAACTAGTGTTGTGATGGAATAATCAAGCTAGAATCAAAATAATAAACATAATATCTAGATGCAAAACTTTAAAAAAAGTGATGAAACATATAAGCACATAAGCACGTAAAAACAAATAAGCCCTAACTATTACACGGGGAATTTAAGCTACAATTTTGAATGGGGAAAAAGAAAAACGACCTATCTATTACATAGATCTATCTAAATACACAATTTTGCTAAAATATAAGAAATATAGCCTAATTATTACATTGATTAGCTAAATACAAAAATATTACACTTTTGCCAAAATAATGAAATTTGAAATTAAATAATGTAAAATACATAAATACGCGAAAAGCATGTACTATAAGAAATATATGAAGAAACATGCATAAAAATCATATAAAGGCACATTGGAGCACATAAAGATGAAATTAATGAGAAATAGAGATACCTCTTGAAGACCCGATACTAACGCTTAAGAACACAATGAGCACATGCATTAAAGATACCGCAATATCGATGAATAAAGCATAGAGAAAATAAAAATACTAATAATTTGGGGATAAATGTATATCTTAGCAAACTAGAGGAGCTAATACAAAAATTGCAAAAAACTAAAAGCCAAATTGCAAATTTAAACTAATCGGGATACAATTGAAAATTTGCACAAGCCTAGGGGCAAAAATATAAATTAAAGCAAATCAGGGACAAAATAGCAAATTCGAGCAAGGCCGGATCAAATTGTGATTAATTCATGAAATAATTGAAAGAAACTAAATCTAGAGATGGCAATCCACGATGATCAAAGACTTAAAATACAGAAAGCTAGAAGTTATAGAGGTATACCTATGATATTAGAAAAAAATTAGGAATTAAAAATAAATCTATAGCAATCATAAACGAAAAAGAAAATTCTAAAATAAGAAGCCAGTTTGATCCAATACTCTAAACCAATTAATTTAACTTAGTTATCAAATTAAACTAATTAAACTCAAATCATTAATTAAAAGAAATACTTATAATAAAGACTGAAAAATTAAAACTAAAACTAACTTACCCCCCCTTTTTCCTGATCTCTCTCGTCCCCTTTCTTCTCCTTTTCTTTCTCCCAGCACCCCCTCTTTGTTTTCTCATGCCTCCAGCTTCTTCTCTTTTTCTCTTTCTTTTTCTGCTTTCGATTTCTTTTCTTCTCTCTGATTCCTTTCTTTCCTCTCTTTTCTCTTTCTTCTCTCTGGCTTTGCTCTCTCTTTCTAATTCTTGCTCTTTCTCACTTCTTCCGTTCCATTTCTCTCTTTCTCGTTCTGATTCCTTTCCGTCTCACATGTTCTCTGCCTCTCTATCTCTATCTCCGTTTCTCTCTTTCCTAATCTCTCCTTTACTGATTCTCTCCAGCTCCCTATCTCTCTTCCCAGGGCATCAAACTAATTTCCCAAATCAATTCCTCCTTTGAATCGAAGGAGGAAAGGTAGGCAAAAGAGATGGTAGCGAGGGAATGGGCGAGTGGATTTGGGGACGAGGCAACGAGGGTTCTTGTGATGGTTTTGGAGGTTAATGGTGGTGGTGATTGAGGAGGCTATTGTGGAAGGATGGCGGTGGAGCTGGTGTTGATCTTGATTGACTTGTGATTGCGGGATGTTGATGAGAATAGTTTGGTAGGAAGTGGAGTGTGGCAGTGATGGGTTGGAGAAAGAGACACTGAAAGAGGTGGTGATTGAGTACTGATGGCAGTTTGATGGGTTTGGGGAAGGGGGGGATAGTGGCAAATTGTTGAAAATGGGTGGTTGATAACGTAGTCCCTAGTGATGACAGAGTGGAATGGCAATTGAAGGGCTTGGTTGAGGAAGGAGATAGGAGGAAAGAGGCTTCGTTTTGGGTGGCGGTGAGTAGGTAGGGGTTGTGAGTGTGACTGGGAACGATGGTTATGATTGGTTTTGATGCTGATTTTCAGTGAATTGGAGATGGTAGGGGTTTGGCTTTTGGTTGCTAATGATTGTCTAGCAATAGGGACGGTGGAGACAGTGTTGTGTGAGATTTTGACTATGATTTTTTATGTGTAGGTTATGTTTGGGATGGGTTTTGTGCGAAGGAAATGGAAATTGGTACTTCGTTGGGACTGAGATGGTGAAATTGTGGTGGCATTACAAAGGAGGGATTGGTTTGTGTGGCAGTAATTAACTATTTTTGGGGCGTTGGTTGATGGCTGTTTGTGATGAGCTTGATCTTTGTGTTGTGAATGGAGGCTTTTGGCGAGTTAAAAGCAGTTATTGGTGTTTGTAGTTAGACTTGGGTGACTGAAAATTGAAATTTCTGATAGCTGGTGGGTCTGGATATTGATTGTTGCTGTGGCTTGGTGGCTTGGATTGGTCTTCTGATAGTAGAGCTTTCCGTGGGTTGCTGGTAGTTTTTGTGGTTTGTTGTGGTTGCAGGTGGAGGTCCGGTCGAAAGTGAATGATGATTGACGATAGGGTTGGAGGATTATTGACGATGGAGAAATTGAAGATGATGAAGAACAAAAAAAAAAATTTCAAGAACAAAACCAGAAACAAATAGAAGAAAACAAAACCAGAAATGCAAATCCAAAAATAAGAGAAGAAAAGTTTAAAAAATGCAACTAAAATTTCATAATTAATTAGTTCATATAGATAATGGAAGAAAATGAACAAAGAGAAAAACCAAATAAGAAGTACCTTTTAAAATTTGAAGACAATTCTGATGATGAACAGTGCCCCAAGATGAACAGTAACCTTCTTGAATATATGTGTGTGTGTTCTGGTATAAAAATATGTGTTTGATATTTGATTCTTTAGATAAGAATGTGTTTTTGGATTTTTTTTTCTTTTTCTTTCCCTTAATAGGAGTATTTATAGAGCTAGAAGTCTTGGCCTCTAAGAATATTACAAAATAACAAAAATGTCACTGGTAATAAAAATTTTAATTTTATTTAAAAAATATTTTTAATCCAAAAAATTAAAAATTAATACAAACAAATAATAGTAAACTCCAAAATTTGTCAAAAAATTCAAAATAGATTTCAAAATAAAAGTTAGAGTTTAAAACTGGTTAAAATGCGTTCAGAGTATGAAATGACGATTTTGTCTTTGGATAAAGAAAATACATTAAAAAAAAGCTATTGTCCTTGAAAAACTATCAAAAATTAAAAATAAGATTAAAACCCTAGGAAATGCATTTATGACTCAAAATTGGCAAAAAATGGGTTTGAAATATGAAATAACGATTTTGCCCCTAAACGACGAAAATACACAGAAAATAGCTATTGACCTCAAAAAATTGCCAAAAATTAAAAATAAGTTTAAAACTCTAGAAAATGCATTTATGACTCAAAAATTGGCAAAAAATGAATTTAAATTGTAAAATAACGATTTTGTCCCTAAATGCAGTATTTACAGAAAAAATAGCAATCGTCCCCGAAAAAATAAAAAAATTTAGAGACGTGCTTAAAGAATTAGAAAAATAAAATTGAGACCTAAAATGAGCTAAAATGATGTTCGCAAGGTAAAATTACTATTTTACTCTTGTGCTAGTAAAATATACAAAGAATACCAATTAAATATGAAAAAATCACAGAAAATTAAAAAATACGTATGAAAGTAAAAATATGAATTTAAAACCCCCAAAGCTAATGAAAAAATATTCACAGATAAAAATTACTATTTTGCCCTCCTAGATTATTGAAAAATTAGAATTTGGCCCCAAAAAATATAAAACTGTCCCAAATGTTGAAAAAATGTTCGGCGTGTCAAAATTTGATATCTACAGCTTCTTGGGTAGTGGCGTCCTGGGCGCCTTCCAACGCCTTGGTCAATGTCCTTATCATCGCCGGAAGTTGGGCTTGCTGCAATTGAGTCGAGTCATCCATGGTTCTCTTATCTCTCTTAACAAGTTAGGGTTTTTGTGATGGATGAAAGATGATTTAACTAATAGATGGTACTACTACTCCTCTAGAAGTCTAAAACAAGAGAATTATGGTAACAGTACAAATCCTCTTTCTAATTTTTTGTGGTGTCATATCATTGTGAAACTATACAAAACCGTAGTATCATTTAGTGATACGAAGTAGTTTCATAATAATACCACGTAATTTCATATAAGACATAATTAGATACCAAAAATTGGACAAAAGATCTGATCCCCGCTCAAGTCCTCTGTCCAAATTATGATGTCCAGCCGTATCTAATTTCTTAAATAATGCCCTAATATTTTGTTTCCTACAATTTAGTTTTACAAGATTGTAAATTCTTTAAATAGCTCACTTGGAACATCAGCTTGACTTATGGTTTAAAGAAGTTTATTAACAATATAACACCCAATAAAATATAAGGAGACATACATCAAAATTCTAGAAACTTATCTAATCTTGCCTTCCTCTAGAATTTTACCGTACTATCAAATCAAACAATGGAATAGTTGAATTTTAAACTTTTTATTATTGAATTTCTTTCCTTTCGAAGTTAATTCGACGCTTGATATTTATTTGGCCTTGTACTTATTTTATATCTACTCTACCTTTAACGCAAAGAAATATGATTCTACATGATAGATTATAGGATTTTAAAAAAGCATGTTAATCTTATTTTATTTTCCCATTTCTTTGCCTTCATATGAACTTTGAACTCTGCTCCTAGAAATTGCTGCATTCAAATGTGGAATGGGTTAGCTCTTATTCTAGTATTTGTTTTATATTCCTTTTTCATTTTTGAGAAATAAAAAAAACTAATCGTATTAAGTTGGAAATATCCCAGGAGAAATATTATTATTAATTCTTTTTCTGGGTTAAGGATTGAAGTGTTGCATTCTCATTTTGCAAAATATCTCCATTTGTTGAATGCTTCCTTGCAAATATATAGTAAACTAAACTAATAATTGAATTGTGTTTACAATATGTAAGTAATCATTTTTTTGGAGCTAAGTATTTTATTGAATTTTAGTGGATATATAATCTGTTTAGGTGATGAATGCTTGTAAGAAAATAGAGGATTAAGAACCTGTATAGATATAAAGTGCATATTATTTTATTTTTCAATTTTATATTATATCTTTGAACTTCAAATGTATGTTTTAACCTACTGGTTTTATATGGAATTGGCTTAAAAATTGGTTATGTTTTAACCTACTGGTTTTATATGGAATTGGCTTAAAAATTGGTTTTTCATAGATCAAGATGCCTATTTGGCATTTGGCATGAGCACATGAGAGAATAATTCCAAACTCCAACTACTAGAACAGTGCCCAGTATGGATTGAGGCAAAATATGAAAGTGGTAATTAGATTGACGTAAAATATGAAAGTGATACTCCCAGTTAATTTGTAATCTAACCGCTATTCATTTGGTATTCTTCATAAAAACTTCACATGATGCCCAATGTAGCAAAAAATACAATAAGCAACTTTGGAAAAGAATGGCAGAAGACCAAGCTAGAGATGAGGTAAGAACTGATAAATTTCTAGACTTCTGCTTTATATTTTTTTAGATTTATTGGTGTTATATTGCTAAAAAAATTCTCTTAAGCCTTAAGTCAAGCCGATGTTTCAAGTAATAAATTATAAGACACTAAATTATACAATGTCGTTTAAGAGATTAGACATGGTTAGATAGCATACTATTGGGTAGAGGATTTGAGCCGATTTTGTGTGTATTTTAGTGCGTGAACATTAATCAATGTGAGAACACACATTAATCAAGTGGTCCTCAAACAGCCACGTTGCGCCTCAAAATTTTTTAAGCTTAAAATATTAAGAAAATCCTCCAATTAACTAACCAAGGATAAAGGAAAATATTTTTCTCTTTTGTTTATCAAAGAAAGCGGATGTTACTCCTTACTACAAACGACTCCTCATCTAAACCTAAAGCTATATTCTCCTACTCGTTTTTTCTATTTTTAGCCTTTCTCAGAATTTCAATTTAATAAACATGAAGGCTTAGAAAGATAATCACTAAAGAATTCTGGTCTGAAGCATCTTCGTCACATCAAGGACTTCAATTTTAAAATTTACAGTTACAAGTAAGTTTCGTAGAGACTTTTACATAAATCAAATTATTTACATAATGTTTTGTGTAGAAATACTATGTCGCATCCAAAAATAATCGAGCGGTGGCGATCCGTGACTGTTGCTCCCCAAAAGGTGATCCCGTCCAGTGATCCCTTTTGAAAAGAAAGGTTTTTGAAAAAACCATCCGTGTGTGATGAAAATCGATTTTTTTGGTGAAAAAGTGTATTTTAAGAGAATGGTAATTTAAAAATAGAATAAGGTCGGGACTAAAAGTGCGACAATTTTGGCCAACTAATTTTGAAAAAGGGTTTTGTACAAAAAATGGATTCGCCGTTGGGTATTGAGTTAGGGTGTACCAAATTACCCGAAAAATTATTTAACAAAACAATATAAAAAATTTAGAAAAAATATTTAAAATCCCTTCGACTCAGGTCTATAAAAAAATGAGAAAAAAAGATTCGGGAGTCACATTTGAAGAAAGGGAAGGCAAAGGCGTGTACCTAAGGCACCCTTTCTACCTAGTCGAAGCTACTTGCGATGTTTAATTAAATTTTTTCAAATTAACCCTAGATTCTATCACGTGTGGATGTGTCTATAAGAATGCAAATCCTAAATCTAAATGTAAATATCCAGAAGGTCAAAATATCCCATCGAGGCGTGGTCGAGATTATCACATTAATTGCGAAACCTGAATCGAGACCTCGAGGGAGTCATGAG
Source organism: Mitragyna speciosa (assembly GCA_024721245.1). Classification (NCBI taxonomy): domain Eukaryota; kingdom Viridiplantae; phylum Streptophyta; class Magnoliopsida; order Gentianales; family Rubiaceae; genus Mitragyna; species Mitragyna speciosa. Next base: position 1,704,753 of record CM045565.1, read on the forward strand.
TGTTTAGCAAAATGAAATGCAAAAAGAAATAAAAGAAAAAATAGTAATATAGATAATAAGTGGTTGAAGAAAGTGAGGATGAATCATAACGGGTACAGGGGACTAATAACTCATGACTGAATGTTCCTACTCACGGAGGAAAGAACGGCATGTACGTTGCCGCTTCTCATGTGAGGGGGCGACTATTTCTAGTCGAATCATACAAATGACCTAAAACTCTAAGTGAAATGCAAACATAAATGTCATGCATTCAATATTTCTCAAAAATAAATAATAGATAAATAATATATAAACAAATGTCATGCAAAAATGAAAAATCGTAGAAAAGAGAAATAGTGTGTGAAATGAGATGAAAAAGCATGCAAGTGGTGAGTCTAATTACTAAATGGCCTAAGGGTCTAATACTGGACTAGCCCTTTCTAGAAAATTTTCATTAGTGTTGGACTAGCGGGGAAGTGAGAAAACCATAACTAGTGTTAGACTAGTGTGGTAACGGAACAATAAAATTAATAAAGCATATAAATAAACATACGAAGGCATATAAAAAGCACATAGGAGCAACTAATACGTAAACATAATATCTAGATGCAGAAATCCTAAAGAAAGTAGTAAAGCAATTAAGCACATAAGTACGCGAAAGCACCCAAGCTCTAACTATTACACTAGGAGATTAGCTACAATTTTAGAAAAAAAAAAGTCAAATGGCTTATCTATTACACTTGCTATCTAAATACAAAAATTTTGCTAGAAATATAAGAAATGTAACCTAATCATTACATTGACTAGCTAAATACAAAAATAGGCCAAAGTAAAAGAAATGGTGACCTATTATATTACATTTTTGTCAAATAATAAAATTCTAAACTAAATAGTATAAAGTAAATAAATACGCAAAAAATAAGAAAAAATATTGAAGAAAATGCACAAAATCACATAGGAGCATATTGGAGTACATAAAAGAGAAAATAACGAGAAATAGGGATACCTCATTGAAGACCTGATACCAATACTTAAGAAAATGAACACACAAGTCAATGCATCATGATATAAATAAATAAAGCTTAAAAATATGTGAACATTGACAAATTGAGATGAAAAATAAATTCTAGCAACTAAGGGGTAAAACTAAAACTCTATAAAACTGAAGGGGTAAAAATTAAAATATTCACATAAGTCTAAGGGGTGCAATTGCAAAATTAAAGTAACTTGGGGAAGACAAAACAATAAATTGCTGCAAGTATGGGGTAAAATAAAAAATTATAAGATCTAATTGTAAGAAATAAAATTTGGAGGGGTCAATCTATAAATTAGGGGGGACTCAATTGTAGAAATCAAAAGTATTAAGAGGGCACATTAATGCTACTCAAAAATCCTAAAGGATGAAATATAAATAACTATCTTATAATAAGATGACCAGAAAAAAAAAAAGAAATCCCAAACTAAATTAAAAGAAACCAAATAAATTCACTAAATAAACTAACTTAATGCAATAAATTAATTAAATTAAAACTAAATTAACAAGTTAAACACATTAAGTAGCTAAATTAAGAAAACCAAATCAAAACAAAATAATTGATTAATCAAACTACATAAAAGAAACAATTCGTAACCCAAAACCCAAACACAGAAAATCCCCAATCCCATATTGTTCAATTTTTCCATCAGTTTCTTCTTCCTCCAGTTTCCTTATTTTCTCTGTTTCTTCTCGTTTCTATCTCGTCTTTTCTCTTTCTGTTCTTTCTCTTCTCTCTCTTTCTTGTTCTTTCATTTTCTCCAAACTCTTTTTCTCTTATCTTCTTCAACAGAGATTCTCTTTCTGTTTTCTCTTCCTCGCTTTCTTCTCTTTCTTTATCTCTGTTTCTCTCCGATTCTCACTCTCCTTCTTCTCCCTTTGATTTGTTCTCTCTTTTTCTCGCACGTCCTCTGATTCTCTCATTTTGCTTTTTTCTGCTTGTTTTGGCTTCCTAACTCACTCTATTTCTCTCGAATTTTTCTCTTCCTCTAGCTCTCGGTTCTCTATTATGGTTTTTCTATTTTCCATCTTCTCTCTCCCTGTTCTTCATCACTGCCTTTGTCTCTCTCCCATTCAAAGTTTACGCCCTCCAAATCGGTTCTCCAATCACTCTAAATCCTCAAACTTCTTTGCAATCCTAATTGATTTGAATTAGCAAATCCATGAACTAGGCATTTGAATCAAGGGAACTAAAAGAACAAGATTTTTACCTTTCTCGGTCGAAAGAAAAGAGGGCCAATAGTGATGACTACGACAGTGGCCTTGCAACAGTTGGGGTTAATGGAATTGATGATGATGACTGTAGGAGGGAACAGTGATGAGGGATTTGCTTGCAACAACAGCGATGTGGCTACTTAAGGTGGTGATGGGGGTGGTTGTGGGCAAATTGTTTGTGTTATTGAGGTGGTTGTGAGGTAATGGTCTGGCAGAGTATAGCTGGGTAGTGGATTGATGATGACGCAAAGGATTTTGGTAGCTAATTTGGGAAATTGTGGCTATCCATGGTGATTGTGGCTGTGAATTGGCATTTGTTGGGCTACTGGTGAATGTTTTTTGCAGGTTTGTGAGTAATTTAGGGATGTTGTTGTGATGGCTCTAATCAGTTAGTGGTGGTTGTAAATAAAGAAGTGATGATCGTATGGCTTGTGATTGAGAAGTAAATTTGCTGTCACCTTTGTGGTTTATAGTGACTGGGATTGCTGTTGGTGATACTAAAATTGGTGATGGCTGATAAGGTGTATTTAGTCAATGTTAATTGTGTGTTTTTCTATTATGTTTTAGTGTTTTATTATTTTTATGAGTTGATTTTACTTAGTTTTATGTTTTGTGTTGTTTATAGGTGTTTTGGTGTATTTGGTGCAATTTGGAGCAGAAAAGGAAAATTTCAGAAGAGTTTTGTTCATAAGGCGTGGGCACGCTGTAGCTAAGAAACTAAGCAGCGGGATTAAAAGTAAAAACTTCCTATTGTGACTCAAGTTATGACTTTTGTGCGAGATTTTGGAAGATCTGCAGATTTTTAGGAGTCTATTATTACCTTTTGTCAATTTCAATTAATTAGATTGAGGGAAAAGTATTATTAGTCAATCAAACTTTTATCTAAAAGGAAAGACTTCCTTTTGTGGTAGAAGTCTAAGTAGGAAAGGGAGAGACGTATTATTAGTAGTGAGTTGTGAATCGTTCTGATAACGATTTAATACTTTGAACAGAGAATTCTTTTTCTTCTCTCGACATCTCTCTCTACTTCCATGGGGTGTAACTAAACCTCTATTCTAGTCAAAGGAAGATTGAAGAATTGGTTTTACATGCTGTGAGATCTAATTTATTTCCATTGTTTCTTTTAATTATTGGTATTTGTATATCTCATGCTTTTAGCGCTTAGAGTTATTGTGTTTTAAATTGAATATTACTGGCTAGGTATTTAATTCTACCATATAATCCTCTATCATTCAAAATAGTTGAATCCGTAATTGTTTAACTATTTTGATATTTGTGACAACTAGTTTGAGAGATCTACAATCTAATTTAAATGAACCCTTGTAGGTGTTTGTTGATTAGAATTGGACTTTTCTAATTCTTATTGCAATTGTGAGATTAAATTCTATAGTTGTACCTAGATTGTCTCTCAATTAGGGAAATAATTAATGATTGTACCTTGATTACCGAAACGGTAAGGAAGAGGTGGTTGTTCGATTGTATCAACAGTTATAACCAATTTATCAATAATTGTTAGAATTCATCCTTTGCATCAATGATCAGTCGAATGAACCAATTCTAACATCATTCCTTTGGCTAGAGTTTTCTCAACCTTGATTTCCTTTAATTTATTCTCTGCAATTTTGTTTACTCTAGTTTATTTAGTTAATTTTAGTTATTCTAAAACCCCCCATATTTTGGTGACTGTGAGATAAGTAAACAACCCAGTCCCTGAGGAGACGACCCTACTCATTGCTATACTCGAAAAAGTATCTTTTAATTGAGTGGAATTTTAATATTAATTTTTGTGCGGTTGACACCCGTCCAAAATTTTGGCACCGTTGCTGGGGACTTGGCGTCTCAGTTTATTTATCTCTTTTTTATTTATTTTTAAATAGTTATTTTCTGGTATTTTTTTCTTTTCTCGTTTATGTCCCGTTCTTCTCGTATAGGTGAATTAATATTCATCCCAAAAATAGAAAGGACTGCACGTAGATTGAGAAAAGAGATTAGAGAAAGAATAGAAGAGCAATCGTCTATTGCATCTCCTAGACTAAATTTGGCTATTGAATTGACAGATTACTCTAGTGACTCTGAGTCAAAAGAAGAAATCATGGCTAATAACAGGACTCTAAAGGAGTTGGCTGCTCCTGACTTGAACCAACAACCCCTATGCATTACTTTACTTAATTTGGATGAGAATGTTACCTTTGAGTTAAAATCTGAACTAATTCACCTTTTGCCCTCTTTTCATGGTCTTCCAGGTGAAGAGCCCCACAAACATTTGCAAGAATTTCACGTAGTTTACTCGAGCATGAAGCCACCTGGTATCAGTGAAGACCAAATCAAAATGCGAGCATTCTCATTTTCTTTGAAGGATGCAGCTAAGGATTGGTTGTATTACCTACCTCCGGGGAGCATAACCACTATGGAATGGCATGAAACAAGCATTTTTAGAGAGATATTTTCCTACATCTAGGGCTGCTACTTTGAGAAAAGAAATATGTGGCATCAAGCCAGAATTTTAGAAAGTCCCTATACGAGTATTGGGAGAGGTTCAAGAAGCTTTGTGCTAGTTACCCACAACTACCAGATAAGTGAGCAACTTCTTATTACAATATTTTTATGAGGGACTACTGACTACGAAGAGGAGTATTATTGATGCTGCAAGTGGTGGTGCCTTAGTGGACAAGACACCTCAAGAGGCGAGGAATTTAATCGCAAATATGGCAGCAAGTTCACAGCAATTTGGAACTAGACAAGATGTTCCTGTTCACCGAGTGAATGAGGTAAATACTTCTTCAGTTGAACAATAGATATCTGAACTTAACTTCTCTTGTCCGTCAACTTGCTATAGGAAATATGCAACAAATGATGGTCTGTGAATTTGCACGAACACGAATCACCCTACAGATATGTGTCCCGATGTTGTAAGATGAAAACAATGAACAAGTGAATATGGCTGGAAATGTGCCTGGGCTACGTAAGCAGTACGATCCTTTTTCTAACACCTATAACCCAGGTTGGCGGGATCATCCGAAATCTCAACTACGGTGGAAATAAGCAGAATTTTTATCCTAATAGGCAGCAAGGTTTTCAACCACAATTCCAGCCTAAGGGTCAACCTTCATCCTCAAATACAAGCCCAAGTACATCTATGGAGGATGTAATTAAAACCTGTAGCAGATAATCAACTCCAACTCCAGGAAATTGACAGATGGACAATCCCAATTTCAACAAAGGGCAGAATCAACTATGAAAGATTTGGCGAATCAAATAAGTCAATTGGACAATAGTTATCCATCAGTATAGAAGCTCAAAATGGAGGAAAATTGCCATCTCAACCAGAGGCAAATCCAAAAAATGTGAGTGCAATAACTCTCAGAAGTGGCAAAGAGATTGAAGATCCAAAATTAGTCATTCCCAAGAGCAAAGATGAGAATAGAATTGAGAAAGAGTTAGAAGAGGAGGGCAAAGATGCTAATGCCAAGGTAAGCCCAAATTCTATGGTTCAAGTTAGAACTAACTCCCCCTCCTTTTCCTAGCAGGTTAGCCAAGCCAACGAAGTAAGATAAGGAAAAGGAAGTATGGGAGGTGTTTTCGTAAAGTGGAGATCAACATACCTTCTCTTAGATACGATTCAAACAAGTACCAGGGTATGTCAAATTCTTGAAGGACTTGTGCATCAATAAGAGAAAATTGAGAGGAGATGAGAAGATTGTGGTAGGAGAGAATGTGTCAGCAGTCTTGCAAAGGAAGTTGCCTACCTAAATGTAAAGATCCAGGTATATTTACGATTCCTTGCAAAATAGGAGATACCACAATTAGGAGTGCCTATGATAGACTTAGGTACAATCTATTAATGTGATGCCTAAATCTATTTATACATTCCTAAATTTAGGACCTTTGAAAGAAACTTGGGATTATCATTCAATTAGCTGACCGTACAAATGCATATCCTGATGGTCTCATTGAAGATGTCCTAGTCCAAGTAAATGGATTGGTGTTCCCTGCTGATTTTTATGTGCTTGAAATGAATTGACCATATTTCGTATAATCCATCACCTATTCTTTTAGGTAGACTCTTCTTGAGCACTGCTCAAACTAAAATAGATGTTAGTAAGGGTACCTTAACAATGGAATTTGATGGAGAGGATCGTTTATTTTAATGTTTATGATGCATTGAAATATCCAAATGATTCTCATCATGTTTTTGTTGTTAGTACAACTAATCTATAGTGCAGAAAGTTTTTGAACTAAATGGAAAGGATGAATTAGAAGTGGTGCTCAATGCATCCCTTATGATGGAATCCAATAGTGAAGTTGAATGGAGTGAGGAGTTAAAGAATGTGGTTGCTGCACTTCATTCGTTGGAATCTCTGGAAAGAGGTATGACTTGGCTCCTATTCTTATTTCAAATCCTCATCAGAAATTACTTCCTTCTATCGTGCAGGCCTCTTGAAGTGGAATTGAAATCATTACCAAACCATCTGAAGTATGCATATTGAGGTGACAATGATACTTTACCGATAGTTATTTCTGCAAATTTGTCATCAATTCAAGAGGAAAAATTACTTCAGAGTCGTGAAAGAGCACAAGGAGGCAATTGGGTGGACAATTGCTGATATAAAAGGCATAAGTCCCTCCTTGTGTATGCATAAGATTTGGCTTGAGAAATACGCAAAACCTGTGAGGCAAGCACAACGAAGACTCAACCCATTGATGATGGATGTAGTGAAGAAGGAAATTATTAAGCTCTTAGATGCAGGAATAATTTTTGCTATTTCAGATAGTCCAGTGAGTAAGTCCAATACAAGTTGTTCCAAAGAAAGCAGGAGTTACTGTTGAAGCAAACCAAGAAGGTGAACTAGTTTCAATTCGTAAGCCTACCGGATGGCGTCAATGCATTGATTATCCGAAAATTAAATGCAGTGACCAAAAAGGACCATTTTCCTTTACCTTTTATTGATCAAATGCTAGAAAAATTATCTGGTAGATCTTATTATTGCTTTTTGGATGAGTTTTTCAGGTTATTTGCAAATTGCAATTGCGCCTGAAGATCAAGAGAAGACTACTTTTACATGCCCGTTTGATATATTCGCTTATCGAAGGAATGCCTTTCGGGTTATGTAATGCTCCTGCCACTTTTCAAAGATGTATGGTAAGTATTTTCTCTAAATACGTGGAGAATATAATTGAGGTCTTTATGGATGATTTTAGTGTTTATGGGGATAGCTTTGATGAGTGCTTAGATAATTTGGCTCTAATACTGGAAAGGTGCATAGAAACAAACCTTGTGCTCAACTAGGAAAAAATGTCACTTCATGGTCAAACAAGGTATTGTTCTAGGACATGTAGTGTCTTCACGGGGAATAGAGGTTGATAAAGTTAAGATAGATCTTGTGTCTGCTTTACCTTACCCTGCAAATGTGTGGGAAGTTTGCTATTTTCTTGATCATGCAGGATTCTATCGAAGGTTTATCAAAGATTTCTCTATGATTGGCGCACCTTTATTCCGACTCCTACAAAAGAAGCGGTGTTTGAATTCAATGAAGAATGCTAAGTGGCATTCGATAAACTAAAAGAATTGCTAATTTCACCGTCTATAATCCAACCTCCAGATTGGACTATCCTCTTTGAGATTATGTGCGATGCCAGTGATTATGCGGTAGGAGCAGTGCTAGGTCAAAGGGTGGGAAAAGGCTGCTCGTGCAATTTATTACGCCTCGAAAACTTTGAGTGGAGTTCAATTGAATTATACAACTACTGAAAAAGAACTTTTATCTGTTGTTTTTGCTTTAGAAAAATTTAGGTCTCATTTATTGGGAGTTAAAGTGATAGTTTATTCTGATCATGTAGCGTTGAAGTATTTGTTGACCAAGAAGGAAGCTAAACCAAGGTTGATCAGGTGGATCTTGCTCCTCCAAGAATTTGATTTGGAGATAAAGGACAAAAAAAGAGCAAAAAATTTAGTTGCAAACCATTTGAGTCGTTTGGTTAGAATGGAAGTGGACTCCTCGTTGAAAGAAACATTTCCTGATGAGCAACTACTCTCTATCAATTCGACACCCCCTTGGTATGCTGATATTGTGAATTATTTGGTCACTAATAAGCTACCTGCAGGTTGGACAACAGCTAGAAGGGATAAACTAAAAAGCGAAGCTAAACATTATATTTGGAATGACCCCTATCTTTGGAAGATTTGTGCTGACCAACTGTTACGAAGGTGCGTAAATGATAATGAAGTTAATTCTATATTAACTTTTTGTCATTCTTTTGCATGTGGAGGTCATTTTAGGACCCAAGAGAACAGCTAGAAAAGTTTTGAAAAGTGGGATTCTACTGGCCTAACCATATTCAAGGATGCATACATGTTCTGTAAGTCATGTGATAATTGCCAAAGAGTAGGTAATATATCCCATAGAAATCAAATGCCTCAAACACCAATGCTTTTCTGTGAAATTTTTGACGTCTGGGGCATTGACTTTATGGGTCCCTTTCCCCCTTCTTGTGATTTTCACTACATTTTACTTGTAAGTAGATTATGTCTCAAAGTGGGTGGAAGCAAAAGCCACCCTGAAATAATGATTCGAAAGTGGTTGCAGATTTCATTAAGTCTAATATTTTTGTCCGTTTTAGAGTGCCACGAGCTATGGTGAGTGACAAAGGAACTCATTTTTGCAACAAGACGATAGAGACATTATTTCGAAGGTATAATGTCACACACAAAGTCTCCACATCTTATCATCCTCAAACAAATGGTCAAGCTGAAGTATCAAACAAGGAAATTAAATCTATATTGAAAAAAGTGGTTCGTCCCGATAGAAAAGATTGGAGCATGAGACTAGACGATGCTTTATGGGCTTACAGGACGGCATACAAAATGCCAATTGGTATGTCCCCATACAGGCTGGTGTTTGGGAAGCCATGCCATCTTCCGGTTGAACTCGAACACAAGGCTTTTTGGGCAATCAAAAAGTGCAATATGGATTTTAATGAGGCAGGATTGCAGAGAAAGTTACAACTGCAAGAGCTTGAAGAGTTAAGGAATGAGGCCTATGAGAATGTTAAAATATACAAAGAGAAGAGCAAAGCATTTCATGACCAAAACATTGCAAGGAAAACCTTTGTAGTAGGGCAAAAAGTCCTACTTTATAACTCCAAGCTCAAGTTATTTCTAGGTAAGTTGAAATCTCGATGGTTTGGTCCGTTTGTTGTGACTGAATATTTTTCATCATGGTGCAGTGGAACTTAAAAGTTTGAAGAATGACAAGAAATTTGTAGTGAATGGACACCGTCTCAAGCCTTATTACGAAGGATTCAAAATTGAAGAAGTGGAAGTAATCCTTTTAGAGGATCCCATATATGGAGTTTGAAGAGATTAAATCGCGTCTAGCCAAAGACGTTAAAGAAAGGCGCTATTGGGAGGCAACCCAAATTATTTAGTTTAATTTATGTTATTTTAGTTGTCTTAGGTTGTTTTAAGTTCAAGTGTTAAAGTCTAATTATTTCGATTTTGACAGGGGAGTTTGATTTATAAGGCGTGCCCACGTCTTATAACTAGTGCTTCTGAAGGATCACAGTGGGAGAAATCAGGAGACTTTTTCTTTCAAGGCGTGCCCACGCCTTACAATTGGCTCGTACCAAAAATTTGATGAAAAAGACAGAAGACTTCATTCTGTACAGCGTGGTCACGTCTTATTAGCAAACTCAAAATGCTGGAACGTGCAAAAAAATCAAAAGACTATTGCTTATACAACGTGCCCACGTTTTACAAATTTTACACAGGGAAGTTTGAAGTTTAAAGTTAGAAGACTTTTTGGGATGCAACGTGCCCACGTGTTAAACCTAAAAGTCTTCTGTGGAAAGTTCTTGCAATCGCAAAAAAAAAAAAAAAAAAAATTCCTTCTCAATGTATTTTCTTTCTTTTACTTCTTACTTTCTTTATTTCTTCTTTCTTTATTTCTTTCTTTTTGTACCGCCTTCCCCATTCTCCCTTTTTTTTTCTTTCTTTCTTTCTTTCTTTCTTTTTCTCTCTTCCTCCCTTGCAAACCCTTTTACCTCTGCAACCTCATCCTGTGCGCATCATCCCCCGCCTACTCTCTCTCTCTCATTCTCACATTATTGTCCTTCATCTTCCATATCTCTCTCTCTCCCTCACTCTTTTCTTTCTCTTCTCATATCATTTTTTTTTCTCTCACACCTCCTGCCGATCGACACCACACTTCTCTCACTGGTATCACAATTTCTTCACTCTCTTGCAAGGATTATTGCCTTTTTCCCTCACCCTCTAGTCATCTCTACTTATTTGGTTTTATTGTTGTTTTCTTTTGTGTTTATTAAATTGATTAATTTTTGCCTTAATTTTTGAAATTTGTGATTCCATTGTTACTTATGTTTAATTACTTCCCTGATTAGTTATTGTGTTGTTTGAACTATGGGTATTAGTTTGTTTCTTGGTTATTGGTGACGACCAAGTGAGTGTGTTGTTTGGTTGGTATATACAACTATTGAACTGTGATTTTTATGGACTTATTCGAATATATGATTGTTTGGGTAGATGGTTGTCTGAAGCATTATGCATTGATGCAACGTTCGTTAATTTGAATCATTCTATATTGCTAATGCTTGGTCATCCTTTGTAATGGGCGATTGAAGTTTTTCTAAGCAGCATTGTTCAAGTGTTTGTCCATAGTGCTCCGTTACTGATTTTAATTGGTTTAATTTGTCTCCAGTTCAATTATGCCACGCACTAATATTAAATCCATGAAAAAGAAGGCTAAGACTTCTGCAAGACCCTCTGTGCCACACATCAATGTTGGCCAAAAGCGTAAAGCTCAATCTTCACACAAGCAAAGATCTCGGCTGGGGATTGATAATGGTATTCTACCGTTGCGCCTTGATCAATTGGGAGGAGAATTAGGAAGCATGACTCAGGCTCAAAGGTGACGCCTAGAACTATTTCAATTCAGAAGCTTTGCCCTGTGTAAGTTCATCGATACTTCTACCCTTGATCAGTTAAATATTGCAACTCAAGTGCATGATTTATTTGATGCAGCTTGGTTGGAGAAATTACTTCACAATGGTTAAATACCCAGCCTATTTAGAGCTTACATATGAATTTTATAGCACCTTTACTTTTGAGAGACATGATGATTTGAACTTAGACACTCCTGGGGTAATCAAGTATAGACTGCTAGGGAAAGAATTTCATCAGTCCCTCACTCAATTTAATTTGTCACTGTGATTTGTGGATTCCTCAAATGTGGAATTGAAAGAGTACTTGGAAAGTGCATGCGATTATGTACAAACCTTTTCGTCTAATTATATTAACATTTGGAGGGAAATATCCATGGATCCCTTAGTGTACAACCCCAGTACATCAAAGAGCTCATACTTGAAAGATACTATTTTGAGATATGTACAACGGTTCCTTGCCTACAATTTCTCTGGCCGAAAGGACTCATCTGGCACCTTCTCAAAGGCAGAATTCTTCATCATTTGGTCCGTGTTGAACAAGATAAAAGTAAATCTCGAGTGTTGGCTAGCCTCTCAATTCCAAACTGTCCTTGCAAAGAAGAAGAAGCCGATCATTTTAGGGTCTATTATCACTCATCTTGCTGTGGAGCATGGACTCTTTAACCCGGACAAGGAAACAGATATGCATGTGGCATGTCTCTCTGAGCCATTGAATTTGGCATGTTTAGTGTTTATGGGGATTGTTGAATTAGTTGATGGGGCTTTTAAATTTCGCCCACCAGGGGTATATACGCGTCCTATCCCACATAGTCTCTTAGGGAGTACATCTGGTACTTCGCAGCTTGCAGATGAAGCAACGCCTTCTACGTCTGTCCCAACTCAACCAACCACTTGGGAGTCCCAACTGCAACACTTGAGCACGAGCATCCAGCAGTTGGATAGTTGTCTTTCTCATATTGAACAGCAAAATGCTAAACTGACGCAACAATTGTTGGCCTTCTTTGAGTTCATGGGCTTCACTCCGTTAACTACAAACAATTATTAGCTGCTTTTTCAGGGAAGTACCAGTTATCCTCCCTTATACCTTTATTTTTACATTGGGGACAATGTAGAATTTAGGTGTGGGGAGAGGATTTATGCAATTGCTTTATGTTTGGTGTTAATGTGTCTAGTTAGTTTATGTGTCATTTTTGTTTTTCTTTAGTTGTGGTAGAATTTTTCCTTTTTTGTGTTAATCTTGGGCTTGAAGTAGTGGTTATCTGGTGGTTGAAATTCTGGTGTTTTGGGACTGAATTGGCGCAGCTTGAATGCAAATTGCAGGTTGTGCTGCTAGTCACATAGGTTGATATTTATGATTCTGCTGTGGAAGTGTTTCGGTGGACATTTGGGGACTGATTGAGTGCGATTTGAGGCTGCGATGGGGTTGGCTGTGATGGTGTCAGGAGCTAGGCAGGAATTTGGTGGAGGTTGCCTATGGTGGTCTCCAATGATCTTGTAGTGTTGGAGGTGTTGTTCTTGGTCGTTGATGTGGGTAGTTTAATGATGGCAGGGGAGGAAAGATTGAGAGATGAGGTTGTGATGATGATTATGTAGCTGGTAGTGGAATTTTGGGTGGTTATTGAGATTTTGGGTGGCTATTTTGGATTGCAAGTTAGAGAGCCCGTGGATTTAGGGGGTTATTTTGCAAGAGATTGGTAGTGGTATGGCTATTTTGGGGGTGGCTGTAGTGGTTGTTTGTTGGAATTTTGGGTGGAGTTAAGACCAATTTTGGGGTAGGCTTGGTGGATAATGAGGCCAATTGATGGGGTTTATTGTGTTGTGTGAGTTTCTGGAACTTGCTTGGTGACTGGTGAAGATGGTTTTGGTTTTTGGTAGGATAGTTTGATGGTAATTGGTTGCTGGATTTATTGATATGGATGGCGGTTTGCTCAGGCTTCTGGGTTGATTATTGGTGATTGAAGAATTGGGGTGGTGGAAAATGGCTGTGTGTGTGCATATGTGAAGTGGAATTTGTGTGTGTACATCTGTGCGTATGCGTATGAATGTGTGCTTATGTGTGGATCTGTGTGTATGAATGGAGATGGATTTATATGTTTCGTGATTGTGTGTGAATTATGTGTGTGTGTGACTGTGTGTTTGGGCTGAAGTGTGTGAATGAAAAAACGTGTGAAGTGTGTGATAATTTGTGTTTGTGTGTGAGTAGCGTGTGTGTGTGTAAGTGTGGTATGTAAATTGTATGTGAATTGTGTGTGACTTAGTATGCGTGATTGTAAGAGTGCAAGTGTATGAATCCGTGTGTTGTTACTGTTAACTGTGTGTGCGACTGTGTGTGATTGTGTGTGTTTGTGAATGTATGTTAGTGTGTGTTTTAGTGTATGGCTATGAGTGTGTGTGTTTGTGAAGTGAGGTGTGTAAGATTTAGAGAAGTGTGTGTTTTTTGTATTCTAGGTGTAGGTTTGAAAATACACTAGTGTGTTATAGGTGTTTTAGGTGTAGGTCTGAAGATGTACTAGTGTGCGTTCTAGGCATTTTAGGTGTAGGCTTGAAGATGCACTAGTTTGTGTTCTAGGTGTTTTAGGTATAAGCTTGAAGATGTACTAGTATGTATTTTAGGTGTTCTGGATATAGACTTGAAGATGAACTAAAACCTGGTAGGTAGGGGTGAGCAAATTCGGTAAATACCGAATCATCGACGGAATTTGAATTCAAATCGGTAAATCAAATTCAGTAATTCGGTCAGTAATTCAGAAAAATTGAAAATAATAAAATCGAATTCGGTCGGTATTTGAAAATGTCATTTTTTAAATCGATAATACTGATTTCGAATTCAATTTGGTAATTCGAATTCGGTATTCGAATACCGAATTTGAATCACTGAATTTAACTTTATATAGACTACATATAATAGAACTAAGAAGGTGCAAAATAAACAACTTCATTGTGACTCTCATAGGCCATTATATTATAAGTGGGCTTTGGGGCAAGATTAGATATTGTTAGTAATTACGAACCAAAAGCTAGTTACATTGTTACAATGTACAAACACATGACCAAATATCACTTTCGGTCTATATTTCACTCACTTTCAAACCCTAATCCCTCGTCCTCCATTCCTCGCCATAGGCATCTCCGATTCTCCTTTCATGCCTTGGAGAATATCACTTTAAAGCTTTCATGTTCTAACATATGCTTTTATTCTTTTAAGTATAACTTAGTCTTTAATGCCTAAAGTGCAGAGAAGAGGAGGAGGAGGAGGAAGACCGTTGATGCCATCTGCGAGGGTCCCGCTCTACCACCACTCATCTCCAAGTTCGGCCCTATCTTCCCACTTGTCCATCGTGAGAAAACATGTCTGGTACTGCTTAGTTTTTTCACTAAGATTGGAGGGCATCGTAGCGAGGAAGATTTTGCTATGAGAGGGAAGGAACCCAAGGATGAGTTTAAAATTTATACATAGATGGATGTAGCTTTGTGTGAATTGACAAATCTGGTAAAAGATGCCTCAGGTGAACTTAAATTTTCAGATTGGAGATTATGTGGATGTGGCTATACTTTTGCGGTAATATGTGCAATTTCCTCAAATTAGATTTGCAGAGGGTATTTTGATGCAATAGGACACATGTTGTTTTCACTAATTTTAGTTATGTCTCCATCTCACAAATGTTATTATGCATATTGTCTGATTTTTTAACTGGGGGCAAAATGTTTGCTCGTGCTTGTATTCTGTACCATCAATAGAAATTGTTGCCTTAAAGGCTAAAAAATCATGGATGTATTTGCTTGAACCATCATCACAATTGCCTAATTCATGGTGTTGCAGTTATCTCCACAATATTTACCATGGATGACAGTGGGCTACATATTGAATTCAATAGTAGAAACACCAGAAGATACTTAAAATTTGATAAATAAGCTCCTCATAATCATTACATTGCGTTTTTCTTTTTTTTTTGAATTCGGATACCGAATTCAAATACCGATTTACCGATTTGAATTCGGAATCGAATTCGGATCGGTATTTGTCGAAATTGAAATTGGTCGGTAAAATTGAAAAAAAATACCGAATTGATCGATTTCACATGACTGAATTACCGAATTGCAGACCGAATCTCACCCCTACTAGTAGGTGTTCTTGGTGAAAACTTGAAGATAAATGCAGGAAAAAATGTGTGTTTTTGGTATTCTTGATGTGATAGATAAAATTAAAAACTAAAAATTAAAAATTCTCTCTAGACTTTTTCTTTTTTTTTTCCCCTTTTTCTACTTATCCCAAAAATGGACTATTTATAGTACACAAAAGACTTATCTTCCAAGAAATGGGTAAAAGATCGAAATGCCCTTGACAACCAAAATTACAACTTCACCTCTACAAAAATTAAAAATCCATGTTCTCTCCGAAAAACACAATAAATGAAAAAATTAATAAAAATGTGAATAATAAATTTATTAATAGAAATTCACCTCGAAAAAGTTAGAAAAACTTAGAAACATGTTTAAAACCTAAAAAATGAATTTGGGACCCAAAATGGCGAAAAATGTTCAGAAGGTGAAATGACTGTGTTACCTCTGTGCTAGCAAAATATACAGAAATATTAGTTAAACTCGAAAAAATCACAAAATTTAAAAATTTGTATAAAAGTACAAAAAATGAAATCAAACCCTCCAAAATTACTGACTTTCTCATTTTTATTCAAAAAATTATGATTTGACTCCAAATCATAAGAAAAGGTCCCCAATCTTAGAAAATGAGTGGTTTGTCAAAATTTGGTGTCTAGATACTATTTGCTTGTTTGCCTGGGGCTTTCTTTCTAAGAATGTTGTTCATTTGATTTTCATTTTGACCTTTGAGTAATAAGAAAGCAAAACAGTAAACTTTTTCACAAAGAATTTTAATAGATTTCTTACTTATTAAGAGTGGGAAAAAAATAGCAAAAGTTCATGAAATGGACCTGATTTGCTATATATAAACCTTGGAACGTGCCTAAAATAGTTGAATATAATAGAATTATTTAGAATACATGAGAGAAGTAAGGTATGAAGAATATTCTAAACAGAAATATCTAGAACCAAAAAATAAAGATTTCATAGGAATATTCTAGAACTTAAGAGTAGTTGATGATATTTCAACACTCCCCCTCAACAACTGCTCCTACTAGATTAGGCTTTTCATACTCATTCCTAGCCGTTACTGAAATTCTGTAAACTTGTTTGCACTTAGGCTCTTCATAAACATATCCGCAACTTGATCTTCTGTCTTGATGGACTTCATTTCAATGTCGCCTTGCAAAACCTTTTCCTTTATGAAATGATAAGGAACTTCCACATGCTCGGTCCTTGCATGAAAAACTAGACTCTTGGCCAATTGTATGGTTGATCGGTTATCACAATATAAAGGTATTCGATACTCAGTAATTTGATGGAGATCTTTCAAGAGCTACATAAGCCATGTACTTTCTTTAGCTGTTGTTGCTTGATATTCGACTTCCGTAGAGGTGGTGACACAGTAGGCTACCCTTTGCTGCACCATATAACAACACATGACCCTATATTAAAAACATATTCTGTAATAAAACATTGAGTATCATGGTCTCTTGTATGTCAACGTCATAATATCCTTCAAATTTACATGTTGTTTCTTTATTGTATACAAGTCCATGGTCGATCATGCCCTTTACATATCTCATTATCCTCCAAGCAGCCTCAAAGTGAGGTTTATTGGCCCTTTGCATGAATCGACTAACGACTCCTACTACGAAAAAAACATCGGGTCATGTGATTGTAAGATAGATTAGACTTCCAACTAGTTGTCAATACATTGTTGGCCTCTCCAGATCCTTTCCTTCGTCGGCACATAATTTTGTATTAGTATCCATCAGTGTAGATATTACCTTGCTTTTATGCATTCCAAATTTTGTTAAGACGTCCCTAGCATAATTTTGTTGACCAAGGAATAATCCTTCTTTTGTCTTCTCTATCTCGAGCCCCAAAAAATGGCTTAACTCTCCAAGCTCCTTCTTCAAGAAATGAGTTGTCAAAATTTTCATAATAAGGCGAATCTCTTCTTCATTATCTCCAATAATGATCAAGTCATCCACATAAACTAGCACTATAGCTAGTTTTCCATCTTGATTCTTCACAAATAAACTTGAATCTGCAGGAGCCATAGTATATCCAGTCTTAGTTAAGAATTCTGCAATTTTTCCATACCAAGCTCGTGGTGCTTGTTTGAGTCCATAGAGAGCTTTCCTTAGTTTACAAACATAGTCGAGCTTGTCTTGACTCTTAAATCTAAGTGGCTGCTCCATGTAAATCTCACGATCAATTTCTCCATGTAGAAAAGCATTTTTCATGTCCATCTGCCACAAAGTCCATGATTTACTAGCCGCTAGAGCTAGCAAAACACGAACTGTGGTTATTTTAGCCACGGGGCTAAATGTCTCGTCGTAATCCAAGCCATATTGCTGAGAGAACCCACGAGCAACTAATCGAGCTTTATATCTCTCAATGGACCCATCAAGGACGGGATTTGATCTTGTATACCCATTTACATGATATGGGTTTTACCCCTTCTGGTTTTGGCACTAAATCCCAAGTTTGATTCTGCTCCAGAAATAAAATTTCTTTTTGCATGGTTTTTCTCCACTCAATACTCTTTGTTGCTTCCTCAAACATCATTGACTCTTTTATCTCAAAAAGGGCAACATTTGCGTATCTTGGATTTGTTCGCCTTTGTCAACTCGATCTTCTGAGTTGTGGCTTACCAGCTTCGTATTTCTCTTCTTCCTTTTCTTCTTGTCTTTGTTGTGTCTCATCTGAAGTCTTATTATGAACACCTATCTTCCAAGGGTTTCTCGATATACTATTAGGTGAATCTTCATTCTCAATTGGAGAAGTTTGTTCTACTTCTACTTGATCTTGGTTGAATTCCTCTTCCTTATTCTTTGAATAAGGTAATATAGTTGATGGAGGAAGCCACCAAGATGCCACCTCATCAAATGCCACATTTCTTGAAACAAAATACTTGCTAGTGATGGGATCACAACATCTCCACCCATTCTTTGATAATCATATCCAACAAATATGCATCATTATGCATTTTTATCGAATTTACTTCTTAGTTGATCTGGCACAAATACATAACAAACACAGCCAAATACTCGAAAGTGACTAACTGTTGATTGGATATTCTAAAACTTCTGGAAAGGAGATGTGAATTCTAGCCTTGCTTGATGCAATCTACTGGTGACATAGACCATTGTCATAATGCAATCTGCCCAAAAACGTGGTGGCATATTCTCTGTGTGTAGCATACTTCGACAAAATAATTGGCAAAACACTTGATTATTGAACAAAAGGTAAAGGTTTCTAATTAGTAATTGGCAAAATAATACAAAACACTTTACCTGATTATTGAAACTCAAATTGATCATTTAGCTCTTCAACATATTCTTCCAACTCTTGATTCAAGGTCAACTCATCAGTCTCTTTCTCAAAATGTTCGTTGATGGCAGCCTTCAAAAACATCTTACAGTTTAGACATCTCATCATTAACTTTTCCTTCTTCTTCTTTCGATGGTTCTGGGAGTATCTCTTCTATAGCCTCTTCTTTACCATTATAAATTGCTAAAATTCAGTCATAATTACCTCTTCTTCTTCTTCTTCTTCTTGTGATGGTATATGGTTCATCTCTAAATTGATAATATTTTCATCATCCTTCATTTCCTCAATCATGTAGAGAGATGATTGTTCCAATCTCCATTGTACCAAACAATTGAGTTTAGTTGCCAATTGACCTATTTGATTATGTAGATTTTTAATACTGGCCATTGTCTCTTGTTGGAATCATAAAGTTTCAATAGCTAAAAGATGTAATGCTATCCTCTAGAGATGAATCATAATTCGAAATTTGGGCAACTGTCAGTCTAGGAAGGTATTGTAGCTGATTAACTTGTGAAAACTATAGGCAAGGTTGAGTTGAAGGCTGATTTGTGTATGCATCCCCATAGTAAAAATTTCCATGATCCTGTCCATTTTGGATTATATATATATATATATATATATATGTGTGTGTGTGTGAGTAAGGATTCTATTGTCTTTGGGATGGTCATGGGAATCCTCCAATTGCATTTACATGTTCATTAGGATCATCTTGAAGTGTGGGGCACATGTCAATCAAATGATCGAGAGCATAGCATATTCCACAAGTTTTTACTTTTTGCAATTGCCCTATATTCAACTTTTCAACAATGGAAGTTAGATCATCTAAATGTTTGTCAATAGAAGATATGCTTATCTCATTGATTATCTTAAAGGGATAATCAAATTTTGTGCTAAACTGTTGAAATTTCGATGCCATGTCTCAAGAGTTAAGAAGATAAAAATAAATAACTAAAAACAAAAACACAAAAAAAGACAGAATTTTCTAGATATATACCAATTCTCCCATATGAGAAGAATGAGGCATAAACTAGAAAAATATTAGAAAAATAAAAACTTAAAAAGAAATAAAAATAAACAAATAAATCAAGGTACCAATCCCCGGCCACGACGCCAAAATTTATTAGGTGTCAAACCAGTAAAATTAATTCCTACTCTAAGAAAAATAAAACAAAGTGCAGTGGTGAGTAGGATCGTATCCACATGGATTAGTTGATTTATTTTCTCTTTTCTTTTACCAAATAAAAATTAAAAGGGGAGGATTTTGAAAATAACTAAATTAAAGAAATTTCAATTGAAGGAGTTCAATAATGCAAAATTAATTTAAATGGAATCAAATGAACTTAAACTCTAGTCAAAAGATTAATTTTGCCTCTGGTTCAATTTAATTGATCATATTTTTTTGCATCAGTTAGTGCATATTTTCAAAAGAAAACTATTATGCAAAACTATTAAGCATTCAATCCGTCAAGCTCATGTATAGATAGTACAGTAACGACCAAAGGCCGTACCTGAAGACTGTCAGAGACTAATCCATTGAGGCTAAAATCCATGATGAGAAAATAGGTATGGGAGAGAAGCATTGTGCGATCCACCTGAATTTCCAAACTAACATATTAGCTGGAGTTATAGTTATGAACGCTTATAAGACAGCAAAGAGAGGAGGGAGCCAACATTTAATTAATCCTTGAATTACAAATATCACATGGAGTAGTCTCTGAGAAAACTAAATTTGACAACTTAGTTCTATACTAGGATTCACTAACATAAGTTTATTTATTAAACTCACCATATTTTGCAATTAAACTTGTATTCTCCACAGAAACTGAAATGTAAAATCTGTAGTGCTCAGAAATGTCCATAAGATTGCATATATCTGAAATCTATCAGCATCAGGTTTCCAATCTTATCCCCAATCATAGGCAGCCATATAATTGATACACAAACTAAAGAAACAAGGGCATCAAAGTAACATTGTTGTTAAGAATTGAGAAAACCTGAAACCGATGAACTGGGAGGGCATCATAGAATTGCAAAAGACAACAGGTAAAGAAGGAAAAAGTAACAAGTATTTTTGCTGCGGGACTGGGTCACATTAGGTAATTTTGATGATATTTCCTATTAGTTTTTGTTCTTTATTTTATAGAAATTTATTTTAATTGTTTTGATGAGACGGATGAAAAAACTAAATTCTGGCTCTATTTGGATGATTGATTTTCTAAAAACTTTTACAGAGGGGTAGAAGTTGTTAGGAAGCCTTTTTTTTTTTTCTTAAAAAATAGTATTTGATTATTTTGAGAAAGAAACCTAAATTTTACTTGTCCGTCTTGGTTTCAATTTGGATATAACACTAACACTTGCCTTTTTTTTTGGAAAAAAAAAAAAGCTAGCAAAGAATTACAGCCATGGTTGGTAATAAGAACTATTTAGCAGTAAGAACAGGACTAGCAAATCTCAACCTTAGCATTTAGAAGGGAGGGGATAAAAGGATAGTTTAGATTTGGATGCCACACCCCATTTGTATGTGACAATGAGTTTGAAAATCAAATGTCAACACCAATTTGGATGTTAAGTAAAAATTTATTGTAATGATAATTGGTGATAAAAAAAAATTGTAATTCATGAGGAAAAAAAATCAAAACATGTGGCCTAAAATGCTAATTTGGTGTTCCCAGTATTTATACTACTAGCTTAACTAGAGTACAGGATTAGATGGAGAAAACGAAAATGTGAAAAAAAAAAAAAAGATGATGAAATTATACATTTCTTCATCAGGAAAAAATTTGGCCAATGAAATCAGCTTTACTTAAGAAGTAACATGAGTCGTTCCGCTGTCAACTTTTTCTTTCTAAAGAAGCCTTAAAATATTGGACATTTCAAGCAAAGAAGTAACAAATGACGCCAATTACGAAATAACCCTTCACGCAAGCATTTCATCAAACATGATGCGAACACATGTGCTCCTCTCCCAAATTCGCTGAGGGGGAAGCCTCGTTTTCTTTTTTGAAGGTGATTGCATCTCACTCTTCTCCTTCTTTCAGTTTATGGTGGTCTATTTTGCTGCCTTCATCCATTTTTTTGGTTAATATGTAGGTATATGCATGGGGACTGGGGTATTGTGTTGATATCTGACTGCTAAATTATGATTAATAACTTAAAAAAAAGATGGAATATTTGCAGTTGCAATTATATAACTGAATGCTGCTTTCGTTTTCTTCTGCTTATGAATGGTGAATGTGAGCAATGAATTCCTGTATTGTGTTTTCATTGACAGTATCCTTGTTTAATTGCATGTCTTGTGTTTGTCGATATGCCCATAGATTGGTTCCTCTTGAGTTTCAAAATTTCATTGGCTTGTGCTTATATTCTTGTGTTCTTTTTCCCAACCCATCACCCCGAAATGGCCAAATAACTCAAAAACTGTTTTTTTTTTTAACAAAATTTTTTTAAAACTGCAAGTGACTGTAGATATTAACTATTCTCTTGCTTTTACTAATTCTGTCCATGACTTTATCATGCTAGAAATAGATAGATAGATAGATGGACTCTATTACTACTGGAGAATATCCAAATTGAGTAATTTGCATTTTGTTACAGATCACCAGAGGAATCGATGGAATGATTACAGATGCTCAGCAGAATCTCCAGACGCTACTTTTGCAGCACTTCGCCTCAGCCATGGCTCTTTGTGGGCTTGGGAAATCCCGGTGACAAATTCAAGGGAACAAGACATAATGTATGCTACGAGAATTTTATTTTATGAAAATGATGTAGATATTTGTGAGTGAAAGTTCTTAACTTTGTGTACCTTTTTTTTTTTTTTTTTAAATTGGGGATTGAAACAGGTTGGATTCGAAATGATTGATGCATTTGCAAAGGCAGTAGGGATCCCAATGGACACGGTCCACTGTAAAGCTGTATTTGGAAAAGGCCTGTAGAAATGCTTCATTTCTGCTCTTTCAAATTCATGCATTACCATACTGAAGTAAAATTTTTTTTTTCCCTTTTCAAACATGCTAGTGCTTTCAAGTTTGATGGATGGTGGGTTAATCTATCTTCAGGTTTTGTAAATGGGATTCCTGTTCTCCTTGCAAAGCCCCAAACATATATGAATCTCAGTGGTGAATCTGTAAGTGATTGGATAGTTCCTGAATTTACATCTTTGATATCCTCAGCAGGGCAAAACATATTAACTCCTTTAAGCTGAGAAAAATATATCTTGGTAGTTATTGATGTTTGTTCATTTCCAACATGGTGATGTGTATTTTTCAATTTGAGATCGAGTAAACGGATATGATGGAGCTTCACCCAAAAAAAAAAGGAAAAAAAGATGAACAGAAGCATGCTTCATTAGTACACAGTTAAATGGAAAGAAAACTATATCAAACTAGCAATACATTGTTACTATGTGCACCGTAAAGTTATACTGGAGTCATTGTGCAATTTCTGTCCCAGATTGATTACATTAAATTAAAGCAGTGGCTACTTGTCATATTAAGGAAAGATTTAGGTCTGCTGAACTTGCCTTTGCAATGTGACAATCATCTTGTCAAGAACACCAGGTGCCATGTGGTGTTAGGAACAGGTGTGGATGTATGTTCTGCCCCTCCTACATTTAATTTTTATGTTTTTCCCCTTTGCAAAGATAAAAATGTCTCACACGTTATATTTTGTCCTTTCAAAAAATTTCCTCAACTAGAGGTAGCTCCCCGGCAAATATGTTTTCCCTCCAGTTCTGAAATCCTGGATCCAACACTGGTAATGAATCTTTCTTGATTGACATAATGGAACATTTGAAGCGTGTTTGGTCTATGTTGTGAATGTAAAGGAGTGGATGCCTGTAGAAGTATGTTCTTTGGCACTTGGGTTGTGGGCTTCACTTTGTAGCTGTAATAGGAGTGATAACTAATTCTATACTTTGTTGGACGCTGAAATAGTTGACATCTTCAAGAAACAAGATTTATGAGTTTTCTTGAAAGGATAAAATTTTTCTATTTTTGTACGTCTGGTGCCTAAGTGTGCTCCTGACTGCTTCTAAGGGGGACAAGTTCAGTTTCTTAGTTGCTGCTGTCTTTATCATCAGATTGAGATGCATGCCAGAGGGCATATAATTATATTAAAGTTGGGATCATATTGAGAGAACATTGCTCTGAAAATGATAATCCGCATACTGGTTACGGAGAACTATCAAGTATTTATCTGGTGCTTAATGAGATTACATGACCTTGATGATCTATCAGAAATATGAACTTTGTTATAAGTTTGTTGGACACTGATTTAATGGTGAGTCTCTGGCAATTTATAGCACAGAGTCTTGTGTCTTGCTTCTGTTTTATACAACTTTATTGTGTGAAGTTATGTTGTTTCATTGTAAAGGATAATTTTTCGTGAAAACCTAAGTTGCTATATGGAGATCAAAGTTGATAAACTTTCTGAACAATGTGCTTGTCTTAACTTGTTCTTTCAGATTATTTTCATCTCCTTTTGTTTTTCTTAATAATGTTGCACTTTCAGTTTTTATTTTCCACTTAATATTGCTGGATATAAGATACTTTAATTGTTCTCATTAGTACTCTCATATTCTTCTACTCAGAGCGGCCCACTTGCAGCTTATTACAAGCTACCTCTCAACCGTGTGCTCGTGGTATGTAGCTTGCTCTTAACTGATTGATGCATCGAGTACATTTTATATTCTGTATTTTTGGGTTAATTGGTTTCGTTTAGCATGTAAGTGTAATCAAATATTTTTTGTTGTAGTTTCATGATGATATGCAGTTACCATGTGGGGTACTTCGTCTTCATCACAAAGGGGGCCATGGAAGTCACAATGGGTATGAAAATAACAGATTATGTATTCAGTTGGCATTCTTTCCCTCATCTATCTCCCTATGCAAGTTCAGTGTAAGTCATAACTACTAGAATAATAGCATAAAGTCAATGATCAGTGCTCTCTCTCTCTCTCTCTCTCTCTCTCTCTCGATGAGTGGGGATTCATGAAGAGCAATTCATGTACAGTGTGATGGAGGGTTCCATATTTCCTGTTTCTTTTCGCTTCTAGTAAAATGTGAGGTGTACCAAAAGGAGCTCTGCTAACAACCAATGCATAAAAGATGATATTATATTCAGGCCATTTAGTCTTTCTTATGTGAATACCTACCAATAGATGTCTGTTATCTTACTAAGATTGACCTTTCCCAGCTTTTCAATATATAATATGATGTCCAAGGCCTAGCTTGAGAAGTTGTTTAGTCCGATTTTAAGTGACTCAAATTTGAGCTTGGAAATGAAGCTAAAATCAACCCTTTGATTTGAGTTTGAACCAATGAGTTTCAGCTTCAAATGAGCCCTTATCAAAGTGAGCCCAAACTAATGTAAAGTTTGGTAGCCACAAATTGATTATCACACCTTAGATTCGGCTTCTCCATAATCCTATTTGGTAATTTCAGTACAGCTTGTAATTTTCTGTTTGGCTTTGAGCTACCCCATTTTGACTACATGTATACTTGTTCCCCCCATTGTTGGCAATTTTAGCAGGTTACGAGCATGTAGAAGTTATGTAACTTGTTGGTTTAGTTCGTTGAATGAATTACCTTTATAGTTTACGTCTTCTGTTTTTTGAGTTATTCTTTTGTGAATACGCAATCTCAAATCATTTTCTACCTGAAGTTTAAAATTTTGGCAGGCTTCAGGAATAAGTTTGTCTTTTTGGGATGTATAACAGTTCCAAGCGAAGCAAAAAGTGCCTACTAGAGAATTCGGTCACTTCTTTGCTTTTTCTTCCCTCCAATATGGCTTTTGTGCCATTTACTACAATGAATTAAGGCCAACACCATGCACCAAATTATATCAATAAAAATGAATAAATAAATACTACAAAAATATTGTGGCTTGGAGGTTTAGGTAATTATATAATTTGTTATATAATTTATTGGGTTAGTTAGTTGAATGAAATATACCTTTATGCTTTTCGTCCTCTTTTTTTTTTATTTTTTTTTTATTTGAGTTATTCTTTTGCGAGTATGCAATGTCAAATCTTTTTCTACCAGAAGTTCAAAATTTTGGTAGGCTTCCAAAATGTGTTGCCGTGTTTTTTGTGATGTCTAACAGTTCCGAGTGAAGCCAAAAGTTGCTTACTGGAGAACTTGGCCCTTTCTTTGCTTTTTCTTCTCTCCATTATGGCTTTTGTGCCATTTACTGCATTAACTTAAGCCCCATAACGTGCACCAAAACATACCAATAAAAATGAATAAACAAGTACCATAAAAATATTATGGTTAGAGTTTTATCCTGTAATGTAGTTATTGAAATTAACCAGTTCAACATCTAGTGAAAATATGTCACTGGAAATTTGAAAATTTTGCTTTGGAAATTTGCTTTGCTTGGTATTGAAATTTGGCCTCTCTGACCTACTTGCTTCATGCTTTGAAATTTCTTTAGGCTGAAGAGTGTGATCTATAATTTTCGTGGAAACACGATGTTTCCTCGATTACGAATAGGTTAGTTTGGAATCTGGAAGCTGCTTTCCTGTTTTCACTCCTCTGCGTACTGTTATGAATGTCAAAAGTTATCTCTTTTGTTAGGTATTGGCAGGCCGCCTGGTCAAATGGATCCTAAAGCATTTTTACTGCAAAGGTTCAATGTAGGAGCTAGAGAAAGGGTATGTTCTTCAGACAGATTTCTCTCTCTTTCCTTGGTCTTCTTTTATTGTTAATATAGAGGGCTGCAGCCTTTTATCTGCTTTCAAGAACTTGTTTGAGAATCACTAGAAAGATGTATGGTTGGGGCAAGCCCATAATATTGTTATCACAGTGTGTAGCCTGTTCTACTTGATTCTATAGAATTTCCAGTTCCTGAAAGGCATCTCCATCAGCTTTTATTTGATAAAAGGATTAATATTGTAACATGCCTTTTGTATATTCTGCCAGTCTTCAAATTTATTATGCTGCCTGCACCTGTTTATTTGTTTTAATCTTCTCGTGACCACGATCCAATTTACTTTGACCACTTGTATTAATTTTTCCGTGCATCTCTGGAAAAACTACAATTTTCCTTTTGAACAGTTGAAAGATGAAAAGGAGAATAAAACTTAACATTTTTTTTTTTTTTTGGCACTTGACAAGATTGATCCTGCACTAAGAGAAGGGGTTTCTGCATTGGAACAAGTCTTGTCCAAAGGGCTGACAGAAACTGCAAGATGCTTCAACACTGAGCAGAAATACAAGCACATAAGATTGCAGAATATGCCAACATAACATGTGCATACATAGATCTTGAGAGTTACATTACTCTGTATCTTCTTGTTACTAGCCTCTGTTGGTTTTCAAATGGTGTGTAGGTACTGAGGTCAATGATATTTGTGCTTTTTTTTTTTGAATAAATAATTTAAAATTGTGCTTGTGATGGTTGAGATCAGACATTGAAGGGAACTTTTGCCTTTTCTATTTCGCTCTTTGTGTAGAAGTTAAATACCGAATATTATAACTTTTGGAAAGATGCTACTCTTCCGGGAAAAATTTAATCTGATTGGGATGATAATGACGTACGTGGAACTGCAATTACACAAAAAAGAAAAAGAAAAAGAAGGGACAGTTAAATGAAAGTACCTGGTGTTACAGCTGTATTATTACAGTTCTTTCTTTACTGTAAGTTCCAAGGGAAAAGACTCGTGTTTATAAATGCAGCTGTTTGTAAGTAGTATGAACAACTCCACCTTCAACTGAATCATATGTTGAAAACCAATCCCTTCTCTCTAATGATGTTTTATGTGAAGTTGCTTCCATCTTCAACTGAATCATTTGTTGAAAACCAATCCCTTCTCTCTAATGATGTTTTATGCGAAGTTGCTTCTGAAACCACAGCCAAAGATATGTGAGAATTGTTAAGATCCGAGCCCCAGGAATTAATCTTGCCAAGAGGCGACGTGGGATGGGAGTCACTCAGGTCAAGTAATGACAGCCAATATAATGATAACAAAGGTCCTAGTTAAAGTGTATCATATATTCGAAATCTTATAAATTATCACCCCAAAAGCCCCCAGCAGTCCCTTGCCTCATTTGATCAAGCTTGCAACTACATGGAAATGAATTCAGTCCCAATGCGATAACTTCTAATCTCAAGTTTGGTGTGTTCAAATGTACCCTTGATAGCTAATTCTTTTAAGAAACTAGAGGAGTTTCGAGAGAAATCGGTACAATACTTTTTTATATTTGGACGTGCGTAAAAATGTTTGATTGCATGTAAGATATTAGAAAATTTTTTTTCAAAACATATGTTGAAATTTTACACTTCATCGTAAGCTGATTAGACTAAAGGAAATTTAAGAAATTTGTAAGGGTGAACCGTTGTGTGCCTAGGATTTTAAAATTTCATTTTTGTCACTTTATTACGTAAACCTTGATCCTACCATCTCAAATTTATCAAACCTTTCCATCTGTCTCCATTTTCTTTTGATTACCTTTCCAGAATTTTCAATTTACTTTTTTTTTTTTAAATTTCCCAACACTAGGAACAAGTTTTACCAACCCTCCAGGCTTTAGCTGTAGACCACGGCTAAGGGCCCATCCATTGTAATAGAAAGGGTTTTTATCACTTTACCTCCTTAAACTATACCCCAATTATCAGTTTAGTCCTTAAAGTTAACTTTTAGTCACTTAACCCCTTGGACTAACGATTAAACTAATGTTTAGACTAACGGTCATGTGAAAAGACATATTTAGGTCTAATTTAACTATGAAATTTTTATCACTTTACCCCCTTAAACTATATCCCAACTATCAGTTTAGTCTCTAACATTAACTTTTAGTTATTTAACTCCTTGAACTAACGTCCAAACTAACAGTCATGTGAAAAAACATGTTTAGGTCCAATTTAATTACAAAGGGACAAATATGCCTATAAAGTCCTAAAAAATAAATTTCACTTCTAAATTGTAAAGGAACAAATAAGTCCATAAAAACCTAAAAAATAAATTTTACTTCTAAAATGCACTTTATGAAGTGGCGACACAGAAATAAATAAGAAAAGAAAAAATAGAATAATATAGCCATGTTTGTCGCGCCCCATTTTTCGAAAGAAGAAAATAATTAATAGTAGATATAATGGTGAGATAGTGTGGTGAGTCGGAAAAAAGAAAAGGAAGTGTTAAATGTGGTTGTGTTTATTGGGAAAAGAAGCGTGTAAATTTTGTAAAAAATAATTTTTAGAAAATACTTTGTAAAAGATTACTCGATAAAAATGTGACGAACAAATACTTTTATTTTTAAAATAAAAGAAAAATGGCCTAAAATGGGACTTTGAAAATGCGACGGTTTTTGGGCCCGAGAATAGAGTCTAAAAAGGGTTTTTTAGTGAAAAAGGAGTCGCCACTTGGTATTGAGTTTTGGTGTACCAAGTCACCCGAAAATATTTTATAAAAGGTAAGAAATCAAGAATTATTTATTTAAAAAAATGATTTTTGAGAAAATATAGGAAAAACAAGAAAAACCCTTTTAGACAACTCCAAGTCTTTGAAAACGAGAGAAAAAGGTTCGGGAGTCACAGTTGAAGAAAGGGAAGGCAAAGGCTTGCGCCTAAGGCACCCTTTCAACCTAGTCGAAACTAGTTGCGAGGTTTAGTCTAAATTTTCCTAATATAACCCTAAGATTTTATCACATTTGGATGCAACTATATGAATGCAAATCTAGTCCTAAAATGGAGTATCGTTAAGGGACAAAATAGTTCCATTGAGGTTTAGTCGAGATATTCGCATTAATTGCGAAACCCGATTCTAGGACCTCGATGGAGTCACGAGTATAGATGCAAAAATGGAATGCAAAAGAAAAGGAAAATAGTAATATAAATAATAAGTGAACAAAGAAAGTAGGGATGCAACATAACGGGTACGGGAACTTAATAGACTCGTGACTAACATGTTCCTACTCACGGAGGGGGGAACGACATGTACGCCATCGCTTTCCCACGTGAGTAGATGACTATTTCTAGTCAAATCACACAAATGACCTAAGATTCTATGTGTAGTGAAATCTAAATGTTATGCACTAAATAGACTGTTAAAAATAGATAATAAGCTGATAAAGTATATAAAAATCATGCAAAAATGGAAAAGGCCTAAAAAGATAAAATGTGTGTGAAATGTCATGAAATATACACGAGAAATGATTCTAATACTAAAATGACCTAAAGGCCTAGCATTGGACTAGCCTATTTTCTAAAAATTCTCCGCTAGCGTTGGACTAGCGAAGAAACCGAAATTAATCACAACTAGCGTTGGACTAGTGTGACGACGATACACATATATAATAATAAAGCAAGTAAATTAAATAAAGCATAGATTAAAGCAATAATCATGTAAAAGCACATATTAGCACATAGGAGCACATAACACATAGACATAATATTCTAGATGTAAAAGTCCTAAGGAAAGCGAATAAAACACATAAACACATAGCACACATAGCACACAAAAAGCCCTAACTGTTACACCGGGAAAGCCTAATTACAATCTAAAAATAAAAATGAAGGGTAACCTATCTACTATCTATTACATTTTCTATCTAAAATACATAAGATTTTTGTTAAATAGATAACGCATAAACTATCTAAATACAAAAATTTTGCTAAATAGAATATTACCTATCTATTACATTTTTTGAATAATCAAGATTAAATTCAAATAAATAACATGGACATGAAGTAAATAAACACTCACATATGGATAAAAATTATAAGCACAAAGATACATGAAAACACATAGAAAACACATAGGAGCACGTAGGAAGCACATAAAAAGAAATAAAAAGGGTAGTCGAGGTACCTCCTGTTCGTAAACTCGGTACAAAATTGCTACTAAATGAACAAACATGTCAAAAATACCACTATGTAATAAATAAACCTACTAATTAAATAATTTCATTACCAATCACTATGAACATACTACGATAATTCAAACAACAAAATAAGAGAAAGAAAATAATGATAATAATAATTAATTAGTTTAGGAAGAAAAATGAAAATTGTTTAAGTAAAAATAAATAAGTAAATAAATAAATAAAGCAAAACAACGAAAAATAAAGAAATAATAATAATAATAGAAGATAAAATACAATAATACATACTTAAACTTTTAACACCCCAAATAATGAATTATTAAAATAACTAAAAGGAAAATAAAGAAACTAATTTGAACTATTAATTAGACTAACAAGACCCAATTTCAGAATATTAATTATAAATTTGATAAACTAAATAAATAAAAAATGTGAAAAGAAATAATTTAAAGCTTTGAGGACTTAACTAATTTTAATTAATATTTTTTTTTGGCAAAAATAAAATATTATAAGATTTGGATTAAAAGAGAAATTTGGGCAATATTCTAGAGTAAAAAATGTAATTTATAACAAACTAAAGGGTAAAATTATAATTTCAAACCATAGTTAAAATAATAATATAATTTACAACAAATTTAAAAGCTGAAATATAATTTCCAGCAAGTATAGTGCCAAAAATAAAAATTTCCAGCAACATTTAAGGCCAAGAATATAATTTCAGCAAGGTCATTAAATGATACATAATTTACAGCAATGTATAGGGTCAAATTGCAATTTTCAGCTATATAAAAGAGCTAAAAATAAAAATTCCAGCAACTATAAGTATTAAAATACAAATTCCAGCAACAAATAAAAAGCTAAAATACTATTTCTAACAATTAATGGAGGTATTAAAACAAGTTCCAACAACATAAAGGACCAAAATATAAATTCCAGCAACAATAGGGGGCCAAAAATAAAATTCCAGCAACTATAATGACTCAAATAAAATTCCAGCAAGGTTGGGAAGGATAAAAATGAAAGTTTCAGCAACAAGAGGGGTCAAATTTACAATTTCTAGCAACATCCAAGTGCTAAAATACAATTCCATCAAACTCGGGGAATAAAATGCAAACCATAGTAAACCTAGGAGGTAAAAACGTAATTTCAGCAAGACTTAAGGGGTTAAATTGCATTTTTAGGCAAGCTAAGGGTCTAATTTGCAACATTTGGAAAGTATGAGGCTAAAATTAAAATACAGTAAGTCTAGGGAAGAAATTGAAAATTATTGGACATAATTGTAGTGGACTAAAAGTTTAGGGGTACAATTTCTAAAAATCAAGAGATTAATTGCAAGATAAATAATGAGACTTAAAGGCATAATAACACTAATCAAAATCCTAGGGGCTAATTACATAATAATAATAATAATAATAATAAGAAAGTCAAAATACTAAATTGAATTAGAACTGACACGGTTGCTAGATTAACTTAATTAGTTAATTACTAAGTTATAACTATATTAAAGACAAAACCATATACTAATAAACCATAATAAATTAAATGACATAAAGAAAGAGCTAAAATATATTAAAAAGAACGTCAATTATTAAAAACAATCCAAAACTCCACTTCAGTTTCTCAAAACCGAGAACACCTAAACTCCAAATTCCCAAGTTTCTAAATCTGATCTCTAGTTGAATCAATTAACCAAACGTCAATGTCTCTTCTCTCTTTTTTTTTTTTTTTATTGTACCCCCAAAATCTGAACTCCATTTCCTCAAAGCCGTCAATTCCAACATTTCGGTCCTCCCCTACAAATTTGTTCTTCTTTAACCGAGAGTTGCTGAACTCTCTCAACTCACAAGAACCCCAAATAAGATTTTTAAGTTTTTCAAATCAAAACAAACCCTCAATTCCGAATTCTAAACTCTTAGTTCCTAACATCTTCAAACATTTTCACTAATCAAATTTATCCAAGCACAAATCACTGCAAGGGAAATTAGAAGAAGCTTTACCTGGTATTAGGAAATGACAAATCTGGTAGTGGTGGCTTGGCTGCGGCCTTGGGTGGCTCGTGGTAGACTTTGGGTGGAGATTGGTGACTGATTTAATGGCTTTTAAGGGGCGGTTTTGTTGCTGCTATAGGATTATTATGGAGCTAGGATTTCAGGTCATTTTGGGTGGGTTTGGGGTTGATTTTTGCAGCTCTTTTGAGGCTGTTATGGGTGGCGAAGGAACTGATTTTTTGACTGCTGTGAGGCTGCGATTTTGGCTGCAATTTTGACTGATTTTGGCTGCTGTGTTTACAGAAATTGTAGCCATTTTTCTGGTTGTTTTGTGCAGGTTTTTGGGGTTAATGTTGCAGCTCTTTTGGGTTTAATTTTTGAGCTGTTTGATGGCTGTTTTTCTGGTGATTTGGATTCGTAATTTGCAGGATTTTTGGGCTGGAATTGCAGGAATTTTGATGGTGGTTTGATTGATGAAGGTGTAGTGTGTTTGTGGATGAGCAGTATGTGTAATGTGTGTGTGTCTGTGTGGGTATTGTGTGTGAAATTGTGTGAATTGGTGTGTGAAGTTGTGTGTGAGCAGATGTGTTGTGT
Organism: Mitragyna speciosa; assembly: GCA_024721245.1. Lineage (NCBI taxonomy): Eukaryota > Viridiplantae > Streptophyta > Magnoliopsida > Gentianales > Rubiaceae > Mitragyna > Mitragyna speciosa. Next base: position 1,737,782 of record CM045565.1, read on the forward strand.
GAATGGGCGTGTGTATGGTGGAGGCAAAGGGAGCGAGGGAGACTGAGAGACAAAGATGAGAGAATGGTCTGTGAGTGCAGGCGTGTGATGTCCAGAGCTGGGGGATTGAGAGTGCAGGGGAAGTGTGTGTTTTTGCAGGTCTCTGTAATGGTGAGACTTGAGAGGGAAGATTGTGATAGTGTGATGTGTGTGTTTGTGGAAAAAAAAAACCCAACACAAAATCCCCCAAAATCTGATAAAATGAGTGCAAGTGTGTGATGTGATTAAACAAAGGGTGGTTGGGTGATTGGTATGGCTTGATTGTTAGGGTGGTTGAAGGTATGGCATGGAGATGGAGTTTGCAGAAGCCACTACCTTCTTTGTAGAAGGAACAGCAGCAGCAACGCTGCTGCTGCTGTTCATCTTCTTTTTTTTTTTTTTTTTTAAAGAAGAGAACAAAGAAAAATAGAAAAATAAAAATAAATAAATAAACTAAAAACTACTTGAATTCTTTTTAAATTATATATTAAAACTAAAACACAACATTATAAGAAGAAAAAAGAAAAATTCAGTGTAAGAAAGTTAATTCTAGGTTAGAAAAATACAATTTAAAATAAACAACAAATGGTCTTTTAAAAATAAGTAAATAAATTAATTAATTAAGAAAATTTTGTTTACATAAAGTTTATAAAATGCACAAACACATAATTCTCATAAAGAAAAGAAAAAGAAAAATAAATAAATAAATAAAAGTGCATTGAAAAACGTGACCTAAATATGGCAAAATTATAAAATTTATGCAAATTAATAAATGACATCACAAAAATCTTACACAACATATATTATCACATAAAGCGTGTATGGTATAATTTTCACTCCAAAATTTTAAGATTAACGCATTCTTGGGAAACGTGCCATTAATAGACAAAAAGATAAAAAAATACTAAATGACTTCTAAAAATCATGTAATTTTTACAGAAAATTTATAAATATACAAAATACATATATGAAAATTTTCACTTAAAATTTCTCGTAAAAAAGAGTGCATTGAGAAACGTGCCATTAAGTTAAAAATACTAAAATTTTAAATAAATGATAAATGACTCTTAAAAATTATTAAAATTATAAATAATGATAAAAATAATAAAATTGTATGTTTAGGGAATAAAATAAAATAAAATAATATTTACATGTTGAAATTACCATTTTGCCCCTAATGCGACAAATTAGACGTAATATACACAAAAATTATAATCGACCCCCGAAAAATGAAAAATAACGAATACCCCCTAAATAAAGTAATACGCATACTTTTATAAAAGGTGTGTCAAAATTTGGTGTCTACAATGTTTCTTGATAGTAATATTTTTCCAATACATTTTCTCTCGTCATAAATTTTATAATTCATCCATCAAAAAAATGTAAGTGTTCTTGTAGTTTGAAAAATTATGAAAACAAATAGATTATCAAAGAAAAATTTTACTCATACATAACTTGAGAAAAATATATATTGCAATGGAGCAGGTATAAATTTTTTTTTTTTAAGATTATCTTTGTTACATGCAAACAATTGATTAAATTTCACACTTTTATCTCATCAAATTTGTAATATTTTGAATAAGATATTGCACAAAATAGGAAGTATGTAAACAGTTTAAAAAATAGAGGAGAGAAAAACCTTTTAGTCATTATTTTATACTTAAAATATGAGGGGAGGGTATTTTTGTCATAAAATGGTCAATTATGTGCTTTAATTTAACCAATGGACTTAAGTGACTAAAAATTAACTTTAAGGATTAAAGTGATAGTTGGAGTATAGTTTAAAGAGGTAAAATGATAAAAACCCTAATAGAAAAAAGCTACAAAATGGAAAAGTCGCCCCCTCCATTTACTTCCGTCCAATATAATAGAATAGTGAAAGAAGCACCAAAAATTGTGCTGGGTTTTTGTCAAAGAAAATAGAGAATTTTGACAGAATTTGAAGCGTGAAAAACACTTTTCTTAAGGTTTTATTTACCTCTATTACTTAAGCAAATTACTTTTAGGATACAACAAAGTCTAAAAATTATAATCAAAGTAAAAAGTAATTAATTTTGTCAAAGTTCAATTATTTAAAAGAACTCAAATACCTTTTCATGACATTAGTTAAAGGGTTAATGACAGTTTGCTCCCCTGAATTAATGGGGTAGTCACACTTTGCCCTCCTGAACTTTGAATATATACATTTCACCCCCCAAAGTGTCCTATTTGACTTTGACCCACTCATTTACAAATTTTTTCTTCCAAAACTACCCTTGCCCACTCCTAAATTACTTTAGCTTTATGAATTTTTGGTGATCAACTTTTAACTATTCTATTATTAATTTATTTTAACCCTGCTATATATTCTCCACATCTTATAGAAAAGATAAATCGATATCTTTATCCAAATTAACAAGAACAAATATATGAATCGTTCTAACATGTAAAAAGTAAATCTAGCAAAAATAAAATAAAATGATATATCTTTCCAAATCAATAAGAACAAATATATAAATTGCTCCAAAATGTCAAATAAATATATATTTGCCATGATATTTTTACCATTACTATTTTCGAAAAGAATATGTTCTTCCCAACAAAAACACAAACTAGAAGGTTTTACATGGCAATAAAATATTCCAAAAGCAACATGTTTTGCCCTGCTACAATATACACAAGACTATAACAATCTATTAAATTGCAGTCTAAAATAAAAGCATTAAACAACAAAAAGTGCAGTCTAAATTTGTTGATTTAGATAGAAATATCGTTTTATCATTTTTGCATGATTTATTTTTTATATTTTGGAATGATTCATATATTTCTTGTTGATTTGGATAGAGATATCAATTTATCTTTTCTATTCTATAAGATGCAAGAAATATATAACAGGATTGAAAAAATTAATAGAATAATCAAAAGTTGACCACTAAAAATTCATAAAGTTAAGGTTAGTTTAGGAGTGGGCAAGGGTAGTTTTGGAATAAAAAATTGTAAATTAGTGGTCAAAGTCAAATAGGACACTTTGGGGGGTGAAATGTATATATTCAAAATTTAGGGGGGCAAAGTGTGACTACCCCATAAGTTCAGGGGGGCAAACTGTTATTAACCCTTAGTTAAAGGATAAATTCTGAAAGAAAATGATGCATCTGTTCATTATGAAAACTAAAATAACGACATTATGACAATTACTACGTAGGATTCCGACACGCGGGAATTATTCGTGAGAATGACCACAAAAGATGCCACGATAAAACTTCATTCAGATCATTCTCGTTAGGAATTTTTGCGCACGGTAATCATTCGAATTAATTTCTCTTATTAATTAGAAAGCCATGATGCTCAAGTGCCCTTAAGATATTAATGGCTCTGTTTGGATATGATTATTTGGAGTGTTTTTTGAAGATTATTTGGAAAAATTATTTAAATTATTTTTTGTTGACTTTTTGAAAAATGTGAAAAAGTGTTTGAATGTAAATTTTTTTTTGATGTGACATAATAGTGATTTAAAGAAGTAGACGTCCGCTTCGTTGTCCGCTTAAAGAAGCAAATGTACGTTTAAAGAAGCGGACATCCGATAAGACATTTTTGTATCTTAGCGGACGTTCGTTTAAAAAAGTAAACGAGTGGACGTTTGCTTCGTCGTCCGCTAAGACATTTTTGTGTCTTAGCGAACGTTTGTTTAAAGAAGCGGACGTCGACCATTTCGTCGTCCAACTTCAAAACCTACCAAAAATGGATCTTATTTTATTACTCGCAATTTTTTTAGTTTTTCTAAACAAATTTTGAACACAAACATACTTGTTTTTGTGAATAATTACAAAAAAATTTCTAAAGTTTATTTAAAATTTCAAATGAAAATTTGGTGGGAAAATTTGGTGAAAAAAATTTGACAAAAAAATTTTGTACTTTTTTTACTAAAAAATTTTACATGCCAAACGCAATTTCAAAAATTTTTTTCCAAAAATCTTCAAAAAATGACATCCAAACGGAGTCATATTCAAATGAACTAAATATAAATTGGTATGGTCTTACCACCAAAATTTTTCCCTCCAAACAATGTTTAAACTAAATTTATTTATTCATTACAAACTATTACCAATAGTTTTCACTCTTCACTTCAACCATTTCGAAAAATATTTAACTAGACCGGATTTACAAAATAGTGTAATAGACGCTTTGATTCAAAAGTTGTTGAGTGAGCCACGGGTGAGGTGCCAGCTAGGTCCATGACACTATTCCGATTCACCGAAGTATTTTCCCACCATTTCTACTTGGCGCTAGGCAGAATATTTTTTATTTGTAGCTTCTGCAAAACTACTTTATCCCGGAAAGAAAATTGGTTGATGCTCTTTTTGGTGCAACTCTAGTTATTATCTTTGAGATTTATTGCTTTGGTCCCAATAATCTTGGCCGATGCTAAGGAAATGCAAATTCAAAATCAGGACGAAGCTGTGAAATTATGGCTCAAAAGACTTTAAGGAGTGCCTTGTGAGCTCAACTATGGATTTCTTGGTGGTGGGCTCAATTTCCTCAACCAACTAGAGCTAAAGGTACTCTTCTCCTTCTCATTTGCAGTAATATTGTTGTTTTTCGGCGGATGATGTTGGCTTCTAAGTTCAGGGATTTCAAATTGAACCTGACAAAGATTAATCAAGAAGCCCATGACTTTATAGTGAGGTACCAACTGGGAGGAGGTGCATATTCAACTCCTATCCTTGCTAGTGATGGAGTCAGCATTCGACAACAGTCTCAACTCGTTGTTGGAAAAAATGTTGCAGATAGAACTAATAATGCATTAAAGGTAGCTGGAAAAATTATTTGTTATGTGATGGGAATGGGCGGGTTAGGAAAATGAATTTGGCTTAGTTAGTTTACATTTCTGCTCCGGTTTATTATGGATTGCTGTTCTTTAAGTAGGGTATTTTCTTCGGGAACAGAGCACTCCATATAGCACCGCTAGCGTCTGCTCCGCGAGCACTTCAGATAGCACAGATTTAGAGGCACAAATGCCTCCTCCAGAATGGATGATTAAATCGTAGCCAAAAATCGATCAACTAGTTAGGATTGACTTCACTTAGTAACTGGCAAGTTTATACCTATATATGCTTAGGGAGTGCAACTTGAGGGTTTTTTTTGGAGGAATGATGTAGACTATGATGGAGAAGAGCCTGCATAGAGCTTTTCAAGCTAATTCTAATCACTAGCAATCCTTATATGATATAGACTACCTCATCGATATGGGGAAAGAATTAGCTGCAGTTGTGTGGCTGGGTTATGCACTGTGTAAGCTCACTATTGGACTTGCACATAGAACATAGAATCGTTGACGAAAAGAAAAATTTATATAAGGTTGCAGGGACATTATTGTTGTAAATTCAAAAATAAAACTCGGAGAAAAAATACGATGATGTGTGGAATCAAATCTTTGTGACATTGGTTCTTTTGTCTGTCGAATCAGTGAACATTCATGTCTTCTGATTGACATCCTTATTAATTGTTTGTCCATAGTTTAAAAAAAAAAAAAAAAAGTAATGAAAAGCGGAGAAGTACAAGAAGAGTTGAAAGTAAATGAAAAGTAGAGAAGTACTAGAAGAATTGGAGGCAGTGAGACAGAATATCACAATGATGTCCATTTCAACAACTAGTTGCGAGCATAATTGGATGTTTCTCATGTATTAAGAGCAAAGATCTATCAATAGTGGAGATCAACATTTTGAAATTAAGTGTCAATGGCAATAAGGTTCTGCAAATACTTAATTTAAATCACTTGTTATCTTCATCCATTAAAATTTCTCTGCATACTACTCAATATTTGGAAAGGTTTTTTGCATTTAAAGGAAGTTGCTAATCCCAATTTTGGATGGAACAGGGGTTTCTTCAGCTGTGTATCAAGAATGGAATGGTAATGGATGCAACAAGTGACCAAGGCAATGCATTAATTTCGACAATGGTGTAGTTGCCAAGTTCAATGGATTGTATTGCATTGGACTCATTTGGTGAAATGAAAAAGATCTTGACAGATATATCAAGATTGCTGTGGTTATTATTTCCTGAAATTGGTGCAACCAATGACATTTATAGGAGTTCAGGTATTTACATGATCTTTAGCATATACTAGTGATTTGCCAGCCTCGGTAAACTTGTACATATTTTTCGAGCCTCGGTAAACTTATACATATTTGTCCTAGTTTAAAATGACAACTTGGCCCTCCCTTTGTTTGCTAACGCTGAGCATCAAAATTCACTAACTTCAGGATATTCCAAAAGAGATGAGCAATTGATTATCTCAAGATATTTTCACCCTTACAATTGACAATACTGATGGAAAGTGCAGATGTTTGTAGAAGTGGGACAGTTAACCTTTCTTCAAAACTAGAGTACTTTATGCACGTCAAGACAAAGGTTGTCAAAGTGAAGAGGTGGGAAGTTTAAAAGAATTTATGTGTAGACATGAGATATGTTATCTTGAACTACTAAACAGTACGGAAGAAGCTGAAGGGACAAATTCTATTTAGAAAGTAAAAGTTATCTGAGTTGCAATTTTAGTGTGTTTCTACTTAAGAAAATGATGCTGATGGTTTTTGCATGCTGGACGCTTCCGGACTTATTCAAATTTCTTTCAATGATGAATTCCACAATGGGTTTTGAATTATTCCAGAAGATTTGAGAAAAATAAAATTGGTCTGGCTAGCCTCACATTTGTTTCTAATGTGATAATATAACACAACCAATTAAAATTTAAAATCTGACAAGAAATGTCTTAAATAAATGTGGTTTTGTGGTTGCAATGCTTTTCCTGAGCATTCAAATAACCAGGCTTGTGAGAATTTAGGGAGCTACTGGAAGTCCTGTGTAAACTTCGTCTTCAAAACACTCGTCGAGAGAAAGATGCACTAAAACTGTCTAGCATGTTGTTTGTGAATCTAAAGTTTGACTATTGGTTAGTTGAAGTAAGTGGGGTTTGCCAATCAAATGCTGGAGTCATTGACATCTCTCTGGGAACTAACCCTTCACTGCTGCAATCTTTTTGTCTTCCAATTGATTTGGATCAAAACACATTCTCTCTAATTCTTATGGTTACCATGGTGTCTCAAATTGATTATTGTGCCAGAAGGTTTTGGATGTCACACTAGCTGAGGGAACTGTTGATTTGTCCCTTCTTAGATTGAATTGGATTTGATTGGTTAGCAGTATCTTTGTTCTCTTTCAGTCTACTAACATTGTTTCAGTGGCCTCAATGAGACTTCCTGTCTGATCTGCTCGAATACCTCATATATCAAAACTTTATCTATGTGATTTTGGAATAGAAGTTTAGCTGTTGGGAAACTCATGTAACTTCAGCGTTCTATGGAAATGGGCCAAATCATCATTCTTTACCTCCATGGCTGCCATGACGTAATACCTCGCCAAATTAAGATGGCTCTGGATTAAATGGCTGTCTTTTGTTAAATGAAAGATGTACTCCCTAGTGTGACCTCAAATCTGGTTTGTCCAAGATTTCTTATATTCCTAATCTTCACATGGATAAGGAGCTCATTTAAACTTAACGTCTCCAAAGTTCCATTCTGTAAGATTTTTACTTCTAATTCACCTTACATGTATGTTGTCTGTTTCCTAATGCCTATATTTTCTTCAGGTTTTCTATGTTCTTTATTTATTTGTTTTCTTCACCTTTCGTTTTTGTTTTTCTTTTTAATCTGCTTGAGAAGATAGTCTCTTTCAAAATAAATTAAGAAGGGTGTACTTGATAATGCTGGTTTTTCTCTCTCTCATTTTACTGCATACTGACACTACTAATGATAAGTAGCTAATTGCTTGTGCCACTATTAATATTTACCACATTTCATGTACTACCCATATCATTTCATATACTTGACAAATTGTAGATCTTTAGATTTTATTTTCTTGTTTTAGATATGTTGTTTAAGTTATCTGTCTGTTATTTGAGCTGCACGTTTTGATTGCTTGGGTCAACTCACTCTCTTGTAATTTGGAATTATGAACATCTCTATAAATGCTTGATTTTTATGTTGATTCTACATGGCATGCGCCCGGTAATGTTAGTATTTGTCTCGTGCTGCTGGTCCTTTATCATTTCTCTGTATATCCTTAGTCCTCACCAGAAACTCAACCATAATTCTTTTTCAGCTGCTGCTAATTGATTGCAAGGTCTTCCACCCAGACAAGTTGATTTCGTATTTTCACTTTAGCTTCTTTTAATGCCATACATCTGTAATTAAGTAGCTTTGCTTTTGCATAAGCCCCAAAATGCCTTCTATGATCCAGATTTGGTACAGGGTCCATTACTTTGTTTTGAGTTTTTGAGTTCATGAAATGTACAAACTATACTGATATGGTTCTTACTTGGATGAAATCTGATATCGGTTGCATATTACTAGTAAAAATAGTAGCATTAAGATTTTTTACCTGCTTATTATCTTCTGTCAATGAACATAGGAAAGAATTTGTTAGCCTTTTATTTTTTCTATTGACCAAACAAAAATGTTAAAAAATTACATGACTTTTTACTTTAGCTTTGCATCGGCTACGTGGTTCCCTGAGCTTTGAATGTTCTGTTTGCAGTTTAATTGACTCAAGTACCTAGGACATAACATTTGCAAATTCTATGCATCACTGTGGAAACAAATGTCATTGCTGTCAAGCAGAAAATGTCAAGATGACATTATCTTTTCTACTAAGCATCTATCAAGCTCAGCATAGCCAGGGCCAGAGATTTCCATTGGAAGGGTTTGACACATCCTCCCAGTGTGCATTTTCTTTGCAGTTGTGATATCAGGTATTTATTCACTCATAATGAGACTATTTGTTTTCTACATTATATTGTTTGGACTTCTAAACATTTCCATTTTTCTTGTTTATGCTGTTTAGTTGCAGACCAGATGTACGATTGTGTTTGGTGATTTCTGATTGCTCAGTTACACACTAGCAGGCTCTGCAGGGCACTTGCTACCTTTTGAAACTTTTTCCCACATACTTTTGGGTCTTGAGGTGTGTGATGGAGTTGGGTGGCTCGGAATTTCCCTCATTCCTTAAATTTAGACAAGCTATTTCCTACACACTATGGTCGTGCTAAAAATTCCAGCATTAGTAAGATTCTCTAATGGTTTTAGTGGGAGTTAGGCTGGCAATAAAGTTCTTATTAAGAAAAAGGGTTCTTATTAAGAGATTGGCAATCTGAAGCTTTCGCAAAGATTGACAGAATAGCACATTTGTTTTCACGGGATTGCTTCATGCCTAAAGTTTGTTAGGGACCTAGGAATTGCGTGGTGGAAGAGTTGTTTTTCTTGCTGATAGCTTAGACTTATGATTGGTTACCAGAACTTGAATTTCTTTTTCCATTTTCTTGACTCTTAACTAACCTACATTACTAACATCACTGCTTTTTATGGCAATGGAACTGACAAACAGTGTTGTGGATCACACAGGGCTACGCCACCATATTATTGCCCAATATGTTTTTATCTTCTAAGCTTGGACAAGAATTGGGACCAAGGAAGAAGGCCATACTTCAGATTTCCACAGAGCCTGGTTTCTATTCAATTCCATTTACCATTGGGCTGCCCTATCTGGATATCCTTTTGAACATATCATTGGAAACAATTCTTGCTGTTTAAGGACAACACAGAGAAAGAAAGCTGCTTGCATCAAACTCTTGGCATTACATGTGAATAGTTGATTTTCTGTTGATGCATACGGATGACATTCATTGTGTTAGTGAGGCGCCAGGGTCTGTTTTTTAAAGTTTACGACTATTTTCAATGGTTCAGGCATTATAGTCTCTATTGTTTCCCATTAATCCAGTTGCCAATTTCATATCTTAATAGCCCACCTATAGCCATAGATACAGGATGTTAATAGTGGCTCTTTGGGATTCTGGAAAGTTGACAGCATAGGGTACAATTTCAATTCAATTATTGGTACGTTTTCAAATCATTAGCATGAATTGCTTGTGAGAGGAAAATTTTATTGGTTAGTTTAGACAATTAATGAGCTCATGTCTGAGTCCAATTGAGTTCCGTACGTTAATTGTACATAATGTTAGCTTATTGGCCTTAGAATATTCCTGCTGGGGTTGGTGGGAGAATGCTCCTGCACTGCAGATGTAACTTCTGCCTGCTCTCGTTGACTTGAGGTGTTGAAATTTCTTTCTTTACTCGATCCCAAAAGAAAGTTTTCTATATTTGTTGCTTTTCTTGAAGTATCTTGACTGCTCATTAAAGGGTTGATTTGATTTATTGTGTAGGGCTAGCCCACCTATAAGTTAATGAGGCTGGTCTTATAACTAATCAGAGTTTTGAGCTTATAGTATCCTTGATGCCGCCGGTGTATTAACAAAGCTTTTGATTTACGTTCATTGAGAGGATTCTGCCCTTTTGGTGGGTTCGTGAATGAACCTTCCAGACGACAAGTACCTTTCATTGATATTGAAAAATATTTATCATACACATTTACCTCACGTTGCGGAATAACTTAAAATGAAAAAATCTTTTAAACTTATTCATTTCATTTTTTATCCACGTTCTTCTTCGAACCTCTATTCCTCAATAAAACCGAGAAAAGTCCTTTTCAAGTTCAATATGGAAAGATCAAAATAATTTCGATCAATTTTATTCTACATGTATTTTTCTACTCCATCATCTATCATTCTTTTTTAATTAAAAACATGCCTACCAATTTTTTATTTTTAAAATCTAAAAGAATTTTAGATTATTTGTAATTTTAATCAATAGTTGTCTATAATTTTAAAATCGCAAACAATTTAACATATGTTTAGAATAATTATGTTGCTATAAAAAAAATTCAAGATATTATTTTTATATTTCATGCAAATGTGTAAAAACTTATTTGAGTTTCCTATAAATTAAATGTAAATACAATAAATAGAGAATAAGGATGTTTAGTTTTATTACTATTTTTTTACACATTCTTAATTATATTGCTAATTGTTACAAAAAAAATTTAATATTACTTAAGGAATATAATCTTAACAAAAATATCAATAATTTAAAAAAAATGTTAAAAGTTATGTGTAGATACGCAAATAATGCATTGCAGAAACAAACAAAATAAAAAAGTTACGTGTTCTAGCACAAAGAATTCAAGGCAATAAAGTCAAATTAGTATTATTTTATTTTATTATTTCATCTAAATATGATTATACAATAAATTGAAAAAGGAACAAATATTCCACTCTAACTTGGATTACAAAATAGTATAATGAAAAAAAAATTCCTGTCCACTCTGCTGAAGAAAGGTATAATGTGTAGAAGATCTTATATTTTAGACATTCTAGTATACCGAATGTAAGATTAATATATATATATATATATATATATATATATATATTTTAGGTAATCTGTAATGACATATATACAATATTTTCTTTCTGTTTTGGTATCCTTTTTAAGACTTTTTTTTTTTGTAGTAAAAATTTGCAATTTAGCACACCATTGGTCTGCCGCGATGGCCAGGTCTACTTAATCTTGCAACTCTCCGCTACTTTGCTCCAAAATCAGAATTTATATGTGTAGAAACAAGAAATTTATAAAATTATGGAAGTTCTTCATTTTTTTTTGAGAGCCGGAAGTTCTCTCTCTTTTTTTTTTTTTTTTTTTTTTGAGGAAGTTCTTCAAAATCTTGAATATTTGTTTTGCTTTGGACTATAGTCAAATTTGTACTACATCATTGTCATAGCAGAGACCGAATTGACTGTCTAGTGTGCGTTGTTAGTTAGGCTAGTTTAATAATTGACAACAATTAGTTGATATTGAGACAATTTACAATCAACTAAAATAAAATGAATAGCCATTTAATAAATTTTGGAGAGATTAACAAAAAATATGATTTGAAATTTGTACAATTTTGATGCGGCGTGTTTTAGAGATGAATTTTTGATCATTAATAAACTCGAAAAGAAGGAAGAAAAGTTACAAAACCAGTCGTCTCCAACTTCTCAAGGATGACACCTATGGTTACGAGACAGAGCGTAGCTGTGGGTTGATGTTGTTCAGCCGCGTCGACAGCTCACCTATGAAGACCCATGGCAAATGTATTGGACCTCAGTCGCAAGGTCATCACTCTTTAGCTGTGCCCGCATTTGGTTTAATAGTGTGCTCAACTAGCTAGCAAAATTATTATGAGCTTTTACATTATTGGTATTTTCCTATTTCTATTGCAACTCTTTAAGTAATTCTTTTTAGTACGGGTTTAGGCTAGCTTTAGGACTAAAAAAGTCTTGTTTATCCTCCTTTTAGAGTAGCTAGACGTTATTTTTCTTGAGAATTCAATAAAATTGCATGTTTTCTAGCAAGTTTGGTTTAATTACTTCACGATTTCGTTATTAAACTTATTCATGCATTACGCTTCCGTATCAGTTGGTATCAGAGTAGGTTGGAATGGCCATTGTTAACAGAGTCATGATGTTAATCCCATTGACGGGGTCAGAGATTTTACCATATTTGTCCAATTGGTAATAATTCTCTTCTTTGGGTGTTGGACCAAGGAGCCTGGAGTTAGTCTAGGGGTCTAGTGATGTTGGACCAAGGTCTGGTTAAAAGAAGATATTAGAGTCCATGTTGAGATGATGAATACTGAGCTTGTGTTGAATAGCGATTTGGGCTTGAGAAGGAGTTTTATTTTAATGTGATGGTCAACCCATGAAAGAGAATTGTTAGGTTCATGAGTAGAGGTTAATTGTTCCACATTAGTTTGAGATAGAAAAAAAGAGTAGTTAATATCTGGGTATAGGTCCAAGACCAACTAACTTAAGCTTTTGAGTCAAGATCGGATTCTAACTTATATATTGGACCCGGGTATAGGTCTAAGATTTGCTAGCTTAAGCTTTTGAATCAAGATCTGAGTTCTAACTTATATATTGGACCTCATTGGTGAACTTTCTCGATTTTTTCACTCTAAAAACTATGTTGAGGAGTTTGGAACAGATGACTTCTTGGTGATCGTGGGTATTATAGTAGTAACAAGTTCCCTGATACTAGTTATGACTTAAATTGAACGTTCTACAGAGAAAAAAAGTGTTTCTATAGTTGCTTTGATTGCCCAAACTTCCTCTCTTAAGGAAAATAATATACGTCCAGGCAAGCCTGCCGTCATTTACTCTTTTAAGTTTAAGATTAACATTTGTGGAAAGAAGGAAAGAATTAATAATAAAGCGCTTGTTGACGCAAAGGATATCTGGGGCTTTCTTAGCTATATCTTGAAAAAGCGAACATTTCCAGAGGCACAGCGGACATTTCCAGAGGCACCACGTTGCCCTTATTAGCACGGCTCCGAACCGAATGGCCCCAAACTTGATCACCTTGTGTTACAATTGTATGGATAGTAAATCTAACCCTGCTAGTGTTGTCGCATCCGGACATACACTATCTTTGCGTGCTTTCACTTTCTCACTCTGACAAAGCATATGATTTTAAAGACACACGTAAAATTTGGTCTCTTCTAAATTTTTTGATGAGATAAATTGTAATACTTGAGTCTTGGATTTGATCCAATAACTTCTGAGCGTGAATTACAGATCCAAAATATTTAATCCAAATTATTAATTATATTATATTAATTATTAATTACTCCTTTTTTTTTTTTTTTTACTAATGAGAGACATGATATCATCATAACTTGGTTTAAATTCAGTTCCATACTAAATACTGTTATGCTGTTCTTTGATTTGAAATTTATGCACTTCTTGACTGAAAAGATTGTCAATAGTTCTATACCTTTTTTTTTAAAAAAAAAAAAAAACGCAATAATATACATATAAATGAAGCTAGAAGGAAGAGAATATTAAATTTTATCCTTATCCATTCTAAGTAAAGTGAAGCAATAATATATGGTCAGCTCAACCAAGATAGCTGTCGGTAACATGATTAAAATACTGCAACATTTATTTTTGTAAAAAAAAAAAAAAAAGTGCAATCAGCAAGTCCCCAAAAAATAAATCATTATATTAACAAAAGATGAGTGCACGTGGGCTCACAGTTTGTGTAAGGCGCGTGAAAATACTCTTACCTTAACTTCTAAGTATACTTTTCCCACAATCCTTTTTCCAGACCCAAAAAAAAAAAAAATCCCAGCTAACTTCTCCCTCCTTCAAAAATTGGACAACTCATGTCCCTCTGCTGTACACAAAAAACAAAAAAAAAGCCAAAGGATCAGAGAGAGTGAGAGAGGAGCAAATGAGGAACCCATCATCATCATCATCTTCATCCTCAAAAGCTCAAGTAGCTGCAACTACTACTGCTGCTACTGGGGCCAAGACGACGCCGTGCTGCACCAAGGTTGGAATAAAGAGAGGTCCATGGACGCCTGAAGAAGACGAGCTTTTAGCCAGTTACATCAATAGAGAAGGCGAAGGCCGGTGGAGGACCCTCCCCAAGAAGGCGGGCCTCCTCCGCTGCGGGAAGAGCTGCCGTCTTCGATGGATGAACTATCTCCGCCCTTCTGTTAAGCGCGGACACATCGCCCCAGATGAAGAAGATCTCATTCTTCGCCTCCATCGCCTCCTTGGCAACAGGTCATCATTGTCAATCACACAAATTTATCATTTACTATATAACTTATTTTCTTTAGATCCAAAGATAAGATTTTTTTTTTTTGGCTGTTTTTGTTCGGAGAGTTTGAGGGTTTCTTTTGCATTTTCCTTGTCTTTATTAGATTAGGGTTTCATTATTCACTATTTAAAGAAGCTTTGATTGTAACCTATTCTTTATCTAGGGTTGTCTATTTTCACCTTTTCAATCCTACCAATATTTAGGTCTCGATTGGACGATGTATGTTTCATCTCTCACGCAACAAATCCTTTTGAACTACCTCAAGTTGTATGTTTTCCAATGGTCTGAGTACATGGATAATCAGCTCAACTTTAGTAGTAGAGAGTTTGCATAGACCTATCTTTCCCTCTGGTCTTTCTCTTAGACAAGTAAGTACTATATATGGAAGGTCGCTTGTCTTGTACTAAGTTTTTAGCTATGTTGTTGTTTTGCTTTCAGGTGGTCTTTGATAGCTGGGAGAATTCCAGGGAGGACTGATAATGAGATAAAGAACTACTGGAATACTCACCTGAGCAAAAAGTTGATCAGCCAAGGAATTGATCCAAGAACTCACAAGCCATTGGAACCTAATTCCAACAACGACAACAAAGCTTCATCCTCCAAAGGAAATCGCATCTTAGCTCCTCATGAGCCCAACTCCAGTTATGCTCCGTCAGTGGAAACCGCCGCAAATGGAAGCAGTACTCCTCCAGTCATTGAAGGAGGGATTAAACATGATGATCACTTCCAAAGTGCTGCAGTGACAGTCGGAAATGATAATGAGAAAGTACAGAATGGTACTGATGGTGATCGTTATGGACTGGATTTGAGGAGCAGTCATGAGGGCTTAAGTAATGAAGATGATGAGATTGAGGATATCAATTATTGCACTGATGAGATTTTCTCTTCATTCTTGAATTCATTGATCAATGAAGATGCTTTCGCTAGCCAAAACCTAGTTCAACAACAGCAGCTGCAGCCCAATAATGTCATGAATGCAACAAATTGTGATGCTTTGATCTCTTCCACACCAACATTTACCTTTGGTCCAGGATGGGATGCTCCAGTCATAGCTTCCACCTCTTCTTTTGACCAAAATGATGCCAAAGAAAAGCATTTCTGAAGGACAATAGATGATTATATAAGATTTCTAGGGTTTTTGGATTTATGTTTTATGTAGCATGTCTGTGCATGTGATGCTGGTTCCTTTTTACCTATTCTACCTTCTTTTTGGAATTTGGTTTGGTTTGTTATTTATGCATGTCAGTGTGAATTATGTTTCTGGTGCAAACACTTGGAACATGCATGTATCAAACATTACCTCTTTGTCACTGTGACATGAATAATGCCTGATAAATTTGAGCTTCATTTGATCTTATAAATATTCCCAAGACCATTTCTACTGTTTCTTCCTTGTAATTTTGCAGCTCTACTCCAGTCACTGACTCACTGGTGTATCATAAAGTTCAACAATTTATTAAGTGGTAGACTGTCGGTTACTAAAATTATCAAAAACAAATTAAGAATCAACCATTGTGAGTATTAGTCTACATATATCATACACATTGCATGTGTATATAATAGCAGGCAACGTGGTTCCTGTAACTGAACTTCAATAGCCCAAGTTTAATTCCAGTGATGATACTGTAGAAGAAACCGCTAAAATTTAGTTAGAGAAACCAACCGAATTTAATTATATGCACTGCTTACATGCCAGTAGAATTTTATAGAGTTCTAGAATAAACCTATTTTTGGAGTCGCTACTTCCGTAATGATTGCATAGGGATCCAGGAAACTGTGTAGGGTATTTAATTTCAAGCAACTTATTTCCCTCTAGATACAGCTATTCAACTTTTATTCGGGTTAATCATAACATAATTTGATGGATTGCTTTTATTAGTTGAAAAATAGGCTACATACCATGGTTTACAAAGATCATACTTTTAGATGCTCGATACCATTCTAGAATACCCAAAGTTCTCTAGTTTGGAATCAAATTTCCGTAAGCACTTCATCTCGCATGCTAAATGCCAGTCACTATATGTCATATGTTCTTTTGCACAGCCTAGATACATAAAACACAAGTATTCTTTTGTATATGGTGCGATACAATATGCTGTCATTCTGAAAATAACCACTTTGAACCAGTTAAACCAGCTCATTCATCTTGTCACAATTAAATGACCACATGAATATCATGAACTTATTGTTGTCTGGTCGGGAAACTGAGGTAGGTTTTGTAGTGATGTGTGTGTTTGCTTGCAGCTCCCATGTAGCGTGCAGAATTGAACGACATAGGCTTTAAGCCAAGGGCTTCAATATTTGTTTAGAGGGTTACTAAGTAGGGGAAAATATTCTGGTTGATTTGTGAACATTTTCTAAAAAGGAACTGAAACATTAACCTTGAGATGAACTTTGAGAATAGTTAGGGACGACTTCATTTCCTTATCCATCCTACATGTGGAACTCAATTTTAAGATAATTTAGGTAGTTGAGCTCTTAAAACTTGGATATCTTGAATGGTACTCTCTCTCAGTTAAAGGAAGGATAAGTTTGTACGACTATTTATTATCTAAAGATTGTGACATTTATGAGTTATCAACAAACTTTAATAAGTCCAACAATAATGTTGGTAGTATTGCGAATTAGAAACCAAACAATAATTCTTAGGTCTAGTCATACAATAATTCCTCAATCCCAGTCGTTGCATCATGCTTATGTTATGTAATGGCAGATAAACTATTGAATACACCTCCGTAAGTCCTAGACAAGAAGTGTAGTAGACAAGAGAGTAAATTTTGAAGCTGTAGAGGAGAACTATTTGGTATACAACCACGATAGGCAACTATGCCTCGTACCAAAATTTCTCATGCATACTAAACATGAACTAACAGCCCATTGGGGAGTTGTGAATGGGGAAGAAAAGAAAAGTAATAGGAAGAAAGATGATTCTTTTTTAGGAACAGAAAAGCAGAGAATGGGAGATTCGGGAAGGTGTTACATTTTAATAGTAAAGTTTTTTTCCCCCTCATATCAAAGAATGTTAATGTAAATATCTTATCCATCAATTAGACGATGGATTGACGTATACGATATCCTTGATTTATTTCATGACTAAGTTAATGTAAATAACGTCTAAACGAGGGACAAGATATTTATATTAACACAGAGAAAAAAAACCAAGAAAAAGACAATTAAAACTTTGGATAATGTCAGCTTTGCCGCCAAAAAGTTACAAAAGCATATTATATTGACATGCAAGTCCATCATCATCTAATTTCTTTTCCAAACTTCCAAACAATATGATAGAATTCTCAATGTTTTTGTCTTCTTTTCTTTCATAATGAATGTTCTCTATGTATGTGTATGTACATATGTACATATATGTGTGTGTATATATGACATTTTAACTTTTGTTATTAACACTCCCATCTCCATGAAAAATTTTACAATAAAACATGATGTGCAGTGCCAATAATTAAAAAGACAGTGTCAATATCATTATACTTTATATTTTCTCAGTTTCCTAAACGCACAAACTAGGCTTAAAGGTACATCGAGCTTCTTCTGCACTTCATGAGCCTGGATTTTGATGCTTCTTACCAGTTAAATAATTTAGAAAAAAAAAATCGTCTAATGAATCTAACCGGTGGATATTCCTGACATGGGTGTTTCGAAATGCTTCAAGCAGTGGAAGATTAGATTTAATAGATAAGGTTATTAAGGTATGCTCCATGAGCTGCTATTGCCCGCAAGAGTCCAATGAGGATAACGCTCATATAAATGTCTTCCAATTGCTAACTTTTAGACTTAATCATGAAATATACGACAAACAAAGCAGCAGCAGCAACAACGTGCCACTTAATTAAACTTCTATACAAGTACTAACCGGTATTTTCACTAGTACGTTTTCTAATCCATCTAATGTGGTATAGATCGGTTTTATACAATATGAACATTTAACCAAACCAAACTGACAATTCAAAGAGTACCAGCTTTTGCAGTTTAAGTGTGCAGGCTTACAAAAACCAGCCATCCAAGCAAAAGATAAGATTAACTTTTCTCTGATTGTAATGCTTTTCAAAAAATATATATATATTTGGGAGAGAAAGCAAAACTTACTTAATTGAAGCAAATCAACGGTTGACGACATTTCAATTGTTGTGCCCCAAAGAAACATTTTCATCAAGCAAACATCAGAAACTATAGGTGTGATAGCATTCCCTTGCATCTATGACCTGCTAATGATGAAGGGTTAGTTCAAGAATTTATGAACGAAATGCATCTATTAATTAAAGAAAGTTTTGGAGCTCCTTGAGCATAGTTTTTTATTGTGAAAATCTCAGTTCATTTGTTCTGGAAACGGGATTTAATTCTAACCCATCCCATTTTCTTCCTTATTCTCCCTTCTCAAGTTCTCTTGGATAAGCCATTGATTAAAAGACATTCATTGATTTTACTAAGATTATCGGAAATTGCAAAATCATACACTTTGAGAACATAATTCTAAATATCAACTATGCAAGAAATTTTAATGTGGCATAGAAGGCCTTCTCTATTCTGCTGACACAATTGGTTCAAAGCTTCTGTCTTTATTTTTTTGATGTCTAACTGTGTCTAATATAAAGTTACGTTGTGTCACTAAATAATATGATATAGTTTTGTGTAATTTTATATAGTTTCATATTTATATGACTCAATATCATATTTGGCACTATTGAACACCATAAAAATTTGAGGGTCTGACCTGTCCAAATAAAGCTAGGTTGCGTTATCAACTCATACCAAGTTTATCTGCTAGCAAGGAGTAGATTCAAAAACCAAATGCATTAACTTGTAAACTTTTTTTTTTTCTCAATACTCATTTAACTTAATCCTGCCCACTTAATGACTTAATGAATTATGTTATTCGATGGCCTTCTTAAGAATAACAGCGTACTAACAAATAACAATTTAGTCCCTTAGGTTTGTATAGGTACAAGCATCTTTATCTTTCAAAACTAAAGTATGCTCTTTCTTGGGACTCAGTATTGTACTAATGAAAGAAACATATTCTTGCCGTTTACAATTTATAAAGAGAAATATGGTACAAACACGTACTTCTCATATTGCAAATCTGTATTTTGTGCTATAAGACCATAAAGGAAAATTCAGACGTTTACAGAAAAGTTAGAGGGGGAAAAAAATAAAATAAATGAGAAGTTAAATGAGGATGAGTTAATTACATGCACATAGGTCTCAAATGTGCTTGAGGCTCGAACTAAGTGTCCAAGAGGCTATTACTTGACCTAAAAGTTTAAAAAGGAGCCTGTTACTTGACTTGTTTTTATCTCAGCTTTCAATGGAGAATAATTTTGTTAGATGTGATTTCAACATTGTAGGAACTACATCTGAAACAACGCAAACTTAATGGTTAAAACAATATAACAATGAAAGAAACTCATAAAGAGTCGAGCAGTTAGAGTTTTACGACTCCACTTTAGAGTTCAGCATCTGAATCCTACTAATGACATTCATCTTTCCAACGTACGTTACGTTACCAAAAATATATATATAATAATGAACAAGCAACTAGACTGTGGTTCAAACTAAATAATACTCGCAACTCTCCACTCAAAGCAGCTGGGCTGGTGGAATTGGGTTTCTGCTGTCTCAGGGCTCCACCACATAAAATTTTACTACAATAGTGATGGTCCCTATTCTCCATGTTCGGAGGTAAAGGCCCCCATGAACCGGTGTGGGCTATGTTGATCCGTTGATGCATAGCCCAAGCCAACATCTGGCATCTCACCAGAATAATATTACAATGGATTATAAACAAAAGAAAATTTTGCACTACACTCATCATCATTAAGCATTACGAGGCATGATTGAACAAAAATTACCGATTTCATGCGTGCTGATTTTTGTTGCATGAATTTAAGGTTAGTGAATGAATGATAAGCAACAGTTCCCTCTTATAAATGTATCTTGTCATCCTAAACTATCCTAATTACAACAAACTACTTTATCCCATTGAAAGCATATTTAGTTTAGTGCCAAGAATACATAGTTTGAGTTCCAAAGTAAGCTAGCTTCTTTTTTTTTTTTTTGGCTCCGTTTATGAGGAGGGGATCCTCCTTCCATTTCTAAGTCAGATAGATTACCTGCGAATTTTTAGTAGTTGAGTTAGCTAGCCTTTTGATTCTCAATTGACTCCTTAAATAAGGTTGGAAACCATGATCCAATCTGTCATTGCCCTATGGAAAATTTTTGGCCTATTGTTGGCAGAGCTGTCAAAATAGATCAACCCATTCACACCCTTTTAAAATGTGGGTGCAAGTCGCCCAAAGTACTTATCTATGGACCATTTATTTTCAACACAATATATTTCATCTCTCATTTACATTCATTGTCGCGAATCTGATGAACAAAATGAAAAGCTAATATGTGGAACTTACTACCTGTGCAAAACAAAAACAAAAAAGATTTATCACACATATTGTTAAGAAACTTGGACTTCTATCTAAAAACAAATTAACAAGAGTGGAATGACCCAAAATCTTATTAGGTAGTTGAAGAATACTAGAAATTTTGATATGATATGTTGTATTTAACAACCCCTCTCACTCGCGATCTAGGATGATAGAAGCATTGGCTAGACCGATACTAAGAGATCGTCCAAATGTCTAACTCAATGCACAAAGGAAACATTGGTACGGTAGAGATTACCAAGTGAAGCCCAACCCAACGCACAGAGGAAGATGTCACATGTAGATAAATTTTATAGAGTAGACCCAACTTTGATACCATGTTAAGAAATCTGAATTTTTATTTTAAAATCAATTGACACGAGTGGAATGACCTAAGATTTTATTAAGTAGTCGAGGAGCACTTAAAATTTTAACGTGGGATATTATATTTTTAACACCCAAATCCTATTATTATTTTGGACCAAGTAACCACAGTTCCTTGTGTTAAAGTTCAATCGGTTAAATTTCTTATGTGCAGGTGTTTTGTAGAGGATGATCTGAAAGTTAGAAGACTATAGATTCATATCATAATAGGGGGTGTGGTAAAAATTATTTTCACAATATTGGCTCAAGAAGCTATCAGTTTTTAGATTTTGCAAGAATCATGTAGGATTTATGATGTTCTTAAGGAGACACGAAGCCATCGCATTATCAGATTCTCGAAAATAACGTGGCCTTGCAAGTTTTGTGGCAGAATTGTAGCAATGTGTTGGAACTGTTTTTTTTTTTTTTTTTTTTTTTTTTTTTTTTTTGAATTAGTGTTGGAACTGTTTTAAGATTCTTTATAGCACTCGGGGACGGGTTCTTCTGAAATGCTGGAGTCTTATGTGTCACATCACATCCGTAGTTTTGGGAACTAAGTTGATTACCTAGACTAAGATTAGGAGAGTGAGTATTGCGTGCACCACTGCGCGTCACGTGGCGTGCCACGTGGTGCACTAGAACCAATCACACATCGCCAAATAATACAAGGTATGACCCACCATTGTCACATGGCGATAAATTATTGGTTCTAGTACACCACGTGGCAATGCACGTGGTGTATTGTATACTTTTCCAAGATTAGGATAGCCATCACCTATCATTTTCACAAATGATGGCTGTGTTTGGATAGCTTTTTTGGAGATTTTTTAGAAAATTTTTTCTAAATTATGTTTGGCATGAAAAAATTTTTTGGTCAAAAAGTATAAAAGATTTTTGGTCAAATTTTTTTCACCAAATATTTCCGCAAAATTTTCATTTGAAATTTTAAATGAATTTTAGAGATTTTTTTTGTAATTATTCATAAAAACAAACATGTTTGTGTTTAAAATTTGCTTTGAAAAACTGAACAAATTGCTAATAACAAAATAAGATCCATTTTTGGTAGGTTTTGAGATCAGATGACGAAGTGGACGACGCATCGGACGTCTGCTTCTTTAAGCGAACGTCCACTAAAACACAAAAATGTCTTTGTGGACGTCTGCTTCTTTAAGCAGACGTTGAAGCGGACGTCCGCTTTTTGAAACCACCATTATGTCACATCAAAAAAATTTTCACATTCAAACACTTTTTCACTTTTCCCAAAAAGTCAACAAAAAATAATCCAAATAATTTCTAAATAATCTTCAAAAAACACTCCAAATAATTATATCCAAACAGAGCCGATAGTTTCCATACTTTACAAGTCATTTTCTTTTATTTATATAGTAGTATTTGCTTTATAAATATTATTATATAATATAAACTGAATCAATTCATTAATTATTTGAATAACATTGAGACTTTTCAAATTCTTGTCTTGAATGTGCTCAAATTTATTGCTATAGCTTATCTAAAACTATACTGTGGAGATCGAGCATATTTTTCGTATTTTCTCTTCACTTTAGCTTGTTTGTGGGCAAGTTTGTCTGCTTTTGTGTGTGTTTCATGCGTAATTGCGTAAAGTATATTGATGTAGCAAATAATGTAATATTCTCATCCCATATTAAAAAAATTCTGTAATATGGACCAATATATAAGTTGAGTTTGAATATTCATGTCTAACTTGGGATATCCACTTTAAGTTAGAGAAAATGAAATCCAAATAGTTGGACTGGGCTACTAAAACTCTGGTCGCAACCTAGGCACGTGGGCTCGGAGCGTGACAGAATGATATTAGAGTGAATTTCGTGTGGTCTCTGCACAAGATGAGATTGGGCCAATGGTATTGAGCTGCTACTATGCTAGAAATTAGATGAACTAAATACTATGCGGGGTAAAGTGCTACGTCGACCTAAAGGTGAGAGCCATCTCTAGAGCACATACAAGTTACCTCTAGAACCCGACATAACTAAGTGGATATTCTAGATTACGATATTTGATTGGATTTTGTGAGGATGCAAGGCCTAAAAATGATGGGCGAATGTAATACCCATGTGCCATATTGAAAAAGTTAAGTGATACGAATCTATGTATAAGTTGAGTATGAACACTCAAGTTCAACTTGAGATATCCATTTTAAACTAATAGGAACATAGCCCAAATAGCTGTACTTGGCTGCTGAGACTTTGATTGCGACTTGGGCCTATGGGCCCAAGGCATGACAAAACAGAGCTTGTGTGTGCGCATGTAATTGAGCAGTTTAATGTACAAATTTTTCGTGTTTTTACAGGTTTCAATTAATCAATCATTCATTCTGATCAAATGAAATAAAATATGTTGAATTTGAAGATGATTTGAAGTAGAAAAATGAAGCAAAAGAGTTGCTCACAAGAAATGGAGTTAATTGTTCAAAATTATGACAGAAAATGACCCATCTACAGATCAAAATGAAGACTCACGGATCAAAAGCTTCCAGAATTAAAAACTAAATATAGTAAAAAGATTCAGATCTTCATTAAGGGATCCGTCTGCGGATCCAAGTCGTAGATCCTTATGTCAGTTAAGCAACTCTTTTAGCAAATTGCAGGTAGTTCACTTAAACTTTTTAGAGACTTTTTAAGATCAAATTTCAGTTGCACTGCCCCAGAAATCTTGATAATTTCAAGAATTAACTTTTTTTAGATTTCAATAATACTTTTGTGATTTCAAGATGTAAGTTGCAATCCATTTTGATGAAGTTCATCTATTCTACAAATAGAGGACTCAAATAGTCATTTAATTATTGTTTTATGTTTTATTTGAATATTGTTTTGATAATAAAGTGAACGAAAAAGCTCTGGTGATTGAATAAATGTTTTCCTGTAGGATCAACCCCAATGAACCCTATACATGTCTTGACTTGTATACTTGCAGAAACAAGAGAATTAGATTTTATCACTTATATACTTGTTAAATTTCTGAACCTAATCTGACCCTTGTCAATCCTGTGGATATTTTTGGTGCCTCTATCTTCCGAATTCAATCAAATAAATTATTAGACAATAAAAATTAAATCACCTCAGATTCATCATTATAAGATACAAACAACAGTTGTTTTTATGTTGTTTTTATGTCGAAACACAACAGTTGTGATGTGGTTGTCACCGTTGAATTTATGACTGCAATTTGGTTGGAACTTGTATTGGGATTTGACTGAATGAGGAAGATAGATAGGATTAGGATCCTTAAAATTTGACATCAATTTTAGTAAAGGTAGTTTGGCTCTTTAGATAATAAAATTTTTGCTCGGACAATATCATTGGCCGGATTATACGGTTGAATGTTGATACAGGTAGATTAATATAAGTCATCATTGACACCTGTAACCGTTTTGAGCTGTCTACAGGGGATTGAGGCTTCAGGTTGTTGTCTGGCATTATCGAAGTTTGATGGGCTAACTTTTTAAAGTGCCAAGGTCCGAGTTTAAGCTTGAGACAGACCTAGCCGGCTTGTTCGTTGGAGTTCATACACGACAGGCGAGCAACTTCTTGGGCCCAGCCCACCACGTTATGGTTCAGAAAGTACCGATTTTAGACAAATCTAGTTCTAATCTGGACATATTTGGGCCCAAAAGCTAATTGTTTACCAATGCATAATAATGACCCTAGTGGGAATATACAAGATTGTTGTGTCAAGATTTTAGATATTACTATATACCCACAGCCCAAACTGCCGTTTAACATAATTCTCAATGAATTTAAGGTTAAACCGGTAAAACAAACTTCATTTTATAAACATTATTTAATTTGGGCCTCATCTTGACCCATATATATATGTGTGTGTGTGTGTGTGTGTGTTATTTTTGCCCAAAACAAACCGGCTTAATCCTAACTTCTTTATCCGCAAAATATAATAATAGAATTCCTCAAAACCAAAAAATATATATAATAATAGAAAATCAAAGAAGAGGGAAGGAAGAAAACAACTTAACACCAACTAGAATATATGAACAAATAATTAATGTGTGATTTGGAACTAATATCTAAGAAGTCAGGATTTCGTAAGTTAGTGAAACATCTGATAAGACATTGAGTGGCAGTTGCACCATTTCTATGCTCTTATTATTGTTATTATTTGGTAGTATGGAGGGAAAATTTATTAGGTTGAAAACCATACAGTCCTCATCAAACTGTGTCCGTCCTTCAACTCAAGCTACCAGTTATTTTGTAGCCTGTTGTTGGACTGGTAGATGCAAGGTTGACTTTTACTAAAGTTGACGTTGAATTCGGTTCTTGTGATTTTTTTTTTATACATCCCTAAGAGTGACCTTTATATTAGGCTGATAACAGAAAAAGTACCATTGGTGTACCATTCCCATTTCGGAACAATGAATAAAAACAAAAAAGAAAATGAGTACGACATGATGGATGTATGGTTTAATAATCTTTTAGAACTACCAAATCCACTATTCTTTTTTGCCTAGTCATGACTCTTGAATCTTGAATCTAGACAGCCAATATTTTACCCTGATGCCTATGGTTCCGGCCAAGCTTGGTGGTGCACACTCTGGTCCACATTTTGTTATATTCTTATTCCGAAACTGATTTTATTTTTGTAATCAACCAACCATTTGAATGTGTGATTTTGAAAAGACATTTTGTCTGGGATTCAAATTCAATGGCTACAGCTGAAAAATTCTTATGTGGACCCAATTCATAGTTTAACTTGTGGACCTTGTGATTTAGAAGAGAGGCACGTAGGTATTCTTATATTATTTTCTTACATTCTTGTATTTTTATATTACTTTCTTACATTCTTACATTACGTTATTATCTCAGCACATATCACTTATGTAATACTCTTTTAAACTACAAGATTAACAAGTAGAGCCGTAGACCCTATTCGTGTAAAAATTTATCGATATAGAGCTTTTTTTTTTGAGATAACGTCACCAAAAATAGGTGCTGCTAACTCATCAGCATTTAAGTTCATAAGAGCCAACTGATGCTTCCGCTTGAAATCTCATACTGTTAGGACAAATGATATATCTTTTCTTCCTATGGAAATCATCTTTAAAGTCTACATATATCTAATTGATTTTTCTAACACTTGGATCCCTCTGAATATGAGGGACCCTTTAATTTTGTAGGGATTATTTATATGGCCATAAGCGACATTTGTGTAGCGTAGGACCTCCTTCCCTCTCTACCCCGTACAGAAGTTACTATTTGATACGTCATCGTCAATCAAAAAAAGAATCAACTAAAAAAAGTTCCCTTTTCCCTTTTCCCCCAATTGTAAAAAAAAAAAGTATGCCCCTCAAATTGATAGCAGGGATAGAAATTTAATGAAAGAGCTATATAACCTTATTGACAAAGAACCCAGGGCATTGGTCTGGTAATAGCGTCAATCTTTAGTGTCTTACTTAGACATTGAGTCTGAGACTATTAGCTCGTTCTCATCCCCATTTTGTATCAAGCATCACATGTTTGTGAAGAGACATAAACAAAATTTCCTTAAACTTGGTTAAGAAGTTAAATTCATAATTTGCAGAAACTTCAACTACAAATATTGTTCATTTGGCATTCACCTTTTCCAGTCGACCTAGAACTACTCAGAACTTACGTGAACCTCCACAATGATGTGTAAATCAACTTTACTCAACCATATTGAAACTAATGTGGCAAGATTGTTAACCAGAATGAAATGTTGGTGAAAACAGCATGTAGCCTAAACATAGGTAGATAGCATGTGGAAGAGTTTGTGTATTGAATGGTCGCCAGGGCCTGAAGTCAAGTTGGGAATGACCTATATTGTTAGTTGGAACAAACTAAATGGCCAGGCCTAAATATCTTCTAGGTTTTGCAATTTTATGTAAAACTTCACATTGAAGGATTGGTATGATACTCATGAAACTCAAGCACAACTTAAGTCCTAACCACAGCCCACATCCAAATTATATAATTATAAAAAAAAAAAAAATTTGTTATATAATTTGGGTAAGAAATTTTGTAGGAGAGTTGAAGTACAACCTTGGCAGGTGTCCTTGACTTCTCCTATGCATTTTATTTTACTTTTATTTTTAGGTACAGAGCAGAAGCAAACTAATGTATACACCATGTAAGGAGAGGGAATGTTGTTTTCATAAAACTTGAGGTGAGTAAGAGTATATACAGGCATAGCACAATTACTACGTCAGATAACCGTTAACCCACGGCGGACCCCCCCAATCCCCACCTCCCCTGGCCGGGGGGTGGGGACGGACAATATCAAGAATAATCATTCACGTTCAACTATTCAAACGAAAAAAGTGATGTATATGCATAACGAAAAGCAAGAAACTAAGAGGTAGAGAGTGCAACGCACCTGGAAACGAACTTGACAGTGAGACATGGCTAATGATTTCCACCGGCTGCCTTGACAATGGCATTATTTTACGATGGCCAAATGGGGAATGGACTTTATACTTTCTGTGTAGAAAGATTTGCAAGCAGTAGAAGAAGGACGCATGTGCCACAAACACTCAAAAGTAATTTATGATTTGAAAGGGGAAAAAAAAAATCATATTTAAGCTTCACAAAATGTTTGTAGCACCACAACAGATTAAGCGTAACTTTTCGTGTTCTAGGAATAAAATACTCTGGGTTGTACTTGCAGTCTGAGGATTTCTCAGCGACCAATACGGTGTGCTGATCTGTGAGGCATTTATATGTAGCTTATCTTCCAGTTGCACCAGATGATTTTGCTTTGATTGACCGGTAGTTTCCCGCCCTTTCTCTCTTATTTGTTGGCAATATTTGACGTGAAGAAATTAATATGGCAAAGTTGGACAAACCGAACGTTCTAACTCATAAGGCTACCCATCCACAAGACAAAAAGTTACCAACCTTTCTTTGCTGCATGTATGCCCGATGGGAAGAAGTCTTCGAACGGTTGAACGTGAACCCTTTTTAGAGAATTGATGGCAGGGATTATATCATACACGTACCCAACTCTATAGATCTAAGAAGTCCCAACTCTATAGATCTAAGAAGTTGAGATTTTGTCAAAAGCATTGTTCACAAAATTCTTTGATATATATAATACTAACTATTAATAAGCTTGACCACAGAAAAATAAGAAGTATAAGCAAAAGAAATTTGATACATTCTGAAAGTTAATCCTGTATGAAAGATAGGGCCTCAACAATTGAAAAACATCCATTAGGGTCCAAGTTGTTTACTGCTTCGCCTACTAGTGGGCTTCACCTGCCAAACTTAACCCAAATGAACAGGGTTAAGGCCCAAGAACCAATAACTACCTTATAAGACGGACAGCTCGATCACAGCTCGGATCTTTTACCAATTCGGTCTCTGTTAACTTTTATCCTGATTTCGGCATCTAATTGCTCGGCCTCAACCATACTAGCACCATGACTATTACAGGTGAAAAGAGCCAATAGAGGCTGCCCTTTAAAGAACCCTAACAAGTATAGCTCGGCATGAACCGCTAACAGAGCTCGTCATAATGCCTGAGACGAGGACTCTCGGTAATAACAAAAGCTCACCTGATCTGACATGACAAGAGCTTGGAAACTCTCACCCCTGTCATTTGAACCTACTCAAGTGTACCTACAGTTAACACGGCTACCTTGTGAGGTAGGCTATAGACACCACATCTTCAGGTGCAATAATGTAGTCTCAACCCCCTCCATTACCCTCCTTTCCGGCTATAAATACTCTCCTTTCCGGCTATAAATACTCTCACCCAAAGGAGAATGAGTAAGCCAGCAATGTTCCTTTTCTTTTTCTCTCTTATAAGCTTCATCCGAGTTCTATATCTGACTCAAGCATCGGAGGCCAATCCGGGGCAAAAACCCCAGCTTCTAACCTATTTTTGTCTTGCAGGTCTCTAACGACTAGTGTTGGGGCTGATCCTGTTGATGCAGTTCTTTCACCCCATTCTGATTCTAAATTAAACCATTACAATGTCAACTTGGTTATAAGACATACATTTTTGGCTTCTTTTTATGCCAGACTAAACAATGCCAACTTCCATTCCTCTGTTTGAATCGATGTACTAAAACATGTGATAGTTAATAAGAGCAAGTAAACGCCAACTATAGCAGAGATAATTAATTTTACAGTACTTTCGTCCCCTGTGTAGAGCGCTAGGGGTGAACAAAAAGAAATAGAAAACTTGAAATAATAGATATATTTCGAAAAGACCGAATTATAAAAGTAGAGTAGATAGGTTTACCAACTGTTTTGACTCTCAGTCTCAATTATTAAAAACTGTAATTAATTGAAACCAATTCACACACACATATATCCTAAAAGCTAATATCATAAATATTATATAGGAGTTAAGGACTGTTAAATTATATCATTCAAGTCCAATAAAACTCAAAAACTTAAACATCACACTTATTTTGATTTTCATTTTATCTTTGATTTGAATATTATCATATGTTTTTATGCTCTGATTGTCATACATTTAAAGAATTACTTTCTTATTCATTAATCATCCTATATAAAAAATAATACAAGTATTTTTCTTACTTGCGTTGGAAAAACTTTTAGTCTGTAATTTTCTTACTTGTAAAGAAAAATTGCATGTAGAAGTGTTAAAACTATAATTATATTACTTGTGTTATAAAATATTTAAAATTGTACAATAATTATTTTTAGTTTGATTATGCTTTTATGTTGTAATTTTACCGGGTAATCGAAAAGTGGTAAACCGGTACGAAGATTGGATACAATTAATAATTTAAGTAAACTGATACGATTGCACTCAGTTAAAATTTTGAGCGTATAAATCGATTAACTAGTCACACACCCTTATGTAGCGGTATATACAAAGGCCAAAGTAGCAGAAATAGTTTTACAATACTATAGCGAACCAAGATAGCGAAGTGAAAAAAATGGGTTAATTTCAAAAACTCCCCCTAACATTTGATTAAAGTTGCAGTTTACCCCCTAACCTTTAATTTTTTTTTCACTTTATCTCCCATTTTAGTCCACATCATCAATTTAATATTTAAAATATTGTGAATTGACAAAAGTACTACCTTCTTAAACAATTTTTTTTTAAATTATCAATACTTTCCATCAATGACTATAAAATGGATATATATATATATATATATATATATATTCATTCCTTTTTTTTAACTCCTAAACAACACATTTTTTTTCTTTAAGTTTTTTTCTTTTCATTTTTTGTCCAAAATTCCTATAACTAGTTATAAAAGTTAAGATCCTTTTGCTAAAAAATATCAAGACCTTTTTACAAAAAAAAATCAAGAAAAAAATCTATTTTTCACTTTACTATATGTATTTTTTGGGAACAGGTTCTTAAATAATTGGACCTTCAAAATTCTTGTAATAGTTACAAACACAAGTTTTTGGCTAGCTTTTAGTGTATGATAAGAATTTAAGGCCTATCAAATAAATTCAGGGGCGATAAGTTTTTAAAAGTTTTTGGATAATTTTTTTCTTTTTCAACTATAAAGTTGTAAAGATAAAGTAAAAAAGAATTAGTAATTTGAAAAATTATTTAAAAGGTGGCATTTTTGTCAATTTATAATATTTTAAATCTTAAATTGATGATGTGGACTAAAATGGGGGATAAAGTGAAAAAAATTAAAGGTTAGAGAGTAAACTGCAACTTTGATCAAACATCAGGAGGGAGTTTTTAGAATTAACCTGAAAAAAATTGTTCTCTAATCTACCAAAAAGCCCAATTTAAAAATTGGAATCCAATCTAAAATTTTAAGTCAATACGTGTAGGGCCTACCTATGTATTAAACATTATTTTCTTTGCTCCAAAGTAATGTGGGATAATACTATCGTACTCATAAACCGAAGAGATATTCTCTTGCTTTGATTAAGGTCATGGGCCTCATGGCTCCACACTTGCTAGAAGGTAAGAACTGAGAAAGTGAGGATAAAAATTCAATTTAGCAATTCAAAAGAAAGAAATTCTTTATCGACAAAGTGAAAAAAAATAAATAAAAGAAATAAAGAAAAAAAAGAAATGATCTAACTTTGCATAGGGTCTTCATGAAAGCAGCCAAGAATAATGCATAAAAGTAGAATTCAAATAAATAAAAGAATAATATTTCACTAAATTTTGAACACAAATCAAATGATGCTTAATGTATTGAGTAGTTGAAATATTTTGTTAGTAAACATGGTGAATACAGAAATTGTTATCCTATCGATTTTCCGGACATTTAGGTCATCAAACTTGCTCCTTATAGTTGATATAGATTGCAGATGGCAAATAGGCAGGATAGGTAGGATTTAATTGAGACCGTAAAATATAGGCTATATCCAAATAGTCTCATATTAGTCATCGCATCAATGATCAATATAGGAAGGAATAAAATGGGTTAGATCCATTTTGATACTGTCCAAATATTCAATAGATCCCATTTTATTATTCTTTTAAACTATCTTTTCCTTATTAATCAAATGTTGCCTTTTTTACATCATTTAGTTTTTGTTTTTTTTTGTTTAACCTCAATGTTACTTTTTTTTATATCATTTATTTTTTTGGTTGGCAAAAATTCTACATTTCTCTCGTTACATGTTATGTGACAATTTTTTAAACTAAACAAAATTAAACAAAATTTTAAACTAAACAAAATTAACTAAATATGAAGTTTGAGAAACATATTAGAGCTTACTACTATCAAACACATGGAAGTCCCAAAAAAATCTTAATTATACCCACATTTAGAAAGATATTATTGGATATACTCCCAATTAGGCATAATCTCATATTTTTTGTGTCCATCTCGCCCAAATTAAATTTGGAAATGAGAACCCAATAAGCCTTGGTACTTATTTGTAGGATCGTCAATAGGGCTGGGCCAACCCGAGTTCAGCCTGAAGAAAGTCCAATAAGACATTTAGCCTAAAAAAAGTCCAATGAGCCTTACTTTTTATTGGACCGATATGAACTCGAGCTTAAATATTATGCTCAAAGTATTTCTGAGCCGATTCAATTCATGATTGATTTTTTGTTCTTTTTTTCCCCTTATTTGTTACATTAATTAAAGTTTGAAATGTACTACTTAGTTGCAGGTTAAAAGTCTTTTTCTTTTATTTTTTAAATTATTGTTAACATTTAAATCTCCATGTGGTTTTTAATTTTTTGCAGATATATCAAAAAATTGGAAGTGAAGAAGTTCATTTCAAGTTGGGACCTCAAAAAATAGTTGCTTTCTGTATTAATTATTATTGTTAGGAAATCAATATGCCAAAATAATTTGACGTAGCGAAATTTAAAATTGATTTCTAATCAGAATCATTGATTATCTATACAAAATTGAGAACGTACCTCTTTAGCGACGTAAATAAAAATTAATCTGACAAAAAATACATGATATCAATTACAGCAGCACACGTGTCCAGCCTCTAAGGTATCCACACGAACACATTCTTAGGATCCTCATCAGGATCGATCAACACCAAGTGAATATATTAGATCCACTTGACACGTCGCAACACGAAGAAAATTATATAATCGAAAAAACTATTTTTCCTCTCTCTAATTTTCTAACGTTTGTTACGTTGTATTGAATCTCATGTCAAGTTTTAGTGTTTACGACTTATTTATAGAGCAATAATTAAGTTATCTTGTCCAACAAGAATTCGGTAATAGGTAACCCTTACCTATTAGGATATCTTACCAAATAAGATATTTAGTTGGTTTTAATTTCCTTCAAAAGGAAATTCTTCCACTACTATAATTCCTCTATTTATTAATAAGTCCTTAGGATTAATTATTTTACAAATTAATCCTATAATTATCACATAATTATTTAAATCAATTTAACCCAATAATTAGTTCTTTTGTATGTGATCCTTTAGGTTCCTAATCACTTGGCAATAAATATAAATTTTAATCTTAGAATTAATTAGCTTTAGTACAAAACCAACAAACTTCCACTTAGACCAAAGTCAATTTAGTCACAAGGATTCTAAAATTGGATAAATTACACAACTTTAATTTATCATTAATCAAGATTAATTAATTTATATTTATAGATCAAGATTGGTCTCTAACCAGGCATCATGACCACCCAAGTGTTAGGAAAGTCAAATAATTGACTTCACTTATCCATGAACCAGATTCCGTGTAACTATCATTCTTTCACCGTATTATATCCCAAATTTGTACAAGAGTAAGGTATAGGTGCCAACTCTTAATGTACTAATTATTATTCTTTTTTGTTTCCGAAATTCAACACCTTTTCAATAAATTTAGAACTTGTCTAAATTATTGACTCGTTTGCAAACATTCTTGAGTTGATATTTCAAAAAGTGCGGTCACAATAGGGATATACTCTCCCACTATTAGGAGTGGTGAATCCTATATTGATCATAAACTATCAATTTGTGCTTCTTATTATACCCAACTTCTGTTGTACTCATAACCAATTGCGGATTATGGACTAATAGAGTTAAAGTACAACAATCCAAACTAAAGATACTCTTATGTTCTCAAGTTAAAGGATCATTTACATTACTGTCACGTAGAGATTATACCATTGGTACTCAAATAGTTAACCTTATGAAAATCTCTAAGCGAATCAATCCAGTAAATTTGTTCTCCAACAATTCACCCATGTATCATTATATATGCTAATTTATCCGCATTAATAATGTCCTTGGTATTGTTAACACTATGATTAGGGATGCTTTAAGAATAATAAAATATTATTCCAAGGACTTTATCATTAAGAAAAATTCATAAATTTCAAAATGACAAAATGCCATTTCAATGTTATTGCACAAATAACAACAAAACAAATAATTTGTCAAATTACAAGTCAATCTTGACTGTCGCGTCCGAAAAATTGTAAAGGAAAAGGGTA
Organism: Mitragyna speciosa; assembly: GCA_024721245.1. Taxonomy (NCBI): domain Eukaryota; kingdom Viridiplantae; phylum Streptophyta; class Magnoliopsida; order Gentianales; family Rubiaceae; genus Mitragyna; species Mitragyna speciosa. The sequence continues at coordinate 1,772,053 of CM045565.1, forward strand.
CTAGTGGGGTCGTGACTGTCGCGTCCTGAAAAGATCGGTCTAGTCTAATGACCCTTTTTGAAAAAAGCAAGTTTTTGGAAAAAATTGCGCGTGTGTGAGAAAAATCAAATTTTAATAAAAAAGTGTATTTTAAGAAAAATGGTATTTTAAAAGAAAACAAGGCCGGGACTAAAAGTGCGACAGGTTTGGCCAAATAATTTTGAAAAAGGGTTTTATTTTAGAAAATGGAGTCGCCACTTGGTACTGAGTTAAGGGTGTACCAAGTCACCTGAAAAAATCGTTTAACAAAAATAAAAATAAAATTTTAGAAAAATATTTTAAAACCCTTTTCCGACTCCTGGTCTACGAAAAACGAGAGAAAAAGGTCCGGGAGTCACATTTGAAGAAAGGAAAGGCAAAGGCTTGCGCCTAAGGCACCCTTTCAACCTAGCCGAGGCTAGTTGCGAGGTTTAATCAAATTTTCCTAAATTAACCCTAAATTCTATCGCTGTTTCGGATGTATCTAAATGAATGCAAATCCTAAGTCTAAATGTGGATATCGAGAGGGTCGAAATGTACCGTCGAGGCTTGATCGGAATTATTGCATTAATTGCGAAACCCGAGTCGAGACCTCGAGGGAGTCACGAGTCTATGCAAAATGAAATGCAAAAAAGAAAAGAAAATAATAATAATATATTAAGTGAAGAAAGAAAAGGGGGTATGCAACATGACGGGTACGGGGGACTAGTATCTCGTGACTGAATATTTCTACCCACGGAGGGGAAACGGCATGTACGCTATCGCTTTCCATGTGAATAGGCGACTATTTCTAGTTGGATCACACAAATGTCCTAAAGTTTAAGTGAAGTGCAACCTAGATGTCATGCATTTTTAAAAAACGTGTAAAAAATAATAATAATAGTAAAAATCATGCCAAATGAAAAGAAAACTAGAAGTGTGCGAAATGTGAAATGCACACGAATGCTCCTAACACTAAAATGTCCTAAGGGTCTAGCGTTGGGCTAGCCCGTTTTAAAAATCCCACTAGCATTGGACTAGCGGAAAAAACATGAAGCCACAACTAGCGTTGGACTAGTGTGGTGACGGAATACCATAAATCATGAATTAAACATTAAAGCATGAATTAAAAACAAATTAAACATATAAAGACATATAAAATCAAGTAGGAGCACATAACATATAAGCATGATATCTAGATGCAAAATCTTAAAGAAAGCGGTAAAACATATAAGCACACAAGCACACAAAAACAAATAAACCCTAACTATTACATCGGGGGGGTTTGATTTACAATTTAAGGGGGGAAATTAAAATGCTCTATTTATTATACTTTCTATCTATTTACACAATTTTTGCTAAAATATGAGAAAAATAATCTAACTATTACATTAACTAGCTAAATGCAAAATATTACATTTTTCATCTAAATAATAAATAATAAAATTTAAAATTAAATAAAACAAAATAAATAAATATGCAAAAAGTGCATAAAATAAGAAACGCATAAAAAATGCATAAAATATCACATTAGAGCACGTTGGAGCACGTAAAGAAGCAATTAAAAGGTAACGAAAATACCTTTTTGAAGACCCGGTACAAAAGCTTAAAAAACGAACACACAAGTTAAATGGACAACTATTTGATAAAACAAAGAGTAAAATACGAAATACTAACATATTAGAAGAATGTACATTATAGCAAGTTAGAGGAAAAATAAAAAGTAGAGTAAATCGGGGCCAAATAGTAAGTTTGAACTAGTCAGGACAAAAATTAAAAAATCTACACAAGTCGAGGGGCAGAAATATAAATCAACGCAAATTGGGGGGCACAAATTGCAACTTCACACAAATTAGGGAGGAGAATCATAAATTCAAACAAAACAAAAGGGTAAAATGATAATTCAAGCAAACCCAAGGACTAATATGCAAATTCAAGAACAAATAGGACTAACTTTGCCAATTCATCAAAATCAAGGGGTCAAAATTGTAAATCTCATCAAATTGGGGCACGAACATAAATATGAACAAATTAAAGGACCAAACTATAAAATTTCAGCAACCATGGGATAACCCCTAAAAATTCTAATAAAATAAGGGACTAGGTCTTAAAATTTGACAACTTGAGGAGGCCAAATTCTAAATCACAGCAATTATAAACAAAAATATAAACCAACTAAAATGCAATTGACAAAAAATGAAACCTAGAAGGTAAAAATGCAAATTTATATTTTCATAAAATAACTAGAAACTAATGTCAAATTAGACAAACTAATTACATTAATTAAAATAATTTTAATTAAATAACCAACTAAACTAATTAGCTAACTAACTTAATTAACCAAGTTAACCAGACTTAATTACCTGACTACACTAACACTCAATCAAATCAGAATATTAACTAAAAACTTAGTCCAATAAAATCAAAACACAAAAACCCCCTAAATCCCATTTCTCTCCATTTCTCTTTTCTTTCTTTTCCATTTTTCTTTTCTTTTTCTCTCTTTTCTCTTCTTCTTTTTCTCTTCCGAATTTCCTCTCACCTCTCCTGTTCTTCACTCTTTCTTTGCTTTCTCGCTATTCCCCCTTTTCTCTCTTACCGAATCAGATTTCCTTCTCCCAATACAATCTCTCTCGCTTATGCTTTACTCCTCTCTAACTTTTTTCTTTGTTCATTTCTCCCCTTGAAATTCCATCTCACTCACTCCCTCTCTCTCTCGATTCAGGTTCTGTTCTGTATTTCTGGCGTCCTCTCTTGTTTGCTCCTTTTTCAACTCTCTATTTTGATCTCTTTTTCTTCCTGCTCTCCTTTCTGCCTATTTCTCTCTCTTTCTCTACTCTCTCTATTCCAGTGCAGGGGGGCTTTGGCAAGGGGAGATACGGTGGTGAGATTGACGGCTCAGTGGTGCTGTGTTTGACTGGTTGTTGCAGGTGGTGGGTGGTGGAGAATGATGGCTTTATTGGCTTGCAGTGGTGAGGTAGCTGTGATGGGATTGAGGCCTTGGTGATTTTTGGAGAAATTGCTGCTGATGGGGGCGTCTAATAGTTGTGGGTGATTGATGGGATGGCTCCGGTGGAAGCTCTGGTGTGATCGAAGCTTGGTGGTGGAGTATGGCTGAGCTTTGATGGTCAGGGGGTCTAGTAGTGATGTGGGTCTTGGATTGTTGGAGCTGTGATGATTTTTGGGCTTTGTGATTTTTGGAGAACTTGTTGGTAGAGGGGGCATCCGATGGTTGTGGGTGATTGACCTTGTGGTGTCGAGGGCTTGTGCAGATTCGGTAGTGGTGGACGAATTGGTGTTTTAGTTGTTGGTGCTTGTTTGTTGGCTTGGGCTAGTTTATTTGGCCGTGAATGGTGGTTGGGATGCATTTTGTGAAGCCAATTGTTGAGAATTTGGTTTCAGTGACTCCAGGTGGTATAATTTGACTGTTTTTTTCCTTTTTTTTTTTTTGGTTAATTGAGGGTGGTTTTGACTAGTTTGCAGGTTGTTCATGGTGAAGTGATGGAGTTGGCTATGATTTGCAGGTGTGGTTGGAGCTAGGTTAATTCCTTTCGTTTTTTTTTATCTGTTTTTGCTTTTCCTGCAGGTTGTGGTGGTGTTTGGAGGTTTGGTTGTTGTGGGCTTGAGTTTATTTGAGTTGTTTGTGCTGTTGTTCGGAGACGGAGCAGAGCTTGGTTGGGGGCCTGGTTTAGTGGTAACTAATTGCAGGGAAGTAGTTGTCCGGGTAGTTGGTGGTGTTAATTGGGATTTCGGTGGAGTGTGGGGTGGTTATTTGGTGACTGAATTGGTATTGGGATGCAATTGGGTTCTGACGGTGGGTGATTGTTGGCAATTTGGGGTGAGATTGATGGAAATATTGCTAGTTTCTACGGTGTATTTGCAAGTGATTTGGTATTTACAGGTGGAGGTTGGGTGATTTGGTTGAAGTTCTGCCAAGGGGAATCAAGGTAGAGAGGAAGAGGAAGAGGAAGGTGGAGATGATGAAGGAGGAAGAGGGAGCTGTTGGAAAGAAACTGACGGTGAAACTGGAAAAAGGAATGAAGATGAAGAAAGGAATTTTAAGAACAAACGAACAAGGAACGATAACAAAACCCAGAAAACCGAGAAACTCCAGAAACCCAGAAAAAAAAACATAATGATAAAACCAAATCAAGAAAATCCAAAAATCATAAATACCACATCAGATAAAATGAATTAGACAGCAATTTAAACCTAAAATTAAAAAGATAGAGAATTACTTGATGAAGATTAGACTTGATGATGGTCTTGAATGTCTCTCAACCCTTCTTGAATGAACAGTAAACTGAAAATGATGAACAGTAATAATGAGATGAAGATGGCGGCTGTAAGTGTGTTTTTGAGTGTGAAATGTGTGTGTTTTAATCTTTAAAACATAAAAATCAAACTGTTTTTAGGGTTTTCCAATTTTTCCTCCTTTTTTAAAATCTCCAAGTGGAGTATTTATACTGCACAAGTCTTAACCTCCAAGAAATGATTAAAAGACCAAAATGCCCTTGACTGCAAAAATTATAATTTTATCCTTAAAAAATTTATTCTCTCACAATAATGAAAAAATCAAGAAAAATGTAAATAATAAATTCATTAACACTAATTCACTCCGAAAAAAGTTAGAAACTTAGAAACATGCTTAAAACCTAAAAACAAATTTGGGACCCAAAAATTGATGAAAAATGAGTTTGGAATGTGAAATGACAATTTTGCCATTGGATGACAAAAATTCACAGAAAAATAACTATTGACCTCAAAAAATTATCAAAAGTTACAAATAAGCTCAAAACACTAAAAAATGCATTTTTGACTCAAAATTTGTGAAAAATGAATTTAATTTGTAACATGACGATTTTACCCTTGGGCAATGAAAATTCACAGAAAAAATAGTAATCATCTCTGAAAAATCAAGAAAATTAAAAACACGCTAAAGAATTATAAAAAATGAATTTGGAACTAAAAATGAGCTAACATGGTATTCGCGGGGCGAAATTACCATTTTGCCCTCGTGATGGTAAAAATATAAAAAATACTAGTTGAATCCAGAAAAATTATAAAAAATTAACAAATTCACATAAAAGTAAAAATATGAATTTAAAACCCCCCAAAAGCTAATAGAAAAAATATTTACAGATAAAATTACTATTTTACCCTCCAAATTATTGAAAAATTAAAATTTGGCACAAAAGTGCAAACATGCCCCTCCCATGTTTGAAAATAAATGGTGTGTCAAAATTTGGTGTCTACATTGACTAAAACCAATATCCATATATTTTATATTGAATGAATATACATGACTATCATGTTTCTCTTGGAATAATGCTTTAGTCAATGGATCAACTATATTATCCTCAATGGAAATCTCATCTATCTTTACATTGTTTTTACCAACTATTTTCTTAAATAAATGGTATATTGTTTTTACCAATTATTTTCTTAAATAAATGGTATAGCCAAAGTACTTATTTGGATCACAGATAAGACCATAAGTTCAATGATGAACTTCTAGATCCAACTTAGCTTCTAAAACTACAAAGCACTTGGACTTTGTTGTAAAATTTATTGTAGTGTCTAACTTAGAACTCTTCTAATTAGCAACACCACTATTCAACGTGAACACAAGTATATATTGCAATCTATTATCATTCTTAAATAATTAAATATTTACATCTATAAACTCATACACTTCTAAAGTGTAAACTCCGCAAGCCAAGAATAATCTATTAGTTCCTTTTTAAGTACTTTAGGATATTCTTGATAACTATCCAGTGACAGTCACCAGAATTAGGTTAATATTTGCTCATAACACTTAGAGCATAGGAGAAATTAGGTCTCATATATAGCATGGCATACTTTATAGATCCTATTGCAAAAGCTTAGAAATCTTTTGTATGCTTCAATCTCGACAGGGGTCTTAGGACACATATCTCTCAAAAATGTAATTCGAAGTCACACAGAAACCCTTTCTTTGATTGCTTCATGCTAAACTTCTTTAGCATCTTATCTATGTCCGTAAATTGAGAGACCAACAAACCTTTCAGATTTATCTCTATAGATCTTAAATCCCAATATAGGTTGTTTCTCCTAAATCTTTCATAGAGAATTTCTTGGACAACTATACTTTCACATTTTGAAGTATAGGTATATGGTTTCTCAACAACAATATATCATGCACATAAAGCGTTAAGGAAATCATAGTGCTCTCACTCACTTTCTAATATACATAAGACTTGTCTTCATTTTTGAGAATATCAAACTTTGATCATCTCATAAAAAACGAATGTCCTAACTCCTTGATTTGTCAGTAATCATATTACCATTAATGTCAATCTTTCTTTTAAAGATCCATTTGCACCCTATGAGTTTTATCTCTTTGGGTGGTTCGACCAAGGTCCATACCTTGTTGTTGGACATAGAATACATTTTGGATTTTATAACTTCATGCCACTTCAAAGAGTTTACACATGACATGGCCTCTTCATAGCAAGTACATCAATTATGACTAACACATCATTACTTTCATTTATGAGAATCTATATCTCTAAAAAGAATGATGTACTTTACTAAAACTATAAAGATTTTGTGTAATGTGAGCTTTCGTTTGTGCCTTATCAATATATGGCTTAAGCTCAGGTTCCAATTGTTGATCATTGTTGGTTTGTGGTTTTTGAATTTCTTCAAACTCTTCATTACTCTCACTGCCTCTCTAAAGAATAAACACTTTTTCTAGAAAGATAGCATGTCTTGAGACAAACGATTTTGCTCAAGGCAATTGTCGAAGTAGCATCCTAAACTTTCTTTACAGTACCCCACAAACAAACATTTATAAGACTTAGTCTCAAATGTGATCGGTTTCACATAAGCAGAACATCTCCAATTTCTCATGTGACTAAGAATTAGTTTCTTATCGTATCATAACTTATATGGGTGGTATTGTGAGACCCTCAAAAAGTTCCACATTGGTGGGAAGAAAAAAAATGATTTGTATATAACATCCTACATTTGGGCTACTAAATAACTTGGCTTAAGCATCTTGAGCCCGTGGTTTAAAAGCTCAAAAGTTATTGGGCTAGCCCAGACGCGGGATGTTACAAATGGTATCAGAGCAAACCTCGTGTGGTTTCTGCACAGGGTGAGACTGAGCCTATGGTATTTGGGCCGGACTACGCAAGGAAGTGGAGGAACTAAGTGCTGTGCGGGGCTAAGTGCTACGTCGATCTAAGGGCGGGAGCCACCTCTAAAGCCCGTACGAGGCACCTCTAGAATCCGATACAACCGAGTGGACAGTCCGGATTATGATATGGATTAGGCTTTGCGAGGACGCAAAGCCTGATAAGGAGGGGTGAATGTGAGACCCTCAAAAAGTCCCACATTGGTGGGAAGAAAAAAAAATGATTTGTATATAACATCCTACGTTTGGGCTACTAAATAACTTGGCTTAAGCATTTTGAGCCCGTGGTTTAAAAGCTCAAAAGTTATTGGGTCAGCCCAGACGCGGGATGTTACAGGTATCAACAGTTTGGTTGGAACTCGATTGCATATATGGGAGACAATTTTTAAGGCAAATGATCAAAACTAGATTGGAAGTGTAACATGGCTCATCACGAAACGTACCATATCCAATAGGATACAATTCTCCTCTTATAGACATTTTGAAACTCGTGACTCAAGTATTCTCTACATCAATTAGATCTCAATGCTCGAATACTCTTGTTAATTTATTTATCTACTTCAAGTCTAAAAGTCTTGAACTTTTCAAATTTCTCGGATTTGTGCTTCATAAGATACGCATAACCACATCGAGAATGATCATCTATGAAATTGATGAAGTATGAGAAACTAATTTTAGCATGGATCAACATTGGGCTACAAATATCAATAAATATAAGGCCAAGAAAAAATACTAGCACATTCACCTTTTATTTTCAATAAAAAGGTGTCTTAGCCATTTAAATAAGTAAATAAGATTCGCATATCTCATAGAATTCATAATCGAATGAGTCCAAGTATACATCTTCATGTAACTTGGATATATATTTCTTATTTACATGGCCAAGTCTAAAATGCCAAAGATAAAATTGTTTCAAAATATCAAGTTTTGTCTCTTGACGTCTATGTTGAGAATGGACTTATCAAAACCTAGAATATTTAAGTCATTGTTTAATAAACTAGTATTACTTAGAACACTATTACGCAAAAAGAACAGCATTTATTCTTTTAAGTAATGGTAAATTTATCCACATCTAATGCAAATATAGATATTATATTCTTTGTAAGCACTAGAATATACTAGCAATTCTTTAATTCTAGAATAAGCCCATTTGACAAAGTAAATGTATAAGTCCCTACTGTTAATGCAACAATTATTGCTCCATTCGCTAGATGTAGTTTGACTTTTTCCTTTGTCAAATTTCTACTATTCTCAAGATCTTGCATATTTGTGTAACTATGGGATTCAAATCTAGTATTTAATATCCAAGAATCTGGATTAGTAGATTACTTTATCCCAATTGTCGCAGCCCCATTTTTCGAAAGACGAAAAAAGGGATATTATTTATTAGTGTGGAAAAAGTGTAGGTTTTTGTAAAAATAATTTTTTTAGAAAATGCTTTATTTTTGGAAAAAGAAGAGGTAGTTTGACAAAAATGTAATTTTTAGAAAATGCTTTATTTTGGAAAACAAAAAGAAAAGGGCCTAAAATGGTACTTTGAAAATGTGACGGTTTTGGGCCCGAAAATAGAGTCTAAAAAGGGTTTTTATAAAAATAGGAGTCACCATTTGATATTGAGTTTTGGTGTACCAAGTCACCAAAAAACGTTTTATTACAAAAGGAAAGAAAAATCAAGAATGATTTCTTTGGAAAACTTTTTTTGAGAAAAATGTAAGAAAACGAGAAAACCCTTTTAGACAACTTCAAGTCTTTGAAAACAAGAGAAAAAGGTTCGGGAGTCACAGTTGAAGAAAGGGAAGGTGAAGGCTCGCGCCTAAGGCACTCTTTAAACCTAACCGAAACTAGTTGCAAGGTTTAGTCAAAATTTTCCTAATATAACCCTAAATTTTATCACATTTGGATGCAACTATATGGATGCAAACCTAGACCTAAAAATAAATATCGTTAAGGGACAAAATGTTCCATTGAGGTTTGGTCGGGATTATCGCATTAATAGCGAAACCAAATCTAGACCTCGATGGAGTCACGAGTGTAGATGCAAAATGGAATGCAAAAAGAAAAGGAAAATAGTAATATAGATAGTAAGTGAACAAAGAAAGTGGAGATGCAACATAACGGGTACGGGGGACTAATAAACTCGTGACTAACTATTCCTACTCACGGAGGGGGGAACGGCTTGTTAATCCACCGCTTCCCACGTAAGTAGATGACTATTTCTAGTCAAAATCACACAAATGACCTAAGATTCTATGTGAAATGTAACCTAAATGTCAAGCACTGAATATATGTAAAAATAGATAATAAGAATAATAATACATAAAAACCATGCAAAAATGGAAAAAGGCCTTAAAAAGAGAAAATGTGTGTGAAATGATATGAAATACACACAAGAAGTGATTTTAATACTAAAATGACTTAAGGGTCTAGCATTGGACTAGCTCATTTTCTAGAAATTCTTCGCTAGCGTTGGACTAGAGAAGAAAACGGAATTAACCACAGCTAGCGTTGGACTAGTGTGGCAACAATATACATATATCATAATAAAGCAAGTAAATAAACAAATGAAAACATAAATTAAAGCAATAATCGCATATAAGCAGATAATAGCACATAAGAGCACATAGCACATAAGCATGATATTCTAGATGCAAAGTCCTAGGGAAATTGAATAAAATACATAAGCACATAGCACACAAAAAGCCCTAACTAATACACCGGGGAAGCATAATTACAATCTAAAAATGGAAAAAGATAAGAGATGATCTATCTAACTTATCTATTACATTTTCTATCCAAAAAACATAAGCTTTTGTTAAATAGACGAAAATATAAACTATCTATTACATTAACTATCTAAATACAAAATTTTTGCTAAATAGAATATCACCTATCTATTACATTTCTTTGAATAATTAAAATTAAATTCAAATAAATAACATGACATAAATAAATAAATGTTCACACATGAATAAAAATAATAAACACAAAGAAATACATAAAAAAAAATGCATAGGAAACACATGGGAGCACGTAAGAACACATAAAGAGACATTGAAAGGATAATAGGGGTACCTCCCATTCGGAGATTCAGTACAAATTGCTAATAAAATGAACAAACATGTCAAAAATACCACTATTTAAATAAATAAGGCAATAAAAGTAAATCCCAATAATTTGTGAGGTAAAAATGTAAATAGGGCAATATCCTAGGGAGAAAATGTAAATTCCAGCAAACTAAGGGATAAAACAAAAATTCCAACAAGCCTAGGGAGTAAAAAATGTAAATTTCAGCAAGTATGAGGGCAAAGATAATTTCCAGCAATATTTAAAAAGGAAAAAATGCAATTTATAATAAACTAGAGGGCAAGAACACAAATTCCAACAAGGTTTAGGGTTTAAAAAAAATACAGCAAGTATTTAGGCTAAATTGAAAATTTTCAGTTAAGTATGGGGTGTAAAAATGCAATTTCCAGCATTCTAGGGCCAAAACATAATTTCCAGCAAATACAATAACAAAATCATAATTTCTAGCAAGCTTAAAGGGACTAAGTAAAAACTCCAGCAACTAGGGAGGGTCAAAATCAAATTTTCAGCAACATGTAAGGATAAAATTATAATTCTAGCAACATTCAAAGGTCAAAATTGCAATTTCAGCTAGCTTAAAGGATGAAAAATAAATTTCAGAAAATATGTGGAGCCAAAAATAAAAATTACAGCAAGTTTTGGGCAAAAATATAATTTCCAGCAAGATTGTAGGGTAATAATGTAATTCCAACAAAACATAATGGCAGAAATAAAATTTCAGCAAGGTTGGGGGACAAGAATGTAATTTTCAGCAACATAAGGGACCAAATTTAGAATTTTCAGCAACTTTCAAGGGCTAAAAATACAATTCTAACAAACTTAAGAACTAAATTGCAATTTCCAGCAATATTCAAGGATAAAAGTGAACTTTACAGCAACAATAAGCCCCAATTTGTAAATTTCAACAAGTATTAAACACCAATTTGTAATTTCCAGCAACATCAAAGGGGTAAAAATGTAATTCTAGTAATCTTAAAGGGCCAAATTGTAATTTCTAGCAACATTCAAGGCTAGAATATAAATCCAGCAAGATTTGTAGCTAAATTGAAATTAATAGGACCTAAATAAAGAGAAGTTAAAAACTAGGGGGTCAATTTACAAGTATTAAGGATCTAAATGCAACAATTAAAAAACATTAAGGGTGTGTTTGTTTGGGGTGAAAATATTTTCTAGGGAAAATATTTTCTAGGGAAGTTATTTTTCAGGAAAATGATTTTCTTTTTTAGTATTTTCAGGTGTTTGGTAGCTTATTGAGAATATTTTCTGATTTCATTTTCTGGTGTTTCCTATAATGATTGAAACTATTTTTTCTAACAGTCAACATTATTATCTCATTTTACCACCTTTACTTTTTCCCAAAACATGGGTAATTATATTATCACTTTCACCTTTTACTTTTTCCATTATTATTTTCACCTTCATAAAAAATTTAAAAAATTACATATTACTAAAAAATATGTCCTTATGCCATAAATAAATTATTTAAAATCCATTATCATCATATGTCATTCAAAAAAAAGATGACTTTAAATTTCATATCATAAAATATCAACAACTTCATTGGTTAACACCCCTTTTTCCTTTAATTTCATCATAGCAATGGGCAACATTAGTAGCAGCATTACCAGCTCTTCCGTCCTGACCTGCACAGCACACCAGTAACTAGAAGTAGAAGCTCAACACCCTACCGGACCTACAAACCTAGACACGCCACCAGCACCTTTACTACCTATAACCCAACAAAAAGACCATCCCTCAATATGGGGAATAAGGTTCTAAAACAAGATCCTTTTCTTCCCTGCCTTAGAGGTATTGAAAATTCTTCTCAATAACCAATTCTTTGGTCAACTAATGGATGCGAAAGTTGGTGTTCGAGCATCCGATGTTGCTTTCGAGAAGCAATGATCGAGAAAGGAGCTTATTTCAAGCAGAAAAAACTTTCGGTTTCCTCTGTATGTCCAAGAAGGATTATTGCTCGACGTGGCACTCTGCCTTACACCTGGAATTCCCAAGGGAAACCGCACCCTAGTTCATTTCAAACCTTCCGAATGTCGCTTTTCGAAAGATAAATCCCATTCTTCAACTGCATTTGAGATCTTGAAGACAGGAAAAAGGCCACAAAACGCTTCCAACACTTCTTTACCAGAGGGCCTTTTTTCGGTCCTCAAGAGCTCGAATGCGGTCCCGGATCTCTAACCAACAACCTTAGACCAAACTTGCAACAAGCAGCATACACATAATATACTTTTTTGCAATCACCATCCATCATCGTCTATCCAAACAATCAACTAGCAACCTTCCACCAGCATAGATTAACATCAAAACTAGAATGTTAGACCCTCATATTGAGTAACGTATATTGCAGCACCATCACAGAAAGCAACATACAACATCACAAGCACACACCAGTTCACCAACGCTCAGACACCTACTGACCAAAAACACACACACACTGACACATGCTGGAACTTCAACTGAGACAACACACACACACACACACAAAAATAGAATTTCCACACATGAAAATGAAAATGAAAAATTAGAAAAAACAGAAAGAAACAATGAGATGTTACTTTGCATTGAATTAGACGTATAAAGTTATATTACATTCTGCAAACAAAGTTATATTACATATAATCATATAACATGCTGTTAATGTTTACTAAAGCTTGAATAAAATTCCAGAGAAATGCCTTCTATTAACATAGATTTCATATAACATGCATAATAATGCAACAGGATTAACTTACAATGGGTTCTTAGTAAAATTAGAATTCTACCACTTGATAACTTCTTTGTCTTATATTTTGACTCTATCAACATATAGCAATATTTTTACATGCCATCAAAGAACTTGATACGATACTCTTAAGGCGAGCTTAAACAATAGTATTTGTTTCATGATACTAGAAATAAGCCATCTAATTTATGTCTGTACTCTTAAATTATATATGTACAACATAAAACACACCTTTTTTTTTTTTTTTGGCTTTCCACCGGAGTTTACTTTCTCACATCCTTTGGTGACTGCTTGACACAACATTTTGTAGAATCCAAGTAGCATCGAAACCTTATTCAGGTGAAAAACTCCAAAATTTCAGAGAATCAATTTAAACTGTATACTTTAAAAACTAATCTATTGAAAAAAAATTAATAAAAAAGGAAAGATTCTTCAAAATAAAACCCTAAATGATCAAGTAAAATCAAACATACAACAAATATTATCAAATCTGCTTAGATTTTCAAATAAGAAAAAAATGTAAACAGTTTTCCTCGAAAAGGAAAAAAATTGATAAATTCTTCTAACAAGAAATCTAAATGAAAAATTAGAGACCGGAATCTCACCTTGCCAATGTTGGAGATGATTGTCTCGTCGGTGGAGATGATTGTGGTTGCCAGAGTGATGATGATCGCTATCGCCGGAGCGGAGATCTCTTCGCAGCATCTCTTCTCTTCTGTTTTTTATTTTATTTTATTGTCTTAAGAGTTAAAAAGGACGCGTGTTTTGTTTTAAGAAAATAACTTCATTAACTTGAAAAAGTAAGTTATTTTCCACCTCCTGATGTAAAGCATTTTACCCCAGAAAATATTTTACTGGACAAAATAGTAACCAAACAGGTGAAAAATGAGAAAATATTTTCCAGAAAATATTTTCAGTCAAAACAAACACACCCTAAGGGTAGAATAAAAGGCTAACCAAAATCTTAGGGGCTAAAACATAAATACTAATTCTGACAATAAAAAAAAGATTAAAAAGAACAAAGCGAAACGACGTGGTTTTGACCAAAGCTACGTCAAAACTACGTCGTTTTGGTCATTTTTACCTTTTACTTAATTTTTTTTAACCGAATTCCCCCCATTTTTTTTTCTTTTTCTTTTCTTCTTTCTTCTGCCTTTTCTTTCTTTTCTTCTTTCTTTTTCCAGATTTCTTTCTTCTTTGTTCTCTCTTCTCTCTCTGCCGTTTCCCTATTTCTTTCTTCCCTCTCCCTTTTCTTTCTTCCTCTTCTGCTCTCTCTCTCTCTCTCTACCTCTCGCACATCTATGCTCTCTCTCTCTCACATGACCGAATTAGTCTTCCCCCAAAATCTCACTTAAATTCCAACCCTCTTCATTCCAATTCAACACAAGGTAGTGAAAATGGGGAAGCAAAACTTCATATATGCATAAGAAATTGAGGAGAAGGCCAGAAGATTTTACCTGATTTGGGAATGAAGAAGGCGAGGGTGACGGAAAAGGCTACGAGGGGGGCTGCGTTGGTGGCGATGGAGCTTGGTGGCTGAATTGGGTTGGAGAGGGAGCTGTTTGAATGGTTGAGCTGCTGGTATGCTGTGATTGTGCTTGTGAATTTTGATTTCGTGTGTGTTTGTGTGAGACTGTGATTTTTTGTGTGATTGTGCTTGTGCGTGTATGTGTCCGATTGTGTATGCAAATGAGTTCTGTGTGTGTATGTGGCTTAATGTGTGTGCAGGTGTGTGTTTGAATGTGTGAATGTGTGCTAGTGTGCTTGTGCTGCTGGTGAGTGAAGATGGTGCAGAGAGTGAAAGTGAGGTGTGTCAATTATGTGTGTGCTGTGTGATAAAGGTGAGGCCGAGAGAGTGAGGGGAGAGTTGTGTGCTCAGGTGGAGTGAGTGGAAGGCAGAGAGTTGTGTGGTTTATGCTGTGGCTGTGTGTGAGCTAAAAGCAAAGAGTGGTGAGTGAATTGATTGGTGAGTGAAATTGGTGGAGGCGTGACTGATTTTGGTGACTGGTGATGGAGAGCATAGTGGTGCCGGTGGGCTTAGTGGCTGTTTTATGGCTGACTATTGGTTGGTGAAGCCACTGGCATTGGTGGTGGAAGGAGGTTGTGTGGCTAAACTGGATTCTGATTTCTGTATGCGTGTGTATGCATGTGTCTATGTGTGTTTCTGTGAGTGTTCCATGTGTGTTTTTGATGATTTTTGGATGGTTGAATTGTGGTGAGTCTCTGTGTTTATGACAGGTGCAAGGAGAGTGCAAGTGAGTTGTGTGTGGTGGTGCTGATGATGTTATCTCGTGGTAGTGTGCGTGTGTGTGAGTATGGAGTGAGTTATGGAGTGAATGCGAGTGAGCTTGTGAGAGCCATGAGAGGGAGAGGAAGATGAAGTGAGTTTTTGCGTCATGTGTGTGTTTGAATGTTGCAGTGTGTGCATGTGTTTTGCAGGTGTATTATCAATTTGCTACGTGTGAAGTGTGTGTTTGCAGGTGAATTGGATGTGTTTTTGTGCAGTGGAGAGTGTAGTGTGATGTGAGATGTGTGCTGATGAATGGCGTGTGAAGATGGTTTGTGGTATGTGTGCTTGGCCCAAAGTGTGAATGAACTGGCGTGTATTTGAGGTGTGCGAGTGAACTAGTAAGAAAACAGAGGGAGCAAGTCGTGTGATGTGGTGTGTGAATTCTATGAGAAAAGGTGAGAGGGAGAGCGTGAATTGCAAGTGTGTAATTTGTGTCTAGAGGTGTGCTTGGTCGAGAGAGAGGGAGAATTGTGTCTGTTTTTGTGAGGGAGCCGAGAGAGGGGAGTGAGGGTATGCAAATTGAAGTGCAGGTGAAGTAAGGGAAGAGCTGAATTGGTGAACTTGACTGAGTGTTCTGTTGTGAGGGGAGTGTGTGAGTGTTTGTGAACTGATGAGTGTATGGTGAGTTTGAGTGTTGGGGGAAGAAAAAAATCCAATCTAATCCCTACAAATCTGGTAATGTCAATCCAAGTTGATAAGTATGGTAAATGAGAAAATGATGGTGTTTTTGGAGTAGAGGTATGGCTGTCAGCAGCCATAGCAGAAAGCAAACAGCAGCAATCAACATTGTTGCTATTTGGCTCCTTCCATTTTTTTTTAAGTTTTTTTTTTAATAAAAGGAAGAAATTTGTAAGGAAAATAAAAAAAATGAAATAAAAAATAAAATAAAATAAACACTTGGCCTTCCTAAAATTAATAAGAAAATACTAGAATTTAGCATTATAAAAATAAATAAATGAAATTCACCGTAAAGTTCAAAATTAATATAATATTGAAAAACGTGCTATTAATAGAAAAAAGATAAAATATTGAAATAAATACCAAACGATCTCTTAAAAATCATAAAATTTATACAAAAAATTTATGAATATATAAAATGTGCATATAAAATTTTTCACTTGAAAATTCTCATAAAAAGAGTGCATTGGGAAATGTGCCATTAAGTTAAAAAATACTAAAATTTTAAATAAATACTAAATGACTTCGAAAAATTATTAAAATTGGAAACAATGATAAAACAGTAAAAATTATGTATTTAAAAATAAATAAAAATAAAATAATATTTACATGGTGAAATTACTATTTTGGCCCTGATACGACTATTTAGTCACAATATATATAAAAATTGCAATTAGCTCTCGAAAATTAAAAATATCCCCAAATGAAGTAAAATATATTTTCTTATAAAAGGTGTGTCAAAATTTGGTGTCTACACCAATCATAAACATGCTAGAAGTCAAAGTTTCATCAAGCCTTATCGACTTCCAAGTCCTAAATGTGCCATACAATACTCTTTCCGATACTAAAATTGTTTTGTATTGGAAACACATGCCTATAGACTTGTCCATTTTGATCACACTTTTATACTTTGTCATGCTATTTGTGCCTTCACAAGACTAGCCATGAGTTTTTCCTTGACAAGCAATAAGGTGTCCCTTGATTCCTTGATAAATTACCTTTTAGATGTCTCATATCCATTGGTCCTAAATTGTGTATCAAACAACCTTTGAAAGATGCACAATCATGGACAAAACATACATCATATTATGCTCTATTTTTGTAGCTTAGAAATCATATGCATCTCCTATGCATTTTTTATTTCCTAGCTATTATTGTCACTTAGGTTAGGTAAAATCAGGGTATCAAGAACATAACTTATATTTGTATACTTGAGAACCATTCTCAAGTTATACTAGTCCAAAAAATTCATATTGAAATGGAGTCCAATAAAGTGGGTTATGTGTTCATGTGATTATACATTCTACAACTAAAAAATAAAGATAAAATACGACTTCATATTTATGAAATAAACAAAACCAAATAGAAAATATATGGACATAAAATTTTTGGTTTTGCTCCCACTATTTTATGCAAATCAATATCCCTCATAATTAATTCAAGAATTTTCATAAAATTCTTAGTGGGCTAGGATCCCATTTTAATTATTTTTAATCTTGGGTTAGCTTAACAAACCAAAAATAATTTCAATAGGTAGGTAATAATTACTAATTACAACTTTTGTAACTCCTAAATAGTTAGGTATCAACTCTTGATACACATATCACATATGTCTCTTAACTCCTTGCCTCAAAGACATATAACTTTGAGTTATCTCAACAAGCTATGAGCCTTTGTTAAATCAAACCCATTATTCAGAGATCACATCTCATAGTATAAGTATATTCGAGGTAGAACAACCTTAAGTTAGATTAACTAGTTATTCGAACAAGAACTGTTTAAACTATAATAATGGAAGGCAACTATTCACGGTTTAATATTTTAATTAAAACTATTATTTAGAGATCATATTTCATCGTTAACATATTCTAGGTAGAATAATCTTGAATTAGCTCAACAAGTTATTCTAACAAGAATTGTTTAAATTATAATAGTTATGATATATCTCTTTTAGTTAAATCAAAACCATTATTCAGAGATCATATATCATAGTAACAAATATTCTCGGTAGAATATCCTTGAGTTAACTCAACAAGTTATCCTAAAAAGAATTATTTATATCATAATAATGGAAGTGATCTATTTTTTTTTTTATTGTGGGATAAATTATGGTCTCATTGTATATCATATATGAAAATAAATATTTGATCAAATAAAGCATACAATATGCAATAAAATAGATTTAATTATTTTGTCAAACATAAAATTCACATATGATACGTCATTCAAATAAAATAAATTTCATTGTTATATTAAATATAAATCACATGTAATAAATTATTCAAATAATCACATTAGACGAATATTTATAAAACCAGTCGTGAATCTATATGCATATTAATTCTAATTACATTAGAATTGATTTAATTGAATAATTTGAGAAGTTTCTGAGTCAAAATAATTAAACAACAATTGTTAGGTAGCTAAATAAAAAAAGGAAGAAAGTTATGGCCATTAAACAAAGAAGAAAGAAATCCAAGGGGCATTTAGCAAAAAGGAAAACTATTTCCCTTTTTGGTGCGGTTAAAATGAGCAAATTGATCAAATTTTTTTTTTAATTCTGCCCCATGAAATGATGCCGTTTCAGGCGTCTTTGGTGTGGTCAAACTACACCGTTGACCAAAGACCTTAACCCCATTTTCCTTCCTTTTTTTTTTTTTTTGGGACATCGTCAAAATGACATCGTTAAGCCCTAGGGTTTCTTCCAACCAAAATTGCGCCGCCATCATTTTCTTTCTCCAAACCCTTCCTTCTCCAGCGATACACCACGGCCAGATCGACTCTAACCACGTTTTATCTGGCCAATACCTAGCCAGATCAAGCCAGTAATCTTTCCCCCACACAACGATTTCCGAGGATCTATCCAACCTTTGACCAAGAAATTTTCAGTCATCTCTCAGAGTTCAGCGACCATTCTGGTTGTCGTCGCGCGATTTGTTGCGGCTCCATCGACCGAATCAAACATCCAGCTAGAGAGCTCTGTCCGACCTCTCGCTGTCTCGACCAGAGCTTTTTGGTCGTGGTGCGGCTTAGCCAGGTTGTACGACAGAAAACTCCGGTTGCTACCAACTGGGATATGGGTTCCCGGCTTTGCTCAGGCATCGGGGAATCCAAGACGATCAGTCGTGATTTCGCTTCGATCGTAGCCAGAGAGTTTCCAGCACTCATTGCCGGACGAAATCTGACTGATTGTAGTCAGACATGGTGGCCACATCATATAGTTTCGTCTGCCGAAACCTTTCTGGCAATATGCCCTTTTTTTTAATTCAAAATTCAGGAAATTTTCATGAATTTTAGAAAAAAAAAAATTTTCATAAATTTGTGACCGGACAAGATTTCTAAGAAAACAAAATTTTCTTTAATTTTTTTTTCATCCAAAAATGCAAACAAAATTTCAAGAAAATTTTGTTGAAATATTTCAAAACAAAATTTTCAAAATATAGCTTCTCAAATTATCAATTAAATCACATGTACATATAAATAGATTATTCACGACAATATATAATACATAGATAATCAAAATGATGCTTTGATACCACTGTTAGAAACTCAATATGCTAAAATAATTTGATGCAGCAGAATTTAAAATTAATTTCTAACCAAAATCTTGATTATCTATACAAAATCTAGAAAGTACTTTTTTAGCGACGTAAATAAAAATTACTCTAACCAAAGATACCCGATATCAACTACAACCGTATATGTATCCGGCCTCTAAGGTATCCATAGAACACATTCTTGGGATCCTCGTTAAGATTAATCAACACTAAGTGAATATGCTATATCCATTTGACACGTCGCAACACGAAGAAAATTATATGATTGAAAAACTATTTTTCCTCTCTCTAATTTTTTAATGTTTGTTACGTTGTATTGAATTTCATGTCAAATTTTGGTGTTTAGGACTTATTTATAGGGTAACAATTAAGTCATCTTGTCCAACATGAATTCGGTAATCGGTAACTCTTATCTATTAGGATATCTTACCAAATAAGATATGTAGTAGGTTTTAATTTCCTTCAAAAGGAAATTCTTCCACTATTATAATTCCTCTATTTATTAATAAGTCTTTAGGATTAATTATTTCACAAATTAATCCTATAATTATCACATAATTATTTAAATCAATTTAACCCAATAATTAGTTCTTTTATGTGTGACCTTTTAGGTTCCTAATCACTTAGCAATAAATATAAATTTCAATTTTAGAATTAATTGACTTTAGTACAAAACTAACAATTATATGGTCAGAAACCTAATTGGGATTTGTACAATCCCTTTCTTTGCAATGTTTTTTTTTTTGTATAGTTATTATCGAATTATTACTGAAAAGATGGATTTGTCATGCTTTCTGCTTGATTTAATGAAATTTATGAGCAAAGTAAAAAGGATATGACAAAGTAAAAGGGATATTGTAGATTTTAGCTATTCTTGAAATAAACCGATAGTAAATGAGTTCTTTTGCTTTATGTGAATTCTGAGACCGAGGATATTGTTGGATTATTGGCTTCTTTCTTATTTCCGTGTGTCTAAGATGTTTTGGCATTGTCTAACTATGTTTTCTTTTTTGTTGTTTTGGCCTAGTTTTTTTCTTCTTGTTTTGGCGTTAGAATGAATAATTTGTAGTACTATTAGTTTGCCAATTAGTATATCTCTACTCATTATTTATGTGAAAGTGTTAGATTTTAGGAGTATCTCAATAGTTTTAGAATCATAAGATCATGAGCCTAGGCTTACAGCTTGAATGTTTTATGAAATGAGTATGAGTTTCATATTTACAAACCCAAAACTCAGAATTCAAAGCTCATTACTCGATTAATTATATGAACTAAACCTGAATTTATTAAAACCTGACTCATAAGGCTCGATTAACGGGTTTATATATTTGACAGTTCAAGTACAAATCAATAACCATGTAAACGCAATCTGGACTACACTTTTTATGAGGCCCAAAAGAGCTCTCCATCTTTCAATTGCAACTTACAATGGCCTGCAAGATTTAAAGCACTGCCACAAGCTTCGGGCATAATAGTTAAGGTTTTAAAGGGAAAATAATCTAGAAAAGATGCTGGTGAATTATGGTGAAAGAGGTCGGGACAGCCAAGTATCTCATCCACTATAGTTGCGGTGGTAAGACTAGATTGCCTTATTGAAACTGACCCATCCTCTGGAATCCAGACGCCCGTGGTGGATGCAAGTGCAACTGTTGTACTCTGATTGGAAGTGACATGAGAACTGAAATTGTAGAAAAAAAAAATCTTATGCAGTCACAAATAGGGAACAATCAATAATGATTAATTTAAAAGTGACTGATTTTTTAGTTATCAAAGTTGTATACACATAACATTATTTATTATGCCTGCAATCACGTTAATCATTACCAAAGTGACTTGCTAGCATTTGTAGTTTGAATTTCATTTTTCATTATCTTCTTTCTCTCTGTGTTTGTCCAACATTGGAAGTGCTCGTGCCAACTTTTATATGGGAAATGCTTTTGAAAAAAATTAACAGCAGCAACAAGCTTAAAAAATACAGGATGGTTGTCAATGAGTTGAAATCTCTAACACACGTGTGTGATAAGCATACCTGACTTTCAAAAATTTCCTTTCTAAACTAAATTCATGACCTTTTGACTTGTTTTGGTGAAGCTTTTGTATTGTTTTTTTTTTTTTTTTTTAAGGGTTTCTACTACCAAGCCCAACACATCTTCTAGAATTGACTTATACATATGTACCAGAATTGACTTAATTACTCTCTTCCAAGTTAAAGTTTTCGCTTCTTACCATTCTAAAAGTAAGGAAATAGGATAAATCTCTTTTTGTGAGCTTTGATTCTATCTTCATTTTCTTTCTTCTTATTTTGTATTACCGAGTAATTTTTAAAGTTCAAAACTTTGCCTGGTGAGTGCATGTGACTACAAATGTTGTTTCCTGAAGAATAACCATCGCTGAATTCATATTGCATTATGAATACGATTCTATGAAGGGAAAATAATTTTTAAAAGGTAATAGGATATCCTGCGCCTCGATTATTTGTCATGTGTTTTTTTTTTTTAGAATTTTTTTTGGTCTCTTTGAATCTTGAAAGTAATTTAACATTTTGTTTACTGCTATTCCCACAGCTAATCGTGGAGTTCCTAACGTATTTAAGGTCCAACCCTTTAACGAGCAAAAAAATTATAACCATTGATATAAAACGATATTGTTTTGATTATGTATTGTCGGACAATCAAGTTCCAAATTAAGCAAATCCTATGAATCAAGCCTTTGGAGGTCACATGCTCCACAACATGTCTGATTCCTTATGAATCTGCAAGTAAATTTGGTAGTGTTTCAGAAGAATTATGAAATTACCGAAGTTGGACAGAAGAAGCATGTTGTTTGGAAATTCCTAGACTTCAAGATATTTGATGGCTAACGTGTTACTGAGTAGATTTATACCTATCAGAATCTTGCTATGGGCATAACTCAATAAGAATAATGATTGACGAGGGGTTCTAAACAGCTGCACTGATCAAGAAACTTTCTTTGTCCAGAAAGGAATACAAGAACACCTTGAAGCATGACAAAGTTGATATGTTCCTGGATGAGGGTGATCTCTAATATTCAAATTGAGGAGAACATATGCATGAAAGTCCAAATTAATTTAGCACATGAAATTAATATAAAGACAAATCTGCTGGACACTCAATTCTACTAGTATGTTCCAGAAATTCAAATACAAAAGAAAGGTAAGAATAAGAAAGGAAGCAATCAAAATGATGGCAACCATAACGGCAAGTCAAAAAATTTTAATAAAACCATAAGAAATCTAAAGGCCCCTTGTTTTGTCGGTATAAAAATAGGTCACAAGGCTTCTTGGCGTAATTTTCGCAAAGAACGAGAGTAACACGAGCCAAAGTCTCAGGTGAATTTTGACTGAAATGATCTGGTTATACCTATAGTTGTGTCTGAGGTGTACTTGACACTTTAGTCAGTTGTGGATACTGAAGCAATGAAACATTTTACTACTAATGAAAAACAATTTTCCAAGTATGAAGGGGTGGACAAGGGAGAACAACTCTTCCATCGAGAAGCTCTTGCTTTTCTGATTAATGTGCTATATATTCCCTCTATAAATAGAAATTTGATATTTGTGGAGACTAAAACTGGACTGAACTGGATCACTTGTTCTAATTTTGCTTCATAAGTCACCAACAACACAGATCCCATAGTGTTTCTAATGTTTAAGCCAGTGCAAATATTAAGAGTGGATATTGAAAGAGATTTGAGGTTTAGCATTAAAGGAGGCACCCGTTTTGAGAACAAGGGAGGAGGTATTTATACCGGAAGAGGAGAGAAAAGCACTTGATGGCTGATGCTTTTTGCGTGACATCTCAGGACTAACATTACCCTTAGTTTGAAGCTTTGAAACTTGCTATATCAGGCGTAAACTTCACAATTGTATGAGTTGGCCTAATATTCGTTCAGGTGGAGTTTATATAGTCATATCAATAAAATCACTTAAGTGGTACTTTTAAGGTACACTTTTAACCTGATTGAGGCAGATGCGGGATGGAAACTCTGTAGCTCTTAATTCAGAGACATGAAGCCCGGTTTCGTCTACCTTAGGTTTCCCACAATACTTGACGAGAAAACGTGACGGCCTTCATCATCGGCTCTTATCACCCAAGGTGCGACTGGAGCAAGCTTTGGATGAAACAAAGGAACTTAACAGAGGCAGTGAAGGCTGGTCACGAGTTGGGTTAGCCGAAATAATCACTAGCCCAGGATAAGATAAATCTATCGCAACATGAGGTTGGGCCGGCTAAATCTACTCTCCAAAATATTGGGTGCTTTGCTTAAATAGGCGTGGAATTAAGTTTGTATTTAATAGTTATAAGTTGACTTTAATTAGGAATCGGAAATTTGTGTATTGGTTGTGGCAGGAGTTATTTGTATCAGATGCTACTTTCAATAGGATAAATGAAACTTCACCTTCGTTTATTTGGACGGTTGATTATATAGATGTTTGTGTCTACATTAGGTCATGTAAATGTCAATTTGGTAAAAAGAAGAAGGCAGTTGAATATCATTTCTAATATAACCTATTATTAACCCTTAAAGTGTGAAATATGTGTTGAAACAAAACATCGTAAAAACCATTTAAATTTATCAAAAGAAACCCTTACATTTTGGTATTAATTCATATCAACCTTCATAAAACAATATGAGCAGAGGTGATAAGAAAATATTATGTTATCTATATTTGGACTTTATACAATAAGATTTCTATTTCATGATTTTTTTTTATTAAATCTACAACATTACATGGGAAGGAAAATTTGGTGTTGGTAAGATTTGAATCCTTGATCTCTGAATTAGAGTTGTAAACCTCTTACCGCTCGAACTCTGTTCATTCCCTTCATAATTGAAACAATTTTAAATTTTGGTTTAAGAGATCAGAGAAAGTATTTGCTGTGCTCTTGCAAGAGATTACTTGTGGTGAGGAACAAATTTTCCGTGAGAAAGCGATCCTACACGCCTTAAAGCATCAGTAGCGTTCAGTTTTCATAAATACTATTTGCTTCATAGCATGCGTAATTTTTATCTGTGATCCATCACCTAGGCAATAATTTTCTTATAGAACAAAAATGATAGCTCAAAACCAGATTAGGCCCACATCAAAAACATACAGTGCAACAAAATGCTAACTAATTTTACATTTTGAAATATAA
The DNA here is from genome assembly GCA_024721245.1 of Mitragyna speciosa. Lineage (NCBI taxonomy): Eukaryota > Viridiplantae > Streptophyta > Magnoliopsida > Gentianales > Rubiaceae > Mitragyna > Mitragyna speciosa. The sequence continues at coordinate 1,796,738 of CM045565.1, forward strand.
ATAAGTAAGATTAACATGCTTAAATAAATTTTGATAAGATAGATTATCATTTTGAAACATAAATGAATTAGACAAATGAAAATACAAAGCCTGCAAATCAGAAAAATGGGTTTGGATCTAAGAAGCGAAGTTACTGTGGAGCCCAAAAATACAATTCCTTAATTATGTCATTGAGTAATAAGGCCACACATTTCATTTGCGAGTAACAATCATCTTCAGTGTATTTTGGCATGTCAAGTAGTGGCATGAAGATTTTGAAGTTTTAGGATTTGTTCTGAGCTGCCAACATTTATACTTTGCAGGCGTGTCTCATATCATCTTTAATATCACGCCTTTGAAGGTAGGCATTTGAAGTTCTATCCTTCTAAAAGAAAAAAAAGTGATAGTCATATCAATTTTAATATCCTTCACATCTCAAAAGAAGGAGAGAAAAGAAGAGGGGGGGGGGGGGGGGGGTGGTTAAGTTACACTCGACATCTAAATCTAATCTTTTTCCTTGGCCCATTTTATTCTTTCAAGTTAGCTAGAATAAAATTTTCATGTTCTCCTAAAATTTATGAAAAATAACTGAATGTAAATTAAGAACACAGAAAAGGATAATTAAGCCTGAATGGAACATAAGCTTTTCGTTTTTTGTATATATTATCATTCCTTTAGCTAGCATCTGTGATTGACCATCAATAATTTGGAGACAAATGAAGAGAAAAGCAGAGTTCTCTAAGTTTCAGAATTGATAAAATTTAATTTTTTTTTACTATGACAAGAAAAAAAACTATTTCCACAAAAAAAATATTACATAATATTTTCACAGAAATATTATAGGACTGATATGTTTACTTAGTAAAATACCGACATGTGTACTCAGTGGTTGGATGTGTTCCAAACAAAAAAATATAGTGTTGTTTGACATCATTCATTTGTTTAGTTTGAAAGATTCCTCATGTCTGCTTCAACTTCTCCGTCTTGTCTATCCCACTTTTGTACAGTATTAATTCATAATATTTTTAAAAATTTTATCAAAATTTAAAGTTATTTTGTGAAATACATATATGAATCAATACACTTGACAGTTGTATAAGAGCGAGAGAAGCCGGACATAAGCACTTTTTGGATAGAAAATTTGAAGTGACTTATCGATCTTCTTTAATATGTACCAACAGTTAAGTAGTGTTCTCTTAGTAGATCTCCAATCAAAAGAATGTGGATGATTATTGTCACAAGTCATAACTATAACGCACTATAATTATGCTGTCAATCATTATGTTAGGTTCTTCTATTCTAGGTTTTTCCTTAAAAGATCTTTTCACTTGTTTGTTTATTCACTATTTTTGTCGAGTGAACTCGCATGTAGTGCTGTTTTAGTGGACAAAAATCATTTAGTTTTGTCATATAGTCCAATTCTCGCATTGTACTCTTTAGTTATACTTTGGACCTCTTAAGCCTTAAAATTACTAAAATATTCCAGATCATCTCAATCGCTCATTTTGCCAATAAAAGTAAGCGAAAAAGTTTGTTTTCACTCATTTTTAATAGATGCCAATCTTTAGTATTGAGAATAAATAAGGATACATATTCTTTGTATGTTATAGTGGGTAACGTGATGGTAATTTTAGAATGAATTGTTAAATTTTGGGAACAAAGTATCCAAAATCAGAGTCAAGATGCAACATATTAATAATTGATAATTTTAGAGTGTAAAATATGCAAAATAAGGCTTAAACGCCCAGGTAAGAATCACCTAAGATATAAAGAGTAGAAAATGAGATCAGTCCTATTGTCATATGTACAATGAATTTTCTTTTTCCGTTTTGACAGACGAAGCCTAGAATAAACTAGGAAAAATGAGTGGCGATAATTGTTTTCCACATCGATTTTGACTTTTATCTCTTGATGTGCAATAAACACTTCCAAAGACCTGATGACTATGTTGCAACGTGTAGGATTTTGCCTCTATGAGAATTTGGCCGCTTGTCATAATTGGTCCATTACCTTAATATATTCACTAGTGTCCATATATGTTAATCAATCACTGGACTACATTAGGTAGTCGGACTTCCCCGATTTGGCTTCATTGTTGCGTCAAGTTTCACTAACTCGTCGAAGGTCCTCAGTACTATGTATGTTGCACGTGGGCATTATTAGGAGACGAATCAATTTCTAGGCAAAGAATAACTGTGTTACGGTATAAAAAAGGAGCCTTGGATCAATTGAAATTGCAAAGTTGAGCATCTAAAATAGAAATCTTTTCAATGGATCAAGGACTAAAAAGTTTAAATCTTCTCGAGGTGGGAGTTAATAATATCAAATTGGCTACAGGGCAAAGCACCAAGCAAATTGTCAGTGAGATTGCTAGCCTGGTTAGCTTGGCACGGATAAACATTTTATTTAAGTAGTTTTGAAATACATGTATACATACAATATATATAATACCTACACACATAACTACACACACAGACACACACTCGCACGCGATTAGTGACTTTCTTAAACTTCAAACTGCTAATCAATAAGCTTTATACTGTTCAAAACTGAATTTTAATAGTTTAATCTATATTGCTTTGCTTACTGGGAGAACTATCATTTTCATCAGAGCTTGCATTCTTGGAACGTCGAAAGTTGGTTTCAGAAAGAAGTCCAAAGCAAGAAAAACAAGAGACGTGGTAGAAGTACTGTACTTAGAACCTAGAATTCCAACTAGTACTCCATACCGGCGCACAAATATAAAAGGATTAGCATACTTAAATATAGAAGACGATTAGGTAAAATATAGAGTTAATTTGCCCATAACACAGACTAACCTATCATCCTAGCCCACTGATATATTCCAAGGTGCAAAGAATACTTGAAATTTTTAGAATTCATTGGACAATAAGGTACATGTTGAGGTCAGAAATAACTCTTATACAGAAACTTGATAATACTATAATTCTGTATATTATCAAAACATATGATATTGGAGTTTGGAATGATAAAGAACATGAAACAATTAAAATTCTGTACATTAAATAATCATACCCAAGTGCAAGGTTAGACCTCTATATGCACGGTTGTGATAATTACAGATATAGTAATTACAAATATGATAATTGAAGAATAACTAATATGGTAACTAACTAACATGATAACTACCTAACTAATATGGTACCTAACTAATTACACTATTTACATTAACACCCTCTCACTTTCAAACTCAAGGTGGTAAAGTAAAAATCAACTTGGCTTTGGATACAATAGCATAAAAGCACCCTGGCGAATGAGTCTTTGTGAAAATATTGGCAATTTGATCCCCGGAAGAAATAGAAACAAGAGACAAATTCCGTTGTAGAAAATGATGTCAAACAAAATGACAATCTATCACAATATGCTTTGTATGTTCATGAAAGATATTGTTATGTACGATTTGGATAGCACTCTGACCATCACAATATATAGGTGTACTGGTAAGAAAGAAAACATCTATATCATGAAGAAGCCTTAGCTCTAGTATCAATTAAGGCGTGATACTCAGACTTAGAACTTGAGCAAGAAACCATAGATTGTTTCTTACTTTGCCAAGAGATGAGAGAATCACCAAGAAAGAAAAAATATTTTATCGTAGAATGGCAATCAATAGGATCACCAGCGTAATCTTCATATAAAAAAACTCGCAATTCTAGTGAAGAAGAAAATAAGTATAATCCATGAAAAATGGTCCCTTTCACATAGCGTAGGATTTGTAGAACTATAGCAAAATGAGTAGAGTGAGGAGCACAGATGAACTGACCAACTAAGTACACAACATAAGCAATATCAAGTCGACTAACAGTTAGACATACCAAATGCCTAACTAATCGATGACTACTGATATCCATCAAGCTACACTATGGATATGTCAGGCAAGTTTACCTATCGCTACTATAGTATAGTGAATGTGAGTATCAAGTATCATTCCCGCAAAGACTATGAGTACTAGTAATAGCTCTTGCACTATTATTTAACCTACCATTTAGTTCAGCAAATTTAAATTGCTACTCTACCAACTAACTACTAACTCACTAAATCAAGTAACAAATATGAGTAGAAAGTAAATGAACTCAACAAAGTGCAAATGAGAACCTAGATTAGGAATCTCCTTAACCTTTGGTGCTAAAGTTCAATTCTTGATCAATTAAATTACCAAATATGTTTAGACACCAACATCCTTCTATTGGCTTATAATCTTTCTCAAGGATTATGCCTCCTATTTCCTTGGTTAATTAGTGAGAATCTCTTCTTCACTAAAACCCTAAAGGAATGCCTTAAGTTCTATGAATGTTGTTGTTTTGGATAGATTTGAATCTAATGGAGAATCCTATATCATACTATCTCTAGTGATTTATGCAAGCCTTTTATTTGTGAAGTGATCTTATTCAATCAAGTAATTTCTCAATTAACTTAGATCGAAATTAAAGATTAGATCAAGGTGTGCACAAGCCCAATCCAATCATACAATAAAATTCACAAATAAATATAAACAAATAAGCAATCTTTATTAATCAGATTGAATCAATCCGTAACAAAGGGGTTAGTGTTCGTGTTCAACCCATCTAAGTTCCTAACAATTTAGTTCATAATTGCTAAAGAAAATTCAACAATCAACAAATAGGACACAAGAAACTCATTCTCATGGCTACTCTTAAATCTTCAATTTTTGAAGTTTTCCCCCTTTATTGTTGCAATTCTTCTACTCTAAGCCCTTGCATGTGTTGCCTTTCAATTTTGCAAAGATGGATGTGTAGACATCGTTCCTTGGGTTGTTTTCTCCTTTTTATCCTCTCTCAAATGGTCTAGAAGTCTAATAAAAGTTGTCTTCTTTGTCGCCAAAAGATATGTGTTAAAAATCCTTGAATTCTATCTCAAAACACTCTCATTGTTTTATTTAGAAAGAACAAGACATTATTGGCTTTTATTTAGAAATTAAATTTCTTTTAGTATTGACCTTTATAAGCTAGTTGCACTCTTGTTGAATGAATGATTTAGTTATCGTAGAATATTTGGATGGTTTAGTGGTACAGATGATTTAGTTATTGTGAAATAATTGGATGGTTTATTAAATTTGTGGCTAGTTATTTTAAATTTTCCTCGTGTTATGCCTTACATCTTGGAGTAAAATCTAAGGTGCGGCCTGTTGTATCCCAGTTGTGGGGTGTGACACTATCACTGATGCGATTCGTCCCGAAACTCCTCGTTAATCACCTAATGGGAACCATCACAATGATCGCCAACCACAGGGACAACCTTTCTAAGGATCCTTCTTGTGTATCACGAACAACCTAAACTCAATTCTACCCGAGAATTGAAACTAGTTTGAAGAGGATCTCAAACCCCAATCTCATGTGTTGGTTAGAGTTTAAGATATCCCAATAACTCAATGAATCACTCGAAGAATTAAGATATCACAAAGAGAATCAAAGAGGGAAAAACTTCACAAAGTTTTATTCAACATCAACGTTATATCTAAAACAATGATAATAATTCACCTTATATAAGCAAAAACACCCTAAACAACTGATATGGAAAGTAACTAGTCTATTACAAGTAAAAACTAAGTAAAAACGCATAAAACGAAAGAAAACGTAAAGTTTCAGATGAAGGCCACGGCCTAGGCCTTCCTCACAACCTTGATCAGAATGTTTTGCAATGTTAAGCCATGGGCATCCTGAAGCGAGTTGCGGCCACGTCTCACCTTTCACCACCCACGGCTCACCACCAACCATCATTTTTGGCTTCTTCTGCTTCCCACTCGCGGGCATACTCCTCTTAGCCATAAATGATCTCTTCCCCTGGCCCTTCTTGCCTTCCTTGAGTGCCCCTAAACCTCCATTAAGGGTTGGTGGTGGCCTTTGCTTTGGTGGTACTCTTGAAACAATATGAATGCATTTGTCAACTCGAACTTTGACTTCTAGGTTCGTATTATTCCCCTCCTCTTCAAGAAGATTCGTTCTCGAATCTTGCTTCTTCATGTCTCCAATTGAGGGAACATCATATACCTACACAGAGAAAATATGTGGAAGAGAAAAATAAGAATTAGTTGAAGTTGCCTTCACCATCTTCTTCTTCCCTTTCGCAACCTCAAGCTCCTTAACTAGCTTCACATGGTCCTTGAGAGCTTTTACTGGTACCAATGGCACAAGAGTAATGTCCTTCCCATGCCACACAAATGAGTACTGGTTCTTGAACCCGTCATAGACCACTTGGCGATCAAATTGCCATGGTCGGCCCAAAAGCAAGTGGCATGCTCCTATGGGCGCCACATCACATAGGACTATATCTCTGTAAGCTCCAATAGTAAACTCGACCTCGATTTGTTTGGTCACCTTAAGCTTGTCACTATCCCTCACCCACTGCAGTCTATAAGGCTTGGAATGCTTCATTGTTTTCAGACCAAGTTCTTATACTAACAACGAATCCACAAGGTTAGTGCAACTATCAGAGTTAATGGCAATGCTACTTTTCTTGTCCCCAATAAAACACCGAGTGTGGAAGATTCACTCTCCCTACAAGTCAGGCGCAATTTCCTTAGGGAGCTCATCTAAAGCTTTTCTCGCAAATAGAAACTCGCTTTTGTCAGCTTCACAACTAATAAGACTTCACTATCGTTACCTCCCTCCAATAGTGGCATCTTCTTATCATCTGAAGAAGCACTTTCTAAGTCTCCCCCATCTAGGACGATCATGGTCCTGGTATTAGGACACTGGAATGTCACGTGACCACGTCCCTGGCACTTGAAGCACTGGATGTCACGTGTTCTCACAAGTGCTTTCATCTGCCTTTTGCCGTCACTCGTGCCCTCCTTTGGCCTGACAACATTCGTTGGCCTCATGTTACCTCGATCCTCTCATCCCATTGATGGTTTATCCTGCCTTCTTGACCTCCCATAGAAGGAGCCTATACCATCTCTCCTCTTACCCTTGAGCTGCTTCTTCACTGTCTCAGTTTTTTGAACCAAGTCATCAATATCAACATAGGATTGCAACTCAACATTGTCTCTGATTTCTTAATTTAGACCAGCTAGGAATCTAACCATTGTGGCCTCACTGTCTTCTATTACATTTGCACGAATTATTGCTAACTCTATATCTTTGTAGTAGTCATCCACTGTACGACCACCTTGTGACATGGATTGTAACCTCTGGTGCAGCTCTCTGTAGTAGTGGCCAGGTACGAACCTCCTTCGCATGATTGTCTTCATTTCCTCCGATGTGCGGACAGGTCGCTCTCCACATCTCCTTTCAGAGGTAGTGTAGACACCAAATTTTGACATACCGCTCATTTTTTCAACATTGGGGGCACTTTTATATTTTTTTGGGTCAAATTCTAATTTTTCAATAAAATGGGACGAAATCAGTATTTTTGAGGAACAAAACAGTAATTTTTAGCTATAAATTTTATTAGTTTTGGGGTTTTAAATTCACATTTTGTACTTTCATACGTATTTTTTTAAATTTCTGTAATTTTTTTTCGGATTTAACTGGTATTTTTCTGTATTTTGTCAGCACAGGGGTAAAATGGTAATTTCGCATCGCGAATACCATTTTCACCCATTTTTTAGCACCAAATTTATTTTTCTGATTCTTTAAGCATGTTTTTAAATTTTCTTGATTTATTCAGGGATGATTGCTATTTTTTCCGTAAATACTGTGTTAAGGGGTAAAATCGTCATTTCACATTTTTAACTCATTTTTCGTTAATTTTTGAGTCATAAATGCATTTTCTAGGATTTTAAGCTTATTTTTAGTTTTTGATAATTTTTTGAGGTTAACTAATATTTTTTTCATGCATTTTGACAGTACAAGGGCAAAATAGTCATTTCCCTCCTGAACATTTTTCGCCATTTTTTTTTACTCTCAAATTCACTTTTAGGTTTTTAATCATGTTTCTAAATTTTTCTAACTTTTTTCGGGATGAATTGTTATTAATAAATTTATTATTTATATTTTTCTTAATTTTTTCATTTTGTGAGAGAAAATAGATTTTTAAGAAGGATAAAGTTGTAATTTTAGAAGTCAAGAGCGCTTTGGTCTTTTAGTCATTTCTTGAAAAATAAGTCTTTTAAAATACCCCCATTTATAGGGATTGAAAAAGAGAGAGAAGGATAATAATAAAAAGTCTAGAGAGAGTTTTTAGTTTTTAGTTTTTTTTTTGGTTTTATCTCTTACACCTAGAACACCTAAAGCACACACTAGTACATTTTCAAGTTTTCACACACCACACCAAGAACACACACCATACATCTTCAAGTTTTCACACACCACACATCTTCAAGTTTTCACACACTACACCAAGAACACACACCACACATCTTCAAGTTTTCACACTACACACCCTCTCACACACACTCACACTCTCTCAAACACACTACACACTAACACACATTCACAAATACACCATCAGACACTTCCCACAATCACACACATTCAAACCAGAGATTCACATTCAAACACACACTTTACAACACACACAAGCACATACTTACACAATACACACAGAGATTCACACACAAACACACACAATCATACACTCAAACACACATAATTCTCAGATTCACACTTTCACAAAAACACGTTTCACACAATTTCACACAGTACATCCACGTTCATATCACAAATTTCATAAACAGAGCACAATTTCACACACCTGTCACACACTAATTCACATATTCACACATAGTTCATAATTCACACAATCAGATACACACACAACTCTACCACAGACACAATCACACACTTCACACAACTCACACACACAATCACAAACACAAAATAAACACACAAAAACACGCATACATCTTCACACCACAAACGCATCAACGCCCACCAATACATTGATCCATCCTCATAACGCGTACAGACTGTCCTCATCAATCTAACAACCAAACCAATTGCCAAGTTCCTCCCCCACCATCAACCTAATCTATTGCACAACTATAACTCAAAGCTAGCCTTAGCTCCACCGGACCACCAGCAACCACCACTCCACCATAGAGCAACCAATTCCAGCCTCTTTACCCTCGTGTCACCATCATTGTAGCTTTGTTATCCTTACACCATGTTAGTCCCAATTTGCAACCTCAACTCTCAAACCGCCAATTCTTTCATTCGCCTGCCTCCATCAGGTACCAATTCAGTCACCAAATCACCGTATTCATACAATTAAACCGTTATCTTCATACCGAAAATCACCAAGTAGCCATGCTCGAACTACAATCTTAGTCCCCTACAAACCCAATTTCCACTAACTCCCTCAGTCACCATCCAAAACACCGCCTGATTGTCTCTCCAGGTCCAAACTTTACCAGTAAAAAAAAAAAAACCAAAGTCATGTCCTCAACCGCCATGAACTCACACCACTAGTCAGCTCCACTACCGTTGGCCTACAAAAGAAAACAGAATCACAACAGCCCAAGAAGCAACCTACATCAACCAGCTCGTCGGAGCTCCACACACCTACCGAAACCACTTCTCCCCCCATCGGCAATTCACAGCCCCACCTCCAGCAGCCAAGCCTAAGATTCAACTACCCAGACATCAACCCTCAGACAACCCAATTATGCTGAAGCCATCCCCTGTTTGCCCACAACCTGCAAAAACAAAACAGCCACACAAAGCCTCATCAATCCAAGCTCAAATCCGGCCAAACATCAAGTCACCATCATGCACCACTTCGCTACTCTTCTCTTGACAAAACCAGGGGAAACTATAGCTGTGATCTCCGCGACCATCCAAATCCAGGTGAAACTATTGGCCCTTATTTCCATTATCATATATAGCTAGTCAATTTTGAATGGGCTTTAGTCATGCTCATTTCGAACCAAAAGAGGTGGTATTGTGAGATGTTGATTTGGGTGAATTTGGGCGAAACAGTCCAAGGATTGATCTTAGGCAAAGACCGTTTGGGAAAATGGAGTCAAAACTTTGCAAGAAATCAGACAATTTGGGGCTGCGTTTGGGTTGGAAGAAGCAAATCACAGAGAAAGAAAAGATAGAGATAAGATGAGAGTGAGAAGAAAAAGAAAGAGACGGAGAGAAATTAGAGAGAGAAAGGTGAGAAGCTGAGGAAGAGAAAGACTAAGAGAAAGAAGAAGAAATAAAATAGAGGGAAGAAAAGAAAGAAAACCAGAGAGTTGGAAGGCAAGGAGAAAAGAATCAAAGAGAGATGAAACAAAAGAGAAGAGAAAGAAGAGAGAAGAATCTGAGAGCAGAAAGGGAGTAAAAATGAGAGAAATGTTAGTGAGAGACAATGAGAATGAGAGAAATAGAGGAGTCTGGAGACAAAGAACGCGAGAGAGAGAGATAGAAATGGGCTGGGAAAGAAGATGCTGAATTAAAAAGAACTGCTGAAGAGAAAACATAACCCATTGGGAAATTTTGAGTTTTTGGGCAATTTGTTTTAAATCTATTTTTTGGTTCTTTTATTTTTGTGCTTTTTGTTTTATAATTTGTTTTCCTGATGTATTTAACTTGGTAAGTTAATTAATCAGTCAGTTAATCTAGTTAACGTAGTTAGTTAGTTGAGTCTTTTGCTCTAATTTGCCATTTTTCAGTTTTATTTTTATATATAATACATATTTGCATTTTAGCCCTTACTTTTTCTAAGTATTTTCAGCATGCCCTAAAGATATTTCATTTTTTTTCTACAATTTAATCCCTATTATGTGTAGAGTGACCCTCCAGATCTTACATTCTTCCAAATTAGGTCCCACAAATTTTCAAGTTGTGTCCTAAACTTGTTAGAATTTTATTTGTTTTGCCCCCTTTCCTATTTTTTATTTACGATTGTGTCCCATGATTATTTGAGTTTATTACTTGGCTCCTAGGTGTGTTCGAATTTGTTCTTAAGCCCGTAGTTTAATAGAATTTGCATTCCCCCCCTCCCAATTTGCTAGAATTTGCTGATGTCCTTATGAACAAGACGCCATCACCGTTAAAGATCAAGCCACCATCTGTTTTCAAGGGGGAGCCTGCAATATGTTTCTCCTCGGAGGAAATCGAAAAACTTGCAGCACCTTTTAGGTTTGCACTTGTTGGGAAATTTTCCTATGGCAGGCCAAGGCATGGAGGTATTGCGAAAGTCTTTCACTGCCATTGGTTTCTCAGGAACTTTTTCGCTGGGATTGCTGGATCACAGACACATACTGATTCGGTTTCATGTGGAGGAAGATTTTCATAGATGTTGGATAAGGGGGCTATGGATGATCAATGAATTCCCTATGAGAGTTTTTAAGTGGAGTCCGGATTTCCGAACGGACATGGAAGCCTTCTCGTGCTCCTGTCTGGATTGCATTCGAAGGTTTACCCATCCATTTTTTTGATCGTGCAGCTTTATTTATGATTGCTTCTGCAGTTGGAGAGCCTCTTAAGCTTGATGCAGCAACTGTAAATTTGAGTCGACCGAATGTTGCAAGGGTTTGTGTGGATGTTGATTTGTTAAAGGAGTTGCCCCAACGCATTAGGATATCTGGTGGTCAAGGAGGATTTTGGCAGAAGATTAGTTACGAAAATTTGCCTTCTTATTGCGGTAAATGCCATAAACAGGGACATGATGAGGCTCACTGCCGAGTGTTGCATTCAAAAGGAGTAACAAATCAAGAGCTGGAGTCTAAACTGAAAACAAAACCTGATGACATTCTGCGATATGTTCCGAAGCTGGTGAAAAATGGAGACATTGGCAGGCCTTCTGATCAGCAAATTCGTGAACAGGTAGCCACTGTAGTTAATCAAGTTGAGCAAAATGAGTTTCCTACGGAAGTAGAGGAGCCAATGAACATGCCACAGAGGGAAGTGGAAACAAGTGAGGATGTGCATGGCCAACAGGTCGTTGATTCTGACGTTCAGATGAAAGAAAATATGGGAAGTAAAGATATCGAGCTGTCAAATAATGAAGAACAAATTGAGAAGGATGGAGCAGGTGAGGCAATTGTGCCGTCTGAATTGGTACAACCGGATTTACTGGATCAACAACAGCAACAGCTGGAGGAAGGCGAGATTTTACAACCTGATTTACAGGCTACTATGATAATGGAGGCTGAAGTAATTGCAGGAAGCCTATCTCCTCGACGACTTCCGGAGCATAGTAGCTTGGATTCTTTTCAAGAACTGAACAAACGGGTAGAGTTTTGTAATTTGGAAATGTCTCACAATCAAAGGGAAGGTATTCTTCAACAGGTAACGGATTTGAATTTTAGCAAGACATCCAAAAAGAAATGTGTGTCCTTTGCTCCAAGCTCGGATAGAGTTCTTAGATCTAAGACAAAATCTTCAGATTCTTGTCTGCTCAATTTATCCAAATGATTTGCATGATGTTTTGGAATATTAGGGGTGTGTCTAAAGGCCCTAATATTAGGCGTTTGAAGAAGTTAATTAGAATTTTTAATTTGCAATTAGTTGCTATATGTGAACCTAAAGTGAATGTTGATCGGTTTCATGATATTAGACGAAATTGGGTATGGAATTTGGTGTTTATAATTCTTCTGGATCAGTCTGGGTTTTCTTTCGACAGTTAGGGGATTATTCAATTGTTGGTGATAGTGAACAACATATTTCTATTAGTGTGCACAACTCAAATTTTGCAACTTCTTGTAGACTGTCTTTTTTGCATGCGAGTTGTGACCTTAATGAGAGGAAATTATTGTGGGATGCTCTAAGAGCTGAAAGTGTAGCTAGTTCTCCTTGGTTGATTGGGGGGGATTTTAATGTTATTTCTCAGGCGGATGAGAAGAGAGGGGGTCGACCTTTTCATTTAAATGAAGCTCTGGACTTTCTTAATTTTTTGCACGATGTTGAAGTTTTTGATGCAGGCTTCTCTGGGTCTCCCTACACTTGGTGCAACAATAGACATGGCCGAGCCAGGATATGGAAAAGGCTTGACAGGATATTGGTTAATCAGCAATTTACTTCAATGGGTTTGGATATTTCAGTGCAACATCTTTTTAGGAGTCCGTCTGATCACTCTCCGTTGCTTGTAATAGGGAAAACGAGATTGGATAATAAACCGAAGGCATTCCATTTTCTTAATTTTTGGGTTGATCATCATCAATTTTTGGAGGTGGTTCGATCATCTTGGCAAGCTAGTGGTAATGGGCACCCTATGAAAATATTAGCTGAAAAATTGAAGAATGTGAAAAAGGCTCTTCAAAGTTGGTCTCGACATACTTTTGGGGACATTTTTGAAAATGTTAAACAACTGGAAAGGAAAGCAGCTGAGGATGAGAAGAAATTTGATATTGAGGGCTCTGATCAGGCTTTGGACAATTTGCAGCGATCTCGTATGGAATTAAATAAAGCTCTTTGTGTAGAGGAGAGTTTTTGGAGACAAAAGGCTAGAGTAAAATGGTGGAAGGAAGGAGATAAAAATTCCAGATATTTCCTATTCTGTGGTAGCTGAAAGAAGATCCAAAGCTATTATTCATCGTATTAAAGATTCTTCTGGGGCATGGTTGGAGGAGGAAGATGATATTGCTACAGAAGCAGTGTAGATTCTATGCTTCCTTATTTTCACAAGATGGGGTGGGTGATGACATTGTTTTAGATCATATTCCTAGCTTATTATCTAATGATGATGTTGAATCTTTGGAAAATTTTCCATCTTTGGAGGAGGTGCGGGATGTGGTTTTCTCAATGAATGAGGATAGTGCTCCTGGGCCTGATGGCTTTACAGGTAAATTTTTTGTACATGCTTGGGACATTGTGGCTGAAGATGTTTATAGGGCAGTGAATAGCTTCTTTTGTGGTGCTGAATTACCAAGGTGTATTTCTTCTACCTTGGTGGTTCTAATCCCTAAAGTTGCTGGTCCCCAGGATTTTACTCAATTTCGGCCTATTAGCTTGTGCAATTTTTTTAATAAAGTTATTTCCAGAATCTTGTCTGACAAGGTTGATAAGTATCCTACCTCGGATTATTTCCAGTCAATAAAGTAGTTTTGTGAAAGGAAGATTGATGGCAGAGAATTTTTTGCTTGCCCAAGAATTGGTTGGAGGTATGAAAAGGAAAAATCGAGGCGGAAATGTAATGATAAAATTAGATATGGAGAAGGCTTATGACAGGGTTTCCTGGATTTATCTGATCAAAATTTTGAGAGCTTTTGGCTTTGGGGAACAGTATATTGATATGGTCTGGAGGTTAATCTCCAATTGCTGGTTTTCAATTATAATAAATGGTGCTCCATCTGGATTTTTCCATTCTTCTAGGAGGCTACGGCAAGGAGACCCTATTTCTCCAGCCTTGTTTATTATTGCTTGCGGAGGGTTTGTCCAGGGCGTTGAATTCTCTTATTGGAAAAAGGGGTTTTACTCCTTTTAGTGTACCTTCAAAATGTCCTATTGTGACTCATCTGGCTTTTGCTGATGATGTTGTTATTTTTACAGGTGCTGATCGTAGATCTTTGAGATTAGTGATGGATGTACTAAGGAAATATGAACTATGCTCGGGTCAAAAGATCAACGTGCAAAAAAGTGGTTTTCTTTGTCATCCAAAAATTCGAAGTCAAAGGAAGGATATCATTAGAACATTGACGGGTTTCTCTGAAAGGCAATTCCCTGTACGCTATTTGGGCTGTCCTTTGTATCTTGGAAGAGGTAAAAAAGCATTCTTTTCTGAGCTTTGTCAAGGTGTTGCTAAAAAGGTGTTGGCATGGCAAAATAGATTTTTATCCTGTGGGTAGGTCGATTGATATTGATTAAACATGTATTATCTTCAATTCCTTTACATGTTTTGATTGCATCGTGTCCACCAAAAGGTGTTTTGTGGGAGTTGGAAAAAATTTTTGCAAGTTTTTTGTGGGGAACAGATGGGGATGGTTCTCAGTTTCATTGGATAAAGTGGAAAAATTTATGTGCTCCTACTAAGGAAGGCGGGGCTGGTTTAAGATCCTTGGAAGATGTGTATTTGGCTTTTTCTATAAAATTGTGGTGGAGATTTAGAGAGTATAATCGATATGGGCTGAATTTGTGCATTCTAAGTACTGTAAATCTAACTCACCAACACAAGTTCAGGTTAGTTTGATGGATTCCATGATGTGGAAGAGGATGCTAAAAGGCAGGGACTTGGCTGAAAATAATATTGGTTGGCTTCCCTCTGGTAGAATTGTTTGGAAGTTGTCTTCTTCTGGTAAATTTTCTTTGAATTCTGCATACCACTGTGTAAGGGATTGTAAAGTCTCTAGCATATTCTTTTCAAAGATTTGGGATACTTCTATCCCTAGGGAAGATTTCATTTTTTATGTTGAGATTGTTACATAGGAGACTTCCTCTGGCAGGATACTTTGCAGCAGTTCGGTATTCATGGCCCATCTAGATGTTTCTGTTATGCTAGCCCATCGATTGAATCTGTTGAGCATGTGTTTAGCTTGGGAGAATGTGCTACTCTACTTTGGAATTTTTTTGGTGCAGCTGTAGGGTTTTCACCTAATCATTATCATTTACGTAGGAGGATAATGTATTGGTGGTTGCTTCCTGCTACTAACTCATATGTGAATTTTTTGCATCATATTTCTCCTATTTTAATCTTGTGGCATTTGTGGAAAGCAAGGAATGAATTTATTTTTGCAGATAATGCTCTTCCTAGGGATCTTATTGCCAGAAGGATTTTTGGAGATATAATATTGACATGGGAACAAAAATTTCGTAAATCCATTCATGCCAGTACCTGGTTGGAATTTTACTGTAACGTTGGTATGATGAAGAAGGAAATTCAGTGTTACTATGGTAAGATGGAGTTCTCCTTGCGAATTATCTTAAACTCAATGTTGATGGATGCTCCAAAGGGAATCCTAGGTAACTGTGGAGGTGGTGGAATCCTTAGAGATGTGCAAGGTAAGGTTATTTTTGGGTATGCTTGCTCACTGGGGTATGGATCAAGTTTGGAGGCAGAATTTCGTGCTGTGCTTCATGGTGTTCGATTATGCTGTCAACAGGGAATTCAGCACCATTCATGTGCAATCGGAATTCACTTGTTTTGGTTAACATTATAACTGGGAAAATTTCATGTCCATGGCATTTATATTCATTATATGAGGAATTGAATAGCTTTAGTTGACATATGATGACTTTTACGCATTGTTTTAGGGAAGCAAACAAGCCAGCAGACATCTTGTCAAATGAGGGATTACTATCAAAGCATGATCAGTTTTTTGAGAATTTTGCAGCTCTACCAAAAGCAGTTCGAGGGGCAGTCAGACTAGATCAATTAGGTTTTCCTGCTTTTAGATTTAAGAAACGATGAGTTTTCTTTTTTTGTAAATGGAGGAAGTACTCTTTATTTCATTTTCCGTTAAATTTGATTTATGTAATAAGTGAGGTCAGGTTTATGTCCCCCTCATATTTTCCGTTAAGCTATTAATAAAATTATGGAGTGGCGCCCTCCCCCGTGTACGGGGTTAGCCTTTAAAAAAAAATTATTAAATAGTTGTTCCTTTAACTTGTGTATTCGTTTTTAAGCTTTTGCATCGGGTCTTCAAAAAGGTATTTTCGTTACCTTTTAAATTGCTTCTTTACATGCTCTAACGTGCTCTAATGTGATTTTTTATGCATTTTTTTATGCGTTTCTTATTGTATGCACTTTTTGCATATTTATTTATTCTTGTGTTATTTAATTTTAAATTTTATTATTTTGACGAAAAATGTAATATTTTTGTATTTAGCTAGTCAATGTAATAGTTAGATTATTGTTTTTATGTTTTAGCAAAAATTGTGTAATTAGATAGAAAGTGTAATAGATAGAGCATTTTTAATTTCCCCCTTAAATTATAAATCAAGCCCCCTGGTGTAATAGTTAGGGTTTATTTGCTTTTGCGTGCTTATATGTATATTTCTTTTACCGTTTTTCTTAGGATTTTTGTATCTAGAATATTATGCTTATGTGTTAAGTGCTCTTACTTGACCTTACATGTCTTTATAGGTTTACTTGCTTTCAATTCAAGCTTTATTGCTTTAATTCATATTTTATCAGTTTTGTTATTCCGTCACCACACTGGTCCAACGCTAGTTGTGGCTTTATCATTTTCCCGCCAGTCCAACGCTAGTGGAAATCCCTAGAAAGGGCTAGTCCAACGCTAGACTCTTAGGGCATTTTAGTGTTAGGTTACTCGTGTGCATTTTACATCCCACTTCACACATTTTAGTTTTCTTTCCATTTTGCATGATTTTTTTATTATTATTACTATTATTTATTTATTTTGACGCACCTTCAAATGCATGACATTTAGGTTGCATCTCACTTAGAATTTAGGTCATTTTGTGTGATCCGACTAGAAATAGTCGCCTACTCACGTAGGAAGCGGTGGCGCACATGCCGTTTCCCCCCTCCGTGAGTAGAAACATTCAGTCACAAGTTATTAGTCCCCCGAACCCGTCATGTTGCATACCTACCTTCTTTCTTCACTTACTATATATTATTATTTTCTTTTATTTTTGCATCACACTTTGCATAAAAACTCGTGACTCCCTTAAGATCTCGACTCGGGTTTCGCAATTAATGCAATAATTTCGACCAAGCCTCGACGGAACATGACGACCCACCCAATATTCACACTTAAACTTAGGAAGACTTAGGATTTGCATTCATTTAGATACATCCAAACGCGATAGGATCTAGGGTTAATTTAGGAAATTTTGATTAAACCTCGCAACTAGCCTTGGCTAGGTTGAAAGGGTGCCTTAAGCGCAAGCCTTTGCCTTCCCTTTCTTCAAATGTGACTCCCGAACCTTTTTTCTCTCGTTTTTCGTATATCAGAGTCGAAAAAGGGTTTTCAATAACTTTTCTAAAATTTTACTTTTTTTTTGTTTAAACGATTTTTTTGGGTGACTTGGTACACCCTAACTCAGTACTAAGTGGTGACTCCATTTTCTAAAATAAAACCCTTTCAAAAAAAATTATTATTTGGCAAAACCTGTCGCACTTTTAGTCCCGGCCTTACTTTCTTTTAAAATACCATTTTTCTTAAAAAAATACATTTTTTTTTACTAAAAACTCAATTTTTATCACACAGGTACGGTTTTTTCAAAACTCTACCTTTTTGAAATGGGTCATTAGACCAGACCGTCTTTTCGGGACACAATAGTCAACAACCCCACCATAATAGTCATTTCGAGACGCGACAGGTAGCCAACTGGTCCCACCACAGACTAGCTTAGTTAGAGAATTCCACTGCAGCCAACTTTACCTTTTTCTCCTCTAATAGTAGTGGCAGTCAAACACATGTTCCATCTTTCATTCTCACTCCAAGTAGAGTTCTGGATCATTCCAGCCTTGGAAGGTTGGGATCTTCATCTTGATGCTCCCAATCTTGCCATCATGAGTATGCTCTCCTCATTTATACCTTCTATCAGTCACCGGTTCATCATTAGAATCGTCTGGTTCTGATATTGGGGACATTCTCCTGTGACTTCTATGGCTGCTCCTTGACCTAGAGTATGAATGGCCACATCTTTCCCTTTGCGTACACGCAACTTCCACTGCCTGTCTAATGCCTTGCTGGATGCTAGCATTAGTTATTTCAGCAAAATTTCTGAGATCAAACGTCTTGAATTTTCCCTCGTTAGACATGACGAATTTTGAGTAAAATAAATGGACTTAATGGAAAAAAAGGGACATAGACTCAATTGAGGCAAGAATTATTACAACGAGAACACTACCCACACTAACACTCACAACTCAAGACAAGAAAAATTGGATAGAAAAATTTGAATGAACAGTATCTTTGAACGGTACCGATGAACAGTGATGATACACTAACGATAAATAGTGATATTTTCTTTTTTTAACAATGGAATGAAACTTTTGATGATTTTTGTTAACGAATAGTCAATAAATCACCAATAATTAATAGCCCAATCAACAAAGAGGCAAATACACGAACTTTTTTAGGGTTTCTAGACACCCTGAATCAAAGACAACACTAAAGAATGCAAAGAAAATCACAGAAAATTACAGAAAAATTGCTGGAGTATTGCAGGAAAAATCGATTAATAATAATAGGAATTACGCAAAGTAAGAATCCCCAATCACGATACGAAACAAAACACAAAACCCAACACAATAAAAAAAACCCTAGGAATGAAAATTGCTCAAGAACAATGGGCAAACACAAGGAGTACTGCAGGAATTTGACAAAAAAAATAAGGAGGAAAAGATGTATCCAATCTCATAGAATTGGAATTCAAGAGATGGATTGAATACATCTAATACCAAGAATCCAAAAGCTCTTATACCAATTGATGCGATCTGCCTCGAGACCCCTCGGTAATCACCTAATGGGAACCTTCACAATGATCGCCAACCACAGGGACAACCCTCCCAAGGACCGTTCTTGTGTATCACGAACAACCTAACCGCAATTCTACTCGAGAATCAAAACTAGTTTGAAGAGGATCTCAAACCCTAATCCCACGTGTTGGTTAAAACTTAAGATATCACAATAACTCAACAAATCACTCGAAGAATTAAGATCTCACAAAGATAATCAAAGAGGGAAAAACCTCATGAAGTTTTATTCAACATTAACGTTATATCTAAAACAATGATAATAATTCACCTTATATAGGCCAAAAACACCCTAAACAACTGATATGGAAAGTAGCTAGTCTATTACAAGTGAAAAACTAAGTAAAAATGCTTAAAACAAAGGAAAACGTAAAGTTTCGGACGAAGGCCGCAGCATAGGCCACGACATGGCCTTCCTCACGGCTTTGATCAGAATGATTTGCAATGCTGAGCCATGGGCATCCTGAAGTGAGTCGCGGCCATGTCTCGCCTTTCACCACCCACGGCTCATCACCAGCCATCATCTTTGGCTTCTTCTGCTTCCTACTCATGAGCATACTCCTCCCAGCCATGAATGATCTCTTCCCCTTGCCCTTCTTGGGTGCCCCTAAACCTCTATTAAGGGTTGGTGGTAGCCTTTGCTTTGGCGGTGTTCTTGAGATCACACGAACACTTTGATCAACTTGAGCCTTGGTCCTTTGGTGTGTATCAATCACCCAATCTTTATTCTTGTTTGCATATGAATTAGCGGATTCCTCTTTATCCTGAGTGGGTTTGATGTGTTCTTCAATAATAATGTGCCAAAACTTGTGAACTGGGAGAAATCGCCACATAGTAAGCATTCAAAGACCATTATAAACACCATATAAAATCGTGGTTGTTTGACAGGTGACATTCAAAGTTGGATTAGAGTCATAATTACTGAAGAACTTGTAAATAATGGCGAAGAAACTACAAAACTGCAATCTAGGAATAGAATTTGAGAAAATTGAGGCAAAAATCAGACTCAAACATGCAAAAAATCATTTATAAGATCTATAATATTTAGCATTCAGCTGTATATTATTACCAAATAAGCATATTAAATTCAATATTCAGATTCAGATGTGAACTTATAAAATTTTCAATACTTAAAATTCAGCAACTTAGATTATTCAAAATTTAAATTTCAGTATTTAGATTTCAGCATTCAAATTTCAATTGTACCAAATGCTCCCTAAGGTAGAGCTCCATACCATGATAAAGAACGTGAAAGAATGAAAATTTTGTGTATTCAATAATAATACACAAGGTTAGGCCTCTATATATAAATTTGCAGGAATTACAAATATGGTGATTGCAAATATAGTAACTATAGTAACTAATTAATGTGATAACTGCCTAACTAATGTGGTAGCTAACTAATTACACTGTTTATACTAATCCGGAAGATACGGATCAATGTTAATTTAATTTGTTGTTCCACTATAGGCAACCAACTTATTAAGTAAATAAAATACGAATATATTGCAAATGGATGAGATTGATCATTTGTGGGCGTCCAAGTTTGGCCATGGTATCATCATTATCTCAAATGCACGCTTGGGACTTAAATTTTATTCTGCATAGTGGTCTGACTTATTCGTACTTCATAATTCAGATGGTGGGCACCATTTACTAACATTTAACACAGGAAAAGCTAACTTCATGTGTACTATCGCATTAATTGGCAATGCAAGGTATTTTTCTAATCTAAGTCTGTTGTTGATGACTAATATTTCAAGGTCCATGAATTGATTCCTCACTTGTAATGTGGAAACTTGGAACTTAGTTTTTTATGATTAGAGCTGACTAGTCAAAGAGTATGACAAAATATTGATGGTCATTGTTTGTGGATTTGGGGCATCATATCCTACCTGCAAATTAAATGTTGCAGTCACAAATAGACGGTCGAGCGATTAGATTTTTATGATTCTATCTCTAAGTTGGCACTACAAGAAAAATCATCATCAGTGACAACAAGAAGTTGTCACTGAAAAATGAAAGTCGTCACTAATACCTTTTATCGACAAGAAATAAGTCGTCACTGAGTCGTCAGTAAAAGTCCGTCACTAAATGTGAATAGTGTCAAGAATAAAGTCATCACTAAATGTATGACCTTTTATGACAACAATTGTTGTCACTAATGGTAATAAATTTGTGACAACTTTATATGTTGTCAGAAAAATTGGATGAGTAGTTTGTCACTATTTATCTAGCTATTAGTGATGACATGGGTCGTCACTGATAAGTTAACTATTCTTTGACAAAAGCATGTTGTCACTAACACAAAGGGAGTTAGTGACAACTTTTTATGTCATCAAAAAAATTATATATATAGATTGTCACTATTTTATCTAATTATTAGTGATGACCTAGGTCGTCACTAATAAATTACGTATTTTTTGACAAAGGTGTGTCGTCACTAATGATGTTGTATGCCACAAAGTTTTGTCGTCACTAATGCAATATTAGTCGTCACAATTAACTTACCATTCAATAACAATATGAAGTTATCACTAATGCTTCTAGATACTCTATGACAAATATTTCTTGTCACTGAATTTACTTTCAGTGACAATATTAAGTCATCACTAACACTTCAATTCAACTTGAATATTTTTTGACGAATACTTCTTGTCACTAATACTTTATTCAGTGACGACTTCTATTGTCACTAATATCTTGCCTATTGAATGACAAAAATTTGTTGTCACTAACACTTTTCATCTCCAATGAAAAACAATCATCATCATTAATGCATTTTTGAATGATGATGTTTGATATCAGTGATAATTTGCCTAACAATCCATTGTCATCACTAACATAACAAGTCGTCACTGATGATCACCCATCAGTGACAAGACTTTACCAATATCGCAAATCAATCACAATATTGTCTATATCAATATTTAAAAAATTGCTATCTCTTCAATTGCCAAACATAATATTAGAAAACATTCAAAAGTCATTTAATAGAGTATTTTTTAAAATACATTCGTTTGATGCACAAAACAAAATACAAACAAACTAAAAAGTTCATAACAATAAGGCAATAAAGTCATACTATGCCTAAATGCTCTGTAGCATTACAAAATACCATTAAGTCAATCTAAAAATTTCAATAACTAAATTGTGACAATAGCAACTAGAATAAGAAAGATACACAACAACTTTAAATATCCCTTTTTGTGAACTAGCATATTGAGCAATCTTCTCTTCAATTGAAGCCGTCACCTCCACCAACCAGCTTTTCATCTTTTGAATAGACATTGATGTCACCGGCTAGAGCTACGGAGCATTGATGTCACTGCTTAACAGTAAAAGTAAAATTAAAAATTCAACAAATTCAACAAATGGTTCGTGCAAATTAAATGAAAAAACATTATTTCTCAAAAAAAATGACAAAACATTAGCAAACAGATTTGAATTTTTAAGTATTTTTATCTATTCATCTAAATAAAGGTAAAGGTAATGATAGTATGAAATATATAGCTGTTTAGATGTAAAAAATTCAAGAGATATTTGGAGAGAAAAATTATGGAGAAGGGCCTAATCCAATCTCCTCATATCCCACTTTCGAAATTATGCTGTATACAGGAATTCACTTGAGAAATACTACACATTAAACATTTGTAAAACATATAACAATCATCAAACAATATTGAATATGATGTTTTGACAAAAGAAATATAATATTGAGTTACATCTTTGACCTGAACAGTTGCCAAGAACATATGATGCTAACAACACAAAGATTAGACCCAAAAAAAAAAAAAAAGAAGAAAAGGATACACGCGAAAGATCAGAACATAACAATGGGTCAGAAATATCGATCGATGCACGAAATAGCAAACCATAACGTAAGATTAGAAGATGCAGTTTCAAATTGTAATTAGTATGTTTTTTGTTTAATGCACAATTCGTTTTTTTGATTCTAATGTGCTCTCGGCAAATGCTATGGAGATTGCACACCCTTTAATGCATGAAGTGCTGCAGCAGTTTGCGCCCCAACCCCACTAGCGCCATATGATAATTGGGATGATCAACAACCAAGTGCTTGAAAGTTGGTTCAAGGCCAAGACCACCATCATCTGCATCTGTAGGGATTAAGCATGAAGCCCAACTCTCCCAAACAAGGTGGCACCAAAGTGCCAAAAACAAGACAACTGCCACTGTTAACATTGGGACTTTGACCATTCTTTAGAGCTTAGAAATTCACTAATAAGATGACCACTATAGAATGGCCTGTTGTTACTATACACCTTACATAACTTCTTATGTGTTTATATGCAAAGCTTAAGGAAATAAAAAGGCTATGTAAAAAAAAAAAATTACATGCCCACAAATTTAGAAAACCACATTCACAAGTAGAGAAAAGATAATCTTTATCATGAGTCTCTTATATCAAACACAACGTAACCACTCAATAAGACATAATCTTGAGAAGACAAGACCCAGAATTCCAAATTCAAAAGCAGATAAATGAATTGCACTAGAATAGAAAGGTGAAAGTGAGAGGAAAAATGAGTTCTTTGTTTGAGATTTTTCTTGAGTTCCATTGACTGAAAATGATTCAAAAGAAGGGTTTTAATTCTTTCCTTCTGTGAATATGGTGAAATGGTCACCAAATCATTGGAGTTTGATATCCCATCATGATATAGACATTTTAAAGTTCAGTTCTGGATATTTTGGTGTGATTTGGTAACCTTTTTAATGCTGGAAAACAGATTTTCCCGTAGCTACAGTGCTGTTCAGACAGCACTGTGCAGTCTTGGGAAATTGGTCATAACTTGGGGTAGAAAACTAGAAATCTAGATCCGTTTGTTGCGTTAGAAACTAGATTCATAGATCTTTCCAACGGTATAAGTTTTATTGTCTAATTCATTGTCAATTAGTACCAGAAATTCTGTGAATTTGACTGAATTTCTGAACCTGTTCATAACAGGTTTAACTAACTTTCAACTTGTGGACTATTTTTGAATGGCTTATGATTTATTTATAGAGTGGGATCTTCATAATCATTTTAGTGCTTAGATTTTGGCTTCCATTGCTGTAAATATGGTGCTTATCTGAGTTATATAGTAAGAATAATGATGAATTAAAAGTGTAGCACTTGAGTAAACTGTTTTGATTTTGGACAACTTTTTCCTTCTATTTAAGGTGATTGTTTTGGGACACTTTGACTGTCTTTTGGGGGAATTAAGTCCTAGTTTGAATGAGAGATGGGGCTAAGGGTTTAACTCTTGAGTTCAATGTCTAATCTTGATTAATGAAACCCAACTCTCCCCAACAAGGTGGCACCAAAGTGCCAAAAACAAGACAATAACCACTGTTAACCCTGGGCCTTTGACCATTCTTTAGAGCTCAGAAATTTACTGATGAGATAACCACTATAGAATGGCCTACTGTTGCTATACACCTCACATAACTTCTTACGTGTTTATATGCAAAACTTAAGGAAATAAAAATGCTATGTAAAAAAAAAATTACATGCCCGCAAATTTGGAATACCACACTCACAAGTAGAGAAGAGATGATCTTTATCATGAGTCTCTTATATCAAACACAACGTAACCACTCAATAAGACATAATCTTGAGAAGACAAGACCCAAAATTCTAAATCCAAAAGCAGATAAATGAATTGCACTAGAATAGAAAGGTGAAAGTGAGAGGAAAAATGAGTTCTTTCTTTGAGATTTTTCTTGAGTTTCCATTGACTGAAAATGATTCAAAAGAAAGATTTTAGTTCTTTCCTTCTGTGAATATGGTGAAATGGTCACCAAATCTTGTAGTTTGATATCCTATCATGATATAGACATTTTAAAGTTCAGTTCTGGATATTTTGGTGTGATTTGGTAACCTTTTTAAGGCTGAAAAAACAGATTTTCCCGCAGCTACAGTGCTGTTCAGACAGCACTGTGCAGTCTTGGGAAATTGGCCATAACTTGGGGTAGAAAACTAGAAATTTAGATCCGTTTGATGCATTAGAAACTAGATTCATAGATCCTTCCAACGGTATAAGTTTTATTATCTAATTCATTGTCAATTAGTACCAGAAATTTTGTGAATTTGACTGAATTTCTGAACCTGTTCATAACAGGTTTAACTAGCTTCCAACTTGTGAACTATTTTTGAATGGCTCATGATTTATTTATAAAGTGGAATCTTCATAATGATTTTGGTACTTAGATTTTGGTTTCCATTGCTATAAATATGGTGCTTATCTGAGTTATATAGTAAGAGTAATGATGAATTAAAGTGTAGCAGTTGAGTAAACTGTTTTGGTTTTGGACAACTTTTTCCTTCCATTTAAGGTGATTGTTTTGGGACACTTTGATAGTCTTTTGGTGGAATTAAGTCCTAGTTAGAATGAGAGCTGGGGCTAAGGGTTTAGATCTTGAGTTCAATGTCTAATATTGATTAATGAAGCCCAACTCTCCTAAACAAGGTGGCACCAAAGTGCCAAAAACAAGACAATAACCACTGTTAACCCTGGGACTTTGACCATTCTTTAGAGCTCAGAAATTCACTGATGAGATAACCACTAATGAATGGCCTGCTGTTACTATACACCTCACATAACTTCTTACGTGTTTATATGCAAAACTTACGGAAATAAAAATGCTATGTAAAAAAAAATTACATGCTCGCAAATTTGGAATACCACACTCACAAGGAGAGAAGAGATGATGTTTATCATGAGTCTGTTATATCAAACAGAATGTGACTAGTCAATAAGACATAATCTTGAGAAGACAAGACCCAAAATTCTAAATCCAAAAGCAGATAAATGAATTGCACTAGAATAGAAAGGTGAACGTGAGAGGAAAAATGAGTTCATTCTTTGAGATTTTTCTTGAGTTTTCATTGACTGAAAATGATTCAAAAGAAGGGTTTTAGTTCTTTCCTTCTGTGAATATGGTGAAATGGTCACCAAATCTTGGAGTTTGATATCCTATCATGATGTAGACATTTTAAAGTTCAGTTCTGGATATTTTGGTGTGATTTGGTAACCTTTTTAAGGCTGGAAAAACAGATTTTCCGGCAGCTATAGTGCTGTTCAGACAGCACTGTGCAGTCTTGGGAAATTGGTCATAACTTGGGGTAGAAAACTAGAAATTTAGATCCGTTTGTTGCGTTAGAAACTAGATTCATAGATCCTTTCCAACGGTATAAGTTTTATTGTCTAATTCATTGTCAATTAGTACCAGAAATTCTGTGAATTTGACTGAATTTTTGAACCTGTTCATAACAGGTTTAACTTGCTTCCAACTTGTGGACTATTTTTGAATGGCTTATGATTTATTTGTGGAGTAGGATCTTGATAATGATTTTAGTGCTTATATTTTGGTTTCCATTGCTATAAACATGATGCTTATCTGAGTTATATAGTAAGAGTAATGATGAATTAAAGTGTAGCACTTGAGTAAATTGTTTTGGTTTTGGACAACTTTTTCCTTCCATTTAAGGTGATTGTTTTGGGACACTTTGAGAGTCTTTTGGTGAAATTTAGTCCTAGTTAGAATGAGAGCTGGGGCTAAGGGTTTAAATCTTGAGTTCAATGTCTAATCTTGATTAATGATGCTAAGTAAGACCTTAATTATATGTAGGTTCCGAGGACACCGATCATCCCCACTATTTGAGCTAGAATAACTTTATCAAGATTGGCTTAATCACTGAGCAACTAACCAAACAAATAAAAACATCACCCAACCATTAAACTAAGGCCCGTGCTAGTAGTTTTTTAGTATAACAAGTTCTAAGTTCCAACCTCTAACACCAATAGGAAAGCGAAGGCTAAATAGAAACAAAATTCAGCTATGTTCCATAAGGATGTTACAGCTCATTCAATTAATTATGATGAGGTTTTACTACTTTAAATTTTAGCAAAAAAAATCCCTCAAAAAGTGATGAAGGCCATTAGTCTAAGACCTTCTACAACGCATGCTTCTAGTTTAGGGCTGTACATTCACAACCTTGAGTACATAACAACAACATACAACTGACATGAAGCATACCATCTGAGATTGAATAGTTGACGCAGCTACAGTGCTGTTCAGACAGCACTGTGCAGTCTTGAAAAACTGGTCATAACTTGGGGTAGAAAACTAGAAATTTAGATCCGTTTGTTGCGTTAGAAACTAGATTCATAGATCTTTCCAACGGGTATAAGTTTTATTGTCTAATTCATTGTCAATTAGTACCAGAAATTCTGTGAATTTGACTGAATTTTTGAACCTGTTCATAACAGGTTTAACTAGCTTCCAACTTGTGGACTATTTTTGAATGGCTTATGATTTATTTATAGAGTGGGATCTTCATAATGATTTTAGTACTTAGATTTTGGTTTCCATTGCTGTAAATATGGTGCTTATCTGAGTTATATAACAAGAATAATGATGAATTAAAGTGTAGCACTTGAGTAAAAATGCAAATAAATGCATTCACAACCTTGAGTACATAACAACAACATATAATTGATATAAAGCATACCATCCGAGATGGAACAGTTGACTAGACAATAATTATCTCAACAACCAACATGTTTACCTTAAATTGTGCAAAACAACATGATAACCAATAACAACAAATTGTCTTGTGTCATCCTTGACCCCCGAAAGATACATAACTTGAGAAAACAAGTAAAATAATGGTAAAAATAGCCACTTGCCGCAAGCCAAAAAACAAGTTTCATACGTCTCATTCTCTGAAAATAGATTACTCAAGAAGCAAAAAGGCAAGCAAGGATATCAACTACTTGGAATGAGCACAAACAATGGCAAGCAGCAGTAGCAAACAAAAAATATTTCTGAGAGGATGGTTGAGTAGCTCTGAAATTAATTAATCAACTCCTCATTAATCCAATATTTCAAGGAAAAAAAATTTACATACGTATTGAATATGAAACTTAGCATATTACCTGCGAATAACAATGAACAAGAAAAGAACAATAGGACTTAAAAAAACATAAGCCTTTTGGACCCTATAAACTTTTTGGATCCCAAGAACTGAACAAGAATTAAGACTATCACAAAAATAAAAAATAGCATGCCATTGTATACTTTCCATCTGGTATTTAATATCAGCAAGCTAAATCCCAAGAACCTAAAATACCAAAGAGGGGTGTGTAAGCAGATAGGAAAAACATAATGGCTAAACAGATTTCGAAGACCATAAAATTGTTCTAACCACCATTATAAAAAGGAAGATACTGGTCTAACAACATCTTTCTCAACTCATCCCAAGGTTAAGGTTATCGTTGCTTCTAAATACATCTTGTTTGACTTTTAACCACCATAGCTTAACCAACCCAACCAATTTTGCCTTTGCAATTTCAATTTTCTTATAATCTACTAGATTAAAGTAGTCAAAATAATATACCAAAGAAGCTACATTATAGGAGTCAAAGTGATATTCCATAGGAGCCATCCATCTATGGAATACTCTATGATGACCTGAGCCATCATAAGATGAAAAAGCATGGTGTATACGTGATTAGGAATTTATAGTAGTATAAACAAATAAAAGGAAATGCATTTTGAGCATTAACAAGAAACTGATAGGTGACAACAGTGAAAGAAATTTCTTCGCAATGGTTGAGAAAACAAGTATGCTTTCTCAGCTCCTAAACATAGCTATTAACAAAGCACACCTATAGCACAAACTTATGACTACCCACTGCTCACTAATCCTTAATTGCAAAAATTACTACTACTAGAAGAGGAATTTAAAAAAAAAAAAAAGAAAATCAATCATGACAAAGAAAATGAGCTGCATATAAGAAAACAAAGCACAAAATCTTTTTCAAACCTCAAGTCTTGGATAAGAAAGACTGACTGATAGCTAGTGAGCTAATCTTCAAGCGGGATGTTCTTTTTGCCAAGTCTCTCTCTAGCCAGCAATGGCTGGGTCAGCAAAACAAGGTATAGAGGAAGTGACGAGATCAAAATCGCGAACCTTCTGGAGATGGACAATGGCAAAACAACTTGCTTTGCTTGGTGCTACTAATACAAAGGTAATAAAAAAAATAGTAAATACAAAGTCAATTCTCACAGTACATGGAAATAAATAATACTACTAATACATGGTGGGGCTGGGTTTTCCAACGAACGAAATACTTACTCGGAAGGGGCAATGGAGGATCGGAAGGTGTTGATAGGGTGGGGCTTGGTGTTTCTTCAAATTTGCAAACTGTATAAAGCAATTGAAACAATATTACCATAACAAACAAAAACGAATACAAAGAAATTAGATCCCCTGTCTCAATTTTTGCAACTTCTAGAGTACCCAACTATCCATCCATTGAAGTAGATAGAGAGAATTTTGCTTTACACACTGAATAAAAGAACCAGGAGATTTTTACACACTGAACAATGCCATAAGGTTTCTATGCTAACCAAGACTAAGCCCCACACATTTTTGGGCTTATAGATATCTTTAGTTTGCCCCATAAGTCCTTGTCTTCTAACCATAGAAAGGAAAATAACAAGCTTTTAATTTACAAATCACTGATTTACTAACTACTAAAAGATTGAAAAGCATGCAATTTGGGAAAGATAGTTGCATTCTTCTTCACGTTATGCACACATATTTAGACAATAATGAATTTGGCTATCTCGAGAAGAAGAGCCAAAGGCTATGACCTATCAGGACCACCACTTGCAACCGAGATATATCACTGTATCATCTGGAATCTGGATTCTAAATGAACTGGACCAAATTTATACAATGGTAGCAAGCAAAATATTAACCTCACATGTACAATCTTCCAAATGATATTGACGGAAAACAAAAAACGGAAGCTAGTTCCAGCTTTGTGTAAAGTATTCAAAACAGAATTATAAATTTGAAAATAACTTGACACCTAGTTAATCACAATAAAATTCAAACAAAAACACAAGGCAGCAGTTATAGATGTGAAATAAATAAATAAAACTAAACTCCAACCTAATTAACTTAGGTTGCTATATTTTACTACAGGAGCTATTCCCACTGTGTTATCATATTTGGACAAATCAAAGTTTGACAACCATTTTTTAGAAAAGTCAACGTCAAGAAGTAATGGTCAATTAAGATCTAATTGTCATGACCCTATGCATGAATTCTCACATTAACTTCAATATATTTTAAGGGTTCTTAGGTCAAGCCAAATTCTATAGCTCCACAAGTCTTAACTTTTTACCTTATTGCTGAGAATCTAGAAACAACTAATAATCTTTTAGTCATGTCTTTTTTAGGTTGGTACCGGCCTGCTCGGCAACAGCCATAAGACACTTGGGTTCTAATTTTTCGTGTTTGTGTACGTATCAGAAAGTAGGGAGAGGAGGATGTCAATGAATGAGCCTTGTTTGAACTTTGAATTGGTCTAACTCAGGTCTCACTCAATAAGAATAAAGGATATGAATCAATGTCCACTTGAGACTAAGCTTTGGTGGCAAGTAAGCCTATATAGATTTAAATGATCTTTCAATAGGCAAACAGGGTATACTTTTCTGGCTCAAATTTTAGCATATATTATCCTCCAAAATCCACATTATTTGGGTAAAATGGATTTGTCAAACATACCTTCTTTAAAGCCTGACATTAATTTTGTCATTTTACTATCCTCTTTCTTGGTAAATTTGTCCTTCTGCTCCATTTGCTTTACAGCCATCTATGTGCATCTGAGTTAACAATAGTTTTATGTAGTTGCATATATGGCCATATAGTTAAGTGCATGTCCTAAATTATTATACGTACTCCATAGTACATAGAATACCATTAATATGTGTACACTTTTGTAGCTACAACTTTAAGATAAGTATAAAATAGAGTAAGAAGCCGTGTCTCCACAATTCACTCTTCTCTTGGACTAAACGAAACCTTTTTAACAGTAAAAATCAAAATTGAGCTTATAAACTATTGGTAAGACTAATCTTTGCATTTTGGACTTCCTGAAAAACTCTTGCAGCATTGTAGAAATTATCTTAAATCTGGAGGAACAAACATATTAGCATACACATAATAATATATTGATGGTTTCAATGCCTTTCATTAGTATTGCATAAAAAATATCTAACTTCTAAATATTTACTTTGTTAAGTTAAGACTGCTGAATTATTATAGGTGAAATGTGAATCTAGATATTCACAAATTTGTCATTTTGTATACCAGCAAAAAGCATAATAAACAAGAAGAAACACAAAATTTGTAGTCTAGATACTAGCCGTGGAAGTGAATCAATATCAATCGATTGGGCATGATTGAAATGGATAAATATTAGTTTTTTGGACAATGGACTAAGATACTGAAGCCGATGGTCATTAGCATGTTAGCTTAATACGAGAAAATTGGCATAAATTGGATGTATTGTTGAATTGACAAATCCAAAAAAATTTGACTGATTATTAATGAAAGAAAGCTTAAATTTGCATGCACAAGTACCATGCAGTCCAAATTCTTGAAAAGAAAAATCCAATTTTGTGAGTTTACCTCCTTCACCCTACCCACAACAAAGAGAGAGGGGGGGGGGGGAGAGAGAGAGAGAGGACCAGAAAATCCAAAACTGGAAATAATGATTACTAAACCAACCTTCAACCACCCATCAAACTGTAATATGGCTATATGTAAATTGGGGATTTAAATGCTTTGTAATAATTAATTTCGACCAAGATCAGCTAGAATGAATCCAAACATGTAATATTACACATACATTATTGAGAAAATTCTATAAACATGTCAGCAAAGAGGGCACCTCATATTCAACCAGAAAGCAAAAATGAACCAAACATATGTAGTATATGCATATGTAGAACTTGACGATGACAATGGGTTCTTTCAATATTCAAATGGCCCCACAAAAAAAAATGATGCTACATTCACTAGTGTTTTGTTTAATGTACTTGGAAAATGACCAAGAATGAGCTAACTTTATCTTTTATTCTATTAATATGTAGAAAATGGCTATCGTTGGATTAGTCTTCATTGAATTTCTTGCAATGGTTACCAATGTTCATGGATATGGAGGGTAGATTAATGCTCATGCCACCTTTTATGGTGGGGGTGATGCCTCTAGAACAATGGGTATGCACCACCATTTTTTGAACTTGCCACATTTTGGGCTGCATATTCCAGTCTCTTTTATTTTTCTCTTTTCAAATTCTAATGAAATTTTCTTGTTCTTGTGAAAATTTTTAGGCGGGGCTTGTGGATATGGAAACTTGTATAGCCAGGGGTATGGTATGAACATTGCAGCTCTGAGCACAGCTCTGTTCAACAATGGATTGAGCTGTGGATCTTGCTTTGCAATTAGGTGTGTCAATGCTAAATCGTGCCTGCCTGGTACCATTGTGGTCACAGCCACCAATTTCTGTCCTCCAAAAAATGCCTTGCCTAACAATACAGGAGGGTGGTGCAACCCTCCCCTGCATCACTTTGACCTCTCTCAGCCTATTTTCCAGCACATTGCTCGGTATAGAGCTGGAATTGTCCCCATTGCTTACAGAAGGTATGCTAAGCAAAATTCTCAAATTTAGAATTTTTCATTAAAAAAAAATTGTACTTTTACTACCACATAGGCCTTAGCTCGGTTACTTACTCCCTTAACAAGTAAAAGTAAAACAAGAATCTCAAGAATTCTGGGATTTGGACTTTAATTTAGAGGTTATTTTGTGTAAGAAACAAACCCATTGTCATCTCCCCCTGCCAGCAAATTAACTACCACAAAAGCACAAAGCTTTATGCATCAGAAAATTACCTACCGAAATTTAGGGGAAAATCAATAGTAGCCTAAGCTACGGTTCAAATAAAATTAGGGATTTGATTGCAAGACATACTTTACATAATAAGAAGAAGAAGAAAAAAGAAAAGGTTGAAAATCTTACATGGAGGGGTCCGTTCTTCTTCTTGTCAGCTGGAATTTCTACATAAACTAAGATTCCCACCTCTTCTTCAACTTTCACTAAGTACCGATTGTTCCATTGCCCATCTTTGATTTTGCTCACTCTTTAATTGAGCTCTGGATATGGAATAAGTGTGGCGCAACTTGGAAGAGGGACAAAGTTGTGCAGAAGAATTTGGTAGACAGAAAGAAGAATTTGGTGTAGAATGGGGAATCGGTAAAACTTTGGTAGAGACGAGTGAATTGGAGAGGGAGTTTTGATTTTTTGGTGAAAAATGGTGGGGGGAGAAATTTTGGTGGAAATGTTTGGGAAAGCTGCCAAATGTTTCTCATAAGTTTGCACGTTCATTTTTTTCTTAAGTGCTAACGGGTCAGGTTGGATTTGAAATTTTAATTCCAACCTAGACCAGATTAAGCAATATGGTTTTGAACTTAGATCCGTTACCTGATGGGTCTAATATTTGGTTTCTCAAATCGAGTCTGATCGGTTCGAATATTGACAGTGTGAAATAATTATTATCCATTAGATATTAATTATTGAAAGTGTAAAATATATGTATGTGTACACTGCATAGACATGTGTAAAATATTGATTACGTATTTTATTTTACATATTAATAAAATTTAGGTTGGCATCCGACCCTTGTGTATAGGGTTTGCCCGAAAAAAAAAACAAGTAAAATACATGTGTGTGTGCGGGCGTATTGTTTTATTGGTATTAGGTAGTCAAAGTATAAAATACATACATAAACACACATATATGTAGGGCTATAAACAAACCGAATCGAACCGAACTTTAAAGTTGTCGAGCTCGATTCGAAAATTCGAGCTCAAATTCGGATTCGAGTTCGAGTTCGATATGAGCTTAAATATTAAGCTCGAGTTCGATTCGATTTTGTATTCGATAGGCTCGAGTTTGATTCGAAAGCTCGGATTTTTTTTTATTTTTTAATTTTTTGTATTAATTTATTAATAAAAAATATATATATAATATATTATAAAATATTATTATATATTAAATATTTTTTTAAAATTTTGTATTAATTTATTAATAAAATATATATTTTATATAAAATATGTACTATTTTATATAAAATATTATTATATATTAAATAAAAAATTATTAAAAAAAATTTCGAACCGAACTCGAGCCGGATATGTAGTTCGAATTCGATTCGATAACACAATCGAATCCTATATTTTGTTCGAGCTCGATTCGAGTTCGGTAAAACTCGAATTCGAATCGAGCCCTGAACTATTCGTTAAGGGCTCGATTCGTTTACAGCCCTACATATATGTACACACACATGCATATATAAATATATATGTGTGTATATATATATATGCATACACACAGATGTATGTATATGTTTGTGTACACACACATATACATAGATGTGTGTGTATGCATATATATATGTGTGTGTACATATGCACACACTGCACACACATGTGTATATATATATGTATATATGTACATGTGTGTGCGTGTATATACATATACTATATACATGTGTGTGTATATATACACACACGCACATACATATATATATAGATATATATAATATATATGTGTGTATATATAGACACACGCATACACATATATATAACATATATATATAGATGTGTGTATATAGATATATATATCTATATATATATATCTATATATATATCTATATACACACATCTATATATATATATATGTTATATGTGTGTGTGTATGTATAATATATATAGTAGCGTGCGTATGTGCGTTTGTGTATGTGTATGTACATATATAAATATACATAGATAGATATCACAGTAGGATATATTTCAGTGTCAACTTGTGAAAGTTGTCAAAAAAAATCCCCCTTTAATGACAACTTTATATGGTTGTCAGAAAAAGTCTAGATTCAGTGACAACATAGGTTGTCACTAATTCCTTATATATAACTTGTGTTGAGTTATTAGGGAAAGGTCCACCTTTAATGACAACATATTCCGGTTGTCAGAAAATGTTAAAGATTCAGTGACAACATTTGTTGTCACTGATGGCTATGACATTTTTTTTTTTTTTTTTTTTTTTTTTTTTTTTACAAACCTACACTAATTCTATCTTTAGTAACAACTTAGTGAGGTTGTCATAAAAGATTAAATATTCATTGACAACACAGCTTGTCACTAATGCCTTGAATTTAAATGTTAAAATTATTACAAAAAGTCTAACTTTAGTGACAACATATTGAAGTTGTCAGAAAAGATGAAGATACAGTGATAACAAATGTTGTCACTGGTGCCTTAAATATGGAGAATCTGTGATGACCTTTGTTGTCACTAATCCCATTGATTTAATTTTTCTCCAACGGGAAGAGATTAAGATTTAAATAGGGTTTAGTGACAACATGTTCTTGTCAAAGAATGTTGAATGTTTAGTGACGACAATGTTGTCACTAATTTCTTCAGCAACTTGTCTACTAAAAATCCTATATTTTGTGACAAGTTCATGTTGTTGTCAGAAAATGTAGAAGATTCAGTGACAACTTAGTTGTCACTAATGGCCGAGAGATAATTTTGTAACAACATAAGATAGTTGTCACAAAACAAATCTTATTTAGTAACAACTAATGATGTTGTGATAAAAGGTTAAACATTTATTGACAACACATGTTGTCACTAATACCGTGAATTTAAATGATTAAAAAAAAGGTCCAACTTTAATGACAACACTTTGATGTTGTCAATAAATGTAAAGAAATAGTGATGACTGATGTCATCACTAATGTCTTGGATATATTTTTAAGAAAATGATAGAGATTTTGTGACAACACATGTTGTCACTAATGTCATGATATATTTTAGTGACAACATATGAATATTGTCAGAGAAAATAGATAAATCAATGATGATAAAAGTTGTCACTAATACATTGAATAAAACAAATAAAAAATGTTAAAGCTTCAGTGATGACATTTGTTGTCACTAATACCATTGGATATATTTTAGTGACAACACATGAATATTGTCAGAGAAAAATAGATTTTAGTGACGACAAACTAGTTGTCAGAGAATAAGGGGGAATCAATGACGATATTAGTTGTCACTAATACCTTGGATAAAACAACTAAAAAATGTTAAAGCTTCTGTGACGGCGTGTGTTCTCACTAATACCATCACTCACATTTTCAATGACAACTTTCCAAAAGTTGTCAAAAAAAATTGGAGTTAGTGACAACATGTTTTAGTTGTCAGAATAGGGCATTGTTTTAGTGACGACTAGTGTTGTCAGTAATGGATGAAAAAGTATTAGTGACAAGGTTTGTGGTTGTCAAAAAAGTTTATATCTTTAGTGACTACATAAGTTGTCATTAATTAGTTGGCCCTATTTTCAGTGACAACCTGAAAAATGTTGTCACTATTACTTTATATTTAGTGACAACATTTAGCTCTTGTCAGTAATATAAGTTGGCGCCAGAAGGCGGGAGGCAATCAGTGACAACATTTTATTGTTGTCACTAAAGATACATAGCAATTGCAACAAGGTTTTGTGTTGTCACTGAAATTGATATTTAGTGACAACATTATTTTGTCACTAAAAAATGTCGTCACTAATGATCTTTTTTCTTGTAGTGGTGGGGGTTTAAATTCCACCAACACAAAATTTGCCTTCCTCATGTAACAGTATAGATTTAATCAATAAAAAAAAATAAAGGGTTGCACAAGTGATCTGTTTAGTTAAAGGAAATTTTTAACTTTTATAATGGTACAAACACCTAATGAATAATCATTCAAGTTTTTTGGGATATAATAAAGAATATCCCATGTTTTAATTCTTGTATATAAAAGAATGAGTTTGCTTGAGATGTTTTTATTGGTGATAAGTTCTTTGAAATTGGATGTTGGGAAAATGAAATTGGTTTTTAGCAATTATCTAGTAGGATAAGATTAATACTACTTTGTCTCACAAAATTAAAGGAACATGCTGTCTGAAGTCAAGACAAAAATATAAAGGATCTCCAGAAATATGTAAGCAAAGAAGATGTATAGGTTCAATGTAGCCACCTTTGTGAAAAATTCCAGGTCTGCGTGACTGTGTATCATAATAAATAATGTAGACCGTTTTAATAGCAAAGTTCTCCTTTTCTTTGCTTTATTATGGCAACTCACTTGGAGTTCTGGAGATTATATGAATCTGCTCCTAAATCCAAGATGGCGAGCAGTATTAGTTTTTAGTGTACCCACCAAACGAATTGGAGATAGAAAGCAAAGCAAAGATTGAAAAGAAAAAGTTGAGAATCTTCTTTGACTAAAAAAAAAATCTAATAATTACAGCAAAAGGCATTATTCACAAATGGGCCACGACACGATCGCTTGTCATGCAAAGTCTCTCCCAACACTAAACCTCAATACGAAAACAATACACATTAATCTGGAGCAAAAATACGCATATCTGCGAATGGACAAATGACTATTACTATATTTATGGTTGCACACTTGTTACATTAATTGGCGTGAAATTTACTCAAAAAAAAAATTGTGTACTCGTAAACTATTAAATGTTTTGTTTGTGTACGCTAAATTGTTGATAAGAAAAATAAAAAATTGGTATACTTGTAAACTAAATCATGCAATTTAGTATACCAAACGTACCAATTAAACACAAATATACCTGGATGTTGTAGAATAATTATTTAACCACTTCTAATGATACTCAACAGTCTGTCAAAAAAAAAAAAAATTACACAACACTTTGTGTTTGTTGTATTTGCAAATTTATATTCAGTGTATTCAGTGACGTATATATGTTTAGTGAAATAGTAAATGGTCCACGTGATTTAATTGTCATTATTGATTTGTTGAAATCCAAATCCTGTTCATCGATCTTTTTAGTCCCAAATATCCTATATAAACAAAACCATATTGCATAGTGACCACTGAGGTGCAGGTGCCTGTTTTCAAAGTTAAATTTGTTAGTGCTTTTTCAGCTAAGACATGGGTAAGTTCAAGAAGGTATGCGTATTCTGTGGAAGCAATTCAGGGTACAGAAAGATATTCAGCGATGCAGCACTTGATCTTGGAAAACAACTGGTTTGTTTTGTTGCCTTTCTCTGTTTGTGTCTCTGTGTGTGTCTCTCTGTGTGTGTTCCTGTTTATGTTTGTTTGTGAAAGTGGAACTTTTGAATCTTTCAGCATCTTTTGATGGATGGATATATATGTATAAAACAGGTGCAAAGGAAGATGGACCTCATCTATGGAGGAGGGAGCATTGGCCTGATGGGATTGGTTTCTCAAACAGTGTATGATGGTGGATGCAAAGTTCTAGGGTAAGTAAATTTAGAGTTTTATTAAAAACTTAGTTAAATTCAAGGTAATTAATCATGGACTATGAATTTGATGCTACTTATATAGGCCTTTATACCCTCTTTTCATCTTTCTTTTATCTATAGAGTAATTCCAGAAGCACTTGTTCCAGTAGAGGTATGAATTTATTGCCGTGTCAAGTCCACCATCCTTCCACCTCCCCATCTCCACTTCTTCTGTATTGATGGAGATAAGATGCTTAATTGCTCGTGAGCAGATCTCGGGCCGAGCTGTGGGAGAAGTAGTCATAGTTGCTGACATGCATGAAAGGAAAGCCGAGATGGCTCGTAGGGCTGATGCTTTTATAGCACTTCCTGGTATATTGGTGTACCCTAATTTTCATGCTGCTCCAATTTTTTTTCCTGTTCTTTTTTTTTTTTTTCCTTTCAATTTTGAAGAAGGGAGACGAAGGAAAAAGGGGAAAGATGGAACAATGATTGCGAAAATTCAATCCTTATTTAAACTAAGTAACAAATACACATAGTAGTTGAGCTATATTGGATTGTCAAATTGATTGAGAATTTCGCATTTTTTCTGAGTGAATTTTATTAAATGTGCATGAGTTACCTTAAAATTTTAATGTGGAAGAATGGAAAAGGTAATTTATTAATTATATGCATATCAATTTGTATATTTGGAAGCATGGCCAAAATACTGACCTTTTGGTGATGCTGATGAAGGAGGGTATGGAACTATGGAGGAGCTGCTTGAGATAATATCATGGTCGCAGCTCGGAATTCATGATAAACCGGTACGCATGATCCATTTTGCAAATTGCAACACTACTTCGGCATCATTCTGAATGGACTAGTTTGAAGTAGCATATATTTCTGATAAACTACCAATATTTTATCTAAGTTTTCCAGACTGAACCATATCAATTTAAATAACCTGAGCATACCCTATCCTCCAATTAATGCAAAAGAAAGGGGGTGTGAAAATCTGAATTTTATTAGCTCCAAATATAGATTAATTTCAATTGTGGTTGTTTTGCTATAATGGTCTTAGATTTAAAAATTTAAAAGAAAAAGCTTATACGAATGCACTTTTGTTAATCCTGATAGCATCCAACTTCCTTTAACTTGTACCTAAAACAAAATAGGCACAATTTTTCATAAGAGGCCACTGTAATTTAGAGGGTCAAAATTTGAGATTTATAGTAGTGAAGCAATATATTCATACAAGTAATTGAGCAAGTATTACTTTTTATTATGTTGTATTACATGTAATATGGTCTACCCTAAGTTATTTACAAGAGAAGTAATTTTTTAATTCTACTTTTCCCTCACTGTATATTTTGGTAAATAAATGCAAGATTTTGCTAGAGATTTATTTCATTTGGATGGGTTTTTTTTTAGATTTTTTAAAAAATATAATTAGCAGTTTTAAAATTTATTTTGATACATGTATATGTGAGATATAAAGTTAGTTGAAAACGTATTTGAAGTATTCTAAAAACATGTTTCTAAAATATTTAATTGAACAAATAGTAAAATATATATCTTCAACTAATTTTACTTTTTGGTAGTTACATGCATATTAATTAATTCCACCACTGCACCATGATCTCTTTATGCACAAATTCTCCTCTAAGTTTGTGTCCCCCCCCCCCCCCCCCCAAAGCAAAAAAAAAAAATTCAATAGTTCAAATAATTAAACTACAAAATGAGACGTAAACAGTATCGCTGTTCACTATTAGCCTTAGATGACATTATAATACTAACTAATTCTTATCTTATTAGTCTTCAGGATAAGGTTATGTTTGATATTGTTACTACATCACCCCTTTTGAGCATTTACTTCTTCGAGTTCAAAATCATGTCAACTGTGCAACCCATTCTTTGTAAGCTATAGATAAGCAACTAGTTTGAAGGACAAGGTTAGAAGCAGGAAAATTTTCCAACATAATTCCCAAATCATTTAGATTCAAAATGCTAAAATATTTTTTTTAATTTGTTGACTGAGTTATTAACTATTTAAGCTAACATTAAAATATTATATAGATTAAACTCCTTCTTGTCTTGTTTATTTTTCTTGTTGTGTTAATTTCAATTATCTTTTGAATCGCTCTTCAAAGTAATTTTTTTTGCGCCCCCCCCCCCCAAAAAAAAAAAAAAAACCAACAAAATTTTGCTCTCAAGCAAACAAGATCCATTTTTTTAAAGGGAGTGTGATAAAAATCAATAAAGAGTCACCATGGATAATAACTTTATTATTTGTTAATGTTTCAAAACATCTATATTAATAAACTTATTTATGTCTCTATATTCTCCCATAATTCCTCCTTGATATTGCCTTTAAAAGAACATTTACAATTGATTCATTAAATTTAGTCATTTATTAAGTTCAGACTTTCTAAATATTTTTAATCCACCTAATATTATAATTTATTGATTCTTGGAATCTTACTAGTTATTGAGTGCTACAAATCCTAACTCCTTTAACTCTTATTCACCTAGAATCATTCTATAATTGCATAAATTAAGCACATCAAAAATTTATATAAAACTATGTTCAAGACAGCGTAACACTAATTTTGGATGTCTCCTTTTTAATTTACATTTTTAGTTCATTAATTTATTAATTTTATTAATTTGTTATTTTTTAATAATCTATATTAGTGAATTTACTTATATGTCTGTATCCTTCCATCATACCTCATTGATGTTACCTGTTAAGCTAAATTCCCTGTTGATTACTTAGATTTAGTCTTCCCTTAAGTCTAAACTTTCTATATATTTTTAATATATTAATACTATTCTCTTTAATATGTAACAATTATATGTCTAATTGTTGATTTTTTGGAATCTTACTAATTATTAAGTGGTACAAATCTTAACTCCTAAAATTACTCCTTTTCACCTAAAATCAATCTATAATAAATTTTGATTTACTTTCCATTATTCAAGGATTCAAACGTTTATTCTATGGAAGACCTTTGTATTTTTTTTTCAATAACTACAATTTAGTGGTATAAATTAATAAGTGTTCGGTGTCCTTTTAATTAACTATTATACATGGTGGTATTGAAATTTTTATAGTTGCCTGCATTTTAAACGTTTTATTTCATTATGCAGCAACCTGTACGTTGCACGAGTTTAAAACTGGTTGTAGATAAAAATGCCTAGTTATAAAGTGTCATTACCTAAAACTTTGACTGTTACGAGACATATTACTCCTATTTGTTTATCCAAAAGGTTTTTAGGAGAAGTATACTACCAAAACTGCGATATGAAGCCCCAGTTATTACTGAAAATTCAAATAATAATAATAATAATTATTATTATTATTATTATTATAAAGTTTATAATGGACCTTCTAGTTTTTTTATCTTGACCGCCGAGAAATTTTTTGCATTTCTGCCGAAACATATACTTAGAATTCCACTGGCATTTGTTACTATTTTTAGATTTTTTTTTGGTTTCTATAAAATAATGATCCTCTATATCACTTAGGTTGAATGATATGACCTAAATAATAACAGCAAAGAAAGGGAAAGGAGAAAGAAATGTGATGGTTGCCTAGCCGTTTGGTAATGTATATTAAGTTTAATCAATTGCATCTGCACCTCTGAAGTTTGCTTGTATTGAATTATCCACCATTTTGGGACGCAGTTTTAAATGTTTTTTTTTTTTTTTGGGTTGGAAAAATTGGTTAGTGCTTCTGAAATGAATTTACTTTGGAGGGAGAAATATTTGCCAAAACATCATGTACCAAATACAACCGGGATCGATCTAAGAGTATATCAATTGTATTGGTTCATTAGAATTTGAAGTTATAGGGGCTGAAAAAGGAGAGCTAATTTTCATTTGCTAGTGACCTTCCGCAAGTATTTTGGGTCCGAGCCATGCCTTGCTTTGAATTCAGTTGA
This sequence comes from Mitragyna speciosa, assembly GCA_024721245.1. Classification (NCBI taxonomy): domain Eukaryota; kingdom Viridiplantae; phylum Streptophyta; class Magnoliopsida; order Gentianales; family Rubiaceae; genus Mitragyna; species Mitragyna speciosa. The sequence continues at coordinate 1,839,125 of CM045565.1, forward strand.
ACCTTGCGTTTTGTCTATTTGATTTTTTTTTTCATGGAAATCTGCGTTTGATTAACCTTTTTTCGTTCTTAAATGTTGAACCGATATATAAAAATAAATTAGGTTCAAGGTGCTGATAATGTAATTGTCAAAGAACTAAGAATGACTTTAACATGGAGATTTCAAATTATTCAAGCCAAGGACACACCTTTTTTAGGCAATCCATATCCATAATCTAAACCCACATATTTGGATTCATTTAAATAATTATTTTCAGGTGTGTTTTTGAAAAAATATTAGTATAGCAGTTTTAGAAATTCTTTCACACAAACACACATATATGAAATAAAAAGATAATAAAAAAATGTGTTTAAAGTTCCCTAAAAACATGTCCAAACAAATATATTTCCCGCGTAACTACTTCTCAAATTGCTTCAAAAAAAAAAAAAAAAACTACTCCTCAAATTTTCTTTTCTCATTCATCTTTGCTAAAGAACTTCAAATCTTGTTTTTTCACGTTTTGATTTGTTTGTTTCTTAAACAAGATTTTTACCATGTCACGTAGGGAAAAGATGGATTACAATGCATAATCATAATTAATTTTAGGTCAAGGGTGTGCTGAACCAGTAAATAAATGAAGATAATCACGTATACTGATGGACACATGAAAAGACATCTTTGGACTACTCCGAAATTGAACCAAAGAATAAAATAAAGACCACAAGTTGTGTGGTACACATTTATAGCAAGTTATATGACGTTCGCTTGGTGCATTTTTATTTTGGAGGTTCTAGTGAAGCCGTCAAGTTCTTGAACAATAACCCCTTTAGTTTACCGAATTTAGAATCCCAAACTAGCCCATAAATTTGCAGCTTCTTTGGCAAGAAGTATAGAAGTTGTATTGCTATCTTTTTCTTGTTTCAATCTTACTTTCATCACCATATATAGAATAAAATTCGCGAGTCAAGAATATTTTGAAAAATCAGAAAAGGAAAAAAAAAATTGAGGTGACCGGCCTTACCAATCATATGACATACTACCACTCAATTTGACATCTGTCCAAACTCGATGGAGATAGGCTTGAGGTTCACTTCGCACCAGTTTTGATGTCACTTTAATTGCAGTGTAATCATGCCACTTGCTGCACTTGACATCTTGTCCTTGACAAGACCTTGTATATATTGAGCGATTGGTGGGTGGGCTAATTGCTGCGTTATGTTTTGGACATGGCCCTTGCCTTTCTTGGATGGTTGGACAGCGTACATTAGCACTAATAATTTATTATTGTATAGTAATACATTATATCGTATTTGATGGTATGTGATTAATTTAGTGTCCCACATAATAATACTTCAAAAAACATTTTCAAGTGAACTGTATAATTCTTTTAATATTATTTGAAATATTTTTTAAACACGATTTCTAATTACCTTTCTATATTCCCAACTTTTCAAATACATTACATCCCAAAATATGCTGAAGTATTATTTTTCCAAAATGCTCCCAAACAACACGAATTCCAAGTATAATATGAGCTTAATTCGATCGATAATTGGTACTGCCTGACAGGTTGGTCTTTTAAACATTGATGGATATTATGATTGCTTGCTCGGATTATTTGACAAAGGCGTGGAAGAGGGATTTATTAGGCACTCAGCGAGAGATATTGTGATATCTGCACAAAGTGCTGGAGAGCTAATAGAGAAGATGGAGGTACTTTCCGTTTGCCAATCAACAACTTTGTGTTGAATGAAAGTAATCAGCACTTTCTAATTAAAAAGGACAAATAGAAAGCAAAAGAATGGAAGAAAGTGACGTAAAGTAATTTAAAGTAATTTAACTGGGGGTGAAAAAGAGTGGGGGTTGGGTGGAATGTGTAACTTAGACATCAGTGGTTGGAATAGTCCGTCAAAACAAGAGAAGAAAAATGAGGGCAGGTGCAGTAGGGACCAAACGTTAGAAAGTTCCCTGGAAATCAGATCATCCAACTTCTAATAAAAGCAGCATCTTCATTAGAGCAAAACAGAGACTATCTTGTGATAGCAGCAAAATCAGACAGACAACAATCACTACACCAAATTTTGCAGCTCAAGATCCCAATTACAAATTGGAAAACTGGAAGCCAAAGTCATAATACTATCATCTGTGACTATCTATATATCTCCAATCTCCCATTTCTTGTCGAGGTTCATGACCTTTCTAGGCTCGGATTCATCTGTCATGTATAATCCATAGCTTGTGCCCTAGGGGAAGGGGGGCTTGAAGTCATGCTCATAAATGCAACTGAATCAAATAAGGTATCATCAAATCAATGTTTAAGTTCAATTTATACCTACATACTGCTAACACCATTTGCATCAATGGCATATGCAGGATTATGTACCACTGCATGATAAAGTGGCAAAGAAGAAGTTGGAATGGTGAAGACCCCGAACTTGCAAACTCATAGTTGTTTTTCTGTTTTGCCCAAGAAAAAAATGGGTTGCACTGTTCAATTACTTACTGCTTAAATACAATTGTAAGGAAAATATACAAAATTAGAAATGTGATTTTTCCAAATGATAAAAAAGTCAGTCAGTAATTTGAAATGTTTGGCCGTCCTTCCTAAGAAGTTTGAGACCTGCGAAATGCATTGGTCCATCTCAAGTGAAGTAAAAGACATCACAAGGAATTCAAACAAGAGAATGAAAAAACAATGCCAAATACATGAACGATGCCCTGTGTAGGTTGATACAAGTCTACTATTTCATTATAGTAATCATGCCCTTCTTGCCAAGGTAAACACACCCAAAGTCATCTTTTTGCATAGGAAAGTGTATCATTCTAGTATTCCATCCACCATGCAACAAGGAAAATGTGCTAATGCCAACAATAGAAACGTGCTCACATCACTGTTACTAGGTCCTTACATAGATGTTCATCTGTTTAAGTTTAATGAGACAAATTACAGGGATGTTCTTAAGCCATTTAGGATAAACCAAAAGAAAATGTTCTTTAAGTAAAAAATATTTTCATTATAAATTGCAAAAAACTCCATTACACTGGCAACGCAGAAAGAAAAAGAATGTTATCGAGTTCAAATTGTTACCAGAAGAAAACATTTTTATTGATGGCTTATTTTATTAGGATAACATTTGATACCCAAGGATTTGCAAAGTCTAACACTAATTTATGCAACTCTTACATGATTATGTTGCTCATACAAAGTATTGGACCAGCCACCTGATCATCATTGTAACATTCAACATGTAAATTACTGTAGTGGAAAGGTAAAATATCGGTTAGCTAAGCGCAAAGAAGAGGATTTGTGCATTCAAAGAGATTGCCAGAGAATGAAGGCTGTGAAAGTTGAATTTATGGTAAACATAAGTGACAAGATCAAGGAAATTTTCAATCAATGTAATAATGAATAAGCTAAAACCACACCGCTCTGATATAGTCTCAGTATACTCAATTTAAACCAAATTACAGATGGTGAAAGGGGCCAAAGACATTCTGAACCACAATACGAAAAACAATAAATATTTAATCCAACCTGTTCAGTGTGGTTTGAGGGAATACATCTCCAACTTTTTCAGCAAGTATTAATTCCATCCTTGCAATCTGCGGTCAAATTATAGAAAGTTTCTACCCTTGTCTTTGCCCTGTAAAGAACCTCAGTATCTACCTCAACTCTCATATATCCATCAAACTCAACCTGGCGCCCACCATTTAGAAGCCTTGTCTCATTGTACCATTCACTAGTATTACCCCACATTTCCTTGTAATCATCAAGCAAATGAACCTTATAATGAGATCTCAACTTATCAAAGTAATTGTAAAATCGTTCATTGGTAGCAATATACAAATGCCTCCAAGGTGTAACCACAGGCAGGAGTTTTTGGACAAGAGCATCTGGAGATGTGTCAGCATCAAGATGAGGCCATAGCTCCTTATTATGTGCTTTTTCCCCTCGAACTACATGAACTGCGTCAAAATCCCAGTCCATGCTCCCACTTATTGCCGTTACTATATTCATTAATCTCTTTGATTTCCAAAGTGCATGCCAGGGCCTCTGGATGTATTTAGCTGCTGGACCTTCACAAACCCGATACCAGTAGTTATCAGGTTCTGGAGCATTAAATTGCCGCCATATAATTGTGCTCTTGTCCGCCTTCAATTGCATTGGTGTAACCTCATAACCCACAACCTTTCTCACAGGAATTTTCTTTTTATGAGTCTTATCCCATTTCTTCCAATCTTTATGGAACTCCCCTTCATCAACAATTGATGCCTCCTCTTTCAAATGCTCAAAATCAAAGTAGAACCTAAAATCTTTACCCTCCTCTTCCTTGTTACTCTGAGTGTAAGCAGATGACAAACAGATGCTCAGATCCATCACAAATGTCCTATTTAGATACTGAGCTTCGCCCAAAGCACACAAAAAGCTCCACAGGTAATGATTCATTCCTTTGCAATAATCCCCGCCACGTGAATAATACAAGTACCTCCCATTTCTAAAAGCCATATCTGACTTCAACACCGGAAGAGTATCATTGATTTCATCATCTCTGACAGCAGGGGCGGGGGAAATTTTAGTTTTCTGACCATTTCTAGTGGCATTCGGTCGAGTCCTTGGACGACGGGCATTCACGCCTGAGTGCCATCGCCCTGCATGAGTCACTTTATAGCTACAATCATCCCTAAACCCAATCTTGAACCTTCTAAAGTCCCTATACTTCCTCCAAGACTTCTCCTTCTTATTTCTAAACCTCCATGCCACATCACACTCATTAGGCGTCGACCCGTTAACCGGAGGTTGATAATCCAAGAAGGCAATTGACCTAAAGGTCCTCAAATTGAATCTCTCTATAGCAATCAACACCCTAGGGTCAGAACAATTAATCACACTCATATCCTCACAACCTGATTTCAAGCTCGCATTTTTAAGATCCATCTCAGATTTCTCAATCACATCTTCAGTAATGGACACATTAGCCCCGGCAGGGGATAACACTGGGGGATCAGCAATGTCCTCACCAGTTTTGAGCACAGAAGTGTCAGTTTTAAAGGTGGCATTTTCAACTTGGGTGAAAACCTTAGTGAGGGCTCTAGAGGACTCCCATGGATCAGGGGGCTGGTATGTAATTGCAATTACAGTAACTATGAGGACTGAGAATACAAACACTGAGAAACACACGTTGCTTATCAGTTTTATCAGGTTCTGCCCAATTGGATCCGTTGCTGAATTTAAATCTTTCATTGGAGCAAACCCCTTATGACAAAATGAATCAATTTGGACGCAAAAATCAAGAAATCAGGTAAAATTAAAACAGAGATTGAGTCTTGCAGTAAAACGAACAAATGGGTCTGCAAATGCAGAAGAAGAAAGTCAGGCCAAGAGTTAACTCACCTCTGAATCTGAGAATGACCCTTTTATTACCGACAGTGAATAAAATGGAAAAAGATTAGATCTTGAAGTTTAGCGGACTTTAGTATGAAGAAAAAAAGACTGGTAGCCTGTTGAAGTCGAGAGTGTGGGAAAACTCAAAACTGAGGAAGCTGCGAGATTGTAGAAAATGTGAAAGGAAGCAGAGGGAGGGAGATGAGAGGAGGCAACGTTTATTAACATTAATCAGAGATTAAACTCCAATTTCAAGAAAACTGAAAATCAATGGTAGAAAGATGGGATCTTGAAAACTAAAATGATAATCTTCTCTTCTTAAAGCAGATAGATGACCTAAAGAAAGGAATATGGTACCAGTATTTTTAGTGAAAACTACATAGTAATGCCCAGAGACAAAAATTGAGCCAAAATATAATGGTGGGGAGAGACCTCAGCAGCAGATCCAGCTTCGTTTTATTGTTTCAAAATCACTAACTCTTGAGTTTAAAGCATTTTTTGAAGGATTTTTGGTGCATAATGGGTGCCAGTTAACCATGCACAAATTACTACATAAATGCTAATGTGACATTTTTTATTTTTTATTTTTTTTGATAAAATAATGTGACACTTTTTATTGACTTTTATTTTGGTTTCATAGGCCTTAGTGTAGTGAGACTATTAAACATCAGCTGTAGCATTTGCTTAGATTGAGACTCATAATTGTTTTTTTTTTTTTTTTTTTTTTTTTTGAGGAAAGACTCGTAATTGTTATATGATGATTATTGAGTTTTTTTTTTTGTTTTCCTTTTTTTAACAAGGGTCATTCATTGTGTTTTTGAATTGGCATCTAGACAATCATCAGGTTTCAAAAGAAATTTTTGCTACCGACATATCAGATTGGGCCGTGAATCGCTAAAAATCAGACTGAGATGGTAATTTGCAATTATTCGGAAGCCTAACAAATCTTGGGTCCCGGATCTGCTCTAGTCTCTGTCGAGTTTGGTGACCTGTCACCGGAAGGTTAGAAGCAAAGAGGATTCGTCATTTCGGTAATTTTGTTAATTGCTTATTTGTAGACGTTCGGTACTACCAAGTCGAGCGCTAAACTACAAAATGGTTAAAGAATAGGAAAATTATAATTTTGGCCCCAAACGTTATGGATTATTTTATTCTAAAGTACAATTAGATCCCTCTAATTTTTAATAAAAAAGTAATTCGCGCTTTTAGCATGTTATCAGATGGCTTGAAAGTAGTGTGATTTCGAGAATATACGAAATCAAGTGTGTGGAAACAGAAATTTGAGGGATAAAACTGAGAATTATTTCATCTAATTGTTTAACATTATATATTAAAAATTTTATTTTTGTCGAAAAAAGAATTTGTTAAAAATATCATCGTTTAAATTGAGGTTGGTTGAAAATATAAGAAATCAAAAAAGCTGCTATCTACCCTAGAATGATTAGATAAAAAATTATGAAGATTTTCTTTTTGTTTTTCACAAGTGAAACTTTTACAAATAGCTTACCAGACGTTTTGTAGCAATCTAATTCTAGATCTCAGCTAACTTATATCTGGACAAAACAGGACACATTACCGTTTGTATACGGAAACAATTTTGTAACTTATCCAAGAAAATTACTTAGGCAATTTTCCAAATATATTTAATCTACTACAACAATGATCTCAAATTATCAGATTGGAAGATTGCGTTCTAGTCAATAGGATGAACTTCAAGACTTCCAAAGCATGATTTTGACTTAACAGGAACAAATTCACAAAAATTGATCATTTAAAATTTTCAGTAATCAGATAAAACCCAAAAAAATAAAAAAAAGAAATCACACGATATTGCTTTGACATACTTACTGTAAAAAATTACAAAGGCCAATTAATCTTTCCAATCATTATTAGTATTAATTGTAGTATTAAAAATAAAAGCAGTCTTTCAAAAAGAAACATGATTAACTCCACAGAGGGTCTCCATTGAAACTCTTTCGATCAAAGGATCTTTGCACCATAATGCTCCATCCAGCTTTACCTCCTCCAGTGTTTGAATGTTGTTCTTGCCAGAGTCAGTTCACACTGCAAATCTTCAATTGTTCTTGGTCTGCTAATTGCCTCCATGTATTCCTCTTCAAAATCTGGATCATCCTTTATCTCCTCTTCAAACCAAGAATTCCAGGCCCTGATCTCAAAATCGGGTACAGTAATCATCTTAGAAATTGATAATTTCAGAGGCAAAACGTTGTGCCCAGCATTGTATGCTTTCTCCCTGGCGCAATTTGCAAACTTGGCAATCTTTTCCACCAAACAATCTGTGTTCTGTACCGGCCCTGATAGCTTCACATAACCATCCAAATCCCTTTCTCTCCATTCCAGTTATTGAGTTCAAAAGGGATATTCAACATCTGCAACAGCTCAGATACGGCTTCTCTGGAAGATTGTTCCGAGTCCATCTCACAACAATCAATGAGGAAGCTTTGCTCATTGGACAATCCTTTGATCGTTATGACAGTATCAATTCTGTCAGGATAATACGTTGCTGAAACACTGACATGAATCAAGAAGTTAGGATCTGAAATTGCTGAAGTGTACCGTGACTCTTCTTGCTGTGAGGCTACTACTGATATGCTATATTCAGGGTGGGAATTCAGGGGTGGCAACCAAATATCTGGTTTCGTCATCTTCTTGATTGACATAATTCTTGATGATGTCTGAGAGAATGTTGAAGATGTTATGAAAAGAAACAGTGAGCAATGAATATTGCGAGTGTTTGTTTGTTAATGTCGAATGTAAATTCTTACGCACATAGACAGATGTGTATATAAAAGCCTGGAATCCTACTCTGACGGGGTTTTTGCTACTTTATTTTTGGACATCAGTTTCCAGTTTAGTGATAATTCAAGAATCCGACACAGTTTAGGAAAGCAATTTGGAATTCGTTTTTCTTTGGTCCGATTTTGAAAGTTTGCTTTTCTTTCAGTGAAAAGATGGATAGGAATTGCAGTTAGTTGTTAGCCTGAACACGGGAGATAGATCTAATTCTTTCTTTCTTTCTTTTTTTTTTTTTTTTGTTTGCGTATTTATTCACTTATTTTGATTGCTGGAAACATTTTGACATATTTTTTTTTTTGAAAAAAAAAAAAAGTTGTTTGATCAAACATAAAAAACTAAATATTTATCAGACAGAGTTTGGTAACTAAATATATGAATAAATAGACCAAAAATGTGCAATCAAATTTCTCACCTCCTACTAATTTTCTCAAATTAGAATTAGTTGATGAATTATTGGATGAATTAAAAATATCTGCGGAATTAGTTGAAAGTTCTCAACTAATTATATCTCACTTATAAATTTCATAAATCTTGATTCACCCATTAAACAATACTGACCTGAATAACTAAGAGCGGATATCGTCAATTTTACCAATTTTGTCTATCGTGGAAGTTCCCTTGCTCATGCAATTTTAGACCTTACAAGTACGCTAGCCAAAAATGACTATGGCTGGATCCTGGCCGAGGAACAAATGGTACAAAGTAAAACGATATATCTTCAGGAACATTCAGGATTCTGTAAACATCTAACGATATATTTGCAGGAACATTCAGGATTCTGTAAACATCTTTAGTCTTTCTCAGTTATGTTATGTGTATTCTGTGTTAATACAAAGCTAGAACAAGCTGTTTAAGCAACTTGTTCACCAATTACTTTCACACAAAACATTTTGCCAAACCATGTGTGAGAGTATAAACTGAAAAAGCCTGTATGGTATTCTTTCTCATTGATATCTGTGCAGTAACATAAATAAACATTTTTTTTTCTGTCGTCTCTTTCAACTCAAACTCTGGTAAGTAGCTGAAACGTGCGTCTCAGCGGAAGGCATGACTATAGTCATGGAAATGGAAATTTTTGTAAATGAAGTGCGTCAACCACTTTGAAGCCAAAAAGCACAGAACAGCCATCAAAACCAGAGTATTTCTTGCAGCCATTGACAGTATACCCTGTTTTACAGCAGCGACAATTCCAATTGAAGCAATAGAGACGACTTGCAATGCGATCTCAAGCGCATTTAGACCTTTATACGCTGAATTGCAACTGCTGCAGCTTACAGTATGGGTCCAATACCTGAAAGAATAGTTGAATATATTTTCCATGAATTATAAGCCTTAAAATGAAGACATCTTTTTTATCACTAAAACTTCTGAAATATTACTCTGGAACACAAACTGAATAATAATAATGATAATAATAATAATAATAATAATGTCTCGTAGACAAAGAATGTGTTCATGTCTTGTCCAGGCACTAATGACACTTGATCTCACAACTTAGCAATACGAAGCATTCATGAATATGACAATCCAACAATAAAATATGCTCCACAGATTTATAATGCAAACTGCGTACCAGATGTTTCAATTACAACCTCCCTCCTGGTCAACCTTTTGTGCTCCAGAGAGAAAGGAGAGGGGGTATGGGTCAAAAAACAGAATTGGAATGAGATCAAGTTGAACTTTAAGAATTTCATAGCTTTTTGACTAATGTGAGCTTCTTTTATTTACTTTTGTAGACAACTCATGCGTGGGAGTACATCACCTACTTTTGGTGTTTCTGAATGGAAAAATAAATTTACCTGTCCATAAGCTGCTCTTTCGGAGGAGTTGGTGGAAGCGCTCCACTGAACTTTGTTCCCCAGTCAACTTGACCATTACTATACTTATTTAACCACCTTCTGAAGGCAACTACAAGGGCATCTGCCTTGGTAGGAACAAAGCAAGCTTTATTCCAGTTGAAAGAGCCAACATCCTTTATCTTCCGCTCCTAAAGAATAGAATGGACACAATAACTATTGGATAAAACAACTTTTTTCACGGTATTTAAACTCTCACATGCTGTGTGATTGAAGCATCACATCACATGACACTTTATGTAAGAAACTAACAGCAAATGATAGTCATCTGCTATTGTTTTAATAATTCTACAGTTTTGTATCATCAAAATTTGTGTTTGGCTATCATCTCATCAATTACAGTTCATCAAGCGCATCAGCACTGAAATAATGTAGTTCTTTTGGGTTTAAAATAGCTAAACCCAAAAGGTCCAACAAAAACCACTATCATTTTAAAACAAAAGAGTAAATTTACTAAATCAATTTTCTCCAGCAATTCTTAGGACCTTTTGGAATAGTAAATGAAAAGTCAATTTTCTCCAGCAATTCTTAGGATCTTTTGGAATAGTAAATGAAAGGCAGGATTTACTGGTCCTAAAGTAGATGATACCACTAACTATTCCAAAACTTTTGTCATGGGACTAGAATGAAATATTCCTTTAATCTGTTTCTCTTCCGGAGCACCACCAATGTACTATTCATGTTCTCAAAACAAAACAAAAAAACAAACACTCTTTCAAGTTCTTGTTTTACAACATACGAATCCCAGCCTAAACTAAAATGGCAGTCATGATCTAAGAAGCGCTTCTTTAAATGGAATCAAAATTTTCAACTTTTAGAGTAGTAAGCATAACACCCAACATGTTTTTAAACAGAAAATCCGAGACCTAAAAGGAGCCAAATTGCAGAGGAAAAAGAAAAGTTGTACAAAAGAGGAAAATATCCAGGGAATACCTCTACATGGAGAAGATATAAATCTGAATCTAGAATTAAATTTTGACCCAAATGAAATATCCAGCGGGGAACCACACGATCTATCCAGACCCCAAAATTCCTCGGGGAGGTAAATATCAATCTGCTATTACCCGGACTAACCGGAATACAAAAGAATATCAAAAGTAACCTTTTAGTCAGCTTAGCTGTGGATGGGATCTGCATGTGATTACCCATAATAGTTATTAAAAAGTATCAGTTATAAAAGTTACAGTATGGAGATCAAGATAAGAAATGATCAGTGAGCAGTTATTAACACAAGTATAACAGTCAGTTACCTCTGTAGCTCCATCTGAAGAAGCAGATTGATTATTTGGAGTTGATCCAAATTTTGCAAAAGCATAAAAGACACAAGGTGCAATAAATACATTGTCGGAACCTATCTGTGATTTTGCGGTGAAACCATTTTTGTCCCATGTTTTTAAATTTATGTCAAGGGGTCTGCCTCCTTCCCGATCAGCCTTAGCAGTGCAGGAAAGACATTGTTGGTCAAGTGGAACCCATACATGAGATCATAAAAAGACAAATATATCTCAATAGCAAGTTTTTGGGTAAGGGAACTTATCTCTTTGGGGGCTGCTGGACTCTCATTATGCCATAATGTGCATATGGAACATGAGAAGGGTCCATAAGATTTTCAACCAGGACCTCATATCTGAAAATGTATAGCTATCAGAAGCAACTTAAAAATTAATAAAGCATTAAATTTGCATAATATCTTCTGAGAAGTGATTCACATCTTTTACCTATCTTAATGGGAATGAAAGAATGAAAGAATGAAAAACCTTTAGTTTTGACATCTCTCTATGGATTACTATTCACATCAGTTTCTGCTGTTACAAATTTCTTTTTCCTTGACCTTGTTCTACAATTTCTCCCTACTTAATATAGGAAAGCTACAAGTCCTTATATTATGTTTCCTCAAGCATGAACTACGTATTAACACATACTATAGCACTAAGGAACCATTCTATCTGTTGCATTCAAGAGATGGGCAACCTTTTCAATATGATTATAGCGAAATGAGAGCATTGGAAGATATATGGACCGTAAAATTCTTTGACAAGGAAGGTAACTACATTGCTTACCCGTATGGTATATCTCTAGTCATCATCTGAGTAGTATAGGATGGGTCGTCAATTTCTGCAATATATGGCGGCTTTTCCTTCGAAAGCGTGTCTTTATATTGATGATCAGCATTGGGCCAAAACCAAAGAATGCCATTTTGCACACAACTTGGATAAACAGCTACGCACGCTTTCCTTGAAGTATGAATCTGCGCTTTCATGTCTAATGTCATTCCTACAACCCTGATTTTTTTACTTTTGATAGGAAAAAGCAAAATATAAAACACAAGAAACGACAAGATTTAAGCATTTAGACATCATATTTCAGTTATCTTCACAACACAGTAATCAAATGCATTTCATACAACAAGAATTATAATGAAGCTTCAGACTGCCAAACTCCGCACAATGTTATCAAGGCACTCAGTGATACTCAAAAAGGACCAACTATGGCACCTAAAAAGATGATGACAGTGAGTGGCAATAGTATGTTAGAAGAACAAATAAACTACATACACTTCAGCAACGTTTTGAATGAAGCCATGTTTGAGTGCCAGATAAAGATAGTCACTTATCTAATTATACTGCATCCTATAGAAGCTTTAGTGGGGAATTAGCCCAAAAAAGCAGCTCAAAATATTCGAAATGATAAACTTACAGTGGCTGATAAAAGCTCATACTTTCTGTCTTTCCCACAGGGAGATTTTGATAATTAGAAGGAAATCAGAAGCACAAAAGTCAGGCATATTATTATGAGGAAGAATAAAGAGGGTGGACTGAATAGCACCAGCATTAGAGGAAATGAAAGAACAGATCCAAAACAAATTGAAAAGTTTTGATATCTCAATTTGTTGCTCATAAAGGGTGTCCTAATGAGATAAGAGTAGGATAATGTTAAATTATAGACCTACAAGAGTATTTTATGTGCAAATAACTCAATAGTCAATTGGATTCCCTCATTTGATCCTTAGATTTCAAAGTAGAACTAGCAAGTCAATATTAAAAACAGAGTCAATTAAATAAATGATTTCACAATCCAATTTTTATGAAGTACATCTGGTATCTTTAGAATTGTAGCTCATGTTTTCTTCCTATTGAGGTATAATCTAATTTTCTGTGGAAGACTCTTGAATAAAAATGACTTGCTACCATGTAAAGTTTTCACATGCCTTTCAACTGTCATGGAGGTAATGGCTCTTAGAAAGTTTTCATCTTATCTGAAGTACAGATACCTCTTGCAATGCTCTCCATAAATTAATCCAGAAATTAGCTCAACAAATTTTCGTGCTGTCTACAGTAATTTGTCTATTTTTAATGTTCTAGTTATAAATATCTACACATGTTTAGCTTTCAAGTCATTTACATAGATAAACTTCTAACGAAACTTACATTCACAATTTAATTCACTTTTCCTTGAAGCTTAATTATCCATTTTCTTCTAAAAAAACTTCATTTTTATATTTAGAAAAACTTTCTTTTCACTGCTATTGATAATAGTGCTAACTTGACATTTTCGGATGTATGCTACATAAGCTGTAATCTTTCAAATACTGCAGTTTACAAGGAAATCAGGAATAATTGAGAAACAACAGAGAAGAAGGCAAAGACAAAGATTGTGGCTTGCATACAAATCAAAATAAGAAACAGATAATAAGGAGACTGACTCTAAAGCAATGAACCAAAAGGGAAAGATATTGGATTCAAAAAAAGAGGCATAGTTCATGATAATGATCATGAAATCAATGGAAGTTCAATTACCGGAGGACCATCTCGCGGTGCTTGAGGAATGAATTTGCAGTCGCCAGAACCACCAAAGCACCAACCATGGTAGACACACTGCAGCCTGCCCCACTGATCAATTCTTCCTTCAGACAGAGGAGCCAACCTATGAGGACAAGTGTCATCAAACACCTTCCACTCCTCCTCATTCCTATCCCACCACACAACTATATCAAGTCCTATCACTTTTTTCCCATTTGGTCTCCTCCTGTCAAGATCACAAACAGGCATCACTGGATACCAATGTGCATACCAATCAAATTTCTCATCTTTTTCTTCAGTCTCAGTTTCTTGATCAAATGGGAAGTCCTTGGATTGGTCGGTTGACACGGTTGAAGAAATGGCTGTTGAAAGCTCGAATTTTGGTTTCTTGAAGAATTGAAATGAGGGGAGATGTGAAGTGGGGTGTTGAGAGCTGAAGGGATAACGCAAAATTGGCTTGCTCATCTTGGTTTCAAAGGGTCTTGAGGTGATCAAATTGAGGTGAAATGATGATGAAAGCGAAGAACAAGCTTTCAAAACTTCCATTGCAGTTTGTTCTTTACTCACAGTAGATTGTTCCAGGTAAAAGAAACTAATTTTGTCAAGGTCCTAACCCCCCAACAAGAAAGAAACAGGGGCCATATATATAGCTCAGGTTGTGTGCGTGTAAATGTTTGTGGATTGCAGTTGACCACTACAACCCTTTGCTTCTGACGAGGCACGTTCATGGTAGCCTTTATTTTTGGCCGCACTTGCCGTAAGACGTCGGTCCACTGACGTTGTCACATTCTTTAATTTTTCTTGTCAAATAAATCTACATTATGAAAATATTATCAATTGCTTCCGACTAATCTCATACAAAAATTAAAATCTATTCTAGAAGAAATATGATTTGACAATGATAAGTGATAAATTTATTTATTTTAATATATGTTTTATTTTATGTTTTAATTGTGGTTTTTATATGCATTTGGCCATAATTATATCAATTTCCAAAATCTAAGGTTTTCTCCCAGGTAATTAGGGTTTTAATAATATATTGATATTTTGAGCAATTTCATGCATAATTTTTGTACAATCTTGTAGGCTTTTAATATTCAATCTGTTGGGTGTCAAACTAGCAACATAAAATTTCCTACTCAATTAAATGTAAAGTGAAGTGTAGTGATGAGTAGGATCGTATCTATAGGGGCTAATCGATTTATTTTTTCTTTCTTTAAAAACCAAAAATTAATAGAGGGAGATTTTAAAATAACTAAAATAAAGAAAATTCGATTGAAAGGATTCAAATTATGAAATCTAATGATGCACAATTAATTTAAACAAAATCAAATGGAATCTAAGCTCTAGTCAAAGGAATAATTTCCACTCTAATTCGATTATCCTTCAACTAGAATGAAATGTTTAGCCTCGAATCATAGCTTCAAATCTCCAAAAGTAATTAACAATAATTTTGTTTCTAGAGAAAAAACTAAAACTAAAACTAAAGAGTTCTAAAAACTAAAAAACTAAGGCTGTGTTCCCAGAAGAATAGAATATTGCAGATGTCTTCTTTTCTTTTTGTTCTTCTCACGTTTCTTCCGTTTTTGTTTTCTTTCCAAAGTCAATTTCTTTCCCTCTTCAATTCACACAGCCCTTGTTCTTTAGGAAAGATTCTTTTTCATTTTGAATTCCAATTCCCACCAAAAAGAGATTCTTTCCAATGAAGTTCACATCAAATTTAGGAAAGTAGGAATTCTTTCAAATCACGGTTTCACAACTCTGCATCTCAACATGGTTAGACCATGGTCACGGACTATAATTTCCAGTATTCTAGAATTTTGACAATATTAAAGGCTTCCTCCACAATTTCCTACAAACAAGGCCAAACACCAAGAAATGAATAAATGCAAAGATTAAACACCATCTTACCAAAATGGAGGGAAATGAAATACAATTTACATGACATTTTAGCTCTCTAACACAATCATAATTAGGAACAATTGGATTATAAATTCAACACAACTCTAGTAGATTCAAATATATGATTAGATTCAAGCAACAAGTGTACAAAAACTTGGAGATTTTCTTGCTCGAGTTCCAAGAGGATTTTCATCACCGAAAATTCAAGGAATTTTGTGGTTTACACTTGAAAAATGTCAAATACGCTTGCAAATTCCACATCAGTAGCAAAATAGACCATGTGGGGCCACGAGAGATGGATCCGTGGGTGGAGAACCAGATATGCATTGACTTTAAGTTTTCACCTCTCCCCAATTTGTAACATGTTCACACTTCACTTTCAAACATGTTCATGTATCTGGTTGCAAATTAGCTGTTCTAGATAAAGATGCAAATATCAACATAATCATTTATGCTTTCAAGACTACTTTTATCAATTCCCAAGCTCAAGTTGCATTAGAAAGGATGATTGAAAATGATTCTTTTATAAACAGAAACCCTTCTATAAACAGAAACCCTAGGAGATCATTTAAAAGAAGTATTAAAGGGAGAAGAACTCCCAAGTAGCTTGTAGTTAATAGCTTTCTTTATAATTTTTAAAAATTTTCATTACTTGTAAAAAGACACTTAGAGGTTTGACTTGTATTAATAGATATCAATGTGGAATGAAAGCTTTGGAGTCTTGTTCAACAACCAAATGAGCATTTCTTACCTTCACTCTTTATTTGCTTACTTGTATATGACTTGTTACATTTATATCTTGTGTATTCAAGTTATGTTTAATTAAATGCATGTCTTAGGGTTAGATAAAACTAATTATATGTTTTGAGTGATATTACACTTACTATAACTTGTATTTGCTTGTTCATCTATCAAGGTTTAATATTTGTAGGAGCTTGATCACTTATTGCAAATCATTTAGATGTTATTTGACATTGAGAAATGCTTTTAACATTGAAAAATAGTAGATGAAGCCTATAATGTACACACATGAAAATAATGGTATAAGTAGGTGGATTAAAGTTGTTTAAAAATACAATTCATGAATTTTACACAACTTTATCATGAAATTAGGGGAGCTGAGTCAATTCATTGTCAGAACAAGTCTTAAGCAAGACAAGTTAAAGATAACAAGATGCTAATCCGTTCAATCATGTAAGTAACATTTAGTGAATTCTATACCCTAATACTTATATTTGTGAATTCCTTCCAGTTATTTTAACTTCAAGTGTTAGTTTAATTATCTACTCATTTAATAATTGTTTAGATAATAGAGTGAGCGATAAAGTCTTGATAACTATGACGATATTGTTTTCTCGCAGAATCGACCATAATACTCATTCTACTACAATTGACAAGTGCACCTGCAGTAAAGGGGTATTAGGTTAATTTATTGCTTGTTTGTATGTGTTATTGCATGCTTTGATTGCATATTCATTCGTCCTAATACCATCATATCTAGTTTTTGGCACCATTGCCGAACTTTGGCAATATCAAAACAAAAGTAGGCTTTATTTTCTAAACTTGTTTTTATTTTTGCTTGAAATCTTGGTTGTGTTTATGTTTGTAGATGCCAGGTAAATTCAAGAAGAAGGTTAGAAAGTACACTGCTTCAGTCACAATGAGTCCCCAAAAGACTATATGCTTCCACTCCAAAACCAATTGGTATTAAATGGAGTGACTCATGTACTTTACATGTTGGGATAGAATTATTTGGGATTTTGACATGGACTTTTGTCGCTTAACAAAAACTTTATTTTTGTTGAAAAAAGAATTTGTTAAAAATATTATTGAGTAAATTGAGACTGGTAGAAAGTAGAAGGATGTAAAGCTGCTATTTGCCCTAGAATGATTCGATTAAAAAATTGTGAAGATTTTCTCTTTGTTTTTCACAAGAGAGACTTCTACAAATACCTGACCCCAAATTTATTATATTAATCTGATTGTAGATCTTAGCTAGTTTATATCTGGACCACATAAACCCGGCACATTACCATTTGTATATAGAACTAATTTTTGGAACTTTCCGAGGAATTTATTTAGGCAATTTTTCAAAGATTTTTGATCTACTAACAACAATGATCTCAAATTATCAAGTTGGAAGAATGTGTTTTGGCCAATAGGATGAACTTCAAAAACTTCCAAACCATAATTAAAATAATTTTTGACTTAAGAGGAATAGATTCACAAAAATAGATCTTTCAAATATTTCAGTAATCAAATTGCACCTAAAAATAATCCCAGAATATTTATTTAGCATACTATAATTTCTAAAATACTGTGAAAAATTACAAAGCCCGATTAATCTTTCCATTCGATAGTAATTGTAGTAATAAAATGCAACCTTTCGAAAAGAAACATCACACAGAGGGTCTCCATCGAAACTCTTTCAACCAAAGGGCTTTTTTCACAATAATGATCCAGCTTTACCTCTGCCAGTGTTTGAATGTTGTTCTAGCCACAGTCAGTCCGCACTGCAGCTCTTCAATTGTTCTTGGTCTGCTAATTGCCTCCATGGATTCCTCTTCAAAATCTGGATCGTCTTTAATCTCTTCCTCAAACCAAGAATTCCAGGCCCTGATCTCAAAGTCGGGTACCATAATGATCTTAGAAATTGATAATTTCAGTGGCAAAACATTGTGCCCAGCATTATATGCTTTCTCCCTGGTGCAATTTGCAAACTTGGCAATCTTTTCCAACAAACAATCTGTGTTCTGTACCGGCCCTGATAGCTTCACACATCCATCCAAATTCCTTTCTCTCCATTCCATTCTATTGAGTTCAAAAGGGATGTTCAACCTCTGGACCAACTACGTTACGGCTTCCCCGGAAGATTGTTCCGAGTCCATCTCACAACAATCAATGAGGAAGCTTTGCTCATTGGACAACCCTTTGATCGTTATGTCAGTATCACTTCTGTCAGGACAATACGTTGCTGAAACACTGACATGAATCAAGAAGTTAGGATCTGAAATCGCTGAAGTGTACCATGACTCTTCTTGCTGTGAGGCTACTACTGACATGCTATATTCAGGGTGGGAATTCAGGGGTGGCAACCAAATATCTGGTTTCATCATCATCTTGATT
Organism: Mitragyna speciosa; assembly: GCA_024721245.1. Classification (NCBI taxonomy): domain Eukaryota; kingdom Viridiplantae; phylum Streptophyta; class Magnoliopsida; order Gentianales; family Rubiaceae; genus Mitragyna; species Mitragyna speciosa. The sequence goes on from CM045565.1 coordinate 1,857,988, forward strand.
GACATAATTCTTGATGATGGCTGAGAGAAAATGTTGAAGATATTCTGGTAATAAAAACAGTAAACAATGAATATTATTGTGAGTGGTCGTTTGTTAATGTCGAACGTAAATTCTTAGGCAGATAGACCGAGGTATATGTAAAAGCCTGGAATCCTACTCTGAGGGGGATTTTGCTACTTCTGTTTCCTCTTTGGCGATGATTCAAGAATACGACGCGGTTTAGGAAACCGATTTGGAGTTTGTTTTTATTTGGATGCATTTGGAAACTTTGCTCATCTTTCAATTAGAAGATGGACAGGAATTGATGTTAGCTGTTGGGGGAAACACGGGAGATATATCCAATTCTTTTTTTTTTTTTCTGTTTGCCTTTTTCTCTTTTTTTGGGTTGCTGGAAACTTTTTGACATATTCTTTTGAAATTAAAAAAAAAAAGACTTTTATCAAACATAGGAAAAAATAAAGAAAATTTACCAGAAAGAGATCGCTAATTGATGTATGAATAAATAGGCAAAAATTGTACCATGTTTATTAAATTTCTCATCTCCTACTACATTTCTGAAATTAGAATTAGTTGACAAATAATTGGCAAATTAAATATATTAGTTGAATTAGTTGAAGCTGCTCAATTAATTTTATCTCGTTTGTAAATTTCATATATCACATTCACCCATTAAACAGTACTGACCTGGATAACTGGAGTAGATGTTGTCATTTTATCAGTTTTGTCTACTGTGGAAGCTCACTGCAATTGAGACTTACAAGTACGTCACCCAAATATAATTGCCCTTCCCATGTTTTTTAATATATTTTGGGGTCAGATATCATGGAGAGTGTTATAATAGAATGATTGGATATGATCACTGTTTTTTTTCTTTTAAATATAAAAAATTTACGTACCGAATCTGTACATGTCTAATAATGATGTTTCGTGTAACTGTAACAAATTGAGAAAAAATGTTGGATGGAATATCATAAATGCTAAGAATAAATACTGTTAAGCACGCATTGGATTCAACGAGAAAGATTGTGATAGAAAAATCCAAAAAAAAAAAAAAATAGCTAGTAAAAATTGTTAAACTAGAAAACTAATATACACATTTAGAACAAACAATTTCGGTGTCAAAGAGCCCCCTGGGCTCAAGTTCATATTCCAAGTGCACTGGTTCCAGAATATCTTCTTCTAATCTAATAATTTATGCTATAATTGGATAAAGCTGTCATTATGTGAAATTTAGATAAAAAAACCAATTAGATTTCTGTTTTTTTTTTCAGTTTTTATAGAGACGAGTAATGGATCACTTTGAAAATGGAACTTTAACCAAGATAGTGCAAGATTGGGAACAGAATAAATGAATATAGATTCTGTTAAACAAAAGAACATCAGAGGGACATGATCTAGTTGCCAAATTATGGGCCGAAATGACTGCGTCTGGATCCTGGCTGAGGAACCAATTGTACAAAGTAAACGATATGTTCTCAGAAAGATTCAGGATGACATCTTTAAAATACATTTTGCCAAACCATTTGTGAGGATGTATACAGGAAAGCCTACGTGTTAAGACTTCTAATTGATCTCTGTGCAGAAACGTAAGTAGGCAATTTTTTCTGTCATCTCTTTCAGCTAAAACTCTGGTAAGTAGCTAAACATGAGTCTTAACGGGAAGCCATGATCATAGTCATGGAAATGGAAATTTTTGTAAATGAAGTGCGCCAGACATTTCGATGCCACAAAGCACAGAAAAGCCACTGAGACCAGAATATTTCTTGCAGCCATTGACAGTATTCCCTGTTTTACAGCAGCAACAATTCCGATTGAGGCAATAGAGACGACCTGCAACGCAATCTCAAGTGCATTTAGACCTTTATATCCTGAATTGCAACTGCTGCGGCTCACAGTATGTGTCCAATACCTGAAAGAATAGTTGAATATATTTCCATAAATTATATGCCTTATAATGAATCAATCTTTTTTATCACTAAAACTTCTGAAATAATACTCTGGAACACAAACCTTTTTTAGAAATATATATATATATATATATATCATGCCTTGTTGACAAAGAATATATTCATGTTTTGTCCAGACGCTAATAACACTTGATTCTACAACTTCGCAATTCAAAGCATTCATGAATTTATGACCATCTAACAATAAAATATGCTCTCCGTATTTATCATGAGAACTGGATGCTAAATGTTCAGATTACAATCTCCCTCATAGCCAACCTTTTGTGCTCCAGAGAGAAAGGAGAGACGGTATGGGTCAAACTAATGAGACGAAGTTCAAGTTTAAGAATTTCATAGCTTTTGACTAATGTAAGCTTCTCATATTTTTACTCTTGTAGACAACTCATGCGTAGGAGTACAGCAGCCATTTTTTGTGGTGTCTTTGTTGTTTTTGAATGGAAGAATTATCAGTAATCTTATCTACCGTAAACAGAAAACGGAAGAAAATACCAAGACTTCCAACTGGAGTTTAATTTACCTGTCCATAAAAGCTGCTCTTTCGGAGGCGTTGGTGGAAGAGCTCCGTTGAACTTTGTTCCCCACTTGACCATTACCAGACTTATTTAACCACCTTCTGAAGGCAACTACAAAGGTATCTGCCTTGGTAGGAACAAAGCTTTGTTCCAATTGAAGGAGCCAACTTCCTTTTATCTTCCGCCCCATAAGAATAATAGGATGAACAAAACAACTAGTGGATAAGACAACTTTCTTCATGGTATTCAAACTGTCACATGCTGTATGATTGCAGCATTGTTGCATCATATGACATCTTATGCAAAAAAACAAAAGCAAGTGATGGCCATATGTTATTGTTTCAATAATTCTACAGTTTTGTATCATCAAAATTTGGGTTTGGCTACCATCTCATCAATCATGATTTATGAACCGCGCCAATACTGAAACAATGAAGTAGTTCTTTTGTGTTTAAAATAGCTAAATCCAAAAGGTCCAAAAACTACTATCATTTTGAAACAAAAGGGTAAATTTACTAAAACAATTATCTCCAGCAAATTTTAGGACCTTTTGAAATAATAAATGAAAAGCAGGATTTAATTGTCCTAAAAATATATTATAGGACTAAACAATCCAAAATCATTGTCATCAGACCTGCATGAAATTTACCCTTAAATCTGTTTCTCTTCTGAAACGCCACCCAAAATTACTACTCATTGATTTCCACTATTCACGTTCTCATTCTAAAATTTTATTTTAACCAAAAAAAAAAAAAAAAGAAGGACAGGTAAATCTTCTGACGGAGACATAATGGTTAAATATTTCTTTATAAATTTGTTGCACAAATGGCCAAATGAAAGGTGATGTTCTGGACAAGTTATTACCCCAAATCCATGTCTGCGATTTTACCAGAGATTCCTGCTGACCTGGAGCAGCAGACAGCAGCACAGAGATTCGTGCAGATGCTGCAGGTCCGTGATAAAAGCAGACATCGCATTTGCGTTGTCTATGTGGACTCGCATTGGAATGCGTGTAGTCTTTGTCTTTTAACTGTCCATCATTTCCCACGCATATTCTTCAAACTTCATCAGTTCCTCCTTCTGCTCCCTCTCTTCAAATTTCAGAACAATTTCTTTCACTTTTGCTACTGTTGAACTCAAGAAAAGGCTCTTTAGCTGAGCGTTGTTGTTCATTCCAGTTTTAGTCTCAATTTCCAGTGGTTCTCTAATTTAGGTTAGTTTGCATTGTGTTTTATTTTTTATATTTTTGTTTATATTTATGTAATTTAATATATGTTTTTGTTTTTGTTCATATAGTATAATATATGTTGCTGTTTTTAATTATATGTCATAATATATATTGCCTTTTTTATATATACATCATAAAATATGTGGCTTTTTTATTTATATATCATAATATATGTTGCTTTTTTAATGTATTTAATTGATTATTATCTTTTTGTTTTCATTTTTGTTGAAAGGCTACCTATTGCTCTTAATTTGATCTTATTTGCTATTTTTTGTTGTATTTATTGTAATATTTGTTTTTTTATTTTGTTTTGATTATATATGCAGCACATGTTTTTAAATTATTTTAATATGTCAGCCTAATATGTTGGTGTTTCTTTTTGGTATTTTTTTATTATATATGTTGTTATGTTGGATTTTTTTATCCTTAATTGGTATTTGGATCAATTATGTAAAATAAATAATTATTGACAATATTTTCTAGTTAGGAATAATTACGAAAATAATTAGGAAAATTTTTAAAAAAGATAAGTGGAGAAATTTTTTACAAGTAGGAATTTTGGATATAATAATTAGAAATTGCATATTAAATTGTAAGTAATGGTTAATGATAAATAAATTACAGAAAAAATGTAAAATAGATAATTAGAGAAAGAATTGTAAAAGTAGGAAAATCAAGTATATAATTATATAAATAATTAAAAACTCCGCTTGTTCAAAAAAAGAAAAGTAATAAAGAATTGCATGCTAAGATTTATAAAAATGATTATTTGTTATATTGTGGTATTTTGATGCACAGATTTTTTTTGAAAAAATATGCAAGTTTAATTATTAAAAATTAGTTTATAAATTTTTATAAATTAAGAATAATTAAGATAATTATTAAAAATTAAAAATAATATGTTAATTGAATTGTTATGTCCTTTGTAAATTGATTATGTCTTATTAAAAAAATGTGAATGGTTAATAACAGGAAGATGGCTTTAAGCAATTCCCTTCGAGTTTGTCTATACTGGGGGGTGAAATACGATACGAAGAATCATCATTCCGATACGAAGAATCATCATTCCGGTATGAACCTCGGCGTCCTAACATATTGTTCGTAATCAAACGGAGAATCGAGTACGATAAGGTGGTAGACAAGATATACCACTTTATGGGATTGGATAGAAATTGTTCCAAATTGAAAATAATCCTTCGATGCCCATGTGGTCCACAGATGCATATGGAATGGGAAGTATTCGATAATGACAGGTTGGAAGTAATTTATGACTTGAATGATAATTTTCAAGGGTACAGTGTGGAGTTTTACATCGAAAAGGAGGAAATTATCCAAATGCCACATGGACACACTGTTGACAGGATTAATGCCAACGGGCTAGTGATGTCTTTACAGAACCCTTTTTTGCATCAACAAAAACCATACATTTCTGAGCTCATACTACCTGGGAATTCGCATTGGGCACGTTTTATAGTTGAGGGTGACATTGATGATACACAGTTGTTGTGTAGGCAATGTGATGGTATGTTATGGGAGAACATGCCTCCTCCAGAGCGTGTCCAACACTATATCCGACTAGCAAGTTTTGATGGCGTATTATAGTGCGGATATATTACTATCGATCATGCACTTGTGACTAGTCTAGTTGAGCGTTGGCGGCTTGAGACTCATACTTTTCACTTGCCTATTGGCGAGGCGACTGTGACTTTGTAGGATGTCGAGATTCTTTGGGGTTTGCCTGTTGATAGCCCGGTTGTCATTACAGACGACACGGGACACGCCATAGAGAAGTGGAGGCTTATGTGTCAGGAGTTGTTGGGCTTTCTTCCTGATCGATCAGACATTTCGGGAGTTCGATTGAAGATGCGTTGCTTGAATACCGCACTGTAGACACATTTTTCAGATGATACATCCGATAATGCTTGTAGACAGCGTGCTCGTATATATATCATGATGTTGTTGGGGGGCCACTTATTCTCGGACAAATTGGGCAATTTGGTGCCTCTGCGATTGCTACCAATTCTGAGAGATTTAGAGACTGTTGGAGAGTACAGTTGGAGTTCTGCAGTACTAGCTACACTGTGTCGCAATATGTGTGATGCCACATTACCTGCGGCATGAGAGATTTCTGGTCCATTGGTACTACTTCAGTTGTGGGCTTAGGAGCGATTGCCTACTATGCGCCCAAACAGATTGGTGGCTTCGACTGATGTCCATGGACCATATGGATCTCAGTAGGACAAAATTAATCGTATCAACTATAGTAGGTTAAAATATTTTTGAAATTTTATTAAAATTTCAATGACTTTTTTCAGGCGGAATGTTGAGTTTGACCTACACAGGGTTTCTCAACATGTTTTACCAGTGTTTCGTGACCAGTTGGACAGGTTGCAATCGAAGGAGGTAAATTTACTTAAAAATTTTTCAATATATTTTTAGTTTAAATTTTTTCGTACTTGTAATTGCTTTTTCATCATTGTCGCAGTTCATTTGGCAACCGTATTCTGATCACGTGCTTATTACACTTCCATGTTACTGTACTGCCAGCTGTAGGATTTGGCAGTCAATAACCTATCTCATTTGTTGGGAGGTTGTGGAGGCTCACCTTCCCCATAGGGTTCTGCGTCAATTCGGGATAGAACAGACTATACCGTTGCACATGCTTATGGACACACAGTCTTACCTACATACAATTGACCGCCGTGGTCGTACTTACTGAAATACCCAAAGTTCAATTCCGTACTTTAGAAAATTAAACTTTGACCCTTTTAGATTCATTTCCTTGAATTGCATGACATGCATAGAAGCTAGATTTGTGTTAGCTTTTTAAACAAAAAAAAAAAATTGTAGCACAAGATGTCACAAAATTAGGGGTCAATTTGTGAAGCAAGTTGGTGAATTAAACACCATATAATCTGCTTATTAGCCCTAGTAGGAGGACTACACAAAGGAAAATAATTAAAATGAAAAAAAAAGAAGAAAAATCTCTCAAGAAGATAGCTGGTCAAACAAGACAACAAGCAAGTAGGAGGTGTCATCTTTTTGGAATTTGTAGGGTGAAGCAAGCACCTTGTGAGCAGCCAGCTTCATGTTCTGATTAGATGAGATAAAAAAAACTGAAAAATGAAAGGAAAAAATGAGCTTGAAGTCGTGCAAAGAGAGAAAGAGAAAGGAGAGAAAATCTGGAGAAAAAACAAGCTGGAATTGAACCAAGATTGAAGACTCTTGAGGGTAACACCAATTTTCTTAACTTCTTGATTGATTCTATATGTTATTTAGCAAAGCTAAAACTTAATTGATGGTATATAATCTGATTTGGAGGTGGAATTGAACTAAGAACTAGGAGCTTTTGAACCAAGAAAGCTTTAACATACCTAGAACCCGCAGCACAGTCACCTCTGCGCAGCTGTAGGAAACTGATCATAACTTTGTGTAGAAAATCAAAATTGGATGCCGTTCATTGTGTTAGAAACTAGATTCAAAGACCTTTTCATGATATAAAAATCTTATCCTGGTTCGTTATGTAGAAATATCAAAATCAGTTTGGAAACTAGTTGAAAATCTAGACCCGCAAAGAACAAGGTCGATGAGGTCATAACTTGTAAGCCAAATTTAAGCTTGATATGATTCAGATATGAATTGGAGTCCTTCATAAGAGTTTTAGTTCTTGATTCTAGTTTCTATTCATGTAAATAACATGCTCTATACAATTTATATTTTGAAAGATATGTTGAGTTGAAAATTAGCATCTGCATTGGGTTGAGAATTTTGTTCAGCTAAAGATGGTCTGCAACTGGGATTAAATTGTGGCCATATTTTGACTAGGATTTTCTTTGAACTTGAAAAATGGTTCTTCTAAAGATTGTAGGAAATTGAATCTAGTTTCCAAAAGTATCAATTTTGTAGCATTTTGATCAGTATAGCCCAAGTTATGCTCAAATGAATAGTCCCTGCGCAGGCAGCCAAGAGGGGATCTACGAGCTTGAAGCCCATGGCTCCACCCACGGTTCCTCCCCAAATTACTCCTTTTAAAACAGTTTTCTTGGTCCATTTGAGCCCTATTTTTCAAGGGTTTTCACTTGTTTCATGACATATCATTAGGCATGCTTTTATTAAGTTAATATTAGGTTCATGATTTGGGTTTTCTTAAGTGAGTCAAGTACACTTTGTAGGTGATTTTGATGAGGCCAGAAACTCAAGCTATTTGAGTTGATTCAACAATCGGTGGGTGATAGTTTTGGGGAAGTTGAGGTGAGGACTTCCTTATACTTTAGCTTTTTTAAAAAAAAAAAAAGTATAACTCTTATGTATACTTGACTTTAAATGACTACTTGGATATCAAGTTAGCATGAATGAAGTTTAAGTGTGCGTGAATGGTTCTTACGAAAAGAATGTGATTGATTGAAAGTATTTGATATTTATTCATATGTTTGGAATGGCTCTTTATGTGCTATGTTAATTACTCTACCAAGACTAGTTTATATGATATAAATGATATGTGGTTTACCTAGTGGGAGAAATAGCTATGACATGAGTATGGCCTACCTGGTGGGATAAATAGCCAAGCTGGAATTATAGTTGGTTGATGGTTAACTTGTAAATATTAAGCTATTTGTGAATGAAGCTTAATATATGTATTTAAGTGAATGTTATGAACTAATTCATGCCCTAAAGTACTATTATAGTTCATCACTGAGCATGTGAAGCTCACTCCTCTTTGTTTAATTCTCTTTTTTTTTTTGTGAAGTTTTGGAAATAGGCCTTTGTGCTCATTAGGTTGGATTGTTAAAGGTGGATCTAGTGTATGTAGTTAGAGTAGGAAGCAATGTGCTTTGTGAGATTTGCGGTGGTAGTCATGTAATGTAACTACTCAGGATTTGTATTATATGGTGTTGATGAAAATTATGCTTCACTTATGGATTGTAGATTGTGAGATTGTGTTGTAAGAATTTTATTTTATTTTATTTTATAGCATGTTTTTAAAATGAAACTTAGATTGTCAGGTTGTGATCTTGGAAGATTTTATTTATATTAATTGAAAGTTGATAATATCTTGGAGGACTTGTTATTAATTGTTACGTTTAGGTCCTCTGATTTTGCTAGCCTGGTATTGTGGAGTTAATTCTTTATAATATAGCAGGACTGTTATACGCCGGTTACGGGGTGTGACATCCTTTGGGTGGTATCAGAGCCTAAGTAATTAATCTGTACGTCTAGGTCTAAGCTTGAAACATTCGAGTGTTAAGAATTGACAAGTATAGAGGGAGGTCTAGGAATTGATATTCATAACTAATTTTCTTTTATGTGTAGCAGAAATACTACCCAAGAAACATAAAATAGTTGCAGCTGCTACAGAAACACAAGTACCAAGGCGTGAAGAACACATGGAAGAGGTAGAGACTGATGTTAATGAAATTGTCTTTAAAGTAAATGCCGAAATTAATACACAAGCGGAACGAGAATTTATGGTGGATGCAAGACACCATGCAAAGGGTAAAGAGAAAGCGGGACCCTCAAAATTAGGTCAATCAATGCCTGAAATGATGGCACATATGTTTAGCCAAATGGATCCTACAACTTTCAACATGGCATACCAATTCATGCAAAATTTCCAAAACCAGAGCACGAATAGTGTTAGATATCATTTTAAGGAGTTAAGTAGGGTCGAGACGCCAACTTTTGATGGTTCAGCAGATCCAGACAAAGCGGATCAATGGCTCAGCCAGATAGAGAAGAAGTTTAACACTATGCAAGTCCCAGATGAAGTTAAGCCCCAAGTGGTGACTTCATTTTTAGTTGCAGAAGCTGAGAAGTGGTGGGATGGCATTGCTCCCTTCGTGGCACCTCCAGGTAGACCATTGACTTGGGAGCATTTTCGACAGGTATTCCTGAACCAGTATTTTCCTCCAGCAATAAGGGTGAGGAAAATCCAACAATTTAGAACATTAAAACAAACTCCAAATATGTCGGTAATGGAATATTATAACCAATTTAACTCTTTGGGAAGATTTGACACCGCTACCATGGCTGATGAGACCTCAAAAATGATAGCCTTCAAAGGAGGCCTTATTAGTCAAATTCGGACAATGATTTCTGGGATTCCTCACACCACCTGTCATGATATGTACAATGCCAGTTTGGGAGCTGAAGAAGATATTCTCCATCGCAAAGCAGAACTGGGGGTAGGGATGGGTAGACCTCGACCACCTATCCAAATCGGTCAGCTGCAGAGACAACAAGGTCGTCAGGGCTTTCGGCCACCAGTTAGAAATCGAAATCCACTACCTAATTTAAAATCTGGTGCACCAAAATTTTGTGAGTATTGTAATCGATTCCATTCTGGAGAATGTAGGAAGATGAGCGGGGCATGCTTTGGTTGTGGCCAATTAGGGCATAAAATTAATGAGTGTCCAGTGTCACAAAAAAAAGGGCCAATTGGAAAGCCTACTGGACAAGCAAGTGGAGGAAAACCTACTGGATAAGCAAGTGGAGACAAGCCTAATGTTAATTCTAAAGTGTTTGCTATGTCTGAGAAAGATGTTGAAGGTGCTGAAGATGTAGTCACAGGTATGATTTTAGTTAATTCGGTATCTGCATATGCACTATTTGATTGCGGTGCGTGCCATTCATTCATAACTAGGAAATTCTCTAAGAAGTTGTCTATAAAACCAATAAGGTTAAACGACGAATACCATGTATCAACCCCAGGAGGTACTATATTGAAATCAGATACATTGTATAAAGACTGTGTGATTGATTTAGGTGGAAGGGAATATGGAGCTAATTTAGTACAGCTAGACTTGTTGGATTTCGATGTGATCCTAGGAATGGATTGGTTGGCAAAAAACTATGCCTATATAGATTGTCGGGCAAAGAAAGTGGATTTTCTTGAACCCAATGTACCTAAGTTTACATTTCAGGGGAGTAAAAAGTCGAAAGGGATGATAGCTCCTATTTTGTCTGCCATGAAAGCTTGGAAGGCTATCAAGAGGGGATGTGAGAGCTACTTGGCATATGCAATTGATACTGTCAAAAATGAAGATATTAAGATAGAGAATATCCCTGTCGTGAATGAATTTCCTGATGTATTTCCTGATGAACTTCCAGGATTACCCCCGAAAAGAGAAATTGATTTTGAAATGGTTTTGGTACCCGGGGCAGAGCCGATCTCAAAAGCTCCTTATCGAATGGCTCCAGCTGAATTAAGAGAATTAAAAATTCAGCTTCAAGATTTGTTAGATAAGAAAATTATTCGACCGAGCGTGTCTCCTTGGGGAGCTCTTGTGTTATTTGTGAAAAAGAAAGATGGTTCATTAAGACTATGCATTGATTATCGTGAGCTCAACAAAATCACAATAAAGAATAAGTACCCCTTACCCCGAATTGATGACTTGTTTGATCAACTCAAGGGGGCTAAAGTTTTCTCAAAGATAGATTTACGGTCAGGCTATCACCAATTAAGAATCAAGGAGGAAGATGTACCAAAAAGTGCATTTCGAACTCGATATGGACATTATGAATTTCTAGTAATGCCATTTGGACTCACAAATGCCCCAGCTGCTTTCATGGACTTGATGAATCGGTTTTCAAAGAGCAATTAGATAAATTTGTAATTGTGTTCATTGATGATATTTTGGTATATTCCTCTAGGTGACCGAGAACATGAAGATCATCTTTGTAAAGTGTTACAGACTTTGAGACGAGAACGATTGTACGCCAAGCTCAGCAAATGTGAGTTTTGGCTTCGAAGTGTGACATTTTTGGGGCATGTGATATCAGAAGAGGGCGTCACCGTAGACCCAAAGAAAGTGGAGGCAATTATTGACTGGCCAAGACCAACCAATGTTACAGAAGTTCGAAAGCTTCTTAGGTTTGGCAGGGTATTACAGGAAATTTGTTGAAGGATTCTCGAAAATAGCACTACCATTGACACAGTTAACTCACAAGAAAGTAAAATTTGAGTGGTCACCAAAATGTGAAGAGAGCTTCTTGGAACTCAAAGGACGATTAACATCAGCACCAATTCTTACATTACCATCAGAGTCGGGAAATTTTACTATCTACAGTGATGCTTCTAAATATGGATTGGGATGTGTATTAATGCAAAATGGAAAAGTCATTGCTTATGCGTCACGACAACTGAAGCCGTACGAACAAAACTACCCCACACATGACTTAGAATTAGCTGCAGTGGTGTATGCTTTAAAAATTTGGAGGCACTATTTGTATGGAGAGAAATGTGAAATCTTCACAGACCACAAGACCCTAAAGTATCTGTTCACGCAAAAGGAACTCAACATGCGACAACGGAGATGGCTTGAGTTGCTAAAGGATTATGATGTCACCATCAACTACCATCCTAGGAAAGGCTAATCTTGTTGCGGATGCCTTAAGCCGCAAGGCAAATAAAGTGATGTCCTCCATGTTGGTAAGACAAATGAAAGATCTCCGTTTAGAAGTGGTTGAATCTACGAAAAATGTGTTAGCCGTTCTAGTAGTCCAACCAACTTTGGTGGAAAAGATTAAAGCTACCCAAGTTGAAGATGATGAGTTCGTGAAAATAAAAGACAAAGTAATGTCCGAAGAAGATTCTGCATTTCATATGCACGAGGATGGAAGTTTGTGGATGAGAAATCGTTTATGTGTCCCAAATAATGCCCAACTCAAAGATGAGATACTTAATGAAGCCCATAATTCAAGCTTCTCCATTCATCCAGGTAGTACAAAGATGTATCGAGATTTGAAGCAGTATTACTGGTGGCAAGGCATGAAGCGGGAAATAGCAGAATATGTAGCACGATGTTTGATCTGTCAACAAGTAAAAGCTGAACATCAACGTCCCGCTGGATTACTTAAACCCTTAGAGATACCTGAATGGAAATGGGAACATGTGACCATGGATTTTGTCTCAGGATTGCCAAAGACTAGGTGGGGAAATGATAGTATTTGGGTCGTCGTAGATCGATTGACAAAAACATCCCATTTTATACCGATTAGTATGACTGCTTCACTAGATACCTTAGCTAAACTTTACTTGGAATCGAAGTCATTCCGTTTCATGGAGTACCAGTTAGTATAATCTCTGAATAGAGATCCAAGATTTCACTTCTATAGATTTTGGGAAAGTCTTCAACAAGCTTTGGGCACTGATATCCAATTGAGTTTAGCTTATCATTCCTCAGACTGACGAGCAATATGAACGCACTATACAAATATTGGAAGACTTACTCCGAAGCTTGCATATTGCAATTTGGAAGAAGTTGGGACGATCATCTAATGCTTGTAGAGTTCTCATATAACAATAGTTATCACAACAGCATTGGAATAGCCCTTGATTGAAGCTTTATATGGAGGAAAATGTCGGTCAGCCTTTGTACTGGGATGAAGTTGGTGAAAAGAAGTTATTCGGGACCTGAAATTATTCAAAGTACAATAGCATAAGATAGTCCATAGTTCGAGAAAAGTTGAAAATTGCCCAAGATCGTCAAAAGAGTTGGGCTGATACGAAGCGGAGACCACTGGAATTTCAAGTCGGTGACAAAGTGCATCTAAGAGTTTCACCTCTCAAAGGAGTAATTAGATTTGGTAAAGGTGGTAAATTGAATGTGAGATATATAGGACCTTTCGAGGTGTTAGAACGTATTGGAGATCTAGCTTATCGTTTGGCATTACCCCCATCTTTGGACCGAATCCATAATGTGTTTCATGTCTCTCAACTGAGAAAATATGTGCCGGATCCTCACCATGTGGTGGATTATGAACCTTTGTCTATTAGAGAAGATTTGACCTATGAGGAGAAACCTGTGAGAATTCTAGATCGAAAGGATAAAGAACTTAGAAACAGATCCATTCCTTGTGTAAAGGTTCTGTGGTCAAATCATGGAGTCGAGGAAGCTACATGGGAGCTAGAAGAAAATATGCGAACCAAGTACCCACATTTATTCGAGATAAGAGGTACGTTAAGTTTCGAGGCCGAAACTTTTTGTAAGGAGGGGAGAATGAAATACCCAAAGTTCAATTCCGTACTTTAGAAAATTAAACTTTGACCCTTTTAGATTCATTTCCTTGAATTGCATGACATGCATAGAAGCTAAGGTTTGTGTTAGCTTTTTAAACAAAAAAAAAAAATTTGTAGCACAAGATGTCACAAAATTAGGGGTCAATTTGTGAAGCAAGTTGGTGAATTAAACACCATATAATCTGCTTATTAGCCCTAGTAGGAGGACTACACAAAGGAAAATAATTAAAATGAAAAAAAAAGAAGAAAAATCTTCTCAAGAAGCTAGCTGGTCAAACAAGACAGCAAGCAAGTAGGAGGTGTCATCTTTTTGGAATTTGTAGGGTGAAGCAAGCACCTTGTGAGCAGCCAGCTTCATGTTCTGATTAGATGAGATAAAAACAACTGAAAAATGAAAGGAAAAAATGAGCTTGAAGTCGTGCAAAGAGAGAAAGAGAAAGGAGAGAAAATCTGAGAAAAAGCAAGCTGGAATTGAACCAAGATTGAAGACTCTTGAGGGTAACACCAATTTTCTTAACTTCTTGATTGATTCTATATGTTATTTAGCAAAGCTAAAACTTAATTGATGGTATATAATCTGATTTGGAGGTGGAATTGAACTAGGAACTAGGAGCTTTTGAACCAAGAAAGCTTTAACATACCTAGAACCCGCAGCACAGTCACCTCTGCGCAGCTGTAGGAAACTGATCATAACTTTGTGTAGAAAACTCAAAATTGGATGCCGTTTGTTGTTTTAGAAACTAGATTCAAAGGCCTTTTCATGGTATAAAAATTATGTTCTGGTTCGTCATGTAGAAATACCAGAATCGTTTGGAATCTGGCTGAAAAGCTAGACCTGCAAAGAACAGGGTTGGTGAGGTCCTAATTTGTAAGCCAATTTCAACCTCGATATGATTCAGATATGAATTGGAGTCCTTCATAAGAGTTTTAGTTCTTGAATTCTAGTTTCTACACATGTAAATATCACTCTCATACAACCTATATTTTGAAAGATATGCTGAGTTGAAAATCAGCATCTCGCTGGACTGAGAATTTCGAAAATCAGCATATGGTCTGCAACTGTTTAAATTGTGGCCATATTTTGACTGGTATTCTCTTCGAATTTGAAAATGATTTCTTCTGAAGAAGTTGTAGGAAATTGAATCTAGTTTTCAACAGTACCAATTTTGTAGCATTTTGATCAGTATATCCCAAGTTATGTTCAAATGAATGGACCCTGCGCAGGCAGCCAAGGGAGGATCTGCGAGCTTGAAGCCCATGGCTCCACCCACAGTTCCTCTCCAGATTACTCCTTTTAAAACAGTTTTCTTGGTCCATTTGAGCCCTATTTTTCAAGGGTTTTCAGCTTGTTTCATGACATATCATTAGGCATGCTTTTATTAAGTTAATATTAGGTTCATGATTTGGGTTTTCTTAAGTGAGTCAATTACACTTTGTAGGTGATTTTGATGAGGCTAGAAACTCAAGCTATTTGAGTTGATTCAACAATCGGTTGGTGATAGTTTTGGAGAAGTTGAGGTGAGGACTTCCTTATACTTTAGCTTTTTCAAAAAAAAAGTATAACTCTTATGTATACTTGACTTTAAATGACTACTTGGATATCAAGTTGGCATGAATGAAGTTTAAGTGCGCGTGAATGGTTCTTACGAAAAGAATGTGATTGATTGAAAGTATTTGATATTTGTTCATATGTTTGGAATGGCTCTTTATTTGCTATGTTAATTACTCTACCAAGACTAGTCTATATGATATGTATGATATATGGCCTACCTAGCGGGAGAAATAGCTAGGACATGAGTATGGCCTACCTGGCGGGATAAATAGCCGGGCTGGAATTCCAGTAGGTTGATGGTTAACTTGTAAATATTGAGCTATTCAGTGAATGAAGATTAATATATGTATCTGTGTGAATGTCATGAACTAATTCATGCCCTAAAGTATAATTATAGCTCCTCACTGAGCATGTGAAGCTCACTCCTCTTTGATTAATTATTGCAGGTTTTTGTGAAGTTTTGGGAATAGGCTTTTGGGCTCATTGGGTTGGATTGTTGAAGGTGAGCCTAGTGTATGTAGTTAGAGTAGGAAGCAATGTGCTTTGCGAGATTTGTGGTGGCAGTCATGTAATGTAAATACTCAGGATTTGTATTATATGGGTTTTGATGTAAATTATACTTTGCTTATGGATTGTAGATTGTGAGATTGTGCTATAAGAATTTAATCCAATTTTATTGTATAGCATGTTTTTAAAATGAAACCTAAATTGTCAGGTGGTAAACTTGGGAGATTTTATTTATGTTAATGGAAAATTGATGATATTTCGGAGGACTCGTTATTGATTGTTACATTTAAGTCCTCTGATTTCGCTAGCCTGGTATTGTGGGGTTAATTCTCCATGATACGGCGGGGGTGTTATACGCCGGATACGGGGTGTGACACTTACACTAACTGGCGTTCATTCCACCAAACATACATCGATTCATGGATGGAATGTCATGATAGTCTCGCTCGAGGTACACCAGCTGTCGATACTAGAAATTCATCACATGAGTACATCCGTTGGTATAGAGAGAGGACAATGTTATATGTTACTAATCCTAGTCACCGTCCTACTCAACCGGAGGGTTTCAGGGTGACGGCTCCAGAACAGACTACGTTGTAAGTGCTTTATAAATATTTTTTAATTATGTATTACATTCAACAAAATATCACTTATTTTTTAATTTTTTTTGCAGTTTGACATGATATCCCTCATGCATCATATGTCTATCGATAACTTACCCCATGCTGAGCCTACAGCGGTTAATGTGTGGACTATCATGCGGGACCTGACATATCACACGCTACGTGGGGTTAGTGAGTTAGACCATCTTTGACATCGCCCTATACAGTTGCTTGTTCTTGGTGCTGAGGATCACATAAGTGCACGCCGAGTTCGTAAGGCTCCTCGAAATGTCTTAGGAAGCCAACATGGTGGAAGACGTTGTTGTCGTCGTGTTCGATCTGGTGAGGCAACTGATTGTGGTACATCTCACTCGTATGATCACAGTGAAGGGCCTTCCCAGCCGACTAGTTATGGTGCTTCTTAGTCGTATAATCATGGTAAAGGCCCTCCCTATCTGATTAGTTATGTCTTATCTCATTTGTATGATCACGAAAAGCCCATCGCAGCTGCCTGCCACATCATCCTTCATTACCCCCCCCCCCCTTATTATGTGCAAACTTAAGTTTTGACTAATTTTATCGTACCTTGCTTTCTGTGCGCCCTACATTATGCAAACTTCTACAACAGGCATCTCTACTTCACTTGTGCCTTTTGCAGGCTTTACTTCATAGTCCGAGAACATTATGCACGATAAGCAAGAGTCCCAACATGTACCCAGAAACATACTGCGCAGGACGCGTAGAACTCGTTGGCCAACTGAACGCGAGATTCATGGTACATGAGGACCGCACTAGAACTCATTACATATTATTTTTATGTCATTTAATTTTTTATAATATATTACTAATTATTTGTAATATTTTCATTATGTATTATTTGCAATTATTTTCCTTTTTTATACCATTGTATTTACTCATTCATTGTTCTATTCACATTTAACACATATATTAACCATTTATCCTAGTATACCCTGAACCCTGAGATCTAATAAACCTTAAGCCCTAAGCCCTAATTATATATTTCAAACCTTATAATTATCTACCAACTCTAAACTCTACAATTATGTATCCAAATTCTAAATTTTAATCCCTAATTAGGGTGTAATTATATAAGCTACCCTAAAACCTAAGACCAAAAATTGAGACCCTAAACTCAAAACCCAACAGTAAAACCCCAAATTCTAAACCGTCACCTCAAAAAAAATATAAACCATAAATCCAATAATAAAAACCCTAAGCCAATAATAAAAACTATTAATCTAATAATAAAATGCCCTAAACCCAAAACTAAAAATGTTAAACCACCTTCGAAAATTTGATGCAGAACCCTAAACCCTAATGCCAAAAAATAAAACCCTAGACCCAAATTCCAAAATTAAAAAAAGAAAAAGCAAAAAAGACATTGATGAAATCGCATTTGAAGAATGTGATGTCATTCTGACATTGCATTCTTCGAATGCTATTTCACACCTAGATTTCACCAAACGGTCAGAAGATGAGATCGCATTTTAAGAATGCAATATTTCTAGACGTTGTGCTGAAATTGATGTGAGATCGTATTTGAAGAATGCGATGTCCTATTTGCAGAATAAATCCTCAAATATTCCTAATTTAAGCAATTTCTCCGTAAACTTGGTTATGTTATATGTTTTCTGTATATGTTGACTTGATATGACATCAAACATTAATGATGTATGCAAGTGATATGAAAATATTCTCGTATGATAATAAATGGTCGACATAACTAGTTTATATGAAAATATCCTTGCATGATTATAATTTGTTGACAAGACTAGTTTATGTGTATTTGACAATCAGAAGTTTTTATTTGACCCGCCAACAAGGTTGAACAATCTAGACTAATATCAATTATTGTCGAGAAGATTATTAATCATCTTGAGCATGTAAATATTATAGTGAAATCAACTATGATAGGACTTGTTTTGGCATGGAAATAAAAATGTAATGACATGTGTTTCGAAATACTATATGTTTACTCATGTAATAGGTTCAAGCGGGAGGTACTTGATTTCTTGCTGAGCAATGAAATGCTCGCTCTTCATATTTGATATGTACAAGTTTATCAAGCGTACTGACCGGAGTTTTGACCAAGTTTCGAGACTTGAACACAGAATATTTGTAGAGGTGACTATGACTAGAATTTATTAGCATATTTTTGTTATTATTATCATGGACTTGGAATTGATGATGTGAATTATCATTTGTATATTATGAGTCGATATATGATTGGGTTATTAGTATTTTGTAAAACTTGGAAATGAATTTGTATATTGTTGTTGGAAATTGCAGGAAAAAAAAACTTTTAAAGAATATAGAGCTTCTACATTTGTTATTATCTTATGGATTATCTTTTACTTGCTCAATTTAGGTTTTTAGTCTTGTATTTTGGGGTGTTTATCTTGGGATACAGCGGAATTCATGCTTGGGTGCAGGGCATGACAATGAATCCTACATTAGTGAAGGATGAGTGTGGACAGATTAACTAATTTATGCACCTAATATTTAAATTTAAATTTGTCTTATTGGTTAATCTAATTTGTCTAAATGGACAGAAAAAAGTATGAATTTAATCTATAAAGTCAAATTAAGAAAAATCGAATTGTATAATTCAAATATTTCACAAGTATGAAATTACCGGACACGACTAATGCACAACATTTTTTTTATTAAGTCCATGAAAATTACAAATCAATATTGTTCACATGAAAGTAACAAGTCTGTATAGTATTCCATGTTTGACACCAAAGACATACATTGAATATATTGAAATGAGTTAACGATCCTGAAATTTGCATAATATTTGTGCAGAATTTTTTTTTATATAAATCTTACACTATTACAATTAGGGAGGAAATTGGTGTTAATGGGATTTGAACTCCTGACCTTTAGAGTGGAGTCATAGAACTTCATAGAGCTTTAACTGTTTAACTCTCTATTTGTTCCCGTGCAAAATCTAGTTTGATTACCCTTATTATTTCAATTCGGAGAGAGTAAGTTGTCAATATTTTTTGAATTTTTATTTTTTCAGCCCAGCCCTTGCCCCATTTAACGTTCTTGAACGTATTATTCATATTTTTTCCTATAGGAAGTAATGTTTAGTGCTGGTAAGTTGATGGCCTGAACCTCCATCTCTACATAGCTCGCCAGTCATTGATGCCAAAATATGACTTAACTCACCTATGGTCCAATAGATTGAATGGCCTGACAGACTTAAACTTCTGGACTTTGAATTGGCAGCTGGACAATTATCAGTTTCCAAAATTATGCTGTCAACAGATTAGAATAGGCCATGAATGACTCAAATTAGATTGAGAAGCTAATTTGCAATTGTTTGAAAGCCTAACAATTCTTCGGTCCCAGATCCACTCTAGTCTATGTCTAGTTTAGTGGCTTGTCACTAGAGGATTGATGTATAAACATCTGTCACGTCGGCAATTTTGGTGTTGCTTCTTTGTGGATGTGCAGTACCAAGTCAGGAGCAAAACTTGGAAAACAGTTAAAAAGAGGAAAATTATGGAAAACAGTTAAAAAGAGGAAAGTTATAATTTTGGTCCTTAGAATTAGGGTGTTAATTTTCGACACGACGCGAAAATATAACATGAACTTAACATCAAAATAGTGAGGTTGGGTTAAGACTTGGTGGGTTTGAGTCAAAATCGGGTTGAACCAAACTAACCCACGAAAAAAATAAGTCGGGTTAGGGTCGAAATCGAGTTGACCTGTTTGACCTGAAAAATAAAAAAACGGATTAGTTTTCGAGTCAGAACTAGGTCGACCCGTTTGACCTGAAAAAAAAAAGAGGTCAAATGATTTAAGAAAAAGAAAATTTTTTTGGGTCAAACGGGTCGACCCACCAACCTGTCAACCCGTGACGGGTTGTGTTCGGGTCGATATGTTGACCAATTTCAAGTTGGTGAATCAAGTTCGAATCAATTTCTTGTTATATTTAAGTATCAACTTGACCTACCAACCCGTTAACTGACTTGATTGTCACCCCTATCCAGAATGTTATTGATTGTTTTAGTTTCAATACATTTTTTTTGTGATTAAACATATACTATTATATTGAGAAAGGAAAATGGTATTGGTGGGATTCGAATCCCCAATCCTGCTCAACTCTTTATTTGTTCCCATTTTCAATACAATTATATCCCTCTTATTTTTAGTACGCTGACCTTTATGTTCAGAAGTAATTTTCTCTTTTAGCATGTCATTAAGATTGTCTGAAATCAGAATGATTTCAACAATATAAAAAGTTAATTGTGGGAATAGAAATTTGAAGAATAAAACTGAGACTTATTTGATCGAATTGTTTAACATCATATATTAAAAATTTTACTTTTGTTGAAAAAAGAATTTGTTAAAAAAATCATTGGTTAAATTGACGCTAGTTAAGTATAAGAAATCAAAGCTGCTGTCTAACCTAGAATGACAAAAAAAAAAAAAAATTGTGAAGTTTACAGATACCTGACCCTGAAATTTTGTAGTAGTCTAATTCTAAATCTCAGCTAGATTATATCGGCATATTACATTTTATATTGTTGGAACCAATTTTGGTTATTTTCCCAAGAAAATAAAGTAGGCAATTTCTAAGAGATTTTTAACGTACAAACAACAGTGATCTCAAATTATCAAATTGAAAGACTGAGTTTCGATCGTTAGAATAAACTTCATAAACTTCCAAACCATAATTGAAATAACTTTTGACTTAACAGGAAACAAATTCGCGAAAATTGATCGTTTAGATATTCAGTAATCAAATAATTCCAAAAGGAAAAAAAATAACGCAATACTATTCTAACGTACCATTACTTCTAAAATACTATAAACAATTACAAAGCCCAATTGATTTCCAATCAATATTAAAAGCAATCTTTCAAAAAGAAACGTAATTATTGTTTCCACCCAAAAAAAAAAAAAGAAACATGATTAACTACACAGAGGGTCTCCATCGAAACTCTTTCAACCAAAGGACTTTTTGCACAATAATGATCCAGCTTTACCTCTGCCAGTGTTTGAATATTGTTCTTGCCAGAATCAATTCATACTCCAACTCTTCAATTGTTCTTGGTCTCCTAATTACCTCTATGTATTTCTCTCCAAAATCTGGATCATCCTTTATCTCCTTCTCAAACCAAGAATTCCAGGCCCTGATCTCAAAGTCGGGTGCTATAATCATCTTATAAATTGATAATTTCAGTGGCAAAACATTGTGGCCTGCATTGTATGCTTTCTCCCTGGTGCAATTTGTAAACTTGGTAATCTTTTCCACCAAACAATTGATGTTCTATACCAGCCATGGTTCGAACACTTGGCCAAGTGATCTGTCAGAACGGGATCGGACCTTGGTGATCCAATACCGTTCTTATTTCACTCGGAGACGGTGGACTCGTCGGAAAATCGGCCGATCTCGACCAACTCGGACCGATTTGGATCCGAATCGGTGGAAATCGACCGATTTGGAACGGATCGTCCGGATCAACCCGGACACCATGAAATTGGTGCAATTTCAAAGAATAAATTAGAGATCTTACTCACTTGGCTTGGTTCAATTATTTTGCAGTCGTTTGGGGCTATTTTCTGGCAGTTTAGGTGTGACTTTTGGGGGTATTTTTTGGCGGTTTAGGTCTAAATTTGGGGGGTGTGATTTTGGTGTTTATGGCTGTGATTTGACTGATGGGATGGTGGTTGAGGGTGAGGAGAGTTGCTGTGGTGGTGATGTTGAGGCTGGTTGTGGCTTTGTCCAGCTAATCTTCCGGCATCAGCGTCGGTCGTGAGGATGACGACGCAAGCTTTTTTTTTGTAATTGAAACCACTGCGCGCGTTGTGCGCAGAGGTTTTTTTGTTTTTAATTTGACAACAATTCAGATTGCTTTTTTTTTTTCAACGCGCTTTTTAATCAGCAGTGTTTTCGAAATTGCACTCCAGTCCTTAGGGACTGGAGTGCAAAAAAACAAAAAAGAAAAAAAAAGGAATCGGTGCAATAATGCACTAAAAGAATCAATGAAATAATGCACTAACATGAGGTGACAGCGCATGCAATTGGTTCAATAAATCGCTCAAAATTTCGGCAAAAGTTATTCAAAAGCTAAGAAGAAAACCGTATTTAATGTACTCATTCTTTATTATTTTCTTACGCACATTCTCTTTATTTTCTTTCTTCAGTCGGTTTCTTCATTGTCAGATATCAAGTTGTTTGTTCATCTTCTTCAATTTCATCTGCGGCAATATTTTTTGGGTAAGTTTGTTCATTTTGTTTTTTTTTTTGTTTGTTTATCATAATAGTTATTATTCCCTAAACTTAATGATTTATTTAAAATGTAATTTATGATTCTTTTATGTTTTCATATTAAGTGATATGTTGTTTTATTTTGTTGTGATATGTTATTGTTTTTTTTGAAAATAAATTTAGTTTGAGTGATTAACAAACTAAGACTAAATTCCAAATGCATTAAGAATACATATTTTACTAGTTTATTACTAAGACTAAATAATTAATTACTTATGCTAAGATACACACACACATATATTGTTTTAGACATCTTCTCTGTTAGTTTTCATTGTTAATTTCTTGAGTTTATAAAATAGATAATAATATATTACTTTGTGAAGACATAATTACCGTAGCTACACTTTTATATTATCCACTTAGGCAATTGACCCAATACACATAATTTATCTTTAAATTATCCAGTAATGCATGTTTAATTCAATTGGTACCTGCTAGATAATTCAATGACAACGGTGCTAATTCATCAATTCACATAATTTATCTTTGAAATATTCAATGGCTTTACATGAAATGACAACGGTGTTGATAGGGATCAAGTTTCATAGGAAAAATTACCTCTAAATTTAAAACTAATCTAAATTTAGTATGCAAACAAGTTAATATGTAAAAAAGATTTGCAAGTTGCTAACATAATCTAAATAATTATTTTCTTTGTTAAATACCAACTTATTGCTTGTAGTACTTTTTGATGCATTACTGATACTAACCATTTTACGATGGTGTATGTAACAAGTTAAATGGCAAGTAAGGATATTGGTTGGGAACATGTACACCTGTAGGTAGAAATAAAAAAGCTGTGAGATGTAACTATTGTGGAAAAATAGTGCATGGCGGTATTACAAGATTAAAAGAGCATGTTGGTCATATTGCAGGACAAGTTGAAGATTGTCCAAAAACTCCAAGAGAAGTTACAAATGTAATAAAAATGCATTTAAAAGCTGGTAAGGCTCAAAGAGCTAGTCTAAAAAAGAAAAAAGAAGAAATATTGAACTCTTTGCAAGAGGAAAATATGTATGACGACGAGGATGAAGAAGACTTATATGAGATTGATAAATTAGAAAAAAATCAGATGAGGCAAGCAATGAGAGAGAGCCGATTCTTAGAATTTGTTGAAGAACGGCGAAGGCATTTAGTGTTTGGAAGTCGACCATTCATATCTATGCCAGGTATTATTTGTAAATTAAAATATTATGGTAAGTGTCATATCAATTAATTAAAATACATTAAAATTATTATTTATTATTTATTATTTATTTTTAAAATATTTTTTACTCCAGAATATATAGGTGTTGGTACTTCGGAGCAAGCAACTGCTGGAAGTAAAAGAGGCCTGTCTCGTAATTTTAGTGTCAGACAGGCAGATGAAACGATAAACAGATGAGTTGACTCGCATATGTTTCCTTGAAACAAAAATCAGTCAAATCAATATTTGCAAGGAAAAACATAAAGAGAGTCGGTAAGGCAATTTTAAAATTTTTTCATTTCAATGCTGTACCGTTCCATACAATTGATAATCCATACTATCAATCAATGATTGATGAAATTGCCAAAGCTGGTCCTGAAATTAAAGATCCTTCAGCTTATCAAATTGGAAATGAATATTTAGATGAAAATTTTGATGATCTTCATAAATATATGAGAGATATCTATGATAAATTTTTAACTTTTGACTGTACACTTATATGTAATGGTTGGAGTACTCGCACTGAGCACCCAATAATAAAATTTATGATATACTATGATAGGCATATACTGTTTAACAAATTAGTTGATTGCACAAATGTGAGAAAAAATGTAGAATATATTTTTAAATTAATGGATGAAGTAATAGAGTCTATAGGAGAAGAAAATATTGTACAGATTGTGACAGATAATAAATCTCGCATGAAAGCTGCTGGACAATCACTAATGCAAAAAAGAAAACATCTATATTGGTCACCTTGTGCTGCTCACTGTATTGACTTGATGTTGGAGGATATCGGCAAGATGGATAAGGTGAAAAAAACTATTGCACGGGCCAAGAGGATCACTAGTTTCATATACAACAGTGATAAGGTAGTGAATTTGATGAAGACATATACAAGAAGAAGGGAATTGTTACGTCTTGACATCACAAGATTCGCTACTGAATTCATTTCTTTGGAAAGTCTACTTCGGCATTCTACAGAGTTGAAAAGAATGTACACCTTAGATGAATGGATAGATTTCAATAACACTATCAAACGAAGAGCAGAAGCTACTGAAATAGCTAAATTGATACTATCCAAAAGGTTTTGAAACAAAGTCAGATTGGTTTGTGCAATAATGGAGCCTTTGGTTAAAGTCTTAAAGACTGTTGATCAAGATAATAAACCGATCTTACCAATTATTTATGAAGCCATAGATAGAGCAAGAATGACCATTAAAAAGTCGGTGAAATGTTGGAGGAGTGTTTGGGGTGTGATTGACAACAGATGATACGACCAATTACATTGTGATTTACATGCAGTAGGTAATTTAAAATAATAAACGCAATTTAAATATGCATTATATATGTGTTCACTTGTTTATTTAATTTTATGATTTTATTTTATTTAGCATATTTTTTAAACCCGACCCTGCAATACTCCGAAACATGTGAGTATAACCTTGACGAGGTTCGTAAATGGTTGAAAAGAGTCATTGCAAAGTTGGAGCTAGATTTGGATGCACAAGTTGATGTCATAAATTAGGTATATTTATGATTATGCTATTTATATGTATTAATGATCATATGCATTACCAAATTCTAGAATTTCAACATATATGCATGTGTTATTTTTGCAGATTAAAATTTTCACAGAGAAAAGAGGAGATTTGGAAGTTCTATTGCAGTAAAAGCATTATCGAAATCCTTACCAGGTTCGAGCTCAACTCAATATATACTAACATTTAAATTATATGAATGAAGTTAATATTTTTTATGTTATTAAGATTATTATTATTATCCTAATTAATTATTATTTTATTTGTTTAGTTGAATGGTGGCTCAATTATGGTGAAGATGCTCCACATCTGCAAAAGATTGCAGTGACAATATTAAGTCAAACATGCACATCCTTTGGTTGCGAAAGAAATTGGAGTACTTGGTCATTGATTCATATAAAACTTCACAATCGTTTAGCAATTAAAAAATTGCACAAATAGGTTTTTATGCATTATAATATGCGATTAAAAGTGAAATATTTGATGCATCAAAGGGACACTGATGATTTCTACAATCCAATTGATTTGAATCACATTTTTCATCACGATGACATATTAGATGAATGAATAAGAGAAAGTGATCAGCCTGCCTTATGTGAAGATAATCTCGAATGGTTGGATGAGGGCATTCACCAACACGAATTAGAAAGAAGTCAAGATGGCTATAGACGTGATAATGATGATGATTTTGGTAATACATTGTCCCAATTTATTACCAAAAGGAACAAGAAAAATACAATTCAATCATCATCTCAGAAGCATAAGGATAAGGGTACATGTAAGATGGGACAAACGAGTAAGCATATTGCTATTTCATCTTCATCTGATAAAAGTGATAGTGACAGTAACGATGGTGATGATGACGGCGATGGAAATGGAGTAGATAATTCTTTGAGACACAGTGGAAGTCACGATCAAGAGAGCCAACAAACAGGATATACGTCATGGGTTCGAGCTCAAGATAATTATTATGCCACTCAAGACATTGATCACGGCTATCATCCAGGCACAGAAGCACAACGAGAATATCTCAACAAATTAACTAAGTTTTCAAGTCAAGATACTTTCTCTTATCTTTCAGGCTCCCAAAGACATTGAGGAGTTGAAGAGCATATGCAAAATTTGAGTATAGATCCGAAGTATAAGTACGATTCTAGTCCAAATCGGAGCACTAGTCAACTGGGGTATGACTATGACAGGGACTATTATAGCCAATATGGTTTATTTGATGGAATTGGACAATTTGACAACTCTACTAGTAGTCATAGTGGCAGATATTATGAACAAGTAATTAATAGACATCATGACAGTTCCTCTTTTGATTCTAATAGCTTTAGCTATGATCGTACTAGTGATAGTACTGATTATCGAGGATTCGGATATTATCATTATGCTCCAGAATTCACTAACAATCAATCACTTCCCACGTATCACGATTATGGAATACCAAGTCAATCCTCACAATCAACAAATGCACAAGATGGCTCTTATATGTTACCTACTCAAGGTCATGTCCCATATCCACATTTGTTTTACCATCTATCGGGGGAAAATGAAAATGATTTTGAACCGCATCGTCATGCTACTTGGTATTGATAGGTATAAACATTCAAAATAATATTAGACCTTTTTCTAAGTCTTTGCATTTTGTTTAATATGATTCCTTTTTCAAGATATAAATTGGTTTTTTATATCGATAAAAATGGTATATTTTAGAGATTTTATTTACTTATTTTTTGACTATTTTGTTTAGTGTACTTTTCTTTATATTTTGAATGATTATTTATAATTTTTGGAATAGAAATTGATTCAAAATTTGTGTCTCACCGAGACTGCGACCGATACGCTGAGTCCGTGATAGAACGGTACACACCGCGACGGCGACGGCGACGTTGAACCATGGCACCAGTCCCGATAGCTTCACACGTCCATCCAAATCCCTTTCTCTCCATTCCATTCTATTGAGTTCAAAAGGGATACTCAACCACTGGACCAACTCTGTTATGGCTTCCCCGGAAGATTGTTCCGAGTCCATCTCACAACAATCAATGAGGAAGCTTTGCTCATTGGACAACCCTTTGATCGTTATGTCAGTATCACTGCTGTCAGGATAATACGTTGCTGAAACACTGACATGAATCAAGAAGTTAGGATCTGAAATCGCTGAAGTGTACCATGACTATTCTTGCCGTGAGGCTACTACTGATATGCAATATTCAGGGTGGGAATTCGGGGGTGGCAACCAAATATCTGGTTTCGTCATCTTCTTATTGATTGACATAATTCTTGATGATGGCTGAGGGATAATGTTGAAGAGATTCTCAAAAGAAACACTGAACAGTGAACATTGTGAGTGGTTGTTCGTAAATTTGTAGGTTCATAGACAAGGCGCATGTAAAACCTGGAATCCCTACTCCGAAGGGGCTTTTGTTCCTTCCGCTTTCCTTTTTGGTGATGATCTAAGAATCCGAGACAGTTTACGAAAGCAATTTGGAATATTTGTTTTTCTTTGGACCGATTTAGAAAGTTTGCTTTTCTTTCAATCAAAATATGGGAAGGATTTGAGATAGATCTAATTCTTTCTTTTTCTTTTCTTTTGTTTATCTATTTATTTATTTTATTTAATTTTTTAGTTGTTGGAAACTTTTTGACATCTTTTTCTTGGTACGTGGCTTCCAAATGTGCCAAGTACCATGAATTAAAGATTTCATGCGTGCATCTACTTTTTTGTGTTTACTCTACCCATATTGCTAAATTTTTACCTTTTTGGATTAACTAGGAGCACTTCTTACTAATATTAACTAAAAAGACACCAAACCTTCAAACAAAAATTTCTTGCCATTTATTACCATAATTCCTGTCGATATTGTTTTCTTGCTTTTCTGGCACCTGATCTAAACGAATTGCACATACATGCTCCTATATGGTGAAGGAATCGCCTTTATCTAGCATCCAGAATTTGCCTCTATTTATTACGATAAATAGATAATAGAATTAGCATATATTTGTTAACTCCTCTCATCACTTACCTTTACTATAAGTTTTTTTCTCCCGATTTGCTCTCCCGCCTACATTCCTTATGATTAAGAATTGATATACAATTAATTAGGGACTAAATTTTGACCATCATAAAAAACACACACACACACACACACAAAAAATTTTAGGAAGACTATTTTATAAAATGTATGCTTTATCGTACAATTTTATTTTGAGAGAATCGTGGAAAAAAATGAAATTCAGTAAAAGGAAATAGTTTTAAAATTGTTAATCAGATAAACTTGCATTTTAGAAAATTTGATTACTATTTTAGTTTTTGTGATATTAAAATTAAGATATGTGATTATTTTTTATTTAAATTAGAACACAAAATATCTATTACTGTATTCATTATGTAATTTAGGTGTACATGAATACTTATGACACCTTTATCTAAAAATATTTAACTCTTAATAATTTTTTAAAAATTATTTTTCTTGAATTATATGAATTTTTTAATTTACAATTGCATCTAAGTCATGATGTTGATAGTTGGAGAGATACAAAATTATTATTATTATTATTTTCTCTACTCATATCCTTTTATTTTTCCAGAAAAATGTTTTTTTAAAACATTTATATACATTATTATAAAATTTTATTTAAAATAATATTGTTATCGTTTTATCTTCTTTTAAATATCATATTTTCAGTTACTTTAATTTTGACATGAAAACTTCATGGGTATTTGAATGTTGTAGATAAGATTAAAGCTGAAAACATTTTCTACCGAGGTGTCTCAGTCATACTTTAATCTCCAAGAAATTAAATCTATCATTCGCACCAGAATTGAAATGATTGATCAAATCTGCAAATGTGTGGTGAAGGTGAAGAGACTGTGAATTGTGGAGCACTAATTTGTTACACATTCCGAAAGCACAAAGACACTGGAAGCTGACTCCTGTTAAATCCATAGTTTTGATAATAAAGCTGTGATTGATCGATAATCAATCAGCGGAAGAATTGCAAACCATGTGGAGAAATCCCCCCTTTATTTCTCACCATTTTGAATAACAATAAAAAAGTGTCACTTGCAAAGGAGCAAGCGGATTAACCCTTGGCAACATAAAATATTAGAAACTGCAGCTATCAAAATTGACCTTCTGGTGGCTCCTCTGCATTTAAAGGTTAATGACATTTCAAAGTTTGCTCATGTCATTGACGGTCAGACCAACTAAAAACATTTAACAAAGGCGAATGGACATGCAAAAAGTTGTAGCTTTAGCGTTCCTTTCAACCATTTCTTTAGGACAAACCAACTATTAAAGTGTTAAGTGTGGTAATTCATGAGAAGGAAGCAATTCATTCCCTTGAGAGATACCGAGAATAAAATGGAAGCAAAACGTTGTAGCTTTAGCATTCCTTTCAACCATTTCTTTAGGACAAACCTGTTAGAATATTAAAGATATTGAGTGGAGTTATAATCATCAAATCATGTAACATAAAATCATTAGTGAGTATTATATTCCTGTATGTAACTCTTGTCTCACTACTTCTTGTATTTTTACCCCATTAGTTACATGTAACCTTCACATTATTATTCTCATATAACCTTCATCTCACTACTTTGTATGTTACATTCCATTAATCTAATTTTCATCCCACTAATTGGTGAGTTACATGCCATTACTAATATGTAACATATGTAACTCTTACTCCACTATTTGGTGGACTTCATGACCACATTAGTGTTGTGAATTTGTAACATCTCCTCCATTATTTTAGTGATTTCATGAGCCCATTATTGTATGGTGGTTTCATGAATTCATTATAGGTTTTAAGATGTATGTTACAATATCATGAGAGGAAGAAGAAGAGTTATTTGTAGTTAAAACTCATGATGGGAAGGGGTCCTCTAGCTCACTATAAATAGAACTCTTGGTCCCTCTCTCCACTCACTTGTTCATTGTGAATTCTACCCATCATTCTGTCACAATATTTGGAGAGTTAGAAGAGGGAAGATCAAGAGACTTGATCTTGAAGGTTAAAGGAAGAAAGGAGCTAGTCCAAGAAGTCTTGTAGGAAGAAAGTCTACTTGCAATTGGAATCATCATGGCTCAAGGTATGTTTTATATGTTTTTTTATGCATAATGTTTTAGTGATTTACAAATTATAACCAAAGATCTTATTCTATAATGCTAACAAAACCAACTATTAAAGTGTTAAAGTGTGGTAATTCATGAGAAGGAAGCAATTCATTCCCTTGAGAGATACCAAGAATAAAATGGAAGAAATGTTCTTAGTGATTTCATTTTTATTAGATGTGTCAACTCCAGCAAGAGCCATATATGCAACCCCATAAGGAAAAAACTAGGAATAGTGTTGTGCTGCACAAGGCATATGCTAAGTTCATAGAATGTTTAAATGCAAAAATTGAACTCTGTGGTAGAATTCGAAAGTTGCCTAGACATTGGAAAAGTTTTCTTCTGGGATTCATTAGTCAATATTTTCGAACTCCCACAGAAGGATGGACACTAGTTAAACAAGGAGGTTAGAAACAGTTACAGTTGGAATTCCTTCCTGCTATTGCTCAAACTAGCTCTCTCTAGCATTCTTCTCCCTCTATTATATCAGTTGCGATTTCGCCATCGGTAATGCTGTCATGCCTAAATACAAAACCTGATGGCGGCCTATCGACTGAAAGCGAGCCTTCTAGTACCTTGACTACTTCACTGATTGCCGGTCTCAAATATGGCTGACTTTGCATACACCAAAGTGCAATCTTTACCACTCTTTCCACTGCCTTTGAATCCTCGCTGTCCACAAATTGCTGTTCTTGAGAAAACTCATCTAGAATTTGCTGCAGATTTTTCCCATTGACATCTCTATTGCAAGTAACAACCTGTAGTAACAGTTGTCCAAGCATGTAAATATCCTTCTCAGATGGTGTTTCTGAAGAAGATGCGTCTTCCTTGAGGAGTAATGTCCGTATTCCAAAATCAGTCACCTTAGGAACATAGTTTTCATCAAGCAAGACGTTCTCTAGCTTCAAGTTGCCATGGATTATGCATTGTTGACACTCTGTGTGGAGGTAAGCGATAGCACGGGCAACTCCGACAGCAATATGCAGCCTTTGTTCCCTAATCCTTTTGGCTTCATCCTGCTCATTTCTGAACAGCCACTCATCCAGCGATCCATTTTGAACATACTCGTAGAGAAGAATTTTGTGTTTTGGCTCAAAGCAGAAACCTTTTAAGGAAACTAAATTTCGATGGTGTGTCCCACCTAAGGTAGAAACTGCAACTCGAAATTCCTTCTCGGGAAGAACAACATCATTTAACATTTTAGCAACTACAACTGTTCTGTTCGGAAGAGTACCTTTGAAATGAGAAGGGCCAATTGGAGTTGTGAAATCGTCAGTCAGTTCCTTTACCTCTTCAAAACTAACTCTAATAAGAGCACTGTAAAGTGGATTCATTTGAGCATCCTTCCTGAAGGGAATACGTGTTTGAGCCTTAATTTGTCCTCTCCGGCACATTAGCCAAAATACAAATATCTCCATGCTCAGAACAGTTACCACAGTTAGGAAAACTATCAGTGCTATTGCCCCAATGAAAACTTTAATGTTCCCTCCACCAGCTTTATTTCTGCCAATGGACGAATAGATCAGTCCTGCACCATCACTGGGGTTCACACCTTGAGCTGCAACTGCTTGTGGAACATGGCACACCTTCAAAAATGAATTGGCAGGAACAGAAGGATTGTTGTAGCCACTAATAAAGGTTGTCCTTTTGACAGTACATATTCCTGAACCATCATTCATTGACGTTGCTGCAATGCAGGCGTTATCATTTGAGCAATAATTTTTGCATTCATTCTGGCTCAAAAATATGCTAACATCATTTGGCGGATAGAGACCATAAAGAACTGTTTGTTTCATGACCACCATGCTGGTATGCATTCTGCAATTCCCCAAATCCACCATTTTTTGGCATCCTGAACCACTTGAACCGACTGCTGCTGATGCAGTCCCCCCTACTGAGGACTGTGAATACAGGCAATCGCAAACAGAGCCAGTGGTATTATATCCACAGACACTATATAATCCACAGGAGCCAAACACATCGCACTGCTTCTCAACTGCTTGCCATCCTGCTCTCCATTCATGAGATACATTGTCCCAAGAATACATTCTTAAATTCCCATCTTCGTCAATATTGAGATGTCTCAAAGTCACTGAAGAGTCTCCAAAATCCTTACTTGACACAGACCATGCAACCTTGTTGCTGTCATCATACAATCCCAAAACTCCATTAGCATCAAATCTCGCTTCCTTTACAATCACAGAGGAGCTATACTGACTCCTCCAATAGGTGACATTATGTTCCCAAACAAGAGCGAGCTCGCCAGATTTGCTAATCACCAAATTGTAATAACTTAAAGTTGATTTTGATGAAAGGGCTCTAAGGTTTTGAGGATACTGGAGAGACTGGCCAGGAAGTAAAGTATTTGATGGACTACTAAAACTGTCCCACAAAACCTTATGTTCACCATCCAAAAGAACCAGATTCCCATTGTCCAAAAGAGTAGCCTTTTCAACACCCAAAGTAGAGGTATTACTACACCATAAAACATTCCCATTTGAGTTCTGAATTAAAACTAATCTGCCATCCATGTCAAGCCTAATTGTGGAATTGATAGAAACTTTAACACCCCCACCAACAGTCCAAACAGGCCGATTTACAGTTACATTTCCCAAGTTATACCTAATGCCAACTACATAACTATCAAGATTATCATCACCGTCTTTTTCCAAGAATCCAAATGCAAAAACTCCATTTTCAGACACCCAATTCTTACTTTGATCCATCCCATTTATCTCAAAACCAAGAGGGACTGAGACCACAGTGAAATCATCACAAAGCCCAGAAAAAACAGAATACAACAACACTAGTAGTACAACTGACAAAAATCTGAACCATCCATAACTATAAAATCTATTCGTGTTACCTGGAAAATGCTTGATTTCCACACCAAAAACCTTCTGACTGAGCCAAGAAAGAAACATTTCAACTGCAAGAAAAAGGTGAATATTAAGGGTAATATCAATAAATGGATAAATGTATAGGCAACACCGAATAAACGGATGAGTTATGTTTAACTAAATTCTGAGGTGGATATGAGCTGAGGGATTAAAAAATTGAGTCTGTATTTTTGGGAGTGGTGGATGGCCCTTTTCATGAAAGAATGAGAGCAACTGAAATGAATCTTTGTTGGAGCAGGATTTGCAACAGAAGGAAGACAGAAACAAAGATTCAACCAAGACTAGTTAGCACCTTTTGTGGAAAACAAGATTCTGATTGCCTAATTCTATACAATCCCACTACCAAAAAGTACAATAGTCCTCACTGCTTTTTGGAAGCACTAGTACCAAATAGCCCGTGCTCAAAAGAAGAGAATTTTTGCTCTGCTTTTGTTAAGTGGGGTAGGATTGTGATTTTTCTTGGATTAAGCCACTTTTAACATGCTCTTGAATTATTTATTATTGACTATATTCTCTTTTCTGCTTTTCTTTTTTTTTGGGTCAAAACTTGCAATGATATAATATTGCATATCAAGTTGTCTAACAAGAGTAAATGTTTGGACCCACAGTTTTAACTTGTCAAAACTTTGATAAATAGAAACAGCAAATGCTCTTACCAAACCCAAACGGACCCCCAAAAGATTTGGAAAAACAAAATAAAGAGGTATCCCTTCAGGGAAAGAAAGTTTTTGAATTTTTAAAACTTGGAGAATGTAATGAGAAAGTGATATTCTAGTACAATTAGTTTGGAAATTACGGGGCAAGAGAATTAATAGTAATCAACGAGAGTAAATTGTTAAGTGACCAAGGCTCAGAGACACATCGTACAAGATTGTTAGATGTATCGCATAACTTTAGTTGAATGTTATAACCCTTTAATAATACATGCAACGTGATGATATGTCGTCCAAATTTTGTTGAATATTGTATCGTTATGACAAAACTATTGCTTAATTGTGCTGTAGACATCAAAAATTAGGTTTCCGTGACAAGTAACCTATTATTGTCAATTAAGAGTTCACTCTTCTTTTCAGAATTTATTCTAGGCTAGTTGTTCCAACTGTATAATGCCATAACTTGAATGTGGACAAAGGAGTACAGCACGCTTGTGAACCATGAACAGGGTTTTCAACCTTTCCAAATTTCATTGGTTGTGCATAATTGAATAGTGACAAACCTCTTGTAGAAAACCCATATAACACAATTTTTCACTGCTCATAACTTGCAAAACAGATTAGTGTTCTTCAAAAAAAAAAAAAAAAAAAAAAAAAAAAAAAAAACAGATTAGTGTTCACTAGAAGTTGAGCATAATTCAAACAGACCCTATATGTTTTTCCAGAGGCAAGCTATACTGCTATTTCAATCCAAGATTTTATGTAACCGAGGGACTTTGGTTTTCCCAGCTCGCATTAAAGAAGGAAAGGCTATTAAATTAGTGAGGCAGAATTTGGGATTTCAAGGGCATGTAAGTTAAACTGACTGGTAAACAGAGGATGTTGCTTGAGCTGTGAAGTTGAACTGACATAAAAACTGAAGCTCAGAGAAAGAAACAAGCAGACGGGAATGTACTGGCGGGGAACAGGGGCTTCACTTTTGAGATTTGTGCAGAAATTTGCAGATCTTTTTGGGAATTGTTTGCTTGCAAAAAGACAATCCCACGCTTGTATTTTTTCGTGACCACTTCGTTTCCTGTTGTTTCTAAGCTAAGGCGGCCCCGGGCTTCGACACCTCTCGCTTAGCTGTATAAATACAGTATGCAGTATGGAAACAACCAAATATCTTTCCCAGTTTCCAATTTCAAATCCTCATTAATGTCTGTATACCCCTCCTCCTTTTGCATTATTTGCATTCAAACATGGAAGAGGAAATTTCATGTACTCTTCTACTTTTTGTTCACAAGTTTGATTTTTGTGATCAGCAATAAGCCTTTTTCTCTGGCATTTATGTACATTTAATGTTATATATTAGTATTTATTGCTTTACAAAAGAAAGTTTATTTATTATGCTGATAATATATGACATTCATTTCACCTCGAAAAAAATAAAGAAAAAGAGTGTCCCACCTAAGTATTGTAATTTTTATGCAAATAAAATGCATTTGCATACTAAGCCTCATTCATGCGGTACTATCACGTCTTAAAATGTTTATCAAAAAGTGTCATAAATAAAATGATTCAATAACTGTATAAATTTTAGAGACATGTGGCAGCACTATATGAAAAGAGCCTAGTTGGGGCTCAGTTAATGGGGCAGCCTGATAAGGGCTCAATTAATGAGGCTAATGATTAAATCCCACAAATATGTTATATGATTGATAGCCTTAACAAGATGAACCGAAAAAAATTGCATCCTCCCATTATATATTCTCTTTCGTTTTGTTGAAATATGTCTTAATGGATTAAATTCAAGTTGTACTTATCAGCTCCTTATCAAGATGGTTTGATCAAATTCATGGCGCTTACAAACTTGTATGTTTGAATGGATTAAATTCAAATTGTACTTATAAACTCCTTATCAAAATGGTTGGTTTGACCAAATTTAGGGCGCCCGCAAGCTCGTCCTCCAATTTTACTCCTTTGTATATGACCCATGTGAAAACTTGATATTAATTTTTAACAGGTTTTTACCTCCGCCATAGTTTTTTTTTTTATCAAAATTTTCTCGCTTAATGCAATCTGATAGGTAAAATATTTGGGCAAATCTCTAAAACTGGATAAAAACACATCCAAACTTCGCATTTTGTTTTAGTCTGAATATTGAGCAAAGAACCTGTCATGCAATCTATATGCAATAGATATAATTAATCTAATTTTATATGTGCGTGTGTGTGTTATTGTTATAGTAACTTTATAACATCTTATTTAGCTGATATGGATACCTATCGGCATGTTTTTTATTGCTAATTTTCTTTATGTGAAAAGAATTACCATTCTCTTCCTTCAACCCTCAAACTGGTGTTTATATTTTGGACAAAATAGATATAATTTTCAAAATATTCAATTTTACTCAAAATTGGTACGCAATATTTTTTAACCGAAATAAATATATTTCCTAAAACATTCAATTTTAGACAATTGGTTCTGAAGTTTCATAAACACTTTTAAAAAAAAATCAATTTCGGAGTTGAGGTTTACAGAGTTAACAAAAAAATAGGAAAAAGTATGGTATTATTCCTTTTTGGGAGTTTAAATTGGTAGAAAACGGAAGGATTTTGAAAAGAATTAAAAGAGATAAAAATCTTATAAACATTCCGTCCAAATATGGAGAGAAATGGAGGCATCTTCGCTCATTAAATACACATTAAAATATATTTAATATGAGAGAATAAACTTGTAAAAGTCTTCTTCCAGTCCAAAAAAGCTAACGATATTGCCAGATCAAATATTAATAACCAAGGTAAACATTCTCTTGAATTACAACTTTGCCCTTTTACAGTTACCCTCTATTAATCCAACTAAAATCTCATGGGACCCACAAAAAACTTTTGTCCCTATCCCTTCCCTCCTCTCCCATTGTGCCTCAAATTCCTTCTCCAAATACTGCCAAGAAATTTCCGCAACGCACTCTCTCACCTCTTCCCTACTCCCCACTACCAACGCTACCATTAATACTTTCCAGTTTCGCATCCACTACCCTTCCAATCCATAACCTCACCTAATCTAACCCTTGATTTGTTTTTGGAGAGAGAAAATGAAAACCAGAGAGAGAGAGACGGGCTCACCAGTAAAATTTTTCCCTATATATTGTAGGTAGGGATTTAACAAGTAAGATACAATTGTTTGCCATAATTTATTATATCTTTTTTAAAAAAATAAATTAAGTAATATAATTTTGTACATAATTGTGAAAAAATTGTTTTAAAATTTATTTTACTTTACTTATGAAGTAGGTAACCTTGTACCAGGACATTCCTTAGGTAATTTATGAGTTGTAAAATTTGTTTTACTTTATTTATATGGCATGAAATTTATTGCCTAATGTTCTAAAATTCTGTGTAAAAACTGTTGATAAAACACACAAATAAGGTACCCATTTTAAAATTGTTATGAGTTTTCACAATTTTAATGTTCTTTTGCAGTTTGTTAAGAATTATTATATATTTTTCAATACTTATTTATTAATTTTTGTTAAATTTTATGCAACATTAAGAACCATTGTACAAAACACATGACTTATTTTATTAGTAAATTGGCAATATCTAATCGATTTTCCTAATTATATTAAAATTAAATACTTTACACTTATTTCGCATATATATGACTTTTTACAATTTTTGTGATTTTTTTTGTAATTGGAAAACTTTTATGTATTTTGTATACTTTTGTGACTTGTTTTTAAATTTTTATGAAAATTTAAAAAATAATTGTCCAAAACTGAATACTCTAGGCTCCATGCTTTTTTTTTTTTTTTTTTTTAGACTAAAGCATTAGAAATCAATTTGTTCAAATTGAATATTTTGGATACTACGCCTATTTTAGTTTGGGCCCGGCCAACACATTTGGAAAGAAAATATTAATTCTTTCTTTTATTTTTATATATCTAACAAGGTAGAATACATGGAAAGCGTTGCCTAAGTCTAGGTGAAATTGAACGATCCGTGGGATATAAAAGCCCATTTAGCAGTTTCCAGTTTTATTTTTTTGCTTCCCTTTGGGCTGGGCTTTGGAAAGATCCATTAAGATCAGAGTAAATACAAAACTTCAGAGTGGAATGCCACTGCTTTGTGGATAGCATGCTTGTAAGCAAACATCCACAACCTATAAATTGATACTTATTTAATGGGAAGAAATGTAAATGACACAAGACTCACAATTTAGAAATCTCACACATAAATACATTTACTGAGACATAGTATAATAGAAAATAAATCCACAGGACTAACAGAAACTCCATGGGATTGGCTACAATGCATTTACACCCATAATCATTTGAATTTTTTTCTCCCACACCCCATAAATAATGATGTAATCTTTTTTTACCTACTTTTAGTATTTGATTTTAAAAAATTTATTTTGTAATGTTTTCAACTGTTTTTTTTCTTACTTTTAGATTTTTTTAAGCTAAAAATAGTAGTAACTGATTTTTAGATTTTCTAAAATCAATTTTTTTACAAAAATCAATTAAGAACGAGTCCTAAGCTACTTTTTTATTAGGGAAACAATTGAAATCCTAAAACACAGAAATAAATACTATCAATAAAGGACACCTAATCTAATACTCCTACTCCGATTTGTCTAACTTGGGCCAATGGGCGACCAAGTTGGCCCATTAGTTTGAGGAAAGTAATGAACGACAACGACTAATGACAGAAGCTGTCTCATAAAAAACAAAAAAATAATGACCGTAATTGCAGTACTAATAATGGATCTTTAAACTTAAAGAAGGATAATCATTTTGAAGTTGGATTTGTATCAAAATTTAGTTTAAAAAATAATAAATGTGGGCTTTGGTAAACAGGTGCAATGGATCTAGTATGCCAGCTGCTCTTAAGCAAGCTAAAAATATTATGATTCACAGATTGAAACTTGAAAATTTGTGCCCTATCTTGATTTGGTGGTTGTGTGGTGATGAACTAAAGAACATTCTTACTCTTAATGTCCTACAGAGATGGTTTGATGGCTTGAAATACTAAACCTAACCATTGTGTTTGAAAAAAAAATTAAAGAAAAAAGTAGAGAAAAAAGAAAAAAGATAATGAGTGAATACGATTTTTTTCAAAATTATCTTGTTTAATTGTGTTTTTTAGAAATATGTCTTGTAAAAATTTAAACAAATTTTTCAATTAATTTTTATCTCACATATATATTTACTGAAAATAATTTTAAAACTGTTACAGTAATATTATATAAAAAACACTTTAAAAAACAACCATTCAAATGGAGCCATCATGATATACGTATTTGTAGACATGTAAAGACCGTTATAATTTAGTGATAGAAAGCTGTAGTTTCTTGTATGAGAAGGAGGATTCAATTCGTATTTTTGTATTCATCCCTCCCTTGATAAGAAAATTTCAGGGGAAAAAAAAAAAAAGCTTAAAGTGAAGGAAGAATTAATTGAGGATTCGAAAGGTAAAACGTGCCATCCACATCGTTAAAAACATAGCCACACAGAGCATAAAAAGTTTGTGCCTGTTTAAGTATCAACCGGACCAATCATTCATCTCATAATGTTTGGGCAACTGCAAATCTGCGGTAATATTAAACAAATGTAGTAGTGCTAAGCTGCTGCAGTTTTTGCTGGGAATAAGAATAACCTTCACTAGAATCTTACATCATTGAACAAAATTCATGAACTGAATCCAAGAATCAGTTAAGGTCATATGAGTTGTAGATCAGTTGCTGATTATATTCTGATCTTCAACCTTTGTCCATAACTTCTAAAAGTGCCTTGTACTGGATCTTCAAGACAAAGTACAACTCAACAACTTCAACTTGGAATATACATGTACATATTTGTACTACAAAAGTTCTCTGCCAAATTCAACATACACAATTTGTACATGCATATGTTTTTCAGCCAAAAGAGTCGGATAGACAAACTAACCATGAGATTTTAGATCAGATTCCAATTCTGTTAGTGTCTGTACTTTAACAACCTTAAGTTTGGAATTTGAGATCCACATTAAGCATTTAAAACTTAATATTCATATGCTCATGTGTGAACTGTGGTCATGAGTTAACATGCAGTCGTGTACCTTCAATGTTTCTTCATGCTCATTAATAGATGAATCAGTTCCCACAGATTTACAAGTATTTTCAAGTTTTCGATGTCTGCGGACATCAGCAATGATTAACGATTTTCCTAAGCACAAGGGACAGGGTACCTCATTGAAAGGTACAAATTACTCCCAAAATTGAATTAAACTAATTACCCCCACTTTTAAAAAAAAAAAAAAATCTTTAGATGCAAAATCTGGAACACCCCTCTGTGGGACTTGCAAAGTGTTGATTATTTCCATGGGAAAAAAATTACAAATTACTCAAACAACAACCCCCCACCCACCAAAAACAACACAAAAAGCAAAACAAAAACAGACACACACACACGAAAATAATAATAATAATAAAACCAATTCATTTTTCTACCGTGCTTTTCATTGTGCCCATCATTTTCTTTCATTTGAATACTTGTACAATTAATAGTGTTTTAGCTAAAAGGTAGTTATTTCCTCAGACTGGTATTGAATTGAGGCCTGCAATACTAAAAGGTTTCACACCTGCTATATACTTCCTTATTATGGCCTGTTAATTTATGGTTAATGACCTGGTCTACAAAATTCTCAACTTTGTAATGAGAGGTGGAAATTTGGTAAAATGTCGTTTACACTCCCTTCTAAGTTCTAATTAGTCTCTGGGTTCGGGAAACGTATATGGTCTCTGTAAAATGCAATTCCATGATTAAACTAATTAATCTTGTTTCATCATAACTAATCACTTGTCAGCAATATTCATCGTGTCACAGCGACATATGGAAACTCTTTTTAGCAAAGACCGATCAATGCCGGAGGAGAACATCTAACGCCAACTTCTCACGCGGTTTAGAATGGAAATTCTTTATTACTACATATTAGCGCCTTTATCACTTAGTTTCTGGAACTTGATTTCTCCCACAAGCATTAGTCAAAGAGAAAGATTTAACTAAAACATTGTAACGAAGAATAGATCTAGTAGAAGGGAAATTAGTCAATTAAAAACCAAAGTATAAACCTACAGTTAATTGAAAATTTTGCAGAAAAAATAGAACTTTCCGACATGGAGGGAAATTAAATTTCTTCATCAGTGTCCAAAACTTGTTTATGAGACTAATTAATATGGCATTACTTGTTGAATACATAGGCAACACATAAAGCTTTATGACTACAAATATTAAAATTGTACTACTTCACAAAAAAAATTTCAACAGTTATTGCGTGATGTATAAATCTTTAATGCATAGTTTTTGAGGTAGATGAGTGTCACAATTCTTTAGAAAGATCAAGAATTTACCTTTGTGCGTAGAAAAAAAATTGATGAATGTAATACATAACTGTCAATTAAAGTAACTGAAGCTTGGACCAAGCCAACAAGCCCCTTTGGATATATCCAAAAGCTTATTTTATGAAGCAGCTAACTCTGATTAATGAATACTTGGTCCAACAACTGGACCAGGTCATAGTCATTGAACGCGGAGAATTGTGGGAGCCATTTTAGCTATTTCAAATGCTAATCTTGCTAGGTAATACACATCAATTCAGACCAATTACAGCTTAATAACACCTCAAGATTTTGCAGCATTTCTTAAGGTAAAGAAAACTTTGCTTGCAAGTAAGAGAAAAAGAAGCGAAAAGAGATCAACATTTGATAAATTTTTGTTGAATTCACCAAAACCATTGCAATCTCAAAACCTTGCAAATGGTTCCACAGAAAAAAATGGAATTTTCCCTTTTCAATTTACAAGGCAATTGTACAAACTTAATCCTGTGTTGTACACCATAAGAACAAAATTGTGTACATTGGATAATAGAAAGAAAAAAATGGCAAAGAATTCCTAGGTCTCTTTCTGGTATTCACACAAAAGGATGGATAACTTGAACAGTTAATCCTATCCCTTTTACCATGATGGCTCAGCAACAGAATTTACTGAGGTTCAGTTACACAGTGGAGAAGACCGTGGCCTTTCAGGGTGACCAAACCTATGCAATAAATAAGTACTTCTGGGAGATAAATTTGCTTGTTCTAAAGCGTGAGATTGGAGCTCCGAAGGATAGTCTCTTAAACAGCCTATCCGTGGTCCAGCTCCCGTACTCCATTTGCAAGATAGCTTTTTACCTAATTGCAATGGTTTCATTCCTTTATGCGGACTGATCCTTTGGAGAATAGACTCTTCTGGTACAGCTGCTTTACTCTGGTCGAGTTCTTTACTGGACAATGTAGGCCTTGGGTTTTCTGAAGCAGATACTTCTTGTGCTGTTTCATATCCATTGGTGGGTGAATCTGGTGGGAAGCTGTTCCGTTCTAATTGAACTGGTTCCCTTTCAGCCTTTAATTTCGCTAATAACTCAATGTTGCTTGGTATTTGAAGATTTGTCAATTTACTATTAAAGCTGCGAAGTGACCTTGAATGAGGCAATTCTGCAGCGACTGTATTATCTCCTTTTTCCGAGTTAACTCTTTCTAAAGTCAAGTCTACAACATCATTCTCCTCCATATCGAAGCCAATGTTTTCAGCCAAGTCCCCTTCAGAAGAGTTACTCCTTAGGTGTCCGCTGCTTGTCCTTCCAAATGATTCTTCTCCGTCATCTATTGAGTCAAGCTAAGAAACAGTATCAAGTTGAGAATAATCAGCATTGGAACTTCTGGTTCTTTGTTTTTTTTGGAGCACAAACATGACAAAGAGTCAACAAATATAAGCTGCTTTTATACCTTAACATCATTGAGCTCCACATTGTTTTCCCTCAAAAATGAAATGAAATCCTGAAAATTTTCTGGGGTTGGCCGATAATGCCCACTATGAGGCCAGACAGCCTGTAAAAAATTGAACCAAAAAAAAAAAAAAAACACATTTTTAGTAAACCAATTCAACCTGAAGAGAAAATTTAATATGAAAGATAGCTATCACATGGTTTTATGTGCTCAGGTTTTGATCTATACCTTTAAAACACCTTTCTCAACAACTATCCTCCCAGCAGCTAATGTGGCACCTCCAGCCAGAAAACTAGAGTGCTGAAATGTCCCCTTCTTCTTCTTGCCTACATACATGGTTTTTGTAGTGCTGAGGACAAAAATCCACTTTGCTTTCGGTTCGACTGAAGTATCAAGCAACTCCCCTGTTTGCGTATAGAAGAGTTTTCCATCTTCCACTGCAACTTCATAAGCCTTTCTTTCCATCTGTGAAATAAGAATATCAGTTAGAAGATCTGCTGAAGCATCAAACTATGCATTTCAAATGAAGTGTTTAAAAATGATAAGGAAATGAAGACGACGTACTGGACCAAGATATTTGATGCACTGCTGCTGAAGTTTTGCTCGAGGACATTTATCAACAAGATTAATTTCTTTTCCTTCGCCTATATCTAGCCTGCATTCAGCAATCACAACAAATTAGTACCATGATGCAAATTCAATGCATTAAAAATCAGAAACTCTCATAAAAAATTGAAGATTTTCAACCTCAAGAAAATTACCAGTAGAAGAAAGGTTCTTTGCTTTGAGAATGAAACCATTTGACATAATAGAAATGTAGATTGTGTCCATATCGATGTCGAGGATCAATCTGCTCAACAGAGATAAGAAAATTATCATATAAGCAAACCTTCAAAATGAACAAAAATTAAAAACCTAAAGCTAATGAACAAATGATCTACTTACTGCCTCGAGCCAATGTTGTAGTGCAAGTTTCTGTGCTTTTCCATTCTTTGATAGTCCTTTCCCTACTTTAGCAGCTCTTGTTCTTGCTCTTGACCAGCGTGAGATAGCACTCTCATGTTTATCAAGATCAAAAAATGATATTGAACTATGCTTGAGCTCAGCAAAATCTAATAGCTTCCACCTAATGTCATCAAGAAATAACATTATATAAGTTTGAACTCCATTAAGCAACAAAAAAGGATAATTTCTTTAAGCAGACACTTTCAAAGTTAAACAAAAATACATACCAACTCTGCTCAATTAGAACAGCACAATCTGCTAACTTTCTTCTAGTCCGAAAGCTTTTGTAGACTTTCTGCAACTTTACAGCAGCTTCATGCTTCGGGTTGCTTGAATCTATGAGCGGCCATTGTGGCACTTCAACAGTGGCCAAATTCTGTTTCTGAGACTGGTTATTACCCATCTCTTTGCTATCAGTATCAATTACAGATTGGCAATTTCCATAATCGAGTGATCGAAATGATTTTGATTCAGAATCTTGGCTATTGAAGCCAATGAAGTCCTCTGGTGTCTTCTTTTCATCGTCTCCAAGGAAGCCAATGGATTTCACAATTACAGAGTCAAATCCATTTTGGAGATCGCAGTATGCAGACAATGGGCACGAAAATGATACACCCATGCACTTTTTGACTTTATATAACACCTGGATTCCTGTAATGAAGAACAATTAGTGCTATATTCAACTGACTAATGCACAAAAGAGATGTAAACAACACCTCAGAAACAATTGAATACCAATAAAAAA
Organism: Mitragyna speciosa; assembly: GCA_024721245.1. NCBI lineage: Eukaryota > Viridiplantae > Streptophyta > Magnoliopsida > Gentianales > Rubiaceae > Mitragyna > Mitragyna speciosa. The sequence continues at coordinate 1,902,627 of CM045565.1, forward strand.
AAGCAAATTATTAGGCCCTCCTCGGATGAGCTGTCAAATACTAATAAACAGGAACAAATACTGCAAAAGATCAAGAAGAACCAATAATAGTGGACTGTTTAGCAATTTGCCAAAAACCAATTCAAACAAGACTAAATAACCATAGTTTTTGCAACTCAGATTACCTATAGAATAGAAATAAAATAGAACAATCGAAGAACAAAAGGCACATTTTGTCTTAATAGCATCCTGTGCATAATAAAAACTGAATTGGTCAAGAAATTCACACACATTTATCTGTCATCTTAAGGGCTGCATCAAATGTCATATGAACTTATCAGAAAAATAAGAGAATTGCCATTTCTAAGACAATAATAATAGATTCTTGAACCAAGGGGTCTCCTTCCAATTACAGGAAATAGCATTTCCCATGGGGAAAAAAAACATCGGTAAACAAAAACATCCAATAAATTTGCATTAGCAGATATCAAACTACATGCACTTATGCTACATACCAATATTGAAAACAGAGCACATAACCAAAAACCCATTTCCACCAATCCAAAAACACCAAAAACAAAAAGAACCCCGATACCATTTCATCCAGATATTCCAGAAAACATAGAAAGAAAAAAGAAGAACTTTGAAAATAAAAGAACCTTCTTTCTTTAGGAAATTAACCACGTGTCATAGACAGTAAAAATCCACCAAAAAAAGGGAAAGAGATAAGAAGAGAAAAGCAGAAGGAGATAAAAGATTATACCTTAATGCAAGAGAGAATTGTGAACCAAGAAACCGAAGGAAAAAGAGAGAAAAACTTGGTGGGCTGAGAATAACAGAGAAGTCCGAATAAAATGGGATGAATAGACAACAGAACTCAGCTAAATCGGCAGTAGCATTCCTATTCCCTCACTTTTGGAGAAAAAAGAAAGAGAACCCTTTTTTCTTTTTGCTTTTTCGGGATTGGTTTTTCAGAGAAATGTTTGTAGTTCAGAAGTAGAAGAGATGAGCAAACGTTACTTTCTTAAGATTTATTTATATAGGAGGACGAGGAGCAGAAGAAAGAAGTGGCAGCCTAACAAACTTGTTGAGGTTTGCTTGTTTGAGAGAGAGAGAGAGAGAGAGATGGCACGTGGACTGGACTTTTGACGACAAGGGTGAATTTTTACTGTGCTTTGTGTTTTTACATTTTTGAAGATATTTTTTTTTTTTATCAAATTCACACTATTACACTATTACGATTAAGGAAGAAAAATTGATACCGATGGATTCAAACTCTAATCTTTAAAATAGAATCACAGACCTCTAACCATTTAACCTCTATTGGTTTCTATCGTTTTCATTTTTGAGGATCTTCATTTCCCCGTTCTTTTTCACTTCTGTTTTCTACTTCTTCCTTTTATGTAAAACAATATTTTGAATTATGGGATCACATTTTCCTTTTATGTAAAACAATATTTTGAATTATGGGATCACATTTTCCTTTTCTTCCGAATGCTATTTGGTTTGTTTTAATCATTCTTGCAACCTCTGCATCAGGTTTCATTATGATGCATTATTAGTAAAGTGCCAAAAAGGTACTTACTCTACTCCAATTTTATCTTTTGTGTGTGTTTCGATATGTTCAAAATGAAAAAAAAAAGTTATATGAAAATTGAGTTAAACATAGAGTTAATATAAAGTTGTAGTTATGAATAAAAGACTATAATGGTAAAATTTTCCAAGTCATCCTAGCTTCGAAAGGAAGTTTTCGACAAAAGCAATACAACTTTTTGTCTGGTCATACTAAAAATTTTTTCCAAGTATTTGTGAGAAGCCAACCTCTATGAAATTGTACAACATAGCAACTTTTGTTTCAGTAAGACCATTTCTATTTGGAAAGTAAACATTATAGAGTTGAGTGGTCAACAAGAACGAAATCGAGAAATTGAAATTCTAATTGACTCCATTTTCTTCTCAAAAAATTAAAAAAAAAAATTGACTCCATTCTTCAAATTAATTCCTTTTCTCATTTTTTTTTCCGGTTTCTTTATAATTGGCTTTTAAAAAGACCTTTTATATCCAAATAATTCCTTCCCCTCAGGTATTCCCAGATTAACCAAGTGAGTTCATACTTTTGATTATCACCCTTTTCATTCAGAGAAGAGTGAAATATATTTAGATAAATAGTTAAGATGCGAAGGAGAAAAATTTGTCCAAAACTCCCGAAATTGTTTATTGATAGATTGCACTATGGATCGGCTGACCTAAACGCTTACCTTCACATTGAAAATTCTAGGCAAATAAATAAAACAAATGACAAAGCAAATACTTCCACCACCATTGACACCCATAATAACGCGTTAATCATTTTATTTGGATAGTTATTTTTTGGAGTGTTTTTTCAAAAACACTATTATAGTAGTTGTAAAGATTATTTTTAATTAATTTGTATACAAGATAAGATGATGGTTAAAAAATATATTTAAAATTTTGTAAAACTATGTTTCTTAAAAGCATGTCTAAGCAACACAACCTCACATCACTTCTTACATTTTTGTTTGTCTTGACTATATAAATCCACATGTTCTATTCACAAACTTATGGAAACATATAAACTGTTTCTAATTTTTCATCTAGTATGACCAAAATCTTAGCAATAAAAGAGCACTTCGAAGTTACAATTTCTTAAAGCCAAATTGAACTAAATATACTATATAATTGAATTACATACCAACGAGATTGGAACATATATTAAATTAATACCCGTAAAAGAGATTTCTAAACAGCGTGTTCGGGTCAGAATAAATGATGTTTTTTTTACTACTCCTTCCGTCCCATTTTGATAGGCTTGTTTTCCTTTTTCATCCGTCCCAAATTATAGTCAATTTTCTAATTGAAGAATTTAATTAATTTTTAACTTCTCTAAAATGTCCCTATTTAATTACTTTGTTATAAGTGAAAGGTGCATAGCTAAACCGTGCATTCACATATCAAATGGAATTAATTTGACTTGTGGTGCAATTTTCTATTTGTATTTAATGTAAATATTTAATGATGAATATAAGGGTATTTTAAGAACATTATAAATTAATTTATTCTTTCAATAAAGTTAACTAACTTTTCTTACACTGTGTGAAAAAACTTATAAGACTATCAAAATAGGACGAAGGGAGTAAGTTTTTTTTTTAGAAAAATATTACGTATCATTTTTTGGAAATATGTGAGATAGAAAGTAATTGGAAATATATATCTAAAAAAATGATTCTTAGAAAAAAAAATGATAACCAAACAAAATAAATCTAAATTATTACTGGAGAAGAAGAAAAGAACATTCATGAACTTGGACCATAAGAGGCTTTTTCAGGTTGGCAAAATGGCTAAGAGACCAAAACATCAAAGCTTGACCAAATCATAGTTTTAACAGTGAATCTTTACCATCAAGATTCGTACAGCAAAAGAAAGAGTTATTGTCTAGGTTAATACCATCAAACTCATCAAAAAGCAAAAAGCTTGACCTCCAATTCCACGTCTTGTCCGCATTCTACAAAACTAGACGAACATCTCAAACGTAAGCCTCAGCGTCACTCGAGATGACTATTTTTTTTTTGTCTGTTCCAGAACTCGCCAATGCTGATGCAATTTCCTAGTTTAGTATCCCAAGTAAAAGGGTTACTTTAGCTTGAAGAATAAGCTTTACCAATAATCCAAATCAAACTAGAATTCAAAGGAAATTCCTAAGTAAAAGAACGTGAAAGATAAAGACCACATCAAACGAGATGATACGTTATTATGTTAAAATTAGTAGGTTTTTTTGATGATGTAATTGCTTATGTTTTAGATGGATGAGTTGGTGAGACATTTTAAATTGGTATGTTTGTTCTGTCTTAATTACTTGAAAGAGATAGCTCCAAGTTTCCATGCAGTCTAATTGATGACCCATATCCCCTTCAAAGAATTGTTTGACTGGCCATTGGCATCCCAAGTGTGTTGTAGATGAGCATAAGTAAAGAGATTCCTATGGCAATGACATATGATTCTAAACTTACATATGATAAGAAAGTAAAAAAAAAAAAAAAAGCACACTTGCATAAATACATGAAACGAGTGATAAATTAATGGATTGTGGATTTATTAATTATAGGTTCTAATATCAATTAAATAGCATAAAAAATAGTTTATATCATTAATTTATTTTTTTTGTCAATACGTAATATTTAAAAATAGGCCCAGGTATAAGGTATAAGGTAAGGTAATGATTTATACACAACATTCTTTGATGTGCGCATTATTTTTTTAGATGAAGTTACTTTTTTTTTTTTTGAAGATGAAATCACTAAAATATATTTAAACTATAATATTTTAAATTTGAAAAAACCCCTTAATTCATTAAATTTACATGTAAATAACCTTCCACCTGTCAAAATAGAGAGAGAAGGATATGCTCAAAAAACAGAAATAGTTCTTCACGTATCGTTTTTCCAAGTATATAATTATTATGAGGTGATTTAATTGTGCCACTTCATCACAGACATTTCCAATTAGTAAAAGGAAAATAGCTTTGAAGTTGGAAATACACTAGACGACGCCCCTTAAAGCCTGCACCAGCTCAGGGATGGGCATCATTGCCTTATCGTGTATATAATATTTGACACATCGCATGACTTCGTTTATTTTATACGTTTGTTTGAGCATTATGTTACACAACGCCTATTCTTCTTTTTTTTTTTTTTTGAAATAAACACAACGCCAATTAATTGACAAAAACTATGTGACTAAAAAACAAGATTCTCATTTGAATAACAAGTGACCTACATTTAAGTTCCATTACATCCTGGGTTTTTATCAGGGGTATAAATGAGCTGAATCGAGTTCGATTATTACTATGTTCAAGCTCAATTTGAACTCTAGACCAAGTTTATTCTCGAGCTCGTCGAGCTTAGAATTTTAAAACCAATTTCGACTCGATCCTCGAGTTCGAGCTTGAATTTATAATTTTTTAATTATTATTTTAAATTAACAATTTGGCAAAATTATCTTTTCATATTCAAATTTATGAAATGTAAGAGATGTAATTTGTTTGAGAAGTACAAATATTTTAATAAGTTTATATATAAATAAAAAATATATAAATATTCGAATAGCTTGACTAGCTTTCGAATAGAGTGTGTGTGCTCGAGCTTGACCCGATATTCCATTTGAATTGTTCGAGCTTAGTCAACTTCAAATTTGAACCGAGTTTTTGACTGAACTGCTCACAAGCAACTTAGTTCGTTTAGAGCCTAGTTTTTATATTCTACCTTCCAAAGAAAAGACAGCTACATGTAGGCGTGTAACCAGGCTGACCAAAAAGATGTTCAATTTCTGGTTGCCAGCTTATTAACCAGGCAGGTTTTTCAACTTTTAAATTATTGATTAGTATTATCTACTAGAGAAACTAGAATGGTCTCATAACCAACGCATTTGCTCACCCTGCATAGGTACACAAAAAATTAATATGGGAAAAATACAAGTAAAAGTGTTAAGTGCATCTAGGCTTGCTATAGATGATGTAAATGCCCATTGAATTGAATTGGATCTAAGCAGCCACATCCAGTCTAATTGTCAATTCAAACTTCTTTTGAAATTTGACCTAAAATAAGTGCTCCTTTTTCAGATAGGAATTGTTCAAGGCCAAAGCCGTCTCTGTATTCCAACCTTTTACATCCACTTGTTCTTAAAAATTTTCAAGAAACAGCAAATTAAGATGTTTATTGTCTGTTTCAAATTTACCTTGACGGCCTAAGCTTTCCCATGGTCAGATGATTTGCTGACCATGTACATGTTAGCAGCCGATCTAGAGACCGTACTTCCTCATGTGTAATCAATTAAAATCTTGAATTCTCAAGATTGAATAATTTTCTTTGATCTTCTGACTTTTATTCAACCTTTTCCCTCCCAACGAAAAGAAATTCAGCTTCATTCTTTTGAAACATTCGTATAGGTATTGGGAAGAGAACGAGTCTTGAGCCGCATAACACGTGAGAACTCGCAGACATTTCTTACAACCTTTTACTTATCCAGAAGTTGAGCTTTTCGCTTTGTCGTATACCAAGAAAATAGAAAAAAAAAAAAAATTGCTAGCTGTTTCGCCGAAGCATTTGTTCTCCGACTACAAATAAAGCAAGCAAGTCCTATAGTTTGTAATATTTCTTTTTGTAATACAGCATTAGAAACGGAAAAAAAAAAAAAAATCGTATGTATCTGTTACTACTCTACACATATATGTATCCATATGTATGTATACATATATCCTCTCATATCTCTACAATGTACAAATACGGGTCAAGTTAATTTCTTTTTTCCTTATTTTGACAAAAACACATGTGGTTGAAGTTTGTACATATATAGTAACTCTTTATTTCTCAAAGTGTGAAACATTGAGTCATTTGCTAATCATTACACCTAAAATACAAGTTGAAAGTTCACATGCCAAATTTAAATAAACGCAATAAGAAAATGGAAGAAAGCATTTTTTTTTTTTTTGAAATACGGAAGAAAGCGCTGTTGGCTTCAAAAAGCTCATCGTAACGCGTTTCGATAAACAAAATTTGAAGTAGAATGAAACAAATCTAAGCATGTGTCTACAGTAGTGTACCATACAAGTACACTTTTAATATGAAATTTATTATATATAGTTAATATCAATTTATAATGGTCTTGAATACTATGCAGAGGTAAGAATAATAAATAAACAATTTAAAGCAACCCTTTGACAAATCGATGTGAGCGAAACTTATGTCTGGCGACAAATAGAAGAAGACTCACTCCTTGCTTTTCCCCACAAAATAAAATAAATTCCTTTGATTTTGTTGAGGATTATTGCATTCACATACAACTATTTCAATCAAATTGGATAGCTGAAGAAACATTATGTTCTATATTGCATCAGTATTGCTATAAATAATATTGCAAAAACTTGTGCGAAAGTCCTAATAGTTACTATCTTTTGCAGACATTTACGTCACAATTTATTTCAACTCCTCGTGTGTTATTGCTTAGAAAAATATAAATATATAAAACTCCTCATGGGATACTTAATACAAATAAGATAAACTTTTAAATCGACGGAGTCTTATGTTAATAAATTAAATGGAAAAACAGAAGAGGCCCTTCCCACAATATTGCATATTAAATTTGGTTGAGCTCATATTGTTTGGATTGTTGTTTTTTAGGGTATTTTTTCAAAAATATTCTTTTGATAAATGTACATGTGAGGTAAAAAGACTACTAAAAAATGCATTTACAATTTTTTTACAAATGTATTTTTAAAAAACAAGTCCAAAGAAACAGGGTAATTTCGAACTAATAAAATCTTTGACTTGTGGCTCTTATAGGCACATTATGAACGTATGTAATTAATAACCAACATGATGTCAAATTTGCATTGTCATACACAAGAATATTCACTAACCCCTCTTTAGTTTAATTAATCAGTAGCACGTTTCATTAGTTAGCCGCAGGATTGCTTAATTCCTGTATTAATCTTTCATCGCCTTGGTTTTGTTGCGGTAATCACCTGCCTGCGGCTGAAAGTCAAACCCTAAAAACCAGCCATTTTTTAGGCCTCCAATGTCTCTTTCTATAGAACTAAAAAAAATATGTAGACAGCACAGAATAATTTTTTGAAGGACCCCAAAAAGAAAAAAATTAAAGAATTCAAAGAAAATCAGACACTCTGTAATTTACATCGTCATGTCCAACTGTCATATTTCAGATCTTCATGCAATGAAGTTGCAAATCGATGATTAGAAATTTAGGTACTTTTGTAGTGTACGGCGCAGTCTCATGGAAACTGAAATCCACGTGTAACCAAGACTTTCGACCACGTTGCCATGTTGGGTTGTGAGTAATACATTTGTTTCAATTTAGCTGGGGCAGTGGACAACTCTGTCTGTTTGTATGTTCACGTTGTTGGTTCCACAGGTTAGATGGCTTTGATGCAATCCTTGTATAGATTCAGTTTACGGAAACTATGACATTAAATACTTGTAGTTGCAGTATGCTCTTTTTTTTTTTTTTTATCAAAACTACTGTTACATTGAGAAAAGTATAATGATGTTGGTGATATTCAAATTCTTGACTTTTAGCGTGGGTCATAAATCTCTAACCGCTCGACTCTCTATTCATTCCCAATATGTTCCTAGTTCATCTTCGATGAAACAACACAAGTACATATCGTTCTTTTTTTTTTTTTTTTTTGAAAAAAAAAAGAAGAAATACGCAAGACTAGAATTTTGGATAGCAAAACTTGACGATTTAAAGATTCAAACCAAGTTAGTTTTTGTTTCTTGGAAATGCTTAACGACTAACAAGAAATAATTGAATGTAGTTAAGTGATTGATGATTTCTATTTTTTCGTCTTGTAACAAATATTTGATTTTCACTGTTTCTATTTTCTTGTTTCCACCTATTCCTTCCCACCCATGCCTTTCTATTAAAAAAAAAAAAATGAAAGAAGATGAAACTAATAATTAATAAACAATCTGACAATAGTTCTTAACATTTTATGAACATAGTTAGCAATTCTAAAATTTTCAAAATATTTTGACTTTTTGGTTCAAGGAATTTTACGCTTTAGGCAACATAAGTATCTAGACGTTAATCCCTTCGAATTAAAAAGTTTACAAGATCTTAACAGGTCTCTCATACAAAAAGGACCATGTCCATGTCGGAACACTTCTGTGTTAAAAAGCATATAGTTTAAAAATTAATAGCATATAGTTCTCGAAAGCGGTGGCTAAGGTGTTGCCACACACTACTTTATATATATATATAAACTTTGGAGTAAAGATTTCAACCACTCTGGCAATAATCTTGGATTGATCCGTATCTTAATCATCATACTGGCATCCAATTCGTGATCTCATAGCTTGAAGTTGGAATATGCATCTTACATTAGGTGAAGTTTTATTATACTTGTCAAGGTTATGGCCAACCTTAAGGTGTCATCCTTTTTCGGTATAAACTGCAAGTGCTTAAAAGGTAAAAGTAGGGTCATATTTTCATTTAATCCTGCAGAGGAATTTGTAGGTTGGGACCAAATAGAAAGAGGAAAACAGATCTCAAGGAGTAGCTCATGAAGTGAAGATCAATTATAGCACAAGCTTCTTTGTTATGATTGTAGGATACCAGAAATTCAATTGTCAGATTAAACATATGCTTTTTTTTTTTTTTTTTTCTAATCAAACTTGTACTATTACAATTGGGAGAAGGGTAATGATACTTGGTGGGATTTGAACCACCCAACTTTTAGGGTAAAGTCGTAGAATTCTAACCACTTGATCCTCTGTTCATCCACATCATTCGTCCACATTAAGCATATGCTTGGAGTCACTTGAATAGTATAAACTTGCCCAGTATACAGTATCTGCCTAGCAATTCCTGTGCCTGGAGTTAGTAGTGTTACAAAGAACCCAAAAAAAGAAAAAAAAAAGCCAATAAAATCGACTTGTCTCCAACCAAAAAAGAAGGATACTACAATCAATTTCTACACTAGCTGTTAGCTAACCGGTTTAGGTAGCAGTTTGCAAACTGCCGGTTACTCATACTGGTTCATATAAAATATACATTATTGTTTTAATTTTTGTTTTAAAAATTAAAGTATATTTTATGTTAAGAGTACATATTTATTATTAAAATTTAGATAATCAAAAATTTAAACTTAATTCTATATTTTTATATAGTTTTAATGATTATTTTTGTGAAAATAAAAAATAAAAAGGTTTTAAACTAGTTATTGTATGGTATTGATAAGAGTTTATTTTAGAAAATAAATAAAATGTACATGAATAATTTATTAAACAAATGTAGAATTAAGGTGAGAAGTGAAAATTTTAAATAAATTTGGATTTTTTTTAATTTTTTTTGAAAATATAAACTTAAAAGCAACAAATTCATAATTTGAATTTTTTGTCAAACTAATAAAACTAGTTTAGGTCAAATTTTTGACTTATGGACTAGATACCCAATCCATAAATATCCCTACATCGAGGTGGCTTAAAAATTAAGGAAGGGTGAAAATAGTAGCAGAACCAGAAATTAGGGATTGGGAGGCAAAACTTATACATGTTTAAGATTTTGATTTGGAGTGACATTTGGGGAGGTGCAAAATATAACTTTTTTTTTTTGAGCTGCAAAATATGACTTTATTAAATATAACTTTATTAAAATCTATTTAAAATTAATTAATTTTTTATTGATAAAACAGAGGATTTTAAATTATTGGGAGCAGCCAACACCTGCCATCTCTTAGTTCCGTCACCAGATGGAAACAATCACCAGAAAAAACCGTTGCAGAAACTACAAGGGCCAAAATTGAATCACCAGAAGGGATCGTTGCAGAAACTTAAAGTCAAAAATTGATCTAATTATTTAGGTTTAATAAATATACCTTTGTCACTAACAAGTATACCTATTTTTTCCAATATATAAATTATAATAAATAAGTATCATATACTATTGCGGTCCAAATTTATAAACTCTTCATTTTTTTTAAAAAACCTACACTATTACATAGGTAAAGAGAAATTTGATGTTAGTGGGATTCAAACCCTCGACTTTTGGAATAGAGTTATAGAGTTCTAACTGCTCGATCTGCTATTTGTTCCCATAAAGAGAGATGCACAAAAGAACATAAAAATTGACGTGAATTTGCTTCTCTGGTTGGTGGGTGGTGGCGCTGTACGTGGGAGGCTGAGAAATGTAACTAGTGTAATGGGATGTGGCAAACAAAGTCGGAAAAGTATACAATACATTATGTGCATTGTCATGTGGTGTACTAGAACTAATAATTTATCGCCATGTGGCAATGGTGGGTCATACCTTGTATTATTTGACGATATGTGATTGGTTCTAGTGCACCACGTGGCGCATCACGTGACACGCCACATGGTGTGCGTAGTGCACGCAATACTCACTCAACAAAGTCAGGAAAGTGATTAGTATTTAGCAGTAACCGATCAGAGTGGGCTCTTAAACGCTCCAATTAGTTCTCCAACCACAAAAGAAAAAGTAAAATAATACTCCTATCGGACAGCTGTTTTGGCGTTTTGAGCGTCAGCTTCGTCAAAAAACGCGGTTCGATCTAGCTAAGACAACTTACACGCGCGTCGCATCAGAATCCGACTCTAATACTAAAAGTTTTTACTTAAACTCGAGAGTTTAGTACTAGTATATCGACCAACCAACCAACCAACATGCTTACAAAAGTCAGTTGCAGCTCTACTCTTCTTTATGCGACAATCCTAGTCAGCTTTGACCTTCGGACATCTCTCTCTTTTACTTGTTCCTACCACTTTGTTCCCCATTTTAAGTGTATTCTGGTCTCAATTTGTTTGAAGACTCAGTAAAATTTCTAACTTTCAACTGTTCATTTATTTGAAATTTTGGTCCGTGTCTTCACTTCGCTTCACAAACAAACAAAAAATTTTTCCTGTTAGGCATGGAAACAAAGGGAGGAGAGATTACCAAGCACTACCAGTGGACACTAGGAAAGAAGCCGAGCATCGGACACTTCTACAGTATACAATGTAAATTTGTAAATAATAAGTAAAATTTTGACAACTCATGTGAGTCTAGTTATTTGTATAATTAATTAATAACCGATGTTGGCTCGACCTCTTTAATCTCATTTAACTATTAACTTTTTATATGTTATAAAGTTGATTCAATTTTGTACCATAATCAAATCCGCCAAGCATCCAATAAATTTATTTTACAAATCTGTCAAAAAGAGTGCCCTTTCTTTTTTTGTTTGAAAACCCTTTTCCCTTCCCCATCTCTCTCCAAACCTAAACCCCGTACAACCCTAATCCTAGAAAATCTCACAATTAGACCTCAAATCCCGACTAATAGACTCCCAATTCTTGCTAATTCGTCTCCCAAGTGTCCATTCAAAGCATCATCCTTGTGGATCTGGGTCATTATGATTGAAACCCAATTCCCAAAATCGACGACAAGTTCAACAATTGGCGACATTTCGTTGCTCAGTGACTCCAACACCAAAACCCCAAATCCCAAACACCGACATTCTTGGTAACTGGCAGATTGCCCTCATCATTCAGCGATGCTTTCTTGCTCGGCTGCCATAACATTCAGTCTTCTTTGCTCAAAAACCAATCATCTATCGTTGTTCTTAGCGGCAGAATAGTCACTCGTCAATGTTCAGTGCATGGTAAATTGGAGCACAATTGGAGGTCACTTGGTGAATGTGCTGGTTTTCAATTTTGTGATTGGGATCGAACGGTGGTTTGGTTGTCGGCATCCATCACCCAATGCTCATCCCTTACCTAACGTCGTTTTTAAGTTTCTGAAACCAACCCTGTAAAATAAACTCCTATTTCATTTTAGGACTAATCTCAAAATATCCCCTAATGTTTTATCTAACTTGCACTTTATCCCTTAACCTTTAATTCCTTTCACTTTATTCCCTATCTTAATCCAACTCACTAACTTACTTAACCTTTAATTCCTTTCACTTTATTCCCTATCTTAATCCAACTCACTAACTTAACATTTAAAATGTTGTGAATTGACAAAAATGTCACTGCTTTAATAATTTTTTTTCAAATTATCAATACTTATTATCAATGACTAAAAAATGAAAAAATATATATATTAAAATTTATTTTTTCTAAACTTCTAAACAACACAATTTTTTAAAGTTTTTTCTTTTCCTTTTTTGTCCAAAATTCCTAAAACTAGTTATAAAAGTTTAGATCCTTACACTCAAAATATCAAGACCCTTTTTCTAAAAAATATTAAAAAAATTTATTTCTTACTTTACTACTTGTATTTTTTTGGGATAAGTTATTAAATAATTGGACTTTCAAAATTATTGTAGTATTTATCAAACACAAGTTTTTGACAAGCTTATAGTGTATGATAAGAATTTAAGGCCTATCTAATAAATTCAGAGGCGATAGGTTTTTAAAAGTTTTTGGACAATTTCTTTCTTTTTCAACTATAAAATTATAAAGATAAAAGTGGAAAAAATTTGTAACTTGAAAAATTATTTAGAATGTGGCATTTTTGTCAATTCACAATATTTTAAATATTAAATTGATGATGTGGACTAAAATGGGAGATAAAGTGAAAAAAAATTAAAGATTAGAAGGTAAATTGTAACTTTGATCAAACGTTAGGGGAAGTTTTTTGAATTAACCCTTTAAAATATTGTGAATTGACAAACATACCACCTTCTTAAACAATTTTTTTTTCAAATTATCAATACTTTCCATATATATATATATATATATATATATATATATTCAAATTCATTCCTTTTTTTAAACTCCTAAACAACACATTTTTTTCTTTAAGTTTTTTGCTTTTCCTTTTTTGTCCAAAATTCCTAAAACTAGCCATAAAAGTTAAGATTCTTTTATTAAAACATATCAAGACCTTTTCGCTAAAAAATATCAAGAAAAATTTTATTTTTTACTTTAGTACTTGTATTTTCTGGGGACAAGCTCTTAAACAATTGAACCTTCAAAATTCTTGAAGTATTTATCAAACACAAGTTTTTGGCAAGCTTTTAGTGTATGATAAAAATTTAAGGCCTATCAAATAAATTCAGGGGCGATAGGTTTTTAAAGTTTGTGGACAATTTCTTTCTTTTTCAACTATAAAGTTGCAAATATAAAAGTAAAAAAGAATTTGTAATTTGAAAAATTATTTAGAAGGTGGCATTTTTGTCAATTCATAATATTTTAAATATTAAATTGATGATGTGGACTAAAATGGGAGATAAAGTGTAAAAAATAAAGGTTATGGGGTAAATTGCAACTTTGGTCAAACATGAGGGGGAGTTTTTAGAATTAACCCTTCATTTTATTATAAATTAGATATACCGTTTTTTGCCAAATTTAATGGTACCGTACAACCTTTCATGATGTAAATATTTTCCATTTTACATTCGTACAAATATTCACAATTTACGAATATTTTCTTTTATCCGTGTGTTTTCTTAAATAATTTTCATAATCCAAACAGTTTTTCTAAATAACTTTTTATAATCCAAATAGCTTTTTCAAATAACTGTTCACAATCCAAACACATTTTTATTATTTTAAAAAGTTAAAAATAATTATTCCCAATAATTTTTCAAATAATGCCTATCCAAATGGAGCCTTTTTTTTTTTCCCCCCATGAAGGAAATAGAAATAGTTGGATAGGAGAAACTCAGGTTTAATGCACCTTAATTCCCTCTTTAGGAGTCTTTAACAAGATATACCACTTTTTAGACAGAAGTGTACATCTAATAGAGAGGTGATTGGACAGTGTGTTTCAATAATTGTTTGAAAATTTTGAGAAAAGTGCAAAGCAAACAGTGAACAGGAAAATTAATCTTGCATTTGAGACTTTCAAAATTCCAATTTTGATAAATACTATAAAAGCCAGAAAACTTTTGAAGTCCTAATTAGTCACCAATTACATTGGCTGCTAGCATCTGTCACTAGCGTCACGATCTTAAGTCGTTCGTTGGTGTTGGCACTTCTGGGCATTGCAGCCCATCAATTTAAAGAAATTGATGACAGCCAGTACCTAAACGTCCATTATATGGTTAATGCTTGAACAGAAAAAAATTTGATGAAGTCTGGTGAAATCCTGAAGATACTTGGAAGTGTTTCTTGATAGACTTTGATTGGGTGGGAGCACCACTTGTGTCATAAAGCTACCTATGCAATTTTTGGGTTTAATAGTTGCATTTTAAATTAAACAACTTGCAACTGTGTAGATAGTTGATATGTTACATATTAATCTTGCAAAAAAAATTAACGTAATATATAATGATCTTTACTGATCTAAATTTGATTTGATTGAAATTTTTAAAAGTGAATTAAATACCAAATTTGAACTTATTCAACTTGACTCTTCCTTACAATAAATTAAGCATCATAATTCAACTTAATTCCAATCTCTCATGTAAAAGGACACATGTCATGCTATTGAATTCTTTTTGGGTAGGATTTTTATTTTATTTTTTGAAATCAAACCCCAAAAGCGGCACGGGATAAATAGGAGGGAATGCAAAGTAGGACTTACAAACTCACACCATCTAAGCAATTGCTGGCTGGAGGAGGGACTTTTTGGGTAGGATTTTAAAGCTATAGAATGCTAATATAATGCAAATAATCAAAATCCAAGTACAAAGTAATTAACTTGGGATTTGAGTTGGCATACATTATGGGGTCCCGCAGAATGGTTACCTCCAACGTAGCACGACGGGAAAACAAGGTTGGAAGCGTCAACATCGTCATCGTATGGCCCATCTTCACACTGATTTTCTCTGTAAGATGAGAAATTGTTCCCTAATGCTAATGCTCACGCGTGACGCCCATTTCGTTTCCAAGTTCCTTGTAGAATAATAAAAGAGGAACATAAGTGCTGATTTTGAACTGTAGGTTTACAAACAGAAAGGCCCTTTGACCTGTTGATCCATATCTAAAATCTCCTCTCTCACTCACACATACACACACACAAACTTACACACACTCAAGGTGTAGTCAACACACAAATTAAACTTGTCAAGGAAGCATAAATCTATATTAGTCAAAGACACCAATGCGAAGCAAAGCATAGAGCTTGTCAAGCAAGTTCTTGGTCAATGTCTATATCCTAAATAGACAAAGTTCAGAAATTTGATGGGTTTTTTCTCCCCAACAAAACAGAAATGGTCAAAGTTCTATAACTTTAAATCTTTTCATCCTCTTTAGCTTTTCTCTTTTCCTGTTTAGTGTTTAATATATTATTTTCCCTTGTGGAACTTTTTTGAGGCTAAAATTGACAAAGGCCCAATTGTCCTAGTAAGAAAATCCCAAATTTGGTAGAGGAGTTTTATACCATATTTTGAATCTCATAGGACCAGGCCTTCCTGCAGTTGTGTCCAATTGTAGATGTACTGGAAACTTTCGAACTGGAAACTTTCGAATTAAGGATGGTTATGTTGTCAAAGGAGATTATTATTGTGTTCATCGAGAAAAACCTCAAAATTTCCTGGTCTTTGCTTTTGAGTAGTTAGTGTGTAAAATCATGCCAACTATTGTTTTCGACTAGTTAGTACATCAACCATATTTTAGGATGATGCTAATCCAAAGTCTGAATCATTGCTCCTTTGCCTATACTGGCAACACATTTTTTTTTTAAACCCAGGTCTCTTTCTTGATGGAATGACGTCATGTAAATTATTCTCCAAGAATTGATAGTCCGCACCATTCCTTGCCAACGCTCCTCCCCCTTGCCAACGCTCCTCCTTTTGCATCTTGTTGGCCCCCTTTTCATTTTCCCCTCCATATTGCGCATGTATGATTAGGTTGTCAGGGATCAGTTGGTATATATCCTTAACGCTGCAAATACTAAGCAGATACAACCACCCTTCTCTTATTACAAATATCAATTACTTTTTTGATGCCCACGTTACAAAAATTGCAATAATTTTTCTATGCTAGATGCATAGCAATTATGCCATATACTCACAGCAATGATTGTGGATTAATGCACAAAAAACTTGACTAGATAACGATTAAGGCTGGATTTAGCAACTTGCCATGTGAATTTCACTCTCAATCACAAAACCGAATCAGCTTTTTGAACTGGGTTTATGATACCATGTGTTTCGCTCCTGTTTCCATAAAGTCAAAACCAACTTAGTCCCCTCACGTGAACATTTCTCACCATTTTTATTCCCCCAGTATCTTTGTTTATCAAAGCTGGACATAACTGCAAGTTGCACAAGGAGCTCTCCCATGTATACAGTTCTATCCATTCACTAGTTGACTAGCTTCTCATAATGCGTATTTTGACACTGTTAAGACTTCTATTATGCCGAAGCCAATAAGTGGGTGGATTATCCACAAAGTGAGATCAAAATTCCAAGTGAATGTGCCCACCCATTGGTCAACCACCAAGTAACAAACATTAAGCACCAATCTCCTCCTGTACTAACAGGTACACTTAAACGTGTATGGGAGCATATATGCACATATTTACACTCTCCACACACATTACATTATGTAACTGTACTATCAACAGAGGACAAATGCAGGCAACCAGCCTCATACTTTTTAAGCTATATATTTACCCCGTCAAAATTTTTCTTAAAATCAGGATAAACTCTCTTAGGACACTTTCTGTCTGTCTCCTCTACCCACATTTTTTGTATTTTAGACCTACACACCAGCATACATACACATAAACTTTCTTGTCTGTCTTCCACCATATACTTGAAGCACAGGTAACTATTTGTTTAAAAAGGTGCTAAGCTATTATAAATCTCTGAAGAATATTCAAGAATAGACCTATAGAAGTCTATGAAGAAAAACCCCCAACACCTGCCAAACACAAAACCAGCTATGCTAAATCACCTGTTTACTTCATTGTTAAGCATGAAGGGAAAAAGTTTTAGAAAGAAATGACAAGGACAGACTCATTAATTTGTATGTTTCCCCTTGTTAATAGCTGGTACCCTGCCACCTACATAAAAATATGGATTCCATTTTTTTAATTTCCATGGCATAAGTATCAAATTAACTACTCGTAGGCTCATTCAGCAAAAGATATTAGACAAATGGTGGAAAGAAGCCTTGACAGCAGAGCAAAATTTGACTCTTCAAGCTTACTACCACATACCTCATGCAGTATTATTGGTAATTAAGCTTAAACATACTTAATATAGTAACAATAATGATACAAATCTACCGACAACAATTATTGCAACAGTTGCATAGAGATCAGATAGGTACTACATGAGTAGCCAGGAAAGGTAGGAAACTCAAATTTGAACAAAAGCATCTTAGCCAAACCAGCAACGATCCCCAGTGGATTGCACATTAAGCATTATTAATCTTAACAATATGTGAAGACCTGCTAGACATGCCTGAACAATTGTAAATAGAAAATTGATGCTGCAAATGACAAGCATCAAGCAGTAATGACAAGCATCAAGCAATAATTATTTTGATAAGTCTGTCTAAACTAAAGAGATCTGCAACACCAAGGTGTAATATCAGAAATACACTAACATTTCACAAGTTGCAGAAGAAATTGCATTCTTTGTCTGACCTTAACCACCCTGCTTAGACTATCAAATACGCTCATATAAATGATTCTAAATCAAGAATTCAACAGTTGTTTCTTCCTATTTTCAGATGTCAATGCTTGTATAAGTTTTTTCTATCCACTCAATTTTCTTCGGAAAAGTTTAAGAAGAAAAGCTTTTCCTAGAGAAGCATATATTCTCCTACTTCAAACATTTCACAATTAATATAATATGCCCCTTTAATGTGGTCGAACTTACGCATGCACACACGTCACATAAATGCAAGTTACACATGATTCATCAAATAAACAGGTTATATCACTATCTATATTCAGCTATTAATCTATTATATTTCATTAGTAGCAGCAAGTTAGATATTCATGTACTGTTTGTTCACAAAAAAATCCCTAACAACAAATCAAGATAGTTTTGAAATTGGCTCAAATGTTGAGAGAGAAATGAAAAAAGGTGAATAAAGATGGCATTGACAGCACAAACCAAACATAAAGAATGACAAAGACAATGTCATGGGCTACAGCATCATCATGTTTCTTTGTCATGCTTAATTGAGAGGCCATGAAGGCCATTGTCGAGGAAATTATGCTAATCATGACTATTTCCAGGCTCAGAATCTATGGAGCATACTGATTTGGCCGGGAAAGCTGTCACAGTTCCTATAGAATGGATTTCACATTAATTGCAAGTGGTAAGCTACATGAAAAAGATGATATAGCAGTTCTTTGAAAGTTTACGAATTATGGTGATGTCTATGAAGGCCTTTAGATAAATTGGTTTCCAATGAAAACGGGGCAGGCGGGTATAGGAGTGAATTGCAACCATTATTATGGGCATTTGTAAAGTGCAAATGATATACTCTTCAGGTTAATGTTAAACATCAGCATCCCCAACAAAATGAAAGCAACTAAAGGTATTTTCACAAATCCAGAAAATTACTCAATTAAAGTACTCAAATTAACAATATTGTAAAAATATAGGCACATCAACCTATACCACTGAACATATCTAAAAGAACTCAAGGTCCTTCATCATCAGGTAATCATATTTGGATCTACAGTTATATTCTCATTAAATAGCAAGGACATCTCCCCACATCATGATATCCCCTTTGCAACACTAACATAAAAGCAATTAAGATTATGATCAAGAGAGGGCAGGCAGAATAGTGAGGAGGCGGGGAGGGGAGAGAGAGAGAGAGAAATCTATAATGTGAACTTCAATGAATGTAATTCTTTCAATCCACAACTATATATTGCTATGCTTCTATTCCATGGATTTAGCTCTGCTAGGACATTTGGAGATGAACTACTGAAATGTTTATGTAAGTACAATGGCTTAGAGCCCCTGAACTCCCAGACACCAAAATGTCGATCACCGCCAAATTCTGTTTATAGTTTACGCAGATGCCCACTAATCCAAATGATATACACAACCTACCAAATGTTTTACAGTAATCACTGCAATACAACAACAATCACTGAACCTCAAGAAGGCCATAAACACCACAAGTTCCAAATTGGAGACACATATAAAACCACTAAACCTCCTCTAAGTGTTAACCCAGAAGTAATGACCAATCATGATCTATCTTCCAAATTAGATGTGCAAGTGCAAGTAATTGTATAACCACGGAGTAATAACTACATACTCAAGTTTCAATAAGGGATCTCCACTATATTGAATCCTCAGACTCATCAGAATCACTTCTATCCGGCTCTCCACCAGCTGTCCCAGCCTCAGGTACATCAGGCTTCTCTGGCTGCTTAGGTTCTGCTTTCTTACTTGCATTACGAGCACTTTCTTCACCATCTTCCTCTTGCTCAACATGTAAATTACTGAGTCAAGCAGTAACAGTGATATATAATATCTAGGATGCAAAAATCATGTTCTTATGAATGACTAGTTTATCAGCATTCATGAAATTCAACAATCCTTACGAATCAACAGGAAGATATCAAATTAGAAAATTGAAGACCAGATTCCTTCTACAATTGATTCACACATTGTTCCATACGAAACACACCCCCCCAGCACAAAACAAAAAAGGGGACAAAAAAAGGGAAAAAAAAGGATTGCGCAAACAGCTAGAAGAATGACAGAATACTTGGTCGG
Source organism: Mitragyna speciosa (assembly GCA_024721245.1). NCBI lineage: Eukaryota > Viridiplantae > Streptophyta > Magnoliopsida > Gentianales > Rubiaceae > Mitragyna > Mitragyna speciosa. The sequence continues at coordinate 1,922,794 of CM045565.1, forward strand.
GCGAGGATTCTGATATGCAAGTAAAGCCACACAAAAGTTTGTGCAAATACGACCAAAGACAATTCAATTCACCACTAAAATTTCAAAATTTCAAATATGTACTTAAGAATTAAAGTTTTTCAAGTACTGAAGGCCACAATGACTACAAAAGGATATCAATATTCTCAGCTGTTCCACCAGCCATGATATTCTGCAAATCTTTCTCAACACGACGGACAAGCTCGGGCTGCAAAATGACACAAGTGCACCATAACTAACTCAAATAAATGAATTAATGCTTAGCAGACATTGTTTAACTTATAAACACGTAAAAAGTACAAAACAACATTAGCTGGGGACAAGGGAAAGAATATATCATTGCAGACTGACAAAAGATTGTTCCTTTTCAGGTTTTAATCACCATCAGATAGAAAATTCATGCCAGAATGTGGTATAGTTTGGTCCCTTTATCATAACCCTCCACCCATTGCAGCAAAAATGTGTATCTCTAGGGGCATGTTTTTCAGAGAGAGAGAGAGAGAGAGAGAGAGAGAGAGAGAGATCAAAACGCCTCGTACATTTAGATCAGGTTCTCTACGAAATCTTCGTCTTCGTGCATCTCTCATTGGAGGAGTGAGGCCATGTCTGTACTCCACCTCATCTGGAACACTGTCACCTTCCTCCTTTACCATGATCATCTGCAAGAGATCACAAGTTTTAGAATTGAACTAGGAATGTTTCAGATGTCCATGATGGTTTTAAAACAGTAAACCAATAGGCAGCCTGTATACTTGGCCAATATCTGCAGTTTTAATCAGCACACTGTCATCATAGGTTTTGTACGACTCCACAATGCCAGGTAAATCCAAGAGAAATGCAGGGAAGTGATCGTTGCCTATAACAAATGTTCCACTTCTTCCATCCTCTACAAAAACAAGAATTTCTAAGTTCTGAAAGAAGAAAAATGATAGACAAAAGAAAATTGATGTCGCCAACTAAGGAAAGAGAAGGGACATTTTATTTTGGCAGTGTAACAAACATTAAAACATAAGACCATAGTAACAGATGAAATTTCAAAGAAAAATTATTAACATTATTACACTAACATTAAAAAGGTCTGCCTAATTATTCATGCTGATACAGTTGCTAGACAAATTGTTCATATGGAAGCAATTTCATTTTTTTGCACTCAGATTTTTTAATTTATGTCATAATTTGGCCCCCACAACATTTTTAGTATGCTTTGGTCCCATTGGATTCACTTTTGTGCATTTTAAACATGCAAGTCCCACACTGAAGTGAAGAGATGGTAATTCATTTCATTGTAGGAATCAGACATTAAGGACCTTTTGTTTGATATTTAGGAATCGAAATTGGGAATTGATCAAAACCATTGAAGCATGTTATTGAAAAGTCGAATGTCATTAGGAATGGATATTAAATTGTTTTCTCCCCAAAAAATTCCCCTTCATGCTTTTCAATTGTATTTTCTTTTTCCTTTTTTTCTCCTTCCCATCCTATAAGTAGCAATGAGCAGTCGCTCTTCTCTACCTCACCAAGTAGCACCTCAATGCCACAGTGATCATCACAACCATCTGAAGGGTCAATCTTATACAATTAAACTCCATATTGTGAAAACTCTAATGCTGAAATCACAATCATAGAGAAGTTTTGGAAAACCACATAAAAGAGGCAGCCAATGGTGCCACCAATAGACCACCTCCCTTCATCTACATGGCACCATTGATAGATCCCGACCTTCAACTTCCAAACTCTACCTAAAAAAAAAAAAATGAATAAAATAAAATAACTTCCTTAGACTTCTGAAACTAGGGGCAGAAAATAAAACCATAATACCCACCCCTAGAGAAAAGAGATATTAATCAAAGGGTAAAAAGACCAAGAAACAAAGGCCACAGCTAGCACAGAGAGAGAGAGAGAGAGAGAGAGAGAGAGAGAGAGAGAGAGAGAGAGAGCAAGCACAGGTTGTATGGGTGGGGGAGTGGCAAAGTCAGAAGCAGGAGTTATCTACAAGCTGTTACTCAGATTCAGGTATGGGAGTCCTGTACCAACAAGTACACTCAGTACAAAATGAAGAGTCTGACATGGGTTCACCAGAGCAAAGTGAATGGTCCAAGTAACACAGTCTACAAAGAGAGTTGGAGACACTAACGGAAAGGAAATCACCAAAGGCTTGAGTGCGAAAGTCAAGAAACTAGGCAGACTATACAACCATAAGACCCACCTAAAAGAAAAGAGATGTTAGAGACAAATCAAAGGATAAAAGGATCATGTTTAGGGTAGCTTAAAACATTCTCTCTAGGAGATAAAAGTGACCAATATGAAGAGAACAATAAGTAACCATCTTCTGGAAAACAGAATGTATATATCATACTCCAAAAAAAAAAAAAAAAAAAAAAAAAAAAAAATCTAACTGAAGCAAGACCATTGTGTGAGAGTAATAAACATAAAAGCGAAATGTTAATCGAGAAATAGTACCCTTATTACTCAAAAATAGTACCCTTATTACTCAAACGTAATAGGGGAATAGTGTAACAATGGTAGCAAGGGACATTTCATACAGATAAACTAACATTAAATACAATAGGGAAGTAGTGCAACAATGGTAGCAAGGGAAATCTTGAATGGATAGTGGGATGAGTAAGAACGGCATTATTTGGCCTATGCACCGAATTTGGAACTTAAGAATTTACCCATACATACTGGGCAGCATATTAAACAGCACTGATACAATCTAATGAATCAAGTAGAAGAAAACGAGATCGAGCTCAAGTAACAAATTATAAAAACGAAAGAAAAAATCATTTCAGCTGGGTTTATAGCTCCAATATAAGGGTTTCACACTTGACACGCCAAATAACAAAGAAACACAAATGTGATATATTTCTATACACTTATTAGTGTTGAATTCAGCATCCAAATTAACTAATTTCTACTTTTGAACTTCAGCATTATCAAAGCCATCAAATTACAGTAATTCCTATAAAAAATTCCTGCCCAAAAAAAGAAAAACTATTTTCTTGTTGCTTCTTATTAAACTTTCAACTTCTTAATCGACAGAAATCGCCGAGCCCCTCCCCCCCCCCCCCCCGGGGTGGGGGGGGGGGCCGAGGAAAGATTGTAAAAAGAATTCTCACCAGAAAAGGTTAAATCCAATGACTTGTCATCAGGAGATGAAGCGTTTTCGCTCAAAAGGCGATCAATCCGCTCAGCTACCGTAGGTGGAACCCTAAGTATAAATTGCTCTTCCATAACCTTCTACACACTTTCACAAATTCAAAACGGAAATTGTAAAATTCAACAACACCCTAAAACCAAATTTCTCCAAATATACTATTGATGAGCAAATTATATGAGTTACCTGCAGAGAAAATTGAAGGACATTATGGCGGTGGGTTAATAATTTTTGGGTTGAGGGAGAGCTTTTCAGTGGGAGGTTGTTTATCTTTTGCTCATATTTATGTTTTATTTTTTCTAATGGCCGGACCGGTTTCACCGACTCTACCGTGAACACAACGGGTGCGATTAAGCCACAAGGGTTTAGAGGCTATCTGAATCATGCTACTTAATCGCACCCGTTAGATCTATGAATTTACCTAAGTATTTTTCTAATAAGTGAGATGGGTCGGATATCAATTATAAAAGAGATTTGGCTAATCTGATTACACCTGATAAGGTCGTAATTTTGAATACTAACCTATTTTTAATGTCTTCAAGTAACAGGTCACATGTACCCGATCAACCTCACCTATATTTAGTATGAATAAAAATCAAGACTCTAACAAAAAATATAACATTTTTCATACAATATGTCAATTATTAATTTTTTCAAACATTACATCTAACACTCTAATACAATGCCAATCTCAAATTTTCAATACAAGTTAGAATCATAATATTTAATAGATAAAATTAAGTTTGATTACAATTTTAAATACAACTTAAACCAGAAACACAAATTAAAACATTAAACATCAATCAAAAGAACCAAACAATTCCTCCAATCTCAATCTTCAATGTTAATAATGGATGGTTCTTAAGTTTAGAAATCAGTAAAAATAATTCAATCAATATAATATAAGTGTCTAACCAAAGCAAGAGAATAATTTGTTAAAAAAATAAAGCCATAAAATGAAGATAAATTGACAAAGAATAAAATTACCATATGTATTGGCGGACTTAAAGGAAAAAGCAATCACAAGCTTCTAATATAGAATTTGTTCCCCATTAAAATGTTTGTTTTCTCCAAATAGCTTCATCAAGAAAATAGAAAAATTCTAGAATCATAGGCGATACATGCATGATTTATACTATTTATATTAAAATGTATTCGTTCAAAAAGGAAAATAACACTGTATATTGATTTATATTGAGGATTAAACACATAGATAAACAAAATTTAATAATGTTATAACAACTAAAAAAAATTTCACTGGTAAAATTGGAGCAGAGATGAGAGCTAGAGGCAATAAGAGTAAGAGGAAATTATAGAATTGGGGTTTTAGTCATTTAGGTTAATAATTTTAATAAAATTACAAGATGATCCCTCTATTTTAAATTAATATAATATACCTCTCGAGTTGGGTCGGGCACCTACGGGTTTTTGTTTTCCTAATATGTATCTGTATCTGAATTTTGCTGATACTCAACTCTCATCTGCCCTGCTGAAAAAAATAGATTGGGTACTGTAGTTTTTGGATCAGATTAACAAATTTTTCGAATCAACGGGGATTTTTTTTGTTTCGGGGAAGACCATCATAATCATTCATTGACCATAGTCAAATTTAGCAGCTTGCAGTACAGAGATAGGAAAATTAGAAAACCAAAAATACTTTTGATGAACAGTATTACCAATCCTAGTAGCTACATGAGCAAGGATGTTACACTTCTTGCTAGCATAATTGAGGCTAAAGCGAGGGAATTCCTTAATTAATTTTCTAATTCCTATTATAATATGGCCTGCCATTGAGAGGTCTTTAGAGTTCTGTTAATTCTATTTATTACAGTTAGTGCATCTCCTTCCAACTCAAAATGGGTTAGCTCAAGTTCTTCAGCAAATTCCACAGCATTTAGCATTCCCAGAACTTCTGCATGCTCAACATCATAGCATTCTGAAAGGTGATCAACAAATACTGCTTGAATTTCACTGTTACGATAGGCTGATGCCTACACCATCAACTGAGAATGATGCATTTACTTTCAATTTCAAAAACCTTCTTTAGGTGGTTTCTAACAGCTAACAGGTCTAGCTTGATCCTAGTAGCAGTTGGAAACCAACTTTTTGCTTTTGGCTCTTTCAATTCATATTGGAATCTTTGCCCATAGTTGGATATCATACTTGCTTCTCTTCCCTTTCCCTTAAAAATCATTTTGTTTATGGATTTCCAAATTAACCAAGCAATTGTAGTTGTGAGCTTAGCTTTGTAAGTGTTCCTAGTTTCGAGAATATCAGCAAACCAATTCCTAAAACTCTTGAATCTCTCCACTTTGCTCACAAAGGGGTTTTGAAGCTGCTTCCAAACCAGCTTTGGTTCGGGGTAGTCAAAGAAAATATGCTTGTTTGATTCCATTGTAGCTCCATATCTCAAACTGCCTAGAATTCTTTTTTTGGTTCTTCTTTGAATATTTTCGCTAGTTGCAAGACTACTATGCAAGCTCTCCATAGAAAAAATTTGACTCTAGGTGGGATTTTTAGATGTCACATTTTTCTCCATACAACCTTTTGCCTTTCTCCTAATGAAGAGGAGCCTATGTTCTTAGCTTGCAGCCTAAACTCCATTTCTAGCTTGTATGCAGACCTTACTGAGAATTGGCCATCCTTATTGTGCTACTAGATCGATTCATCTTGTGGCCACCAAGGAAACAACGGAATCTTTAGGATGATATCTACCTCATGGATTGGGAAAAAAACCTATAACAACTATTTATTCCATATACCAGAATCAAGCTAGATAAGATCTTTAACTGTTGCATCTAGCCAATGTGCTCTTTGCCATTGAGACACTTTAAATTTGTAGGGTCTTAGAACCTATGGTCCATTCCATATATTTATCTCCTCTTTATTTCCAACTCTCCATTTAATGCCTTTCTTTAGTAGGTTTTTGCCTCTATAATGCTTCTCCAAGGATAAGATTGTCTGGATCCTGTTTTGGCCTTTATGAAATCTTGAAAAAGAAAGTACTTACCTTTTAGGCATTTAACAGCCAACGAATTTGGGTATTTGATTAGCCTCCATCCTTTTTAGCTAATAAAGCTAGGTTGAAGGCTTCTAAATCCCTAAATCCAACTCCTCTCTCTGCTTTTCTTTTTCAAAGTTTATTTCAATGTAGCTAGAAAATTTTCTTTCTCTATCAGACTGCCCCCACCAAAATTCTCTGATCATAGTAGTTACTTCATCATATATTAATTTTGTCAACTTAAAACACGTCATTACATACGTTGGGATGGATTGACTATTGACTTGATCAAAACTTCTCTACTTGCTTGAGAAAGAACTTTCTCTTTCTAGTCTTTGAGTTTTTTCTTTTCCCTTTCTTTTACAAAAGACAAAATGTCCTTTTTTGATATCCCAATCATATATGGCAATCCAAGATACATTACTTTGCCATTATCCACTTGAACTCCCAAATTAAAAGCCAAATCTTTCAGTTCTTGAGTTGTTGAATTACCATTGTAATACACTTTGGATTTAAGCATGTTGACTATTTGTCTTGACAACCTTTCATAGTCCCCTAAAATTTGCAAAATTAATCGTACATTTTGCACATCTTATTTTGCAAACATTATTTTGCACATCTTATTATGTTGACTTATACTTGGTCGTTGATATCCCATTCCAACTCCACTCTAGAGTCCTATTTTTTCAACTTTTCTGATCATGGTAGAGAGTCCTTTTGAGCATAAGATGAAAAGGTAAGGGGATAGGGGGTCCTCTTGCCTCAAGCCCCTTGTAGGTTTGAATATTGAAGTAGGCTTGTCGTTGACAAGTATAGTGAAAGAAACTATTCTTACACATTGTCATATTAGATTGTAGTATTTGCTAGGAAAGCCAACACACTTTTAACATGTGCTCAAGAAAACTCCATTCAACTTTGTCAAATGCTTTATTCATATCCAATTTCAGACCAAAATACTTCTCTTGAGAACCCCTAAGTTGTTTCATCCAATGAAAAGTTTCAAAAGCCACAAGTACATTATCAGTAATTAGCCGGCCTTTAACAAATACACTTTAAATCTCGCCAATTATTAATGGCATAACACTTTGCATTCTCATGGCAAGAGTCTTAGCAATGATCTTATAATTGACATTACAGAGGCTTATAGGCCTAAATTCAATGATAAAATTAGGTTTTTTAATCTTAGGAATGAGGACTACATTAGTCTGGTTTATGGATTCTAGTGAGTTGCTTCCATTAAGGAATGAAAGGGCCATTTTTGTTACTTGTTTCTCCACTATTCTCCAGTATTTTTGAAAAAATCCTACTTGTAGCCCATCAAACCTGATGCCTTCTAGGAATGCATTCTGGCTAGTGATACGTTAATTTTTTCTGCTAAGAATTCCTTTTCTAGCTTTTCCTTATGCTCTTGTGGGATCCTGTTATCAATAATATCTGAATGTGCTTTTGCTTGCTACCCTTTTGAAGTGTATAAGTTCTTAAAAAGGCACAAATGTGTGCATCAATTTGATCTTCCTTTTCTAACCAGGTTACCGTTTTGATCTTTGAGTTTAGTGACTGCATTCCATCTCCTTCTTTGGCTTGCCTTTTTGTAGAAGTAACTAGTATTCTTGTCACCTTCTTGAAGCCAACTTATTCTGGATCTTTGCTTCCAATACATTTCTTCCAGCCAAGGGCAGAGCCATGTGGCTCCAAGTATGGTCAAATGACCCCACTTAAATTTTAAAAATTCATATATATATATATATATATATATATGTATATATAATATGGATAAATTTTTACTTGACCCCCTTAAAAATAGATTTTTGGGTAAAAAATCTAATTAATGAATTTAGAGAACTAAAAAAATCAAAATAACATTCCATATATTTCCCTACTTTCTCATACATTTTTTATATTCCAAAAAATAAAGATGAAAAAAATTTCCTTAGGGGAGTAAAAAAGAAAAAAAAAAACATATACCAAAAACTAAAATTGTAGGAGGAAAAAATAAGGCATAAAGTTTTACTAACCGGTGAAAATATTTTTCAAACCTTCATGTGTTTGGTTAGTTTTCCTATGTTGTTATTTAGTCTTCTTTTTTTTTTACTCACTACCAGACAAAGCCCAATTTTAGAGAAGGTCAGGAAACACCCAGTCCAAAAGTGGTCGGACCCATCTCTCATATGGCTGTAATTTGGGCAGATGGTGCATACATGAATGAATGAACTTCACCTCATCAAAACACGCCTTCCATTAAATCAACAAACCTACATGTCCATATTCCCCTGTATTGAAGAAATATCAATAGACTAGAGCAAAGAAACCCAATTGGCCAAAACTAGGAAGAGTTGCTCTTTTCTTCCGATTTCTGTTTCCTTTTAGAATGTTCTTATAATTTTCTTGGTTTTCATTTCTCCTTTTTCACTCAAGCTATCATTTCTTAAGCTAGGGATCTCGATTGATGGTAAACCAAATTACAATCATTTCCTTCTAGTCAACTGGGGTTTTTTCAATAAAGGTATATTTCACTTGATAGATTCTTTGTATGTAAGAGTTGTGATTTGTGAACTCATGATTAAAACATTTTTTTTGGGGTCAAACTTGAGTTCCAATTAAATAAAGAAACTATAATTTAAAGAATGCTCTAGTCTTGTTTGATAAAGTGCCTATGTGAGGATATTTAAGAAGAGACTGTTATGTAGTTTTTTTGTACTTAATGTAAACATGTCACTTTTATAGAAATCTGATGGCCTTGTGTCTTAAATGCCTTAAGGCTTTAGATTCACAGTCAAAGGTGGAATAATAAATAAGGACAAGAGTCAAACAAATCACATTGTGCTTTAGTCTTGGAAGACTATACTTAGTGGTCCCGTAGTAAATGAAAAAGGGCCTTAGAGTAAATCAATGTGCCTATAGTTTAATCAACAAATCCCCACCATTTGTTATACTTCATGAATATTTAAAAAGGGCCTTAAGAGAAGTTAATGTATGTTATCATTATGAAATATTTAAAACTTTATTGCAATAATATTTTAACAAAGATTCTCCTAACATCACAAAATGATATATTTGTTACAGTTATTATACTTTATATTCCCTCTTAAGTGAAATAGTGTACTGAAGATTCCTTTGAATTGTGAATTTAGAATTTTGGACTATAATTATATGCATTAGCAAGTGTACCTTGTAGGCTTAGACATTAGAAATGAAGCTTAAACTAGTATTGATCACACTTTTTTCTTTTTTCTTCATTCTTTTTTAAATAGGCTATATATTTGTGCTTAATCTTAATATGTTATCAAATGTTGAATTCATGTTTATAATACTAAATTAAGTTATTTTTTATTTTTATTTATAACATGTTATGGAAAAATTCTTTAAAAGGAAACTCATAGAAGATAAAGTTGCTAGTAGTTCACAAAATACTTTAAAAAAAATTAAGAACTCCAGTTAATTTGGCTAATCTTCTCTTAGATCCAGGGCTACGCACTAAGATCTTTGAGTATGAACCAACTGATCAACATAAAGTATGAAGAGCATACTTATTGAAAGGGGCTTGTCAACATCGTCATCATAACTTTCCAACAAAAAATAATTGAAAATGTCCCATGTCAGTTTTGTCCTACTTGGTTTAATGAATACGAGAATTGGTTAGAATATAGCATAAGTAAGAATGCTGTCTTTTGCTTATGTTGTTATTTATTTCCACATAATTTTGAAAAAAAGGAGGAGATTCTTTCACTGCGGGGGGGGGGGGGGGGGGTTTAGTAGTTGGACTAAGAAAGATAGATTAACTGTACATGTTGGACCCCTAAACAGTGCTCACAATTATGCTTGGCAAAAATGTGTAGCATTGTTAAAACAAGATCAACATATTGAAGTTGCTTTGTCTAAGCAATCTAATTAAGTTCGAAGTGTTTATAGGACAAGATTAGCTGCATCAGTGGATTGCATTCGATTTTTTTTGTCTCAAGGATTAGCATTTTGTGGTCACGATGAATCTGAGAGTCTAATCAAGGTAATTTTCTTGAGTTGATGAAGTTTCTTGCTAACCACAATGAAGAAGTAAACAAAGTAGTTTTACCAAATGCTCCAGAAAAGAATCAATTGACATCTCCAGATATTCAAAAAGACATTGTGAATGCTATTGCAACTGAGATCACTAATGTAATTATAAATGAGCTTAGAGATGAATTTTTTGCAATTACAGTTGATGAGTCACGTGATATTCTAAGAAAGAACAAATGGTTGTTGCTTTGCGTTATGTGACCAAGGTCGGAATTGTTGTTGAACGTTTTCTTGGAATTGTTCATGTTTGGATACTCTGCTTTGGTGCTGAAGACATCATTGCAATTGTTATTTTCTAAATTTAATTTGAGCATGTCCAGGATAAGAGGACAAGGTTATGATGATGCAAGCAATATGCAAGGTGAGTTTAATGGTCTCAAAAGTTTAATCCTTAAAGAGAATCCTTTTGCCTTTTATGTTTATTGTTTTGCCCACCAACTTCAACTTATTGTTGTTGCAGTTGCTAAGAATCACATTCCAATTGCTTCTCTTTTCAACTCGATTTATTTGTTGTTAAAAGTAGTTGGAGGATTATGCAAAAGACATTATATGTTGCGAGAAAAAAGAAGAAATAAGGTGAAGCAAGTACTTGAAAATGGAGATATTGTTAGTGGGCGTGATTTGAATCAAGAAACTAGTCTTAAAAGGCCAGGTGATACTCGTTGAAATTCACATTATGGTATGCTAATGAGCTTAATTGTTAATTTTTTTCCTATATTGGATGTCTTAGAATACATTGTAGATGATAGCTCAACTTCATAGCAAAAAGTTGAAGCTAATGGTGTTTTGGATAGTATGCAAACATTTGACTTTGCATTTACTCTACATCTTATGAAAAATTTGTTGGGAATAACTATGAGTTATCATTAGCATTACAGAGAAAAGATCAAGATATTTTGAATGCAATGGCTCTAGTTAAAATTGCTAAAGAGCGATAGCAATTGATGAGAGATAATGGATGGGATGCATTATTAAATGAGGTTACCTCATTTTGTATCAAATATGATATTGAGGTCCCTAATATGAATGATACATATGTTCCCAAAGGAAGGTTAATACACAAAAGTTCAAGTGTCACACACGTACACCACTACAAAGTGAATTTATTTTGTAGTGTGATAGACATGCAACTTCAGGAGTTGAATGATCATTTTACAGAGGCAAATGTCGAATTGCTAATTTGTATGGAAGGGCTTGCTCCAAATAACGATTTCTTATCTTTTGACAAGAAAAAGTTGATTTGCTTTGTGGAACTCTATCCATCTGAGTTTTCTTCAGTTGATCTAATGGCTCTTGACAATCAACTTGATACTTATATCCTTGATATATGCTCTTGCAATGAATTTGCAGAATTGAAAGGCATTGCTAGCCTTGCAGCAGAGTTAGTTAAGACAAAAAAGGATATTGTATATTCATTAGTCTATTTGCTTATAAATTGGCCCTTACTAGTTATGACTAAAAGGGATACTATATATCCATTAGTCTATTTGCTTATGAATTGGCCCTTTATATATTGCAAACAACAAACGTGGATAGGACCTTTTCAGCAATGAAGATTGTCAAAAATCGATTGCGCAATTGTATGGGAGATCAATAGATGAACGATTGTTTGGTTACTTATATTGAAAAAGATGTATTTAACAAAATTGACAATGAGTTGATTTTGCAATGTTTTCCGAAGATAAGTACTCATAGAGGACAATTATAATACGTATGTAATATTATAATTTTGCATTTGCTTGTACATTTTATCTTTTAGTTTTTATGTTGTAAAAATTTTATTGTATTAAAGTTTGACCTCACTTAGTTCGGGGTCTTGGCTCTGCCATTGCTAGGGGTGGCAATTGGTTTGGGTTCAGGTTGCGTTGGTCGGGTTGAGACTCAAATATAACAGTCAACCCGAAAGAACCAACCCGAACACGACTTGTCACGGGTTGGTGGGTTGGCTTGCGAACCCAAAAAAAAAAAAAAAACTTCACAATGCCGTTATTAAGGAAGTTTTGGGTCAAATGAGTTAGCGGGTTCACCCGTTTGACCCAAAAACTTCCTTAATGTGATGTTTTTTTGGGTCAAACAGATCAACCTGAACCCAAACCTGACCTATTTTTGATTTTTTCGAGTCAGATGGGTCAATCCGAACTCGACATGTTTGTTTGGCAAGTAAGTCGGGTTGACTCGATTCTGACCTGAACTCGACAATATTTTCATTATATTTGTGTTAGGTTCGTATCATATTTTCGGGTCATTACAAAAATTGCCACCTCTCGCCACTACCTCCAGCTCTAACAGGTTATCTAGCTTCTTCCTCAATTCTAATTCCTATTCTGATTCGTGCCTGGGATTGCATTGTATAGACTGCAGCTTTTGTTTGATTGTATTGATCTTACTTTTGGTAATCCAAATTTGGCTCTTTCCTACTTTGACAGTTCCGTAAGCTCTTTCTTACCATTAGCTGCAAAGCTTTCCACTAGATTATGAGCATGATACACCAGTGAGTTTCAACTACTTCTTGGCATTGTTCATCAATAATCCATATCTGCTCAAATTTCAATTGTTTGCTTCTATTCTTTATCTCAGAATCAGATGGACTTCCATCTTTTGTTAAAATAATTAAAGGCATATGATCTGAGTGACTTGAAGCTAAATGCTCTATTGTTGTATTAAGGAATAGGTTAAGCCAATTGGTGTTGCCTCAGGCTCTGTACAACCTTCCACATAGTCTGGCACCTGGTTGTCTGCCTTTCGTCCATGTGAATGGATTTCTAATATATCCCAACTCACTTAATCTCGCATGATCTGTAGCTTTTCTAAATGGATTCACCCCGCCTTGGCTTCTCTCACTATCTCCCCACTTTTATTTCATGTCCAAAATTTCATTAAGGTCACCTGCACAGAGCCATGGTAAGTTGTTTTGCTGAGCCAACCTTCCAATTAGTTGCCAAGAATGCCTTCTCTAACTAGTAACAAGGTTGCCATAGAAACCAATGAATCTCCACTTATCTCCTATTTCTGTGGAGTAAACGATTGAGTCTATATGGCCAATTGAGTAGTTTCTTAATTTTAGTGTGATCTTGTCCTTCCACAATAATCCCAACTATCTACATAGATTCCATATGCAAAGTTAACTCTACTTCTTACCTTGTCTACGTCTTTCCCTAACAATTTAGTTTCAGATAGAAAGACTATGTCAGGAACTTTTTCCTCCAGTAAATCCCTACAGGCTCGAATTGCTTGAGAGTTCCCAAGCCCCCGGCAATTCTAGACTAGAATTCTCATTGCTCTCGGCGGTGCTGCACTGTGAACATCGCCGTTTAATCATTAAGAGTGTGCAAGTCATTAGAGCTTTTAATTCTTTTCTTCTTATCTTGCTTCTACGATGACTTTTCTTCATGCATTCTCAGTATTTTCTCTAGTCTTCTTCCTTCTTGATGAATGAAACTTGAGGTCATCGTTGATCTTTGTTCTACCCTAGTTTGAATAATAGAACGAATCTGCTGGCCTCCTTCGTTTCCAGACAAACTTGCAACTCATGAATTATTCACGGCCATAGGTACTTGCACTTCATTTTCATTAACAATGGTCCCCATAAGTTTTGCTTTAGACATAACTTCTTTTTCCATTGGTGGCCCGCTTATATTTTGCATATTATGGTGCATAGTTCCCATAACAATTGGTGGCCCAGAAGGATGTGTACAAGATGAGCCAATCTCATTCTTCTTAGTAAGCCCACTCGATACAACCTAATTAGTTGTAGGAATTTGGTCCTGCTCCAGGTTCTTGACAAACTTTCCATTCCAGTCCTCTTGCAAATTGTCAGGTATGGCCGGTACCTCAAGCATTGCACCCTCCTGTATAGCCACCCTACAGTCACCTTGAGCTCCTCTTACATCTATTGCATGCCTCGTTCGATGATTAGTTTGTTGAGTTTCCTTTTGTGATTCTTTCGACCGCTAATGAGCTCCATACACTTTTGGCAGGAATAAAGTCTGTGATCAACCAAAACCCGAATCTGTGTCCTTGCTATCCACATTCTTGTTGCAATTTCTAGAAGCATGTTCCATTATCTCACATCCATTGCAAAATGTTGGAAGCCTCTCATACCGAATTAGAGCCAATTGTTCAAACGAATCCTCTTTCCGTAAATGAACAACCCTTCTAATTGGTTTCTTGGTGTTTGGTTTTGCTCTAATTATAAAGAAGCGCTCTCCACTTTCACCCTTCTTCTTTAACTAAATATTCGATACTTCATTAAATTTCCCTGCTATCTTTACTGCTATTTCCTTGGTATACATTTTCTTTGGCAGCCCTATAATATTTAACCAGAAATAAGTGTGGTCAAAATCTTCTTCTTCAATCTTTATACCAAGGTGCCATTTCTTTAAAACTAAGAGGTTATTCTCAATGTTCCAAAGGCCTCTGTTCAATACCTCCTAAAGCTTATCTTGTGCTTTGAAAAAGAAATGATATACATTTGGCAGCACTCTTAAGACTTTGACTCCATGACACTTCTAGGCTTTGTTTAGTGCATTCAGTCCTTTGAGATTAGTCTCTTTATCAGCTATAAATTTACTGAAACAACTGTTGGAACAGTCATGCACACCTTCCTTTATTTCTTCTTCATTTATGTCAACTATGTTTGACTCATCCTCCTCAAATTGAACATTTTCATTTGTTGGATGATATCTTGAAATAGATTTCTCATTTTGAGCAAGAGACTCTAGAGAACTAGAGACAAAAATTGGTTCTTGGATAAGTTAGTTGGGTCACGCTTTTTGCCTACTCCCACTACTACGGTACAAATGTTGTACTTTAGGCTTGTCAATCAGATCTTATTAGTTTGGCTTTAATAAGTCCAGGCTCGGCTCATATGATCAATAACACTTTTTGGGATTCAGTCTATAAATTTTGGGTTCACAAATGATAAGCTCATACTTGGCTCACAAAACATTTGGACTGTAAGTTGAAGATCATGCGCAAGTCCAAAACTAATACTACTACAAATTATTCATTCCAAAATTCAAAACAAGAAGAAAAAGAGTAGACATGACCCACTATTAATTTGTTAAAAAAATAATCAATTTGTCACTGTGCTAAAAAGTCCCTTAAAGAGAAAAGCTGAAAAGGAAAAAAGTAAGAAACTGACCTGAGAACCAGTCATCTGACCAGTTTTTTCTTTCTTTTTTTTAATAACTTAACGCAGGTAGGTTTGAGTGATGAACCGAGAACTGGTCATCTGTCTAGTTCAAAATTACATTTTTTTTTGTTGATTAGTCAATTTAAATGACAATAATATCCTACAATATTATATAAGAATGCATCGAGGAGATGAGCAATGATTTTTGTTCTAACTCCTGTAAGCCCTCTTCTGTAATTTTGCTTCCCATTTGGTTAAGCATTAATGTTGAAAGTACTCCATTAGGTGCATGCAATATTTTTGTTTAGCCGTTTTTGCCCTCCAAGTTTTCTTGGATTTATATGTTGTTGCTGTAGTTTGGTTGGTATAGGATAAATTTTTTTGGGCTTTTGTTTCTACAGAGTTTTTATCTAAGAAGATCAAACACACACACAAAACACCAAAAAACACACACTAAAAAAAAAAGGGGCGCCGTTTCTCATTTTTTTCACTACTGTTCATCGTCTTTGACCTCAGATTCTACTGTTCATTATTTTTTCTTCTATCATCAGTCTTCAAGTTTAACAGATAACATCTCAATTAAATTTTCTATATTTGCTTGGGTTCATCTTTCTTTTACTTTTTATGTGAATTTTTTTATGTAAATCTGATTAATTAGTTGAGATATTAGTGAAGTTCTGATGTTTTCTTTCTTTTCTATTTCGTTTCTGTTTTCTTCTCTCCTATTTGTTTTTGGGTTTTATCTTTCAATGTTCTTAGTATATCCTTCTTTCAATGTCTATATTTTCTCTCAACCCAAAACCTCTCCCCAACCCAAAATCAGATAATCAAATTCATCTCATGTATCACCAGTTCATCCCTCATCACCACAGTTCCACCAAAACTGCTCCGTCTCTGCCCCTAGAACTATCACTAAACCATCTTCAACAACCTTCAACAATTCATCGGCGGATCCATCACCTGTCCAACAACCAAAAAACAAACCCAGACCACCAATTCCTCTATCGGAACCACCCCAATTTACCATCTGAAATCACCATCCCACCAAAGAATACCCAGGCCCAGAACCATTGTCACTCTCAACCTACAAATCTCGTCACTATCGATCAAACCACAACCTCCAACTAGCCCACCATCAACCTACTAACAACAAAATCGATTCCCTTTATTCAATCCCAAACACCAGAAACACCAATTTTATCCACCATTCCGCCTTAGTTAACAGCCCTCACCATCAAAGACCAATACAAACTCACAAAAAGCCCCAATTTCCCTCCTCCTGTCTCCCTCAAATTATAGCCCCCAAACTTCCTAAATGCACAAAATCAGTCACCAGCATGCCACCATGATGGCCCATCCATCACCAAGATCCCAACCACACAAATAACTGCAAACTCCACCTTCCATCCTCCTCACCAAGCCACCCACGCTGAGACAGCATCTCCAAACCGCCATACTAAGCAGCCTGATCACCACTTCATTCTACACCACCCACGGCCAGTCAGAGCATCCAAACATTAGTCCAAGACTCACTACAACCTGTAAAACAAAAACAAAAATAGCACCATTCACAGCCCCAATCATCACCCAATTCCCAACCAAAATCTCTATTGCCCCCCTTCCTGCTGCACCAAAACCAAAAAACCAAGTTATGAAGCCTGTAAGCTCAATTCTACCCCCCCACCACAATACCAGCAGCCTCAAAACCCCACAGGCCAAATCGTGGCCTCAATACCACGTAGAACAAAGGGAAGAGAAAGGGGGTGATTTTTGGAAAGAAAATTGAGAGCCAGAGGGGGAGTAACCTGGGGCAAAGAGAGAGAAAACGAGGTAAGAGGAGAACACAAAGAGAAACAGAGAGTGATCTGAGAAGAGAAATGAGCAGAGAAAAGGGAGAAGAGAGCACGATCTGGAGAGGAGAGAGGAGAGAGAAAAAGGCCGATTGAAGAAAAGGGAAGAAGGGGCCTGATTTTGTTTAACCTGCTTTTGGTTGTAGTTTTGATTTAGTTAGTTTCTTATATTACTTACTTTAATTATGTCCTTTAGTGATTTGATCATAGGCCGGTTAAATTTTAATTGCTGATTGAGAATTTGATTCACTTATTTAAATCAGTTTAGTTATTTGATTATTGTTTAATCTAATTTAAGACTTTGTTAGTCTTTTCATTAGAATGTAAGTGTTCATGTTTTGGTCCCCCTAAAATCAAATTATTATTACTGTGTTATGAAGTTTTTTTTATTTTTATATATATATATGCATTTCAGGTCTTTCATTTTATAATTTGACCCCCTAGATTTTGCATGTTTTCCAATTGGGTTCTATAATTTGCAAGTTGTGTCTTCTACTTATTAAACTTTACTATTTTGCCTCCCAAATTGTTTTAATTTTGCAATTGCATCCTGTAAACTTACGCAAATTTCAGTTTTACCGCTTAAGTTTTATAGAACTTCATTGTAGTCCTTTAGTTGTTAGAATTTACGTTTTACCTTAACTTGCCAATGCTTACATTTTTTTTAGACTTTATTTATTTATATTGAGATACCTTGACTTATTTATTCGTTTTTAAGCTTGGGTATCGGGTCTCCAAAGAGATATCCCGATTTCTTGTTATTTTCCTCTTTGTGTGCTCCAATATACTCCAATGTGATTTTATGCATTATTTTTATTATTATTTTGTTTATTTATTATTTTGCATACTTGTTGCTTATTTACATATTTAATTCATTTAATTTTGAATTTTTTTATTATTATTTGTGAAAAATATAATATTTTGTATTTTAGCTAGTCAATGTAATAGTTAGATTATTTTTTTCATATTTTAGCAAAATGGTGTAATTATATAGAAAGTATAATAGATAGGGCATTTTTAATTTTTTCCTTTTTTAAAATTGTAAATTAAGCCTCCGGTGTAATAGTTAAGGTTTATTTGCTTTTGTGTGCTTACGTGCTCATTTGTTTTACCGCTTTCATTAGGATTTTACATCTAGAATATTATGCTTATGTGTTATGTGCTCCTATGTGATCTTATATATTTTTATATGTTTAATTTGCTTTTAATTCACGTTTTAATATTTAATTTATGATTTATGGTATTCCGTCACCACACTAGTCCACGCTAGTTGTGGCTTCATTCTTTTCCCGTTAGTCCAACGCTAATGGGATTTTTTTTAGAACGGGCTAGCCCAATGCTAGACCCTTAGGACATCTTAGTATTAGGTACATCCGTGTGCATTTTCATCCCACTTCACACATTTTTTAGTTTTCTTTCCATTCGGCATGATTATTATTATTATTATTATTATCTTGACACATTTTTTAAAAATGCATGACATCTAGGTTGTATTTCAATTAGACTTTCGAACATTTGTGTGATCCGACTAGAAATAGTCGCCTACTCACGTGGGAAGCGGTGGCGTACAGGCCGTTCCCCCCTCCGTGAGTAGAAACATTTAGTCACGAGTTATTAGTCCCTCGTACCCGTCATGTTGCATACCCACTTTCTTTCTTCGCTTACTATACATTATTATTTTTCTTTTCTTTTTACATCACATTTTGCATAAAAACTTGTGACTCCCTCGAGGTCTCGACTCGGGTTTCACAATTAATGCGATAATTCCGACTATGTCTCAACGGAACATGACGGCCCTCCCGATATTCACATTTAAATTTAGGATTTGCATTCATATAGATACATCTGAACGCGGTAGAATCTAGAGTTAATTTAGAAAATTTTGATTAAACATTGTAACTTGCCTCGGCTAGGTCGAAAGGGTGCTTTAGGAGCAAGCCTTTGCCTTCTCTTTTTTCAAATATGACTCCCGAACCTTTTTCTCTCGTTTTTCATAGACTGGAGTCGAAAAAATGTTTTAAATAATTTTTCTAAAATTTTACTTTTTTATTTTGTTTAAACGATTTTTTCGGGTGACTTGATACACCCTAACTCATTACCAAGTGGCAACTCCATTTTTTTTTAAAATAAAATAATTTTCAAAAATTAGTTGGCCAAAACTGTCACACTTTTTCAGTCTCGGCCTTATTTTTATTATTTTTCTTAAATAACACTTTTTCGATAAAAACTCAATTTTTCACACACGTGTACGGTTTTTTCCAAAAACTTTTATTTTCGAAAAAGGTCACCGAGACCGGACCGTCTTTTCGGGACGCGACAGTCAACGATCTCACTACACCCTTTTCTTTGCTCACGATTTTTTAGGACACGACATATTCAATTACACAACTTTGAGGTAAAAAAAAATATCTTCCCTTTTGTTTCTCCTTATGTTTCTCACTCTTATTGCAACTGATTTTTAAACTCATTTGCTAACTTGTGTTTTTAACGTATTCGTTTAATACCTTCTTACTTAAATGGGGTGTGGGTTGATTTGTTTATGGCTTTTAGTGTGTCCAGTATGTCTATTGTGCCATGCTTCATTCTTTATGTCTGCATCATCTGTATCCTTCACTTACTTTAGTTTGCTATCCAAGTTTTTTATGCTCCTTATGTGTACCTCATTGGTGATATCTCTGAGTTTGTCTTATTGTTATATTATCTCTGAGTTTACACTCCTAAGCATCTACAATATGAAGAACTATGTTAAGCAAATGAGCAGATAAACACATGGTTTGGAAAAAACAATGTGAAAAAAATGGTTGCTCAAAAAGTAACTAGGAATGAAGAAGCCATGCAAAAGTATGTATGTTTACTAGCAAACCAAAAGGATTTATTGTTGGAAGGCAAAAAAAAAAAAAACATTACGAAGGGAAAAACAAAAATAATTACAGGATCGGCTTGCAAGTAAAAAAGAATTCACTTATAGTAGTTGATCCTCTTGTGCTTGATTATGGGGGTCTAGGTTTGTATGTTCATAAATAGTTCTTTCTATTCATCTGATCCTAGAAATTCAACATTTCACCCATTAAAATAGTTAACATTGTCATTCAGTTGGGGCTATTTTACAATTGCCTTTACGAATTTGTTTAGATTTTCCTAATGTACAGCTGTATAGTATTTTCTATCTTTTGTCATATAATATTTTTGAAAGTGATATTTGTGTTTTTAAGAAGGTCTATATTTGTTCTTATTCTAAGGCATAACTTTTGCCTTAAGTTTTGTAGCTGTACTCTGTATATAAACAAAAGGTTCTAATCAATAAAATTCACGTTGGAATTTTACCCAACTCAATTCTTCTTATGGTATCAGAGCAGTAACAATATTCAAAACATGTCTAACAATCCAAATAAAACATTAAATGAGGAACCCGCAGAGAAGGTGAGCCAAGAAGAGTCCTCATATACTTTATATCCATCAGATCATTCGAGTTTGGTATTTGTTATAGTACCATTCACTGGTGAGAATTTTACCTCATGGAAGGACTCCATGGAAACAGCCCTGTATGCAAAAACTAAGGATGAATTTATTGACGGGAGTCTACCGTTGCCAAATTTAAATTCATCAGATTTCAATAAATGGAAGAAAAATTATATGATGGTAAAGGCTTGGATAAAAAATTCCTTAGACAAAGACATACAAGAAAGTGTGATATATGCCTAAACGACATAAGAAATTGGCCAAGAACTTTGCAAAGATATGGACAAAGCAACGCCCCTCGTGCATATAAAATCAAAAAGGAATTTTTCAAAGTCATTCAAGATGATAATCAGTCCCTGACTCAATACTACACAAAATTCAAGACTTTGTGGCAAGAACTACAGATATGTGATGCACTACCTCATTGTAAGTGTGAGGCTACTAAAGAACACGAACAAAGGCAAGAAAGAGAAAAGAGTGACCAATTTTTGTTGGGTTTAAACAACAATTTTGATCTTTTGAGAACCAATGTTTTGTCAATGGATCAGTAAAATATTCTCTTTGGCGCTACAAGAAGGACAACAATTTTTTATGCAGAAAAAGGACAATCAAATCCAATTGTTGTGGAGGGAGCAGCCTTTGCAGCAAAATTCAATCTAGAAAATAATTAAAGTGGTTGTGGAAATAAAAATCCAAACAAGAAGTGAGTACTGTAATCCTAATTTTGATGATAACAAATCGAACAGGTATTGGTATATTTGATGCAAATTAGAAGTGATGGGCCACCTGATCGGATGTCTCAATATTGCTCCGGCTGTTTGAAGTGCATTCGGACACTGTTTCGGACGTCCTATTACTTGTCCGAAAGTGTCCCAGAAATTTTAGAAACTTTTGGACGCATGAAAACAAAGTTTCGGACATCCAGTCATTCGTCTGACAAAGCCAAAGAAATTCCAGAAACTATCGGGCACAGGTTCGGACGTCCTTTCAGTCGTTCGATAGAGAAGCAAAATTTTCAGAAACTTTCGAATGTCCTTTCGGACACTTCTTCAGACGTCCGACCATAGCCCAGAAAAGTCAGTACAAATCAGACAATGGCTCAGATGATGAGCATATCCTTCAGCCGTCTGAAAATTATAAGATCAATGCAACAAAGATAAGATCGGATGCTGATTTGAACAACAGCAGAATGTTCGGCCATTTGAACGTCCCAACGATTATTTTTTCCTGCATTTAATGCATGACCATTGAAGGGTAGTTGAAGGCCATTTAGTGTTGTAGTATAAAGCTATGAAATCAAAATAAATGACAACTACTATATAGGATATACAAAGGCATTAAGTAACTATCTTGAGCAAGATAATCTTACAATCCCTGTAATAGTGCATTAGATTGTAAGTTCTTCTTTGTGAGTGTGATTCTTCATTTGTATAGTTGAAAGATTAGCAAGTGTGCTATTGTAGACACCAAATTTTGACACACCATTTATTTTCAAACACCCGGGGGCATGTCTGCATTTTTTAGGACAAATTTTAAATTTTTAATAATCTCAGGGGGGGCAAAATAGTAATTTTATCTGTAAATATTTTTTTAACAATTTTTGGGGGCTTTAAATTCATATTTTTTACTTTTATATGAATTTATCAATTTCTTATGATTTTTCTAGATTTAATTAGTATTTTTTATATTTTTACCAGCATAAGGGCAAAATGGTAATTTCATCTCGCGAATACCATTTTAGCTCATTTTAAGTTCCAAATTCAATTTTCAAATTCTTGAGGCATGTTTCTGAATTTTCTTGATCTTTTCATAGACGATTATTATTTTTCCTGCAAATTTTCATTGCCCAAGGGCAAAATTGTCATTTTACAGATTAAATTCATTTTTGTCAAATTTTGAGTCGAAAAGGCATTTTCTAGTGTTTTAAGATTATTTGTAATTTTTGATAATTTTTTGAGAACAATAACTATTTTTCTGTGAATTTTCATTGTCCGAGGGCAAAATCGTCATTTTACAAATTAAATTCATTTTTCACAAATTTTGAGTCAAAAATGCATTTTTTGGTGTTTTAAGCTTATTTGTAATTTTTGATAATTTCCTGAGGTTAATAGCTATTTTTTTCTGTATTTTCGTTGTCTAGGGACAAAATTGTCATTTTACCCCCCGAGCGCGTTTATATCAGTTTTGAGCTCTAATTTTTATTTCGAAATCTATTGTGAATTCTTTTTGAAAATTTAGAGATTTTTGTCAGGTTCTTTGTATTAATTTTTAATTTCAGGGTTAAAAAATATTTTTTTTCAATAAAATTAGTATTTTTTAATACCGGTGGCATTTCCTTTATTTTACAGCATTCTTGGCCAACAAGACAAATGAGCTATAAATACCCCCTTTGTATCATCAGAAAAAAAAAAAAGGAAAACCCACAAACACTTTTGCTTTTTGAGAGTTTTAGATTAAAACACACACTTAGCACCTAAAAAACACATACTCCATTTTTATTCACGGTTACTGTTCATCAGATTACTGTTCACCTCTTCGTCCTAGATTTTTACTGTTCATCTAGCTTCTCCATTTCTACCGGCTTATCTAATAAACAGGTAACTTCATAGTTTTTTTTTTATTTGATTTTCTTTACGTGTTTATAGTTTGATTAATTGATGATTTTGTTAATTGATTCAATCAATATGAAAAGCTGCCTGTAAATTTACAATTTTGTCTGAAGATTGAATTTTTTGGGCTAAGATTTTGCTGAGTTTTTCTACTTCTGGTTTAATTCTTCTTCTTCTCTCACCGTCTCTCCCTCCTCCCTTCTCCGCCACCTCACCACCGTTTAACACCTCCCAAACAACCACCGTTCCACCACCAGTCACAATCAAAAGCAACCTGAATCCATCTCCAGCCCTCCCTTGCCTAAACCTCTGAAGCCATACGCCTCCCTTGCCACTAGATTTTCCAAATTTCATATACAATAATCGCCAAGCCTAAACCCCAGCAACTTCAAGCCATCCCCCTGTCACCGGATCTTCATTTCCACAGCCCTCACAAGCCAAAACACCACCAGCAATTCTTCCCCTGTCATCACCCATTGCCTCCCAACAAACGCAGCCATAAAAATTGTCATCACACTGCCAAACACACATACGCAGTCAACAAATAGACACACACACACACATATACAGTGTTCAACAAATCACAAATTCAATTACAATTTCACATTTCAGCCCACCGACAGCCCTCCCCAAAATCGACTTAGACCAGTCCTACTTCCACCTTCACAGTCCCAAATCACCAGAAAAACAGCTTAAAATTAGACCCAACAAGCCATACAACCAGCCCCAAATCCTGCAAAATCAATCCCCATAATTCCTGCAAAAATCGCAGCAAAATCGCAGCTCAAAATGCCCAAAAATTGCCATTCAAATCAACCATTAAACCCATCAAAACCAGCCTCAAAACTTCAGCAATAGCCGCAGTCAAACACCATCTCCCATCTTTGTATCACCCCTTCTCGATCAAGGTAAAGCTACAGCTTCTTCTTTAGTAATTTCAAGTCAGCATCTAATGGTGAAATAGAAACATCATGTCATGGATTTCTTCGTGGGTTTGCTTAGGAACTTTAGATTTTGGAGTTTTGGTTTTTGATTTTTAACTTAAGTGAAGATCTGTTTGTGAGCTTGGATCTCCGTTAATAGCCATAGCTCGTCCAACTTGATTGTTGGATGCTTAATCATCTATTTTGGTTGAATAGCCGAACGAGGGGGTGGGGGCCATTGTTTTGTATGGTTGCTTTATTGAAATTTGTTTAATTGAAAGAACAATCAGGTTAGTTTCATGCGGTCCATGTTTTGATTAGTTTAGTTTATTTATTATGCATTATTTAATTAGTTGTCTTTGTTTCCTTTGTTTCTAATTTGAATAGCTTAGTTAACGTTTTATACATTATTATTTAATTGTCTTTGTTTCCTTTGTTTCTAATTTAGTTAAAGTTAGCCATTAAGTTAGTTTGGTTATTTGATTTGGTTTAATTTAGCTTAATCTGTTTCTTTTTTTTTTTTGGGTTAGTTTTATCATAGAGTGAATATTTATATTTTAGCCCTTGTTCTTCTTAAATGATAGTAATAGTTACTGAAAATTGTATTTTAGTCCTTTACATATTTCTGGAATTTGTTTTGGACCCCTTATTAGTTGCAGGAATTTTCATTAGCCCCCTAAGACTTGTTAGAATTTTAATTTTAGGCCCCATTAATTGCTGAAAATTGTATTTTAGTCCTTTATATATTGCTGGAATTTGTTCTAGATCCCCATTATATTGCTGGAATTCATGTTTGACCCTTGTTATTGCTGGCATTCCATTTTGAGCCCTTATCATTACTGGAATTTTCATTTTTTGAACTTTAGGTTACTAGAATTTCATTCTAAGTCATTAAACCTTGCTGGAATTTGTTTTAAAACCTCCATTAACTATTGAAAATTGTATTTTTGTCTTTTATTTGTTGCTGGAACTTGTATTCTAATACTTATAGCTGCTGGAATTTTTTATTTTTAGCACTTTTATGTAGCTGAAAATTGCAATTTGACCCTACACATTGCTGGAAATTGCAATTGGCTCTCTATGTTTGCTGAAATTATATTTGCACCCTTGAATATTTCTGAAAATTATAATTTGTCAATTGATGCTTGCTGAAATTTCATTCTTGGCTTTAAACACTTGCTGTAATTTTTATCTTTGGCTCCCCATAATTATTGTAATTTATTCTTTATCCTTAGGCTTGCTGAAATTTATGTTTTGTCCCCTTAGTTTGCTAGATTTTGCATTTTTCTCTTTAGAATATTGCTCCATTTACATTTTTACCCCATAAATTATTGTGACTTATTTTTTATGCTTTATTCATTTATATCGCGATACCTTGACTTGTGTGTTCATTTTTTTAAGTATTGGTACCGGATCTTCAAAGAGGTATCCCTATTCCTCGTTGATTAATTTCTCTTTTATGTGCTCCAATGTGCCTTACGTGATTTTTATGCATTTTATTCACATATTTCCTATTTGGTATGCTATTTGTGTATTTATTTCTTTCATGCGATTTTATTTTAATCTCATTTATTATTTTGATGAAAAATGTAATATTTTTGTATTTAGCTAGTCAATGTAATAGTTAGATTATTTTTCTCATATTTTAGCAAAAATTGTGTAATTAGATAGAAAGTGTAATAGATAGGGCATTTTTAATTTTCTCCCTTTAAATTGTAAATTAAGCCCCCCGATGTAATAGTTAGGATTTATTTGCTTTTGCGTGCTTATGTGTTTATTTCTTTTACCGCTTTCCTTAGGATTTTTGCATCTAGAATATTATGCTTACTGTGTTATGTGCTCCTATGTGATCTTATATGTTTTTATATGTTTAATTTGCTTTTAATTCATGCTTTAATGTTTAAATTCATGATTTATGGTATTTCGTCACCACACTAGTCCAACACTAGTTGTGGCTTCATTCTTTTCCCGCTAGTCCAACGCTAGTGGAATTTTTAGAACGGGCTAGTCCAACGCTAGACCCTTAGGGACATTTTAGTGTTAGGTGCATTCGTGTGCATTTTAGCATTTCACACACTTTAGTTTTCTTTCCATTCTGCATGATTTTATTATTATTACTATTATTTATTTACTTTATTTTGACGCATCTTCAAATGCATGAACATTTAGGTTGCATCTCACTTAGAAATTAGGACATTTGCGTGATTCGACTAGAAATAGTCGCCTACTCACGTGGGAAGCGGTGGCGTACATGCCGTTCCCCCTCCGTGAGTAGAAACATTCAGTCACGAGTTATTAGTCCCCCGTACCCGTCATGTTGCATACCCACCTTCTTCTATCACTTACTATATATTATTATTTTCTTTTCTTTTTGCATTACATTTTGCATAAAACTCGTGACTCCCTCGAGGTCTCGACTCGGGTTTCGCAATTAATGCGATAATTTCGACCAAGCTTCGACGGGACATTCCGACCCTCCCGATACCCACATTTAGACTTAGGATTTGCATTCATATAGATACATCCGAACGCGATAGAATCTAGGGTTAATTAGGAAAATTTGATTAAACCTCGCAACTAGCCTCGGCTAGGTTGAAAGGGTGCCTTAGGCGCAAGCCTTTGCCTTCCCTTTCTTCAAATGTGACTCCCGGACCTTTTTCTCTCGTTTTTTCGTAGACCGGAGTCGAAAAAGGGTTTTAAAATATTTTTCTAAAATTTTTATTTTTATTTTTATTAAACGGTTTTTTCGGGTGATTTGGTACACCCTAACTCGGTACCAAGTGGCGACTCCATATTTTTTTAAATAAAGTAAAACCCTTTTTCAAAATTAGTTGGCCAAACCTGTCGTACTTTTAGTCCCGGCCTTGTCTTCTTTTAAAATACCATTTTTCTTAAAATACACTTTTCACACACGCGCACGATTTTTCCCAAAAACTTGCTTTTTCAAAAGCGTCATTAGACTAGACCGTCTTTTCGGGACGCGACAATCACGACCCCACTAATATCCTTTCCTTCTACGATTTTTCGGACGCGACAGGATTTTGGCGACTCCACTGGGGATCACTAGTGAGTCCGAACACTAGGTTTAATCACCTTTTCCTTATTTAACTCTTCTATTCCATCGCGTTTGGATGTTAGGATTGCATTTTTCTTTCCTAGGTTTTTTGGTTTTTATTTTGCACCTGACACACTTCCCGTCTCTCGGCCACTTATGTGATTTATGTATGATTTATTTATTTTTGCTTTAGCTGACCGCGCTTGCATTTTGGGAGGGGGTCAATCACCCTTAGAACCCATGCATGTTAATATTACACTCTCTCCTCTCATAAGGAGCACTCCATACGTGCATTCGATACTTTTCACCTTTTTTATCTTTTCAGTGGTTGTCACCCACCCATTCTTTTAGGAATTAGGATTGATCTACTTAGACGTGTGACCGTAGCACGACGTGCACATAACATTGTCTAGGAGATCACCCAAACTCTTGGCTTGAGTCCACAAGTCTAGAGATTTGGGCTTTAAAAATCGATTCGCTTGGACATGTGACCGTGGCCCGATGTGCGCGTAGCAGTGTCCAGGGAATCACTCGAACCACCAACCTGGGATCCTTGGAATTGACAGATCTGTTACTTTTTGGATCCCTCAATTTGAAGGTTTGGGAACCGAAACCTTAATTGAGTCTAGATGCATTAATGAGCCCAACCTCATGCATCCATGTAGAATAACTTAGGGTAGAGTCAGCCTTACCCTATCAGGTACACTAAGGCACGAGGGGAGGCAACCAACCTCATTTATTTTCTTTGTTTTGCCA
This sequence comes from Mitragyna speciosa, assembly GCA_024721245.1. Taxonomy (NCBI): domain Eukaryota; kingdom Viridiplantae; phylum Streptophyta; class Magnoliopsida; order Gentianales; family Rubiaceae; genus Mitragyna; species Mitragyna speciosa. The sequence continues at coordinate 1,950,809 of CM045565.1, forward strand.
TTTACTGTTATCTATGTGTATTATTTATTTTTGCCAATGTGTTATGTGATATTTGTTAAATGAACTAACGCACTCTCTTTTATTCTTTGATTGCATTCACAACCATAGAATAAAGAGCCCTGGCATGGTGCTCTCGTAGAAAGCCAACCCTCTTTTGGCACGTTTAAATTTCATTTTCATAATTAATTTTTTCAAGAAAGATGAAAACGAAATTTCATAAATTTTTGCAAATTGGATTTTGTTATAAATACCCAAGAGTCAAGTCGTTGTAAATTATGTAAAAATTCTGAAAATCTAATTTTTCAATAAGAAGTGTAATTTCAAATCCTTTTCAAAGTTTACTCATTCTTGTTGTACTTGTCAGTTTTATTCGAATCAAATTTTCTTAGAGTCAATAAATGCACGCGGGCGGTCAAAATTTTTGCACAACTTGTATTTATTCTTTTTCAAAAAATTAACATGTCATTTTTACCGTATCCCCCACCCTCCCGACCCACATTACACAAAAAGTGATTTTAGCACATATTTCAGTTGATTTTAATAAATTGGCATTTTGACTTGTATATTTCTAAATAAAGTCATGACTTTTGTTTTCTTTCAATGCGGTGTCTTATAACCTCATAAAGGCTCGATTTTCTTTATCAAGCAAATAAATTTGAAATCAATAATCTTTTGTACAATTCATATTCCATCTTTCTCAAAGAAACTCTACAACATTTTCAAATCTTTTATTTTTACATATTTTAATCAGCTTTAATAATTGGCATCATGCATAAACCCTAGAGGGAATGCCATTTCGGGAATCCCATGATAAGAAAGTCGTCCTTTTGTCTTGGGTACGTAACCCTAAAAGACAAGCACGTTTATATTTTTGGTAAATCCTGGTGGGTGAGACCCTAGGTAAGGTAATATGAGTAGAATGGAGGCATCTCTTTAAGGCGGAATCCGGCTTATCTACGATTAGAAAAGGGGGGTCTCACCCTAAAGGATTGCATTTCATGCTAGGCCTACTCTTGGCACAATAAGGGCACTTCTTAGGACATGCATCCGAATTTTCCATACATGTACTAACTCCAATCTTTTTCTTTTTTTTTTCTTTCTCAGAGTAAAATAAGGCAGTGTTATGCAAAATAAACACCTGAATCATGTTCTTTCAATTCCCATCTTTCAGGTACAGTAAATCATAGCTTCTTTTCATCGAAGCCTCATTTACACGCGGTCCCGTGCCAAGCTACTGCATATAAACATGAGTAACCATCCGGATTCTTCCGAAGTGCCAACAGGGAATCAGGTGTCTGAACTGACTGCGCTAAGGGCACAAATGAATGAAATGTTAACCAAGATGAATGACATGACTCACGAGGTGTCCTCACATAGCCAAATCATTGCCCACTTCATAAGCAATATGAACAACAATGGTTCTACCTCGAACGTACCGCCCGCTCGAGAAACTCCGCACACGCAACCCAATGCAGGTAGAAGAACCCTTGGTACAAACGACAATGACCCAGTTGTCCAGATACAAGTCTCATCTCTAAATATCCAAGACACGCATATTCCACCCTCATCGACTCAAAACCCTCAAATGCCCGATCATATTCCATCCAGCCCTAGAAACACTCAGAATGCTCTGAACCAACCCTACTATCCCCAACAAGCAACTCAATTCACCCAAAACACTCAACCCCCGTCGGCTCTTAACCCAAGTCAGTTTGTGCTCGATACTGGGTATCAGGGGGAGCAGAGATGGAACATTTTGCTAGGGAAGAGAATCTTTTTGTGAATGACAAAACATTGTTGAAGAGACTGGATAGATTTGATGATTTCATCAAAGAGAGTCAGGGATTTGATAAATATGGTGGATTGGATTACGAGGACTTCTGTATGTTCCCAAATGCTCAATTGCCACCGAAATTTAAAGTGCCTGAATTTTCCAAGTACAATGGCAGTGGGGACCCTGTTGTGCACCTCAAAATGTTCTGTAACAAACTTGGAAGACCAACTGGAGATGACAAGTTACCCATGAGACTTTTTGGAGAGAGTTTGGAGAAAGATGCATTAGAGTGGTATTTAAAATTAGACTTCTCAAAGATCCGAAGTTGGACTGACCTTTCACGGGCTTTCATCAAACAGTATGAATTTAACTGTGACCTGGTACCTGACAGATTCGCTTTGGTTGAATTAAAGAAGAAACCCTTAGAGAGTTATGTAGCTTACGGTCAAAGGTGGAGAAGTGTGGCGGCCAAAGTAAGTCCACCAATTGATGAAAGCGAAATGGTCAAACTCTTCATTGATGCTCAGGACCCACCGTATTATCAGGCTATCGTGAGTTCTATTGGAAAAACCTTTGCTCAGGTCATAGAACAGGCAGAAGCTATTGAGAGAGGAGTGAAGAAAGGAAAAGTAGTAGACATGGCTGCCATGAAACTGCAAGTGGAAAATTTACAGAACAACAACCATTTGAAGAAAGCGGTTGGAAAGAAAGCCGAACCGAAGGAAGGAGAATAAGGTTTTGTACTAAATCAAGGCCCCAGACCCAAACCCAGATTCCAACCCAGCACGAATTATCATGCCAATTATCTGCAATACTCTCCACCAGTACATGTTCTTCCTACTTTTCCACCGTGTCCTCAACCAATTTTTTACACTCAAGCCCAACCGTTGAATACGCCGCCATTTCTTCCAAATGCTCGACCTACCTTTCAAAATTTTTAACCCGCACCACCAACTAACCTTCGTCCCCCATTTCAGCCCCGCCCAAGACCTATTTACCCTAACACCTATGTTCCACCTACCCAACATCAAGCACTTGTTGGTCAAGCCAACCAACCGCGAAAACGCTACAGAGATTTCACTTCTCTTGGTCGCCCTGTTGATCAAATATGTGAGCAATTGAAAGCAGCAGGCAAGATTGGCACCATACCAGAGAAAACTTTTCCCAATGGGCTACCTCGTGGCTATGACCCTCAAGCTATTTGTGAGTATCATTCAGGAAGTCCAGGACATACTACTGCCAACTGTTGGGACTTGAAACATAAGATCCAAGACATGATTGATGATGGAGAAATCGTGTTGAGAAGAGGGGGAAGACAGGGTCCTAATGTCGACAATAATCCTTTGCCTCAAACAAATCTACTGTTGGGATGATAGCACTAAGTGAGAAGCTCAAGGCTGGGGGGACATCCGATAATGCTGGTTTCAAGGTCATTAATGAAGGAGTACTGAACGACTGGACAGCTGAGTGACGGTGAATTTAGAATTGCCTTTGTTTCTAAATTCATTTTCGGATAGAACCCTGGAATGGATTTCTTTCTTTAATAGCTTTGGTGTCTGGCTCATATCATGTTTTTCTTTTATTTCATGAGTCGTAAGTCTTTATTTACTTTTAAGAAAAATATTTTGATTTAAATTTGAACCGTGTTTACTACTTTCCCAAAGACTGGTGCCAGTAAGTGTTTGTAAATACTCTATTTCTAAGAAAATGCAAGTTTGAATTCAATGAAATGAAAGTTTTTTTATTTGATTCAATTGTTTCTATATTTTTCATTTTTTCCGTCAAGTGGTCAAAATAAATGCCGATGATTTTTGGATGTCACTTCATGTAAAGCTAATGATTGCCATTTCGATTCTAAATGAGGCAAAATTATCAAAGACTTGAATTCTATGTCTATTGAATCTCTTATAAATTCTCTAACCTTGTTTGAATTAAAGTTAAAATCTAAGGTTCAAGAGGAGGAAGAGACAAAAGTCAAGAAGAACATGGCATTGAAGTCTTCACAAGAAGATGAAGACAACTTCTCCATTGATGGCGATGGCATGAATATGGATGATCATGATTTAGCTCTACTCACAAAGAGTTTCAAGAAATTCCTCACAAATAAAAGGAGATTTAGAAGAGGAGGATCAAATAACTTCAATCAATCAAGTTCCTTAAGAAATAAAGGAAAGCAAGAGGTATTAAAAAAGCAAAATGATAAATGCTTTGAGTGTGGGCAACTTGGACACTACATGAATGAGTGTCCATCGAAGAAGAAGAAGGAAGGAAGAAATGAAAGAAAAACAAGATTCAACAACTTCCAACTTAAATGGAATAAGTGCAACTGTGATGAGGAAATTGAGGAAGAAGAAAAAACCGTTCAAATGGCTTTCATAGCAATTGGTGACAATGAGATATCTTCAAGTCATTCATCTATATATAAAAATGCATGTGATGTTTGTGATGATGAGGATGATGATCTTGAAAATTTTGTTTTCAAATTGCACTCAAGTTTGATAGAATCATATTTTAGAAACAAAGAATTGAAGTTGAAAATTAACTCTTTATTATGTGAGAGTGTTAGACTTGTCCAAGAAAACAAAAGTCTAAGGTGTGAGAATGATGAGTTGTAGAAAAGCAAAGTTGATATGACTTGGAATCTTGAGGATTTGAAAAAGAAATTAGATGAAAGATCTTCTTTTCATAGCAAAATAAAGAGTGAACAAGAGAGTTTGAAAAAGAGAATAAGTGAACTTAGTGATTTTCTTGGAAACCAAAAACAAGAATTTTTAGAAAAGGAGATTACTAGGAGCATGCTTGGTTCAAATAGATTCACATTGTATAGAAAGAATAAAATTAGATTTATTAGACGCATGCATGTGGACAATGCTCATATTATGTGCAATTTTTATTGTCAAGTAAGACATATGAAAAACAATTGTTCAGTTAGGAGAAATATGAGACAAAGTATGAAAACTATGTAGATTGTCAAGGATTATGCTAACTCTTATGGACCCAAAAATTAAAAAGGGCACCAAATGTTATTTCTTAAATTCTTTTGTGTAGGTTTGCATAAAAAATACTACCGAGGAGTTTAAGTGGTTCATTGATAGTGGATGCTCAAGACACATAACCGGAGATCCATCATTGTTTGTCAAGCTAAAGCAAAAGAGTAGCAGAAAAGTCACCTTTGGAGACGACATGAAGGCTAAAACCATTGGAGTAGGTGACATAAGTAACAATGATGAAACTTTTATTCAAAATGTATTACTTGTTAACAATCTTAGTTATAACTTGTTGAGTGTTAGTCAATTGTGTGATAGAGATTTATTTGCATTATTCAAAAAGCATGAATGTTTGATGCTTGACTCTAGTTACAATATAGTGTTTAGAGGTAAGAGACACAATGGCATTTATGTAGTCTATCTAGATAGAATAGATACTAATAGGATTAGATCTCTTAAGGCAACTAGTGATGATTCTTGGCTTTGGCATAGAAGATTTTGTCATTTCAATATGGACTAGTTGAGTGAGTTATCTAGGAAAGAACTTGTCTGAGAGCTTTCTAAAATTAAATTTGAAAAAGACAAGATTTGTAATGCTTGTCAATTTGGAAAACAAACCAAGATCTCTTTTAAACCAAAAATTGTGTTTCTACTACAAGACCTTTGGAGCTTTTACATTTAAACTTATTTGGTCCTACCCAAGTAGCAAGTTTTGGGAGAAAAATATATGCTTTTGTTTTTGTAGATGATTTTTCATGATACACGTGGGTGCTATTTCTTGCATACAAGGATGAGGCTTTTAAAAATTTTGTTTCATTATTGCAAAAGTTTAAAACTTGTTAAACTTGACCATTATGAAAATTAAAAGTAATAATGAAACCGAGTTTAAATATTTTTGTGATCACAATGGTATTACACATAAATTTTCTACCGCACGAGTTCCGCAACAAATTGGTGTTGTTGAAAGAAAAACTAACAAGAAGTCGCTAGAACTATGATAAATGAATGTGATTTACCAAAGTACTTTTGGGATGAAGCGGTCAATACGGCTTACTATGTAATGAATAGAGTTTTATTAAGACTTATTTTAAACAAAACTTCTTATGAACTTTTGTTTGATAAAAAGCCAATTGTTAGCCATTTCAAAATTTTTGGATGCAAATGTTTTATTCTGAACATCAAGGAACATCTTGACAAGTTTGATAAGAAAATGGATGAAGGCATCTTTCTAAGGTATGCTAGTGATAAAAGAGCCTATAGAGTGTACAATAAGAGAACCTTAGTAATAGAAGAGGCTATTCATGTTACTTTTGATAAATCATATGATATTGTTACAAAGGATATTAGTGAAGATGATGATATGTGTGTTCAAGAAAAATTAGAAAATCATACTTGTTTAGGTATGATTGGTAGTTTGCTTTATGTTATCTAATTTTGATGATAACAAACCTCATATTTACTAATCATACTTGTTTAGTGTTATGGAAAGATTGGAACAGGTATTGTCATATTTGTTGCAAATTAGAAGTGATCGGCCACCTGATCGGACGTCTTAATATTGCTTTGGCCATTTGAAGTGCGTTTGGACACTGTTTTGGACATCCTATCACCTATCCAAAAGTGTTCCAGAAATTTCAAAAACTTTCGGACGCATGAAAACAAGGTTTCGGACGTCTGGTCATTCTTCCGACAAAGGCAAAGAAATTCCAGAAACTATCGGATACAGGTTTGAACGTTCTTTCAATCGTCTAATAGAGAAGCAAAATTTCCAAAAACTTTTAGACGTCCTTTCAGACACTTCTTTGAACGTCCGACCATAGCCCAGAAAAGTCAGTACAAATCGGACGATGGTTCGAATGATGAGCATTTCCTTTGGCCGTCCGGAAATGATAAGCTCAATGCAGCAAAGAAGAGATCGAATGCTGGTTCGGACAATAGCAGAACGTTTAGCTGTCTGAACGTCCCAACGGCTAGTTTTTCCTGCATTTAATGCATGACCGTTGAAGGGTAGTTGAAAGCCATTTAGTGTTGTAGTATAAAAGCTATGAAATCAAAATAAATGACAACTATTGTATTGGATATACAAGGGTATTAAGTGTAAGGTAATAGCATAGGTAACGCAGCGGAAAAATAAAAATTTATTACCGTAACCATGGATCTCTTTGACATATCTATATGATTAACAAGGGGGTTTGCATGAAGATTACCTTAAGCACAGAAGATTTCTATGCTTCTAGGCAAAGATCCTTCGAAGAAGATGTTTGATCTACCACGAAAAGCCCTCCAAGCGTAGAGCCTCTAACGATATCCACACGAACAACTTCTTTGGGAACCTTATAGGCTTGCTTGCTTTGACTTTTGAGTGCTAGCTCCCTTGAATTATTAAGAACACAAGAAGAAGAAAAACCTAACCCTTAGGAGAGAGAGAGAGACGCCTAGAGAGAGAAAGAGGCGTGACTTTTTCTCTTCAATTTTTCGCTCACTAGTTTTCTTTTGTGCTACAATAATAATGATTCAAGAGTCAAAGCATGAACCTATTTATAGAGGAAGTAATCTAGTCTTTTAGGAAATAAAGCTAATTAGAAACCAAGAAGGTTTAGGCAACTTACTTTAAGCTAATCCTTCTCCTTTAGGAAATCTATTCCATAAGGAAACCAATTAGTTAATTTATTTCTTTTAGGAAACTAATTTCCTGCAAGACTTAGAATATTTATAAATAAGCCCTTTAAGTTAATTTATCTCATAAATTAACCCCATGAGTATCTCATACTTATCTTAATTACATTTTAACCCAAAGATTTTGTTCTTTATGTGTGTGACCCATTAGGTTCCATTCACGTTGGCAATAAGTATAAATTATAACTCATTAATTAAGCTAGATAAATTAAACACTTTTAATTTATCATTAATTCACTAATTAATCAATTCATACTTATAGATCATGAGTGGCGTCTAGCAATGCATCATGACCACCCAAGTGAATAGGAAAGTCATATGGTAGACCATACCCTTCAATGACAATGTTACCGTGTAATTAATATCCTTTCACCACACTATATCCCAATTAGTCTAAAAGTATATTGCATACTTTTAAATGACTAATTTACATTTTCTTGTTCCAAAAATATAACTCTCCATGATGTATAACCTTGAAACTACTTCCAAGTTATACTATCACTTCTGCAGAAGATTTATGAGTTAATATTTCCAACAAGTGGCCATTAAGGGATATACTCTCCTATTAAGGAGTGGTGAATCCTATATTGATTACTCACTATCTTTCCATGCTTCAAACTATACCCAATCTCTAACCTATAAGCTACCCTTTTACGGGCACCAAGGAATAGAGTCAAAGTATAGTAATCCACACTCAAGATACTATGGTAATCTCAAGTCAAAGGATCACTTACACCATTGCCATTAAGAGTTCAACTATTGGCACTATAGTTGAAACTCTTGGCAGATCAATCCAATGAACTTGTTCTCAAACAAGCATCCATATACCGGCTTAAGTGTCACGCACACCATAGTTAATGAGATCAACTACTACTTACCATAAGTAGAGGCAAAGTATGTGCTAGTCTATCCGTATTAATGATGTCCAATCTCATTAATACTACGACTAGGGATATTTAAGAATATGACTTTATGCATTAGAGTCTCATAATTGTAACCCTTACAATCTCTGATACACAGTCAATATTCTAAGGACTTTATCAATCAAACAAGTAACATGGAAATACAAGTATAGACGATAAAGAAAAATACCTCATGGATAAATATAATATATAAAACATCTTAAACCATCTTGGTTTTAGGGCATACACTAACAAATAGCTATCTTGAGCAAGATAATCTTACAATCCTTGTAATAGTGCATTAGATTGTGAGTTCTTCTTTGTGAGTGTGATTCTTCATTTGTATATGCTATAAAATTTCTTAGCTCAACTAGAAGAGTGTTTAGGGTGAGTGAGAAGTGAGCCTTTCTTTGTACAAAGTGGTAGGGCTTCAACCACAAGAGAAGGAACTCAAGTGTACTACAACTTCAAGTTCATTAAAACTTGGAAGTTTTTGTGGTTTGATATACTCATTCTCTTATTTATTTAATTTGAATTTATTTGTGCTCTTTGATAAGTTTGATTGTTGTTCTTAACAACATATTTGATCATCTAGTCAACTTGGTAAATTTTTATTTTGTTATATCTTACTATAACCAGGTTAAAATAAAAAAAGGAACCTGATTCACCCCCTCTTAGGTTGCACCAAGGGTCAACAAGTACAACAAAAGAGATAAGCATTGTGGAAAGGGTGGACACATTAAGGAAATGTTTTGAGATAATAGGGTACTTGCCTAATTGGAAAAACAATCAACAAAGTTGAGGAGGCAATAACTAAAGCAATTTCGAGCTTAACAAAAGAAATTCTAGATAGGGGCAAGGATATGAAAACATGGCTGTGGGTGATCATCATTCAATTAACATTAGTGAGCAACAATGGCATGAACCTAGAGCAAACAATCATAAACATCCTAGCAACTCATAATAGCAGCAATTCCAACAGGTCATGGGGTTGACTGCAGATCAATACTCAAAGATGTTGGCTCTTCTTGGTCCAACCACGGATCAAAATTACCATGGTAATGTACACCAAGCAAATTTTGCTGGTAAGTGCATTTCACCAAATGATCCTTGGATAATAGACAATGGTGTTTGATCATATGGTTGGAAATGAAAAAAAAGGCTTAGCAATGCTAAAATTACTTCTTCTTATCCACTTGTTAAGATTCCTGATGCCTCTGCCTTCAGAATTACACACATTGGTACAACAGATGTTACTTCAAAAATTCGATTGAAAAACACTTTTTACTTTTTGCATTCCTGGTTTTAAGTTTAATTCATTTCAGTTGTCAAAATCACAAAAGACCTGAATTATTCAATAACTTTTTTTTTCCAAGTTTTTGTACTTTTTAGGGCTTGGATATAGGGATATTGATTGGGAAGGGTAATCTCCAAGATGGTGTTTATCAATTGGCACAAAACCATGGAATAGTAGTTCGAAGCGTCTTCACGTTTTATGGCCCATGCATCTAGGTCACTTTCTCTTTAGAAAGCTAAAATTTATTCCAAATATTCTTTTCCTAATGATGTTCATGAAATTTGTGATGCTTGTCATAAAGCAAAACAATCTCGTTTGCCTTTTTCTAGTAATAATAAACAAAGTTGAGGAAGATCTGTTTATGATATAGTTCAAGAAAGAGTCGTCTCATTTCCTTACTTCTTTCTTTCTAATTCATTCATGAGCTTTAGCGTTCCGAAATGGAAAATAATCCAAGAAGAATCTCTCCCTTGGAACATTCCGTTGGCCTTTACGTGACTTAATAGGGCTTGCACGAGCCCTTTCTCTGCCCATAATTCACATCTTTATTGAAAAAAAAAAAATAGACATAGAAGATTAGCTTTCTAGCCCAGTTGCGATACTATTGCTCTTTCCAGGTAAATATGGAACAAGATGAATACAGAGGTTAAATGAGCATCCCGTTTATGATCCTACCCAAGCCTAAAATCTTTAGATAAGGGTCTTTTACCTAGCTTTAATTGGCTTATTTGGATTGGAGAGGGACTTCTCATACGAGGGGTGATATGTCTGTCTCCTACCTGATCCACTCTCTAAATGAGAATTGGGCCTTTCCAAGGTTTGTGATCATGTAGCAAAAATAATGTTTTGCTCTTATACATGTTGATATTTGTCCTTATTCAATTCCTTCTCTTAGTGATGCTCGATTTTTTCTTACCATTATGGATAATTATTCTAGGAGTACCTGGGTCTATCTTGTGAAAAGCAAATTAGAAACCTATATTTATTTGACCATGTTTTGTCATTTGGTGCAAAATCAATATAACTCTCAGGTAAAAGTAGTGAGAAGTGACAATGGCAGGGAATTTGTTTCTAGGGGTATGAGATTTTTTTGCCATTTAGGGGATTGAACATCAAAACTCATGTGTTATCCACCTCAACAAAATGGGAGAGTAGAACATAAACACCGTTACATTCTTGATGTGGCCCGACTTTACTTTTTCAAGCCCATTTGCCTTTGAAGTTCTGGGGAGAAAGTGTCCTTACTGTTGTTTATCTTATAAACTTGATACCAATGCCAGTATTTGATAATAAGAGTCTGTATGAGGTCATGTTCAAAAAGAAACCTAATCATGACCATTTGAAAATTTTTAGTTCTCTTTGTTAGCACACAATCACGACAAAAAACAAGACAAATTCTCTCGTAGAACCCATAAGTGTATTTTTATTGGGTATCGTCATAGGAAAAATGGTTATAAAGTTTATGATTTAGAGAGGAAAAAATTATTTGTGTCTAGAGACGTAATTTTTTATGAACATGTTTTTCCTTTTGAATCCAAAGAACAGCATCCCATCACACCATCTTCGACTTTCCAAATGAATTCTATAGACCAAAATCTCTACATTTCACTTGGTAATGTTTTGGGTCCCAAAGATCAAGAAAATTTCATCGAAAGCCTTGATGTTGCACTTGATAGTCCATCTTCACAAAATGAACCCAGAACTTCTTGTCTTTTGAATAAAACACATGATGATCAAAGTGCAAATTTACAGCTTTCACCCAATTTTTCCATTAATGCAACTATTGATGGTTCCATGCCACCTATAGCTCAAAATTCTTCACCACATCGGCCTCAAAGAATTGGACCCGTGCCCACAAAGCTCTCTGGTTTCGAAATGAACTATTGCCATTGTTAGCACCATCTTCGATGGCCCTTCCATCAGCAAACTCTATTAAAGTCTATCATTTTTCACAGAACTTATGTTATTCTCAATTTGCCGGTTTCCATAAAGTTTTTTTGGCCTCTATACCTCTTTGGACGAGCCCAAATTTTTCCACCAAGTAGTTGAGGCTCATAGATGGAGACATGCCATAGATCAAGAGGTTCGTGCATTAGAGGGGAATCAAACATGGACTTTAGAACACCTATCTTCAGGAAAGCAAACAATTGATTCAAAGTCGGTATATAAGATCAAGTACAATTCAGATGGTTCCATTGAGCATTTCAAAGCGCAATTTGTTGCTAGAGGCTTCACACAGGTTGAGCAATTGGATTACCATGATACTTTTGCACCAGTTACAAAGCTCACTACTTTGTGTTGTTTATTTTCAGTTGCAGCTATACGTCATTGGGAACTTCATCAATTGGATGTTAACAATGCCTTTTTGCATGGAGACCTCCTTGAAGAAGCATATATGAAGATGCCATAGGGTTTTGGTAAACCAAATGATAATCACGTTTGTAGATTAAGAAAGTCCCTTATATGGACTTAAACTGGCATCTAGATGTTGGTTTCAAAAACTTTCAAGCTCTTTGCAGCAACTTGGGTTCAAACAATCTATTGTAGATAATTCTATTGTTAACTCTTGTACAAGTAAACAAATTTACAGCTTTGCTTGTTTATGTGGATGACATAGTTGTTGTAGGAAACGACTCAATTACAATATGTCAAGTCAAGATTATCTTACTACAATTTTTGGATCAAAGATCTAGGCAATCCTCAAATATTTCCTTGGTATAGAAGTGGCTCGCAGCAAAGTGGATGTAGTACTTAGCCAAAGGAAATATACACTCGATCTTCTTGAGAAGACATCACTATTGGATGCAAAACCTGCTAGTTTTCCTATGGAATCATGACATAACTTGGCTATAGGGGAAGGTGATCCTAGTATCAGATCCTAGCCAATATCGCAGTCTATTGGCAGGTTACTCTACTTGACAACTACTAGGCTTGACATCACTTATCCAGTGCAAGTCCTAAGTCAAGTTTATGCATGATCCTTGTCTTCCTCACTTGAATGCAACTTATCGAGTCCTTAGATACTTGAAGAAAGCACCTGGACAAGGTATTTTTCATTTCCTCCACTAGCAAGGATGCATTTAACTAGCATATTGTGATTCGGATTGGGCTAGCTGTCCAACCACTCGACGATCTACTAGTGGTTGTATAGTATTTTTTGGACAAAGTCCCTATCTCATGCAAAATCAAAGAAATAAAGTATAGTCTCCTGTTCTTCAGCCGAAGCAGAATACAGAGTAATGGCCAATGCTACTAGTGAGTTCTTGTGGCTGCGCGCTTTATTCCTTGATCTTAAAGTTTCATTAGTAGATGCTATGCCTCTCATTTGCGACAATCGAAGTACATTGAAATTGATTGTCACTTCATTAGTTGCCGATTACTCAGCAATGAGCTGCGTACCTTTCATGTTCCTTCAAGTGACCAAGTTGGTGATATTTTTACTAAGTCTCTTCGGCAACCAACAGTTCAATCATTTACTTGGAAAGTTGGGCCTTCATGATCAACATGCTCTAACTTGAGAGGGAGTGTTGAAATTTTCCTAATGTACATCTGTATAACATCTTCTACTTTTTTGTCACGTAATATTTTAGAAGTGATTTTTGTGTTTTTAGGAACGTTTATATTTGTTCTCATTCTAAGGCATAACTTTTGCCTTAAGTTTTGCAGCTATACTCTGTATATAAACAAAAGGTTCTAATCAATAAAACTCACGTTGGAATTTTACCCAACTCAATTCTTCTTACAATCAATGAACCGCTTTGACTGAAAAAGAAAAGTACATTTTGAACTTTTTTTTTTGGCAAAATCCCGTACACAGAAAGGGGTAGCAAGCCCCAAATTTTATTAATTATTAAATAAAATAAAAAGGAGGGGGACTAGACCAAAACCTCCAGTACATGTTAAAAGAAAGCAATAAATCAGGAGTACTACTCCCTTACAAATGATGATCTAATATATGCTAAGCCCTGACTATCTAATTGAATAATAGCCCCACCCCTAGTAGGCACTTGTGTAATATTATTGAAGAAGATTAAGTCATGATCCGAATGAAGAGAGGCCAGGTAATCTGCAGCCTTATTTCCTTCCCTGAAAATGTGACAAACTGTACCATGAACTTGAGCCAAGAGGTGACGAATCTTCACTAAAGCTTTACATAGAGGCCATTTAGCAATAATTTCACCTTGCATCACATGTACCAACACCGCAGAGTCTGTCTCAAAAACAATATTGCTCCATCCTTCTTTGACACACAATTAAACTGCATGTAGCATAGCCATTGTTTCAGTTGACAACACATCCAAGCCACCCAATTGGATACAGAATCCAATCAACATATTACCTGACATATCCCTTAGATTCCCCCCACCAAGCTCCCTATTGTCCATCACACTAGCATTAGTATTAAATTTAAGAAACCCAAAAGGAGGTTTCTTCCAATACACTGGTACCACATATACCCTACGAACCGGCTTAACAGTAAACTTTTTTTCCAACACAGTATCTAAGTACCTTTTGAACTTGTTATTACTAATCATTAAAATAATTTGTACATTAGTGATTATGCCTTTATAAATATTGTTGGCTGTTTTTGTTATGCAGCTGGAAGTTACGAATGAACAAATAAAGCTTAAAGGTAGAGTTTCTAAGTTTTCTGTTTACGAGAGAGGCTCCTTCAATATTCTTGCATTTAGAGTGGACTACATACTAAAGAATTCAATAATTTAGGTTACTTTTGTACTTCCTGCCACTATTTTGCTTGTTTATGTCATAAATTAGTTTCGTTTGAGTACTTTTTATACCAATGACTTGGTAGAATTTGAATGGAAGAGATTTTGTGAGTTGAATGTTCTACTTGATGTGGTATTGAAGTTCTATGATCTATTCTATAAATTGACATATATTTTACCTGGTGCTCTCTCTCAAGGAAGATCATGCCAAAAGACAATGAGATTATTCTAACTGCTTAGACAATGAGATTATTCTAGCTGCTTAGGCTTCAACTTTATATTGTTTTGAATATTTGTTTTGGTAAAATCATAAATAAATGTTAAAGTAAATTTGTTTCAGACAGTGAAGGTGCAATGTATAACAAGGTCCTTTTTATATAAAAAGGAGAAGTGACTTGTACTGAATCCAATAGTACATTGTGTTGGTTCATAGGTGATTGAAAAGGACCTTTTGCTTTTAATGCCCATCCATTTTATGTTATAATATTATTGGATTTCACTACCCATTCTTTTGTAATGGTACTCATTTAATGGGGATTCCATGAGCAATTTGTGTTCTATAAAGTTTGACATCTTCCTATACTACTTGATGTACTTGATAGGATGGCAAATAAATATTCATTGTTCAAAAATGATTATTTTTACCGTCTTTTCTTGCTTTTGACAGATTAAAATGAGTTATGGATTTGGATGTAGTTAGTTTATTGGGGATATTTTACAATGATGAGAGTTCTTTAATTTTTAGGGTATAAATTGGTAGTTATTCTTCCTATAGAGGGGAGCAAGGGGGAGTGGCGGAAAGGAAAAAAGTTACATTTGTTAGGCAACTGAAAGATCACAATCATACATCACCAATTTCATTTTGAAAATAAAATATCAGATAATACCTAACAAACCTTTTTAGCCATTGAAGATGGATGATGCAATCCTTGCCTGAAATTTTTTTTTTGAGAAATGTATAAATATATATTAATGAAGGGATCGATACACTGTTGGTAGAGAAATAGCTAGCTCATGCGCTTGTTGTACCTCCTGCCTACTAACTTTAACTATTATAGAAAAAGAAAGAAAGGATGCAAAAAACTTAATATCATAGATAATAGGTTGTAACTCATAAGGCATATTACGTAGATTTCTTAAGCGATGAAGAAGTTGAAGGCTATCCATGCGAATGTGGATAGTTTGAAAACCTTTTTGCGAAGCCTCTTGTACAGATTTGAGACATGCAAGAGCTTCACATTGCAAAAGGGATGCAGCTTGGATATTTATTGCCTTTTCAAATACCAGTAATCTATCCTGGTTCTTACATACCCAAGCAATTGCAGCCATTCCATGGCCTATATGAACCATCAATGATGAAAGTAATTACCTTGCTGGCACTGGTGAGACAATTGTAAGTATGAGTAATAGTTTCCTTGCTAGTCAAGTCTGCAAAATCAGAAGAACATCCTGACGTCATAACATTAGGAATATGTGCCTTCTTCTAGGATCCATTAAATTTGTTGTTCTCCTTATATGATATGCTGGCTTTATTGAGAACATCCACTGGGTTAAAGTCAGCATATCTCCAACAATGATCGTTTCTAGCTAACCAAATACACAAAAAAATGGTAATGGATTGTTTGATGATCTCTCCATTTTTTACCATTTGAAACCATTGTTCTGTCCATTTTATGAAGGTAACTTTTGTCCAACATCAAAATTCAATCCAAGAGACGAAAGTTGCCAGGTGATTTTGAAGTCTGGGCATTCAAAAAATAGATACTCAATGGACTCATCACTGCTTCCACATCGAAGACAAAGAGGTGATTTGACTATACCTCTCTTGAATAAAGATAAATAAGTAGGACATGCATTTTGAGTGAGCCTCCAAAAGAAAAAAATAAATTTGGGGGGTAAATCCAGATTCCATAGAGTTTTGTAGTATTCAGTAGGTTACTGTTCTAAGTGGGTGTTGCTACTCATTGGTTTAGCAAGGAGCTTAGAATTGGTTGCTAAGTGGTAAACAAATTTGATTGAGTATATACCGTTCTTCTCCAATAACCAAATGAGCTTATCTAGTTGTTTTTTGTATAGGAATGTAAATGGATGTAATATTTGAAACAACTTCTTGAGGAAACAAAACTGAAATAAGTGGCATTCTCCAATTACGTTTTTGATCAATAAGGTCACTTACTTTGAGTGAAAAGCTTGAGGAAGTAGCCGAGTTATATTTCAGAGGATTTGAAATACCTGGGATCCAATCTTCATTTATAGGAATAGATTGGCCATCTCCTACCTAGCACTTTAGCCCTTTGAGTAATAGATCTCGACCCCATAAGATACTCTTCCAACCCCAGTTGAAGTGGATGAAGGTTGAACTGATAGAAAAGAGTTTTTATAGCAATATTTATGCAAGAATACTTTAGAGATCAAGGAGTCATTATCTGATCGAATTTTCCATGCAAGTTTTCCTAGATAAGCTTGATTAAATT
The DNA here is from genome assembly GCA_024721245.1 of Mitragyna speciosa. NCBI lineage: Eukaryota > Viridiplantae > Streptophyta > Magnoliopsida > Gentianales > Rubiaceae > Mitragyna > Mitragyna speciosa. The sequence goes on from CM045565.1 coordinate 1,967,646, forward strand.
CCCATGTTGAACGCATGCCAAGTCCTCCAGTGATTTTTGATTTACATATTATATACCAAGACTTCTAGTGTATCCGTCTTCCATCTTTGTCACCAAGCCATATAAATTTGGCAATTTGCTTGTCAATATTCTTTGCAACCAACTTTGGTATTTTAAATGCTGTAGAAGTATATTGTAATATAGTGGATAGGACATATTTCGCAAGGGTCACTCATCCCATAATAGATAGGTGGTCTATTTTATATATGGAGATCTTCTTCACAATTCTGTCTCGAATGTGACTAAAAAGCTGATGTTTAGATCTACCAAAATCTAGATTAAGACCCAGATAAGTTCCCACATCTGTTGTTTTATTTATACCTAGAACCTCCATTGTATGCTGCTGGGTGGATTGAGTAGTATTGGAACTAAAAAGAATCTTAGATTTTTTCTTGTTGATCATTTGTCACGAGTACTTTGCATATAACTTGAAAGTTTCTGACATAGTTTGTACCGCTGACTCAGAAATTTGCATGAACAAAATGCAGTTGTCTGCGAACATCAGATGCGAAATAGGCAAACCTCCTCTAGATATGAAAATTCCTTTACAATGCCCAAGTTCGTTGAGTTTGGAAAGCACTACTGAAAGTGCTTGTTGACATATAATGAATAGATATGGAGACAGAGGACAACCTTGTCTCAATCCATGACTCATAGGAAATGAAGGTGTGATGGATCCAAATTAAATAGATGAATAAAATCCACAGGAATTTAGATAAGAAACACAAAGAAAATAATGGAGGAAAGTCTTTCTAATTGAATAACGAAAGAGAGAGGCCGCAAGTCTCTTAAAAAAAACGCAAGTGAGGCGATAAAAAATAAAACAACAACAACAAAATGCAAATATCCTCAAATTGAAGACAAACGGCGGCAGCAACCAAAAGACCTAAACTAGTACTACTAGGATATAATCACACGCACACTACCACAATACACGCACCTATATCAACCAATTAAACTAGGACACATGGCACTTAACGAACAACAAATAACTAAATATTTGTATGTGCTTGGTTTATTTATTTCCTACATAGTCTTCCTTAAACCAAGCTCTTCAAACGTAGACATGCCCAACATCTTCTTCAACCTCAAGAATGTGTCCATTGATATTTATCGAGATATACTACGGATCGTTAGGCAAGTATACCTATCGTTCTATAGTATAGTGTGGGTGAATATCAGGTATCGTTTCCCACAAGGACTATGATTACCAGTACTAACCCTTGCTCTACTATTTAACCTTAAAACGATCAAATGAAGACTAACTTAATCATTGAAAAATTAATTAACTCTAAAACTAATTTATCTAGAATAGGATGACACTGGTATACTAAGTAATTGGATTCAACAGTTAATCAAAAGAGAACCTAGATTAGGAATCCCCCTAGTTGTCCTCGAAGTAGTTCAATTCATGATTAATTAAGTTACCAAATTCCCTGGACCCTAAAAATCCTTTTTTTTCTGTTGGCGTATAACCTTTTTCAAGAATTATATTCCCTATCCTTTTAGTTGATTAGCGAGAATCTCTTCTTCACTAAAACCCTAAAAGAATGATTCAAAAACTTGGATTTCACAAAACGAGTTAGATTTGAATCTAACTTGGGAAGACCTAAGCCATCCTATCTCTAGCGATTCTTGCAGGTCTTTTTATTTGTGAAGTGATTCAATTCAACCAAGTAATTTCTCAATTAACTTATGTTGAAATCATGGATTAGAAAAGAGTGTGCACGACTCAATTCAATCAACAAATTAATTCACAATTAAATCCATGTAAAAAGAGTGACTTAAATTAACCAACTGAATCAATCCTTAACAAATAAACTAGGGTTCATCCCATCTAGGTTCATAACAACTCAGTTCATCATGGAATAAGAAAATTTAATAATCAACAAAAGAAGAACAACAAAACCCATTCTCATAGTGAAATTTGAATCTTCAAGTGTTGTTGTAGAATCCCCTTTCCTTTATTACTGCGATCTTCTTACTTAGAATCACTTGCAAGTGTCCTTCTCGATTCGTTGGAGGATGGAGTCTTGAAACCCTTGCTTCTTGCTTGATGTTTCTTGCACTCGTTCTCTCCTCTGAAGTTTTTAGACCTATTCTGCCGTCCCCCTTTCTCCCTTTGGTCTTCCCGTTCACGCCAACTCTACTTTTGAAAAATCGCAAAATCCCGTAAGTGAGCCGCCCCCACGTCTGTCCCAGTCGCGACCACGGCTGGTGAGCCGCGGGCTCCCTTCTGTGAGCCGTGACCACAGCTGGACCTGCGGCTTGTGAGCCGTGGGTAACTTCAAGTGAGCCGCGGGCGCGGCTCAGCCTGCGGCTGAGACTCTAAACATTATGATCTCAGCCGCGGCCTAATCCGCGGCGCGGATACGAGCGCGGCTAAGGTCAGAAACATCTCTTTTGCGTCTGGTTGTGTCTCCAACTGTAGTTCAGTAGCTCCAACGACTTTGTAGCTCAAAACTCTTAGACTTTGTTCCATATTTTGGCATATTTTACTCTATTAATCATCCTCCATCATCGAATCAACCATCAAACTCCGTCCTTGCAACTTCAATTGATTGAATTTGATGACGAAACTATCAAAAACCTACAAAATAGCACGAAAACATATGTAGATCGCAAATTTACTCAAATTGACATATAAATCACAAATGAGAAAAAATGGCTAAGAACTAGAGGAAAAACTCATAAGAAATCCTAAAAACCTAATCTAAAAACCTACTAAAAACTAGTATACTTTAGCACTTATCATCCATTTTCAAAGACTTCGTGAAAATATCCGCTACTTGCTCCTCAGTTCTGCAATAATCAACGTCAATCTCCTTGTCACGAACCAACTCACGTATTAAGTGATACTTGTTGTCAATGTGCTTACTTCGCCCATGAAGAATTGGATTCTTGGATAACTCTATCGCTGACTTACTATCACAAAAATCTTTGTAGGACCATCTTGCTTGTGTTGTAGAACGCCAAGCATCCCTCTAAACCACAATGCCTGAGTAGCACTGTTAGCTGCAGCAATATACTCCGCATCTGCAGTAGACAATGCTATCACCTGTTGCTTTTTAGAACTCCACGAAAATATTCCCGAGCCAGTAAAAAATGTATAACCTGAAGTACTATTTCTTTCAACTGTATCACCAGCATAATCACTGTCTGTATAACCAAAAAGCTCAATAGGATCACTGCACGAATAAAAAATGTCATCTCCCTGAGTACCTTTAATATACTTCAAGATCCTTTTGCAGCCTACAAGTGTGATTGACGTGGATTCTCTATAAACCTGTTAATCAAACCAACACTAAAATTGATATCTGGCCTCGTAAAAGTCAAATATCTCAAACTTCCTACCAAATTCTTAAAGTAGGTAAGATCTGCATATCCACTAGTGCCATCTTTGATCAACTTCAATTTTTTTCAGCAAGTGTCAAAATTGAGTTAGCCCCATCTATTTTGAATTTTTTTAAAATATCACCTGCATATTTTCTTTGAGATATAAAAATACCACAGTTAGATTGAAAAACCTCAATACCAAGGAAATAAGACATCAGGCCCATATCTGTCATCTCAAACTGTTTGATCATGGCCTCCCTGAATTCAGCAATCATATCAGAATTATTGCCTATAAAAATCAAATCATCTACATATAGGCACACAATCAATACATCACCACGAGCAGAAGTTTTAACATACAAAGTAGGCTCGTATGGGCATCTCAAAAATCCACGAGAGATAAAATAAGAATCAATTCTCGTATACCAAGCCCTTGGGGCTTGTTTCAAACCATGCAAAGCCCTCTTCAACTTATATACCTTATCTTTTTGGCCTCTTTTGATATACTCTGTAGGCTATTCAATATAAATCTCCTCTTCAAGCACTCCATTCAAAAAAACAGACTTAACATTCATTTGATGAATTTTTCATTTATTTTGGACAGTAAGGAAAATTATCAAACGAACAGTGTCAAGTCTAACAACAGGTACAAATACCTTAAAATAATCAATTCCTGGCTTCTTCTTGTATCCCTTAGCAACTAACCTTGTTTTGAATCTCTCCACTTCTCCATTGGGCTTGTACTTCCTTTTGAAGACCCATTTCACTCCAATAACCCTTTTATCAGTTGAAAGAGTAGTAAGCTCCCATCTATTATTTTTCTCAATAGCATGAATTTCTTTATCCACTGCTTTTACCCAACGATCATCTCGGGTAGCATCTTCATAAACTACAGGATCATAATCTGTAAACAAAGCAAAATTAACAATTTCTTCATCAAAAGCAACACTATCAGAAATAACAACATAATCTTGCAAACGAGCAGGTAACTGTCTGTGGTGCTGTGGACGACCTGTTAACTCAGTTTGTGAGCCCTGAGTAACAGGCACTTGTTGAAAATTAACATCTTCATCCTCCTTGTCAAAATTTAAAGTCAAATCTGCATCCTTGGGATCTTCCTTACTCTAGTCCCAAACACCTTTCTCATCAAAATTATATCCCTACTAACATTTATTTTTCTTAAAATAGGATTAAATAATTTATAAGTTCGGGACACTTAACTGTAGCCAATGAATTCACATTTTTCTTCTTTATCATCAAGTTTCTTCCTCAACTGATTAGGAATATGTGAATAAGCAATACACCCAAATATTTTGAGATGACCAACAAATGGCTTCCTACCACTCCAAGCTTCTTCAAGGGTAATATCAGTAAGATTTCTCGTGGAGCACCTTTTAACAGATAAATAGCACGAGGCACTGCATCTGCCCAAAAGAACTTTGGCATATTTTTTAATTTCAACATACACCTCACCATATTCATAATTGTTCTATTTTTTCTTTTTGCCACCCTATTTTTCTGTAGAGTGTACCTGACTGTCAACTAATGGTGAATACCATTTTTCTCAAGAAAATCATCACAGACAATATATTCTTGACCCCGATCTGTTCTCAAAATTTTTATTTGAAAGCCACTTTGCTTCTCAACAAAAATTTTAAATTTTTTAAAAGTGTCACAAGCATCAAATTTTTCCTTCAAAAAATAAACCTAGGCTTTCTTATTAAAATTATAAATAAAGGTAATAAAATACCTACAACCACCATTAGAAGGAACCTCCATAATATGCAGGTCTGAGTGGATGATCTCCAAAGGTCTTCTTGCTCTCCATGATTTACCTATCTGAAAAACTTCTCTTTGTTTCTTGCCCAAAACACACATATCACAAACTCTGTCAAGACAACTGATACCAAGTAGCCCACGAACCATCCTTTTACTAGCCAAAAATCTTAAATTGCCAAAATTTAAATAACCAAACCACATATGCCACAATCAATTATCACCATCAATAACAGTATTCAAACAAGAAAAATCTCCACTATTCAAATTCAATGGAAATAAGGGGTTTGGAGTCATTGTCACCTTAGCAATCATACCAACTCTCTCATAAAAAATTGTACAAATACCTTGTTTAATACGAATGTCATAATTCTTCTTTAACAACTGCCCTATACTCAACAAATTATGATTCAACTCAAGCACATAGAACACATTAGAAATAAAATTATTAGATCCATTTTTCAAGCTAATGGAGATTTTTTCCTTACCAAACACTGGTAGTACATTGTTATTTCCAAATTTAACTTCACATTTGATAGACTCATCAAGCTCAGAAAATAATTCTTTCTTCCCACACATATGGTTACTACATCCAGTGTCCAAGAACCATTTATTTTTATTAACAACTCCATCATTATTGCAAGCCAATAATAAAGTCTCTAAATTTTGATTATTATTCTGAGCTTGATTTTCAACAACATTAGCTTGAAAATTACTGTTAGATCTACATTCAAATCTTCTATGCCCAAATTTTCCACAATTATAGCAATGAATCCTTTGCCCATCATTATTTTGGTTAAAATTATATCTAATATCATAATTATAATTATCACCTCTACCTCTACCAGGGTCATTTCTAAAATTAAAATTGTTACCTCTACTACCACGTTGAGAATTTCATCTGCCTCTACCTCTGTTGTTAACCTGGTCTCTACCTCTGTTGTTGTAGCTACGACCTCTATTGCTATTGTCCTGATTTCTCTGTTGAAAATTTCCTTACTCCTTGGGTTTATCCTTTGCCTTCAAATTTAACTGTGTCTGCAGGGCCTTCTCCATAGTATCCGAGTGTGCTCCATCTTCCCATTAATTCTTTGCTTATATAGAATTAATGAGCCCTACAATTCTTCAATTTTCAATTCTGACAAATCCTTGGTTTCTTGAATTACAGTCACCACGTGATCAAGTTTCATGAGTAAAGTGTTAAGAACTTTCTCGACAAATACCCCATCAGGAAGTTGATGATTATTGAGTGTTATCTCGTTCTTGATCTCTGACAGACGAAAAAAATATGATTCAATTGATTCATATTTTTCTATCGTTACAAGTTCAAACTTCCTCTTTAGCATCATCAAATTACGTTGTTGAACCTGATCTACGCCTTTGAATGTTTTCTCCAAAATATTCCAAGCCTCCTTTGCCGTATCTATAGTAGCAATTTTTCCAAAGATTGACATATCAATTCCTTGATGAATTTGTGACAACGCCATGTTATCCCTCTTTGTCTCCTGTGCATCAGCATCTTCACCAATCCCTTCTTCTACATATTGATTTAACCCATACGCTTTTAGATGGGTTAACATCTATTTTCTCTAAAAATTATACTCCTCCCTGTTCTTCAATTTTGGAACAGAACAAATAATATTTGTGGGTGCCATGGCTCATACCACTTTGATGGATCCAATTCAAATAGATGAATAAAATTTACAAGAATTTAAATAAGAAACCCTGAAAACAATGGAGGAAAATCTTTCTAATTGAATAACGAAAGAGAGAGGCCGCAAGTCTCTTCAAGAAAAAAAAAAAACGCAAGTGAGGCTTAAAAAAAATGACAATAATAGAAAACGCAAATATCCTCAAATTGAATACAAACGGCAGCGGCAACCAAAAGACCTAAACTAGTACTACTACGATATAATCACACGCACACTACCACAATACACCCAGCTATATCAACCAATTAAACTAGGACACATGGCACTTAACGAAAAACAAATAACTAAATATTTATATGTGCTTGGTTTATTTATTTCCTACAAGGTGTATTATTTCCATTGATTGATATATATAATTCTACAGTACTAATGCAGTTGTGTAAAAGGGAAGTCCATTTCTCTGAAAAGCCCATCTTTAATAGAATCTGTTGGAGGAAGCTCCATGATTCCCTATCAAAAGCTTTGTTCATATCAAGCTTGATAGCAACAAAAGGCTTCTGAGTCTTCTTTTGTTTTTTTTATATATTCCAATAGTTCATAAGTAATAAGAATATTGTCTGAGATAGAGCGATTGGACACAAAAGCATATTGGTTTAGAGAGATCAAATGAGGTACCAATCTTCTTAGTCGATTTGCAATGGTTTTTGCTACTATCTTATATAACACATTGCATAGACTAATTGGTGTAAAATGTGAATGAAACACTCGTGCCTTGCAAGGGCTCAATGGTAAATTGTGAAAAATATCTTTTGGGGGTCAGATGGAGTTTTAAAGAAGTGAGGGTTTTTTTTTGTTTTAAAAAAGAAAATATTATTAAATAGAATAACCCTTTTCTTTTTTTTTTATAAAAGTCTATCAAACTATGTTCTTGTATTTCTAAACCCACGTTTGTTTTCTTCCAAGGGCAAGAACAAGAAAGAGATAGGGAGTTTGCGGAGCCAAGAATGACAAACTACTCCTTCAATCCCTACAACGAGTAAGGTTAGTTGAATTCTTGGATTTAATTTTTAATTGTCTAGAGTTAGAGTTTAATTATTAGATAGATTGTAGAGAAATTGGGGGTTTAGATCTTTTAGATTTTAGAAAAATTGTTAACTAGTGATGATCATACGATTCTATTTCTTTTGATGTATTAATAAACGATATGAATTGCGGCAATAGTTTCTTTGAGGAGGAGAGTATTATTTCCAGAGATCTGGCAGGGGTTGTTTCAAAAAAAAAAATGGAGAAAAGAGGATAGCAATTGCCATGGATTCGTTGCTTGGAATTAGTCAACCATGGGTCACGGTACTGCAATGGAAATAGTTTGACAGGTAGAATTGCATTGCCGTTGCATGGCGGTTGAATTTGTCAAACGTGGATCCCATGCAAATTAACCAAGGTAATGTTTTGATCGTTTTGGGAATTCGTTGATGAATGTTGTAGTTGTTTGGAATCTGCCAAAAGCAAATTGTGAGGCAAAATCGTGGCCCACCATAGGAAAAAAAAAAACCTTGGAGGAATAGAAACTATGGCCATGTTATGGGTAAAAGATTTGTAATTTAGGAATTGTCTTTTGACATAATTTGATTATTTTAATTATCTAGCCCATAAAGGATTTTATTTCTATTTTTTAGTCAATTCGAATGTAAGTTATTTATTATTTAGTTTTCTTATTAGATAGTCAAAAAAATAATAATAATTTGGGATTTTAGAATTATTCGTATAATAAGCTTAGAAATTTTAGTATTTTTCTAGATATAAATTTTAAGGTAGAAATTGTATATTCTTTTATTGCATTGTAGGTGATAGCTATTCTTGGAATCAAGATTATTTGAGGTAGTACAACTGGGTTTGGATTCATAGGTAAGTGGTTCCTAACATTTCTCATGTTTTTGAAAAATCCATTGTGTATATATATTTGCTCCTTTCATAAATATTTTTGTAATACAAAACTCAGGATGGACAAGTGATATGTGCGAAAATTCTTCATATACTATGGCACCTTGGCTATTTATATGTATAAGCATGCATGTGTGTGATGTGTGAATGTATGACACGTATGTTTTGGCTTTGATAATTCTTTATATATCAGAGATAACTAGTTCCCATCTACCTCCCTGACGGTGAGTAGTCAGGATATGCACGCATGCTTATGACCCTCCTAATTAGGAAAAAGTTAGGCTAGATATCTAGAACAACTGGTTCCTACATTGATGAATCTGAGCCTACTTATGTATGATTATGTATATGCAGATTATGTTTTGTTTGATATGCCACAAATTTGATATATATTATGTATTATTGTTTTGTGTGATTATGGATAGTGTGTGATAAATTGAATGCATGTACTATGTATATTTATATATATGTAATTGTCCAGACTGGTGAGAAAGGCGTGGAACTGCTGACTAAGCACAATAGTTGCTCACCCCACTTATATTATTTGTTTTGCAGATATTGTTAGTTCGGGACAGGATAATAAGGTGCTTAGTCATCAATAAGGCAAATTTTATGTGAGCAATAGTTAGTTGGTCTTTGAACAGATGACAGTAGTTTTTTTTATGTTTAGTGTTATTTTGTTTCTATTAAGAAAGTTTGATGACTTTGTAGATGTTAAATTTTTATTATTGGAGGATTTTTATATTAATTGGAGTATTTTAATATTTATGATGTCTATGATTTAGAATTGCTTTGATAATTTTTCGAGCCTTGCGTATTGGGTGAGTCTAATACGCGGCGTGTTACACTAGGGTACGGGGTGTGACAGTGAAAGCATAGAAGGGCTATTATTTTTGGGAATGAGGATGACCTTTGTGTAATTCCACGTCCTCAAAGATTTATGATCATTGAGACATTGGAGCACTGCTTTTGTGATGTCAACTCCCACAATATCCTAATATAGTTGGAAAAAACCTGCTGGAAATCCTTGCTTGTAATTCACTTTTTGGACCGTCTATTAGTTAAAATGGACGTGAAAATCAAAAACTTTCCTGGTTTGAAGGCATTTTGTAAGTTAAATGAATGTGTATGTCTAAAACCCCCCTAGATTTTAGAGGCATTTCCAATTTGAAAGTCAAATCTATTCTTCTTCACTGGTGCTTAGAAAGTTCTCTGCAATATTTTCTTGTTGTTTATGACTGCTTGTGTCATAACTCTTTTTTGAAATTTTTTGAAATAGCGTGTTGTGATTGAAATGAGTTGACTCCTTTGGTTTTCGGTTTCAACTTGGGCATCTTAAGATTTTCATCAAAGCCTTCTAATGTTATCTTCTATTTAACAGTTTGTTCTACATATAAGATGGAGCATTCAGACACATGTTATGACAACATCAACTTTTGCCACTTGTTGTTTCTAATTCCTATCATCTTAAGGTCTTTCTTTATATTGTTTACATCTTCTGACAATTCCAATTGGCTTTTTTGGGATGATTTTCCAATCAAATTACTTGAAAACCTTCAGGGATTGTCTAGAATATTGCCATGTAAAATAGTGATCCTTCTTAGATTCTTCACAATTAACTAGCTTGAATGAAGAATATAAAAGTATTTAACGATGATTTTGTTAATGATTGGAGGATACCAGGATTGATTTCTTCATCTATTGGTCCATCGTTGTTAATTAATTTTCCTTCATGAAAGCTGGTGAAAAGTGTTGTCCTGAAGACTCTTGTCTTTGTGGTGAAGATACACTAACCTAGCTATTTTTTTAAGTGTTCATAACTTCTTTATAATAGATTAAATGTAAGTATAGGTGGATAATTGCTCATAAATGTGGATCACAGAAGAATATCTTTTTTTTTTTTTTTTTTTGGGTGCTATAGATTTTGAGCCAAATGAATATTATAAGTGCAACTACAATAGCAAGGTTGATCTCCTGTGTACCACAACTGCGAGAAGTGGATGTGCAGGATAACAGGATGGATGCATTTCTTATTCTTCATTCCTTTCTTTCTAATGTGTCATGTTGAGCCTATTATACGATGATGCAAATTACTTTTGTAATACAGGTACAAATTCCAATATAATACATAACAGAGGAAGAGAAATAGACATTGTGCAAGTTTATGCTTTGAAATTTCTTTTTTTTTTTTTGGTCAAAGTTTGAAATTTCTTTTTAGTTTTGCCATATATTTTGCTTTTTGGGGCTGCAAGACAACAACATCAATCTGCAATATCAGCTCCACTACAAATGGCAAAAACTAATCTTCTTGCCTACTGCTAGCTTATGCAAAGCCAAAGACGGAAGCTCAAATAAAAATAACTGTTTTTCAAACAAAAGTGAGAAATACAGATAACAATAAAAACTGTAAATAGACAAAAGAAAATATAAATATACAATTTTAAAAAACCCAGGCACCAAAATACCCGCGCCTTGCACGGGACTCCCACTAGTCATATCAATAAGAGTCATTATAACATAACTTCAATAAACTTGTTTCTAAATTAATTGGAAGTACATGATTTACTTTCGAAATTCTTTTATTGTCTTCATGACCCAATTATGAATTATTTCTACAGTGTTTGACGCACTTTATTCTATTTCATTTTTTTTAATTTCCCTAACTTGCTCTAAAGTAATTTTTTTTTGTCCAATTAAGAGAAGTATGGATTATTGTTTTAATTGTTAATATATTATTGTTCATGTATATTACAAAATGTCTTTCCTGTATGTTGCACAGGTTAAGAAAATACTTGGGATTAATTCAATTTGAAGGTAAAAAATGTTGTAGTATATTGTTTTCATTGTTAATATATTAATGTTCATGTATATTACAAAATGCTTTTCATGTGTTGCATGAGTTAAGAAAATAGTTTGGATTAAATAACTCAACTTTTATCCAACTTCAATAATCTCGAAGAAGAAGATATTGTGAAAGGTTTAGTTTAAGATTTTAATATTACAATTTTATATTTTTTTCTTAGAATCTAATATTTATCTTTTTCTCGCTAAGATACAATTAATTATTATATAAACAATCTGTTTGCTCTTTCACTTTTCATTTTATAATTTCATCTTTTCCCTAATATGGAAACTTAGAAATAAGGTATAACTTATAATGAATAGCTCCTAAAAATGATTTTTTTTTTATTTTTTTAGTTCGAGAAAAAACTTGAAAAACTTTAACTATATTTTGGTAGTACCTTACCATAGACAAAAAATTAAGTTATCAATTCGAATAGGCACATGGTTTAATTAATTAGAAGGTCTTTGTGCATATTAATAAGAGTTTAAGACATAATTTACGTAGAATTTATGAGGATTGAATAATTTAACTAATAACAAATTTTGTATCCCTTAAAAGCAAACTAGAAATTTGGGTAACCGTACTTTGAAGAGGAAATCTAAACCAACTTGGACGAAAAGTTTTCAAGGTAAAACAATTTTTTCCACCCTGCAGGTGTTGGGGTGCAAGAGAAGACTTATGACAAATTACCTCAAAATCTTGATGGTAAAATACAGATTTTCTAAAACTTTTGTTTTTTGACAAAATAGCACATATCATTGAATAAAATATCATACATTGTTTAGTTTTACAGCTAGATCATGAGCTGACTTAACTTTAATCCTATCGACTTTAGTGATATTACAATAAGATAAATAAGATGCGAAGATATGAATATCCGTAAACATGTTAAACATAGAATATGGAATCAAACTTTGATTACCTAGACACTTGATGAGAAGAAGACTATCCGTTAATATAGAGATTCTAGTAAAACCATATCGCAATGCCAATTTTAGCGTTGAGAGACAAGCTAAGACTTCTGCTTGAAAAGCCGAGAGAGAATGAACTTTCAATGACTTCTGCATAATTTGAACTCCCCTGTCATTGTGGATGACCATAGCAATTGATGAATTTTTCATTTTGGGATTAAAAGCTTCATCCACTACCATTGTTATGGAAGATGACAAGTCTTTCTCCAATTGAGATATGTGACCGTTTCCTGTAAATTCCACAGAGTCCTTAATGTGACGACAGGTCTTTGAGCTCACCTTGTTAGTGACATGAATTTTTAAAGATGTTTGCAAATCATGAAACACATGGAGTGATTGACGATTGATTTGTATTGGGTCAAACTTGGATCCTTGCCAGATAAAATTGTTCCTTGCTATCCATATTTGCCATAGAAAAACAATAAGAAGAATGATTGCATCATGATCAGGTGCATCTTCAAACCATTTGCATGCCCATTGGGAAAATTTGAGAGAATACAAATTATCAAATTCAAGTCCTAGTGTTGAACAATGCCAGACTAGTCTAGTTGTCTGACACTCCATGAAGAGGTGTTCTATAGTTTCCTCTTTAATGCCACAACAGAGACGCATTGGTGATAGTACAACTCCTCTTTTACAAAGAGCTAACATCGTAGGACAGATGTTTTGAAGTAATCTCCAGAAGCAAAATTGTAACTTTGGTGTGATGTTCAACTGCCATAAAGTTTTAAAAACTCCCTACATTGGATGGTTTGAGATAGGATCACTTTATTGACGGATAGCTTGTTCTTGCATATTTATTGCTAACTTGTAACTTGATTTCACTGAATAGCATCCATTTTGCTCATATTGCCACACATATCCATTTGATTGCGAGAATAGGGGAATGTAGGTAGAAAGGATATAACAAACAGTCTCTTCGGGGAATATAACTTGTAGAAGAGGCTTTCTCCCTTCATTGTTCGGATCAATAAGATCTTTAACTTTCAATTGAAGGCATGAGCTTAAATTCATTTGGAACTTAAGCGGATTTTCTATTCCTGGAAACCAATCGCCCATTATATGAAGATCTACACCATTTCCAAGTCATCTTCTAATTCCTTGTTTAATTAGGTCCCGCCCCCACAAAATGCTATGCCATCCCCATGATGAATATGAAGCACAATTTACATCCAAGAAATGAGACTTTCTGCAATACTTTCCAAGAAAGAATTTGCTTATTAGAGATTGATCGTCATTGAGGATCTTCCATGCAATCTTTCCTAAAAATGCTTGATTCAAATTCTTAGTTGAACAAAGTCCCAAACCACCAAGGTATTTGGATTTACAGATAAAGCCCCATGATTTCCAATGAATACCTTTTCCCTCAGTATCAGCTTGCCAAATAAATCTTGCCAGTAATTTATTCATGTGTTTTGCTACCAGAGTTGGTAGTTTGAAAACACCAATTGTATGTTGGGCAACAGAGGACAATGTGTGTTTTGCTAAAGTGAACCTGCCTGCAATTAACAAAGAACCAGTTTTGAAGCCATCTAATTTTTGCAGAATACGATTCTTGATGTGAGCAAACAACTGCGATTTTGTTTGGTGAACTGCAAATTCATTCCCAGATAAATACCAATATTATTCTTGATAGGTATATCAAAAATAGAGGAGATCATACTGCATGTCTGATTGTTTGTGTTACTACTCACAAGCATAACGTATTTTTGTCTATTGATGAGTTGCCCTTGATAGATTGGCGTACTAATCCGAGATATTCTTCATTTTGGAAGCTGCTACTTTAGAAGCTTTGAAGAAAAGTATACAATCATCTGCAAATATAAGATGCGAAAATGAATACCTCCTTTGGAAATAGAGATTCCATGGAAATCAGGTAACTGTGCTAATATTCTGTAAAACAAATGAAAGAGCCTGATGGGTTATGATAAACAAGAAAGGCGATAAAGGACATCCCTGTCTCAAGCCATTTTTTGGTAAGAAAATGTTTGTAGAGCATCCATTGACAGAGACCGAAAACTTGACTGTGGAAATGCAGTCACATATGATTCTTCTCTAGTTGAGTGGAAACCCCATTTTGAATACGATACAGTCAAAAAATCCCATGACACCCGATCAAACACCTTACTCATATCCAGTTTCAAAGCAACCCATTTTTGTAGACCAGTCTTCTTTTCCTCATATACTCAAGTATCTCATGTGGAATTAGGATGTTATCAACAATGGAGCGGGATGGAACAAAAGCATTCTAATAGTTTGATATCAAATAGGGCATAACCTTCCGGAGCCTGTTTAAAATCACTTTTGCTACAATTTTGTACAGAACATTGCATAGACTTATAGGTCTGAAATGAGACAACTAGGTTGGATTGTTGATCTTCGGAATCAAAATAATTTTAGTTTCATTCCATTGTTCTACTGAGTGACATTCATTCAAACACTTAAAAACAGAATCAATGATAGATGTACCCAAAATATGACAAAAATGTTGATAGAAACCTGCCAGAAATGCATCTGGTCCTAGTGCCTTCCATTTGCCCATGTGGAAAACTGCATCTTCCACTTCTTGTCTGTTAAAAGGAATCTGCAGAAGCTCAATTTGGTCCTTGGTTAAAGCAAAATATAATGGGTCTAAACATGCATTAAACTCTTCAACATTATGTCTAGTGTTGGGTCCTTGTGATCCATATAATTGTTTAAAATAATTCTCGACATGGGCAAGAATGTCATCCTGTTCATGTAGCCATACCCCATTCCCATCTTGAATTTCAGTGATAAAATTAGTTGCCTTTCTTCTATTAGCCCACTGATGATAGAATTTGGTATTACAGTCTCCATCCGGTAGCCACATCATGTGCGATCTTTGTTTCCAATAATCATCCTTACATTGAAGTAAATAGTCCAAATGTTTCCTCAGCATATCCTCCAGTTGTTGTTGATAAGGATTTATGTGGATCTGTCACTGTAAGTCTTCCAAGTGTAGCATGACTTGGTTAATCTTCTCATCAAGGTTCGCATAAGAGTTCTTATGCCAATTAGAGAGGTGTGCAATAAGAGTCTTCAACATTTGACTGATTTGTTTTTAATCTCCTGGTTTATCCCTTTGTTAATCCCAGACTATGGAAACAATTTGGTAGCATGCTAAGTCTTTAAGCCAGAAAGCTTCAAATCTTCTTGGTCGCTTCTTCCTTTTGAGAGTGAGAAATGTATCCACCAGAAAGCCAGAAAGATTTTCTAAAACTTCGAGTGGGGAGCTCTCCCACCATTGGCTTTTATTTTATTTATTATTATTATTATTTGAAATACCACATCAGTTGCCTCAGTTAAGGCCTCCATTTTTGGACAGATTTAGTACTTGATGTTTTGGTGCCTACCTACACAATTTGACACATCTGGTTTGTTAGGTCTCTAAAGTTTTGCAATTTGAGGACAATTAACAATAAGCTGAAACAAAATATAAACATAAAAAGCATTAGATCAGAAGTGACAAAGTTAAAATTTGAGGGATTGAATTTATGTAATTCTGAAAATCAATGGAAAGACAGTAATTGTCAACTACTACAGGTGGTTTATAAAATTATCCCTATATGTTAGGGGGAATAAGGGAAATAAAAAAATCCGCATTGTTAATAGCCTTCTATAAGAAAACAGTGCTCCTACTTAAAACAATCGTACTTCATCATTAGCCTTGAACCATATGACAGGCCATTTTAACTATATGAGCTATCTGCTCAGCATCTCTTACTGCCGAACTCCCAAACGGGAAAATGAACTTTCAAAGCCCCTTTTTAAACTTTTGCATCTGCTTGAAAGCAAAATTGGAAGTATGCTTGCAGGCTGGTCTATGCACAGCCTAGATGGTTGACGGACTGGGCAAAAATAAGACGATACATCTATGTAGCAAGTTTTTGCAAAATTCGCCTGCCATTTTCTTTGTCTGCATGGCATTAGTTGGAAGCGAACTAAAAATGATAGCAATGCTCTGAGGTAAAAAGATGCCCTCATATCATATCAATGAGTTTGAAATTCATATTTGTACTAATACTTGGCAACCAACAATTATACGGACCAAGAACATTGGAATACCCAGGTAAGCTTGAGCTGAGAATAAGCAGTAACAACACTACTAAGGTGAACTTAGCCAGTACCCGTGAATGTGAACATGAACAGGAACGTGATGTAACAGTTGCACAAGCAGGAAAATCATCATAATGACAAAAAGGATTACTTCTTATCAAAGTTGACATTTTTATACGAACTACCACCCACAGTATAAGTTAGATGTTGTGAAAACAACTGTTCAAAGCAACAGATGTCATGGCAAATGACAAAAAAGCTGCATTCCATACTTGTAGAAAAGGTTAGCATATTGACATATCAACAGAAATAAATGAAACAAATACTTGACTCATTCAATTTATTAAGGATGTAGAGTCCAGTGTCATGGGTATTGCTCTGTGTACAAAAGTATGTATTCCATCTTTTTTAGACCAACAAAACTGAGAATCAGCCTTCACGAGTATCATAGAAATCTGTTTTAGACCAACAAAACTGAGAATCAGCCTTCATAAGTAACCTAGAAATAGGTCCTTCAGTAAAAAATAATCTCATAACTATGTAGGCATCAGACAGAAGTGAGGGTCATGAAATGCTGGTGACAATTGTACCACTTGTAGTGTATCTTATCCTTCACATCATAATGAAGATGCCGCACCTTTTCTGAGTAACATGAATTATCAGAGACAAGACACAGGTATGTGCTTACAGCACTTGATAAAACAAGACTGAAGATGTCCTCTTCATTCTCCAACTGGAAAATATACAGGATGTAAAACTTCCCACGATACAACACATTTTTTGGAAGTATTCTACTGAGTTTCTCAAAATCAACACGATACTTCACAAACCATTCAGAATAGTCCCTTTTCATTTCTAGGATATTAAAGAATCTAATTCCACGCTCAGGTATCTCAATCAGATATAAATGTCCATGAGACTCCCCAAAGTACCGAATCCTCCTTTGTTTTCGAGCTGTTGGTAAATCAGTTGCAGGCATCTTTTCAATGCACTCTTTGTCCACATCAAATCGCAGGAACGGCCCCAGCTTGCTAACCCAGTGAATGGAATTATTCCAGAAGACACCCCTTTTAAACAAATAATAATCATTGTTCCCCACTTCCAGAGAAGTATCAGCATCTCTCCAGATCTTAGTTTCAGATGAATAGACAGAAAACCGATAAACCATTCCAACAGTCCAAATGCAAACAACTTTGTAAAATGGCGACCTATGGGGATCGAATGCTATGGTCATGGATACTATTCTTGATGCCCAGGGTCTTTCAAGATCAGGCAGTTTAATAGATTTATTGGTAGTAGGGTTACATATATAATAGTCATAAGAACAAACAATCTCATACCTAACAATGCATAAACACAGCAGTCCTTTGCAAGACCATATCCTATGTATGTCAGAATTTCCATCCACGAAAGTCAACGAGCGGAATGGATTTATGTTTGTTTCCCCATTGAGAAAAATGAAGTCATATCTAGGAAAATGAGGCCGAGGTATTTGGTACAAGAGAAGGCCAGCAATCGTGCAAGGGTTACTA
The DNA here is from genome assembly GCA_024721245.1 of Mitragyna speciosa. Classification (NCBI taxonomy): domain Eukaryota; kingdom Viridiplantae; phylum Streptophyta; class Magnoliopsida; order Gentianales; family Rubiaceae; genus Mitragyna; species Mitragyna speciosa. The sequence continues at coordinate 1,985,815 of CM045565.1, forward strand.
CAGAAATGCAGATAACCAAATTGCGGATCAGAGATGATAGAGAGCCATTGTTTGGATACACATTTGAAGCCAAGTAAAACTTTTATGGGCAGTTTCACTAAAATTTCCTGCAAAACATCTGCACTGTCGGTGATATCTGCAGACTGTGAACTGGACTTGTGCAAGTCAGAGAAAACCTTAATTCTTTTTGTCGACAGCATTCTCAGATACAGCTGTCTTTGAGATCTAGAAACACAATCTGGATGTCCTGGGTGAAAATTGAAATCAGTCTTTTCAAAATCGACATCAACAGATGCAACAATTTTCATGGTAAACTACATCCTTTTCTGTGAACAGGCAAATGCACAATTTTCTTTTTTCATGGTCCCTTTCATAAGGAATTGCATTCAATAAACAAAATATTGGATCACTTGTTAAGCAATCTTAAAAGCATGACGATACAATCTCAATTCTTCAACTTGATTAATATGATATCAACCATACCTAGATTTTCGCAGAAAAATACTTGAAAATATGAAGTAACTTAAAATACAATAATATGATAGAGTGGAAAGATGTTTCTTAGTTCTACATAAAGTTGTAGGTGTTTGGTACAAGAAACTAGTTTTGTTAGTTTGTTGTGTAGGCTGAATTGATGGGAACGAAGTGCGAAACTGGATAGAGAATGGAGATGGGCATCTTGTGCAATCTCAAATTGATAACCTTCTGAACATACTACATATGTACTATTTATTCAGAACAATTGTTTGTCTTGTTAAGCTTCAAGGTACCGTGGCCAAATGACCATGCATCTAAAACATAAAAGCAAAGAAGAGGGCTCAGATTTCACCATAATTGTCTTCATCTGATATTGATCAAGCAAGTAAATTACAAGCTCAGTCTAACTAAATAGATAATTATACAAGGATAAGTTAAAACCACATAGAATGTTGGACAAGTTTCTCAGATACAATATTCCATTGTTCATCTGTGTCTCAATGAGTGGTCATTTTTCTGCAGTTCTCCATGTTTCAATTCAGTAAATACGTGAATACTGCAGAAAACAAGGAACACTAAAAAGTTGTTCTTAGCTTATTGTACATAATAAGTAACAAAAAGGGTTAACATTAATAGATTCTGTTTAAGATGTTATAGAGTCAGAGCCCAAAAACGGGGAGGAAAATCTCATCTGACATGCTGTTTTCAATTTAAAAATTTGTGCATCTGTCCAAAAGTTGGCAGGATAAATTATTAAAGATGATTTATTTGTCTTTATGAGATTCAGTATGAACTGAAGTTCAAGAATACCTTTAAAACTTGTAAATTTTTTGTTAGACCAAAGATTTAAGATTCATTTGCATACTTGAAATGTTAAGACCAATTTCAGTTACATGAAAGCTAATTAATGGACTTAGAAGAAATGGAAAAGGAATGAATAGCAAAAAAGTATCTTATCCTAAGATTTTGAAGTAAGCTGCTTCCCCTAGAGAATATTAAAAAACAACCAGCAACAGACCAATCTATTACCTGAATATATTTTGGAGCTATTCAATCAAGTATCCCGACTGTCAACAATCTCTTCCTCTGTCACGTAAAAAACATCTAAGTAGAGATTGCATGAATTGGCTAGGAACTAGTTCACGTTGAAAATTAACCAATTAACAGGGTCTTGCCACAGCATTTGAAAATAAAGAGAGCAAAAGCTTAAAACTATTATCAGTTTTTGTACTCCAAGTGTGACTGATTCCATAAATACGGCAAAAAATATGCTTGGTCATAAAAAACTGTTACCCAAAGCCATGCAATGACTGTAACGAGAGAAGCAAATAATAATCAACTCATAAAAGATTTGACTTTTGTTGGTGCGGTGCTAGCACATGTCAATGAGAATAATTACACCATTCTCTAGAAGAATTTCCTTAGAACTAATTTTCCCTACTCCATCTTGCTTCCTCCTAGCTTGATGGTGAAAGACATGGTACCGACCTGTGTCATTTGTTTAATATTCTCAAGATTAAAGGAGGAAGAATCACCTTCTCTTTAAAAAAAATAGTAAAGAAGGACGAAACAATTCTACAAGGAATCTACCATTATCAAGCGTTGTAGCTTATTTCCTTTGGATGCAATATAAACTTATTGCTGTTAAGTAGGAAAGAACCAAAATGGGGAAAGAACCAAAATGGGGAAAAAAGAGAATAAGATAGAGGACAAAAAATAAAAAAATAAACTTTTTTGAGAAGATCATATGTGTTATCCTGTTCAGTTTTCCTTTTCCTATTATGGTACAATTACGCAAGGAAGAACCTCTATGCAACAATTTGTACCTGTAACCAAGACCAACTATCATTTTAGGATTTGAGGCACTCTCGTTTGATGCAACCTCTATTGTAGATAGAAAATCAAATACGCCTATTCACATCGCATATCCATATTTCAAAAATGAGTACATTGCGTAAACTGTATAAGCCAATTAAATTTTGAGTTCAATCAAACTAGAATTTTTAATGTAATGTTTTGACATATAGCCCTATAATTCGCGTTGGTCAGCTTGTCAACTAAACCATTATAACTGTCACAATACTGCCAACATTGTCCTCCATCAGCATACCATCAACACATTAGATGTCTGTGTCTATGTATACGTATATGATCACCTAAGAATCTGATCAACCTCGTGACAACAGCAGTGGGAGCTAAGCAGATAGTTCAGCCTGCTCAGACTCTAGTTCCTGAATTTCATCACAAGTAAGATGTGCTAAAAAATTCTGTAAGAGCTTTGCAAACTGCATAATGCCACCAGAGGGGTTCGTAGCTTCTTTCCTTAACAAAGGCATTTATGAATGTATGCATTCATCAAAAAGAAGCATTTAATTTCGTTTCCAGTTGCTTTCCGCACCCATAAATCCTACCTTGCGTCCCACTTATTCCCTCCACCATTTGCAACAATCCTTATCACACTTCAAAAAAATTTTCACTTGACTTTAAGAACATAGTGAGTAAAATTGGAAAACAACCAAAGTCAAATAGCGCCAAAAGAAATAATGATTAATCTACTTATGGCGGGTATGACAAAATCTTAGCACTAATCGAAGGCAATAAAACAAAAATTCACTTCTACCCATTTTCCAAACAGTCAACATCATACTTTGCCCAGTGAAAAACATAAGAAATTCATAAATACAGAAATCCCAGTAAAAGCAACGACTATTTTCAGATGATCATCAGTTTACCACAACCCAAAATTTAGTATCAAACAGAAGCACTATAATTAAAGAAAAAACACTAAACGGGATTAAACCCACAAAAGTTCAGGTAGAAACAGACAGACAGACAGAACCATAAATCTTTAAAAAGTTACAGTAAAGAACCCAGAAAATACCTGTTTATTGTGATTGGCAATCAGGACGACAGAATTGAACAGAGGAGAAAATCAAAGCGAATGGAAAAGCTCTTGGACAGAGTCTACTTTCCCCTCTCTCTTCCGGTTGGTAAGAACAGAAAGAAAAGAATCCGGCAACTCAAGCAATTCTACATGGTCTTCTCTTCTCAACCGGTGCTCGGCCGGCATTCGGTGTTCGTGATTATGTGATTTAAGGAAAATAACATAAATATTTATCAATAAATCAAAATGATTTAGATGAATAAACACACGAGTTAGGCAATAAAGCACAAGAAAATTTAATAAAAAAATTAATGAATAGTCTTTTTTTTTTAATGAATAGTCTTTTAAATATGTAAGTATACATAAAGAGGCTTGTATGCCTAAATCCCAGAACCCAACAATATCACCGATTCAATAAAAAAAAAAATTAAAAAATGACACATAACCCACTATATAAAGACATTAAATTATAAAAAGCTTTTTTTTTTTTTGGCTAACCCTATAAACGTGGGAGGACGACACTCTAAAATTTTATTAATATTAAAAACTAGGGGAGTCGAGCCTTACTGCATTATTACAAAATAAAACATAAACGAGGAGTATTACTCTTTTACAATCAATAAAACAATAAAAGAATGAATACTTCTCCATTACAAAGTAATAAAATATTAAAAAGTCCTAATTGATGATAATCCTATTCCATTCATACGTATTTCCCCTTTTGCAAGTTTTGGAGTTTCCAATTTAGATTTGTAGATACTAGGAGTATTGATCAAACAACCATCATTTAAGAGTATATTTATTACTTTATTGGCTTCACGATGATAATGTGAAATAGATAGAAAGGCAAAGGACATTTTTTTTAGTTCCTCTATATCCTGTAATATAGATTGAAGATCTTATAGTTCTAAATCATTTAGTTTTAATGATTAACAAACAAATGATAAAGTAATCTAATGATTCATTTGAATTATTCCTACAATAAAAGTGATTGGGCATTAAAAAGAATAAAAAAGAAGAAGAAATCGCAAAAAAATTGTGATGCGGATTTGGGATGCGGAAGTCGCATGAACAGTAATCCTGAACAATAACTAGATGAACAGTGACTATGAACAGTATTGCCGTCCGGATGAACAGTACTGGATATCTGAATGAATAGTACCTCATCTGGATGAACAGTAACTTCTGGGCAAATGTATGCGGACAAATAATCAAACGAGAATGCAAATGTCCAGATGAACAGTATCAAATAGTTTCTACAGAAAGTTAAATTTGACCATTAGAAGCTATTTCTAACTATTTTCTCACCCCTATAAATATCATTATGTATAGAATTAATAGAAGATTTTTGCCTACTAAGTTTACAAGCAATTTAGAGTGATTTTGAGTAAAAATAGTCATTGTTGTAGTGTACTTGTAATTTTGTGTGAGGTTGAAAAGTTGAGGTTTTGTGTGCTTTTGGTGATTGGAAGAATTCAATTGTAGTATAGTGTGGGGGTTGAGAGTGTAGTAAAAATCTTAGCTTAGAGCTTAGTGTGACTCAAGTAGGAACTTTGGGTCAACTAGAGTTAGGAAAAGAGAATAAAAGTGATCCTCCATTATGTGTAAGTTGGTTTGCTTCACCAACAATTGAAGAAGCATTTAATGGATTCAAATTTCAAGTGGAAGAGCATGGGAGTAAATATAAGTGTCGAGTTTGGCACTGAACTATTATAAATCGTTTGGGTTTCTCATTTTCTTCTATTACTTATTGTTCTTGTTGTTGTTTATTTGAGTTATCCATTTATCTTGGTGTATAGTTAAGCGCAAGTTTGTATTTGGTGAATATTTGAGCGTAATTGCACCTAGTTCTTGGATAACCTAATTCACCTCCCTCTTAGGTTTCTTTTAGGTCTTACAAATGGTATTAGAGTTTGGTCTCCTGGTGGATAACTTAATCGCAAAGGAGTAAAGATGGCTACCAATCATGCTATGTTTGTAGAGGGGTTATCATTAGATAGATTTCCCATGCTTAATAATGTAAATTACATTAAATGGAGGGACCATATGAAATTTTTTTTACTATCATTAGATGTCAAATTATGACATGCAGTTAATGAAGGTCCTTTTGAGGCCACCATATTAGACAATGAATTAGGTAGAGTTAGACAAAAAATTGGATATGAACTAAGTGCACAAGATAAGATATTAATCTTTCCTTGAATGCTAAAGGTACTAATGTCTTATATAATGCTTTAAGTAAAGGTGATTTTATTAGGATACAAGTATGCAAGATGGCAAAAGAAATTTGAAAAAAATTAAAAGAGTTGCATGAAGATGAGGATGATGAAAATGTACAAATGAAGGAAGATAGAGGAAACAAGAAACAAGGAACAAGTCTTCAATAACTTCCATACTGCATGGGATGATTGCAACTCAAATGAAGATATGGATGATAAAGTTTGTAGAATGGAACAAAAGGCCTTCATGACTATTAGAGACAATGAGGTATCATCTAGCTACTCCTATCACGATAGTGATTATGATATTGATGATGGTAGCGATGATGAATTTGATGATTTTATTATAAAATTACATGAGAAATTGAAAATTTTTTTTACCAAAAATAAAGAATTAGTTGTCAAAATCAATTCTTTGTTGAAAGAAAATTCAAAACTTTTGCGAGAAAACAATGTTTTAAAAAGGAAAATAAATTTTTCAAAAATAAATTTGAATTTTATTGCAAAAATGATGATTTAAAAAGAAAATTGGAAGAGAAATCCAAATTTTATGAGAAAATCAAAGAGGAACAAATTTTGTTGAGAAAAAGAATTGATGAACTTGCAAAATTTCTTTCAAATGAAAAACAAAAGGTTTTTTTTAAAAGAAAAAGGTTTTTTTGTACTTTTGTTTTCGAAAGATTCACAACTTTTAGAAAAGAAGGGATTTATTTTATTAAACATACTTTTGTTCAAAATCCCAATATTACTTGTTTTTATTATTATCAACATGGCCACATGCATGGAGAATGTTATGTTAAAAGGAATATCAAGTTAGGCATGAAAGCCATTTGGTTAGAGAAAGGTACTGCTAACTCCTTTAGACCCAAGAAGATATGGGTAACGAAAAATTTATCTCATTCTTGTAGGATTGAAGATCAAAACAAAGAAGTCAAGTTGACACATGGATAACATTGAGTAAGAAATAAGCTAGGTGTCTACTCTTTTCATGACTTGTTTAAATTGATGCTTATTATGTGATATGCAAATTGATGCTTATTATGTGATATGTCTTGATGTATGAATATGTGGTTTAGTGATCTGATTACATTAGTATATACTTGCTAAAGATAATTTTTTTTAAGCATTAATCAAATCAAATGGATATTTATGAAAGATGCCTGATGATATGGGGATCAAAGCATGAACAACTATTAGATGCAATACTCCCGCAAAAAATAGCACTGTTGTTTATGTAATATCATATGAATATAGTATGAGTTACTATACCTCAAATTCAATAAAGTTGTTCTTAAATCAATTGGTACCATATGATTTACATTCAAGATTTTTATCGTCTTCATGACTCAATTATGAATTATTTCTGTAGTACTTGATGTGCTTTATTTTATTTCTTTTTTAATTATATCCCGAATTTACTCTAAAGAAATATTTATTGTCTAATTAACAAAAGTATGAATTATTTTTCATATTTGTCCATAAATGTATTACAAAATGTATTTCCCATATGTTAAGAAATTAATTGGAGTTAACTCAATTTGCACGATACTAATGTCGTAGTGTAGTGTAACACATGAACTTAATACTCAACCCAACTTCACTAGTCTCCCAAGGAGAAGTTATTGTGTAAGATTTAGTTTAAGATTTTAAAATTATGGTTTTGTATTTCTTCTTAGAATTTAATATTTATCATTTTCTAGCTAAGATACAATTTAATTGTTATATAAACAATCTGCTTGTCTTTTCATTCTTCATTTTATTATTTCATCTTTTTCTTAATTTGGGAACTTAGAAATAAGGTACATTCTTTAGAATGAATAGCTCACAAAAAATGATTTTTTTTATTTTGGTTTTTTCTAAGTTTGATAAAAAAAAGTGAAAAGGCATTTAATTGTAATATGCTGTAGGGGTGGCAATCAGGTCAAGCAATGAGTTAGTGGGTCGGATTAAAAACCCAAATATAACAAGAAACTCATTGACCTGAACCTAACCCATCAATCCGAAATGGGTAAACATACTTGACCCGAATATGACCTGCCACTAGTAACGAGTTGGTCCGGCGATCCGTTTTGATCTAAAAAAAATAAAAAATTCACATGTCAAGACAAGAAGTACAGTTGTGCTCAATTAGTGGTAGAGACCATAAGTGAATTAGACTACTCCTCGCCGTGAGCAAAGGAAAACATTTGTGTGCATATGGTTGTAAGGTAATAACATAAGTAATGCAACGAAAAAATAAAAATTTATTACCTTAACCATAGATCTTTTTGACATATCTATATGACTATAAAGGGGGTTTGCACAAGATTTACCTCAAGCACAGAAGATTTCTATATTTCTAAAGGCTATGATCCTTCAATGAAGAGGTAGTTCTATCAGAAAACCCCTCCAAGCATCAAGCCACTAACAATATCCACACGAATAAATCTTTGGGAACCTGCAACGCTTGTTTGCTTTGACTTTTGATTATTAGCTCCCTTAAATTAATCAAGAACACAAGAAAAAGAGACAACCTAACAATTAGGGAGAAAAGAAAAGGAGAGAGAAAGTGGAAGTTCTCTTTTGTAATTTTTCTCTTACTAGTGTCGCGCCCCATTTTTTGAAAAAGGAATAAATGAGCGTTAGATGTTTGGAAAAAAGAAAGGGAAGTGTTAAATGTGGTTGTGTTTATTGGAAAAAGAAGCGTGTAAATTTTGTAAAAAATAATTTTTTAGAAAATACTTTGTAAAAGATGATTCGACAAAAACACGACAAACAAATGCTTTATTTTAAAAATAAAAGAAAAAAGGCCTAAAATGGGACTTTGAAAATGCGACGATTTTTGGGCCCGAAAATAGAGTCTAAAAAGGGTTTTTTAGTGAAAAAGGAGTCGCCACTTGGTATTGAGTTTTGGTGTACCAAGTCACCCGAAAATATTTTATAAAAGGTAAGAAAATTAAGAATGATTTATTTAAAGAAATGATTTTTGGAAAAAATAAGGAAAAACAAGAAAAACCCTTTTAGACGACTCCAGGTCTTTGAAAAACAAGAGAAAAAGGTTCGGGAGTCACAGTTGAAGAAAGGGAAGGCAAAGGCTCGCGCCTAAGGCACCCTTTCAACCTAGCCGAAACTAGTTGCGAGGTTTAGTCTAAATTTTCCTAATATAACCCTAAGATTTTATCGCATTTGGATGCAACTATATGAATGCAAATCTAGTCCTAAAATGAGTATCGTTAAGGGACAAATGTTCCATTGAGGTTTAGGTCGGGATTATCGCATTAATTGCGAAACCCGAATGTAGACCTCGACGGAGTCACGAGTGTAGATGCAAAGTGCATATGCAAAAGAAAAGAAAATAGTAATATAGATAGTAAGTGAACAAAGAAGATAGGGTATGCAAACATAACGGGTACGGGGAGACTAACTGGACTCGTGACTAACTGTTTCCTACTCACGGAGGGGGGAACGACATGTACGCCATCGCTTCCCACGTGAGTAGATGACTATTTCTTAGTCGAAAATCACTGCAAATGACCTAAGATTCTATGTGTAGTAGGAATCTAAATGTTATGCACTAAATAGATGTTAAAATAAGTAATAAGTTATAAAGTATATATATAAAAATTCATAGAAAATGGGAAAAAGCCTAAAAAGATAAAATGTGTGTGAAATGTCATGAAATGCACTACGAAAATGATTCCTAATGCTAAATGACCTAAAGGCTTAGCATTGGACTAGCCTATTTTCTATAAATTCTCCGCTAGCGTTGGACTAGCGAAGAAACCGAAATTAACCACAACTAGCTTTGGACTAGTGTGGCGACGATACACATATATAATTAAAGCAAGTAAATAAATAAAGCATGTATTAAAGCAATAATCACATAAAAGCAAATAATAGCACATAGGAGCACATAACACATAAACATGATATTCTAGATGCAAAATCCTAAAGAAAGCGAATAAAACACATAAGCACATAGCACACATAGCACACAAAGCCCTAACTATTACACCGGAGAATAGCCTAATTACAATCTAAAAATAGAAAAAGAATAAAAGATATCCTATCTAACCTATCTATTACACTTTCTATCTAAAATACATAGGCTTTAATTAAATAGATAAAACATAAACTATCTATTACATTCACTATCTAAATACAAAGAATTTACTGAATAGAATATTACCTATCTATTACATTTCTTTGAATAATTAATATTAATTCAAGTAAATAATATGAAATAACTAAATAAACACTCAAACATGGATAAAATTATAAGCACAAAGATACATGAAAACACATAGAAAAACATATAGGAGCACGTAATAGCACACAAAAAGAAATTAAAAGGATAATCGAGGTACCTCCTATTCGAAGACCCGGTACAAGTTGCTACTAAAATGAACAAACATGTCAAAAATACCACTATTTAAATAAATAAACTACTAATTGAATAATTTTCTACCGATCACTATGAACATACCACGATAATTCAAACAATCATAGCAATAATAAACAAAGTAAAAGAAAGAAAATAATGATAATAATAATTAATTATTTAGGAAGAAAAATGAAAATTGTTTAAGTAAAAATAAATAAGTAAATAGGTAAATAAAGCAAAACAACAAAAATAAAGAAATAATAATAATAGAAGATAAAATACAATAATATGTACTTAAACTTTTAACACCCCAAATAATGATTATTAAAATAACTAAAACGAAAATAAAGGAAACTAATTTGCACATTAATTAGACTAACAAGACCCCATTTTAAAGCATTAATTATAAATTTGATAAAATAAAGAAAATGTGAAAAGAAATAATTTAAAGCTTTGAGGATTTAAAATTTTTTTTTTTTTGCAAAAAATAAAATATTATAAGATTTGGATTAAAGGTGGAAATTTAGGCAATATTCTAAAGTGAAAAATGTAATTTATGAGGAACAAAAGGGTAAAATTATAATTTCAAACCCTAATTAAGGTAATGACATAGTTTACAACAAATTTAAAAGCTAAAATGTAATTTTCAGCAAGTATAATGCCCAAAAATAAAAAAATTCCAGCAATATTTAAGGCCAAGAACACAATTTCAGCAAGCTCATTAAATAACACACAATTTACAGCAAACATTTAAAGGCAAAATTTCAAGTTTTAGCTATTTGGAGAGCAAAAATATAACTTCCAGCAACATTGGAGAACAATAAAGTAATTCCAGCAAAAATATAATGGCAAAATGAAATTCCAGCAAGGTTTAGGGGCAAAAATGCAAAATTCCAGCAACATGATGGACCAAATTGCAAATTCCAGCCATATTCAAAGACTATAATAGAATTCCAGCAACATTTTATGACAAAAATGGAATTTCCAGCAATGTATAAGGACCAAAATGCAATTTTCAGCAACATTTAAAGGTTCAATTTGTAAATTATAGCCACATTAAACACCATTTTGCAATATCCAACAATAAAAGGGGGTAAAACGAAATTTTCAGAAATATTTAAGGGCAAAAATGCAATTTTAAAAAAGTATAGGGGTCATAATATAATTTTATAAAAATATAGGGGTCAAAATTGAAGATTGAAAAATATAGGGGCCAAAATTATAATTATCTAAAAGTTGAAGGACCTAAATACAATTAATCGGGACCTAATTGCAAAGAAAATAAAATTACGAGGGTCAATCGATAAAAAACAGAAACTTAAATGCATAAATCATAAATATTCAGGGCCACAGTAGCATTAATAAAAATACAAGGACTGTAAAATAAATACCTATTATTAATTAAAAATAAATTAAAAAAACTAACTAATCAAAACGACGTAGTTTTGAGTGAAACTACGTCAAAACGACGTAGTTTCACTAAAACTACTTTTTTTTTTTTTCGGCTGACTTAGGTTTTTTTTTTTTTTTTTTTTTTTTTTTTTTTTTTTTTACGTTTTCCAGACGTTTTCCCAGATTTCCTTTTTCTTTTTCCTTTTCTTTCTTTTCTCTCTTTTCTCTCTTTCTTTCTTCTTCTCTTTCTTTCTTTCTTCTTCTTCCTTCTTTTCTCCGATCTGCTCTCCCTTTCTTTGTTTTTCTTTTTTTTTTTTTTTTTTTTTCGGTTCTCTCCCTCTCGGATTCTCTCTCTTTCCTTTTCTTCTTCTTCCTTCTTCCCTTTTCTCTTCCCCTTCCGATCTACTCTCCCTTTCCCCATTTTTTTTTTCTTCCTTTCTTCTTCCCTTCTTTTCTTCTTTTCTTCCTCCTTCTTTCTCTCCTCTCCCCTTTTCTTCTTTCCCCTACCCGATTTGCTCTTCCCTTTTTTTTTTTTTTTTCGGTTCTCTCCCTCTCGGATTCTCTCTCTTTCGGCCCTCTCTCACACAAGTCTCTCTCTCTCTCTCTCTCGGCCGGATTCCTTTTTTCAGTTTTTGTTTCCCTTTTTTTTTTTTTTTTTTTTACACAAAAAACAAAACAGAAAACAAAAACAAAAATTTTGAAAGTAAAAGTAGGAAATTTACCTGGCAGTGGTGGTGCTATTGTTGTTGCTGTTGTTGTTGTTTGCTGTTTGTTGATTTTTTTTTTTTCGGTTTTGTGCAGGTGTGTGTATGTGTGGGCTGATGTGTGTGTGTGTGTATGTGTCGTGTGTGCTACTGTGTGTGTATGCCTGTTTGTGTGCCTGTGTGCTACTGTGTGTGTATGCCTGTTTGTGTGCCTGTGTGGTGAGGCTTGTATGCAAGTGTGTGTCTGGTTGTGTGTGTTTCTGTAGGGGAGATGAGGTTTAGGTGTGTGTTTTGTGTGTGTTCTGCGTGTTTTGTGTGTGCTTGTCTGCAGGGGAGTGAATTGCAGGTGTGTGTAGTGTTTATGTGCCTGTATGTGAGGCGTGAGAGGGGGAAGAAAATGCAGTGTGTGTAATGTGTGTGTTCTGTGATGCGCAGGGGAAAGGGGAGAACTACAGGTGTGTGTGATGTGTGTGTGTTCGGATGAAGAGAGGGAGGGGAAAGAAAATGCAAGTCTGTGTTTTGTGTTGCTTGCAGAGGAGTTGAAGGTAGTGTGTGTTGTGCGTGAGTGTTCTGTAAGGTGTGTGCAAGTGCAATGAGAGTGCCGAGAGAGGGGGTGCAAAATGTGTGTGCTGTTGTGTCTATGTGGTGGGTGTTTACAGGGGGAGGGGAAAGAAAATGCAGGTGTGTGTGATATGTGTGTTCTGCAGGTTTGTTTGTGTGTGTAGTTTCTGGTTGTGTGTGAGCCGAGAGGAGAGAATGGTGAGGTGTGTGCAATTGTGTTTGTGAGGTTGTGAACTGGTGAAGAGAGGGAGAGAACAGAGAGGGCCGAGAGATGGAAGAAGGGGAGTGGATGTGTGTCTGTGAGGGAGAGAATTTAGTGAAAAAAATTGAGTGCCAAATCCCTCAAAATCTGGTAAAGGGTGAAAAAATGGGAAGAAGGTGGAATTGGATGATGGTGTTGGTGCGTGTATGCAGAAACAAACAGGAGCAGCTCATTCTTCTTTTCTTTTTTTTTCTTTTTTTTTTCTTCTTTTTTTTTTAAGAAAAAGAAAATAAAATGAAGAAAACAAAGAAAAAATGAAAAAAGAAAAAAAAATATAACATAAAATGAAATAACATAAAATAAAATAAAATAAAAACTACTTGAACACTTTTTAAATTATATATTAAAACTGAAATACAACATTATAAGGAAGAAAAAAGAAAAATTTAGTGTAAGAAAAACTAAAAGTTAATTTTACGTTAGAAAATATAACAAATGGCCTTAAAAGTAAATAAATAAATTTTGAAAATTTTCTTTACATAAAATTTATAAAATACACACAACAAAGTTCTCATAAAGAAAATTTTTAAATAATAATAAAAGAATGTATTGGAAAATGTGACCTAAATATGGCAAAATTATAAAATTTATGAAAATTAATAAATGTCATCACACAAAAATTTTATCCAACATACATTATCACATAAAGCACATATAGTATAATTTTCACTCAAAAATTTTAAGATTAGCACATTCTTGGGAAACGTGCCTTTAAAAGGACAAAAATTAAATAAATACTAAACGACCTCTAAAAATTATGAGATTTTTACAGAAAATTTATGAATATACAAAATACATATATGAAATTTTTCACTTAAAAATTCTCATAAAAAAGAGTGCATTGAAAAACGTGCCATTAAACTTAAAATGCTAAAATTTTAAATAAATACTAGATGACTCCTAAAAATTATTAAAATTATAGATAATGATAAAAATAGTAAAATTGTATATTTAGGAAATAAAATAAAAATAAAATAATATTTACATGGTGAAATGACCATTTTGCCCCTGATGTAACAAATTGGACGTAATATACACAAAAATTACAATTGGCCCCTGAAAAATAAAAAATGTCCCCTAAAATAAAGTAACACACATATTTTTACAAAGTGTGTGTCAAAATTTGGTGTCTACAGCTAGTTTTTTTTTTTTTGTATTGTGATAATAATTCAAGAGTCAAAGTATGGACATATTTATAAAGGTAGTATTATAGTCTTTTAGGAAATAAAGGTAATTGAAAATCTAAAAGGTTTAGGAAGCTTTCGCTAAGCTAATCCTTCTTCTTTAGGAATTCTGTTCCATAAAGACACCAATTAGTTTCTTTATTTCTTTTAGGAAACTAATTTCTTCCAAAACTTAGAATATTTATAAATAGGTCATTTAAGTTAATGTATCTTATAAATTAATCCGATAAGTATCTTATACTTATCTTAATTACATTTTAACCCAACGATTATGTTTGTTATGTGTGTGACCCATTAGGTTCCATTCACGTTGGCCATAAGTACAAATTATAACTCATTAATTAATCAATTCTGGCAATAAGTACAAATTATAACTCATTAATTAATCAATTAAGAGTTAAATAAATTAAACACTTTAATTTATTATTAATTCACAATTAATTAATTCGTACTTCTAGGTCATGAGTGGCGTCTAGCAATACATTATGACCACCAATGAATAGGAAAGTTATATGGTAGACTATACCCATCAATGACAATTTTACCTACCCTTTCACCATACTATATCCCAATTAGTCTAAAAAGTATAGTGCATAGTTTTAAATGACTAATTAATATTTTCTTGTTCCAGAAATATAACTCTCTATGATGTATAACCTTGAAACTATTTTCAAGTTATACTATCACTTCTGCAGAAGATTTGTTGAGTTAATATTTCTAACAAGTGGCCCAAGTGGGATATACTCTCCTATTAAGGAGTGGTGAATCTTATATCAATTACTTAGTATCCTTTCATGCTTCATACTATACCCAACATCTAACTTATGGGCTACTCTTTTACGAACACCGAGGAATAGAGTCAAATATAGCAATCCACACTCAAGATACTATAAAATCTCAAGTCAAAAGATACTTACACCATTACTATTAAGAGGTCAACCATTGGCACAATAGTTGAAAACTTTTGGCAGATCAATCTAATGAACTTGCATCTACATACCAGTTTAGGTGTCACGCACACCATAGTCAATAAGATCAACTGCTACTTACTATAAGTAAAAGCAAAGTATGTGCTAGTCTCTCCAAATTAATAATGTCCAATCTCATTAATACTATGACTAGGGATATTTAAGAATATGACTTTATGTATTAGAGTCTCATAATTGTAATCCTTACAAACTCTAACACACAGTCTATATTCTAAGAACTTTACTAAATAAACAAATATCATGGAAATACAAGTATAAATGATAAAGAAAATGCCACCTGAATAGATTTAACATAAATAAGTGCAAGTACATAAATTCTTAAGCCAACTTAGTTTTAGGGCGTACACTAACAATCTCCCATTTACACTGAAACCAATTACTCATTTGTTTTAGGCTATAAGCATTTACATAAGTATCATACTTTTTCTGGGATAAGGCACTAGTGAGATGATCAGCTATATTGTCATCAGTGGAAACCTTCTCTATCTTTACATCATTCCTACCAACCATTTCTTTTATGAGATAGTAGCGCCTAAGTACGTGTTTGGATCGTTGATGAGACCTAAATTCCTTTGCTTGGGCGATGGCACCATTGTTGTCATACTTAAAAGGTACAGGATCAAAAAATGAAAGGAATCACTCCTAACTCGGTGATGAACTTCTTGATCCAAATAGCATCTTTTGCAGCTTTGGAAGCAGCAATGTACTCGGTTTCAATTGTAGAATCAATGGTAGTCTCTTATTTCGAACTCTTCCAGCTCACAGCACCACCATTTAACATGAATATGAACCCAGATTGCGACTTATTGTCATCCTTATCAGACTAAAAACTCGCATTAGTGAAGTTCTCTATAAACTAAGAATAATTCTTTAGTTTTTCTTAAGTACTTAAGAATACTCTTGACAATTATCCAGTGACCCTCATCAGGGTTAGCTTGGAATCTACTAGAAAAATTTAGAGCATAGGAGACGTTGGGTTTCGTATATAGCATAGCACACATAATGGATCCTATTACTGAGACATAAGAAACCTTTTGCATGCTATCAATCTCAACAGGTATCTTAGAACACACATCTCTCAAGAGGGTATAAGAACTCCTTCTTTGATTGCTTCATACTAAACCTCTTTAACATCTTGTCTATGTATGTCAATTGAATAAGACCTAGCAACCGCTTGGATCTATCTCTATAGATCTTAATTTCCAAAATATAGGTTGACTCTCTTAAATCCTTCATGGAGAAACTTTTGGACAACTATATCTTTATAGTTTGTAACAAAGGTATGTTATTTCCCATCAATAATATGTCATCTACATATGGTATCAGAAAAACGACGGTGCTCCCACTCACCTTTTTGTATACACAAGACTTGTCTTCATTTTTGAGAAACCAACTCTTTGATTGTCTCATTAAAACGAATGTTTCAACTCCTCGAAGCTTGCTTAAATCCATAAATGGACTTTTGTAGCTTGCATACCTTATGACTATCAATGGAGTCAAAACCTTCAGGTTGTGTCATGTACACATCCTCTTGCAATTTCTCGTTAAGGAATGTAGTCTTAACATCCATTTTTCATATCTCATAGTCATAACAAGCAGTTATAGCAAACAAAATCCTAATGGATTTAAGCATAGCTACTGGCGAAAAATGTTTCTTCTAAGTCAATTCCTTGTCTTTGTTTGCAACCCTTTGTCACTAATCTTGCTTTATAGGTGACAATGTTACTATTCATGTCAGTCTTTCTTCTAAAGACCCACTTGTATCCTATGGGTTTTATCCCTTCGAATGGCTTGACAAGGTCCAAACCTTGTTCTCGTACATGAAAGTCATTTTAGATTTCATGGTTTCATGCTACTTCAAAGAGTCTACATCAGACATAGTTTTTTCGTAACTGGTAGGGTTGTCATCATCCATGAATAACACATCATTGCTCTCACTAATGAGAAATCCATATCTATCAGGAACATGTCGTATTTTACTAGATCTACAAAGACCTTGTGTATCTTGAGCTTCCAACTACGCCTCATTAATATGTAGCGTAAGCTCTTGTTCTAACTGCTGACTACTTTGTAGTTCTTAAATTTCTTCAAATTCTACTTTGTTTTCACTACTTCTTTCAAGAATAAACATTTTTTCTAGAAAGGTAGCATGTCTTGAAACAAACACTTTTTGTTTAAAAGGATTGTAGAAGTAATATCCACAACTTTCTCTAGAATACCCCACAAACAAGCATTTGTCAGACTTAGTTTCAAGTTTGTCTGACGTGTTTCACTTCACATAAGCAGAACAGCCCCAAATCTTTAAGTGATTAAGATTCTGTTTCTTACCATACTAAATTTCATAAAGTGTGATATTAACAGACTTAGAAGGAACACGGTTAAGTGTGTAAGATGCAATATCTAAGGCATAACTCCAAAACAAACTAGGAAGAGATGCATTGTCCATCATGAAGTATACCATATCTAATAAAGCACGATTTTTCCTTTCAAACACACCATTGAATTGTGGTGTGTATGGAGGAGTCCATTGAGGAATAATCTCATTTAGCTCCACATATTATTGAAACTCTTGACTTAAGTATTTTCCACCTCGATCAAATTTACGTGTTTTATTACTCTTGCTAAGTTATTTATCAACTTCAGCTCTAAAGATTTTGAACTTTTCAAAGGCCTTAGATTTGTGTTTCATTAGAAACACGTAACCATATTTAGAATGATCATCCGTGAAAGTGATGAAGCAAAAGAAACTACCTTTAGCATAGATCGACATTGGGCCACAAACATCGGTATATGTAAGCCCAAGAAGATCACTAGCATGTTTATCTTTTTTGATAAGAGGTGCCTTGGTCATCTTGCCAAGTAAACAAGATTCGCATGTCCCAAACGATTCATAATCGAATGAGTCCAAGTATCAATCTTTATGTAACTTGGATATGGGTTTCTCATTTACGCGACCAAGTCTACAATGCCAAATGTATGATTGATTCACAATATCTAAATTTTATTTTTTGGTGTTTATGTTGAGAATTGACTTATTTTCATCTAGAATATATAAACCATTAATTAATGTCTCAGTACCATGTGTAATACCGTCATGTGAAAAAGAGCAACTTTTGTTCTTATGAATGATGGTAAAATCATCCAAATCTAATAAGGAAATAGAAATGATGTTCTTAGCAAGTACAGGAATAAAATAATAGTTTCTAAGTTATAGGATAAGCCTAGTGGGCAAAGAGAATGCATAGGTTCCTACGATCAATGCAGCAACTCTTGCTCCATTCCCTACGTGTAGCTCGACCTCTCCCTTCGCCAATAATTTGTTATCTTTAAGACCCTGCATATTGTTACAAATATGAGATCTAGATTCGGTATCTGATGCCTATGAGTCTTGATTAGTAGATAAATTAATCTCAATTATAAACATATCAGAGGTTAAAACTTCACCAAATATCTTTGATTTCAAGGAGTCAAGGTAGGCTTTGCAGTTTCTCTGCCAATGCCCATCTTGCCTACAATGGAAGCATGTGCCCATGTGTTTGTCCTTCTTAACTATACCCTTAGGCTTGTTTCTTTTCTTCTTGGACTTCTTAAGTCCAAAATTGGGCTTCCTTTTGTTGGAGCCTGAATCAAGTATAACGGTGCCTGTAGACACCAAATTTTGACACACCATTTACTTTTCAAACATTGGGGAGGTGTTTATATTTTTGGGGTCAAATTTTAATTTTTCAATAATCTGGGGGGGCAAAATAGTAATTTTTATCTGTAAATACTTTTTCATTAGTTTTTGGGGGGTTTAAATTCATATTTTTACTTTCATACATATTTTTTAATTTTCTGTGATTTTTTCAGATTTAATTGGTATTCTTTTTATATTTTACTAGCACAAGGGCAAAATGGTAATTTCACCTCGCGAACACCATTTTAGCTCATTTCAGGTCCCAAATTTATTTTTCTAATTCTTCAAGAAATTTTTTAAATTTTCTTTATTTTTTCGGGGACGATTGCTATTTTTTCTGTAAATACTGCATTCAAGGGCAAAATCGTCATTTTATAGTTTAAATTCATTTTTTGCCAATTTTTTGAGTCATAAATGCATTTCTTAGAGTTTTAAGCTTATTTTTAATTTTTTGATAATTTTTCGAGACCAATAGCTATTTTTTTCTATACTTTCGTTATCCAAGGGTAAAATTGTCATTTCACATTTCACACTCATTTTTCACCAATTTTTGGGTCCCAAATTCATTTTTAGGTTTTAAGCATGTGTCTAAGTTTTTCTAACTTTTTTGGGGTAAATTTCTATTAACAAATTTGTTATTTACATTTTTCTTAATTTTTTCATTTTTATGAGAGAAAATAGATGTTTAAGAAGGATAAAGTTGTAATTTTTGTAGTCAAGGGTGTTTTGGTCTTTTAGTCATTTCTTGGAAGATAAGTCTTTTGTGCACTATGAATAGCCCCACTTGGGGATTTAGAAAAAAAGGAGAGAAAAAATAAAAAAGGCCTAGAGAGAGTTTTTAGTTTTTCTATTACACTAAGAACACCAAAAACACACACTTTTTCCTACATTCATGTTCAAGTTTTCACCAAGAACACCAAGAACACCTACTAAGTCCTAGTGTATCTTCAAATTTTCACCTAGAACACACACTAGTGTATGTTCAAGTTTTCACCTAGAACACCTATAACACACACTCGTGTATCTTCAAGTTTTTACCTAGAACACCTAGAACACACACTAGTGTATCTTCAAGTTTTCACCTAGAACACACACTAATACATTTTCAAATCTACACCTAGAACACCAAGAACACATACTTCTTACACACTCTCTCACACACACTACACACACTACTCATTCACTCTCACACACACTCACACTCTCTCTCATACACTAAACACACTACACACTCTCTCACACACACATTTGCACACACAGCCAGGCACATAAACACACTGCACATACCAATTTACACACACTGTAGCACACACAGTTTCACACAAATGACGCACAGACACTGTAGCACACACAGTTTCACACAAACAATGCACAAACACATTCTCTTTTCTCCCTCTTACACTACATACACACATCTGCATGCACAACTTCACACACAAAGCACACACTTACACACGGTAACCCATGCACATATATACACATCAGGCAAATACACAATTTCACACACAATTCACTCACATCTGCACACACAAACACATAATCCACACACATTCATACACTCACGCCCCAAACACTTGCACGCACAACACACACTTCACACAGTTCACACACAACGATCGCACAATTACACACACAAAACATACACGAATTCACATAATTCACAGTCACATACACACATACTCGCGCATAGATTCACACACGTTCACACACTTCCTCACCCCACACATTGCACACCAGATTTACTAACATTCACAAACATCATCAGATTCATAACACACACACACACACACACTTGCGAACGCAAACATCATTAGATTCACAACACACACACATTACACACACAGATACACACAGACACAAACACATTACACACACAGATACACGTGCAGGCACACACACTCAAGAACAGCTGACAAACAACCGAAGAAAACCACAAAATTTCCAGAAACAATCCCACGACTGTTTGTTCAATTACCACTCAATCCCCTGCCAAAGCACAAGAAGTACAAAATCCCAAATCCCAACCACTAAGTTCACCAATAGGCCAACTCCAATTCAGTCCCTTCAACACCGACAAACCACCACATCCCTTGTACCATTAATGGAACCACCATCCAAAAACCATCCCCGAATCAGATTAGCCCCACAATCTACAAGCAAACAATCTAAAAAAAAAAAAAAAAAGACAACTAGGAATCAGAGACAAAAAACGCAAAACAGCTCCACATTAATCAATTGCCAGTCCGAATCAACCCTTGCCCACCAACTGCAGAAACGGAAAAAATTCACCATGCCTCCACAGTGCCAAGCTAAGCCTCCTCTATTCACAACTAGATGACCCCCCTCTAGCAACTGCGCACTTCACAGTAGTGGCGCCTCCTCCTTCCTCCGTCACCAGACCACCTATTCACACCATAAACAAGCCGTAGTCATCAATTTTCCCCCACAAATCATCAGATTCCGTCAACTACTCTCAATCATGAACAACAAAACCCAATCAACAAGCAGTAACTGCAACCCAAAATCTCCACCATTCAACCTCCATTACCATCATCCCACGGTATCACAGTCACCACTCACCGCGAGGAGCTGTTGGTCAGAGCTCCACTACCAAGCCCGTTCATTAGTGGCTTCACAGAATCAGGTAAAATCTCTCAACTCCTTTAGTTCCTTGGTAACCTGTAATTAGTGAAATATTGATTACGATTTTGATGAGCTTGTGAGGAATTTGAGTGAGAGAAAGGGAAACAGGAGGAGAACAGAGAGCACAGAGAGAGCGAGGGAGAGAGAAAAGGGAGAGAGAGAATCGAAAGGAACAAGGAGGGAGAAGGAGAGAAAGAGAAAGAGAGGCAGAGAGTGAATAAGAAAATAGACAGAGGGAGAACAAGAGAGTGCAAGAAAAAATTAAAAGAGAAGACCAGGAGAGATTATGGAGAGAAAGAAGAAGCTGAGCAAAAGAGAATCAGAAGGAATAGAGGGAAAATTTGGAAAATGAGAAAGAAGTAGAGAGCAAGAGAGAATAGAGAGACAGAGATGGAGAAATCTAGGGCAAAGAGAGAGAAAAGAATAGCGAAAAAGAAGAAAGAAAAAGGGAGAGAAAAATAGAGGAAGAAGAAACTGATTAAAAATTAAGTAATATGGGATTGGGATTTTTGGTCTTTAGGTTTCAGATTATGATTTTTTTTTTAATTTTATTATTATGTAGTTTGATTAATCAATTATTTTGTTTTAATTTGCTTTTCTTAATTTAGTTAATAAATGTGTTTGACTAGTTCATTTAGTTTTAGTTTAATTAATTGATTGCATTAAGTTAATTGAGCAATAACTATTTACGAATACTAGACTTGTATTCGTTATAAGGCCAATAACTATTCCATTACTGGACTTAGCTATTAAGTTAATTGAGCTACTGGATCAATCGTTGATGATATTATGTGATGTTTTTGGAGAAAATCATTTTTGAAGCCATGGTACAAAACAACAGATTTGTGAAGTTGGCGGAGAAGAAAAAGAGAAGAAAGGCAGAACACAGCAAGGAAAGTAGAGAGAAAACAAGGGAGAAGAATGAGGGAAATAGAAGAAAGAAAAGAAGAGATAACTGGAAGGAGAGGGAGAGAGATGAAAGCTGGAACAGAGGCAGCCAGAGAAGAGAAGGAAAAGAGAAGGAAAGAAAAGTGAGGGAGAGGGAAGAAAAGAGCAATCAGATGAGGAAGAAAGAGAAACAGAGAATATGCATGAGAGAAGGGAGAGAAGAAGAAAATCTAGTGGGTCTGAAAAAGAAAAGATAAAAGAGTCAAATAAATAAATAAATAAAGATTTGGGAATTTGACGTTTGTTTTCTTTTTGAAATTTTAGGACTTTTGGTTTTGTAAATAAACCGATTGGGGATGTCGTGGTGGGTTTATTTCTTTTGCTTTGATTAATATTTAATTTAGCATTGTTTATTTTAGTTTATGTTAGTAATTAAGTTAGTTAGTTAATTAAAATAATTGAGTTAATTAATCTAGATACTTATGTTAATTTGATTTAGTTTAGCATTTTTTTTGCAGGTTTTATTTTATTTATTTATTTAGCAAAGAACAGTTATTTATGTTTTGGCCCCTGGGATCTTGGGTAGTGTTATTGTACCACTTGCATATTCTTGGTTTCTGCAATTGATCCCTTGTTGTTTATAGATTGACCCTCCACACTTTAAAACCTATTCAATTAAGCCTTTTATAATCACAAATTGGTCCCCCTAGGTTTTTATTTCTTTCAATTATGTTCTATAATTTGCAAATTTCCCCATACTTGCTGAATTTACTATTTTGTGTCCCCCAATTTACTTTGACTTGCATTTTGTCCCCTAGACTTTGTGTAATCTTTCTAATTTTGCCCTTAATTAGTTAACTTTTCCATTTTGCCCTTTTAATCCTTTGAGTTTGCAATTTTGTTTTTAGGCCCTTTAATTTGATAGAATTAGCATTCTCTTTCCCCAATTTATTAGTATTTTTTATGTCTTATGCTTTATTTATCTCTATGGTGATTCCTTGACGCGCGTGTTCATTTTCTTAGCATTGACACCGGGTCTTCAAACCAGGTATCCCTATTTCTTGTGAATTTCGCTTTATGTGTTCCAGTGTGCTTCTATGTGATATATTATGCGTTTTCTTCATATGTTTCTTATTTTTACATACTTTTTGCATATTTATTTACTTTATGTTATTTAATTTCAATTTTTATTAATTTTGGCAAAAAAATATAATATTATTGTATTTAGATAGCGGATGTAATAGTTATATTATCTTCTTTTTGTATTTTTACAAATATTTTGTATTTAGATAGCAAGTGTAATAGATAGGTCATTTTTTTTCTTTTTTCTTTCTTTATTCCTTTAAATTGTATCTAAATCCCCGGTGTTATAGTTAGGCCTCGTATGTTTTTGCATGCTTACGTGCTTATTTGTTTTACCGCTTTCTTTAGGGTTTTGCATCTAGATATCATGCTTGCGTGTTATGTGCTCCTACTTGATAAGTCTTTATATGTTTAATTTGTTTTTTTTAATTCATGCTTTTCTATTTAATTCATGTTTTATGTTATTCCGTCACCACATTAGTCCAACACTAGTTGTGGTTTCCTCGTTTCCCCGCTAGTCCAATGCCAGTGGGAATCTCTAGAAAGGGCTAGTCCACGCTAGACCCTTAGGGCATTTTAGTGTTAGGTGCATTCGTGTGCATTTTACATCACACTTCACACACTTTTAGTTTATTTTCCATTCTGCATGATGATGATGATGATGATTATTATTATTATTATTATTATTATTATTATTATTATTATTATTATTTACTTATTTTGACGCATCTTTAAATGCATGACATCTAGGTTGCGTCTCATCTAGAATTTAGGTCATTTTGTGTGATTCGACTAGAAATAGTCGCCTACTCACGTGGGAAGCAATGGCGTACATGCCGTTCCCCCCTCTGTGAGTAGAAACATTTAGTCACAAGATATTAATCCCCCGTACCCATCATGTTGCATACCCACTTTCTTTCTTCACTTATTATATATTATTATTTACTTTTCTTTTTGCATTGCATTTTGCATAGACACTCGTGACTCCCTTGAGGTCTCGACTCGGTTTTTGTAATTAATGCGATAATACCGACCAAGCCTCGACGGAACCTTCCTGACACTCACATTTAGACTTAGGATTTGCATTCATATAGACACATCCAAAGGCGATAGAACTTAGGCTTAATGTAGAAAATTTTGATTAAACCTCGCAACTAGCCTCGGCTAGGTAGAAAGGGTGTCTCAGGCGCAAGCCTTTTTGCCTTCCCTTTCTTCAAATGTGACTCCCGAATCTTTCTCTCTCGTTTTTTCGTAGACCGGAGTCGAAAAAGGGTTTTTAAATATTTTTTAAATTTTAAATTTTTTTTTGTTTTGCTAAATGATTTTTTGGGTGACTTTGTACACCCTAACTCAATATCAAGTGGCGATTCCATTTCAAAAATAAAATCCTTTTTCAAAAATCAGTTGGCAAAAAATGTCGCACTCTTAGTCCCAGCCTTACTTTCTTTTAAAATACAATTTTTTCTAAAAAACACATTTTTTTACAAAAAACTTGGTTTTTCACACACGCGCACGGTTTTTCGTCGCACCTTTTCGTCCTGGCCTTATTTTTATTATTTTTCTTAAATAACATTTTTTCAGTAAAAAAACTCAATTTTTTATCACACACGCACGGTTTTTTCGGGTCATCGGACCGGGCTACCCTTTTTGGGACACAACAGTCAACGACCACACTAGTACCATACCTTTTACGATTTTTGGGACGCGACAGTGCCCTTCTTCTTCTTAAGATTAGGCTCAGCAGTCTTGAGCATGTTCATCAATTTAGTCAGCGTGCACTCCAACTTTTGCATGTTGAAGTGCAGGATGAATTATGAATAGCTCTGCAGGAGGGACTGAAGAATTAAGTTAATACTTAATTTATTGTCAAAGATTTATCCCAGATCTACTGATTTTTCAATTAGCCCGATCATCTTCAGTACATGGGCATATACTGAAGATCCCTTTGCCATCTTGCACCTATAGAGCTCCTTGGACGTCTCATACCTTGTTGTCCTAATTTGTGCATCAGACATTTCTTTGTGGTGTACAATCATGGATGGAGCATCCATCTTAAGATGTTGCTTTTGCAACACCGAGCTCATAACAGCTAACATGATACATGTTGTAACATCATTGTCAGCCTTATGTATCTCGTATGCATCTATTTTCTTAGGCAATGCAGTAGTAGGAGGAGAAAGGGGTATGGGTTTATCGAGGACATACTCAATCTTTTCATGTTTGAGAACAATTTTCAAATTTATATTCTAGTCCTCAAAATTGGTATAATTGAGTTTATTGTCTAGAATCGATCGCAAATTCACGTTAGACATTCTACAACAAAAGTAAAGATAGAAATAAGTATTTGTTTTATATCATGTATGAAAACCAAAAGTGTGGACTCGTAAATTTATTTGGTTTACTTCTACTATTTTACTTCAAATCAATAACTCTCAATATTGATTCGGGAATCTATTGAAAATTCCTAATGGGTTAGGATCCCATCTAATTAACTTTGGATTTGACGGAGGCCAACGCCCTAAAGGTAATTTTGATTAGGTAGATAACTTTCATCAATCACAACCCTTGTGACTCCTAGATAGTTGGGTATCAACTCTTGAAATTTACATCTTATGTATTACCCAACATTGCCTAAAAAATATAATGAGATTGATGGAGGCCAAACTCGTTATGTATTTTGGTTAAGTCAAACCCATTATTCAGAAATTATATCTCATAACAAAAAACATGTTATGAGTAAGACGACCTTGATGGAGGCCAACGTGACACTTACTAAGAACTCTTCGTTTTTGTTATAATAATGGAAGGCAACTTTTAATTAGTGACTTAATATTTAGTTTGAGAAATTTTAGCTTTTGAATATTAATGTCTCATCACATCATGCAATTAAAATATATAAACATATAAAATAAAAGCATAATAAACATGGATGATTATGGACTTTAACTAATAATATTTTCTTTGAGTCTTGAAGAAAACATTCTATCAAAATTCCTAAGGGACGTACCAACTCTTGATGCACCTCCTTGGTGCCATTTCGATCTTTTTGTACGTTACATATGTAATTCTATTCTAAAAAATTTAGAAAATAAACATATTCCTAACCTATACTATGTACATTACAAGTATTGATAAAGAAACCTCGAGTTACATTTGAGGGGAGTTTAGTTGAGAAGAGAATTACATTAGAATAATAGAGAAGGCAGGACACACAGGCTCTATTTATAAAACCAATACAAGCCAACTAAATAAGAAATAATAACCATTTAATCACATTGGTCTAATCCATAATCATCCACCATGCCATCTTTCAATTTAACAATTAAATAAATTAATTTATTTAATTCTAGTCATAAATCATATGGTCTAAATAAATTAGATTAATACTCTTCATTGTATTTGTCTCAAAATAAAGTTATAGAAGGTGTAGGTTTCTAAAATTTAATTTTTCAAATATTAACAATTAAAATTGGAAAGTGTTTTTATAGAAAATTATAAAAAATTCGTGTTTTCCAAAAAAAAAAAATATAGGAAAAAATCCTATTAGGGTTTCTAACCCGCGGATCCGCCTGCGGATTGGTAATGTTCTTGTGAACCCGTGACTGAGCTTGCGGATCGCATGGTGTAACCTAATATTGTCGCAATTTGGCCAACATCCTTTTTATTCTTACAAATTATTCTAATATTCTTTTGTTCTCTTATATTCTGTCTATTGTTATCTAACCTATCTAAAGGACAAAAAAAAAAAAGAACAACATAAAATGGATAATGGAAAATGATAAACTATAGTAGTGATCACACCAATGCATACTATTGTTCCTCATCTAGATTTCTTGAATACATGTATAAGATGATTTACAAAAAAATCTGATTACATTTATGTTTCAGATTATGATAACACTGTCAATTTGTCAGATATCAGGAGGAAAAATCTTATGAAGTACATAAATTAGTTGTATGCTCTTTTGCTTATTTATGTTATGCAAAATCTTTAGTCTTTTTCATTTGAATGTTTCCTGTTTAGATGTTATTCTTTGGAAAGCGATTAAAGCATGAACAACTATTAGATGCAATACCCTCACAAAAATATCACTGTTGCTTATGTAATATCATATGAATATAGTATGAGTTATTATACCTCAAATTCAATAAAGTTGTTCTTAAATTAATGGGTACCATATGATTTACCTTTGAGACTTTTATCGTCTTCATGACTCAATTATGAATTATTTCTACAGTATTTGATGTGCTTAGTTTATTTCTTTTTTAATTACATCCCGAACTTACTCTAAAGTAATATTTATTGTCTAATTAACAAATGCATGAATTATTTTTCATATTTGTCCATAAATGTATTACAAAATGTATTTCCCATATGTTAAGAAATTAATTGGAGTTAACTCAATTTGCATGACACTAATGCTGTAGTGTTATGTAACACATGAACTCAACAGTCAACCCAGCTTTACTAGTCTCCCGAGGAGAAGTTATTGTGTAAGGTTTAGTTTAAGATTTTAAAATTATGGTTTTGCATTTCTTCTTAGAATTTAATATTTATCATTTTCTGGCTAAGATACAATTTAATCATTATATAAACAATTTGTTTGCCTTTTCGCTCTTCATCTTATAATTTCATTTGTTCCGTAATTTGGGAACTTAGAAATCAGGTACATTTTTTAGAATGAATAGCTCATAAAAAATGATTTTATTTATTTGGATTTTTTAAAGTTTGATAAAAAAGTGAAAAGGCGTTTAATTGTAATATACATAGGGGTGGCAATTAGGTCAGGCACTGGGTTGGTGGGTCGGGTTGAAACTCAAGTATAATAAGAAACCCGCTAACCTGAACCCGACTTGCCAATTCGAAACAGGTAAACATACTTGACCCAAATGTGAGCCGCCACAAGTAACGAGTTGGCAGGTTGACCCTTTTTTACCTAAAAAAAAATCACATGCCAAAACGAGAAGTACAGTTGTGATCAATTAGTGTAGAGAACCTAAGAGAATTAGACTACTCCTTGCTATGAGCAAAGGGACACATTTGTGTGCATATGGTTGTAAGGTAACAAAATAGGTAATACAACAGAAAATAAAAATTTATTACCTTAAATATGGATCTCTCTGACATATCTATATGATTATAAAGGGGGCTTGTGTGACAGGCCCACCTTACCCTAAGGCGTACCAAAGGGCTTAACTGACTGCTTGCCTTGCCAGGACTCGGGTCAAGCACGCACTAGAAACCACGAAACAATTGACATTCTATAGAAAACTCGTAAATACATTCATGTGATTCAAACTTAAGAGTAAAGGTACCAGTTAAGTAGTATACATCATAAACATCTAACTAATACAATAAAATCTCAAACATCCCTTTTCTAGCAAAATCCTACCAAAATCTACCCTTGAATCCTCACCACCAGCTTTAATAATAGGAGCCTGTTTAAGGAGAACAAATAAAAAGGGTGAGCTATAATAGCCCAGTGAGGTTTCCACACATGCAAACACATAGGCAGACAATTAGAAAAATAAATAAATAAATAACATGTTCCATAAAACATTTCAAGAACAAGTTAAGTAAACAATTGATCAAACAAAGAAGGATACGTCTCAACCACGGGAGCAAGCTCAACCGTAGGAATATCAGGTACATAATCATGTGGCAATAATGTTCGGACCAATAGAGAAAACCAGGTCCTTGCCAATGATCAGGTAAATATCAGATAACAGTACCCGAAACCACCCATACACCTTTACCTCCTCAATACCTCCACTCTAGGGTGAGATCTCAACCCTGGAGGGTAAAACAGTTTGTTCAATCCAGAGTTGGCCTCTTTGAGGAATCTCAACTCGGAGGAAAGAACACGAACCCTAACGCCCAGCAGCTTATATCCTCCTCAATACCAATATGACTAACCATGGTGTAACTGGTGAAGTGTGACTACGGAAGTCTAGCCCGAAGGCTCAGTTCAGTTGAAATTTCACAAACAAGTATATTCACATTTGATAAAAGTTGTACATGTAATAAATTGCGGGATAGATGTGATAAAGTACACATCTTACCCTCAAATAGCACATTGTAATAGCTAACAAGTATCAAGCTTAAAATGGAATTAACACTTAGACATGCATCAAGCACACATAAGGAAACACTCACTTGAAAATTTCAAGAAGGTTCCTCGTAAAATGTGTGAGGTTCAAGCTCGGATCCTGAAATTCATAAGTAGTCTAATTAACCTACTGGATTTTCTTTCAAAAGAATTTTTTTTTTATAAAATGTACCAAGTTTAACTAGGGTTTTAAGATAAATGCAAATTGGTTAGAGGGAAAAATCCAAGAAGTTATAATAAAGGAATCCGAGTAAAACCCTAAATCAACTGATAAAGAAATTTAAGAAATTTCTTTTTTGAAAGTAATTTAGTTCTAAGGGCAAATAATTCATTAAGTGTCAAAATTAAGGTTAAATTTAAAAGAAATAATTAATACTAGAAATTCGTTATTAATTTCCACTTTATTTACTATATCAGATGCAAAACTCTAATAATTCGCTATACATTTTGGACCAAAAGAAAATATTGCTAAATACTATGAATTAAGAAGTAGTTTAATTTAATATTGATTAGGGTTCAAGGTTTTGGTGTAAAAGAAATTTTGTCCAAAATAATTAGTTTATAAGTAAACTAGTTTTTAAAGTCCAAGAAATACTTATTGGTAATAGTCAAGTATAATTTAATAACTTAGCAAAATCAATATAGGTTAAAATGAGAAAAATCTAAAATATCCTATACTTAGGCAAATTAATGGTTTTAAACTAATTAGTATCAAACTAATGATATTTAATTAAATTAAGACTAGTTAAATAACAAATTAGGGTTATTTGGTGAAAACATACTAAATCAAGTATAAAGTGAAACTAGTCAAATTTCACTTACACATTCAAAAGTCAAGTTTCTAACCAGTTTAAATCTTCAAAATTTGTAAGAGCTTCTTCTTGAAATTGATTAACAAGGTTCCAAATTCATTGCACAACATTTTTCTAAAAACCGGTTAAGTAGATTAAACTTAGGGTGCTCATTATTTGGTGTCACTTCCACCAATTCACAAGCTGAAATTTTCAGTAGTTTATGTCATCAAAACTTGACCAAAACAAGGTTAATATAGCTGGAAATATTAGGTTGTCAAAGCCGTATTTTTTGTAAACTAGTAAAGCTGAAATTTGTTCAAGGTATGGAACAAGGAAGTGTCAATTTGCAAGCTGAAATTTCAGCAACTTTAGCCCACTAAACAGGCCTTAAATAATGAAAATTTTCCAGAAAATTTTCTCTAACAAGACTATCCAACATGCCTTCTAACTCTAGTCAAAATTTCAGCCATAGATTCCAAGATTTTCCACTCAAATAAAGCATCAAATTCCTATACAAGTCCATACTAAGCAAGTAGGCCATAATATAGTTAATCTACTATCAAAGAAAGGATCAAAACAAGGGGAAATCTCATAATTATGAGCATAAATAATCATATATATATATATATATATAACAAGAGAACAAAATATAACCATAAATACTAAGTACTTAATGAAATCATAAGAAAAATATAATAAATCTTCTAATAAAACTTGAAAGAACTTGAAGTTTCTTGATGAATTTACCTCAAAATAGGTGGGGTTTTAGTTGAAGAAGAGTGACTGGTTAATCCCTTAAGAACCTTGACTTTGAGCAAGAACTTTAACTTGAAACTTGAGAGAATTTGATGAAATTTGAGGGGATTTCTTTTCTAATTAGGTTAAGCTTTTGGGAAAAGATTAAGTTAGTCTCTTAATTGTTTAAAATGAGTGAAATTGAAGTGTATTTTGGGCAATAGAGTGGCCAGCCAAGGGAGAGAAAAATACAAGGAAATTTGAGCCAAAAAATTGAAAAGAATTGGTGAAAGTGAAAGCCAATAATAGGTGGCCATTCACGGTGCTAGGTGGCATAATCTTCCAAATATCTAAGTAATAGGTGGTCTTACTTTTATAAATATCTAAGCTTGGTTTGTAACATTTAATTGGTGTAATTTTCCTATGATTATCATTAAACATGTAATAATAATAATTCAAGAAATCAAATTGTAAAATAAAATCATACAATAACAACTAATAAGAAAAATTTTTACAATTACATTCATAATATAGAAACTAAGTAGTTTTAAACTTCTAGGGTTTTTACAGTTTGCACAATATTTACATCAACTGCAAAAGATTTCTATACTTCAAAAGGCTAAGATCCTTCAATGAAGAGGTAGTTCTAGCAGAATAGCCCTCCAAGCATTGAGCCACTAATGATATCCACACGAACAAATCTTTGGGAACCTGTAACGCTTGTTTGTTTTGACTTTTGAGTATTAGCTCCCTTAAATTAATCAAGAACACAAGAAAAAGAGACAACCTAACAATTAGGGAGAAAAGAAAAAGAGAGAGAGATGCCAAAAAGGAGAGAGAAGGTGGTAGTTCTCTTTTGCAATTTTTCTCTTACTAGTTTTCTTTTGTGTTGCAATAATAATTCAAGAGTCAAAGCATGGACAATTTATAGAGGTAGTATTCTAGTCTTCTAGGAAATAAAGGTAATTGGAAATCCAGAAGGTTTAGGAAGCTTTCCTTAAGTTAATCCTTCTTCTTTAGGAATTCTATTCCATAAAGACACCAATTAGTTTCTTTATTTCTTTTAGGAAACTAATTTCCACCAAGATTTAGAATATTTATAAATAAGTCCTTTAAGTTAATGTATCTTATAAATTAACCTGATAAGTATCTCATACTTATCTTAATTACATTTTAACCCAACGATTATGTTTGTTATGTGTGTGACCCATTAGGTTCCATTCACGTTGGCAATAAGTACAAATTATAACTCATTAATTAATCAATTAAGAGTTAGATAAATTAAACACTTTAATTTATTATTAATTCACAATTAATTAATTTGTCCTTCTAGGTCATGAGTGGCGTCTAGGTCATGAGTGGCATCTAGCAATACATTATGACCACCCAATGAATAGGAAAGTGTTATCGTAGACTATACCCATCAATGATAATGTTACTATGTAATTAATATTCTTTCGCCACACCATATCCCAATTAGTGTAAAAAGTATAGTGCATATTTTTAAATGACTAATTAATATTTTTTTATTCCAGAAATATAATTCTCCATGATGTATAACTTTGAAACTACTTTCAAGTTATACTATCACTTCTGCAGAAGATTTGTTAAGTTAATATTTCTAACAAGTAGCCAAAGTGGGATACACTCTCCTATTAAGGAGTGGTGAATCCTATATCAATTACTCACTATCCTTCCATGCTTCATACTATACCCAACCTCTAACCTATGGGCTACTCTTTTACGAGCACCGAGGAATAGAGTTAAAGTATAGCAATCCACATTTAAGATACTATGGTAATCTCAAGTCAAAGGATCACTTACACCATTACTATTAAGAGTTCAACTATTGGCACTATAGTTGAAAACTTTTAGCAGATCAATTTAATGAACTTGTTACAAACAATGATCCACATACCAACTTAGGTGTCACGCACACCATAGTCAATGAGATCAACTACTACTTATTATAAATAGAGGAAAAATATGTGCTAGTCTATCCATATTAATAATGTCCAATCTCATTAATACTATGACTAGAGACATTTAAGAATTTGACTTTATATATTAGAATCTCATAATTGTAACCCTTGCAAACTCTAACACATAGTCAATATTCTAAGAAGATTTACCAAATAAACAAGTAACATAGAAATACAAGTATAAATGATAAAGAAAATGCCACATGAATATATATAACATAAATAAGTGTAAGTACATAAAGCCTTAAACCAACTTGGGTTTAGGGCATACACTAACAATGGCCATGCTTGCATGTGCATATGTTTTGCTTCAATAAAGATGTGGGGAAGAATAAGACTACTTAAGATTATTGTCATGCATATAATCAACCATTAATTGAGATAAAACTGAAGGAGGAATAATAATTAACCTTATTTTGACTTAAAACTCTTTTTTTCTTCTTTTTGTTTTTTCGAGTCAAACTAGTCGATTGGATTCTGATCCGAACCCGACCTGTTGGTTTGGTGGGTCAGTTGGGTACAACCTGATTTGGATTGAGCCCACCAAGCCTTAACCGAAATCTATTATTTTCGTGTTAGGTTCGTGTTGTATTAGAAATTATCACCCCTAAAGGTGGCAACTTATCGTGGACAAAAAATATTAGGTTATCAATTCAATTAGGCACATGATATAATTAATTACAGGCTTTTGCAGCATATTGGTAAGACTTTTAAGACAAAAGTTCAATTAGAATTTATGAGAATTGAATAATTTAACTAATTAAAAATTGTTTCTCTCTTGGAAAAAAACAGCTAGAAATTTGGGTAACCACACATAGAAAACAAAATCTAAACCAACTTGGATGAGAAAAGCTTTCAAGGTAAAAGAATTTTTTTTACCCTGGTGAAAGAGGGGACTCGTGACAAAAAATCTAAAAATCTTAATGGTACAATACAAATTTTCTAAAACTATGGATGGTTAGCTTCCTCACACCACCTCAATTGCTTCTGTTAAGTTTTTTTTTTTCAATTAATTTTATTTGCACAGATTTAGCACATGATATTTTGGTATCCTCCTATACTATTGACACGTTTGGTTTCTCAAGTCTCTAAACTTTTGTTACTTGAGGAAAATTATCAATAAGCTGATATAAAATATAAGCAAAAAAGCATTGGATATAAAGCGATAAAGTAAAAATTTGTGGTACTAGAATTATCAATAAGCTGAAACAAATTAGACATATGAAAAGCATTGGATCTACGGCGACAGAGCTAAAATTTGTGGGACTGAATTTGTGTAATGCCGAAAATCGGTGGAAAGACTGTAATTTTTCACTACCAAAGGGAGGTTTGTAAAATTATCCCATTTTGTTGGTGAAATAACCGAAAACGGCAAAAAAATAAGACAATGAATCTATGTAGCAGAGTTTTGCAAAATTCGCCTGCCATTTTCTTTGTCCACATAGCATCAGTTGGAAGCGAACTAAATGTAAAATTAAAATCAATGCCCTGAAGCCAAAAACCGCCCTCGAATCATATCAGTGAGTTTGAAAGTCATACTTGAGTGGAGATACGCTCTTGTACTAATGCTTGGCAACTATAATTACACAGACGAAGAACACTGGAATAGCCAGGTAAGCTTGAGCTGAAAATATGTAGTAACAACACTACAAAGGTAAACTTAGCCACTGCCCGAGAACATGAACATGAACATGATTTAAGAGTTGCACAAGCAGAAAAGTCTTCATAACGAGAAAAAAGAATAATTTCTTTCAGAGTAAACAATTTTATACAAGTCTACCACTTCGTACAAGTTAGATGTCGGGTAAACAACTGTTCAAAACATCAGACGTCATGCCGAATAACAAAATTGCTGCATTCCATACTTGTAGAAAAGGTTAACATATTGATGTAACCACAGAAGTAAATGAAACAAATACTTGACTCTCTCAATTTATTAAGGATGTAGTGTCAGTCTCATAGGTATTGTCTGCCTATAAAAGTATGTATTCCATCTTCTAGACCAACAAAACTGAGAGTCAGCCTTCAGAAGTAACATGTAAATAGGTCCTTCAGCAAATAGTAATCTCATACCTATGTAGGCATCAAACAGAAGCGAGGGTCATGAAATGCTGATGACAATTGTACCACTTGTAATGTATATTATCCTTCAGATCATAACGAAAATGCCGCATCTTTTCTGAGTAACATGAATTATCAGAAACAAGGAACAGGTATGTGCTTACAACATTTGATAGCACAAGACCGAAGGTGTCCTCTTCAGTCTCCAACTGGAAAATATATAGGATGTAAAACTTCCCATGATATAACTCATTTTCAGAAAGTATTCTACCAAGTCTCTTAAAATCAACACGATACCTCACAAACCATTCAGAATAGTCCCTTTTCATTTCTAAGATATTAAAGAATCTAATTCCACGCTCAGGTATCTCAATCAGATGTAAATGTCCATGAGACTCCCCAAAATACCGAATCCTCCTTTGTTTTCGAGCTGTTGGTAAATCAGTTGCAGGTATCATTTCAATGCACTCTTTGTCCATATCAAAACGCAGGAATGGCCCCAGCTTGCTAACCCAATGAACAGAATTATTCCAGAAGACACCCCTTCTAAACAAATAATAATCATTGTTCCCCACTTCCAGAGAAGTATGAGCATCTCTCCAGACCTTAGTTTCAGATGAATAGACAGAGAAACGATAAACCATTCCAGCAATCCAAACACAAACAACTTTGTAAAATGGCGACCTATGGGGATCAAATGCTATTGTCATGGATATTATTCTTGCCACTCGAGGTCTTTCAAGATCAGGCAGTTTAATAGATTTATTGGTAGTAGGGTTACATATATAATAGTCATAAGAACAAACAATCTCATACCTAACAATGCATAAACACAGAAGACCTTTGCAAGACCATATCCTATGTATGTCAGAATTTCCATCCACAAAAGTCAACGAGCGGAATGGATTTATGTTTGTTTCCCCACTGAGAAAAATGAAGTCATATTCAGGAACATGAGGCCCAGCTATGTTGTACAAGATAAGGCCAGCAATTGTGCAAGGGTTCCTGCAGAAATGCAGATAGCCAAATTGCGGATCAGAGATAATAGAGAGCCAATGTTTGGATACACATTTGAAGCTGAGTAAAACTTTTATGGACAACTTCACGAAAATTTCCTGCAAAACATCTGCACTGTCGGTGATATCTGCAGACTGTGAATTGGACTTCCACAAGTCAGAGAAACCCTTAATTCTTTTTGCCGACAGCATTCTCAGATACAACTGTCTTTGAGTTCTAGAAACAAAATCTAGATATCCTGGAAGAAAATAGAAATCAGTCTTTTCAAAATCAACATCAACACCCGCAAAAATTTTCATAGGAAACTACGTCCTTTCTGTGAAGAGACAAATGCACACTTTTCCTTTTTATGGTCCGTCTGACAAGGAATTGCATTCAGTAAACCAAATATTGGATCACATGTTATGCAATCTTAAAAGCATGACAACACAATCTCAATATCAACCATACCTAGATTTTCACAGAAAAATACTTGAAACTGTGAAGTAACTTAAAATACAATAGTAAGATAAAGTGGAAAGATGCTTCTTAGTTTTAGATGAAGTTGTACTTGTTTGGTACAAGAAAATAGTTTTGTTAATTTATTGTGCAGGCTGAATTGATGGGAACAAAGTGTGAAACAGGAAAGAGAATGGAGATGGGCATCTTGTGCAATCTCAAATTGATAACCTTCTGAACATACTATATATGTACTATTTAGTCAGAACAATTGTTTGTCTTGTTAAGCATCGAGGTGCCATGGCCAAATGACCATTCAGGGAAAAAAATAAAAGCAGAGAAGAGGGCTCAGATTTCACCATAAATGCCTTCATCTGATATTGATCAAGGACGCAAATTACAAGCTCAGTCTAACTAGATAGATAATTATGCAAGGATAAGTTAAAACTACATAGAATTTTGGACAAGTTTCTCAGATATAACGTTCCATTGCTAATGTGTGTCCCAATGATTGATCATGTTTCAGCAGTTCTCCAGGTTTCACTTCAGTAAAGATGTGAATACTGCAGAAAACAAGGAACACTAAAAAGTTATTCTTAGCTTATTGCACATTATCACTAATGAAAGGGTTAACTTTAATAGTTTCTATTTAAGATGTTCTAGAGTCAGAGCCCACAAATGGAGAGGAAAATCCCATCTGAAATGCATTGTTCAATCTAAAAATTTGTGCATCCATCCATAAGTTGGCAGGATAAACTATTAAAGATGATTTATTTGTCTTCATGAGGTTCAGTATGAACTGAAGTTCAAGAATACCTTTAATACTTGTAAATATTTGTCAGACCAAAGATTTAAGATTCATTTGCACACTTGAAATGTTAAGACCAATTTCTTTTACATGAAAGCTAACTAATGAACTTTGAAGAAATGGAAAAGGGATGAATAGCAACATAATATCTCGTCCTAAGATTTTGAAGAAAGCAGCTTCCCCTAGAGAAAAGTACACAACAACCAGCAGGAGACCAATCTATCACCTGAATATATTTTGGAACTATTCTATCAAGTATCCCGACTGCCATCAATCTCTTCCTTTGTGACGGAAAAAAAAAATCTAAGCAGAGAATGCATAAATTGGCTAGGGGCTCGTTCAAGTTGAAAATTAATCATTTAACAGGTATTGCTGCAACATTTGAAAATAAAGAAAACAAAAGCTTAAAAACTTTTATCAGTTTTCATACTCCAAGCTTGCGCTAATTCCATAAATGCAGCAAAACACATGCTTGGTCATTAAAACTGTTACCCGAAGCCATGCAATACTATAACGAGAGAAGCAATAATAATCATCTCATAAAAGAACTGACTTTTGTTGATGTGGTGTTAACACAGATCAATGAGAATAATTACACCATTCTCCAGAAGAATTTCCTTAAAACTAATTTTCCCTATGCCCTCTTGCTTCCTTCTAGTTTGACGGTGAAAGACATGGTACTCACTTGCGTCATTTGTTAATATTCTCAAGATTGAAGGAGGAAGAATCACCTTCTAATTAAAAAAAAAAAAAAAAAAAAGTAAAGAAGGAAGAAACAATACAAGGAATCTACTATTGTCAAACTTTGTAGCTTTCATCCTTTGGACGGAATCTATACTTACTGTTGTTAAGTAGGAAAGATGCAAAAGGTGAACAAGAAAAGAAGAGAAAGGACAAAACATAAAAAATAAAAAACCTCTTTTGAGAAGTTCATACGTGTTATCCTGTTCAGTTTTCCTTTTCCAATTATGGTACAATTATGCAAGGATGAACCTCTATGCAACAATTTGTACCTCTAACCCAGACCCACTATCATTTTAGGAATTGAGGTATTCTTCTTGCAAAAAAACCTCTATCTTAGATAGAAAATCAAATTAAATAGCTGAAATGCCTACTCACATTGCATATCCACTCACATTGCATATCCATACTTCAAAAATGAGTACATTGAATAAACTGTATAAGTAAATGAAATTTTCAGTTCAATCAAACTAGCATATTGAACGAAATGTTTTAACCTATAGCACTCTAATTCGAGTTGGTCAACTTGTCGATAAACCATTATGTCACAATACTGCCAACATTGTCCTTCATCAACATACTATCAACAGACAACAAAGCGCAACTTAGTTGGTAAAACGCTTCACCTGGGACCTACAGGTCCCGAATTCGAGTCACCAAGGAGGTAGGTAGAGTCCCGCTATTAATCCTCTTTGACAAAAGGGAGAAAAAAAAAAAGCATAATATCAACACATTAGATGTCTGTGTCTATGTATACGTATATGATCACCTAAACATCTGATAAAGCTCGTGACAACAGCAGTGGGAGCTAAGCAGATAGTTCAACCTGCTCAGACTCTAGTTCTAGGATATCATTATAACTAAGATGCAATAAAAATTTTGTAAGAGCTTTGCAAACTGCATAATGCCACCAGAAGGGTTTATATCTTCTTTCCTTACAAAGGCATTAATGAATATATCTATTCATCTTCCAATTTCGTATCCAATTGCTTACCGCACCCATAAATCCTACCTTGCATCCCTCTTATTTCCTTCACCATTCGCAACAATCCTTGTCACACTTCAAAAATTTTTCACAACGACTTCAAGAACATAGTGAGTAAAATTGGAAACCAGCCAAAGTCAAATAGCACCAAAAGAATTAATGATTAATCTAGTTAAGGCGGCTGTGACAAGATCTTAGCACTAATTGAAGGCAATGAAACAAAAATTCACTTCTACCCATTTTCCAAATAGTCAACATCATACTTCACCCAATGAAAAAAATAAAAAATTCATAATACAGAAATCCCAGTAAAAGCAATAATTAGTTCTTTAGTGACACTTTCAGATGATCATCAGTTTGCCGTAACTCAAAAAATTTGGTATCAAACAAAAGCACCATAATTTAAAAAAAAAAAAAAAAACCAAACGGGATTAAACCCACAAAAATTCAGGTGGAAACAAACAGAAAGACAACCATAAATCTCAAAGAAGCTACAGTAAAGAACCAAGAAAATACCTGGTCATTGTGATTGGCAATCAGGAGGACAGAATTGAACAGAGAGGAAAAAAATTTAAGCGAAGACAAAAGCTCTTGGACAGAGTCTACTTTCCTCTCTCTCCTGTTGGTAGGACGAGAAAGAAGAGAAACTGGAGTTTGGGCTACGGCTCATTAACGGTTCGTGTCAAGCCGGCAACTCACGCCAGTCTACATGGTCTTCCCATCTGAAGCTCGGCCAATATACGGTCCCCGCGAATTATGCGATTTAAGAAAAATAACATATCGATGGATCAAAATGAATTAGATGAATAAACACACGAGAGTTAGACAATAAATCACAAGAAAATTTAATAAAAAATTAATGAAGAGTCTTTTAAATATGTAAGCATAGATAAAGAGGCTTATATAGCTAAATCCTACAACCCGACAATATAACCGATTCAATTAACAAATGACGCATGGCCCACTATACAAAGACATTAAAAATATAAAAACCTCATTGTAAAACTAATATTAATATATTTGGTATGGTGGTCTACATGAATTATATACTAACAAGACAACAAAACATAAGAGAGAGACAGAGAGAGAGGGGAAGGGAGGGAGAGAGGGAAAGTGGAGAGTGAGATAAGGAGTAGAAGAGAAAATTGCAGTTTTAGTATCAAATGTTTGGAACATCGACAGTTTTAGTCTTTAAAATTTGGAAGAAAATAAATCTAGTACCAAATGTTTTAATTTTTTAGCACATCTAGTCCGATTGAGGATTTTTAGTTTCTAAAATTTAGATAAAAATAAATCTAATATCAAATTTTTAGCACATTTAGTTTAATTGACGAGTTTTGTCAAAATCTTATTATAATCTGGTCATGTGATATTAGCAATAATCAATTTTTTAAAAAAGAAAAAAAGAAAAAACTTAATTGCTATAAGTTGTAATTAAAGCTGCTAATTTGAGTAATTAGTCTTACTCACAAAGAAATTAAAAAATAAAAAAACTAATAAGTTTGAAAAAAATTCAAATCTTCAAACAGGCAATAAGCTATTTAACATCTCTCTTCACTCCCCCCCCCCCCCCTCTCTCCTTGCTCTTAAAAGAAAATTGAGAAATTTGCCAAATTGGTTATTCACATTATTACAAAAAACTTTTTTAGTCCCTAACATTTAAAATTAGCCAAATCAGTCCCCTAATATATCAAAAGTGTATTTCGATTGGTTCCAATGATAATTTTTTGTTCAGTTTTTTGGCAACATCAGGGGCAAAACTGGGAACTTCCACTCTCCATTGCCTGAAAAATGAGTAAAAATGATCACTAAGACCAATTGGAATACACTTTTGATATGTTAGGGACTGATTTAGTTGATTTAAAATGTTAGGGACTAAAAAAGTTTTTTTGTGATAATGTGAGAGACCAAATTAGCAAATTTCTCAAGAAAATTCTAATACCGTACTTTGAAAACAAAATTTTTTTACTCTTCAATGTCTCTAAAAATTTATTTAAAAATTGTTTAATTGTTTGTAATTGTTATTTGAGATAAATGAGAGGAGACATGAAGCAAATCGAAGAGTATATTTTTTTAAAATTTGGTAACTGGAACATGAGTATTACGTGACCAGATTCTAATAAGATTTTGACAAAACCCGTCAATTAAACTAAATGTGCTAAAAAATTAAAATATTTAACACTTTTCATCCAAATTTTAGGGACCAAAAATGTCTTAATAGGACTAAATGTGCTAAAAAATTAAAACATTTGGTACTAGTTTTGCTTTTATCCAACTTTAAGGACTGAAACTATGATACCTCAAATATTAGGCACTAAAACTGCAATTTTCTCATAGTAGAATGAATCCATCTTCTATGTACTGAATTGCGAAAAAGGTCTACAAGAGAATTATTCCAAAAGAGATTAGATGATCTCCATTTATAGACAATATAAGACCAATTGTACATTACCTATATTTAATAATCACACGTGAATTTAGAACAATGAATTGAGTTGTCACATAAAGTTTTAAATGTACCAGATTTTGCAGGGTAATTACACGTAGTAATCTTCTTGGAGAACAAAATGGAGACTTATATTAATTATTTTAGTTGTTTCATAATACTACCCCTTAGACGTCCATTATATAGAGAATATACTTCGCTAAAACCTTATTATGAACAAACCCAAGGGGGGAAAAACCCTAAAGAGTACATTGTTCTTGTGTATAAATTTTTCCTTGTTTCAAACATCATTGGAGATCTTTTAGCCAACATATTCCAATGTTTTTGTCCAATTCTTTGAATGATGCAGTCGGCAATCCCTTGAACATAAATCTGTCAAATTATTACTTGATTGGATTTGTTGCATATCAATTTCATAATTTTTTTGCGGATCATGATTAAAGAAGAATTTTGGTGAAATATGTTTCACTCTATCTCTTTTAATATACTCTCCTTTTAATTAAGCAATGCAAGTTGTATTGTCTTCATACAATATTGTTGGAAGATTTTCTTTTTTAGGATATAACTCACAATTCTTCTAGATATAGTGAGTTATTGATCTTAGCCAAATAGATTCTCGACTGGCCTCATGAATTGCTATTATTTTAGCATGATTCAAAGAAGTTGTGGCTATTTGTACATTGCCATGAAATAGCTGTACCACCACATGTAAATAAATAATTAGTTTGAGACCTAGTTTTATGTGAGTCAGGTAAATACCCAACATCAGTATAACAAAAAAATGTGTTGCGTTGGGTAATTTTTTGCAAATATACAGAATCGTGACAACTAATAAACTGATAAGTAGAGTATTGTTCCCA
Organism: Mitragyna speciosa; assembly: GCA_024721245.1. Taxonomy (NCBI): domain Eukaryota; kingdom Viridiplantae; phylum Streptophyta; class Magnoliopsida; order Gentianales; family Rubiaceae; genus Mitragyna; species Mitragyna speciosa. The sequence continues at coordinate 2,028,117 of CM045565.1, forward strand.
TGGAGATTAATTGTTTAGTCATTTATCAATTCTCTTTTATTTGTCTAGGCTTTAGATTAAATTGAAGAAAACTAAAACTAATTTTTATACTAGAACTAGTTTAATACCAAATTAATTAAAACTAGTTTAATACCAAATTAATTAAATTAAATTCAAATAAGACAAAATCTTTTTTATCAATTGGCTAACCCTGTACACAGGGAAGCGCCACCCTCAAAATTTTTATTAATAAAATAAGGAAAATACAAGGGAGGGGGACATCAAGCCTAAACCTCCTATTATTACAATTTATAAAATCTAAAGCAAACAAAGAAAACTAATAAAAACGGAAAGAAGGGAAACCTAATTTATCTAATCTAACAGCTCCACGAATTTCCTTTGGCAGCTTTGAGAAAACTTGATAGACCATATTCACTTTTCCTATTACATCTTCATTAGACAAAAAGTCTGCAAGCTTATTCACCTCTCTGAAACAATAATTAAAAGAAACAAAGTGCTTTTGTAATTTACTAATTTCTATCAAACTTTGAAAGTGGTACCATGGCCAAAATCCCATATCCATGAGAAAATTCACAAGTGATAGTGAATCAATTTCAACATAAAAATATAAAAAACCTTTGGATGTACATAAACGAACACCAAAAAGCAACACTTTTATTTCTGCCTCCAAACTCGAGCCCCTTCCAAAAAAACAAGAAAACCCAAAAATGACATTACCATGACCATCCCTCAACAAACCCCCACCTCCACATTCACTTGGATTCCCCTTGGAGAACCCATTTGTATTCAGTTTAAACCCATACACAGAAGGCATCCATTTAACAAGAGTGATATTTAGTTTCTTCTTTTCTTTAGCCTCATATCCTAAGAGTTCAGGCCCAGTAGATTGCCTAACTCTACATTTAAACCGACTTTTGAAAGCCAGTTTAATGTCACAAAACGTATTCACAACAATTCGCTCCCAATCACAAACCACAACAGAATAATAATAAGCATTTCTAGCCTTCCACAAATGCCAAACAATCAAGATAGGAGTTATGGAAATTATAAAAGTCATGAATCCATTTTGCATGGATAGCGCCCCAAAATACTTCCACACCTTAGAAGGAGTATCACCCCAACGAAAAATATGATCAATATACTCCATTAAGGGATTTTTACAGCAATAACACCTGGAGGGGCCATGGAAACCCATTTCTTTCATCACATCTGCACTTGGAATTCTTTTACACAGAATCCTTAGCATTAACACAGATATTTTAATAGGCACAAAAGAATTCCAAATATTTTTAAAAAAGAACCCTAAAGACTTACAAACTCTTACACAATCAAAGGCTAATTTAAGGGAAAACGAACCTTATAGCGTAAAAGTTCACACCATCTTTGAGGAACTATCATAGGATGGAGATACCACGCCTTCATTACCCAACCAACAAATTCTCTCCTTTGTCACTTCCCTGAAGGCCAACATCCTTTTACAAGCAATCGAATTCAGTCTTCAGTCTAGGCTACTAAATGGAACCAGGAAAACGTGATTTAAAATATTTTCTTGCCATAAACTTCGCCCAGAGGGACTTGTATTTCCTGAATTTCCACCAAAGCTTGATGAAAAATGCCTTGTAAATATCCTCAAAAGATCTTGGGCGAACCCCACCTTTATCAGTCGGAGCACAAAGAGTTTCCAATTAATCCAATGATGCTTCCCCCTATTACCTTCCTTACGCCAGAAAAACTCTGAGAGTAACCTTTCCAAGTGCACATAAACCCCTTTAGGAGGACTAGTAGCAGCTAGAATGTGAAATGGAATAGAGGACAGTACATGCTTTATGAGGATCAGTCGGCCACCTATAGATAGGAATCGATTCTACCAGGCCAAAATTTGACAAGCAACAGAGCTACATATATCAAAAAAATGATCCTTTTTCTTCTTACCAACAAAAAGAGGCAACCCAAGTCTCGTATAAGGAATAACTTCTCCATGAAACCCGTAACTCGCTTTATCACATTCCTCCTAAGACGAGGCATGATGGCGAACAAAACCACACTTTGATAAGTTAAGTTGCTGCCCTAATTGGCTCTCATATTTTCTAAGCACCTCCATGACCATCTCCAATGACCTCTTAGCTGCACCTGAGAAAATAATCACATCATCAACAAAAGCAAGATGGGATATGACTTGGCATCTAGAAGGTACCTGAAAAGGAATAAAACTCTGATTTTGAGGAAGATTGTTAAAAGCCCTAGACAAGCCCTCAATCGCAACAATAAACAATGTCGGGAAAATAGGGTCCCCTTGGTGGAGTCCTTAAGAAGATTTGAAAAACCCTTTTGGTGCTCCATTCACTATAACAGAAAACTAGCAATATGATATTATTCTCCATACCAAATCAATCCAAACCTCACCAAATCCAAAAGCATGAAGAACTTTAATTAAGTACATCCATGACACCCTATCATATGCTTTAGCCATATCTAGCTTTAGTACCACATTTCCCCCTCAATTTTTCTTCCTCATATCATTTACTAACTCCTGAGCTAACATGAAGTTTTTAGAAATTAGTTTCCCTTTTACAAAATCACTTTGCTCAAGAGAAATAATGTGAGGCAAAATGCTGGATAACCTATCAGCTAAAATTTTGAAAATAACTTTATTCACAAAAGTACATAAGCTAATAGGTTGCAACTGGAAGAAATCTTGTAGGTGATTAACCTTAGGAATTAACACAATAAGGGTGGATATGAAATTCCTAGGCAAACAAGCCCCATAAAAGAAACTTACCACAGTATTATCTACATCTTCAGACACAAAATTCCAAGCTGTTGTAAAGAATTTTCTGCTAAATCCATTAGCTTCGAGGGCACTATCCACATCCAAAGAAAAAATAGCTTGTCTAACCTTTTCCATAGATGGCACCTTTTCCAGTTTTACATTGTCCTCATCATGAATCAATTTCGGGATATGTTCTACCTCTGTATTAGGCTCCGTCTCACCCTGTGAAAAAAGAGAGGAAAAATATTGACCTGCCAACATACCAATTTCCTCATCATTATCTACCCATTCCCCTTTAGAATTTTTAATCTTGTGCGTAATAGACATGTTTTTGCAAGTTGCCATTGAAGAGTGAAAAAATTTAGTATTGTGGTCCTCTTCCCTCCACCATTTGACACGAGCCTTCTGCCTCCAATAGCTCTCTTCAATACAAATAGCTCTACTGAGCTCTAGGTGATCATTATACAGATCCTGCAATGCCTGATCTGATCCCTGTTCATCGTACACTTTTTTCCTATCTACTGCCTTAGCTTCAAGTAATTTTATGTTTTCAAAGATATTCCCAAATTGTTGCCTAGATCATCATCTGATGGCCTCTTTGACAGATTTCAATTTTAAAGCCAACACTACCAAGGGAGGACTTGGCTGAGAATGCTTCCAAACCTATTCAATTAAAGGCAAAAACTGAGGATGAGAAGCCCAAAAATTAAGAAATCGAAATGGGCAGGGCTTATCATCTAGCCTTTTCTTTGCTCTGATCAATAGGGGCGAGTGATTCAAAGGTCGTCGTGACAAATACTGTACTGAAAGGTCCACCTTCATCTCGCTAAATGCATTATTCACTAAAACCTTGTTAAGCCTTTTTCAGATTCTAGCAATCCCATTCCAGTTGTTACACCACGTATAAGGGGACCTAGTGTAGCCAACATCCAGAAGTTGCAATTCATGCATAAGCTGCAAGAAGTCCTCGGCTTCACTCAATTGGAATGGCCTGACTCTTTTCTTTTTGTCCACATTTGTTACAAGATTTAAGTCACCAGCAATAAGCCATGGGCAATTCCTATCACATTCAGATTGCAAGTTGTTCCACAATGCCTTTTTATCATCTACCAAACATTTTGCATGAATGAAAGAAAGCCTACACGCAGAAACAAATCCAAATATAGTAGCTATAACAAAAATATGCTTCTCACTCTCCGCCAACATAGAGCATGAGACAAGAGCTTTATAAAATATCCAAACCGAGCCCGAAGCATTGAACAAACCACCGTCCATCCCAACCTTAAGTCTAACTTCATCAAATTTTGAGATTCCTATTTTTGGTTCACAAAGAGCCACAACTTGGAAGTTATATATTTTAATTAACTTCTTCAACCTCTTTAAATTTGGGGCTTTAGAGACCTCTCTAATATTCTTGAACATAAAATTAATCATTAGACAATGTAGCAAAAGGATTCGATGATGTTCTTACATGTGAACGCAAGATCCTATCCGAATGGAACTTGGGTTGAATACCTTTTTGTTTTACGGCATTTGCAGGCTCCCATTCAGCTTACTGTTGTTTCAAATTTTGAGACTGGAGTGGAGAGACTTCTAAATTGTAAAAACTCAAATGGTGCAGCTTATCTCCACTTTTGGTAGCAACCCCTCGCGAAGATAGATTTCCTACTGCTATTTTAGAAGCAACAATCAGCTACTGATGTGTAGATGTTCCATGCTCTAGGGATTCCCTGGCTTCATTCAGCTTACTGTTGTTTCAAATTTTGAGACTGGAGTGGAGAGACTTCCAAATTGCAAAAACTCAAATGGTGCAGCTTATCTCCACTTTTGGTAGCAACCCCTCGCGAAGATAGATTTCCTACTGCTATTTTAGAAGCAACAATCAGCTACTGATGTGTAGATGTTCCATGCTCTAGGGATTCCCTGGCTTCATATTCTACTGGAAGTAGCCCATCTGCATTATCCTTAGATACTTGATAGAGAATCACCTCTAGAAAATTTTCATTAGACGCAAAAACTCACACGAACGTCGCTCAAGATCCAGGATATTTTCCTTACCATCTACAGCCGAAATGAGCACCTGCTCATTAGCCTTGTCCTCATTCCCTCATATCTTTTGCATGACCACTGGAGAATGGTTAAGAGGCACAACAACATCGCACATATGTTGTTCTGAGACCCAATCATTTACCCTACCATCTGCAGTCAAAATATTAACCTGCTCACTAGCCCTTTCTCCATTCACTAAACCATGGGATTGATGGCTTTCCCGACCTTCTTGATTCTCATTGCACTGTAGGATTGGACTGATTTGGTTATCAGCTTGGCTGTTATTTGCTGAGGCTCTTATATTTGTATCAACCTGAGTATTGTCATTTTATGATTTCCCACAGCCGAAGCCACCCCAACTGTTTGATTCCCACTTCTTACTAGCACCTACTTCAGAACAAAAAGAACATTATCCACCTGATCTTCTTTTTCCCTTCTAATAGCACCACCTGCAACAGGTTTTTTGCTTAGAAATTTGCATCTTCCCACCTCATGTCCTTGCTTATTGCAATTGGTGCAATATTGGGGAAATCCCTCATATATAATTTTCTACCAAAATCCCCTTGCCCCATTGCTATCCAAACTCGCTAAGACAATTCCTTTGACACATCTAGTTCAACACAGACTCTAGCAACATTGAGCCTGCTCAAACTCGCCGTTGCAGTGTCAACTCTCAAAGGAGATCTTATGGTGCTTGCGATCATAAACAAGGCAGCCTTATCAAAAAGATGAATAGGTAACCCTTCTAATGCAATCCACACAGGGACCTGAGATGATTCTTTGTCCAACCTAAAGTTAGTACTCCATTTAAAAACTCTCATTGGGAACTCTTGGATCATCCAAGTTCCCCTTAACCAACACCGAAGAAAATCATCCTCTGAGTGGAATCTAATTAAAAAATGCTTGGAGTCCATTAGAACGAGGGTGTAGGTGTTAGAAAATCCAATAGAAGCAAAAGCTTTATGTAGCAAATACATGCTCGGCCTGCCATGTGAGAACTTTCCAACCAAAGCAAATTTGAAGGGTGCTGCAAGGTTGTAAAATTCTACTTGAGAAAACGAAAATACTGGTTCTCCTCAATCACAATCAATTAAATTAATTAGCTGATGAATTACTAATGCTTTATCATGATCCGAGTTATCCAATAACATCAATCAAACATTGTCAAACATTAAAATTAACTAAACTTTAACTCAATCAATTTCAAATAAATTAACCCAATCTCATGCAACTAATTTATTATACAATCAATCTAGTAAGGCTATATATAAGCAAACTCTTAAGGATATCTAGCCATTTATTATAATCTCTTATTAATAAGCAATTAAATTAGAGAATATTTCAGTTGTTTTGAAAATTTTCTCCGTTCTCTCTCCTCCCCCTCAACAAACTTTTGAATTTGAAAACTTTGAAACTAGGGTTTAGGCCACCATCATGGCTGATCTTCAGCTGGATAGAGACTTGTCATTGCCTCCAGTAGCCATACATGTCATATCTCTGCTGCTGAAAACCTTTGTAGCAGCTTTGGCTAACTCTGCTGAACCTAACTGATCAAAAGATCATGGGAAACTCTCGCTCTATCGTGAGGAGCCGGCCTTGTTCCTCACCAAACAGGAGATGATCTCTTTTTCTCAGCCTTTTCAGAATGCACTGGTGGGCAAATTCACTTTGGGAAGACCTTCCATGGAGGAAATTTGGAAGTTCATCCTGTCTCTTGGACTAAAGGCAGATTGCCCAGTTAGATTATTGGATGCTAAGCATGTTATACTGCGGTCTTCCATGTTATATTGTCTTGTTGGACTTTTGACTTTCGTCCAGACTGTCAATTACCGTTAGCTCTAGTATGGGTTAACTTCCTAGATCTTTCGTTACTATTATTTTCCGTGTCCATGTTGTCAAAATTAGGTGATTTAATTGGGAGATCCTTACAAGTTGATAAAGCAACGATAGGATTAAAGAGGCCGTTAGTTGCCCGAGTTTTAGTAGAAATGGATGTCTCAAAAATTCCTATTAGGAGATTTTGGATTGATTTTGAAGAAGAAGTTTTCTAGCAAAAGGTGGATTATGAGAACCTTCCTGGGTATTGTACCCGTTGTTCCAGGTTGGGTCATGTGGTGGATGAGTGCCTTGTCAAGAATCCACAACTTAGAGAAGTTGTAACAAGACGCAATCAGTCAATACTCCCAGAAGAACAATGAAAATGAAAGGCTACGTGGGTGATGAAGCAAAAATAGGAGAGTGCTACTAATGGGATGCAGATGGTAGTAGATTCTGAAAAAGGAAACCAGACACAAACAATGGAGATTGGCAATAATAATATCTCTCTGGAGGTTGTTGTTAGAGAAGCTGATTGTCCCCCAACGATGCAAGTTATTGCTGAAGCTGAAGTTTCAACCAAAAATTTGGGTTCGAATGAGAATGAGACTCAGGAGACACAACTGGGTGATGGACGACTGAATGCAACTGATGATCAGGTTGGGTTGAACCCATTAAAGTTCAGATACTCCAACAGTATAAATGAGTCTATGGTGGAACCTTTGCACGTTGGATAGATAGAGTTTATGGATACTTGCTACTTTTGACATCTTGGTGCATCATGGGATGATAGTAGGGTTGAGTTTGGGGCTTCTACTACTGCTGGTAAAGTTCATCAAACACATCGACATCGACTTTTAGTAGATTGTTGGAATAATATAGCAATATCGGTGGACACCTTTAAAGACTTTCAGCAGCAGATTTTTGACAGAATGCATGCATTGGGGTTGTAGACCCAAGTGAATGCTTCGGATGACCAGTATGAAGACCATCAAGAGCAATTGCCCACTGACTTATAGAAGAAGATAATAGAGAAAAGCTTAAAATCCAAGGGCGTAAAGAGATTAGAGGAACAATGTAAAGCTAAGTATTCTTTAGGTTCTTTTAATATTAAGTCCAATTAACATCTTGTTTTGAAAATTTCAAGTGATATCGAGTGTGGATAAACTTCAGCAATTTTGGTGACTTGTGTAAATCAAAGAATACTAGAGTACTATTTTTTATTGAACCCATGTCTTCGGTTGATCATTTGTTAAAGGTGAAAAGGTTTTTGGATTTTGATTTTGGAAATTCTTTTTTGGAAAATAAAATTTGGTGTTTATGGAATGTAGGATATGATTGTGTGTTTAATGAATATGTGAGTCAAGTAGTGCATGTTAAAGTGGTGTATAATTCTGGAGGTACTATCAACATTTCTGCAATTTATGCTAAATGCTCCATTGTGCATAGGAGGGATCTTTGGCCAGCCTTATGTACCTTGGTAGCCTTAATGCATGAGCCATGGATGGTGGCAGTGACTTCAACGTTGTTTCCAGTACAGAGGAAAGAGTGGGTGGTGCTACTCCTAATTATCAAGTAATAGAGGAATTCAACTTGGCAACGTCACAATGTGGTCTTTCAGATATTCCTTTCGATGGGTCTTCGTATACATGGATAAATGGTAGGGTTTGTCAATGACTTGATCGTACTTTGATAAATTCCTATTGGCTTGAGGCATTTCAAGTGTCACGGATTTCTCACCTTAGCAAAGGGTGTTCGGACCACAGGCCTATATTGGTGTCCTCTTCTCAAACAGCGAAACCATTCTCAACTTTCAAATTTATCAATGCCTGGGTCAAACACAAGGGCTTTTTAGAAGTGGTAAGCCAAGCATGGAATGCCTCTATGTCTGGGAAGGGGTTGCAGAAGTTGCATAACAAATTGTGCTTTATGAAGAAATAAATATGTAGTTGGATTTCAGAGGTGTTTGGTAATGTGAATGACAATGTAAAGAAGTCCGAAGCTATGATAGTGGAGAGGGAATTAAAATATGATAAAAAAGAAGTGAGTTGTCACGTAGTAAGTATGCTGAAGCTAGGGCGAATTATCTTCATCAATTAGCTATTCAGTCAGAGTTTTGGAGGCCAAAGGCAGCCATAAAATGGGTTAGGGATGGAGATGCAAACACAACTTTTTCCATGCTCAGGTTAAGCAAAAGAGAAATGCAAATTTTATAGGAAAAATTGAAGGAGAAAATGGGCAATGGGTGGAGGCTATTGATCAAATTAAACTCTCAGCTCAAAATTTTTGTCAGTCTTTTTTCTCTTCCGCCAGATATGGCAGAAACGTGGAGGAGTGCACCTTGCATTTGCCGGTGGTCTCATAGGAGCAGAATGAAGAATTTATTGAGCCCCCTTCTCTGCAGGAAGTTAAGGAAGTGGTATTTGGGTTAGAGGTTGATAGCACTGCTGGTCCAAACAGCTTTGGAGCTTGCTTTTATCCATCATGTTGGGACATTATGCATAGTGATTTATAGAGGCTATTTTGGAATTCTTTCGGGTGGCAACTATCCCAAGAGGGATTTCTAGTACCTCTATTGTTTTGATCCCCAAGAAGCAAGAAGCCTCAAATTGGAAAAACTACAGGCCTATTAGTTTTTGCAATGTGAGTTCAAAAATTATTTCGAAGTTGTTTGCTATTCGCCTTTACAAATTGCTTCTTTCACTAATTTCTCCTTTCTAGTTAGGCTTTATTCCAGGAAGGAACATCCTTGACAATATTTTATTGGCGCAAGAGTTGGTGCAGGATGTAAATAAGAAACTTGGGGCTTCTAAATTAATTCTTAAGTTAGATACGAAGAAAGCATATGATAGAGTAGATTGGCAATTTTTGCTCTCTATGATGAGAAAGTTTGAATTCCCTGAAAGAACAGTGGATATGGTATACATGATCACATCAAATAATTGGTTTTCAATGTTGATAAATGGACAGTCCTCAAGTTTTTTTAATTCAAGAAGAGGAGTACGACAAGGTGATCCTCTTTCCCCGAGTTTGATTGCGCTGACAGCTGAATTTTTTGGGAAAAGGTTTCAACAAATTCATGATGATAATACAAAGTGTAGGTATAAATTCGAGGGAGGATCTATTCCTTATTTAGCATTTGTTGATGATATGGTGGTGTTCACAAGAGTTTCAAGTAGTGCATTGATGAAGTTTGCTAATTTTGTTGAGGAATATGAAAGAATTTCTGATAAAAAAATCAATTTAGACAAGAGTTTCTTTATTTGCTCTTCTAAAGCTTCATCTAACGTTGTGGCTTGGTTAGAAGAATTACGGGATTCCATCATCATCAGCTGCCTTTCACGTATCTAGGTGTCCCTTTAATGATAGGGAGACCCAAGAATGTTATGTTTGATGGTTTGATATCAAAAATGAGGAATAGAATTCAGCACTGGAGTTGCAAGCTATTATACACAGGTGGGAAGATTATTTTTTTAAAACAGGTAGGAAGATTATTCTTTTAAAACATGTGTTATCTTCAATGCATATATATTTGTTGCAGGTGTTGAGACCACCAAAGAGAACTATGCAATCACTGAAGATGTTGTTTAATGGTTTCTTGTGGGATGTGAATGTGGATTCCAAGAGAATACATTAGTCTTCTTAGGAGAAACTTTATTTCCCGATTGATGAAGGTGGGCTAGGATTTCGTTCATTGGAAGATATGATAGAGACTTTCTCCATCAAGTTATGGTTGAATTTTAGAGATAACAACTTCTCGTGGGCTAAATTCATGCATGTAAAGTATTCTTTGAATCATCATCCCTTGGAGGCTCAAGTAAGGAGTGCATCTCCAAATTGGTGACGGTTGGAGAGTGTTCGTGATGTAGCTGAGGAACACATTCGCTGGAGCTTAGGAGCAAGAATGGTTGACTTTTGGCTTGACAGATGGATTCTTGACAAACCTCTGGCTGTGTGTTGTCCACGGAGTGATATGCCACATTTTCTGGTGGCTGAATTTTTTCATGGAAACGATTGGAATAAGGAGAGACTCTCTTATTGGCTACCTGCTAATGTTGTAGATCAAATTATGCAGATTCCCATTCAGCAGGAGGAAAGGGATGTGATGATTTGGGCTCCATCTTCTAATGGTAGGTTTTCTATGTCTTCTGCTTGGCATTGCATTAAGCAAAAGAAAATCTCATCCTATGTTATGAAAGTCATTTGGAACACAAAATTACCATTGAGAATATCTTTCTTAGCTTGGAGGGTGTTAGCGAATTTTCTATCTCTTGATTGTGTGATCCAAAAAAGAGGATTCTAGTTGGTGTCATGTTGTCATTGTTGTAGGTGGGCAAGGGAGGATGTTAGGCACCTTTTTTTGGAGGGTACAATTGCTACAGAGGTTTGGAATCACTTTTGCAAATGTTTGGGATTGGGTCATTCTCCATAGGTATGTGTCTCGGCAATACTTATGGATTGGTTTCTTTCGGCTTTTCATTGAGATGCCTGGTTCCGATTGTTATATTGTGGTTCATTTGGAAGGCTAGGAATGAAACAAGGTTATGCAATCATGCAATGGAGGCTCATAAGGTTATTTTTGAGGTAAATAATTTTTTCCTATTGCTTTCTCACGCATAAAAAGTGGATAGGGCATGGTGGGGGAAGGACATAGATACTTTGCTAGCAAAAAATTTTGGTGTCAAACCGGTTCGTAGGGTTCATGTGTTACCAGTGTACTAGAAGAAACCTTCTTTGGTGTTTCTTAAGTTTAATACTGATGCTAGTGTGGTGGACAATAGGGCATTTTGGGGGGGGGGGTTTAAGGGATATGTCGGGTGTGCTTGCTAAATTTTCCATTTACCCATCTCACGACCTGCTGGATTTTTATTACATTCCCTACATATTGCTGGAATTTGTTTTGGACCCCCCTTAGTTGCAGGAATTTTCAGTTAATCCCTTAGAATGGGCTGGAATGTTCAATTTGAATCCTAAAGACCTACTGGAATTGTGTTTTAGTCCCCACATATTTCTGGAATTTGTTTTGGACCCCCCTTAGTTGCAAGAATTTTCATTTAATCCCTCAGGATGGGCTGAAATGTTCGATTTGAATCCCTAGGACCAGCTAGAATTGTGTTTTAGTCCCCACATATATCTAGAATTTTTTTAAACCCCCTTTTAGTTGCAGGAATTTTCATTTAATCCCTTAGGATGGGCTGGAATGTTCAATTTGAATCCCTAAGACCTGCTGGAATTGTGTTTTAGTCCCCACATATTTCTGGAATTTGTTTTGGACTCCCTTTTAGTTGCAGGAATTTTCATTTAATCCCTTAGGATGGGCTGGAATGTTCAATTTGAATCCTTAGGACCTGTTGGAATTGTGTTTTAGTCCCCACATATTTCTGGAATTTGTTTTGGACCACTCATTAGTTGCAGGAATTTTCATTAGACCCTTAAGACTTGTTAGAATTTCAATTTTAGGCCCCCATTAATTGCTGAAAATTGTATTTTTTATTGCTGGAATTTGTTTTAGGCCCCCATTAATTGCTGAAAATTGTATTTTTTATTGCTGGAATTTATTCTAGGCCCCCATTAATTGTTGGAAATTGTATTTTTTATTGCTGGAATATGTTTTAAATCCACATTATATTGCTGGAATTCATGTTTGTCCCCGTTAACATTGCTGGAATTTATATTTTTGAGCTCCACACTTGCTGGAATTTTATTTTTGCCCCCTTTCTTAGATTTAATTTACAATTGTGTCTCATACTTGCTTTAATTTGCATTTCATCCCCTTGTATTTACGTGAATTTCTAATTTTTACCTCTTAGGTTTTATAAAAATTTTATTTTAGCCCCTTGGTCGCTAGAATTTATTTTTATCTCAATTTGCTTTAATTTCCCTCTTTGACCTTAGATTCGTCCAAATTTTAAATTTTACCTCTTGAGTAGTTTGAATTTCTATTTTTACACTTTTATTCTTTAATTTTTGTAGAATTTGCAATTTGCTCCTTAGTTTAATAGAATTTATGTTTTTACCCTCAATTTGTTAATTTTTATATTTTATGCTTTATTTCTTTAAATAGTGGTACCTTGACTTATTTGTTTATTTTGATAGCACTAAGTACCGGGTCTTCAAAAAGGTACCCCAGTACTTGATTTTTCTCTTATGTGCTCCAATGTGCCCTTATATGATTTATTATACATTTTTCTTCGCATGTTTCTTATTTTATGCATTTTTTGCGTATTTATTTACTTTATGTTATTTAATTTCGAATTTTATTGACAAAAATGTAATATTTTTGTATTTAGCTAGCCAATGTAATAGTTAGATTACATTTTTCGTATTTTAGTAAAATTTTATATTTAGATAGCAAGTGTAATAGATAGGTCATTTTTTATTTTTTCTCTCCCCTCCCAGAAAATTGTAGCAAATTTCCCCGATGTAATAGTTAGGGTTTACGTGCTTTTTGTGTGCTTATGTGCTTACTTGTTTTGTCGCTTTCTTTAAAATTTTTGCATCTAAAATATTATGTTTACGTGATATGTGTTCCTACTTGACTTTATATGTTTTTATATGTTTAATTTGCTTTTTTAATTCATGCTTTACTATTTAATTTATGTTTTATGTTATTCCGTCACCACACTAGTCCAACGCTAGTTGTGATTTTATTGTTTTCCCGCTAGTCTAACGCTAGTAGGAATCTCTAGAAAGGGCTAGTCCAACGCTAGACCCTTAAGGCATTTTAGTATTAGGTACACTCGTATGCATTTTACATCCCACTTCACACATTTTTTAATTTTCCTTCCATTTCACATGATTTTTATTATTATTATTACTAATATTTACTTTTTTTTGGCACATTTTCAAATGTATGACATTTAGGGTACATCTCACTCAGAAATTAGGTCATTTTGTATGTTTCGACTAGAAATAGTCACCTACTCACGTGGGAAGCGGTGGCGTACATGCCGTTTCCCCCTTCGTGAGTAGAAACATTCAGTCACGAGATATTAGTCCCCCGTACCCGTCATGATGCATACCCACTTTCTTTCTTCATTTACTATATATTATTATTTTCTTTTCTTTTGCATCGCATTTTGCATAAACACTCGTGACTCCCTCAAGGTCTTGATTCGGGTTTCGCAATTAATACGATAATTCTGACAAAGTCTCGACAGAACATTTCGACCCTCCCGATATTCACATTTAGATTTAGGATTTGCATTTATTTAGATACATCCGAACACGATAGAATTTAGGGTTAATTTAGGAAATTTTGATTAAACCTCATAACTAACCTCGACTAGGTAGAAAGGGTGCCTTAAGCACAAGCCTTTGCCTTCCCTTTTCTCAAATGTGACTCCCGGACTTTTTTCTCTCATTTTTCGTAGACCGAAGTTGGAAAAGGGTTTTAAATAATTTTTCTAAAATATTTATTTTTGTTTTGTTAAACGATTTTTTTGGATAACTTGGTATACCCTAACTCAGTACCAAGTGGTGACTCCATTTTTTTAAAAAATAAAACCCTTTTTCAAAAATCAATTGGACAAAACTGTCGCACTCGTAGTCCCGTCTTTACTTTCTTTTAAAATACCATTTTTATTGAAAAACACATTTTTACTAAAAACTCAGTTTTTATCACACACGCACGGTTTTTCCAAAAAACTTTTATTTTCGAAAAAGGGCCACCGGATCGAACTGTCTTTTTAGGACACGACAATCAACGACCCCACCATGTGTCATTTTGGGACTCGACAATTAGAATTCTCATTAGCTAAACCGTACACTTGCACAGTTGATTGAAACATTTCAATCAAGAAAGGTATAATCATGACATTATTTACATTAACTGCAAGTCTTGTGATTTCTTGTTGTGCCCTATTCACCCCTGACATTGAAAACTCCAAGAGAGTTCTTTGTTGATCGTCACTGTTATTTGCCATAATTGTTTTTTTTTCTTATTTTCTCTCAAATAGTTGTTGATTTCAGGTTTGTATTCCTCATTGCTAGTTTGCTCATCAAGTATTGTGCAACACTAAAAATAACTCTTGCATTAAGAAAATAGAAACTAAAATGAATTAAAACAAAAAGGGAATAAAATAAATTACGCCCTATATCAAGCAAAATTAAAAGCTTTAACTGACTTTGACTGATGAAAACGCTCTCTTCTCTTTCTTCTCCTGCTTTCATGGAACTTTGAATTTCAAATTTTTCTACCTATCTCCAGTGGTGGTTTTGGTCATCATCGGTGGTTTCTCTTTCCCTTCCTCCTATTCTTCTGGTTTGAATGGCGTATCTTCTATAAAACTTTGGTTTACAGGTAAGCCTCTATCATGACTATTGTGCAGCCGAATGGCGGGCTGCCTCTACCATTTTTTGTTCTTCCTAAGCCGTCACTATAGAAATATTTTGCGATTGCACTGGCTGCTTCTCTGTCAGATTCATCAGCATTGGATCACGGCAAACTTGCTTTCTACAAGGGTGAACCTGCTATGTTCTTATCAAGACAGGAATTGCGGATGCTTTCTGAACTCCACCAGAATGCATTGGTAGGGTGGTTTGAGATGGGCAGACCTTCTATGGAACCCATCAGGAAGTTTATCACCTCTCTTGGGTTAAAATCTGATTGCCCAGTAGGTCTGTTGGATATTAAACATGTGATATTGAGGCCTCAATTGACAAATGATTTTACACGATTATGGTGTCGTAGCACATGGTACATTAACATCTTTCCAATGGTTCTCTCACGATGAACTTTTGATTTCTGCCCAGATAGATAGTCCCCATTAGCTCCAATTTGGATTAATTTTCCTGATCTCCCATTACTTCTTTTCTCTATGGCGATGCTATCCAAATTGGGCAGTGTGGTTGGAAGACCCTTGCAGGCTAATGAAGCCACCATTAGTTTGAAACGTCTTTCTGTTGCACGAGTTCTAGTTGAAATAGATGTCTCCAAAGACCCAATCAAGCGTACATAGATTGATTTCAATGATGGAGGCTTTTGGCAAGTCGTTGAATGTGAACATCTACTTGTGTTTTGTTCTTTTTGTTCACAGATAGGGTATGGTGAGAATGGGTGCCATGTCAAAAATCCTCATCTTCGTCCTGTGAGAGATGATAAAAAAAAAAGTAGGCAAAGAGGAAACAGCATGTTGAGGAAGTGAAGAAACCATCAGGGTTGGAGAATAAAGACTTGGAACCTAAACAGGTGTATGTTTCAAAGTTGGTTGATCCTCACATACTATATTCACAACCTGTTTTGCATGTTGATGTTGTCCAGAATGAGAATATGAAAACGATGGTTGAGGTTGCCTAGAATGAGATTTCTCAACAAGATAAACTTCCATGTGATGGTAAGGGTTCGACTATTCATGTGGAAGCTATCCCTACCCAACAAGGAAGCTGTTCTATGGAAAGACTGATGGTGATCAGCTAGGTGTTATTCAAAAGCTAGCTAATTCTCATGAACTTTTGGAGGTTGTGGGGCGTCAGATGCTAAGAAGATGAACCAGGGTCAATTGCTGGACAATATTCCTATATCTACCAATGCCTTCCAGGTATTAGAAGGATTAGATACTAAAGCTTCTAATGTTGTTCTTCATTGTTTGGCAGTGACTTCTCTATGGAATGTTTCAGCTAGAAACGCAAGCATTCTTTTGGTGACTTGTTGGATGATGATATGGTTTCGCTGTAGATGTTGAAGGAGTTTCATGGGCACTTACAACATAGATTCATGGCTCCTAGATTGTCGACAAAGTCACATACCATAGAGAACCAGCTGGACAAAATGAGCAACAACATCGAAAGGAAAAAGCCTGGCAAACCTACAGCTTCAAAGAAAAAGGTCATTTCCTATGAATCTTCAGATTATAATTTGTGTTCTAAGAATGTTAGGATCGATTAATATAGTAGTTTGTCATATACGGGATGCCTCCTATAGAGATTCTATTCAATATATCGCCAATGTTTGTAGAAGTAATAAAGTTCATTTGCTGGTGTTGGTCGAGCCCTTTTCAACTGATTCTCAACTAGAGAACACAAGACTTTCATTACACTTTGATGCAGCTCATTGCTTTCTTAGGGGGAAAATATGGGTGTTATGGAAAGATGAATTTTGTTGTGATTTCATTGAATGTGTTGGTCAGTTGGTTCATGTTTCGGTGGTGTTGAGAAATGGTGGTACATTTGCCTTCTCGATTGTATATGGTAAGCACACAAGGGTGGAACATAGGCTTTTATGGCAAAGATTGGAGGAGATAGGTGAGACCATGCAGTCACCCTAGGCAGCAGGTGGCGATTTTAACATCATAGCTTTAGTTGAAGAGAGAGTGGGAGTTAAGGCTCCAAACCTTCGTGACATAGAGAAGTTCAATCTGGCTACTTTGAATGTTAGGTTAAACTCGGTCTCTTATGAGGGCTCTCCTTTTACATGGACTAACAGCAGAATGTGGTAGAGGTTAGATCGCATTCTTATAAATGAAGCATGGTCTGAGGCCTTAGCGCATTCGAAGTTGTCTCACCTTTCTAGGTGTAGACCTGATCACTGTCCACTCCTTTTTAAATGTGGCAATATGCAAGATAAGGGTTCATCTTTTAGATTTTTAAATATCTGGTGTTAGCATGAGGGTTTTACCAAACTAGTGTGTGTTAATTGGAGGCAACCTATTGATGGTTTGGATTGCAGGCTTTTGTTAATTAACTGTTTAGGCTACGTAAATTTTTGAAAATATGGAACAGAGATGTTTTTAGAAATGTCTTTAACAAACTACAGGTGGCAGCTAACAAACTTTTGGCTTCAGAAAGAGAATATGATCTCCATAAGGATGAAGAGTCTAGGAAGCAAGTGAATAAAGATTGTGCAATTCATACTAGGTTGCTGGCAAGGGAATGTGGTTTCTGGAAGCAAAAATCAGCAATTAAGTGGTTAAAGATAGGAGATGCCAATATGGCATTTGTTTCATTTAGTGGTGCATCAAAGAAGGGGTAAAAATATTATTGGGAGGATTAAATCGCAAGAGGGTGCATGGTTGGAGGAGACTAGAAGCTATCAAGGATTCTGCTGTTCGTTTCTATGAAGACCTTTTTAATGATGATAGGGAGACATGTCCATTGGTGAAATTCCTTTTCTCTTACCTCAGATAACAGAGGGTCAGAATGCTCAGCTCAGAGATTCACCAGATTTAAAAGAGGTAAAAGAGATCGTATTTTCTTTGGATGCTAATAGCACTGCTAGGCCTGGATGGATTTGGAAGTTTTTTATCAAGAATTTTGGGACATTATCCAGCATGATTTATTTGCAGCTGTCTTGCATTTTTTCTCTGGAGGTCAGACTGCCTAGGGGAATGACTAGCACAATGATAGTGCTTCTGCCAAAGACAGATGGAGCATCACAGTGGAAAGATTTTAGGCCAATCAGTTTATGTAACGTTAGTTCGAAGATAATTTCAAAAATCCTCTCATGCAAACTAACAAAATCTTGCCTTCTGTGGTGTCTGATTGGCAAACAAGTTTTGTACCAGGACGTGGTATCATGGACAACATCTTGACTGCTCAGGAGCTTGTGTCTGAAATTGACAAAAAGTTAGTGGCACCAAATTGATCTAAAGCTGGACATGGAAAAGGCGTATGACAGGGTCAACTGGGCCTTTTTAATGACAATGATGCTAAGGTTTGGTTTTTCTGAAAATGTGGTGGACTTATTTTATCGGGTGCTAGCTAACAATTGGTTCTCAGTCATGATCAATGGGGAGCCTGCAGGTTTTTTTAAGTCATTTCGGGGGTGTGAGACAAGGAGACCCACTTTCTCCTGCATTGTTCCTGTTGGCGGCAGAAGTACTTGGGTAGAGGTATGTATCATCTTTTTCAGAGTAATCCTCACCTTGTTTTTTTTCGTCAAAAGGTGGTAGGGTCCCGTACTTAGCATTTGCTGATGACACAATAATTTTCACACGCTGCTATAAGTCAAGCTTAAAGAAAATAAAGGATTTTTTACAACATTTTCAAATGACTTTGGGACAAAAAGTTAATGTTGCAAAAAGTTTCTTTGTGTACTCATCTCATGTGTCTCTAAGAGTTATTCATATGGCAAAACAGGTTTCGGGGTTTAATGAGGAGAAGTTGCCTTTTAAATATTTGGGTGTTCCAATTTTTAAGGGAAGGGCTGAAGGGGTTTATTTTGATGAGTTGGTAACAAAGATTTAAACAAGATTAAATAGTTGAAACTTGAGATATTTATCTGTTGGAGGTAAATTGATTTTGATTCTTCACATATTATCTTTTATCCTGTTATACTTGATTCCGGTTTTAGCTCCTCCAAAGGGTGATCTTAAATCCTTGGAAAAGTTATTTAATGCTTTTTTGTGGAACAATAGAGGTGACAGACGCATTCATTGGGTGTCATGGGGGAAAGTTTGTTATCCTATGAATGAAGGAGGTCTAATTATATGAGACTTATCTGACATGGTGGATGCTTGCTCAGTAAAATTATGGTGGAAGTTACAGTCTCGAGATTCATTTTGGGCTGAGTTTATGTTTTCAAAATATGTTAGAGGAATGCATCCTATGATGGTAGATAGGATTGGTTCTCACTTATGGCATAGAATGGTTAACATTAGGAATCAGGCTGAGACTCAAATTAGATGGATGGTTGGTGATGGTCTTATTGATTTCTGGCATGATTGTTGGCTTGGAGAGGTTTCCTTAGCATCCTTGTGTAAGAAGCCTACATTGACCTCATATTTGTTGCTGAATTTTTTTTACCCAAAATGGCTGGAATAAGGAGAGATTGATGGTATGGCTTCCGAAAAATGTGGTGGGAGATATTTTTAACATTCCTATATGCATGGGGGAACTGGATAAAATCATGTAGGTGGCTTCTTCAAATGCTAAGTTTTCAATGCACTCTACTTGAGAAATGATCAAGAAGTGACGAAATTTATCAACGGTGCTTACTCAAGTTTGGTCTTCAGGTTTGCCTTTGAAGGTTAATTTTTTCATTTGGAGATTATTATATAATTGGTTGCCTATTGATTCAATTTTTTCAGCTTAGAGGATTTAATATTGCTTCCAAGTGTGAATGTTGTGAAGGGGTGGAAGATGTTTTACATATTTTTGCTGATGGCTTGTTGGCTAAGAAAGTTTGGGATTATTTTTCTCATGCTTTTGGCTTTATTCAGGGATCGTTTATGTGTATATCTTCTTTGTTGATGCATTGGTTCCAATATTCGTCAATTAAAGAAGGATATAGTATTTAGTGCATCATTCCTATGGTGGTTCTGTGGTTTTTATGGCGGGCCAGAAATGATTTGAAGTCTAATGGAAACAAAGTGAGGTTTGAGAGGGTGATATATGATGTGGAAACTTGTTTGATCAAATTTGGGAAGTCAGCCTCTTTTCATAGGAAGAAGTTGCTTGGAAATTCTCATAGTCACTTCTCCAAATTTTTTAATTTCCTTGCCTCACCCAAGAGTAGGGTTTGTGCCATCTCATGGGAAAAGCCTCCGATTGGGTATTATAAGCTTAATACTGATGCTTGTGTCTCTAACCTCAAAGTCTCGGGGGGCAGGGTTTTGAGGGACTCAAATGGATCAGTGGTTTTTGCATTTTATAAAGAATTTGGTGACCTTGATGTTTTGCTAGCTGAAGCAAAAGCTTTACTTACTAGTTTACAATTGGTGTTGGAACAGGGTTTGGAGAATGTCCTTGTTGAGGTGGATTCCCAATCTTTATTTTGCTTATTACAAAGTCATCAGATGGGTGGGTGGATGTGACAGCCCCACCTTACCCAGAGGCGCACCAAAGGGCTTAGCGGACTGCCCGCCTAGCTCTCGCCAGGACTCGAATCACGCACTCACGCAAACCTCCGAGCGTAATTAACTCAAAATAAATAAACTAAAATAAAATAAAATGGAATAACATAAAATACACTCATTTTATTTACTTAAAGGGTACAAGTCACATCCAAAGTTTACATGTCATAATTTACATGATTTTCACAGAGATAGCTTAACACAGTTTGGCTATTACAATAACTAAACATTTATAATAATCAAAACTAGTCAGTCCGACTTTAATTTTTCGAGCAACCTGAGTAAAGGAAGACAAATAAAAGAATGAGCTATAATAGCCCAGTGAATGTCCAATTCATGCAATCATATCAAAACTCATTATTTTAGTAAATAAAATAATCAATAAGTTAAATAAACAAGATATGAACAATTTAATTATCAAGTAGCCAAGGGCAGATACAGGGCTCAACTACGGGAGCAAGTTCAACCGCAGGAAAAGCAAGTACTGATCATGGAACCATGACATTTAGACCGAGATAATAGCTCAGGTCTTATGTCAAGGAACATGCCAGTTTTATCACGCAAGCCCTAACCACCTTCACCTTATAACCTCCATACAAGCTACCACATCCAGGGAGTAATCTCAACCTGGGAGGGCCAACACGCAAGAAAGTTCGATCCGGAGTTGGCCTCTTTGAGGATTCACAACTCAAAAGGGAAAGAACATCACGCCCTAAAACACCAGCACCTTATAACCTCCCAAGCCTGTCCGAATTGACTATCCGTGAAGTAACGATAAAGTTAGTCACGGAAGTCTCACGCACAAATAACACGTTGAATAGTGAAAGCATATAACACATTACGGAATAGATGCGATAAAGTACACATCTTTCCTCAAGTAACACATTTTATCACATAATATTTGCAAGTGTAACATAATATTTACAAGTAAAACATAATATTTCATGCATCATGCACACATAAAAACACTCACCTGGAGTGCCTAAGAAAAGATCTCGTAAAATGGTCATGATGCATTTTCAGACCCAGAAATTTAAAAGAAAATAATATAATGCAAATTCAACTAAAATCCTAATAAATTTAGTAAGAAAATTCAGGAAAATACCCCACTTATTTCTAGGGTTTTGGTTTTAGGGTTTCTAGGGTTTAGAGTTTACTTATTCTAAGAAAGTCTAATCTATCACTAGATCATTTCTAAAAATTCCTACACTTCAATTTCCTTCAATTGAATACATTCTAGGCTTAAAATCTCACTTGTCAATTTTTCTTCTTTTAATTCTACCAAAAATTCGGCAGCATTTCCCTTTAAAATCGGACTAACCCAAATTTTTTCCCTGCAAGAAAATTCAACAATCCAACCCAATTCAACAAGTTCTACAACTTTTATATTCAACTCAAGTTCAAATTCAATCAAAATTTCACTAAATTCCAAGGATTTTACCCCAAGAATCATCAATCAAACAACATCTAAAACATGAAATTTCAAGGTTTAAAGGCCATATACTAATCTATCTAACCACAAGAACATCTTATCTAACAAGTAAATCTCCAATTCAAACTAAGTTTTCAAAGTAGTAATATCAAGAATCTAGGTTTAAGCTTGCAAATAAAACTAATTAAAACATGAAATTAATAGGAAAAGTTCATGGTAAATACCTTAGATATGCTTAGAACTTTGCTTAGAAAAGAAAGAAGCCCACTTCCTATGGTGGATTTGCCCAAAATTTGGTGATTAAGCTTCAAGAAGTTGAGAGAAAAAATGAGAGAAGAAGAGGAAAGGGGATGGCCGGCCAGGAGGGAGAAGAAAGAGAAAGAAATAGTCTAGGAAAAATGGAAAAGAAATGAAGAAAAGGTGGGAAAATGATTAACCAATTAAAACCTCACAAGAGTAAAGCAAAAAGGTGGTCTTTAAATGCAAGAGTAGCTACTTGGATTAATTTGATTGGTGGAGCTCATTAACTTCTTATCACTTAATACTAACAATAATAAGACACAAATTATTAAAGCAAAAAAGAGAGTAAAATAGGGAGAGAGAGAACCGGCCACAAGAAGAAAGAAAAAAAAAGAATTTCGGCCCAAAAAAAAGAAAAGAGAAAAGAGAAGAATTTTCGGCCAAGAGAAAAAGAAAAGAGAGAGAAAAATTTCAGCCAAGGGAAAAGAAAATAAAGCAAGAAAATAAGTGAAATTTTTGAGTAAAATTGAGCTAAAAATTCAAGTAGTCAAAAGACTAGAAAATAGTAAAATGAACTAATCAAAATTTAAACACTAATATAAATTAAATGGTCAAGTAAAATTATTCTAACTTTAGTACTTAAGTGTTCTTGCTTAAAATGAAAATCTTAACTAATTAACCTAATTAACTCAAGAAATCTTCTAACTAATAAATCAAGGTTTAACACTTAACCCTAAATAAGAAAAAAAAATGTCTCTTGTAAGTGCATTTCTAGGGTGTTACAGTGGAAGTTATGTTTTACTATTTATTACCTTAGTTATGGATCTCTTTGATATAATCTATATGATTAAAGGTATTTAGCACAAATATCTCAAGCATAGAAGATTTCTACACTTCAAAGGGCATGATTCTTTTCGATGAAGGTGTTGATCTATCATGAAAAGCCCTCCAAGTGTAGGGCCTCCAACGGTATCCCCACGAATACGATCTTTAGGAACCTTTGGACTTACTTGCCTTGCCTTCTGAGTGCTAACTCCCTTGAATATCATGAAGAACACAAGAAGAAGAAAGAGGAAGAAATGAAACCCTAACCCTTAGGGAGAAGAGGGTGTGGTGGTTTTCATGGGAGAAAAACACGACTCTCTCAAATTTTCTCTCTCTAAATTTGTGTTGTGTTTTATCAATCTTTCAAGAGTCAAGGCACGGACTTATTTATATATGTAGTATTCTAGTCTTTAAGGAAACAAGAGCAATTGGAAACCAAGAAGATTTAGGAAGCTTACCTTTAAGCTAATCCTATTCCTTTAGGAAACCTATTTCAAAAGGAAAACAAATAGCTTCTTAATTCCTTTTAGGAAGCTAATTTCCAGTAAGACTTAAATATTTATAAATAAGTCCTTTAAGTTAATTTATCACATAAATTAACCCCATAAGTATCTTATACTTATCTTAATAGCAATTTAATCCAAAGATCATGTTCTTATTGTGTGTGACCTATTAGGTTCCATTCACGTTGGCAATAAGTACAAATTATAATTAATTAATTAATTAATTAAGAGCTAGATAAATTAAACACTTTAATTTATCATCAATTCACTAATTAATTAATTTACACTTATAGATCATGAGTGGTGTCTAGCAATGCATCATGACCACCTAAGTGAATAGGAAAGTCATATGGTAGACTACACCTATCAATGACAATGTTACCGTGTAATTAATATCCTTTCACCACATTATATCCCAATTAGTCTAAGAGTGTAGTGCGCACTCTTTAAATGACTAATTAATGATTTCTTGTTCTCAAAATATAAATTTCTATAAAAGTATAACCTTGAAACACTTTCAAGTCATACTTTCACTTTTGCGCAAAAGATTTTTCAAGTTATATTTCAACAAGTGGCCAATCCAAAATATACTCTCCCTTAATAAGGAGTGGTAAATCCTACATTGATTACTCACAATCCTTCCATGCTTCATACTATACCCAACCTCTACCGTATGGGATACTCTTTTACTAGCACCGAGCAATAGAGTGAAAGCATAGTAATCCACGCTCAAGATACTATGGTAATCTCAAGTCTAAGGATCACTTACACCATTACCATTAAGAGTACAATTCATTAGCACTATGAATGGTGACTCTTGGTGGATCAATCCAATGAACTTGTTCTCTAACAAGCATCTACATACCAGCTTAGGTGTCACACACCATAGTTGATGAGATCAACTACTACTTACCATATGTAGAGGCAAAGTATGTGCTAGTTTTTCTGTATTAATGATGTCTAATCTGATTAATACTATGACTAGGAATATTTAAGAATACAACTTTGTATGTAATAAGAGTCTCATCATTATAACTCTTACAATCTCTTATACATAGTTAATATTATATGGACTTTATCAAATAAACAAGTAATATAAATAACAAGTATTAAATGACAAAGAAAATACCACATAAATAAGTATAATATGAAGTAAGCATAATATATAAATTCCAAAAACCAACATAGTTTTAGGGTATACACTAACACAGATTCGTCAGTTGTTACATCTTTTAGGGGCCTTTATATCATGTGTTTCGCCAGGCTAATGTGGTTGCAAATTAGATGCCCACCTTACTAGCTTCACATTTTCATGTGCTCAATTGATCTCAGCTTCCTAGTTTTATAAAAAAAATAGTTCCCTTAGATAAATTGGTTTTCCTCCATTAAGGCATTTTAATATAAGGGAGTAGTACTCCTTTTTTATGTTTTTTTTTAACTGTAAGGGAGTAGTACTCCTTATTTCCTTTTGCACTTTTTACATGGAGGTTGGGTTTGGCCCCCTTCCATTTTTGTATTTATTTTAACTCTTTTATTATTTAATAAAACTTGGGGCTGCCATCCCTCCCTGTGTACGGGGTTTGCCAAAAAAAAAAAAAAGATCAAGAAAAATTAAATTGATTATGATGTTAAATAAAACAAATCCCCGGTAATGGTGCCAAAAACTTGTTGTGTAATTTTTGCAAGTATACATAATTGTGATAAATGATAAATGATGAACAGAGTATCATTCCCACAAAGATTAATTTAGCCATCTATCAATACTCTTTTATTTGCCTAGGGCACCAGATTAAATTGGAGAAAACTAAAAATAATTTGTATACTAATCTAAATCTAATTTAATACCAAACTAATTAAATTAAATTCAAACAAGATAAAAAAATCTCAAGTAAAATCAACAATTTACAAGTATTAGGAATTAATACTCAATCAAAATCAATTCAATGAACCAACCTATGAATTATTAATGCTTTGTTATTATTCAATTTATCCAATAGCACCAATTAAACTGTCTTGAACATTAAATTGACTAAATGTTAACTCATCAATTGAAAATAAATTGTCCCACTCTCATGCAATTAACTTATTATACGATCAATCTCGTAAGGCTATACACAAGTAAACATTTAAGCATATCTAACTACTTATTACAATCTCTTGTTAATAAGCAATTATATTGATGTTTGTAGATCTATTACATTACCATCTCTTAATGCATAACATAACATAATTCATAATTATGGTGGTCAATCACGCTTAGAGCATGGTGGTCAAATAACAAAAGCAAAGTTCATAGATTAATTAAAAGAAAATCATGCTTAGAGCATTAATCCCTAATAACAAATTTAGCTACTCATGTTTGTGGAATACAAAACAAAACATCCAATTGATGAAAAGGAGATCATGAAAAAAAGTGAAGAAGAACAAGAATTCTCAATTTTGATCTTCCTCTTGGACTCTCCTTGATGACTCTCGTATTGTAGGGTGATTTTATAGGGTTATCAGCTCCTCCTCTTAACTTCTCGTAATATCCTTATATAGGGGTGATTGTGCCTCAAGAAAATTAAGTCTTCTAATCGTAATAGGAAAGAACTCGCTATAAACTCGTTTCAGCCTCGATAACCCAATTTTTGATCAAACCATTTGTCTTGCTTGAATAAAAAAGTTCCACTCTTAAGAATTCATATTCTTTCTTTGGCATTTTTCACCCTCAATTTATTTCATTGACTTTTACCTGCAAAATAATGCAAATTAGCTCTATTCTTACAAGATCAACTGTATCAAACAAAAGAAGATCTAAGTTACATACTTGATAATTACAAAACAACTCGCTAACCACATGTAAATTGAACACACATCACAATTCAATTTGAGAATTATATAAATGAAATAAGTCAAGATCAATAGCAAAAAATATGCTTTATGCTATTGAAATGAAGTCTTATAAAGAGGAGCTAAATTTGGCTAATAAATTCAAGGCAAAGCAAATGATATGTCCAGTCTTGTACAATTGTTAAAATATGTTAGCTTGCCAATCACATTAAGATTTGAAACTTTAAGACCAAGAAACTCTTCATTTTCTACTCTTGGTTTAAAAGATTTCTAAGTAAGATCAAGTGATCAAATGACCATTCGAATACTCAATGAATTCCTTTTGGGTATAAGCATCTTGGTGAATGAAAATCTAATTTTTCAAATGTTCAATTTGTAAATCAAGGCAAAATGAGGTCTTTCCAAAATCTCTTATCTCAAATTCTTTCTTCAAATATTCAATTGCTTTTTGGAGTTCTTCAGGTGTTCCAACAACGAAATTTGACCCATTGCTTTCTATGAAATAATTGGACATATAGGGTCATTCATATAATCCTTCTTAAGTGAATATTGACTAAGACAATTATATCACATATTGCTTGAGCTATATGAAGATTTTACAATTTAATGGAATATATCTCTAGGATTTGATTGACATGCTTGAGTCATGCAAAATCCTTTAGAGATTTTTAAATAGATATCATTATTGAATGTTCCATACAATTAAGTAGTGACTATGTTCATTAGACACATATCAAGTTTCATGCAATGCTAAGCTCACAATATATCTAAATGTAGTTTTATCCATTACTGGAAAATATGTCTCTTCAAATCCTTGGGCAACAAATCTTGCTTTATATCTCATAATTTTATTTTTTTCATTTCTTTTTCCTTACAAATACCCATTTATATCCCACTAATTTTAGGCCTTCAGGTAATTGAACTACAAGTCCAAAAACTTTCTTTTAGCCAGTGAATCTAATTCATATTCGATCACATCTTTGCATTTTGGCCAGTCATTCCTTTGCTAACATTCATCAACCAATTTAGATTCATGATACTCATCTTCTTTCATAATATCAAGTACTACATTTTATGTAAAAGCTTTATCAACAACTTTTTCTTTTCAATTCCAACTTTTCCTGTAGTGACAAAATTTATTGGATTTTCTTGGGGTTAAGATCTTCCAAAGGTAGCTATTCAAAAGCAAAATCTTCCTAAGGTTGAATTTTGTTAGTTGCAGTATTTTGAGGTCCTTGACCCATTCTTGACTTCTCGATTTTATTATCATTAATCAATCTATTTTTCTTCAAAGGATTTTTATCTTTGGAACTAAAATGTTCAATGTTTTGGGCGTGCTTTTGACTCATAAGCACTTGTCTATTCTCCTTCTAGGATATCAATTTTAACTGGAGCATTGTGAGTAGGAATATATGATTTAGTAACTCTTCTAGAGTAACTAAATGCATATGGTAATTAATTTGCAGTCTTTTGTAAGTATATAATTCATATTCTTTTGTACGAGGAACAAGGAAATCTAATAACATTTTCCAAATGATTTCCAATTTTGGTTGATTTTGCCTCCCCTTAATGTTAGGAAATGTGATTCGTCAAAATGATAATTTTCAATTCTTGCAGTAAATAAATCACTTGTAAATGACTCAAAAAATTTAATAATAGAAGGTAATCCTTACTCAACATATGTCCCCAACCTTGTTGGGGGACCCTTTTTAGTACGTTGAGATAGTAAAATTGGAACATAAACCACACAACCAAAAATTCTTAATTAAGAAATTTTGGGTTTATAACAATACTAATAGGGAAATAAGTGTGATAACTTGTCAGCCTAAGATGAACACTCACCAACATTATCAAGATGAATTTTCTTAATTGGATAGTGTCGCGCCCCATTTTTCAAAAGATGAAAAAAGATGAGTGTGGAAAAGATAGTAGATTTTATAAAAATAATTTTTTATTTTGAAAAACAAAAGAAAAGAGCCTAAAATGGGACTTTGAAAATGCGACAGTTTTGGGCTCGAAAATAGAGTCTAAAAGGGTTTTTATGAAGAAAGAAAGGAGTTGCAACTTGGTATTGAGTTTTGGTGTACCAAGTCACCGAAAAATATTTTATTATAAAATGTAAAAAATCAAGAATGATTTCTTTAGAAAATATTTTTGAGAAAAACGTAAAAAAAATGATAAAACCCATTTTAGACAACTCCAGGTCTTTGAAAACAATAGAAAAATGAGTTTGGGAGTCACAGTTGAAGAAAGGGAAGGTAAAGGTTTACACCTAAGGCACCCTTTCAACCTAGCCGAAGCTAGTTGCGAGGTTTAGTCAAAATTTTCCTAATATAACCCTAAATTCTATCACATTTGGATGTATTTATATGAATGCAAAATCCTAAACCTAGAAAAGGATACCGAAAGGGGGAAAATATCCCTTCAAGGTTTAATTGGAATTAACGATTAGTTGCGTAACCCAAAATAAGACCTCAAAGGAGTCACGAGCTATGCAAAAATGAAATATAAAAGTGAAAAATAAAATATAAATATAGATATAAGTGATCAAAGAAAGGGAATGCAACATAATGGTTATGGGGACTAATAAACTCGTGACTAACTGTTCCTACCCACGGAGGGAGAAACGACATGTTAAGCCACGATTTCCCATGTAAGTAGGTCTAGTCGAATCACATAAATGACCTAAGATTCTATGTGAAATGTAGCCTAAATGTCATGCACTAAATATATGTAAAAAATAGATAATAAGACTAATAATATATAAAAACCATGCAAAAAATGAAAAAGGCCTTTAAAAGAGAAAAGTGTGTGAAATGATATGAAATGCACACAAGGAGTGATCTAACACTAAAATGACCAAAGGGTCTAGCATTGGACTAGCTCATTTTTTAGAAATTCTCCACTAGCGTTGGACTAACGAAGAAACTAGAATTAACCACAACTAGCGTTGGACTAGTGTGGCAATGATATACATATATCATAATAAAGCAAGTAAATAAATGAATAAATAAAAACATAGATTAAAGCAATAATTACATAGAGGCAGATAATAGCACATAGGAGCACATATCACATAAGCATAATATTCTAAATGCAAAACCCTAAGGAAAGCGAGTAAAAGCACATAAGCACATAAGCACATAAGCACAGAGCACATAAAAACCCTAACTATTGCACCGGGGGAGCCTAATTACAATCTAGAAGGGGTAAATATAAGAAAAATAACCTATTTAACCTATCTATTACATTTTCTATCTAAAATATAAAAATTTTGTTAAATAAATAAAAATATAACCTATCTATTACATTAGTTATCTAAATACAAATTTTAATTAAATAAAATATCACCTATCTATTACATTTCTTTGAATAATTAAAATTAAATTCAAATAAATTACATGACATAAATAAATGCTCACACATAAATAAAAATAATAAACCCAAAAAGATACACACAAAAAAAAAACATAGGAAAAACACATAGGAGCACGTAGGAGCACATAAAGAGAATTAAGAGAATAGGAATACCTCCTGTTTGTAAATTTGGTGCAAATGCTAACAAAATAAACAAACATATCAAGGTACCACTATTTTGGATAAACAAATCATACAATAAATAAAACAACATTAATCACCATAATCAAGGGATAAAATATAAGAGATTTATAATAACAACAACAAACAAAAAGTTAAAAGCACCAACTAAACAGTTAGGGAAAACATATTTAATTTAAATAAAAAATACAATAACATATAATTAAACTTTTAACACATAAATAAAAGCACCAAGAATAATTAAAAGAGGAACAAAGAAACTAATTAGAGCATTAATTAGACAAAAAACCAAATTTTGGGACATTAATTAAACATTCAGAAACACAAAAAGGCATAATTACAAGTTTTAATGACTTAATTAAAAAAGAAAAGTTTTCGGGTTAAAAATAAAATTTTTTAGCAACATTCTAGAGAAAAAAATGTAATTTACAACAAACTAAAGGGTAAAGTTACAATTTTAAACAATACTTAAAGTAATAATGTAATTTACAACAAATTTAAATGCTAAAATACAATTTCCAACAAAGCATAGGGGCAAAAATTTAATTTCTAGCAAGTTTAAAACCAAATATGTAAATTATAGCTAGCCAATGGGATAAGATATAATTTCCAGCAATATTTAAAGGCAAAAAAAAAATCAATTCTTGCAAATATGAGGGACCAAACTATAATTTTCAGCACTATTCACGGACTAAAATGCAAATTCTAGCTATTTGGGGGGCAAAAACATAAATTTCAGAAATGTTCTAGTACCAAAATATAATTCCCAGCAAACACAAGGACAAAAATCATAATTTGCAGCAATGCATAGGGGTAAAATTGCAATTTTAGACAAGCAAAAGGGGACAAAATATAATTTCCAGCTGTAAGGTAATAAGGGGAGTAACGTAGCGGAAAATTTAAAAATTTATTACCTTAGCCATGGATCTCTTTGATGTAATCTATACGATTAAAGGGTGTTTAGCACAAATACCTCAAGCATAGAAGGTTTCTATGCTTCAAAGGGCAAGATCCTATTCGATGAAGGTGTTGATCTACCATGAAAAGCCCTCCAAGTGTCGAGCCTCCAACAGTATCCACACGAACATGATCTTTAGGAACCTTTGGGCTTGCTTGCCTTGCCTTTTGAGTGCTAGCTCCCTTGAATATCATGAAGAACACAAGAACAAGAAGAGGAGGAAGACAAAACCCTAACCCTTAGGGAGAAGAGGGTGTGGCGTTTTTCTTGGGAGAAAACACGCCTCTCTCAATTTTTCTCTCTCTAAATTTTATCTTGTGTTTCATCAATCTTCCAAGAGTCAAGGCATGGACTTATTTATAGATGTAGTATCCTAGTCTTTAAGGAAACAAGAGCAATTGGAAACCAAGAAGGTTTAGGAAGCTTGCCTTAAGCTAATCCTATTCCTTTAGGAAACCAATTCCAAAAGGAAACCAAATAGCTTCTTAATTCCTTTTAGGAAACTAATTTCCATCAAGACTTAGAATATTTATAATTAAGTCCTTTAAGTTAATTTATCACATAAATTAACCCCATAAGTATCATATACTTATCTTAATAACAATTTAACCCAAAGACCATGTTCTTATTGTGTGTGACCCATTAGGTTCCATTCACGTTGGCAATAAGTACAAATTATAACTCATTAATTAATTAATTAAGAGCTAGATAAATTAACACTTTAATTTATCATTAATTCACTAATTAATTAATTTGCACTTATAGATCATGAGTGGCGTCTAGCAATGCATCATGACCACCCAAGTGAATAGGAAAGTCATATGGTAGACTACACCTATCAATGACAATGTTACCGTGTAATTAATATCCTTTCACCACACTATATCCCAATTAGTCTAAGAGTGTAGTGCGCAATCTTTAAATGACTAATTAATGATTTCTTGTTCCCGAAATATAACTTTCCATAAAAGTATAACCTTGAAACTCTTTCAAGTCATACTTTCACTTTTGCGCAAAAGATTCTTTAAGTCATATTTCAACAAGTGGCCAATTCAGGATACTACTCTCCTATAATAAGGAGTGGTGAATCCTATATCGATTACTCACTATCCTTCCATGCTTCATACTATACCCAATCTCTACCGTATGGGCTACTCTTTTACGAGCTACCGAGCAATAGAGTCAAAGCATAGCAATCCACACTCAAGATACCATGGTAATCTCAAGTCTAAGGATCACTTACACCATTGCCATTAAGAGTATAATTCATTAGCACTATGAATAGTAACTCTTGGCGGATCAATCCAATGAACTTGTTCTCTAACAAGCATCCACATACCAGCTTAGGTGTCACACGCCATAGTTGACGAGATCAACTACTACTTACCATAAGTAGAGGCAAAGTATGTGCTAGTCTTCCCATATTAATGATGTCCAATCTCATTAATACTACGACTAGGGATATTTAAGAATATAACTTAATGTGTAATAAGAGTCTCATCATTGTAACTCTTACAATATCTTATACACAGTTAATATTCTATGGACTTTATCAAATAAACAAGTAATATTAATAACAAGTATTAAATGACAAAGAAAATGCCACATATATAAGTATAACACGAAATAAGCGTAATAAAAATCCAAAAAACCAACTTGGTTTTAGGGCATACACTAACACCAGCAACTTTAAACTAAATTGCAATTGTTATGGACATGTTGATAGGAAAATAAAATCTAAAGCCAAATCTATAAATATTAAGGACTTAAAGGCAGCGAATTAAAAATGTTCAGGGCATAATAAAAAATCTAACGAAATCCTAGGGACTTAAAGGCAAACAACGATGGTGATGATAAAAAAATTACAAATGGGAACAAACCAAAACGACGTAGTTTTGACTAAAACTTCATCAAAACTGCATCGTTTCGTTCATTTTTTTTCTCTCTCTTTTTCTTCTATTTCTCTCTTCTTCTTTCTTTTCTCTTTCTTTCTTCTTTCCCCGATTGATTTCTCTATTCTCTCTTTCTTCTCTGGCTCGCTTTCTGCTCTCTACTTTCTTTTTCTCTCTTTCCTCTTCTCCCGGCTTCTTCCTCTCTTTTCTTTCTTCTTCTTCTTATTCTCTCTTCTCGTCTCCTTTCTCTCTTCCGTCTCTCGGTTCTCTCTCCTTTCTCGCACTCTCTCTCAATTTTCCCCTTAAATCTCTAAATCCCTTTCTAAAATCAAATTTTTTAATTTTTTAATTC
Source organism: Mitragyna speciosa (assembly GCA_024721245.1). NCBI lineage: Eukaryota > Viridiplantae > Streptophyta > Magnoliopsida > Gentianales > Rubiaceae > Mitragyna > Mitragyna speciosa. The sequence continues at coordinate 2,061,133 of CM045565.1, forward strand.
AATGGATTATCAACCGAAACAATAAGTTTAGGAATTGAAATAAAATGAGTGAGCTTTACTTGGATTTGGGAGACGTCGGGCGGCTGTGGAGTGTAGGGGTGAGATGGAGGCGAGGCTGCAATTGGTGGTGGATGGTGGCTACCCACAATGGAAACGAGCGGTGATGCTGGTGGTTCTATCTGTGGGTGGTGGTGTGTTGCAATGCGTGGTGATGAAGGTGACTGGAGGTGGTTGGTGAGTTTTGGACAGCTAGATTGAGATGAATGAGGTAGCTTGTAGTGCATGGTTGTGTTAATGTGCTTGTGCGAGCTTGCCGAGAGAAATTTGTGAGAATATTGGGTGATTCGTGTGCGTGACTATGGATGATGTGTGTGAATGTGTGCAAATGAGTGTGTGTTCTATGTGTGAAATCTGTGTGTGGGTGAGCTTGTTCCCGCGTGTGTGTTTTGTGTGTGTTCTGTGTGCTTGTGAATGGTTGTCTGATTATGTTTTTTTGCGGTGTTTGATTGTGCAGGTGAATTGGAATTGTGGTGTGTGTGTTTGTGCAGGGGTGTGTAAATGTGTATTGTGTGTGTTTTGTGTCGTGTGTGCCTGTGATAAGGGGGACTTGTGAAAGAGGTGAGTGTCCTATTGTGAAAAATGAAGAAGAATGGTGATGATGGTGTGTGAGCCATGTGCAAGTGTTCAAAGTGAGGTTGTGTGTGTAATGTGTGTTTTGTGAGAGAAGGCCAAGAGAGGTTGAGTGAATTGTGATGAATTGTTGTGGGTGAACTAGCAAAAGAAGGAAAGGCATATAGAGATTGTGAGATTGTATTGTAGGTGATGTTGTGATTTTGGCCGAGAGAGTGAAGCGTGCAAATGTGTCTGTGAATATGTTTTTGCAGGACAAAAGGGAGAAGAAGAATGGAAGGGAGTGAAAATGTTGTGTTCTAGTGATGATGAGTGAATTGTGTGCCAGGTGTGTGCTGAGAGAAAGGAAGAAAAATTGTGAGTGAAATGTTGGTCTGTGTGTTATGTGTGAGAGGGCCGAGGAGAATGGGCATAGATTGTGTGTCTAGTGATTGAAGGAAAACCATGAGCAAAATCCTTGAAAATCTGGCAAAGGAATGCAAGTGGTGAGAGGAGTAATGTGATTAGGCATAGAGTGATTGTGATGATGGAGCTAGGGTGAAGTTGGTGGTGTGGGGTGGCTGAAAAATGATGGTGTTTGGGGATGAATAAAGCTGCTTAGCAGGCATTGCAGAAGCAACTGCTGTTCAGTTTCTTCTTTTTTTTTTTGGAAAGAAATTTGTAAGGAAAATAAAGAAAAAGAACTGAAATAAAATAAAAGCCACTTGGACTCCCTAAAATTAATAAGAAAATACTAAAACATAGCATTGCAAGAAGAATAAAATTTCAAAGTAAAAATCAAAAGATAATGTGACATTGGAAAACGTGTCATTAATAGACAAAAACACAAGGATTTTTAATAAATAACAAATGACATCTAAAAATCATGAAATTTTTGCACAAAATTTACAAATGTACGAAATGCACACATAAAAAATTCACACAAAATTCTAAAAAAATTACATTGGAAAACGCGCCATTAACTTAAAAATACCAAAATTCTAAATAGTTACTAAATGAGTTTGAAAATTTCATCAAAACTAGAAAAATCATGAAAAACATAAAAATATGAATTTAGAAAAAAAAAAAAATGAAAGTATCTTCCTACTAAAATTATCATTTTACCCATGATATGACTAATTAGTCATAATTTACACAAAACTGCAATTGACCCCCCAAAAAACAAATGTACCACCAAATAAAATAGAAATACATTTTTCCCAAAGGGATGTATCAAAATTTGGTGTCTACAATTTGCCCCTCTTTGTGTGGAATCTCGCAGAGATTACAGACAAAGACGTAGACAACACTAAATTTTAACTTATCTGAGTACGAAAACAAATGCAAATGCAAAATGAAACAAACATCTAGACATACATCATGTGAGAATGTAAAGAAATATAAGCAAATAAACAAGTGAACAAGTGAAAATGTGACCGAACTGTTGCGTCCAAAAAAAATCGCAAGCAAAAGGGTGTTGGTGGGGTCGTTGACTGTCGCGTCCCGAAAAGGACGGTCCGATCCGAGATCCCTTTTGAAAAGATAGATTTTGGAAAAATAGTGCGTGTGTGATAAAAAATGATTTTTTAGTTAAAAAATGTATTTTTAGAAAAAATGGTATTTTAAAAGAAAGTAAGGTCGGGACTAAAAATGCGACAAGTTTGGCCAACTAATTTTTGAAAAAAGGGTTTTATTCTAAAAGAAAATGGAGTCACCACTTAGTACTGAGTAAGGGTGTACCAAGTCACCCGAAAAATTGTTTAACAAAACGAAACAAAATAAAAATTTTAGAAAAATATTTTAAAACCCTTTTTCGACTCCGGTCTACGAAAAACGAGAGAAAAAGGTCTGTGAGTCACATTTGAAGAAAGGGAAGGCAAAGGCTTGCATCTAAAGCACCCTTTCTACCTAGCTGAGGCTAGTTGCGAGGTTTAATCAAATTTTCCTAAATTAACCCTAAATTCTATCGCGTTTTGGATGTATCTAAATGAATGCAAATCCTAAGTCTAAATATGAATATCAAGAGGGTCAAAATTTCCCGTCGAGGCTTGGTCGGGATTATCGTATTAATTACGAAAACCCGAGTCGAGACCTTGAGAGAGTTATGAGTGTCTATGCAAAATGAAATGCAAAAAGAAAAGAAAAATAGTAATATAGATAATAAGTGATTGAAGAAAGCGGGGATGCAACATGACGGGTACGGGAGACTAATAACTCGTGACTGAATATTTCTACTCACGAAGGGGGGAACGACCTGTACGCCACCACTTCCCATGTGAGTAGATGACTATTTCTAGTCGAATCACACAAATGTCTTAATTTTTAAGTGAGATGTAACCTAAATGTCATGCATTTTAAAAAATGTGTCAAAATAACAATAATAATATTAATAATAATAATAGTAATAATAAAATCATATCAAATGAAAAGAAAACTAGAAGTGTGTGAAATATGAAATGCACACGAATGCACCTAACATTAAAATGTCTTAAGGGTCTAGCGTTGGACTAGCCCGTTCTAAAAAGTCTCACTAGCGTTGGACTAGCAAGAAAAAGAAATAAAGCCACAACTAGTATCGGACTAGTGTGGTGACAGAATAACATAAAGCTAATGAAAGCATGAACTAAAATAGTAACACTTTGATTAAAGCAAATAAACATATAAAGACATACAATATCACATAAGAGCACATAACACGTAATCATGCTATTCTAGATGCAAAAATCCTAATTAAAAGTGGTAAACAAATAAGCACGTAAGCATGCAAACACACAAGCCTTAACTATTACACCGGGGGTTTAATTTACAAAAAAGGAAAAATTAAAATGCCTTATCTATTACAATTTCTATCTAATTACATGATTTTTGCTAAAATATGAGAAAAATAATCTAACTATGACATTGACTAGCTAAATACAAGATATTATATTTTTCAAAATAATAATAAAAATTCAAAATTAAACAAATCAAACATGTAAATACGCAAAAGGTAATAAAAAAATAAACAAATAAACAAATAATAATGCATAAAATCACATTGGAGCATATTGGAGCACATAAAGAAAAATAACAAGAAGTCGGGATACCTCTTTGGAGACCCGGTACCAAAGCTTAAAAACGAACACACAAGTTAAAGGGACAACTATTTAATAAAATAAAGAGTAAAATTCGAAATACTAATATATTAGAAGAATGTAAATGATAGCAATTTAGTGGGGGAAAATAAAAGGTAGAATAAATTGGGGCCAAATAGTAAATTTAAACTAATTGGGACAAAAAATTAAAAATCTAAACAAGTCTAAGAACAAAAATATAATTAATGCAAATTGGGAGGCAAATAGTAAATTCTAACAACTAAGGGGACTAAGAATAAAATTCTATAAGACTTGAGGGGTAAAATAAAACAAATAAATCTAATGGGGTAGCAATGTAAAATTAAAATAAATCGGGTGGACAAAACTATAAATTTTAACAAGTGTGGCACAAACATATAAATTCTAACAACTAATGGGGCTTAATTACAATTAAAAAGACTTGATTGAAAGAAATTAGAATTAGGGAGGTCAATTTATAAAAGGCAAGGATTAAAATGGTGATATAGTAGTAGTAGTAATGATAATAATAATAATTTAAGGGCAAGACTAATAATAATAATGATCATAATAAAGGCTTGACACAAATAATTGAAATAAGAAAAAATAAAAAATAAAAAAACTGAAATAAAGCCTAGATTAAATTAATTAATTAATTAAACTAACTGATATTAGTTAAACTAATCACTAAATCAAAACTACATTAAATCCCAAATCCTGAGATCTACTAAAATTAACTAAACTAGAAGAAAGACTTAAATATATAAATTGAAAGAAGACTGAAACACATGGGAAAGAAGTCAGGGAATACAACCCTTACCTCTAAATTGTTATTCAACCAAAGGAAAACCAAAATCCAAAATTTCCCCCCAGGTCCGATTTCTCTCTTAATTCCCCTTTCCAATTTTCTTCTTTTCTTCCCCCATTTTCTTTCTCTCTTCTTCTCTCCTTCCCATTCATCTTCTTCCGCTTACTCCTCTTTTCTTTTTCTTTCTATTTTTCTTCTCTCTTTTACTGTCTTCTCCCTTCAGATGCTCTCTCTCTACATTTCTACAGATTCTCCATCTCCCTTCTGCTCTCTTATTTTTCTTCCTATTTCTGTCTTCTATTCTCTACCGTCTCTCTCCATTTCTCACTCCTTTCTCTCTTGCTTCTTTCTCGGTTTATTCAAGCTCCCAATCATCAACTCACATCAGCCCAAATTCCTCAAAATGAAGAAATCAAATCCTCAATCCCTTAACTCACGAATTGGTCCATCACAAATTAGTACTACACAATCATAACTCCACTAATTTAAAGCCATTCAAACAAAAAATAGGGGGAAGCTGAAAGTTTACCTGATTCAAGAAGGTGAGGTCGATTGTGGATGGAGTTGGTGGGGGATTGGAGGCTGACGAGGAGGCGGTTAGCTCATCTGCTTGTGGTGCCGGAGAAAACTGGCAGAGGCACTGTTGTTGTTTGCTGCTTCTTTTGCAGGCGGTGTTAGCGATTTGGTGGAGGAGAGGCGACTGGTGGTTGCGAATTGGAGGATGGCAGTGAGGCTATTGATTGGGAATGTGGGCAGGTGGATTTGTGATTGCAGGTTGAGGTTGGATTGTTGTAGTTGGTTAATGGCTTGTGGTGATGGATCTTTGGTAGCTTGGGGGAAATTTTTGTGATTGACATTGTTGAGTTGAGTTTTTGGTTTGGCAAGGAATTGAAGAAGGCAAATGGTAGTGAGGCTCTAGTGGTAATGCCGTGGGTCTGGTGGGTGTTGGATAGAAATGTAGTGGAAATTGGATGGCTATGGTGGTTTTGAGATTGGAATAGGGGAAGATGGAGCATGGCTAATGATGCGTGGGTGGGTTGTGATTTGATTGTCCGATTGTTTGTGGGGTGAATTGGGGATGAAGCTTTGTTGTTTTGGGTAATTTGGACCTAATTGAGAAGCTTCAGAGTGGTGATTTTGGATTGCAATTGGGCGGTTATAGTGAATTTGATGGTGATGGGGATTAGTTATTTGGTCAAGGAGTTGGGATTCTGATAGTGACTTTGTGTGTGCCTAGAATGATGTTAGTGTGTGCGTGGGTATGGGCTTAGAGGGTGAATGAATGTTGTGTGTTACTGCGTGCATTTGATTGAGTCTTTGTGTGCTTGTGCGTGTATCACTGACTGTCTTGAGTGGTGTGTGAAAATAGTGTGTGAAAGTGTGTGTGAGGGGTAGCGCCTCTGTGTGTGTTTGAGTGTCCGTGTGGTTGTGTGTGTTGTTGGATGTATGTTTGTGTAGATTATGCAGATTATGAGTAAATGGCGTGTATGTGTGTTTGTGTGTGTAAATGTGTCTGGATGGATTGTGTGTGATTGTGTGTTTGGAAACGCATGTTAATGTGTGTGAGTATGTGTGATTGTTGTGAGTGAACTATGTGCACAGTGATTTGTGAAATTGTGTGAATGTTTGTGTTTCTGATTGTGTCTGGCTGTGTGTAAATGTGTGTGAAAATGGTGTGTGAATTTGTGTTTTTGTGTGTGTGAAGTGATGTGACTGTGTGTGAAATTGAGTGTGTGATGTGTGTATAAATTGTGAGAGAGAAAGTGTAAGAAATATGTGAAAGAGTGTGTGTAGTGTGTGAGAGAGAATGTGAATGTGTGTTCTTGGTGTAGTGTGTGAAAATTTGAAGATGTGTGGTGTGTGAAAACTTGAAGATGTGTGTAAAAAAAAGTGTGTGTTCTTGGTGTGGTGTGTGAAAACTTGAATATACACTAGTTTGTGTTTTAAGTGTTCTAGGTAAAAACTTGAAGATACACTAGTGTGCGTTTTTGGTGTTCTTGGTGGAATAGGAAAACTAAAAACTAAGAAAACTAAAAACTCTACCTAGGCTTTTTATTTTCTCTCCTCTTTTTTTAAATCTCCAAGTGGGGGTATTTATAGTGAACCAAAGACTTATCTTCCAAGAAATGGTTAAAAGACCAAAACGCTCTTGACTACCAAAATTACAACTTTATCTTTAAAATCTATTTTCTCTTATAAAAATGAAAAAAAAATTTTAAAAAAATATAAATAACAAATTTATTAATAGAAATTCACCCCAAAAAAGGTTAGAAAAACTTAAAAACATGCTTAAAACTTAAAAACGAATTTGGGACCCAAAAATTGGTGAAGAATGAATTTAGAATGTAAAATGACAATTTTGCCATTGGATAACGAAAATATACAAAAAATAGCTATTGATTTCGAAAAATTACCAAAAATTAAAAATAAGTTTAAAACACTAAGAAATGCATTTATGACTCAAAATTGACAAAAAATGAATTTAGACTGTAAAAATGACGATTTTGCCATTGGGTAATGAAAATTCACAAAAAAATAGTAATCATCTCCAAAAAAATCAAGAAAATTTAAAAACATGCTTAAATAATTAGAAGAATGAATTTGGAACTAAAAATGAGCTAAAATAGTATTCGCAAGGTGAAATTACCATTTTGCCTTTGTGCTGGTAAAAATATAAAGAATACCAATTAAATCCAGAAAAATCATAAGAAATTAACAAATTCACATAAAAGTAAAAATATGTATTTAAAACCCCCAAAAGTTGATAAAAAAATATTTACAGATAAAATTACTATTTTGCCCCCCAAATTATTGAAAAATTAAAATTTATCCGAAAAAATGCAAACATGTCCTTTCAATGTTTGAAAATAAATGGTGTGTCAAAATTTAGTGTCTACACGAACTCTCTTGGAGTTGCCTACATATCCCAAATAAGAGAATCAGGTCAAACGTACTTCAAAATGAACTACAGATACAAAACACTCATGTAAATGAAAACACAAGGACTGACTGAACTCGCCTGGAGTTGCCTATGTATCCTGTGAAGGGAATCAGGTGGAACGTAGTTCGAATAAGGATGAAGAATAACAATATAAAATATACAAATGAAAACTGGATGAACAATCATATAAAAATGAGCATGGCAAAAACTAATGCTTTAAAATTGAAATACGCTACCTTCTTTTTTTCTTTTTTTCTTTTTTTTTTAAGACAAAGGAATAAACTGAAAAGTAAGTAGACATATAAGATGACTAAGGCTTAAGATGACAAATGAAGATCATAAATGCTTAATTGAAAATTAAACATGCAATTGAAATAAAACTTGGTGTCCAACAGACGAGTTGGAATCAATTGAAATAAAAATAAGTGAATTTAAAGCGCGGCGCCCAATGCTTATGGATTGGATCTTATGTCGAAAATAAAATTAAAATAACCAAATTTAAAATGCGACTTCCAATGCTACAGATTAGAACTATCTACCAGAAAAGCACAATGCCCAATACCAAGATTGGATCTTACTACCGGAGACTGAAATGAAAATAATTGAAACTAAAGTGCAGCGCCCACTACCTGAATTGGATTTTACTACTGAAAAAGCACGGTGGCCAATACTAGGATTGGATCTTACTACTGGAGACTGAAATGAAAATGACTGAAACTAAAGCACGGCGCCCAATACTTGAATAGGATCTTACTACTGGAAAAGCGCGATGCCTAATATCAGGATTGGATCTTATTACCAGAAACTAAAAACAAACTGACTAAAATTAAAGCGCAGCGCCCAATGCCTGAATTGGATCTTACTATCGGAAAAGCGCGGTGTCCAATACTAGGATTGGATCTTACTACCGGAGACTGAAATGAAAATTACTGAAACCAAAGCGTGGCGCCCAATGCTTGGATTGGATCTTACTACCAAAAAAGCACGGTACCCAATACCAAGATTGGAGTTTACTACCAGAGATTGAAAACAAACTAACTGAAATTAAAATGCAGCACCCAATGCCTAGATTGGATCTTACTACAGGAAAAGCGCAGTGCCCAATGCCAAGATTTAAATCTTACTACCGGAGACTGAAATGAAAACAAGTGGATGACATAATATGCAAACTACTAGACACACTAAAAAAAGCATGAATTATGCTGGATAAATGCTAGACAAATACTAATTTGAAAAAGTAAAAACACGATGATATGGTCTAGATAACTGGACGAATGCATGCATGTGTGATTCTAATATGATGAATGAAATATGGGGTTATGGCCTGTCATACGAGAATGAAAATAATGAGATCCAGACTATTGGACAAAATGCATAGAGAAATGACATAGGAGAACATAAAAACAAATGTCGAGCATTACTTCCAAATCAATTCAAAAATCAAAATTTTCAAAACATTTTGCCCCAGTGTATGGCATCAAACTAACTTGAAATCACTCTTTTCAAGGTTTGGTGCCATGTGAAACATCAAAAATCCATTTAAACTCAACCCTTCCAAAAAATTTGCCCCAGTATAAATCAGTTTTTTTTTTTTTTTAAATTTTGCCTCAAGCACAACCATCAAAATCAATCTTAAAATCAAATTTTTTTTCAAAAAATTTTCCCCAGTGTCAATTTTGAAATCAATTTTGAAATTAAATTATACCCATGATTAAACAATTATTAACTTAAAAAAAATGCCCCAGTTTTTGTCCTTGACGAAGATTTCAAATGATGGTGTTTTGACCTTGCTTGCAAAAAGAGAAAAAACAACTATAATTGCAAAAGTGATGCCACCACTTGGCAATCCCTTGATTCCACTAGCTCATATAAACATGAGTATCACCATTCTGAATCTCTAATTGATCTCCTGCTTTTACTTTCTGCAATGTTCCCAATTCAATGGCCTCCGATTCATGATTCAGAACAAATCCTTCAAATAGTCTTGCAATTCATGTATGACTTTGACTTTTAATAAATTTAGGATTGCCTTTGCTTTTATTTCAAATCCAAACAAAGCAAATGTCAAATTTTTCGAAACATGAATTGGTCAGAAAATGCTTCACATGCAATAATGTAAAAGAAATTCTGTATAGTAAACAGCACGAAACATGCAAAGATAAATAAAATACAATTAAATGAAACATTTACAAAAAATAATTTTGAAATGATGGTTTAAAAGATGCCTTTTGATCTTTGAATGTCATTCCCATTTGAATTCTGATATTGACACAAAATGATCAATACAGAAGAGGAGTCTCAAGCAACTATAGTCATCAACTTTCAAAGAATCCAATGTTGGCATAATGACTTTTCACTGGTGAGCCTTCAGCTGTTTTATTTGTCCAACTATAGTGTCCTTTCGGATCATCAGCTAGCAGCATCTGAACTTAAGATGGTTTTTTTCCCTTTTCATTAAAACGAACATTCATTTCTACTAGAGCATAATAATGCTTCTCCTCTTTTCCTTTCTGATGAGGGATCCAATTGATCCAAACTTTATTCAAATATCTTTAGCTTGCAAAAATTATAAAAACTTGTGTGTTAATCTGCTAAAAAATTACTCCTGTCTCAAAATTTTAAATTTTCAATAAACAAATACACCAAAATGCATTATTTTGACACTTGCCAATTCCTCCCACACTTGAATCATTGTTTGTCCTCAAACAATTTGAAAATGCGAGATCAACTAATGATTCAATCATTGAAATCATGAATGTGTATTCTAAAATGTACTTCCTCAAGACCAAGTAAAATGCCATTATGCAATTCATTGTCTTGTCTTTAATACTCGTAATATTAAGTAAAGGAGAAGGAATTATATCACAATTAAGCTAGCTCAACTTAATTTCTTTGCCTTACCGAATTTCACAAGTAAATGAATCATATGATCAATTAAAGAGCATCCCATGTCTGTGATCAATTCATTTTTCACTTGAGAGAATTTTGCTTAGTGAACTAATCACTCAAAATACGAGAATGTCTTTTGACGCGAAAACCAATATTGGTTTATGAAGGCTCTTAGTTACTCAACATCTCAATCTTAAGCAAATAGCAAAAACTGTATTCGAAAAATAAAATTGCCTTTTTATGAAAGAATCGACATTGGTTGGATGATGATCTTTGGTTACTCAACAATTTACTGGCTCAAATTTGCAATGTATTACTCATAATTCAAGTATCGTTTGATGCGAAAGTCGATATTTTCATATGAAGACTCTCGGTTATTAAGCACAAGAACTATTGGAGTAGAAAAAAGCTACATTATTCTTTTTCTTTCTTTTTCTTCTTTTTTTTCATTTTACAGCATAAAAATCCCTCATAATAGTTGTTATATCACAAATTACATGATTGCACTGATTGACCATAATCAACATTTAACGTGTGAAATTAAGTAAAAAAGAAAAATTTTATTAAACATGCAAAATTTAGACATAATTTCAACTACTTTACAAGATATAATTTCTATAAGAACAAAACTCTAAATCACATAATAATCATTTCTTAGTACATGAAAAAAGCATTTGTTAAAGCACATAAGGTAATTTTAACAAGTAGGGGAATTAGATAAAATCACGATTACTAACTACAACTCCACAAGCCTATAGCGTTTCCATGTCCTTTCCCCCTCATTTAACTTTTACAATATACTCCAAATGTAAATAAGAAAGTGAGGAAATGAAACAATAAAACTCACCTTGTGAGTTGATTGAAATCATATCCATTGCGTGTTTATTCCTTTGGGCTTGATTCTTCCAAACATATATCCAAATTTGCTTGACAATTCATTGCGGCTCACTTTCTTGATAACTCGAATGCCCACAAGTGAAAATATGAACGATAGACTTGCCACTCTCTATCTTGGTGCTAATGTCAATAACTTATTGGTCATCCTTAGTTAAACTTGGGTTTCTTTCTGTATTACTCAGAATCCCTATCGCGGAATCCACGTCTCTTCTCAGTATCACTTTGGTTCTCATTATCCGTTTGCGCTATTTCAAAACTCAGAAAGGTATCGAAATAGCAATTATCAGTTTCAAATAAGATGACATCCAAAAATTGTAGGTATTTATTTTTTGCTAACTAAACAAATACAAAAAATATGGGAACGTCTAAGTAAATAGACAAAAGAAAACTTATATTGTCTTGAGATCAAATTTGCATATTCCTAAGAAGAGAATATTTACAAACACATAAGCTGGCCTTGGAAAAACATGAAATGTAGTTTAAGCATTCAACAAAACATCTTTCTCAAAAGTAAATAATGACCCATTATTTTTTTTTTAAAGTAAAAGCAAAACATGATATGAGCCAGGCACCAAGATCATTTTAAGAAAGAAATCTATTTCAGGGCTCTATCTGGAAAATGAATTTTGAAACAAAGGCAATCTTAAATTTACCATCACTTCCTCAGCATAGGGGAGTGATCGGCTATCCAATTGTTTAGCACTCCTCCACCAATGAAACTGAAAGTAGCAATATCGGATGTTCTCCCCATTGTGATTGCTTATCTAGGAGGTGTTTGGTAAGAGGGGTTTGGGCTTGGGAATGGGATTGAAACCCACATTGAGAGTTTGGATTAGAGGGATAGGATTTGGGATTTGAGAACGAATTCCAAAAATTTGGTTTTTGCCCAAACCCAACCATTTTGGGGGGTTTTGTCAAAACCCAAATTTGATTCCCAAATTCACACACACACACACACACACACATAAATACATATATGTACATATACATATATACTTTTTTTTTGGCTAATCCCGTACACTTGGGAGGGCGCCACTCCTAAATTTTATTAATAATTCAAATAAAAAAAAATGGAGGGAGGCATAAACCTAACCTCCAAAATACAATGAAAAGGATTTGAAAAAGGAATAAAAAAGGAGTACTACTCCCTTACAAACTTTTAAATATAAAGACTTAATTCTTAAAGAAGGAACACCTTGCCTATCTAATCTAAAATCTTCCTAAAACTTGCTTTGGTAATTCTAAGCAGTTAGAATAAACTTTGTTAGACTTTAAAGAACAACCTTGAATTTGCCAAATCCATCCGCAACTCTGTTTGTTTCACGGAAACAATGAGAAATAGAAGCCCACTGAAACATCTTCATCTCCTTAATTTCACGAGAAACCACCCAAGGACCTTCAGTCCCATGAATAAGAACATCAACTAATGCCTTTGAATCTAGCTGAATGTGAATTGTGTCTATCCCACGTTCTTTACACAATTGAATGCCAAAGAGTAATGCATGAACTTCTGCTGAAGAGCTTGACATTATGCCAAAATAACAATGATAAGCAAAGAGAAGATCCATACAAGAGTCTCTAACCACTCCACCCCTCCACTTTCACCCGGGTTTCCCCTTGAACAACCATCCGTATTAAGAAGAAAACAATTAGCATTTGGTTTCAACCATCTAACTACCTGTACCATTTCTCTTCTACGCACCTTGGCAATCAACTGAATTAATTCATTCCAGCTAAACAAAGGTTTATCCATGAATTTAAGCAAAAAAATAGCCACAATATCCCTACAAATTGCACTAATAAGCTGTTGTATGGTATATACTGCATCACCAAAAACATGTGAGTTTCGATATTTCCAAATATGCCAACAGATAATCATAGGAACCACATGTAACAAAAAGGTCACCTTGGGATTATTAGAAACTCTGAACCACCATGATGCCAGCATCCTCCCTGATCGAATTCCTGGGACCAACCACATTAAAGTAGCTACCCAAACCATTGCCAAAGTTCTTTTGCTAATTCACCTGTAACAAATAAGTGATCAATTGTTTCCACAGTTAGAGGAAAAACAACAAACACATTTAGATGGTCCATGGATACCAAATCTTTCCAACAGCTCATCCGTAGGAATTTTACTTTCCAACATCCTGAGCATAAAAAAGGAAATTTTAATAGGGATCTGCGGGAGCCATAATTTCTCATACATCGAAGATTTATACCCACTAGCTCTAACCAATTGGAAGGCTGAGGAAAAAGAAAATTGTCCAGAAACATTAGGAGACCAAACAATCCTATCTGGAGAAAGAGAATTCGGACATTGAATTTGAGCAATCAATCGAAATATAATCTGAATTCACCCATCTTCTAAGCTCTAAAAAATTCCAGCCATTAGAACCAGCAAAATCAGCCACCAAATGATGATTTTCTCTATTAAACCACCAATATAAAGTCCCAAACCAGTCCAGTTATCACACCAAAAATTACATTGACCAGAATTTAATATCCACTACATTTTGTATTCAACAATGTTTCTAGCTTTCAACATTCTAGACCACATCAAGGAAGAATTTTTTGCAGGTTGAATAATGTTTGGATGCAAGGAAGAACAATACTTATTTTTCAAGAAATTTGCCCATAACGATTCCTTCGTACGGAAACTCCACCATAATTTGACTGCAAATGCATCATAAACCTCAAGCAAGGAGTGAAACCCAACTCCCCCTTCATCTGGTGGTGCACATAGATCCTTCCATTTTAACCAATGGCACCGTCTTTTCTCCTCATTGGATCCCCATAGAAATCTAGCAAAAGCAGTCTCAACCATCTGCAAAACCTTTTTGGTAGGATTAGAGGCAACAAGAATGTGAGTAGGGATGGAGGAAAGAACATGCTTAATTAAAATAATTTTCCCCCCCCCAATAGATAAAAACCCGTTCTTCTAAGATAGAATTCTCGAAGAAATAAATTGAATCAACTCCAAAAAATACTTAGATTTTCTTTTGCCAATATACAAGGGACAACCTAACTATTTCACTGGAAAGGCTTATGAACAAAACCAGTAATATGAGCAATCTTCCTTCTATTCTCCCATTGCATGTGATGATCCACCAAAAAATAGCTTTTTTGAGAATTAATTTTTTGCCTAGACATACGTTCATAATCCCTCAAACAATTCATCACCATTGATAACGATCTCTTACCCGCCCCAGAAAAAATAATAACATCATCAGTATAGGCAAGATAAGAAATCTGAGGACAACCCCTAGGAACTTTGAAACCCACAAAGGATTTATGCTGACATAAAGCATTAAGAGAATGGGGTAACACCTCTGCAGAAATAATGAACAATGCAGGAGACAAAGAGTCCCCTTGACGAAGACCACGAGAAGATTTGAAGAAGCCCATAGGAGCCCCATTAATAAGGACCGAAAACCAAACATTGGAAACAATTCTCCACACCATATCAATCCACATCTCACTGAAACCAAATGCCCTCAAAACTCGAATCAAGAAGAGCCAAGAGACCCTGTCATAGGCCTTGGCCATATCTAATTTCAATGCCACATTGCCACCAAAATTCTTCTTCCCAATTCCCAAGAGCACCCTTGAGCTAGTAAAAAATTATCTGAGATCAGCCTGCCTTTGTACAAATCCACTTTGCTAGGGGGAGATGATCTTGGGAAGAATTCTTGTAAGACGATCTAACAGAATTCCCAACACAATCTTATTAAAAAAATTGCACAGACTGATGGGTCTGAAATTAGAAAAATATTGAGGTCCCTTCACTTTTGGAATTAGAACCAACATAGTGCAGTTATACTCTATGGCAGTTCAGCACCCGCAAAAAAAACTTAAAATCGCATTGATAACATCCTTCCCAATCACACTTCAAGCTTTGAGGAAAAACAAACTCGTAAACCTGTCAGGGCTCGGAGCACTTTCTCCATCCATGCTCTTGACCTTTTCGAAAATCTCCTTTTCTGTTGGAAACGCCTCAAGTTTCATATTATCCTCAGTAGTTAACAAGTTTGGAACCATGTCAAGGGGAGCATCATTCACAACGCCTTCATTTGAAAAAAGTAACTGAAAAAAGAAGAAGCCTCATGACCAATTTGATCATCCAACTCCAGCCACTAACCTTTAACATTCTTGATCCTATGTATAATCGACTGAGCTCGCCTCTGTCTCACCGTAGAATAGAAAAATTGAGAATTTCTATCACCCTCCTTCATCCATTTAACATGTGCTTTCTGCTTCCAATAACGTTCTTCAATGGCCAAGTGATTATGTAAGGCATTCTGTGCCTTCCATAAAGCAGAGACACTTTCGTCGAAATTATCTACAAGCATGGTGGCCTCCGCCTCTTCCACTTCTTTCTCAGCTAACTTAACCTTCTGGAAAATATTACCAAAGGCTACCTTATTCCACCTCTTCAGAGCCTCCTTTGTTTGCTTCAACTTAATAGCTAGTGCCCTCATAGGAGAGCCAACAAATGGACCCTCCCAAGCATCCTTTACAACCTGCAAAAAATCATCATGATCAGTCCAGAAATTCATAAACCTAAAAGGTCTAGGTTTATCATCGCATCTGACACTAGAGGAAATCAGCAATGGAGCATGATCCGATGGAGAGCGAGCCATATGCTTCACTGTAACTCTAAGCCCAGCTTCTAAGTAAGTATTATCAATTAACAATCTGTCAAGCCGCTTCCAAATTCGAGCAGAACCCAATCTGTTATTACACCATGTGAATGGCAAACCCGAAAAAGCCTGCATCAACTAGATTAGAATGGCTCAAAAAATCCAAAAACTCAAATGCATGGTCCATATTGAAAGGTCTCCCACCCTTTTTTTCCGTTTGATCCATAATGAGATTAAAATCACCAATTACTATCCAAGGGTTTTCTCTCCCATTTCTATCATTAAGTAAACCCTCCCAAAGAGGGATACGATCCTGAGCAATACATTTTGCATGATACTATTGAAACAAGAATTTTGTATCAAACTTGCGGATGTTCAGCCAAAATAGATAGATGCTGGTTCCCATGACCCACCACTGAACAACTAAAAGGACTGTTATAAAAAACCCATAGCGAATTGGATTCATTATGCACTAGCAAAATCAAACCCTAACTTGCATCGAAAGACTTCCAATTTATTTGAATCTAACTTAACCTCACATAAAGCAACGAATTGGATGTTAAACATCCTTATTAACTTCTTTAAACGACTAAAATGAGAGGCCTTTAGACAAACCTCGAATATTCCAAAATAAGGACTTAATCATGAGATAAAGGTAGAGAAAGAGTTATTGGAAGATTTTACCATTGACCTCAACTCCCTATCAGAAGCAAAGTGAGCCCGGATTCCCTTCTGAACACACCTAGGCTACTGAAATTGTTCAACCGAGGTCTGCAAAATCCCTGCAGTAGAAGCCTCTAAGTTAACCTTATTAAATTGGGTTTCTTCAGAAATCATGATCTCTTTTGAAGCAAGAGGTTGCACACATCCATCACCTTCATGTAGACCCTTATCAGAAACATCAACTCCCAGTTCAGACGCCATACTATCAGCATTTTCAACCACCTGAACATCTTCAGCAAGTTGCGGGCTTGATACAGCTTCAATATCTTAAATAGTTGTTACAGCAGCAGTAGCACTAGTAATATTCGTCACAACAGCATGAGGGTTAATCAAAGGCTTGCATGGTTGGAGAACAAGTCTATGAATTATTGTCTCAGATATGGCAATCCAACAACTCTTCAGCACCATGATGTTCCAAGACTTCAACAGACGGAGTATTAACGACAATCAAAGCTGGACTGGGAGAAGAATTTGCAGCTAGTCCCAGAACATCCTTGGGAGGGAAAGGCTCAACAACAGGTGCATCTAACTTCTCTTTTTCCTCAGAAACATAATCCACACTCTCCTGCACAACCCCACTAGGAACCTACTTTACAACAGGAACATACTTCATCTGTGCAACTTCAGTTGCCTTCTTCGATAGGTTCATATCTCTACCCACCATCTCCTTCTTACAAACATCCCTTGAATGTCCCAACTTCCAACACGCTTGGCAGTAACTGGGCAAATTTTTTGGGACAAGTTTTTGCCAAAAACCATTACTCGAATCCCCTTCAATCCCAATCCAAACACTGTCAGGAAGTGTCTTGAGTAAATCAATCTCTACACAAACCCTAGCAACAATAGGGCGAGACAAAGAGGCAGTAGCAGAATCTGAATACAAAGGCCTCCCAACAACCCTAGCAATCAAAAAGAGACATTGCTTATCAAAATAATAAATCGGTAGGCTTGGTAGGGAGAACCAAACCGGGACCATTGAAGACTCTTTTTCCACGTGAAAAGAAGACGACTAGCGAAATGTCCTCATAGGGAATCTTCCCACATTCCAAATTCCCCTCGTCCAAATCCGAAGGAAATCAGCTTCAGCAGTACAACAGATCAAAATATGCTGAGAGTCCATATGTCCTACCGTGACAGAACTTTTCAGATCCAATCATGCACAAAATTTTTGATCTCTTCCAATTTGGGTCTCCCATGGGAGAATTTTCCAACAACAGCAAGTTTGAAAGGCATGGACGCTTGCTCAATCTCCTCTTTGGAAAAGAAAACAGCCGCCTTCCCCTTATAAGAAGAAGGGGACTTAAGCACCATGGAAGTAGAAGTAGATAGAGAAAAAAATTGAGAAAAGGATTTCCTTGTGGAAGGTGAATCAGTAGTAGAAGGATTGGAGGTAGCTAGCCATATACATATACATATACACATACACACACGCCCACACACACATATTTATTTCTATATATACACACACATATGCATCTACACATATATACATACCTACATATATATGTACACATATATACATATACATATACCTACGTATATATGTACACGTACATAGACATATACATCTACATACATACATACATACATAAATACATAAATATATATTTATATATTTGTAATATATTTATATTTATTTATTTACTTATTTATTTATATTTGTTTATATACACACACACACACATATACATATACCTACGTAGATATGTACATGTACATATGCATACATACATATACATTCATACATACATACATATATTTATTTATAAATATATTTATATTTATTTATTTATATATTCACACATACATACACATATACCTACGTATATATGTACACGTACATATACATACATACATATATTTTTTTATTTATAAATATATTTATATTTATTTATTTACTTATTTATTTATATTTATTTATATACACACACGCACATATACATATACCTACGTAGATATGTACATATTTTTCTTATATATTCTGTGATTATTTTTAGTATGATATAACACTTATAAGTTCTAGTTTTAGATTTTGGCCAAACTTATAACTAAATCTACTGCCTTGTTAAATTTATTATCTTCATTGTGCAATTTATGACAAAAGTTTGTTTTATGTTGTAATCGAATATGTTTTTATCTAATACAAATTTTTTTTATAATAAGATGTTTCTAAATTTGAATATTCTACTAATTTTATAAACTAACTCAAGTTAATTGATTTCCTATTGATAATAACATACCTATAATTTGTTTTTTTTTTTCTGATGATGCATTATTTCAATTCTTATGCGTGTTGCTAGCTTAATTAGTGTTCTAATTAGATCATTCAACCAATAATTTACATTTTTCTAAAGTAAATTTCCAAATTATATCATAAAAACTAATTTTTACCACTTTGATACCAGGAAAGGGACCTTCTTGGGATTTATGAATGCTTTTCTACCAATGGTAGCCCAGTAGGTGTTAAAAATTATTTTAATACTTTTAGAGATTTTTGTATAAACATAAGAAAGAAGGGTGACTATTGATTAGATTTTCCTATATTCCTTTTATTATTCTTTCGCACACTTACCAATGAAAGAATGCCAATTAAGGTGTTGCTGCAGCATGTTTCAAAAATAAAATGAAAGAAGAAGAAACAATAAAAAAGAAATGCTTGCAGTCAATCTAGGAATAGAGGGAAAAGAAACGAAGTAAAGGCAAAATTAAAAAAAAAAGCAAAAAGAAAAAAAGGAAATATATATATTTTTTTAAGAATTCAGTTGTCATTTTATCATTTTTTGGGTCCATCAAACTTGACATTTTTGTTTTGATTGTTATGTTTAAAAGAAAATTTAAGAATGCTATTATACATGAAATCACAAAAGAGTGACATAAACATTTTTAAAACTATGAGAAAATTATGTGACAGATAAATTAATTCTCTGAAATTCCAACATCCTAAGAGGAGAACTCATAGATGGTATAGTTAAATGTTCTGCCAATTTCCTACTTGAGTTGAAGGGGTCTTCATGCCATCGCTGCCCATTTCTAAAACGAAATTAATTTCCTCTACTAAAATAACATACTCCTTAGAAAATATAGAAAAACAAAAGCTTCAAGATGTTCAAGAGAAAAATAATCACACCTCAGCAATTGGTAAAAAGTTGCGCAACAACATACTCCTTAATTTTAACTATGCAACTCATTGTGTCCACCTTAACAGAGTTAGGTGGATGATTGCAACTACAACGTCATAGTTTTACGTAAATGAAGACACTTCGAAAAATTTATTAAAAAGAGACAACTGAAATGGTCATCCAAGTTTTTTTTTTTTTTTTTTGGTCCCTTGACTTGAAAAGTGAAGGCAAGACAGAGAGGTTATATGCAGAAATTTTTTTTTTTTTGGCAAAACCCCCGTTCATGGGGAGGTACGCCATGCTATATGGAGGAGCTATTGAGTGGGATTGCACAGGAACGTTTTGCTTGATAAGTGCTTATATTAAATTCCTTGTGAACAATTTTTGGCACTTTATAAATTTATAAAAGTTAGACATTTTTGCTGGTGAACATTACATGTGTGTTTTCGATGTTTCATTGCTGATAATGAATACATTTCACAGCATAAAAGTATTGGCTTACAGATCAGAGCATTTAGTAAGTGGCATCACAAGTTAAGAGAGTTAGCCTTGTGATGATAATCCAAATAATAAAAGGCAGAAAAAACATTTACCAAACAAAAGCTCTTTCCAGTAACGATTAAGACCATTAGTTTAAGATAAACATCACAAACAAAAGCACTTGGTGTAATAATTAAGATCATTAATTTAAGATAAAAAAAACATCGCCACATGAAAATCATTCCCAATGCAAACAAAAATACACATGTGACACACTAAACAATTAAAAAATATATATGCACTAATCCCAAAACAAAAAAATAAGCCAACAAAAAAAGTTACACACGTGAGCATAACTTGACTTTCTGACCCTGTAAAAAAATTTTGGATCGATTGCTACTTACGGGTTACTTTGATGATGAGCCCAGCCAATTGAAGAGATTAATTATGGCTTAAACTAAATATTTCACAATATGGCTATTCCTAGGAAGAGTTGCTGCACTTGGCTCCTGGCTTCCTTTTTATCTAGAAAAGAAAACCATACATTATCACATGATTGAAAAACCTACAAAGGGCTAATTTCATAAATTCACTCCACCAAGCAATATCATTTTCTTATTGTGTTTTGTGATATCATTTTATACATTATATCTTGATTTCAAATATTCCATTATTTTTTTATATGCTTTGAAATCTTTTAATGTGTGGAGAATAGGTTTTAGCGGACTACTGTTACGTCATCATGGGTTTCTTTTGAACTGGCCACAATTTTGTTTAAGCCCAACCTAATGCCATTCTTGGTCTGATCCATTTCGACGCTTAATCAAGTCTTAGAGCTCTTCGGGCCTCAGACATCTTACTCTCATTGTATTTGGTTTTCACTTACGGCTGTCTTGGCCTCAACCGAGGCACTGATCTAACTTCAACTGTATATCGAGCAAAAACTAGCTAATAGAAAAAGCCATCTCGACTCCTTCTCGTGCACTTTGGGAAACCTCAAGTACATAAAGTCGGGCCTAAGATCGTTGAAGTAACGAACTGCCAAGGTCCTATCCCCAAGGCAAATCTAATACGATATGACAATTGCCTGCCAGTGACAAGACACACACTGTCACGCCCCAGGCCCGCAGGCCCAGCGCGCGACCAGAGTCTGAGCAGCCAAGTCCAACTTTTGGGCTCCGTCCTCGCTAGCCCAAAATGGATATCCCAAGTTGGACTTGAGTGCTTAGACTCAACTTATACATTGGTCTAAGTTACTTAACTTTTCCAATGTGGGACAGGGTATTACATTCACCCCTCCTTATTAGGCTTTGCGTCCTCGCAAAGCCCAATCCATGCATGCGTGATCCGGACTGTCCACTTAGTTGCAGAGGACATGCATGCATACTTAGTTCCTCCACTTCCTTGCTGTAGTCCGGCCCAATACCATAGGCCCAGTCTCACCCCGTGCAGAGACCACACGAGGTTCGCTCTGATACCATTCTGTCACGCCCCAGGCCCGCAGGCCCAGCGCGCGACCAGAGTCTGAGCAGCCAAGTCCAACTTTTGGGCTCCGTCCTCGCTAGCCCAAAATGGATATCCCAAGTTGGACTTGAGTGCTTAGACTCAACTTATACATTGGTCTAAGTTACTTAACTTTTCCAATGTGGGACAGGGTATTACACACACTACCCAAATACTTGTGTATATCATGTTTATTTCTACATGCGTTGGTTCACACCTAAAACAGCCACCCTATGGTATCTGGCTAAAAGTATTAGCTTCCAAGACACTAGGCTAAGGTCTCAACCTCAATATGCCTTTCTCCCTTCTTTCTTAATTATGAATAGCCCTTACTTGTTCCAAAACAAGTACGCTCCCTTTGAGCATATTAAGCTTCTTGAATTCTTTTATTCATTAAAAAAAAAACTACTAACTTAAGCATTGGAAGCACTTTGCGGGAGCATATCCGATACGTTTCTCACATATTCTTTGTTGCAAGCTACTTTTAGGGAGATTTAGGCCAAGTATCTAGCCCAATCCCAAATTCCAGCTACCACAACTAAAGCTATCTGTGAATATGTTTTGAGAAGTTGTCCGACTGGAGCATCTATGCACGGCTCTGTGCAACCGCATCATCATTATTATTCGTGACTTTCCAAAGAATTGTCCTCAAAACCAAGGGAACAGCCCCAAATGAGATGATGAACAACCAATGGCTGAGAAAGGCCTATCAAAATTGGCTAAATTCATGACGTTGAGCTTGGGCCTTTTTGAACAGTTGGAAAGGTACTTCAAGTGGAAGGGAAAAGAAATGGTTGAGTCATCTGCTCGATAGCCTAAAGACTTCACATTTGAGTTGCCTCGAAGAGTTTCAAATGTGGGGAATTATGCAAGAGATGAGTTCCCGAGGTTGTTAAAAAGTCAACCCCTACTTACAAGAGCCGCATTGAGAGTTTCCTCCCAAGGATTCTCCCAAAAAGATGATGTCGACTAGTCACAAAAGCGTCAACTCAAGCATCTCCAAAATTCCCTTTGGAAGTCGACCTTTATGACATGAATCAACAATAATCCCCTTCTACTAGGCTTTAAGTTAGCAAATGTCCCCTACTATGACAACTGGGGAGACCCAAGAGATCATGTCTAGATCTTTAACTTAAGCCTTTCAATCTGGTTAGGTAGCTGAGTTGATCCTGTGCTGCATCTTCCCCATATATTTGAGAGAAGGTGTCTTCGAGTAGTTTTATACGTTGATAATTGCTAAAATAGAGTGAAATTTAGTATCAGTAGTCTTGGGTTTTTAGGTCAAATTTAGGTGTTTTCTATATTTTCATTTAATTATTATTAGTTTTCTTCACCTTGAGTTGATATTGCCTTATGATCTTTTATCTGTTGTATTTGTGTGTTTTTGTAGGGCTTTGCATCCTTTGCCATCAATTTGAATCAAAGCGGAGGCCAAGTGACAGTATTATTATGGTTGATTCAAAAAAATGATGGATGATGAGGGGAAGAAGTGATAGAAGTTGCCTAAAGAGTTGGAATTTCAAATTAGCAGCTTGGGATAAGAGGCTACTCGTAGAACCAAGTGAAAAAGGAAGAAGAAAAGACGATAACAAAGCTTTTGACCATTCCCATGGTAGGTTCTTGTGCACAGAAATGTTGCACGAGAATGAACAGAATATGAGTTACTAGAGATAAAACTCAAAGTCTAGCGGGAATTTCGTGTAGTAATGGTCAAAATAAGAGGCTACTAGAGATAGAACTCCATAAATCTTCCCAATTAGATTCAAAGCTAACCAAAATAATAAAAATCCATAGAATGTAATTGCATCGTTTTAGAGATTTAATTGAGAAGAGATTCCAAATAATCAGGCAAGGGGATAGGGTTTTTTTTTTTTTTTTTGGCAAAAACTCCATACACGGGGAGAGGAAGCCAGCCCCAAATTTTATTAATAATAATAAAAAAAATGAGATAGGAGGGTAAATAGGCCAAACCTCCAATACATGAAAATTAATTAAAAAGCCATAAATAAGGAGTACTTCTCCTTTACAAATATCTCGTCAAATAACTCTAGTATCTAGAATTAGATACACGAATTTGAGGGGATACCCAACCTATCTAGATTTAGTACTCTAAATGTTGAACTAGGTAAATTTGCAATAGAAAAAATGCAATCCTAGTGAAAGCTTGAGAGATGCCAAAGAATCCACAGTTGCATTTGCTTGTCTAAAAATATGTCCAACAATACATCCAAGCATCCTCAAATGGATACGAATATCCTCTAATAGATAGCAAAGAGACCATCCACCCACAAAACATTTGGAGATCAAGTCCACCAATACCAACGAATCAACCTCCGCTAGATTATTACAATACCCACCTCGAACACATAATTTTAAACCAAACAAAAGAGAATAAGCTTCACCATTCAAAATTGACATTTCCCCAAACTCCTTATAAAATGCAACAATAAGTTTACCATGTTCATCCCTTAGGCAACCATTGGCAAAAACCCTTCCATAATGTAGTGAAGCATCTGTATTGAGTTTTAGAAATCTAAGTGGGGGTCTTCTCCAAGCAACCAACTTAACTTTTCTTTCCTAAAGGCTTGCTGCATGTAAAATACTTTCTAAATTAATCACCCATTTGACCCTCCATTTGTTTAGGCAAAGGTTTTTTTGAAGAGCCCAAACAAGACAGCTAATGTTCCACCGAAGTAATGATTTTTGAAGCTAAAAATTCTGCTCCATTAAATCTTCCATCATTCCTACACACCCAAATACACCACAAGATTAAAATCGGAAAGGATTGAGGCAATATGATCAATATTAGGAAAGGGACAAATTCCAATAAGTTAACAAGGCTACAATGCAAGAATGCTGCCTCCAAGAGATCCCAAAAGCATCCATAAAAAATCTCCAAACTTCAAGTGGAACCTAGCCATCCAAAAACATATGATTCACATCTTCCTATATGCCTACAACATAAACATTTGGAAGCAATCTAGAATCCTTTCCATTGCAAAATGACATCAACCTGTAAAATGTTATATAACAATCGCCATACAAGAAAAGAAATCTTGATAGGGAGAAAAGAATGCCAAACCATTTCAAGTGCCTTAGAGCAACTCCTCATTTGCCTACCACATTTCCCAAGCTAATGAGGTGGAAAAGGATCCCGAAGATGTGAGTGACCACACAATCTCATCATCCACAACAGAGTTCAATGAGATTTGCAAAATAGATGAAACCACAGATAAAGGAAGCTATTGCTTTAATTTCCCTACATTCCAACCCTCATTAGTAAAAAATTCTACTACAAGGAAATGAGGAGGATTGTCTAGATCACATACCTCAACTAATGGATCATCACCTAGTCCATCGATCATATCAGAAATCAACCATACCCTTAGCCCAACTTCCATCTAATATGCACCTCCTGCACTGGTTTCTAATATGCTATAAGTCTTCTCCACAAACAAGAACCAAACACAAGCTATATTTTAGATGGGTGACCATGAGAACAATACTTAGTTATGCATAAAATCTGCCGACAATGGACTTTCTCTCCCTTAATTTCCACCATAATTTTCATGGAGAAGGCATCTACAACATCATTGAGTAATTGAAAACCCTAATCCCCTCTCATTCAAAGGGAAACATAAACTGCTCCCACTTCATCCAATATCTGCCACCACCATCACTTTTTCTTACAAAAAACCATTGAACAATCGATTCAAAGAAGAAAGAAACACCTTCGGAGGTGCCAAAACTTGAATCAGATATAATGGGATAGAAGATAAAACATGCCTTAGAAGAATAATCTTACCTCCATAGGAATAATAACTTAGCATTCCAAGCCTTGCAATCTCCTTCTAACTTTAGAAAGAATCACATAAAAAAGAATCTTCCTAGTTTTCCCTCGAAATAAGAGAGCCCCAAGGTAAGTGATTGGCAATTGATCTCTCCTATAGCCCAATAAAGGATTCAATGAGCTCCACTTGGTGAGGCATGATTTTATTAGAAGGCTACATAAGAACTCTTCACAACATTGATCCTCTGCCTAGTGATTTCCTGATATTGCTCCAAGAAGTCCCCAATCTTTGTTAATGCACTCTTCGAGCACCTGGTAAAGACTATAATATCATCTGCAAATTGTAAATAAGGGACTCTTCCTTCATTTTCGAGGAATAAAAACATTCAAGATTGTTGCTAAAAAGATGAAGTAGACCACGAACCCTAAAAATTTAGCAACTATAATGAAGAGAGCTGGAGATAAAGGATCCCCCTGATGCACACCTCTAAAGGACTTAAAGAACCTTGTTGACTCACCATTAATCAGCACTGAAAACCAGTTGTTTGAAACCAGGCGAAACACCAAATCCACCACATTTTCATTTAATCCTAAACCCTGTCATCATTTTCATCAAGAAAATCCAATTCACCATATCATATGCCTTCTCCATGTCAAGCTTTAACAATATATTGGGATGTGCAAGCTTTCTATCAATCTCTGAAACTAGCTCCTTGAGCCTACCAAAATATTAATTCGTATCCCTCTACTAGGAACAAACCCTAGTCTGCTAAGGAGATATGATAGAAGGCAACTAGCTTATTAATCCGATTCCACCAAGATTTTTGAAATAATTTTTGACGACACATTACACAAACTTATACGGACGAAAATCTCTCCACTGAAATGTCCCTAGTTTTCTTAGGAATCAACACAATCATAGTAGAAAAGATACCTCTAGGAATCTGTAGCACCCATAAAGAAGTCAACCGCAGCCTGCAAAAGATCCTCTGAGATAATATCCCAGCAATGCTGATAAAACATCGCATTGAAACCTATCAGGCCCTAGTAGTACTGTCAGCATCCATAGCAAAAACTATAGCCTTCAACTCCTTCCACTATCCGGAATAGAACTAACTTGTTGATTCACGTCATCATGGAACCTGTGGGAGATGAAAAGGAAAATCCAAATCAAGTGGATAAAAATTGCCACTATCAAACAGAGATGAATGGTAAGCTACAGCTGACTCTCTAATATCTTGATCCTCCTCCAACCAAACACCACTTTCATTTTTATTCTTCCAATAAAATTACTATATCTTCTTTGATGAATACAAGAATGAAAATAAGTAGTGTTGGCATCCCCTTCTCTAATCCATTTCATCGCAGCCTTTTGCCTCAAAAATTCACTCTCAATAGCTAATTGTCTTGCATGAAGAGCCCTAGCTTCCTGAGCACTGCAACCTGGAAGACTCATCTCTAGACATATCATACTAGTGCTCTCTATCCAAAAGATTCTCATAAGCCTCAAAAAACACTGTGCTAACATTACCAAAGGTTTCTTTATTCAATGATACCAACCTTTTTTCAAACGCATTAGTTTAAGAAAAAATAAATACAGCCCTTGCCCTGATCTACTTTGTTTCCAATTCTCCTTAACTACTTCAAGAAATCCTGAATGATGTCGCCAACCATTTCTGAAAACGGAAAGTTCCCTTCTGATGCCTCAATGTCCCACAACGAATAAGCAATGGTCAATGATCAGACCTACCACTTGCCAAATGCGACACTCTTGAAATAGGAAAGGCTTCAGACCATCTAGCATTAATCGCAACTCTATCCAACCGTTGCCACATCCTTCCATTAGTCCATGTAAATTGCGAACAATCAAACTCCAAATCACTCAAACCAGAACTGAATAATGCCATATTAAACTCTTCTATATCTCTAGAGCGAGGAACTTGACCCCCAATCCTCTCATCCCTCGATAAAATCGTATTGAAGTCACCAACTACTACCCATGACTTCCTCATCCCTACACTAACTTGTTCCATTTGATCCCATAACACCTTCCTACAACCATCGAATGTTTACCATGTACAACTGAAATAAAAATAGAATCCCCTAAATGAACAGAAACATGAGAATGAACCATCTGGTTCCCCAAGTCTTCAAAATAACAATTGATTTCATCCAACCAAAAAATCCAAAATTTTCCACCAAGAAATGCCAAAGCCTTATCAAACCTTAATTTCAATCGAAAAGTTGCAATACGATCCGGTGAAACCAAAAGTTCAGTAAGAGCTAAGAATTTAATGTTATTTTTCTTACATAAATCACCCACATAACATAAAGAATCTTTTCTACCAACCCCCTAATGTTCCAAACAAGAAAATTATTGGGACTTAACATCATTGGAACGTAAGTTGTACCGAGTTGAAGATTGAATACTCCATGTAACCTTTGAAGTTTTACGGCCTCCATTCATGTTGTCAAGAGAGTTAATAAGCGAGTCATCTGTTGTAGCAATTTCTGCCACTATAAGGGCCTGCAACAACTGAATCCCCGAAGCCTTCATCCTCCTGTTTAGCTCCACCTGTGCCTCTTTCAACTACGTAGCCGAGAGCATAGCACCTTGAAGATTATCCAAAGGTGCCCTCCTACCCATATTCTGGTCCACTCTAGGCTTTTTTGGAGATGTCAAAGACTTAATCAAACGATTATCCAAATCATCACCACTGACATTATCCTCCAACAGCTAAAAAGGGTTATCAACAGGCGTCTCAGCAACATTCAACTCCGTAATAGATTGTTCAGGTTCCAGGCTTCTTTCCTTTGCATATTCATTTAATCCTTCTTGTTCAGGCTGATGATGATCTACAGACCCTTCACAGATGGTGTGGTCACGTTGGAAGAACCAGTTAAGGCATGAAACAAACCCTCTCCAGTCGATAACGTCTGATGATCACGCCCACCAAATTCCTGATTTTGTTTAACAAGAGGATTCACCTCCTTCCAAACTTGTTTCACACCTACCTTCTGTTGGTATTTCCTTTCAATAGGCTTTTGAGGCTTAAGTGATGGATCTTTCTTAAATCAATCTGCAACAGCATACCCAATTCTTCCACAGAAACTACAATATTTCGGCCAATGCTCATATTCAACATGTTGCCAAACTCCATAAATATCATCACCGATCCAAACTCTTTTTAGAGGAGCTTTTGCAACATCCAACTCAATCAAGATTCTTGCTGTCGAAGGCCTCTTTAGTCCTGTAGTCGCTGCATCAACTTGTAATGGCTTCCCCAACACCTCAGCAATTTTCTTCAAGTATTGCTTATTGAATAACGGTAGTGGAAGATTTGGAAAATTAACCCAAACAGGAGCAACAGAAGAATCATGATTTGGATTGAAATCGATGGTCCACTTAGTGACAGTCATAGGCGAATTATTCACAAATCAGGTTCTGCGAAGAAAAAGCCTGTTATAATCTTCCTCTGTAGTTGGACGTATAAGCACGTGATTAGAGTCCAAAAGTCCCACATGACAATCAGCTTTCAATTCTAAAGTATTGAAGAATTTCCTTATTATTTCCATGGGAGGCTTACTATACGAAAATCTGCCAACCAGTGCACCCAAGAAGGGTTTCGCAAGCTCTAACATCTGTAAGGGCTTGCAAATAACCTATTAAATTTGAAGTGTTATTTATGTATTTATTTAATTATATAATTTTTGGGATCAAATTATAAAGTGTTGATAATCCATCTAACCCGTAAGTGAAGTATTGGTGCTCGTATTTATAGTACTTGCGGATTATATGCAAATAACATACTATGACAAATAAGGTAGCAAGATTGGGTGCTAATTAGCATTGGATTATGCATGATAGGATTGTTGAGGTCAGATTAAGTGGGTAATGTAGTGGTTAGATAGATAAATTTAGTCATTAAATTGGTTACACTTGAAAACACTAAGTTTAAATAGCAATAGTACAACTAAGTTCCCAAAACTTTAGTTGTTCACATTAACACCTAATGCTAATACAATTTTAATTATCCGATCGCTTATTTAGTTGTGTCCTACCATAATTATCGGAATTGGGTTAGGTGAATAATGTTAATATATAGATTAGTTAAACTTAGCCATTAAATTAACATGCTATGAAGCTCTAAGACTAAGTGGGATAACACAATTTGCGTTAGTTATGAACAAGCACATGTTACATACCCATAATTGTTTAAGTGGCATAATTGGGCATGTTGCAAAATATATAGTCAAGACTCACAAAAAAAAAAAAAAACAAACAAAAAGGAGAGAAAAGAATTGGTTGTCAATAGCCGGCTGTCCAAGACAAAGTGAGTTGGTAGGAGGTATCAAGTCTTGAGAAGATTTATGATAAAACAAATTGGTGAAGCTAGCAGCTCTATTGCAATTAATCTTTACGGTGGAATTGGTGAAAGAATGAGATAAGAAGAGAAGAGAAGTGTTGGCATAAGAGAAGAAAAGGAAAAAAAAAAAAAAACGGACAGCAATGCAAAGAAAGAAAACAAATCTGTCCGGTGATGACTAGTCTAGAAACCAAGCTGGAGGTGGCAAGAACTTAGGGCAAATTGGGGAAGCTAAGAGCTTAGTAATCTTCCCCAACTTTTGACTGATGAAGACCATCTAAAATACTAGAAATCAGCTAAAAGAGGAGAGGAGAAAAGGAGAAGGGACGTCTGGAGTCAGGGAGAAAAAGAAGGGAAATAAACTTGGTTATACAAGGCTAAGTACTTGAGAGGAATTGAAGAGTGGAGGGAAAAGTTAAGCTTCTAAGTTTAAGGTAAGTTATTTTAAGCTCTCTCATACAATATTAAATCGTTAAGGCTTGTGTTTATTAAGTTAGACCCGAATTTTAAACATTGAATTAAGTAAACATTAAGCTAAGTACAAGAAAACATCAAGAATTGAATGAAAACAGGCTCTCAGGAGCAGTTTTGGGAAAATATTCATAACTGTGTCTAGGAAAGTTGGAATTGAGTGAATTTTGCTGTGTTATAAACTATACTCAAGGGGCTTTCTGGGGCTATAAGAATCTTGGGTTGGTTCGAAGCATGTGATCCTTAAGAACACAAACAATATGACTGAAATCTTGGTACCCTCTGAGTGAAGGTTATGAACTAACTGAAGTTGTGGTGGAATTTTAATAAGGTTTTGATTAAAATCAGGGGATGATGCCTCTGAGAAACTTGCTCCATATTGAACATAGTTTATAAGAGTGCAAAGATTATGAATTTTCATTGACTGTAGCTCGAGATATCTTGATTTTGTTTTCCTATGATCGAGAAACTGGTATGTACAGTCGTTCATGCACAGTCTTGGAAACATAGCTATAACTTGGTGTAGGAAGCTTAGAATTGAATGATTCTTGTTGTCCTAGAAACTAGACTAATAGGGGTTTAATATGGTGTAAATCTTGCACTCTTTTTCTTCGTATATTAATCGCAGAAATTGAGCAAATCTCGATGGACAGACAACTCTGCGTAAACAGGATCGGTAAACGGCCAAATTTAGCCATAATTTTGAACTTGTTATGGTAGGAATTTGGGCTGGTGATCTTCACAAAATTTATAGCCCTTACAATTTAGTTTTCAAAGGTGTAAGCCACAGGTATTGATTCTTGATACATTGCCACCAGAATTCAGGCCAAATGGACTAGAAAACCAGCCCTGCATGAACAGGGTTGGTGATGAACCAGATTGGGAGTCGATTTTGGAATTGTTCTTGTTATAATTTGACTTAGTGACCTAGATAAAATATTTAGCCATTGGAATTTAGTTTCTACCCATGTAATCTTTTCGCTCACACGACTTGTCAATTGAGAGCTATGATCGGTCGAAAATGGGTACTCAATGAAACTGAAACCGTGTTCTACAGGTTAAGGAAAAGATTTGTGATGGCAATTTGATCGACTTATGAATAGAATTAGAATTTGGTTTCTCAAAGAAAAATGTGATAAAATGAGTCTAGTTTCTAAGGGTGTAAAGATTGTGGGAACTAGTTGTGTAGCGACTGAGTAAAGCTTGTTTGAACAAGCTTGTATTACGTGGTATTGAGGTCGCAGTTAGGTTCTTGACTTCCCATTTCAAGGGAAATATATATATGTGATAGAAATAATATAAATAAATAAATTAAAACAAAACTTTTAAGTACCAATGGTTATTCATTTACTTGGACTTAGCTTTACACAATGCACTTCTTATTTATAGGTGCTTCAGAACCTCAAGGAACAGACGTGAGAAGAACTTGAGCAAACCTAAAGATTACCTGTGAGTGTCCAATAAATTATTTTGTTTACCAATTTTAGTTTTACAAAAACTACATGAATTCTTGTAGAAATTTAATAGACCTTTTCTAATATAAATGCTTTGATCTCCCGGCGAGTTTGTTTATGTGATATATGATTAGCATGCATTTACGTGAAAGGTATGACCGCCGGTGAGTCTTTTATACATGTGTTGATTAGTC
Organism: Mitragyna speciosa; assembly: GCA_024721245.1. Classification (NCBI taxonomy): domain Eukaryota; kingdom Viridiplantae; phylum Streptophyta; class Magnoliopsida; order Gentianales; family Rubiaceae; genus Mitragyna; species Mitragyna speciosa. The sequence goes on from CM045565.1 coordinate 2,093,113, forward strand.
AACATTATAATTTGTTATTATCTAACTTGATATTAGATTTGCTACTTGTACCTGATGTTTAAATACTGGTAGTACTTGATATAAGTCCGGTTGTGTACTTTATCTCACCGGTAGTACTTGCACTTGTTAAATTCAAAGTGTACTTGTGCATGTTATACTTGTGCATGATTTGGGGCCCGGCCTTGGTAGTTGGTCTTGACTGAGCCGGCAGCGGGCTTGGTCACCAAGTTCTGACTACCTTGGTCTCTCGGCACCTTCTGGCCTACAAGGAGGTTTTGTAGGTTAAGGGGGTGTACGAGAAAAGTACTTGGGTAGAACTCGAGCTACCAAAACGGTGTAGTGCCGGAGGCAATAAAATTGGTGAAGGGCCGGAGGCCAACGTACTTGATTCGCCCATGGGCAGTACTTGACATGACAATCCTGTATCCTTTTATGGTTCTTGAGTACATGTTATTTGATTCAGTTATATTCTTTTATGCTATTAATGCGAATGGATTTCTATCCAACTAAACAATTTTAAAAGATGTTTACAACGTGGTTTTAAAATGGACCTCACTGGGCTATAAGCTTACCCTTCGTTAAATTTGCTTTCCTTACAGGTGCTAACCCACGGGAAATAGGGCAAGAAGTGAAAATAGAGGGTTTTCCTTTGTTTAGGATTAGCCGTCAAATAAATGTAGTTTGAGATTCAAGTAGCTCAAATGTTGTAATTATTTTTGAAGATATATGTAACTTTTAGCGTTTGATTATATTTCTAGCTGTGACTTTTGTACTTGAGTCCTGGCGTGAGCCAGGCAGGCGTCTCGATCAGGGTTCTGGAGTAGGACCTGGTTGGGGGTGTCACAGGTGGTATCAGAGCTTAGGCTTGGATTCTGTGCCTGGGGTTTAAGGTTAGCGGTATGTCAAGTAAGGAAATTAGGGTTGAGTTAGTTTGCAGCTTGGGACTGGCCAACCCAAGTTGCAAGTTGACAAGATTCCTAATTCTAGTACCTGAATATCTAAGTAAATATGTTTAGAAAGTTAACTTGGTTATTTATCTTAGTTAAAAATATAAGTTGAACCGTACGTGGAATTTTGGGAATAAGCATTGTTTAAGTAGTGAGGTGTGACACGTGTGAAACCTTTTCCTTATTAGACATTAGGAAATAACTCTCAGTATATCACTCTATATATGTATGTATATACATATTCTAGAGTAATAGATCATGGTTGGGAATAGAAGTTATAGAATCTCGTTTTACTAACAAGTTAAGTAATGAATGCCAAGAGAAGCTGGATAGCCACATGCCCACTTATCCTTTGAAAAATAAGGATAATATGTACATCTACTATAGATACCTAGCCTATGTTGTTACGGCTTTGGTTAAAAAAAAAAAAGAAGAAGAGAGAGAATGGCTCTAATTTAGCGGAATACGATATACAATTTCTTCATTGTAGTTTAGAGGGGAAATCCGAGTGAATTTACTCCTATTTTGACTATGGTTGCAGGGCATGGCTAGGAGAAGAACTCGAAGATCTAGTCTTACTCACAAACCAATTGTGGAATATCAAGAGAAGACTGGACAACCATATAAATATTTTGACCCTACAAAAGACGGGGATAGCAGATGCCCTTGTCGAAAGAATTACTCTTACCCAAACCAAATTGTTTTGGCTCTGGTAGATGAAAGAAAGCGAATGGCCTGGGATAATGCCATGGCCTACCAAAGAAATGAGGAGCTGAGACAGATGGTGATAGAATTACAAAGTACTATTCAGGGACGGGAAACTAAGTTGAGAGAGAGGCAACAGAAAGAACACAAAATAACTAAAGAGGCCATGACCCAAGTTGATGAGTTTTGGACTCAATATCAGACCTCGACCCAAAATGTTGAACAGAATTTGGGCAACATACCTATACCTAGTATAAATATTGAGACAGGATCTGATATTGGACCAAGTGACAGACTAAAGTCTAAAGGGAAAAGGCCTCTCCAGGAGCCATGTTCTAACCAAGAATACTTGGAATCTCATCTCCATTCTCATAAAGAGTCTATGGGAGCCTTAGGAGCCGAATGCCTGACACCTATCCCACCTAGTTGCGGGTATTGTGGTAAGCTTAACCACGAAGAAAGTGTATGTTGGAGAAAAGCCAAGAAATGCTTAAGATGCGGGGATGCAAGGCATCAAATTAGAAATTGTCCAAGATGGTAGGGAGAAAAGAAGATCACATGTAAATTATCCTTGTTATAATCGGTGATCTACTTTTGACTAAGATGCGTGGATGTGTTTTAGAACTGATGTGTATATGTCTAGTTTGTTATAAAACTCATGGTATATGTATAAAGTTTGTTAAACATATTTTGCATAGACTATTTCCTATTTCCTCTATTCTACCCTTACTTATAAATGTCTTACTATATTCTAGATGGGAAGTGGAAGACAGCAAAGAGGTAGACCGTGTAAGGCTCAGGCTGAGACTGAACAACGTGAAAACCTTGAGAATCAACCTAAAACAACAGTAGCTGTTGGAAATGAGATAGGTACCCATATGGTGACAATCCTTACCCGAATGGCACAATATTTTGAAAGACAGGAAATTCGTCAAACCCAAGAACTTGCCAATTGCCCTATAAATATCCAATCGAAGAATGACCACGTAGGTGAAGATGTGGCTCTTGAGCGCTTTCAAAGGTTCAAGCCACCAAAATTCATTGGGGAACCTAACTCAGAGCAAGCTGAAGATTGGCTAGAAAATATGATAAATATTTTTGCTGCTCTGAGATATTCAGAGAAAAGACAAGTCACCTTTGCAGTATTCCAATTTGAAGGTGCAACCAGGTCCTGGTGGAATACAATAAGGAATAAGTGGGATCGAGAAGGTACCCCTTGGACTTGGACTAATTTCACAAGGGAATTTAATAACAAGTATATACCTCTCATTGTGCAAGAGAAAAGAGAAGACGAATTCATAAGTTTAAAACAAGGAATGAAATCGATTGTAGAATATGAGGCACAGTTTACTCAACTGTCAAAATTTGTGCCTGAATTGGTGTCTACTGATAGAAAACGTGCGAGACGCTTTCTTCAAGGATTGAATTTGGAAATTCAGGAAGCTTTAGCTGTTGCTAATGTTGATACTTATGATGTTGTATTTGAAAAAGCACAGCGAGTAGAGAATGCCAAGGCCCAACGTAAAGCATACCAATTGCACAAAAGAACAGAACCAAGTGAATGGATAGGCCGGATGAAGAATATACCTTCTAAAGGATCGAGTTTTAGTTCAAAATGTCAACAAACATTACTACAGAATCAAGAAAAACCTTTTAAAGCTCTCAAGATGGGTCATTCAGTGCCTGTGATACTTACGTGTGAATATTGTGGTAAACCTAACCATAAGGAAAGTGAGTGTTGGAGGAAAACTAACAAGTGTTTTGGTTGTGGAAGTATTGACCATCGAATGAGTAGATGTCCAAAACTATTGGGAGAAGGAAAATCTCACCCACCTTATGGTGGTATTGCACCAAGAAAACCTGGAGGATCCTGGAATAAGCGAAGAACTTCTGCCCAAGTATACCTAGTCAACAAAAAGAACATCTCTGATAATTTTGGTATAATTAAAAGGTATGGTTTAGTTCTAAAGAATTCCAAATCCACACACTTATTTTTGATACGTGACTATATGACTGCCATAGACATAAAAATTGAGCAATTTGACACTGATACGCATATAGATGAATATCTAATAGATAAAAACCCAATTCATGAAATTGCAAAATGGGGATTGGAGAGAAGAAGTCCTCAGTTGACTTTGTAGCACTATCTATTTGTAGGTATAACACCGTATTAAAGATGCATTGGTTATCTCGATATCGCGCATCACAAAATATTGGGACTAAGATCATTTGGTTGTCTGTGCCTAAAGGATCAAATCTTGAAGTTTTGTCCAAATAAGAAAATGACAATTATTTCAAGGAACCATACTAAGTAATTTTGTGAAAAAATGCTTAAGGACACAAAGTATGTTTAATTAAGTAATCAATTGCTAAGAATGATATTGATAAGATACTAGAGGTGAAAGACTGTGTCATTATTTTCTAGAAGAATTGACTTTCCTACCTACTAAAAAGGGAGAAAATAGGGTTTGTAATTGGAATACAACCTGGGAACAACACCCACTCTTAAGGCACCATATCGAATAACTCCAACTAAGTCAAAGGAATTGAAAGTTTAATTGCAAGAAGGTGAGGAAGGCAGTTTAATCAACCTAAGGTATCATCTTAAAGGACCTTAAGTTATTAATATTGAAGAGGAAGCAAAATGGAATATTGAGGGATAATATAGAATGTTAAATGATTAAATAAGATCACTATAAAGAACGAGTACTCATTGCCCTTCGACAATTAGTTGGTCACTATGGAGAACCAAGATATTTTGTGGGTTTAACATAGGTAAAAAGATATGAATGGCACCAAAGTATCATTTTTAGAATATCTAATTCCAAGAGGTGAAATTACGGTGGAGCCAATGGAAGTTGAGGTGATAGGGAGACGTGGAAACGAGTTGAAAATGTGATGAAATATGATCTAAGAATCGTGAAAGATTCTTTCTTCTTGGTTGTTTATGCATGATGTCCCTTTTAAATATATATGTATATATATATATATATATATATTATTAGAGATTTATCAACTTGATCGTAGACATATTACACTGCATAAAGAGTTGGAGCTACAAGATGAACTCTCAGAAAAAGGAAAACAAACACAATAAAAAAAATAATAATAAAAACGGGACTTTACATGAGTTCATATGAGAATTTCGAAGACGAAATTCTTTTAAGGACGGAGGAATGTAAGGGCTTGCAAATAACCTATTAAATTTGAAGTGTTATTTATGTATTTATTTAATTATATAATTTTTGGGATCAAATTATAAAGTGTTGATAATCCATCTAACCCCTAAGTGAAGTATTGGTACTCGTATTTATAGTACTTGCGGATTATATGCAAATAACATACTATGACAAATAAGGTAGCAAGATTGGGTGCTAATTAGCATTGGATTATGCATGATAGGATTGTTGAGGTCAGATTAAGTGGGTAATGTAGTGGTTAGATAGATAAATTTAGTCATTAAATTGGTTACACTTGAAAACACTAAGTTTAAATAGCAATAGTACAACTAAGTTCCCAAAACTTTAGTTGTTCACATTAACACCTAATGCTAATACAATTTTAATTATCCGATCGCTTATTTAGTTGTGTCCTACCATAATTATCGGAATTGGGTTAGGTGAATAATGTTAATATATAGATTAGTTAAACTTAGCCATTAAATTAACATGCTATGAAGCTCTAAGACTAAGTGGGATAACACAATTTGCATTAGTTATGAACAAGCACATGTTACATACCCATAATTGTTTAAGTGGCATAATTGGGCATGTTGCAAAATATATAGTCAAGACTCACAAAAAAAAAAAAAAAAACAAACAAAAAGGAGAGAAAAGAATTGGTTGTCAATAGCCGGCTGTCCAAGACAAAGTGAGTTGGTAGGAGGTATCAAGTCTTGAGAAGATTTATGATAAAACAAATTGGTGAAGCTAGCAGCTCTATTGCAATTAATCTTTACGGTGGAATTGGTGAAAGAATGAGATAAGAAGAGAAGAGAAGTGTTGGCATAAGAGAAGAAAAGGAAAAAAAAAAAAACGGACAGCAATGCAAAGAAAGAAAACAAATCTGTCCGGTGATGACTAGTCTAGAAACCAAGCTGGAGGTGGCAAGAACTTAGGGCAAATTGGGGAAGCTAAGAGCTTAGTAATCTTCCCCAACTTTTGACTGATGAAGACCATCTAAAATACTAGAAATCAGCTAAAAGAGGAGAGGAGAAAAGGAGAAGGGACGTCTGGAGTCAGGGAGAAAAAGAAGGGAAATAAACTTGGTTATACAAGGCTAAGTACTTGAGAGGAATTGAAGAGTGGAGGGAAAAGTTAAGCTTCTAAGTTTAAGGTAAGTTATTTTAAGCTCTCTCATACAATATTAAATCGTTAAGGCTTGTGTTTATTAAGTTAGACCCGAATTTTAAACTTGAATTAAGTAAACATTAAGCTAAGTACAAGAAAACATCAAGAATTGAATGAAAACAGGCTCTCAGGAGCAGTTTTGGGAAAATATTCATAACTGTGTCTAGGAAAGTTGGAATTGAGTGAATTTTGCTTGTGTTATAAACTATACTCAAGGGGCTTTCTGGGGCTATAAGAATCTTGGGTTGGTTCGAAGCATGTGATCCTTAAGAACACAAACAATATGACTGAAATCTTGGTACCCTCTGAGTGAAGGTTTTGAACTAACTGAAGTTGTGGTGGAATTTTAATAAGGTTTTGATTAAAATCAGGGGATGATGCCTCTTAGAAACTTGCTCCATATTGAACATAGTTTATAAGAGTGCAAAGATTATGAATTTTCATTGACTGTAGCTCGAGATATCTTGATTTTGTTTTCCTATGATCGAGAAACTGGTATGTACAGTCGTTCATGCGCAGTCTTGGAAACATAGCTATAACTTGGTGTAGGAAGCTTAGAATTGAATGATTCTTGTTGTCCTAGAAACTAGACTAATAGGGGTTTAATATGGTGTAAATCTTGCACTCTTTTTCTTCATATATTAATCGCAGAAATTGAGCAAATCTCGATGGACAGACAACTCTGCGTAAACAGGATCGGTAAACGGCCAACTTTAGCCATAATTTTGAACTTGTTATGGTAGGAATTTGGGCTGGTGATCTTCACAAAATTTATAGCCCTTACAATTTAGTTTTCAAAGGTGTAAGCCACAGGTATTGATTCTTGATACATTGCCACCAGAATTCAGGCCAAATGGACTGGAAAACCAGCCCTGCATGAACAGGGTTGGTGATGAACCAGATTGGGAGTCGATTTTGGAATTGTTCTTGTTATAATTTGACTTAGTGACCTAAATAAAATATTTAGCCATTGGAATGTAGTTTCTACCCATGTAATCTTTTCGCTCACACGACTTGTCAATTGAGAGCTATGACCGGTCGAAAATGGGTACTCAATGAAACTGAAACCGTGTTCTACAGGTTAAGGAAAAGATTTGTGATGGCAATTTGATCGACTTATGAATAGAATTAGAATTTGGTTTCTCAAAGAAAAATGTGATAAAATGAGTCTAGTTTCTAAGGGTGTAAAGATTGTGGGAACTAGTTGTGTAGCGACTGAGTAAAGCTTGTTTGAACAAGCTTGTATTAGGTGGTATTGAGGTCGCAGTTAGGTTCTTGACTTCCCATTTCAAGGGAAATATATATAGGTGATAGAAATAATATAAATAAATAAATTAAAACAAAACTTTTAAGTACCAATGGTTATTCATTTACTTGGACTTAGCTTTACACAATGCACTTCTTATTTATAGGTGCTTCAGAACCTCAAGGAACAGACGTGAGAAGAACTTGAGCAAACCTAAAGATTACCTGTGAGTGTCCATTAAATTATTTTGTTTACCAATTTTAGTTTTACAAAAACTACGTGAATTCTTGTAGAAATTTAATAGACCTTTTCTAATATAAATGCTTTGATCTCCCGGCGAGTTTGTTTATGTGATATATGATTAGCATGCATTTACGTGAAAGGTATGACCGCCGGTGAGTCTTTTATACATGTGTTGATTAGTCAACATTATAATTTGTTATTATATAACTTGATATTATATTTGCTACTTGTACCTGGTTTTTAAATACTGGTAGTACTTGATATAAGTCCGGTTGTGTACTTTATCTCACCGGTAGTACTTGCACTTGTTAAATTCAAAGTGTGCTTGTGCATGTTATACTTGTGCATGATTTGGGGCCCGGCCTTGGTAGTTGGTCTTGGCTGAGCCGGCAGCGGGCTTGGTCACCAAGTTCTGACTACCTTGGTCTCTCGGCACCTTCCGGCCTACAAGGAGGTTTTGTAGGTTAAGGGGGTGTACGAGAAAAGTACTTGGGTAGAACTCGAGCTACCAAAACGGTGTAGTGCCGGAGGCAATAAAATTGGTGAAGGGCCGGAGGCCAACGTACTTGATTCGCCCATGGGCAGTACTTGACATGACAATCCTGTATCCTTTTATGGTTCTTGAGTACATGTTATTTGATTCAGTTATATTCTTTTATGCTATTAATGCGAATGAATTTCTATCCAACTAAACAATTTTAAAAGATGTTTACAACGTGGTTTTAAAATGGACCTCACTGGGCTATAAGCTCACCCTTCGTTAAATTTGCTTTCCTTACAGGTGCTAACCCACGGGAAATAGGGCAAGAAGTGAAAATAGAGGGTTTTCCTTTGTTTAGGATTAGCCGTCAAATAAATGTAATTTGAGATTCAAGTAGCTCAAATGTTGTAATTATTTTTGAAGATATATGTAACTTTTAGCGTTTGATTATATTTCTAGCATGTGACTATTTGTACTTGAGTCCTGGCGCGAGCCAGGCAGGCGTCTCGATCAGGGTTCTGGAGTAGGACCTGGTTGGGGGCGTCACAACATCTCCTGACGAGAAATGATAAACGTTGGTTCCCCCCTATGAGATCCAAGACATCCAAAATCAGGTAAATTTCCATGAGAATCTGCTCCACCATTTGTGACTGCAACACAACTACAAAGGTCTTTTGAGTGGTTTGCTGATCAAGAGTACCAGCCATCAGAACAAGAGCACAGATATGAAAACAAGAGAAGAAGGAAGAAGGCCAATTGGCTAGCACCGGAATCTGGCCAAATGATGGCCTGATGATAGTAACAGAAATTTAAAATTCAGAAGGCACAAATTGTGGTAGAAGAAGAAGAGGAGAGTCTTCCCTCCTAGTATGTCTATGGGATAGGGGTTGTAATAGTTGAGAAAAATTATAATCTAATTAAGGGATCTTAAGACCTAGGTAATTGAGATCATTCATTAATCAAGAATTGAGCCATAATAAAGGGGAATTAGGGGAATTCCGCATCTAATTCCCACATTCGATAATTGCTATTTGTCATTGTGAAGAATTCTTGTTTGCTAAATAATTTTAGTTATTTAATTTATCTTTAGTTAATACAATCTTTCGAATTGGTAGGCTAGATAATAGAAAGAGCGTTAATACTAGTATTCACATAGTCCTTGTAGGATTGACACTCGATACTCACATGCACTATACTATAGGAACGATAGGTACACTTGCCTGAAGTATCCATAGTATAGCGAGTGGATATTGAAGCTAGGGTGTATTAACGCTCTGGCTGAGTTGATCAAATCAATTTATTTATTAGTTCTTTGAATCTCGATTGACCACCAGTACCCCAGGTAGCTCTGCTAGAGATCGTCAGAATGTCTTTGATTGAATAAGCAACTGAGCACACGTCTCAAGTTGAGAGTACACTCCTTTAAACACTAACTGGCTTTGTATTCTAATCATCATGTGATTGTAGGGCTTGGGATGGCCAACCTCAAAAATGAAGGGAAAAAGGGGAAACGAGGAATGCCAGCCTCTACTGTCCGTATCACAAAGACATCGGTCATGAGACCAAAGATTGCCAAGATTTGAAGGAAAGGATAAAATCCATAATAAGGCAGGGGTATCTCCATCAATACATCTAGGACAGTATCTGAATGATTGCTGATCTCGCCGTTATGAAAGGACACCCTAACAAGAAACCCGGGGTATATCTTGTATTCAGGTCACTTGGGATTGGGGCAAGCAGCACTTGAGATTATTCTTAGAACCTTCGTCGGGGTCTTGAACAGAAAATGAAAAAGAAAAAAAAAACTTGGGATACTACAAGGACTTGGGTCACCAAGGTTTAGAGCCAACTGCACTTGAACCACTCTCAAAAGCCTTTGCTAGAGTCTTAAACAACAGATAGGGGACCAGTTGTGAACACTTAGTAGCCTATAACTTAGATGCCTTGGAACTTTCACTGGTGCCATTAAAGGTGGAAAGGCAAACTGAGACATTTGGTCACTCTAAAACCCTGCTAGCGTCATCAAAGATTCCCTCATGGCAGGAAAGAGGGAAAGGCTTTGGAGCAAAACTTTGACCTTATAAAGGAATTCGTAGACTCTAATATGGATTTCTATTAGTTTGAGCGCAAGTCGACATGGAAATCCTATTATTAGGAAGGCAAAAGGACAAAGGGCCAGATGTTAACTGTAGACATCAAATTTTGATACACCATTCATTTTCAAACATTGGGGGGACATGTATGCATTTTTTTGGGCCAAATTTTAATTTTCAATAATCTGGGGGGCAAAGTAGTAATTTTATCTGTAAATAATTTTCCATAAGCTTTTGGGGGTTTTAAAATTCATATTTCTACTTTCTTGTGAAATTTTTAATTTTTTATGATTTTTCTGGATTTAATTGGTATTCTTTTATATTTTACCAGCACAAGGACAAAATGGTAATTTCACCTCGTGAACACCATTTTAGCTCATCTTTAGATCCAAATTCATTTTTCTAATTCTTTAAACATGTTTCTAAATTTTTTTGATTTTTTCAGAAACGATTGCTATTTTTCTGTGAATTTTCATTGTCCAAGGGCAAAATCGTCATTTTACAGTTTAAATTTATTTTTTGCCAATTTTGAGTCAGAAATGCATTTCCTAGGGTTTTAAACTTATTTTTAATTTTTGGTAATTTTTTTAGGTCAATAGCTATTTTTTTGTGAATTTTTATTATCGAAGGGCAAAATCGTCATTTTACAGTTTAAATTCATTTTTCGCCAATTTTGAGTCATAAATGCATTTTCTAGTGTTTTAAGCTTATTTTCAATTTTTGATAATTTTTTGAGGCTAATAGCTATTTTTCTGTGAATTTTCATTGTCCAAGGGCAAAATCATCATTTTACAGTTTAAATTCATTTTTTGTCAAATTTTGAGTCATAAAGGCATTTTCTAGTGTTTTAAGTTTATTTTTAATTTTTGATAATTTTTTGAGGCTAATAGCCATTTTTTTGTATGTTCTCGTTGTCCAGGGGCAAAATCATCATTTCATACCCCGAGCGCATTTTTATCAGCTTTAAGCTCTAGCTTTTATTTTTAAAATTTACTTTGAAATCTTTTTGAAAATTTTAGAGATTACTGTCAGTTCTTTGTATTAATTTTAATTTTTGGGGTTAAAAAATATTTTTTTTAAATAAAATTAGTATTTTTATTATCAATGACGTTTTCGTTATTTTATAGCATTCTTGGCCAACAAGACAAGTGGCCTATAAAAACCCCTTTTAATCAGCAAAACAAAAGTAGGAAAAATTAGAAAACCCTAAACACATACTTTTTTTTATCTATTAGGGATCAAATCACACACTATTTCACCAAAAAAAACACACACTAAGGCCGCCATCTTCAACGAAAGTTCGCTGTTCATCAGACTAATATTCATCAAAGAAGTATCGTTCCATCATCACACCAGTGATCAAACCAGCAAGAAAAAAAGAGAGAGAAAGAAAAAGGTAATACTTTTACTTGATTTGTTTTAATTTGTTTTCCTTTATTGTTTCATTTTGTTTATGTATAATTTTTTTAATTAGTCCAATAATCTGTGTTCATGTTTCCTGGATTTTGGAAATTTTTTAGGTTCCTGTTGGTAGTCTCTGGAGTTGTATTTTTGTTTCTGGTTTTTGTTCTTGGCCTTTGTTCTTCACTGTTTTCTTCATCTATTCCTCCCACAAATTTCATCGTTAGTCCCTCACTCCTTTTCTTTCTCAGCAACCACCAGACAACCATAATACAACCCCCTCAATCCCATAACCTCCAACCTGCAAAAACAATTAGCTCCCAAAACCGACCATTACAGCTATAATTGTAGTCCAAAATCACAAAACAACAACCCTAAAACAACCCACAAATTCACCACCACCTGGACCCCCAAATCATTGCCCGTACCCTGCCACCAGATTTCCTCCAATTCACCAATCCAAATCCATCATTGTAGCCCCTACTCCTAGCTCACAAACTTCACAAAAAACCATAAGCTTGCATAAAGCAAAAACATACATAAATCATTCTCCAAATCAGTCACTGCAACCCCTGAATCAGCCATTCAAATGGCTCAAAAATAGTCCAAAAACCACTCAATCCCCATCTATACCCATAAACCAAATCAGTCACAGCCAATGCACACACATACAGATTCACACTCCCACCACTCACAATTCACACACACTGATACACAACACATACACAGTCACACACACACACTGATTCACACTTGAGCACACACAGATGCATACGCACTCACATACACACGATTCATGCACAAACCAGGTAGTCACACAAAGTCATAATACACACAGACACTCAAAACACACAGTCACACACAAGCAATGCTCAAATTCACACACACTCTGCACACATTTCACACATACTGCATGTGTAGTCACACATTCACATACATCACACAACTCATACTCACAGTCAATAAACAAACGTACACACCACATACACATACACGCACACAGAAACACACATTCAAAGCATACATAATCATCATCTTCACACATAGCAGCACACACAAGCACCGCACACGTAGTAGCACACACAATTAAGATACACAACACACAGCCACAATCAACCACATATTACCACTAGCTCGATGAAACCATCTGCACACAGGACCACTGCCCATGCTCCTGCTACCACCAATCACCACCTAGGTCCACCGAAACAGCAACTCAAACACCCTCTCCACCCATCTCCTCCTCCACATCCTGACAATCAACCCCAACAATTCAATCCGCCCAAATCAGTCATGCCCCACTATACCACCATCAACAGCGAGCCCAAAATCATCTCACCTACCACCAATTTGGGAAAAAATTGATTCCGTCAACCTCCAGAAACGAGAGAAAGTGAGAGAGAGAGTTAGAGAGACAAAACGAAAAGAGGGAGAAAGAGAAGTGAGAGAAACAGAGATGGAGAGGAGAGAAAAGGAAAGAATAGCAGGAAAGAGAGACAGAGATTAAAGGAATGAGACAGAAGGGAAACTGGGGGAGAAAAAAAAAAAGAAAGAAAAAGAGAAACTGGGTAGTCGAGAGAGAGAGAAAAAGAAACAGAGTGGAATAGAGAGAATCGATGACTGAGAGAGGAAGAAGGAACAAGATTAGAGGGAGAGAGCAGCAATTAAGAGGGTCGAAGAAAAACGGAGAGAGGTCTGAGAGTGAAGCTGGAGCAGAGAGAGAGAGAGAGAGAGACATCAGTGAGAGCAGAGGAAGGAAAAAGAAAGAAAAGGTGGGGGAAAGAAAAAAGAGAAACTGAGATGGAGAAGAACTAAGAGAGAGAGCGAGACAATGAGTAAGAGAGAGGTCGTTGCTGGAGTAAGAAGATTGATTTTGGGGAAGAAAATTTGGGTATTTTTTAAAATCTGCAACCGATTGAACTATTAAAAGGGGTTTAGCATTAGTATTTCAATCGTTGTCTTAATCTTGATGATTTAGTAAGTATTTGATTTGTTTAATTGAGGTTCAACTTTAATTTAGTTGACTAATTTAATCAATTAGGTTAATACAGCTGATTGACTTGGTTTTAATTTAATTTAGCACTTTTTTTTTCTTTTTTTTCCTTTCTTTGTCTTCATATGATTTAGTAAATAATTACACCGTAGTCCTTATTTTCTTGAGCATTATTATTGCACCTCCAGAATTTTTTTGTTTCGTGCATTTAAAGTCCTCATTAATTGTAGATTGACCCCTGAATTTTATATTTCTTTCAATAAGGTCACACTATTTGCATACTTTCTCCAATTGCTGAAATTTATATTTTTGAGCCCCAAACTTGTCGGAATTTCATTTTTGCCCCCTTTCTTATATTTAATTTACAATTGTGTCCCAATTTTGCTTTAATTTTCAATTGCTCCCCAGAGACTTACGTGCATTTTCGATTTTACCCTTTAAACTTTAAAGAAATTTATTTTAGCCCTCTTAGTTCCTTAGAAATTACATTTTTATGCTAATTTTGTTAAGATTTTATATTTTGCTTTTATTTGTCTATATTGAGGTACCTTGATTTGTTCGTTAATTTTGATTAGTATTGGTACTGGGTCTTCAAAGAGATATATCTATTTCTCATTAATCCTCTTTATGTGCTTCAATATGCTCCAATGTGATTTTATGCATTATTTTTATTATTATTTTTTTATTTCTTATTTTACATACTGTTTGCGTATTTACGTATTTAATTTATTTAATTTTGAATTTTTATCATTTTGAAAAAAATATAATATTTTGTATTTAGCTAGTCAATGTAATAGTTAGATTACATTTTTTATTCTTTTAGCAAAATTTTGTATTTAGATAGCAAAAATGTAATTTTCCTTACTTTTCCAAAAAAAAAAATTATAAATTAAGCCCCCGGTATAATAGGTAGGGTTTTGCGTGCTTATGTGCTTATTTATTTTACCGCTTTCATTAGGATTTTGCATCTAAATATTATGCCCATGTGTTATGTGCTCCTACTTGACTTTATATGTTTTTATATGTTTAATTTGCTTTTAATTCATGTTTTACTATTTAAATTCATGTTTTATGTTATTTCGTCACCACACTAGTTCAATGCTAGTTGTGGCTTATCGTTTCCTCGCTAGTCCAAAGTTAGTGGGAATTTCTAGAAAGGGCTGGTCCAACGCTAGACCCTTAGGGCATTTTAGTGTTAGGTGCACTCGTGTGCATTTCACATCCCACTTTACACTTTTTAGTTTTCTTTCCATTTTGCATGATTATTATTATTATTATTATTATTATTATTATTATTATTATTATTATTATTATTATTATTTTGACACATCTTTAAATGCATGACATCTAAGTTGCATTTCACTTAGACTTTTAGAATATTTGCGTGATCTGACTAGAAATACTCACGGGGGAAGCGGTAGTGTACATGCCGTTCCCCTCTTCGTGAGTAAAAAAATATCAGTCATAAGTTGTTAGTTCCCCGTACCCGTAATGTTGCATACCCACCTCCTTTTTTCACTTACTATATATTATTATTTTCTTTTCTTTTTGCATCACATTTTGCATAAAAACCCGTGACTCCCTCGAGGTCTCGACTGGGGTTTCGCAAATAATACGATAATTCTGACCAAGCCTCGACGGGACATTTCGACCCTCCCGATATTCACATTTAGACTTAGGATTTGCATTCATTTAGATACATCCGAATGTGATAGAACGTAGGGTTAATTTAGAAAATTTTGATTAAACCACGCAACTAGCCTCGGCTAGGTTGAAAGGGTGTCTTAGGCGCAAGCCTTTGCCTTCCCTTTCTTCAAATGTGACTCCCGGACCTTTTTTCTCTCGTTTTTCATAGACCGGAGTCAGAAAAGGGTTTTAAATAATTTTTCTAAAATTTTATTTTTGTTTTGTTTAAACAATTTTTTTTGGGTGACTTGGTACACCCTAACTCAGTACCAAGTGGCAACTCCATTTTTTTAAATAAAACCCTTTTTCAAAATTAGTTGGCCAAAATTGTCGCATTTTTTTAAGTCCCGGCCTTATTTTCTTTTAAAATACCATTTTCTACTAAATAACATTTTTTTCACTAAAAAACGATTTTTTCTCACACACGCATGGTTTTTCAAAACTCTATCTTTTCAAAAAGGGTCTCGGACCGGACCGTCTTTTCAGAACGTGACAGTCAACAACCCTACCCACACCTTTTACTTACGATTTTTTTAGGACGCGACACTAACTTTATTCAAAATATTTAAAGCCATAATGTTGAGCTCTCAAAATAGTGAACTCCTAATTTCTCAAAATCTTGAACATTGGCGAGCTCATATCTAGAAGTCTGTTGAAATAGTTCCTCCAAGCATAGGTATATGCACATATACACATGTTCACTTATCATGGATTTCAGTCATCCAGTCCTTCTGACGGATTTCACTCGTCTAAGCCTCAACTTATGCCTCTCCCTTGCAGTCTCATCATGGATTGTGACTATCCAAGCCTCGACTTATGCCTCAGTCCCTCTTCAGGCCTTATCATGATTTTAGCTGTCCAAGCCTTGTTATGTATTTCAACCCGCTAAGCTTTATTATGGATTTTAGCCCTCCAGGACTCAACTTATGTCTCGGCCCATCGCAACCTCTTCATGGATTACGGCCGTCCAAGTCTCGATTTATGCCTCGACCCCCTCGCAGCCTCACCATTGACTTTGGTCGTTCAGGCTTCATTGCTTATCTTGGCCGCCCAAGCCTCGACTTATTCCTCAACTCCTTACGACCCCTCTATGCCTTATCACAGATTTCGATAGTCTAGGCCTCGATTTATGCCTTGGCTCTCACGACCCCCTCCATGCCTTATTACAGATTTCGGCCACCTAGGCCTCGACTTATGTCTCGATCCCTCACAGTCTCATCATGGATTGCGGCTATCTAGGCCTCGACTTATGCCTCGACCTTCTCGTAGCCTCACCATTGACTTCAGCTGTCCGAGCATCATTGTATATTTTGCCTATCTAGGCCTCACTATATATCTTAGCCATTTAGTCCATATGCCTTTATGGCCTCACCCTTGATTTTGACCTCATGGTATATTTCGATCGTCTAGACCTCACTATATATCTTGACTGTCCAAGCTTCATCTTCTATCTTGGTCATCTTGGCCTTATTACATACTTGATCTTGGCCTTATTACATCCTTGAGCCTATTGTTGCCTCATGGATCTCAATTCCTAGCAATTTTGGCGTAATTGAGCCAAATGAAGATTTAAACTCCAAAGATGGTAAACCCCCTAGGAGAAGAAATCTCTACCAAACTTCAAAAATGAGAAACACCCTAGGAAGAAACTCTTAAGAAGCCTAGTTGCCTCAGTGAAGAAAAGCATCGATTCGGGAAGAACACGATTGTAGTGACCAAGGCCGACGAAAATGGCTTAACAAGAAACAAAGTTTCAGTGCCTTAAACCTGGCACAACTTGTACATTTTAACAAATTCTAATGAATCATTCATATCTAAATATCCTTGTTTATTATTGCAATTATAATTGAGTTAATTCATTGCTTGTTTATTTTAAATTATTGCTTTTTTTTTTCACAAGTATGATAAAACTTATCAAAAATAAAGAGGCAAGATAGCCCGTTGAAGTAATAAAATTAATGGACAGAGAAAGTTCCGCAAAAAGAATTTTTATTTATAGAAAGAGTACTTTACAAAAGCCAAGGTATATATTTAGAAGCCTATCTAATTATTCGCCCATTTGAACCTTGACTTTTGGCACAGGCTAGTATTCTTTCTCAAGTTCGGCTCTTATTCTAGCCAGTTCTATTTCCAATTTCTTTTTGGCCTCATCGGCCAACACCAATTTTTCCTTGGCTATAGCCATTTCCTTCTGCAACTCATAGATTTGGTACTCAATTTTTTGAGCTATAGAAAGAGTTTCATCCGAACCATCATCTTGATAGAAAAAGGCATGAACTTGTGAAAACAAAGAATGTTAAAAGAGAATTGGTAAGTTCAGCCGAACCAAATACATGGAAATTATTCTGTTATAGCCTTCGAAATGGCAAAATGACAAGCAAGGTTAGGGATAGTAAGCCCTTGAGCATATATTTCATCTGAAGCAAGGTAGACTTCTATAACCATTCTTTGGCAACTGTCATGTTGGCTAATTGGTCATTTAAGCCCAAATTCTACATGGGACGCAATTGAAAAGCAGTAAGATTTTGCTCTTTCTTAGGAAGGTAGAGGGTAGCAACTGGATAATGGTTCTATAAAAAAACCCCGATCAACTTTTTCAGAAGTTTAAGATTCTAACTTGCATTCGATGAAGAAACCCTAGTTGGAATAGGTAAGGGAGAAACACCTAAAAACCGCACTAGTGGGGATGTAACCTCAACAATTGCCCTTGAAATTGGGCTTGATTTTTCTGATAGTGCAATTTGGATAGGAGCGGCCTAGATAAAAACAGCTGGGGAAGAGGTGAACCTCTCCTGTGAAGCTATCGCTTCAGTGAGAGCTTTCTTCTTTCGAGGCCTTTTTGCTATAGCCTCGGCGGATTGATTCATGTATGTGACTTTCATGATGAAATAGATGGGAGTAAAAGCTGACGTGGTGTAGATTAGGTATAGAAAGTAAGTCAAATACACACAAAGGTCTAGTAATAAAACCTAATCTCCTAACTTTTACCGTAAGTATAACGGGTGTTGTCGTATAGGAAATTAGGGTCGAATCCCACAAGAAACCGATAACGTGCAATTACTAGATTTTTATCACTTTCTTTATTATCTAAGCAATCATAAATTGAACAAGTTTGGATTGCTAGCATCTAATTAACTAGGAGAAACTTGTACGAATGCAAGAATTTTTGTAGAAAAATATGTAGGAAGAAGTTCTAGGGTAATGAATCCACTAATGATCTAGATTAAGGTGTAGAGATTAACTCTTGCCAATTTGAACTTACCTTGTTTAGGAGTGCAATTCCATTTGTATCAAAACTTGTTTTTACAATGAATTGATTCAATCTACCTACTACCATGATAGAATTACTTTTGTATGCATGAATTGCTTCATTAAGTCCTCATAAGCATAACACTATTTACATGTGTTAGTACTTAAGCTCAATTATTCATTTTCTATTATTAAGAACAAACTTAATTGTATCCTAATAACTAGGATGCTTTGCATGTGATGGCCTTTCATATACAAAGGTTAAAACTTGAATAATTGAAGAAACACAAGCAAGAAATGGCAAGTTTAATCAACTACAAGCCTTAATATAGATGCATTAGTGTCATCAAAACCCTAGAAATAGGAATTTAGCTCAACATAGTTGTTTCCAAATCAAAACATATGAATTGAAAACAACTAACCATAGCAATCAAGATAAATGAATGATACAAAGTTAAAGAAAGCTTATTCAATATAGGAATGGCTTCAAGAACTTGTATTCCTTCCACAAGAGTTGCTACAAGGGTTTTTGAATAAGAAACACTCTTAACTCACAATATCTCTATTATGACTTAAGAGAATTCTAGCAATTTTCTACAAAATCTCTAACCTAGCATGCCTCCAACTCTTTACAAATGACTTCTATTTATAGACAAGGATCCAACAAGTCATTTTCCAACTTGCAATTACATTCAATGAATTGAAATGATGAAGATCCTAGTTGATGGTCTCCTTTGGCATAAAAGTCTTCATTTGTACTCCAATGTAATCTTTAACTTGCAGAACCTGTGGACAGTTAGAAAGTTTGCAAAAACAGCTGGAGGATGAAGCAAGTAGCAAAAGCTGAAATGCTGAAGGTCGGCGCCGATACGATATGGGATACGCTGGATGATCATTCCGCATATCAGTCATCCGCGTATCGTGATTCTTGGCCCCACTTGTGTCAATTTGTGCTGAGTTGTCATTTCAAGTGTTCTGGTCCTTTTTCATGCATTTCTCGAATTTATGTTGATTTTTCTACTTTTCTTCATTTTGTGCATTAATCTTCCAATAATTCTTTACTTGTTTGGTTCACTTCATTACTTTGATTTTGGCCTTTCTTGCCTTTATTGGCTTCACTTTAAGATCACCATGTGATGAATCTGCAAAATTAAATAATAGTTTGTGTATTAACTACTTAAAATAATATTTTTAAAGGCAAAACCCTAATTTCTGGGAAAATAAACCCTAATTGATTAAACAAGTTATTTAAAGTCAAAAGTATGATAGTTTTACTAAAAATATACTATAAACATTAACTAACATAGATACTAATATTGGCAAATTTTTCACTTATCAAACTCCCCCACACTTGAATCATTGCTTGTCCTCAAGCAATTAGAAAATCAAGAGATCAAATAATGATTCAAGTATTGAGATAATTCATGTGTGTTTCTCAAATAGTTTTCGTCCAAAATTATTCAAGTAAATAATCATTATGTAACATCTTGTTGTTCTGGTACTCATAATATTAAGTGAAGGAAAAGTAATTATACCATAATTTTCACTTGTTTGGAGTAAATTTCTTTGCCTTACTAAGTTTTACAAACAACAATGCATATAGCTAATCAAGTAGTCTTTACACCTTATGATTATGTCATAAAAGAGGGAGAGTTCACATGCGTTTGACACATTATGAAGTTGTCTTTTTACGCGAAGATCGACATTTTTTTAGATGAAGACCCCCGGTTACTCAACACTTCATTTACTTTTTACTTTGTTCAATTGCTTTCTTAAGAGTGAAAAATCATCTTTTGATGCGAAGATTGACATTTTTAGATGAAGACTCTCGGTTACTCAATAATTTCTACTCTAAGTTTCTTTTGCCTTTTCTTTTTCTAAGTACATGTTTGAAGTGAAAATCGATATTTTTAGATGAAGATTTCCGATTACTAAGTACTAGATAGCAATTGTTTTCTTCATCACATCTTCTTTTTCTTATTATTTTCACTCTTAAACTAATAATCATAAAGCATTTGGACCCCTCAACCTTCTATACTCCTTGTTTCATTTGTCAGACCGAATAAAGAAAAGAAGCTTTAACATAACTTGTGTCCTTTTAGGCATAATTACTTCTACTTCTCCTAGTATACTTTCCTCAAAATAAGAATTTTTATCACATAATAACTACTACTCTTTATTTGGATCAAGCTATTTTAAGGAACTTACATGTAATTAGTTCAACAGCTAGAAGACCTTTTAACAAGCTAACTCTTTGCCTAAAGCAAAATTAGATCATGATAGCTTTCCATACTTTGGAAGTATTGTGAAAAACATGTGAAAAACAGTTAAATTGAAAATTTTGAAAATTTTGATGGAGCTTCCCCTATAAAAGGATTAAACTCCCTGTCAAACATAAGCAAATATCAACTTCCCAATCAACTTTTCACCACATTCTATGTTCTTCAAGTTCAAATAAATGAATATAACCTTCAAAACCTTACTCCCCCCCCCAACACTTAGACTGCACATTATCCTTAATGTGAGAGAAATGAAAAAGAGAAATAGAAGTATGAAAGCAATTAAAACTCCCTTGTACATATGTCTGAGTAGTTCGAAATAAGCTATCACGGTCCTTGAGTAGTTCACTGATATGAATAATATCAAATAAAAACATATTAGTTAATGTAACATCCTTCTAGGAAATAACAAAGTTAAATGAAATTGTTCTTAAACAAACACTAAAGAAGATATCCTAAATAACTAAGACGGGGGAGGCTGATCATGTTGGCTAGCTCCATCTCTGCTCCAAGGTGTGCAGCCGTCCATCTATGGTGTCAAGTCGTTGAGTGATGGATTGGAAGGATTCTCTTTGGTCATTTCTGATGCTTTGCATTTCCTCCATCAATTGCTACCATGGAGTTGTACGTCGCCTTGGAGGAGCCTACGGTAGATGGGCCTGCTTGAGTAGATGATGAAGGCCCGGCATGGATAGGAAGATTCTTCAACGTCTTCTTGGTGCTCTCCGGGTTGTGCTCCTTCTTGCTGCCCGGGATTTGCTCAAGCATGCTGGGGTCTTTCAAGTGAATGCGGCAGAAGAATAGTGATGGTGATAATGTCAGTCTTGGGAATAAGCTGGGGAGCTTCTCCTTGGGTGTTGACTCCATAGAACTCAAAGATCCTAGTCAACAACTTGGGAAAACCAAAACATGTTTCCGGAACCCGAGCTTGCGCAATAGTGCGCATATAGCTGATAATGATACTAGGCAAAGGAATTCGATGAAGGTCGTTTCCTTGCCCATTAACCATTTTATCCAACAAGTAAAAGTCGGTATTCCTAACTTCATTTTTGCTACTTCGTTTAAGCATAACATTATGAGCAAAAATGAAAATGCAAATATGATAAGCATTGTCAAACCATTTGGTACAGAGGCCAGTTCTTTCATAATCACCTTGGCGGGTTGTTTCATCTTGGACCCTGAACCATCTTTTTGCTTCTTGAATGTTCCATGTTTATTTGTCCCACTTGAATTCTTTTTTGTATTTCACGTCCATCCCCTCATTTCTACAATGTAGCATCTTCACGATGCGGGACCGTAACAACACAATCCTCTTTCCACGGACTATCGTTTGTAGGTAAGAGGGCACTTATATGGAAGAATTGATCTACTTCTTTGTCCAAGCTTTTCTCCTTAATCAATTCTTTATGCGCTCGGCCATTGTACCATTTTTCGTTCTCCAAGGATGTGAAACGCCGAGTGTCGAATTGGGGAACTGGTTCCTCTTCTTCTTGTTGTGCAACCCGTGCTCTACCGCGTCTTCGAGACATTTTTGCCTAAAACACTTAGAAGAGTTAGTCCATGATTAAAGAATGGATGCAAGCTCTTAGAGTGATTTCAGTGTTTTCCAATTTAGCATGAATCTTAGCATGTCTTCTAGCTCCTACTTTACCATCCTGAATTTCAATTGCATACTTCTAAAGCATCAAAATAGAGTTTTTACCCTTTTCATCCATTCATATTCTGCATTTGGTTCAAGATATCCTCACTTGACTGATTTTGGTTAAGATCGTTGCTTTTGTTCCTCTTTAGTTGTCTTATGTCAAATTTGGCATGCTAACACAATGTAGGTTAATTTAACTCTTTGTGCAATGTTTACAATGTCTTTTTATGAAGGAATTAAGTTCTAGTTTCATTTAGATGCATGTAGTGATGATTTCACCTTTTATCCACAAAAATTCACTGTTATATTCAAACTCCACATGTTCATGTTCCACATTATTATAAGCAAATGTTACCTATGCTCATTCTAGTGCAAAGAAGGCATTTATATCATTAAAATTAACATAGATTAACACAAATTCATTTTCTCCACAATTTTTGCATATGAACAATAAATTGGAATTTGAAGATGTAACTTGAGTTGTAAGGATGAAATCTTACCTAAAATGCAATGCAAATGCTTCACTGATGTGTGAAGAGTGGAATTTTGTCCACGAATGGCTTCGAATTGATATCACAGTGAAAAGGGGAATTAGGGTTCTTAAGATATTTCTATGATTTTGTCCTCTTTTTGTGCAGATTCATTGTGAAATCTTGAATCTAGTGTGTTGTTTGTGGTCCTTATGGTGAGGTTGTGTGATGAATTGGAAGTAGAAAGGGAGTGGATGGAGTTGGGAGAGGAGATTTGAGAGAGTTTTGCAAAGAGAAGAAGAAGAAAATACCTGTTCGATTGCCCTGTTTATTGCCAAAATCTGCAGTCGACACGCGCTTGATGTCCGCGTATCCTCGAAATCATCCGCGTATCGCTGTTGTTGCGTATCT
Organism: Mitragyna speciosa; assembly: GCA_024721245.1. NCBI lineage: Eukaryota > Viridiplantae > Streptophyta > Magnoliopsida > Gentianales > Rubiaceae > Mitragyna > Mitragyna speciosa. The sequence goes on from CM045565.1 coordinate 2,116,311, forward strand.
GCCATACCTCTCAGAACCTGATACGCGGATGGAATACGCGACTGCCACCTGCGTATCACTGTTGATGCGTATTGTGATAAACTCCCAGAACCTTATATGCAGATAGAGATATGCATCACCCATGCGCATATCACTATAGACGCGTATTGTGATGTTCTAGGTTGATTTTCAACCATTTTTATAAGCACATTTGTTCCAGTTAAACTTTTTCTTTTTGGCCAAACTTTTGTGAACATGTAAACACATCATCCATGGGTTGATTCATGCTTTTTAAGCCATTATAAACATGATTATATAGCATGTGAGAAGTGATTTAAAATAGCTACCAACAAATTCTACACTTTATGATTTATCTTAGATCCTTAAAATCAAACTTTTTGATTTCAAGTTTTTGTTTATTCCAATGCTAAAAACATGCACTAGTGATGAAAACAACATTGTCAACCTGCTGCTTAATCATAAAAAATGTCAAAATTTCAAAACTTATGAGCAAAATCATAAGGATTCACTTTGGAAGTTAATCACTCAAATGAATAGTTCCTTTTGTCCTTAAAAAGCTCAAATTAATTTTTATCATATTTTGAACTTCATAATCATTTCGAACAAGTTTCAAATGATAAAATAAAGTTGCTCAAAGCTAATTTATGCATCATAATTCCATTAGATTTTAAAATGAGCATCATTGTTCTCAATCAAAATTGGCTTATGAATAGTAACCAATGGAATAGTATTTTACACTTCCATGCTTCAAATTGGTTTACTTATTCTTTTAAGCTTCTAAACCACTTCAAACAAACTTCAAATGATACAACTAAGATGTCTAAACCAAATGTACCTTCAAAACACAAGAGATATGAAAATTTGGCATTTATCATCCAAGTTTTAAGCATGCATTCTTAATCATAGCACTCACTTTTCACATTGAATTTCAACTTTCCACCCTATTAATATTTAACTTAAAAACATTACTAAACTTAAAGATAATATATCAAAGCAACTTGAATTACCAAAAACATTGGGTTGCCTCCCAACAAGCGCTTTAGTTATAGTCAAAAGCTTGACTTTTTACCTTTCATTGTTCATGAATTGGCTTCTCCTAAAGGATAATTTACTCCCTTAGGAACCAATTGTCCGGTGAGGTAGGGCTTTAACCTTTGACCGTTGACCTTGAAGTATTTTTCACTTTGGTTCACTACTTCAACCGCTCCATGAGGGAATACTTTGGTCACTTAAAAGAGTCCCGACCGCCTTGATCTCAATTTTTCGAGAAACAATTTGAGCTTTGAATTGAATAATAATACCTTTTGACCTACTTCAAATTGCTTTGGAGTTATGTGCTTGTCATGCCAAAATTTGACATTTTCCTTGTACATCTTGGCATTCTCATATGAATTTAGTTGAAATTCCTCCAATTCACTTAACTCCAACAACCGCTTCCTACCTGCAAGATTTAAATCACAGTTAATAGACTTTGTGGCCCATTATGATTTGTGTTCAATTTCTACCAGTAGGTGGCATGCTTTCCAAAAAACTAGCCGATATGGAGACATTTCCAATGGTGTTTTATAGGTTATTCTATATGCCCATAAAGTATCATCGAGCTTCTTTGCCCAATCTTTTCTTCATTGATTCACCATTTTCTCCAATATGAGCTTTAACTCCCGATTAGCTAATTCGGCTTGTCCATTTGCTTGAGGATGATAGGGTAATGAAGTTTTGTGCCTGCAACCATACTTAGACAAGAGTGAGTCAACTTGCTTATTACAAAAATGTTTACCTTCATCACTCACGATTGCCTTTGGGACTCCAAACCTTGTGAAAATGTTCTTTTTAAGGAATCTAAGTGCAACTTTACAATCATTGGTAGGTGAAGCAATAGCTTCCACCCATTTAGAAATATAATCAACTGCAACTAAGATGTACTGATTATTAAAAGAACTAGGAAATGGTCCCATAAAATCAATTCCCCAAATATCAAATAATTCCACTTCCATAAATATAGTAAGTGGCATTTCTTGTTTTCTAGAGATGTTACTGATTTTTTGACATGTATCACATTGTTTTACATATTCTCTAGCATCATGATACATAGAAGGCCAATAAAATTTCGATTGCCGTATTTTAGTTACCGTTTTAGATGTACTAAAATGTCCTCCAGTTTTTAAATTATGACAATGATATAAATGCCATTTACTTCATTTTCGGCTACATATCTTCTTGTCATGCCATCTGCACAATGTTTGTACAAAAGTGGTTCAATCCAAAAATAACTTTTAACATTATGCATGAACTTTTTCTTTTTATGATGATTTAAATCCTTAGGTATTACACCTCCCACAATATAATTTACAATATTGGCGCACCATGGAGATTATGTAATAGCCATTACCTATTCGTGCAGAAAATCCTCTTTGATTGGAACTTGATTGTTCGTAGGAATGTACTCAAGTCTTAATAAGTGGTCTACCACCGCATTTTTGAATCCCTTTTTGTCTTTAATCTCCAAATCAAATTCCTACAATAATGAAATCCATCTAATTAGTCTGGGTTTTGCGTCATTCTTATTTAACAAATATTTGAAAGCTGCATGATCCGTATATACAATAACTTTAGATCCTATTAAATAATATCTAAATTTATCTAATGCAAAAATGTCTGCTAACAATTCTTTCTCGGTAGTTGCATAGTTAATTTGTGTATCATTCAAGACCTTGCTAGCATAAGAAATAACATGCAGCTTTTTGTCTTTTATTTATCCTAAAACTGCTCCAGCCGCATAGTCATTTGCATCACACATCAATTCAAATGGTAGTGACCAATCTGATGAATTAATGAATGGAGCTGACACTAATTCTTTCTTCAATCTTTCGAAAGCATCCAAGCACCTATCATCAAAATTAAAAGGGGTTTCTTAGTATAATAAATCACACAATGGCTTTACTATTTTGGAGAAATCTTGGATGAATCTCCTATAGTAGCCTGCATGTCCAAGAAAACTTCGTATCCCTTTTATGTTACTTGGTGGGGGCAATTGTTCAATTGTTTCAATTTTAGTTTTATCAACTTCAATTCCCTTAGTGGAAATTTTGTGCCCCAAGACTATGCCTTCTCTAACCAAGAAATAACATTTTTTTCAATTAAGAACAAGGTTAATTTCTTCACACCTTTGCAAAACTAATTCAAGATTATGCAAACATTTATCATAAGATGAACCAAGCATAGAAAAGTCATTCATAAATATTTCCATAATCTTTTCAATGTAATCTAAAAATAATGCCATCATCAAACGTTGAAAAGTAGTGGGTGCATTACACAAACCAAATGCTATTCTTTTAAATGTAAATGTACGATATGGACACGTAAAATTTGTCTTTTCTTGGTCTTCGGGTGCTATGGCAATTTGATGACAACTGGAATAGTCATCAAGAAAACAATAATACTCATGCCCTGCTATTCTTTCTAACATTTGATCAAGAAATGGTAAAGAAAAGTGGTCTTTTCTAGTTGCCGCATTTAATTTCCTATAATCTATACACACTCTCCAACCGGTTACAATTCTAGATGGAATTTGTTCATCAATTTTCCTCGTTATGATAGTCATTCCACTTTTCTTTGGTACCACATGTATTGGACTAATGCATGCACTATCAGAGATAGGAAAGATAATACCTACATCGAGCCACTTGAGAATTTCTTTTCTTACCACCTCTTTCATGTTTGGATTAAGTCTCCTTTGCATTTCTATAACTGGTTTGTAATTTTCTTCCAATAGAATGCGATGCATGCATACAAAGGTACTTATTCCTTTTAAGTCAGAAATAGTCTATCCTATTGCCTTTTTATGCTGCCTTAGAACTCTTAGTAATTTGTCTAGCTACTCACAATCAAGGTTAGCATTAACAATAACAGGTAATGTTTCATTTTCTCCAAGAAATACATACCTGAGGTGGATAGGAAGTGGTTTAAGCTCCAATTTTGGTGCTTGTTCAATTGAAGTTGGTAAAAACTCCTTGCTTGGTCCAAGGCCCTCAAAGACTTCTTTCTTTTTGTAAGGCATTTGAGCATTCAAGTAATTTGCTACTTCTTCAATTTCTTCATTCTCTTCAATGAATTTTCCTGCCAAAGACAAACACATTTCTAGAGGATCATCTCCAAGATAGACTTGTGTGTCCTCTTGGATTGATTCCTCTTCTGTTATTATTGAGTAGACTTGATTAGTGAAAGAAGGAAATCTTTCTATTTTATTCAAATTAAACTCTATTTCCTCATCTCCCACTTGAAATTTGAGCTTCCCATTTTTGACATCAATAATAGTACCTGCAGTAGCTAAAAATGGTCTACCAAGAATAATCGACATATAGATATCTTCTTCCATGTCTAACACCACAAAATCTACCGGAACGTAAAATTTTTGTACTTTGATCAACACATTTTCTAACATTCCTAATGGATATCTAATAGACCTATTTGCTAATTGCAAGGTAATATTAGTACTTTTAAGTTCATTTAATTCTAATTGTCTTGCAACTGATAAAGGAATTAATGAAACACCTGCCCCCAAGTCACACAAAACTTTTGAAAATCTACCTAACCAATTGTACATGGAATTGAGAAGCTACCGGGATCTTTCAACTTAGGTGGTAACTTATTTTGAATTCGTGCGCTACATTCCTCCGTCAAAGCTATGGTTTCATAATCATGCAACTTCCTCTTCCTTGTCATCAAATCTTTGAGAAATTTTGTATATTCTGGAACCTACAAGATATAATCTACAAAAGGAATATTAATGTGAAGTTGCTTAAGACCCTTAGCAAACTTTTCAAATTCTTTATCAAGTCTTTCATTTTTCAATCTTTGTGAAAATGGGACTTTAGGTGGAATAGGAACCGATTCAATGGATTCATTTTGTTCTTTTTCCTTAAGTTCTATTCCTTTTTCATTTTCTTCCTTATTTTTCTCAATTTCTTTTCCTCTCTCAACACTTGGTTCATTTAACTCTTTTCCACTTCTAAGGGTAATTGCTTGAACATGTTCTCTAGGATTTATTTCCGTTTTGCTTGGTAATTCTCCCGGATTCATAATGTTCATATTTTTCGCTAATTGTCTGATGCTTCTCTTTCAATCTATACCAAAGAAACTCTAGGCAAGTGCACCTATCGCTCCGTAGTATAATATACAAGAGCACCGAACATCGTCCCACAAGGATTGGCAAATACTAGTAATTACTTGAGTTCTATTATCTAACCTAATGAATGCAATTGGACTATTAAAGTAAAAAACTAAGGAAAATCCTATCTAATCCACTAGAGTCAAAGGGGAACGATAAACGAGAGTGAGAAGTAACAACAAGAATGACAAAATAAGTCTAGGCATGATATCCCCCAATTGCATAATCAATAAACCAATTCCGGACTAATGCTATTACCGAAACTTGACTTGAATCCAAAGTTCCAAAATTAGACCGTAACCTTCTCAAGAGAAACAATCTGTATCCTCTTGGTTGCTCAATTGGAATCTCTTCGCAACTAACCCCCCAATTAGAAGCCTTAGGATTAATGGACTCTAATTCATTAAGTCTTTTCTAACACTTAACAATTAGGAGCAATTCATGGAACCCTATCTCTAGTGGTTCATTCAAATTGCCTTAATTTGTGGAGTGGTCTATTCATATGTGCAATCTCTCAATATACCCATACAAAACCAGCCATAGAATCAAGAATGCATGCAAAATCTCAATTCCATTAGACATGAAAAATCACAAATTAATCCAAATCAACAGAGTAATTAGCATAAACCAACAATGAATCCATTAATTACACAAATGGGTTCAACCAAATCTAAACTACTAATGATTACCCCATAAGAATTAAAGAAACTACATTAATTAACAAAGGAGAAATGTAAAAACTCATTCTAATTGAAGTTCTTCAATCTCCCTTTGATAAATTTTCTGCAATTTCTTCTAGGTGGAGGAGATGCAAGCCTTTTCTTTGTCCCTTGAAGCTTCTTCCTCTTCTCCCTTTTCTATCTCCTTCAAGGAGCTCCCCTTCTTCTCTTTTTTCCTCCAAGGAACCCTACGAAAAAGATAGATTATTGAATCTCCCGTCCTAATACTCATATCAGCTGTTAAAATGATGCAGATTCGCGTCCAGGAATCGCACGCGTGTCTGCTCGTTGATCTTCTGCGGTTACTCAAATTCTCGAGGAATTGCGGATGAGCCCGATAACAAACCGTGCGCGGTTGTTCAAGCAATTTCTCATCTTTGCGCTGCCCAACGCACTCTCATGCGGTTTAACCCACATTTGCTCTCTGGATGGAACCCTCGTCGACAACCGCACGTGGTTAATCCCGCGGTTGACCTTCTGTCCGGAAGCCCCGCGCGTTTACTTCGAACTCATCCGCGGTTTAGCATTTTTCTTCACAATCTGCCCTTTTCTTCTAAGCAATCTTCCTACCTTTTTCTTCAATTCTGACTACCATCCTATCCTTGATTTTCTCACCTGCACAAATTTAGCGAATAAGTGCAAGTACTTGGCTCTATGTTGCTCAATATGAAATTCAATAGACAACAAGAAGTAAGTCTAGAAAATAACTGGTTTTACCCAAAACTACTAAATAAAAGTGCTAAAATACCTACGCAAACCACCACTTAGACACTTTAAAACATGTGTGAAAAAGCTATTATCAACTTCCACCATGCTTAAGCCATTGCTTGTCCTCAAGCAACTAGTCTATACAAACCCAACAACCGACTTAGAAGGGGCACTTAAGCAATCTAATTCAAAGAATACTTTCTCCAAAAAGAACTACACGGACACATATCATACCATCATTCTTCTATTCAAAGTATTCATAATACAAGGGGAAGCAAGAGCAATTATACATTGAATTTAGTAACTTCAACGCGATATTTTCACCCTACTAAATCTTTGCTAGTAAATGAGTTCCATAAGTAGCAATTGACACATAAGAGAGTTCGATTACCAACCGCCATTACTAAAAGAAACTTATCTCCACCTTCAGTTGGGCCCTTCATTGAGTCATGAAGTACTCTTTTGACGCGAAGATCGACACTTTGAGGTAAAGACCCCCGGTTACTCGAGGCTTCATTTGCTCAACTTGCTATGCATACTCATAATTTTGATGACTTTTGACGCGAGAATCGACATTGCCAAATGAAGATTCCTGGTTACTTGACACCAAAACCAACGGAGTAACCCCCAAACTCGCACTTTTTCTTTTTCTTTTCTTCTTTTCTCTTTTTTTTTTTCAATTGTGTGCAATTACCCTATATGTTCATCAATTAACCTGCAATAATCGAGTAGGGTCCAAATATCCCATTAACTTCATTAAATTCTCACATAATTACTCAACTTCACCTAATATACTTTCTCAAAATAAAAGACTGCCAATGGTGTGATAGTGACCCATAGTTTTCTTTTTTCAAAAGCTTCTAAGAAATAACTTGGATAAGGTGCACTTCAAAGTCTGAAAAAGTAGATGATTTACTTGGAAAATTTTGACAGAGTCTCCCCTAAAATAGGGTTAACTCACTGTCAATCAAAAATTCAACCAAAGTAAAAATTCACCAATACAAAACATCTCAATGCCAAACAATACTACCACATTTTATTCCCTCCCCCATACTTAAGATTTACATTGTCCTCAATGTACGAGAAAGATAGAACAAAATACATGAAAAAGTAATAGATACGAATAAAGAAACTAATACCCCCCTTTTGCGCGTAGTAAGATGCCTTTGTCTAGATGAAGACTATAGCTTTGCCACCCTGGTGATGAGAGGCGTTCAACTGCAGCTACATGTATTTCGAGTAGTCTAAGTAGTGTTAGGAAAAAAAGAAAAAAAATGAATTGAAAATGTATGAAAAGTCAAAACAGGAAATAAATAAAAAGAAATAAAAGTCTAGGTGGTTATAATTACAGGCTAATTTAAAGAAGTCAAGTAAAGTAAAGAAAGCACAACTTGTGGTAAAGGTAAGAACTTTTCCTTTGGAAGAATGGTTCCTCCAAAAACCCACTTCTTTGCCCAAAAAAATGTAATAAAACTCGTTCAATCTAATTGAAGAGGGGTAGAATGTTATGTGTGTGCAGTGTTTAGGGTTGAAAAATGGTGAAAATCAAGGGAATAGAAGTTGGGGTTTTCATGCGTGAGAGAGAGAGGAAGGGAAAGAGGGAAGAAGAAAGAGGGAAATGGGAAAATGGGTTGCGTCTGTTCTATTTTTTTCAAAACCTGATCAAAATCCGCGTGCGTTTTATTAGGAAGGTCCACGGTTTCATGTGTGGTTTCTTCATAACATCATTCTGTGGACAACCCGCGTGATAACCACAAACGCGCAAGGGTATATGCATGGTTCCTTGTATGAAAAATCAAAACTCTCTGGACACAAATTGTGGATGGAAACACGTGCGTTCCGACCCGTGTTTATACAATGAAAATGAAACGTTTGAGAAAATGCGCGAGGGTAAATCCACGTTTCTTCTTGCAAAATATCAAAACTCTCTGAACACGAACCATGGATGGAAACGCGCGCATTTTTCCCCGCGGTTTATGCAATGAAAATGAAACATTTGAGAAAAAGCGTGAGGGTCCATGTGCAGTTTAATTGGTAAAGTTTCTGGAAACAACTCGCGTGAAGAACCGCACTTGGGTGGTCATGCGGTTTGTTTCTTGCTCGCACAACCGCGGATGTTCATGCCTGCGTGTTTCAATCGCCAAAGTTTCTAGACACGAACCACATGAGGAACCTTACACGGCATGATCTGCAGTTTTAGTCCAGAAGAAACAGAACAAACATGCGATAATGAACAACACTTAGCCAAATTTTCACCCAATAACACCCAATCCTAGTTCTCCTAAACACAGACATGTATCTCACACTCTCAAACAAGTACAATGGCAAATTCAACCAGTGAAAAAAATAAGAAATTTAAGTGCAATTCAATGACTTTTTCAACAAGTTGGTGTACTTTCCTTTTTTCTAGTATTGTATCCCTTGCGCAGTGGTAAGTTTTAATTTCTCTAAATTGACCTGCAATCAAACATGAACCACTTTCACAGATCAACACAGCAAAGGTTATTCCAAAGGAAGAAAAGAAAAATTAAGAAAGAACACTAAAAATTGAGTTGCCTCCCAATAAGCGCTTTGTTTAACGTCGTTAGCTCAAAGTTCTTAAAACAATTTATGACTGAGGACTAATGAGGTAGAAAACCGCCTTTCGTGGCTCTTCAATATCTTGGCCTAGGTATGGTTTTAGCCTTTGTCCATTCACCTTAAACATTCCCTTTTCCTTGTGTGTAACCTCTACAACACCAAAGGAAAAAACTTCGTTAACCACAAACGGGCCGAACCATCTCGATTTCAACTTACCTAGAAAAAGACTAAGTCTTGAGTTGAATAGCAACACTTTGTCTCCCAACTTGAATTCCTTGGAATGCTTGATATTTTTGTCTGCCATGCTTTTGTTCTTTCCTTATAAACTCTTGAATTCTCATACGCCTCACGATGCCATTCCTCAAGTTCATTCAATTGCAAGATCCTCTTCTCACCTGCGCATTGCAAGTCAAAATTCAGAAATTTAATGGCCCAATAAGTTTTATGCTCAAGTTCCATCGGTAAGTGACAAGATTTCCCATAAACTAATCTGAATGGTGTCATTCCTATGAGTGTCTTGTAAGAAGTTCTATGGACCCACAAAGCATCATCTAACTTGATAGACCAATCTTTTCGAGAACGCTCTACGGTCTTTTCTAAGATTCTCTTCAATTCCTTATTAGTTACCTCAACTTGACCGCTCGTTTGGGGATGGTAAGGGGTAGCTAACTTGTGTGTAACACCATACCTAGTTAACACATTTTCCATTTGTTGGTTGCAAAAGTGAGTACCCCTATCACTTATAATTGCTCTAGGAGTGCCAGAGCGGATAAACAATAGTTTAAAGAATTTGACAACCACTCTAGCATCATTGGTAGGAAGAGCTTAAGTTTCTACCCATTTAGAGACATAATCTATCGCTACTAGGATGTACTTATTCCCATACGACATGAGAAACGACCCCATAAAGTCGATGCCCCAAACATCAAAGATTTCACAAACTAATATGCCCGATTGGGGCATCTCATCTCTATAAGAGATATTACCTGACCGCTGGCAATTATCACATTGCTCCACATACCTCTTAGCATCTTTAAATATCGTGAGCCAAAAGAAACCTGAATCCAATACTTTCGGGCTGTCCTATTAGCTTGATAATGACCACCTGCCAGCCCTGCATGACAATGCTTCAAAATCAACTCGATCTCTGAGTTATCCACACACCTTCGAATGATATGATCTGCACAAATGCAAAACAGATAGGGTCATCCCAAAGGTAGTATCTTAATTCAGAGAAGAATTTCTTCTTCTCTTGATACGTCATTCCCTTGGGAAGAACCTGCGAAGCTAAATAGTTAGCTATGTTTGCAAACCAAGGTATATGAACATAAGAAGAAGAAATTGCATAAAATCTCTCATTAGGGAAATCATCACTGATTCCTCCTTTAATTAAGTCCTTTTCTTCATCATTCTCGAGCCGAGAGAGATGGTCCGCTACCAAATTTTTCGCTCCTTTTTTGTCTTTAATTTCAATATCGAACTCCTGCAGTAACAAAATCCATCTAATGAGTCTTGGCTTGGCATCATTTTTGCTTAAAAGATACTTAAGTGCTGAGTGATCAGTGTGCACTATAACTTTAGACAAGATAAGGTATGATCTAAATTTATCAAAGGCAAAGACTATCGCAAGCAATTCCTTCTCCGTTGTGGTGTAGTTTTCTTGAGCCGCCGTCAAGGTTTTGCTTGCATAGTAGATAGGTCGGAAGTGCCTATCCCTTCTTTGTCCAAGTATTGCTCCAACTGAAACATCACTAGCATCACACATGATCTTAAAAGGTAAAGACCAATCGGGAGCAACTATAATCGGAGAGTGGGTCAATTTTTCTTTCAAAATTTTAAAAGCACTCATACAATTGTCATCAAAATCAAAGACCATATCATTTTCAAACAATTTGGTTAGAGGTTTAGTTATTTTTGAAAAATCTTTTATGAACCTTCTATAAAACCTCGCATGCCCAAGAAAGCTTCTTATTACCTTAACCGAAATCGGTGGGGACAATTTCTCTATAACCTATATCTTTGCTTTATCCACTTCGATGCCTCTTTTAAAAATTTTATGTCCCAAAACAATTCCCTCTTGGATCATAAAGTCACATTTCTCCCAATTAAGCACCAAATTTGTTTCCTCACATCTTTTTAGCACTCTCTTTAATTTTTTCAAACACAAGTCAAAGGAATCACCAAAAATGAAAAAGTCATCCATAAATACCTCCATGATGTCCTCGATTAATTCATTGAAAATAGCTAACATGCACTTTTGAAAAGCGGCCGGCGCGTTACACAACCCAAAGGGCATCCGGCGATATGCGAAGATACCACAGGGGCAAGTGAACGTTGTCTTCTCTTGGTCTTCCGGTGTTATGGGAATTTGAAACTACCCCGATAATCCATCCAAGAAGCAGTAGTACTCATGGCCAGCCAATCTCTCGAGCATTTGATCGATGAAGGGCAAAGGGAAATGATTCTTCCGGGTGGCATATTGAGCTTTCTATAGTCGATGCAAACTCTCCAATCCATGACAGTTGTCATTGGGATCAGCTCATTCTTCTCATTTGGTACCACCGTCATGCCTCCCTTTTTAGGTACCACTTGCACCGGACTAACTCATGGACTATCTAAAATGGGGCAGATCACTCCCGCATCAAGCAACTTTATCACTTCGGCCTTGACCACCTCCTTCATGTTTGGATTAAGCTGCCTTTGATATTTCACTACCAGTTTGAAATCATCTTCCACTAGTATCTTGTGGGTACAGAAGGAAGGACTAATGCCTTTAATGTCAGAAATCTTCCATGCAAGTGCTCTTTTGTGTTCCTTCAAGACTTGTAAGAGCTTTTGCTTCTTCTCATCATCTAGACTTGCTGTAATAATCACCGGTAGTTTAAAATTTTTCGCCAAGAAAGCATATTCCAAATGCTTTGGTAACCTTTTTAATTTAAGCTTGGATGGGTCTTCGATTGATGGTTTGAGAGTTCCTCCTCTTGATTCCTCGATTTCTTCATAAGTTGGGTACCCCCATATGGCCTTTTTGCTTCTAGGTGAACCACTTGTTCTGCTATAGTTGGGTGGGGAGTCACCTCCTTCCCTTGAATGATGCATGCCTCCAATGGATCATCAAGAATGACCTCCTGCAAAATATTAACCAATTCATTTTCAATAGTATCCATATAAAAGCAAGTATCATCTCTATCTAGAGAATGTCTCATAGCTTCTGGTATCTTTAAAATCACTTCCTCATATTCTACTCTAAGGGTTAGCTTTCCGGTTTGAACATCAATTAATGCTTTAGCCGTAGCCAAGAAAGGTCATCCCAAGATGAGGGGGATCTCTACATTGTTCTCCATATCCAAAATCACAAAGTCAACGTGAAAAATGAATTTGTTAATTTTAACCAACACATCCTCTATAATCCCCTTGGGATATTTTATGGACCTATCCGCCAATTGAATGCTCATCCTAGTGGGTTTAGGTTCTCCTAATCCTAACCGCATGTACATTCCATAAGGCATCAAAATTATGCTTGCACCTAAGTCAGCTAAAGCCTTATCAATAGCCAAACTATCGATATTACAAGGAATAGTAAAACTCTCTGGATCCTTGAGTTTCTGAGGTAGCTTGTTTTGTAAGATGGCAGAGCATTCTTCATTAAGCCTCACGACTGCTAGTTCTTCAAGCTTTCTCTTGTTTGATAATAAATCCTTTAGAAACTTAGCATACTTTGGCATCTGTGAAAGAGTTTCAACAAAAGGAATGTTAATATGCAATTATTTAAAGAGCTCTAAAAATTTACCAAAGCGGTCAGCCTAATTGTCCTTTTGAAGTCGGCTAGGATAGGGGATTGGGGGTTTGTACTCCTTTACCACCTTCTTCATGGGTTCCAAATCCGTTTTCTTGTCCTCATTGATTTGTCTCTCCCCATCTTCTCCTTCATCTCTCTTTTCCTCAACCGATAATTCCTTAGCTTGCCGTGGTTCCTCCTTTTTTACTTCCTTACCACTCCTTAAGGTGATTGCTTGTGCTTGCTCTCTTGGATTGGCCTAGGTGTTGCTTGACAAGGCCCCTTGAGGTCTTTCGGACATCATGTAGACACCAAATTTTGACACACTTTTGGCAAAAATATGTGTGTTACCTTATTTTAGAGGGTATTTTTCATTTTTCGGGGGTCGAGTACAATTTTCGCATATTATGTCTAATTCGTCAATCAGGAGCAAAATGGTAATTTCACCATATAAATATTAGTTTATTTTATTTTATTTCCTAAATACATGATTTTACTATTTTTATCATTATTTATGATTTTAATGATTTTTAGGAGTCATTCATTATTTATTTTAAATTTTAGTATTTCTTTTAATTCAATGGCACGTTTTCCAATGCGCTATTTTTATGAGAATTTTCAAGTGAAAAATTTTATATATGCATCTTGAATACTCATAAATTTTCTGTAAAAATCTCATAATTTTTAGATGTCGTTTAGTATTTATTTAATTTTTGTCTTTTTATTTATCAAAGGCACGTTTCCCAAGAATGCGTTAATCTTAAAAAAATTTTTGAGTGAAAACTTTAGTATATGTGTTTCATGGGATAATATATTTTGTGTAAAATTTTTTGTGATTTTTAAAAGTCATTTATTATTTTTGTGATTTTCATAAATTTCATAATTTTTGTCATATTATGTCACGTTTTTCAATGCACCTTTGTTTAAAAAAAAATTTTTATGAAATATTTTATATGTGCATTTAATATATCTATAGATTTTATAATTTTTACAGACTATTTTGTATTTATTTCAAATTGTATCTTTTTGTCTATGACATATTTTTCAATGATGATTAATTTTAAAATTTTTAATTTTTATTATTATTGAATTTCTTTTTTTCTAATAATGCTGAATTTTAGCTATGGTTTTATTTTATTTTATTTTTTATTTTTAATTCTAGGGAATCCATAGGATTTTTTTTATTTTCATTCCAATTTTCTTCATTTTCTCACATGTTTTTTTTCTTTTTTTTCTCTTTCTTTTTTCTTCTTTTTTCTTTTGCCTTTCTTTTTCCTTTTCCTCTTTTCTTTTCTTTGCAAATATCAAAAAAAAAATAATAAAAAAGGGCTGGAGCTTAGCCTGCTAGCAAAACAGTTGCTCAAGCTGCAAAGTAGCCTCATGGCCATACTTTCAGCCATCCCCTATCACCAACTCCACCTTCCCCTCAGCAGATTTTGAGGGATTTGGAAGGGATTTTTTTCATTTTTTTCCTCACTTCTTCATCATCCTTATCCCTGCCTTCTCTTCCCCTCACAAAGAACACACACCTGCACTCTCACAATCCACACAGACAAGACAACCTGCACACACAACTCATTTCTCCCTCTCGGTCATTTCCACACACAATCCAGAACACACACTCCCTTCTCGGCTCACTTTCACACACCAAACACACAGCATCACACACTCGGTCTCCCTCACTCCCTCTGCTTCCCCTTCCCCTGCACATTCATCCCACAAAGCATCACACAACACACGCGATTGCACACACCCTGCACAAACAACATTCACACCACACAAGCACACAAACATTCACCTGCATACACCACCGGACACAAACACACACAACACACAACAGACGGCATACGCATAGACACACTACACACACCTGCAACATTCAAACCGGCAAAACACACACCTGCACACACACCAGCAAAACACAAGTACAAGCACCATTTTCACCCTCACTAAGTTACACAATTTACACCAACCAAGCACACGCCATTCACATTACACACACTACACACACAGGCACACATACATTTCACCAGAACTTCACCAAAAAACCACACAGATATCATTCACTGCCTCATAATACACCTGCACGTTTACACATATACATCACAAAACACACACACACGCCAGTTTCATATAACACATCTGCAAAGCAAAAAAAAAAAAAAAAAAGGGCACAACAACAACAATAGCAGCAACGACAATCAACACCAAACATCACAACCCCCAGTGGAAGGCTGAAGCTCCACCACCACCCAACTGGCCACTCTCAATTGAGCCACAAACCACCACCGGATTCTCCAAAACAGGTAGCACTTTTGGTCCTCTCTTTTCATGTCCTCTTGTTTATCATTCAGTCAATAGAATTGGTGCTTAGATAGGGTTAATTGTGACGAAATTGTTGGAAAGAATTGAGGGAATTTTGTTTCCTTCCATTTCGTTTGAAGAACCGATTAAAAAAAAAAAAGGAAAGAATCCGATGAGAGAGAGGGGAGAGAACAGAACCGGGGAAGGGGAAGAAGAAATAGTGAGATAGAGAGGGAAGTCCGGCGAGAGACCGAGAGAGAACCGGACGGCGAGAGGGAAGAGAGAATCGGGGGAAGAAGAACAGAATCGGGAAAGAAGAAGGAAAAGAGAAGAGAGAAAAGAGAGAAAAGAAGCAGAGAAAAGAAAGAAAGAGAGAAAGAAAGAAAAAAAAAAACTGAAACCGGGTTAAAAAAAAAAAAAAGAGTTTTAATGAAACTACGTCGTTTTGACGTAGTTTCACTCAAAACTACGTCGTTTTGATTAGGTTAGTTTTTAATTTATTTTTTAATTAATAATAGGTATTTATTTTATAGTCCTTATACTTTCATTAATGCTACTATGGCCCTGGGAATTTATAATTTGTGCATTTAAGTTTCTGTTTATTATAGATTGACCCCTATAATTTTATTTTCTTTTCAATTAGGTCCTAATTAATTGCATTTAGGTCCCCCAACTTTTATATAATTATAATTTTGCCCCTGCACTTTTCAATTTCTATTTTTGACCCCTACATTTCTCGGTAATTACATTCTGACCCCTAGATTTTGCTGGAATTGCATTTTTACCCTCTGATATTTATGAAAATTGCAATTTTGCCTCCCAAGCTTGCTGTTATTGTATTTTAGGCTATAAATGTTGCTGAAAAATTGCATTTTGGCCCTTATACATTGCTGGAAATTCTATTTTTGCCCTAGGATATTGCTGGGATTTTGCATTTTTGCCCCTCAAGTAGCTAGAACTTGAATTTTAGCCTTGAATGTTTGCTGGAATTGTATTCTTTACTCCCCAAGTTTGCTGGAATTATATTTTTAGCCTTAATAATTGCTGGAAATTTTATTTTTGATATTATACTTGCTGGAAATTATATTTTGGCCTTTAAATTTGTTGTAAATTATATTATTATTTTAACTATGGTTTGAAATTATAATTTTACCCTTTAGTTTGTTATAAATTACATTTTTTTACTTTAGAATGTTGTCTAAATTTCCATTTTTAATCCAAATCTTATAATATTTTTTTTTGCCAAAAAGAAAAATTAAATTAGTTATGTCTTAAAGCTTTAAATTATTTCTTTTCACATTTTCTTTATTTATTTTATAAAATTTACAATTAATGTTCTAAAATTGGGTCTTGTTAGTCTAATTAATGTTCAAATTAATTTTCTTTATTTTCCTTTTTGTTATTCTAATAATCATTATTTGGGGTGTTAAAAGTTTAAGTATGTATTATTGTATTTTATCTTCTATTATTATTATTTCTTGTTGTTTTGCTTTATTTATTTATTTACTTATTTATTTTTACTTAAACAATTTCCATTTTCTTCCTAAATATTTAATTATTATTATCATTATTTTCTTTCTTTTATTTTGTTTATCATTATTATGATTGTTTGAATTATCGTAGTATTGTTCATGGTGATTGGTATGGAATTATTTAATTAGTAGTTTATTTATTAAACAGTGGTATTTTTAACATGTTTGCTCATTTAGTAGCAATTTGTACAGAGTCCTCGAATGGGAGGTACCTCGATTACCCTTTTAATTTCTTTTTATGTGCTCCTACGTGCTCCAATGTGTTTTTCTATGTGTTTTCATGTATCTTTGTGCTTATAATTTTTATCCATGTGTGAGTGTTTATTTATTTATTTATGCCATGTTGTTTATTTGAATTTAATCTTGATTATTCAAAAAAATGTAATAGATAGGTAATATTCTATTTAGCAAAATTTCTGTATTTAGATAGTTAATGTAATAGATAGTTTATATCTAGTTAACAAAAAAATTTTCTATTTTAGTTAGAAAATGTAATAGGTAGGTTAGATAGGCTATTTTGATTATCTTTTCCATTTTAGATTGTAATTAGGCTTCTCCGGTGTAATAGTTAGGTTTTGTGTGCTATGTGTGCTATGTGCTTATGTGTTTTATTCGTTTTCCTAGGATTTTGCATCTAGAATATTATGCCTACTGTGTTATGTGCTCCTATGTGCTAATATTTGTTTTTACATGATTATTGCTTTAATCTAGGCTTTATTTAATTACTTACTTGCTTTATTGTTTTATATATGTATTGTCCCCACACTAGTCCAACGCTAGTTGTGGCTAATTTCGATTTCTTCGCTAGTCCAACGCTAGCTGAAGAATGTATAGAAAAATAGGCTAGTCCACTGCTAAGCCTTTAGGTCATTTTAGTATTAGGATTATTTCTCGCGTGTTCATTCCATATCATTACACACACATTTTCTCTTTTTAGGCCTTTTCCATTTTTACATAATTTTCTATATATATTTTATCATTTATTATCTAGTTTTAACATTTATTTTAGTGCATAATATTTAGATTCCACTACACATATAATTTTAGGTCATTTGTGTGATTTGACTAGAAAATAGTCATCTACTCACGTGGGAAGAGATGACGTACATGTCGTTCCCCCCTTCTGTGAGTAGGAACAGTTAGTCACGAGTCCATTCGTTCCCCGTACCCGTTATGTTGCATCCCTACTTTCTTGGTTCACTTACTATCTATACTACTATTTTCCTTTTCTTTTGCATCCTATTTTGCACCTAAACTCGTGACTCCGTCGAGGTCTACATTCGAGTTTCGCAATTAATGCGGTAATTCCGACTAAATCTCAATGGAACATTTTGTCCCTTAACGATATTTATTTTTAGAATTAGATTTGCATTCATATAGTTGCATCCAAATGCGATAAAATCTTAGGGTTATATTAGGAAACTTTAGACTAAACCTCGCAACTAGTTTCGGCTAGGTTGAAAGGGTGCCTTAGGCGCGAGCCTTTGCCTTCCCTTTCTTCAACTGTGACTCCCGAACCTTTTTCTCTTGTTTTTCAAAGACCTGGAGTCGTCTAAAAGGGTTTTCTTGTTTTTCCTTATTTTTTCCAAAAACCATTTCTTTAAATAAATCAATTTTGATTTTCTTACCTTTTATAAAATATTTTCGGGTGACTTGGTACACCAAAACTCAATACCAAGTGGCGACTCCTTTTTCACTAAAAAACCCTTTTCAGACTCTATTTTCGGGCCCAAAAACCGTCGCATTTCCAAAGTCCCATTTTAGGCCCTTTTTCTTTTATTTTAAAAATAAAGTATTTGTTCGTCACATTTTTATCGAATCATCTTTTACAACGTATTTTCCAAAAATTATTTTTTACAAAATTTACACGCTTCTTTTCCCAAATAAACACAACCACATTTAACACTTCCTTTTCCTTGTTCCAACTCACCACACTATCTCACCACTATATCTACTATTATCTATTAATTATTTTCCTCTTTCGAAGAATGGGGCGCGACACATCAACTTTGCTATATGCCCAATTTGATTCTCCAAATTATGGATGGATGCTTGTTGATTCCTCAGAGAAGTCTTCATACCTTGCATCCTATTTTCAGATGTGTTGATGTACTTGGTTATCACTTCCTCAAGGTTTGATTTCTTCTCATATTGAGGTTGAGGCTGATATGCTGGTGGTGGTTGTTGTCTTTGTTGCCCTTAATTTCCCCAAGAGAAGTTTAGGTGATTCCTCCAACCCGGATTGTAAGTGTTGCTGTACGGGTTGTTTTGTTGCCTTTGACTATTACCCATGAAATGACATTATTCATCCGGTTGTTGCATTACATTAATTGCTTGGCACTCCTGGTTATGATGTTCACCTCTACATAGGTCACATTGCATCACATGCAATGGTCTGTGACTCACTGATAGGCCATCAATCTTTTTGCTCAAAGTCTCAACCTGAACTGCTAATGCCGTGACTGCGTCCACATCATAAACTCCTGCTGGTTTACTTGGCCTAGAGTGAGTAGCCTACCATTGATAGCTATTCATGGCCATTTCTTCAATAAGCTCTTGAGCCGCCCCGGCGTTTTGCTATTCAAAATACCACCTGCAGCCGCATCAATCATTTGTCTTGTAACTAGATTGAGCCCATTGTAGAATGTTTGTACCTACATCCATGTGGGTAATCCATGGTGGGGCCACTTCCTCAATAATTCCTTGAATCTTTCCCAAGTGTCATACAAGGTCTCGGCTTCAATTTGAGTAAAAGAAGATATATCATTCCTTATTTTTGCAGTCTTGGCCAAAGGAAAGAACTTGGCTAAGAACTTCTCCGCTATTTGATCCCAAGTGATGATTGAGACTCGGGGTAAAGATTTTAGCCATTGCTTGGCCCTATTCCTCAAAGAGAATGAGAATAACTTCAACCTGATAGCATTATCTGTTGCCCCATTAATTTTGAAAGTGTCACGTATCTCCAAGAAGTTAGCTAGGTGAGCATTCGGGTCTTCATCCGGTAAGCCGTCAAATTGAACATGTTGCTGCACCATTTGGATGATGTGAGGCTTAATCTCAAAGTTGTTCGCTGCTACTAGAGGACGAACTATGCTAGACTCAGTTCCTATCAACGAGGGTCTAGCATAGTCAGACATCGTCATTGGTCTTCGAGGTTGCTCTCTCCTTTGTTCCTCTAAGGGAGGATCGAATGAAGGTTGATTTTCCGCCATTTGTAGCCCTTCTTCAACTATTTCACGATAAAAATCCAAAGCGATTTCCTCTAATTGATCTCTTAACCGTCTCCTTACTGCTCTTCTAAAGGTTCGTTCTATTTCCGGGTCAACTTCAAAGAGAGAGGAACTTGAGTTTCGGGTCATACATCAAAAATAGAATCCTACGAAGAAGTGCCATAAAAACAATTAAAATAAACAAAACTCAAATGAAAGAAAGAAAAATACTAAAAATTAAATAATGGCTAAAGTAATAAAATGCAAGTTTTCCTAATATTGCCGCTCCCCGGCAACGGCACCAAAAACTTGATGTTTCTCCTTCAATCTATACCAAAGAAACTCTAGGCAAGTGCACCTATTGCTCCGTAATATAGTATACAAGAGCACCGAATATCGTCTCACAAGGATTGGCAAATACTAGTAATTACTTGAGTTTTATTATCTAACTTAATGAACGCAATTGGACTATTAAAGTAAGAAACTAAGAAAAATCCTATCTAATCTACTAGAGTCAAAGGGGAACGATAAAAGAGAGTGAGAACTAACAACAAGAATGACAAAATAAGTCTAGACATGGTATTCCCCAATTGCATAATCAATGAACCAATTCCGAACTAATGCTATTACCGAAATTTGACTTGAATTCAAAGTCCCAAAATTAGATTGTAACCTTTCTCAAGAGAAACAATCCCTATCCTCTTGGTTGCTCAATTGGAATCTCTTTGCAACTAACCCCCCAATTAGAAGCCTTAGGATTAATGGACTCTAATTCATTAAGAAATTTCCAACACTTAACAATTGGGAGCAATTCATGGAACCCTATCTCTAGTGGTTCATTCAAATTGCCTTAATTTGTGAAGTGGTCTATTCATATGTGCAATCTCTCAATATACCCATACAAAACCATCCATAGAATCAAGAATGCATGCAAAATCCCAATTTTATTAGACATGAAAAATCACAAATTAATCCAAATCAAGAGAGTAATTAACATAAACCAACAATCAATCCATTAATTACACAAATCGCGCGCAGTTGGTCACACGATTTCTCATCTTTGCGTTGCCCAACGCACTCTCGCGCGGTTTAACCCATGTTTGCTCTTTGGATGGAACCCGTGTCGACAACCGCACGCGGTTAATCCCGTGGTTGACCTTCTATCCAGAAGCCGTGCGCGTTTGCTTCGAACTTGTCCACGGTTTAGCATTTTTCTTCACAATCTGCCCTTTTCTTCTAAGCAATCTCCCTGCCTTTTTCTTCAATTCTGACTACCATCCTATCCTTGATCTTCTCACCTGCACAAACTTAGCGAATAAGTGCAAGTACATGGCTCTATTTTGCTCAATATGAAATTCAATAAACAACAAGAAGTAAGTCTAGAAAATAACTGGTTTGACCCAAACTACTAAATAAAAGTGCTAAAATACCTACATAAACCACCACTTAGACACTCTAAAACATGTGTGAAAAAGCTATTATCATTGTCCTATTTTGAAGTCAAGCTCTCTAAACTCTGTATCTATTTTTCCTTTTAACTTTCTAAACCTTTCAAAATTTTCTACATCATGTTTATGAAATCTTTCATGGGTATCATTAACAAAATTTTTCATTGCTAATTCCAAAGAAGATTTAGATTCGGAAGCATTATTACGTGAAGGAAAACCTGGTGGATTAGCGGGTCTTTATTCTTTCCACCCAAAATTAGGGTGATTTCTCCATCATTGATTATAAGTATTAGAATAAGGATTACTTTGAGATGGACGATTGTAATTGTTAACATATTGTACTTGCTCATAACATTCATTTGTATCATGCTTTCCACCACAAGTAGTACAACATGCAACACTTACATAAGAATTAGAACCATTTGACTTGTTAAGCATATTAAAAACAGAATCAACTTTAGCACTTAACATACTAATGTTATCAAGTTCATACATACTTGCAACTCTTCTAGAGTTACCTCTTTCATTGGCCCATTGATAATGATTAGCCGCCATATCTTCAATGAGATTTTGAGCTTCTTCAACTGACTTCCCCATAAGTTCTCCACCTGCAGCTGCATCAATATTTATTTTTGTAGAGTAATTAAGTTCATTATAAAATGTCTGTACAATTAACCAGTCTAAGAGGCCATGGTGAGGGCATTTTCTTAATAGTTCTTTGAATCTTTCCCATGCCTCATATAATGATTCTCCTTCGCTATGGGTAAAACTGGTTATGTCCATTCTTAATCCTATAGTTTTCCCTGGTGGGAAGTATTTATTCAAGAATGCTCGAGATAATTCGACCCAAGTTGTGAAAGTATTTGGTGCATATGAATCAAGCCATTGTTTTGCTTTGTCCTTTAGTGAAAATGGAAACAATTTTAGCTTAATTGCATCACTCGTTACTCCATTATATTTTACCGTATCACATATTTGTAAAAAGCTTGCCAAGTGTGAGTTAGGATCTTCCATTGCATTACCTCTGAATTGTTCTTATCTTAACATTTGAATTAAAGCTGGTTTAAGCTGAAAATTATTGATATTTACTGGTGGTTGTGAAATACTTGTTTGGGAACCGGTATTATCTGGTAAAGCATAATCACGTCAAATTTTAGGATTTACCTCGGCCATGGTGTCTCTTGGTGATCTTATCTCCGAAGTATCTCCTATTGTTTCCTCCACCCTTGCTTGATTTTGAACTTGTCTCCTAGCCTTTCTTGCAGTTCTCTCGATTTCTGGATCAAATGGCACCAAAATCCTCAAGGATCTATGCATGCACTACAAAAACAAGGGATCAAAATGATTAATAGAACAACGTAAACTTAGATTAATAAAGTTGGTTTTTACTCTAATATTGCCGTGGTTCCCCGGCAATGGCACCAAAAACCTGACGTGGTGTAGATTAGGTATAGAAAAATAAGTCAAATACATACAAAGGTCAAGTAATAAAACCTAATCTCCCAGCTTTTACCACAAGTATACGGGTTGTTGTAGTATAGGAAATTAGGGTCGAATCCCACAAGGAACCGATAACGTGCAATTACTAGAGTTTTATCACTTTCTTTATTATCTAAGCAATCATAAATTTGAACAAGTTTGGATTGCTAGCATCTAATTAACTAGGAGAAACTTGTACGAATGCAAGAATTTTTGTAGAAAAATATGTAGGAAGAAGTTCTAGGGTAATGAATCCACTAATGATCTAGATTAAGGTCTAGAGATTAACTCTTGCCAATTTGAACTTACCTTGTTTAGGAGTGCAATTCCATTTGTATCAAAACTTGTTTTCACAATGAATTGATTCAATCTACCTACTACCATGATAGAATTGCTTTTGTATGCATGAATTGCTTCATTAAGTCCTCATAAGTATAACACTATTTACATGTGTTAGTTACTTAAGCTCAATTATTCATTTTCTATTATTAAGAACAAACTTAATTGTATCCTAATAACTAGGATGCTTTGCATGTGATGACCTTTCATATACAAAGGTTAAAACTTGAATAATTGAAGAAACACAGGCAAGAAATGGCAAGTTTAATCAACTACAAGCCTTAATATAGATGCATTAGTGTCATCAAAACCCTAGAAATAGGAATTTAGCTCAACATAGTTGTTTCCAAATCAAAACATATGAATTGAAAACAACTAGCCATAGCAATCAAGATAAATGAATGATACAAAGTTAAAGAAAGCTTATTCAATATAGGAATGGCTTCAAGAACTTGTATTCCTTCCACAAGAGTTGCTACAAGGGTTTTTGAATAAGAAACACTCTTAACTCACAATATCTCTATTATGACTTAAGAGAATTCTAGTAATTTTCTACAAAATCTCTAACCTAGCATTCCTCCAACTCTTTACAAATGACTTCTATTTATAGACAAGGATCCAACAAGTCATTTTCCTAACTTGCAATTACATTCAATGAATTGAAATGATGAAGATCCTAGTTGATGGTCTCCTTTGGCATAAAAGTCTTCATTTGTACTCCTAATGTAATCTTCAACTTGTAGAACCTGTGGATAGTTAGAAAGTCTGCAAAAACAGCTGGCGGATGAAGCAAGTTGCAAAAGCTAAAATGCTGAAGGTCGGCGCCGATATGCGGATGGGATACGCGGATGATCATTCGCGTATTGGTCATCCGCGTATCGTGATTCTTGGCCCCACTTGTGTCAATTTGTACTGAGTTGTCATTTCAAGTGTTCTGGTCCTTTTTCATGCATTTCTCTACTTTTCTTCATTTTGTGCATTTAATCTTCCAATAATTCTTCACTTTGTTTGGTTCACTTCATTACTTTGATTTTGGCCTTTCTTGCCTTTCTTTGGCTTCACTTGAAGATCACCATGTGATGAATCTACAAAATTAAATAATAGTTTGTGTATTAACTACTTAAAATAATAGTTTTAAAGGCAAAACCCTAATTTCTGGGAAAATAAACCCTAATTGATTAAACAAATTATTGAAAGTCAAAAAGTATGATAATTTTACTAAAAATATACTATAAACATTAACTAACATAGATACTAATATTGGCAAATTTTTCACTTATCAAAAGCCCTAAAACACGAGGATATATCAGAAAAGGAGGAAATAAAATGGCTTGGGCCCTTTTATGAAAGCTTAGCAACAAAACAATTAGAAATTGCAAAAGGTGAAAATTACTATTGAAACCCCCAATATTTATAGAGAGTCTCAAAAGTACCGCCATTGAAAGAATTTGAAAATACCTGTAACTGATTGGCATTTGACAATCCTGTGCACAGCAGTTGGAGATGTTGTTCCCAAAAATTCACATCTCTTCAATTATTGACACGCTACGATCTCATCATCCATTGCCTACTCACCATGCGTTGCCTCATTAATTTACGATAACTATAACGTGATAAGCTTGGAATCAGAGTTAGCCCGACTCTAAATATGTATCAGAGTTTATTTGTTATGGATTTATTTGTTTGATTAATGAATAAAACCTTCTTTGATTAGATTTATTTGTGAGTTTATTATTTGATTGAATTGAGTTTTGTGCATGACCTATTCAATTGTTGATTTCATCTAGATAGATTGAGAAAATTGCCTACTCGATTAGATCACCTCACAAATAAAGGAGCCTACATGAGTTACTAGAGATAGGATTAATAGATTTTCCCTGGTTAGATTCAAATCTAACCAAATCAATAAAATTCATAGATTTTAATTACTTCTTCTTGGGGTTTTAATTAAGAAAATATTCCAATTAATTAATCAAGAGATGGGGGTTCTAATTCGTGAGAAAGATTGTAACCTAATCAAGGGATTTTAGGGTCTAAACAATGGATTGTTCATTAATTAAGAATCGATCCTTAATAAGGAAGAATTTGGGGAATACCATACTTAGATCCTATCTTTGATAATTGTTCTTCTTGTTAATTACTCTCATTTGCTACTTAGTTTTATTTAGTTAGTTTATATTTAGTTTAGTTCACCCTTTATTTTGGTAGATTAGATAATAAAAGGAGTGTTATTATTATTGCTCATAGTTTCTATGGGACGACATTGGTACTTATACATTATACTATAAGAACGATAAGTGCACTTATCTGAAGTTTTAATAGTAGGGTCGGGTGGATATCAATGATATAGATTCACTTGCTAGTCTTGACAATATTATCAATCAAATTTTGAGTAAACAAGAAGTCTTTAGATGTTGAAGAGCATAAAGAAGAAGAAGAAGAATTGCCACCAATGGAGATGATTGGTGTATTTGAGGCACTACCAATGGAGGGAACAAGAGTAGATGTTGTACAACCAATTAAAGTGTCAAGTGAAGATGTACTACAATTGGAAGAGCCAAGTGAAACTAAAACACCATGTTGCAACTATGTGTAGAAGTTGATATTGAAGAACATATCCATGGAGATTTGCCGAGTAATGTTTTGGAGAACTCTACTGTTGATGTGGAAGAAGCCATTCATGGAGAGTTGCACGTTGGACATGATCTTTATTCTAAACTGGATGGAGAAGGGGTACCGCATGAATTGCCATTCACTTTACCTAGCTTGAACTATGATTCAAGGATGAATTGTTTTTAAGAAGGGTAGTATGATATGATCCTAGTAGCCTCCATTCCTACCATTTGAGTGCCATCAAAATTGCTCATTTATTTATGCATTTTGGATGGTTTGGACGGGTTCAATTCACCACCAAAGGATTCGAAGGATCTTCATTCAATTATTCACGAGTTGGAGTTCCAAATTTAGGTCAAAAGTTCGAAAAAGAGTTTTACAAGATGTTTTGAACGTGAAATGCATCAAAACATATCCAAGGTTTACTATTATCCTAGATGATGTGCAAGGGTTTGTACACTCATTCAAGTGGATCAAACCTCTCAATAAGTGCAATTGGAGTTGAAGTGATTGTCGTGTTCCAGAATTTTTGGATTTTTTTGTTCAAGTTGTTTTCGTCCAATTTAGGATTTTGTTAGTGTTATTCGTATTGTGTTTTTTCAAATAAGGAGGCCAAACTTATGTTAAGCTTTAATAGGCCAAAGTTTAGTCCTGTTTAGAATAAGTGATGCAATCCAAGTTTAATTTGGATTTATCCAACTAGGGTTTTTTAGCTATAAATATGCAGCTCTTTACATTGTAATAAGGACGATTATTATTGCAATATAATTGAGAGTTTGTTCTCTTGGTTTCTTATAAGCACCCTTGAATACTCTAGAGTTTGTCTCACATGTTCAATTGACTTATAATCAAGAACTGCACTTGATTGTGGCTTTTTCTATTAATAATCAAGATGCAGTAATTCATTTAGTTGTGGGGAGATAGTATCAACAAATTTGTAAATATGAGTGTAGAACCCACAAAATTTATAAGGTTCAAATATCAACTCACAGAATTATAGAATTGAGAGAAATGAATCACAAGAAAATATATGGGGAGAAGAGAATAAAAACTCACAATATTATTACTATCTCAAACAATAAAAAATACTGTGTGGACTTTATGGAGTCTCTCTCTAGAATCTTTGGGACTCTCTAACAAATAAGACTAACAAATACCCTATTTATAACCAACTAAACTTAATAGACAAGAAATACCAAACACAATCAGTTACCAAATAAACTATTCTACTACAAATAGAAAACTACTAAAAAACTAAATACGAATCTACCAAGCTTGATTTAATTATTCCAACATTTCCTCCCTTAAATCAAGCTCTCCATTGAATCAGGTCCAATTCCATCATTAGCATATGTCTCCATTGAAATTTTTGTCACAGTATGCATGATGTGTAACACTTTGTAATTGACCTTCATCTTCACACTTGGTAATGGACGAACTTTATATTTTGCAAATAATTTTTCTGTCAATTCTTCTTGATCAAAAAATTCACTCATACACACCCATTGATCAACATATTTACCACAATTAATCTCATAAAAATTACCAATAAAATTGTTCAAAAAATCATAACCCTCTTTCTTGACAAAATTTCTACTATCAAATTCAAAAACTCCATTACCACAATCTTCATATAATTTATCCACTCCAAAAAATAAATTACTATCATCATGCAAATCTCTATCTTCAAATAATTTTTCAATCCCAATAAAATCAACATTGTCATGAATTTCATAATTTTGAATCTTCGATCCATCATCACCAATTTCAGCATTAAATTTTCTTTCACTTTTGAGAGAGTTTGAGTCCACAAAAAAATTTCATCCACAATTTTTTTTCTTCTTCTTCAAATAAATTAGCCACTTCTTCTTTTGCAGTGATAAATTTTTCATCTTTAATCACACCAAAATTGTGACCAAATCAAAACTTTCAACCAAATCAAAATTTTCAGGTACAATTTTAGTAAATTTATCTACATCAAAATTTACTTCCCACCAAAAACCAAATTTAGGTTTCGAATAAGATGTCAAAACTTGACTTGTTTTAAAATAAATATCTCTGCAAACTTTATGAGGTATTTGAGAATAAAGAAAAACTTTTCTATAAACTTTCCCAATCATTGACTTGTACATAATCTTCCAAAACAATTTTTTCTTTTGTTCCTGAATTTTTTTTGGTATACGAAGGGCTAATTTTTCATCAATAATATCACCTAAATCACATTGTTTGAGATATTGTTCCATTATTTGAATCCAATTTGTTCTTCCTTGGATACTAATCCAAGTATACAAAATTCTAAATTTTTCACCATTAAACAACTCTCTTTTCATCTTCATATCACAACCAAAAACAAAAAATAAAAAAAAAATTGTTTACCTGGATGAATAAATTCTTCTTCCTTCACTCTGCAATTTATCTAGCCTCCCTGACTGACAACTGAATCAAACTCTTCAATTCTGTAACTTTGTAACATCAATAATTCTGATAGAATACTTCACCGATCTCTGTCCCAATAGTCACAACCAATCACAATTTATGATTTATTCCTCAATAACGGAATATCCTCAACCTACCTTGTGATCTAACTCTAATAATTGAAAACACCAAGGCAAACCTTGTGCCTTAACTTCAACAACTGAAAACCCCAGGACTAACTTCTTAGCCTAGCTTCTATCTCCAACGAGAAAATTCAAGAAGAATTTTTCCATTGGCTCTGATTCCACGTATTAGCGCATAAAAAACATGTAACGAAATTTTATTTAACACATATAAAAATATGTGGGAGAAGAGGAGTTACAAAATAAAACACCTTCGACTCTCATATTGAGACCGGGATAAACCCACGGTATCATAGCCTTAACCTCATATAGAATTTCTCTAGGCTCTCAACTCTCTCAACTATTCTCAACTCATTACAATAATAAAGTTCTCTATTTATAACCCACTATACATTAGTAATAGGAAATCAAACTGAAATAGGGAATATAATCCTAATAAGAAACTAACAAATAATACTCCATATTTTACCTAATAAACTTTCTAAAAACCCAACCAAAGTATAATTTCTAAAACTAAATAGGAAACTTCTAATTTTCTGTGAGTTTGGTTTAATTATGCCAACAATGAGGATTAGAACAGTTAAGGTTATCTGCATCTAAACCTAGATACATTCAGTCTAGATCGGGGTTTGTGTTATCATGGTTTTGTCTTGTTGGCAAGGTTTGTATCAAATTTAGATTTGGCAACTAAACCGAAATTAGGATTTGTCAACCAAAATTAAGATTTGGCAACTTATAGAAGTATGGGTGGATGAATATCTATTCAATGTCTGTTTCTTGAGGTTCGTATCAAATTTAGATTTGGCAACTAAACCAAAGTTAGGATTTGTCAACCAAAATTAAGATTTGGAAACTTATACAAGAATGGGTGGAAGAATATCTTTTCAACGTCAGTTTCTTGACCAAAATTAAGATAAGACAGCTTACAAATCATAATCTTCAAGACGCTGTGGAGAATAATGATCACACCTCAGCAATTAATAGACAACGCATGATAACATACTCTCTAAATTTCAGTGGACAACTTATTTGGTCCATCCTAACAAAGTTTGATGGATGATTACAACTACAGCGTCATACTTTAACAAAAATGAAGACATTTCAAAATTATTAAATATTATCAAGAAGAGATAATTGAAATGGCCGTCCAAGAGTTTTAAATCCTTGTTTTTTACCTCATTAATTTGTAGCGTATGACTTGAAAAGCGAGGGCAAGTCAGAAAGGCTATATGCAAAAGCGATTGTATGGGATTGTATAGGAATGTTCAGCATGATAAGTGCTTATTGCAAATTCCTTCTGAACATTTTTTTTGGCATTCTATAAATCTATAAAAGAGCGTCATTTGGTTCAAATTTCTCAATCACTATCACTATGAGTATCATTAGCCTTACGATGAGTATGGGTCTTCATTATTCACCCCACCATATTTGGTTTAATAATGGAATGTGTATCATTATAAAATATTTGTTTGGTTTACTGAAACGACTTTCAAGAAAATTTTAAAATATTTTTTAGATTTCTTATTTTGTGATATGGAATGTGGTTGAGGAATTCATTACATGAACAAAATTCATTAAACAGTGAGGAATTCATTACATGAACAAAATTCATTAAACATGCATCAGTGATTCGAATAAACGAGAGAAAACTCTTAAATTTTATTAAACCAAGAATAATAATGTCAAGAACTTTTTATAGCCCTAAAATCATACTCAAGAAAATACCCTAAAAAGAGTTATAAAACAATAAGGAAACTAATTAAAACTAATAAAATCACACATTTTCCTATTGTGAGCTGCGGGTTTGCAACACCAACCACGGTCATGGCTGAGGTTTTCATGGAACTCGTGGCCTGACCTAGGACGTGGCTCTAGCTGCAGGTCCAGACAGAAGCTTTGCCAAACTGAGCCACGAGTGCACCAATGGTCAACCTTAGGTGCGGCTCACACCACTTCACTAGCGACTAGGTGAAATCTACTGAAATTGAGTTCCGCATCATTCCCTCCCACTTGGAAAAAACTTGACCTTGAGTTATGGCCTTCATCCAGATGCAATAGCTCCTCCACTCCTTTGTCTTGCCCTCTGTCCAAAGCTTTTGAATCTACAAGGAAATTCCTTTCAAATAAAATATTATCAAGAAGCTCTTAGCAGATTTACTAGACTTAGTCGGATCAACCATAGGATGCTCAGTCTCCCCTTTAGGTATTAGAGTGATTTTCTTGCCATCCTTTACAAACTTATAGACATTATCCCGACCCATAAAGGGTGGCATCTACATTAAAGTGCCATGGTCATCCTAAAAGTAAGTGACAAACATCTATGTCTACCACGTCACAGATAACCTCATCCCTAAATACTTGCCTATAGACAAAGAAACCCTACACCTTTCATTTACTTCAACAAGCTCAATATGTTTAATCCAACCTATCTTATAAGGCACAAGATGCTTCTCTACAGAAAATTTTAGGCCATTAACCAAAGCTCTAGAAATAATATTTTCAATGCTACCATTATCAATGACCAAGTCACAAATATGTCCAAAAATTGTAGACCTTATTCGAAATAATTTGTGGCACTGTGACTCCTCAGATTGGTTTGGTGTCAAGAGCAATTTTCTCGCCACCAATGTCTGGTGCTCATCCTCATTCTCACCATTAGGGCTACATATATACTCTTGTTCATCTTCAACCCACTCGGTTTGATCATCCACTCCTTCCTCATGCTCCACCAATCCCACCCTCCTAGGATTTGGGCAATGGGTAAAAGTATGTCTTGATTGTCCATACCTCCAACACTTGTCTTGATTATCAAGTCTCTCATTGCCAGTGGCCATCCTAGGAGAAGCCCGCTCTGATACCAACTGATACGGAACATGGTGGTGGAAAATTCGTTACATGAACAAAATTCCTAGAACACGAATCAGTGATTTGAACAAACGAGAAAAAACTCTCAAATTTTATCAAACCAAGAATAATAATGTCAAGAAATGTCTAAAAAGGAGGCTAAAGAAGCCTTTCATAGCCCTAAAATCGTACTAAAAAAATATACCCTAAAAAGACTTATAAAATAATGAGGAAACTAAATAAAACTACTAAAGTTGTAAATTTTCCTGCTGTGAGATGCAGGTCTGCAAACCAATTGTAGTTGTGACTAATCAACACCCCACTGACGGCTGAGGTTCTGATGGAACCCACGGCCTGACCTGAGATGTGCCTCCAGTCGCGAGTCCGAACAGAGGCTTTGCCAAACTAAGCCATGGTTGCAACAATGGTCAGTCGTGGGAACGGCTCACACCGCACCACCCACGACTGGGTGAAATCCAATGAAATTGAGCTCTATATCATTTTGTATCTTTTTAAAAAAAATTCTAAAAAAAATTCTTCAATTTGAAATATAGTCATGCTCTAATTTGAGTTTTATGCAAATGATAACCATAAAAAAAGTCATTTTTATTGTATTGAGATAGATTACTATATGTTTTTGATTTTCAGTTCAAATTTTATAAAAAAATTGAATTAAAAAAATTATTAAAAAGAATTTTTATAAAAATTTTTATAAAATACTAATCAAGAATATTGAAAATCAAAAGACATAGCATAGAGAGAGAAGACAGGAGCGAGAGCCAAAAGTGGGGGGAGAGAGAGAGAGAGAGAGAGAGAGAAGAGAATAGTGTATTGGGGATGAGTAGCCCAAAAGATATGTGGTTTTTTAGGGGTTGTGTTTTTGCCATTAATCATAAGGCTTAACGGGTTTGATAGAATAGTATTTTGGCAGGAATCATTAATATCGCAATTAATTACTTTCATTCCCATTGAATGATAGTGATAGTTGTCTTACAAACATCAACAATAGGTGTCATAATGACATCTATTCCCCTCCTTGATTTCCCTAAACTAAACTCCCCCTTAGACATTTTTTCTGGTCAACATTATGTCTGTTTTCCATGTTACATTGTTTAAACATCTTAGATCCGTTTGTCTCAAATTACTCAATCACTATCACTATGAATATCATTAACCTTATTATGAGTATGAGTTTTAATGAATACCTTCAACATGTTTGGTTTAGTAATGGAATAGGTATCATTTCCCTTAAAAGGATTAATAAATTTGATAGAATAGTATTTTGAGAGAAGTCATAAAGACCCCATTTAATACCTTTTATTCCGATTGAATGATAGCGATAGTTGTTTTCAAATATCTAATTTCCCCAGGCCCAACACGCCTTAAATGCTTATTTTGTATGGTAAAGAATACATTGTATTGGCTTGGCTGACTGGTTAGAGCACTTTATCTTGTGATGATAATAATCCAAAAGATTAAAGGCAGAAAAAAAACATCTTCCAAACAATAGCTCCTTTAGTTTAAGATAAACATCACAAAGGCACTAGACGTGACAATTAAGGCTGTTAATTTAATATTAAAAGCATCCCTAATTCATAACTTCATGTGATAACCCACATGCGGCCAATAGAATAATCCACATGATTGAAGGCAAAAACATCGGCGCCCGACATCATAACAAACAAGACACGTATGACCCACTGTCCCAAAACCAACAAATAAGCCAACAAGGCGAAAAAAATTACATCCGTGAGTAAAGCTTGACTTTCTGACCCAATCAACAATTTTTGGATTAATTGCTTCTTGGGAGTTACTTTGGGAAAAATTCTTCCATGGACTATGTGGACCAGTTTATAGTTTTACTTGTGAACTTTGTGATATCAAATAAAGCTGTATAAATATCATAATATCACTTTCTTAGATCAGTATACATCTTATATGATATTCTTTTAGATCACAAGGTGCATAGGTAGAGTGTAGACTTGATCCACTCAATAATTTCCCACTACTTAGGTGATGAGCTGGGCAAATTTAAGATAGTAATTATGGTTTAAACAAAGAGTTTTACAAAAGATTTTTTTTTTTTTTGTTTTTAAAAATGTGTTTTATGGCTAAGCCTTGGGAGATTGCTACGCTCAGTGCATCGCTTCCTCTTTTATTTGTAGGGTGAAGGGGGAAAAAAAGAAAAAAGAAAAACAATAAATCATCATGACCCTGAAAACTATGAAGGGCTAATTTCGTAAATTCACTCCACCCAGCAAGCGTTAGTTTCTTGGCGGACGTATATATATTTGAATATAATGCTCCTGCTTAACATGTTTTTGTAATTTTTCATTTCCACCCAAAGTCCCAACTGATTCCAATCCGCGGACCCTTTACAATTTTCAACCAAAATTCTTGTTTTTGAGAGGAGAGTTCCATGGAGGGTACAATGAAATGCTCTGCAAATCACGTTCCTCTGACTCCCTTAAGCTTCTTGGAGCGCTCAGCAATTGTTTACAGAGACAGAATTTCAGTAGTACATGGAGATTTAAAGTTCACCTGGGCAGAGACTCGTGAGAGGTGCGTCAGGCTGGCTTCTGCTCTCAACCACCTTGGAATTTCCCGTCATGATGTCGTAAGTCCCTGAATATTTTTCTGTAATTTTTTGGGGTTCCTCTGAAATTCATGGAATTTATTTCTTTGTTGCTCAATTAAGATGAGAACTATCTGTTGTTTTTTTTTTCCCCCCTTCCGTGGATATGGTGTTTCATACTATCATACTGTACTTCATCTTCTGTTTAATCCTTCAGTTTTTGTTTAGGCTATGCAATTCAACTTGTCATTGTCTTAATCTCTGTTTATTGTCATTCTTTTGTGGTGTTAGAATGGTGGTGACTTGTGTTTGCCTTTTGAATTCTGTTCTTCTGAATTGCATCTTGTGTTTTCAATTGCTTTTTTGGTTTGGATTCATTTTGGCTTTTGGAAATTTATTGAGTCTAATATTGTGACACTTTTGTAATGTGATGTTGGGTAAGATACAAATGTAGTTGAAGATTAAAGAATCATTAAAAACAGAAGTCATCTAGAATCATTGAAAACATGGACTACAGCATCTCACCCTGTACTTCTGTCTCAGTCAAGTTTACCATGATTAATGGAATACAAGTCAACAATTTTGCCGGCACAAATAGGAGTTTTATGTCCTAAGTAAAACACTTGAGTTATTTCTTCGTGAAACTTGTACTAAATTTCTGATTGCATGTACAGGTTGCTGCCTTTGCCCCAAATATTCCTGCAATGTACGAGCTGCACTTTGGAGTTCCAATGGCTGGGGCAGTTCTTTGTACTCTTAATATACGTCATGATTCAGCAATGGTGTCATTATTGCTGAAACATTCAGGTGCAAAAGTTATTTTTGTTGATTACCAATTTCACGATACTGCCAAAAGGGCAATCGAAATTCTATTGAAGACTAGCAGCAAGGTACCTCAGTTAATCATAATCTCTGATCATGCTAGAGCATCTTCCAGCATTAATGACAAGATTTTGACTAAAGAAAATTTAGAGTACGAATCTTTCTTGGCATCAGGAAGACCAGATTTTGAGGTAATACGGCCACATAATGAGTGGGAACCTATTTCTCTCAACTATACGTCTGGCACAACTTCAAATCCTAAAGGCGTTGTATACACTCACAGAGGAGCCTATCTTAATTCTCTGGCTGCTGTTCTTTTAAATGAAATGACATCAATGCCTATTTATTTGTGGACAGTACCGATGTTCCACTGCAATGGCTGGTGCCTTACTTGGGGCATTGCAGCACGAGGTGGCACAAATGTTTGTCTGAGAAATGTAACAGCAAAAGAAATTTTTGATTGCATAGCACAGCACCAAGTGACACATATGGGTGGTGCACCTACAATTCTAAATATGATAATAAATGCACCATCTAGCGAGCGTAAGCTGCTTCCTGGAAAAGTGGCAGTGATGACAGGTGGTGCACCTCCGCCTCCTCAAGTGTTCTTTAAAATGGACGAACTGGGATTCAATGTTACTCATTCGTATGGCTTGACAGAAACATATGGTCCTGGAACAGTTTGCACTTGGAAACCTGAGTGGAATTCTCTACCGTGTGATGCACAGGCCAAGATCAAGGCTCGTCAAGGATTGCATCACCTCGGCATGGAAGAAGTCGACATCAAGGATCCAGTAACAATGAAAAGCGTACCACCTGACACAAAAACAATGGGCGAGGTGATGTTTCGAGGCAATACTGTCATGAATGGATACTTAAAGGATAGTGAAGCAACCGCTGATGCCTTTAAAGGCGGATGGTTTCGAAGCGGTGACCTAGGGGTGAAACATCCTGACGGCTACATAGAATTAAAAGATCGTTCAAAAGATATAATCATCTCCGGTGGAGAGAACATTAGCACGATTGAGGTGGAATCAGTGATTTTTGGTCATCCTGCGGTTCTCGATGCTGCTGTTGTGGGAAGACCAGACAATTACTGGGGTGAGACACCTTGTGCATTTGTCAAATTGAAGGATGGCTGTAATGCAAGTGGAGATGAAATTATCAAGTATTGTCGTGATCATTTGCCACATTATATGGCTCCACGAACTGTAGTTTTTGAGGACTTGCCTAAAACTTCAACAGGAAAAACACAGAAATTTGTTCTCAGGCAGAAGGCTAATGTTATGGGAAGTCTTTCAAGGACTAGTAAATTATAGCACCTTTGGGTCTAAAAATTAATGTTGTAAACTTCCAGCTTCTTGATTTGCTGTGCGTCTGATAGCTATCTACATCATAGCTGGTTCATGATTTCCATTCCATAGTTTGTTGAGGATGATAAGAATTTGCGTTTTTATGAAGTTAGGGAAATTCTCTTGTAGGGAGAATTGCTAAAGTCTAAACATGTGAAATATCTCCCTCTCTGCAGAGTCTTATACAGATCTATGAGTTCTCAGTATGGAATTATGTTTACTCACTTAAAATTAAGGGTCAATTACAATTCCCCCCCCCCCCCCCCCCGCGGGGTTAACTTACACTTTCCTCACTTTAATGCGAAAAATATACACTTTGCACAAAAAATTTTGGGTTAAATTTTTTTTATTAACTTAATTATGCATAAATTGTTAAAAGTTTAAATTGCCCTTATAACTGTATGTCTATTGACAAGTATACCCATAAGCACTACAAACTTATTTTTTTTCCTATTTTATTCCATATATGTCTATCATATATCGTACATATAATTTCAAAAAAAAATTGTTCATGCTTTTTAATTAACCATATAAAATACATAAATTTTTTTTTCATATTATATTTCTTGAATAATATTTCAATTTGTCGTAAAATTTTAAAATTTGCATAATAGTAATGACATATTTTTTGCACTATATACAAAACAATAATGGCTTATATCTAAATTTTTATACATGTATATATATATATATATATATATATAAAACAATAACAAGACAGAATTTTTACTAATTTAATACGTTTAATATACTATGATACATTAATCTCAACTTTAGCTCTTTTCTTTGTGCGTGAAATATTATATTTTGTTTAATATAATATGCTTATTAATATCAATTTTAAATCTTTTTTGTATATAAGATATTACATTATGTTTAATTAATTATGTTTCATTAATATCAATTTTAACTCTTTTATTGGTATGCAAGATATCACATTAATTAAAAATTCTACCATCTTATTTGTTTTATATATATATATATATATATCAATGTATAAAAATTTGGATATAAATCTTTATTGTTTTGTATATAATGCATAAGATATATCATTACTATTATACAAATTTAAAAGTTTGCCACAAATTGAAATATTATTCATGAAGTATAATGTAGCAAAAATTTTTACACATTTTAAATGGTTAGTTAAAAAGCATGTGCAAGTATTTTTCAATATTAAAATTTTAAATTATACATATTAATGCGTATTATACAAGTATGATAGACATGCAAGGGATAAAATAGAAAAAGAAGTAAGTCCTACTACCTCTAGGTATATTTGTCAATATACATGCAATTATAAGGGCAATTTTGACTTTTTAATAATTTATACAAAATGAAGTTAATAGAAAAATTTTAACCCAAAATTTTTGGTACAAAATTTTCATTTGCATTCAAGGGGGGAAAGTGTAGGTTACCTCCACTTTTAGGGGGTAAACTATAATTAACCCTAAAATTAATTATTCGTTTCCTGCTATTTTGTATTTTGGGTATTCTTAAAATTGAGTCGTCAAGTTTCCAAAATAGTGTCAAAACAAAAGCGGCTCGAATCATTGTTTTTAGATGCGGACGTGTTCTGAAAATGTCCCGAGATATTTTGAAATGCTTGTTGAATTGGACCAACACAAGAAAACTTCTGAAATTATTTTGATATTAAATTCTGAAATTATTTCAATATTAAACCTTGGATATATTGTTTGTTGATTCAAACACAGTCTGAGAAATTGTCTAAATTATTTCAGTATCATGCCTTGTGCATATAAGAATTGTTTAGTAGAATCTTTTTATAACGAAGATTTTGTGTCTTATGTGCCTGTTTTGTCGTAAAGAAGTTTCTTTTTTTTTTTTTTTTTGGTGTGCGTCGCTTGAACCTGCTATAATCACAAAACGAAACTTTAGTTCTTGGTTAGTCATATACTTCACATGTTTATAAATGCAAATTTTGCACGATAAATGCAACGTTAGTCATTCAACTCATAAATCAGTTTGAAAATTTGTACTTATTTTGTTTTATTTGAGAGAAGAAATTTTTACATTATAAATTGGTGCACAGAAAGAATCTCGGACCTCCCATGGATTATGAACTTTTTATTGATTCATTTTTCGTCAGCAGTAGACTTTGACTTTGTTTCCATGAATTGTCGTTGTGGCTTGATTACAAGGGTATATACCCATTTCGGCTCCTCTAATTTTAACCTTCTCTAAATTTTGTATTTATTTTGTTTTATGGATAGACGAAATGTTTACATTGCAAATTAGTGTACAGAGCCGTTGCGCCAATGGCCAGAGTTCAAGGGAGAGACCCTTAATGTCTCTCTTCCGTAGGTCAAGGGATCAAATCCTCCTGTAGCAGTTTGAAATTTGGATTTAGGGGGAGAGGGTAAGTAGTATTTGGGAAGCCACATTCTCAATTCTGTATGGCAAACAATTTAGGGCTTCATACGTACCATTGGGAGTAGGTGAGTAATACAATTAGGGGTGGGTATAAACCAGTCCATTCACCTAATATCATAATTGGAATCGCTTGTAGTGGTTCGTCTAATTTACTAACCATATTCGAGAAGTTATTTTAACTTATAAAAGGGCATGTAGAGTGAAATTGCCTTAGAAATCTTCTCTTCCTTTTTTTCACCTTCCCAAAAAATAGGAAAGATAAAATTTCTCTTCACTCCTAAACTCCCAAATTTCTCTTCTCATCAAAGCCTTCTCTTCCGCTTTTTTACACTCGCAGTCCAGGCATAAATGAACAGAGTTCGGCCCAATGTTAATCAAACTTGCAGACCTAGGGATTATTCTCGGTTGTTTTATATTTTCTAAGACTGTTTAAAAAGGTAATTCTTTGAAAAGCTCTTTGCATATTAAATTGGTATGTTTGCTTAAAAATTTTATATCAGTGAGCTTCAGTTGCGAAAGCATCTCCGGGGTGCTTTTTAGAACTAGCTTTATCAGCTCTAGACAAGCTAAATGCATAATAAAAGTAAAAAAACAACACGTCGAAACATATTTCAGCTTAAGAAATTAAAACCTCCTTAATTTGAGCAAAGTGAGGACAAACGCAATCTTGGGAGAAGCATTTAGATTAGGGAATGATATAAATGACCACTTATGAGAGCTTCTTGGATTGTCCTACCATGAACATGTGACTGCCTACTAAATCAACCTAATTTGAGCAAAGTGAAAATAAACGAATAATCTTTAGAGAAGCAATATATCTAAAGCATGGTATAAATGACTACTTATGAGAACTTTATGGTTTGTCCTACCACCCAAAAAATTACTAATCAAGATGTTCTTTTGTCTTCCTACACAATAATCTGTAAAATTCGGAAACCCTAAAGAAAACCTACCACAATATTTTCACCAACTTCGAAACTTATACCGTAGATTAGCAAATGTAGCATCTTTCCCTCAATCTATCTGTTTTTGGCACCTTACCCAAATCAATTATATCAGTCATGTCTCAACCCCCCTCTCCTGCCATTTGACCTCTCTTTAATAGCCACTTGTCCACTTCCCTTCTGCCCTCAGCGTCTAGGTTCACTCCTGGATAATTCTCTTACTTCTCGCACAGCCACCATGTCCCACCCTCTCATAGAAATACTTAGGTGAACCAGATTCACGGGTGGAGCCGTGGATCCCTTGGTCCAGAAGCTGCCACGTCGTTTATATGGTAGACCACAAGTGGGCCATACGATGATGTGGCGACTTATGGACCAAGGGGTCCATGGCTCTACTTGTAGATTCGGTCCACTTAATTATTTTCCCTCGCTTTCCCCCCTCCCCCTTACTCAGGCTGCGATCCCCTTTCCTCTCTGTCCCTAATTCCCTTCTTCTTTAGCACCTGACTATCCAACCATAGTCCCCTCATCCCTCCTCTCTAATCACTCCTCTCTCGAAGTTCCCTTTCCCTCCCTCCCTACTGGATTGCTCTTTGATCCTTCCTCTCTTCCCACACAATCTCCATGCCACCAATCTTCAAATCTTGCTCTTTCTTTCCCCTTTTGATCACCTCTCTAACCCTATTTTTGTATGTTGTTGTGCTTTAGTGGTAGTTTGGATTAAATTTGAAGGGTTTGTTTAAGTAGGATAACTGGTATTCAATTTTGGTGGGTATGTGATTTTTTGTGTTGGGGTTTTGAGCTCGGCCTAGTGGTGATATTTTGATGGTGATAGTGGTTGAGGATACTGACATTAAGTGTAACACCCTAGAAATGAACTTACAAGAGACATTTTTTTTCTTATTTAGGGTTAAGTGTTAAACCTTGATTTATTAGTTAGAAGATTTCTTGAGTTAATTAGGTTAATTAGCTAAGATTTTCATTTTGAAGCAAGAACACTTAAGTACTAAAGTTAGAATAATTTTACTTGACCATTTAATTTATATTGGTGTTTAAATTTTGATTAGATCATTTTACTATTTTCTAGTCTTTTGACTACTTGAATTTTTGCTCAATTTTACTTAAAAATTTCACTTATTTTCTTGCTTTATTTTCTTTTCCCTTGGCTGAAATTTTTTCTCTCTTTTCTTTTTTTTCTTGGCCGAAAATCCTTCTCTCTTTTCTTTTCTTTTTTTGGCCGAAATTTCTTTTCTTTTCTTTCTTCTTGTGGCCGGTTCTCTCTCTCCCTATTTTACTCTCTTTTTGCTTTAATAATTTATGTCTTATTATTGCTTATATTAAGTGATAAGAGTTAATAATCTCCACCAATCAAATTAACCCAAGTTACTACTCTTGCATTAAAAGCTCACCTTTTTGCTTTACTCTTGTGAGGTTTTAATTGGCTAACCATTTTCCCACCTTTTCTTCATTTCTTTTCCAATTTTCCTAGACTATTTCTTTCTCTTTCTTCTCCCTCTTGGCCGGCCATCTTCTTTCTTCTTCTTCTCTCATTTTTGCCCTCAACTTCTTGGACTTTTCTCTCTTAATTTTGGGTAAACCCACCATAGGAAGTGAGTTTCTTTCTTTTCTAAGCAAAGTTCTAAGCATATCTAAGGTATTTACTATGAACTTTTCTTATTGATTTCATGTTTTAATTAGTTTTTATGCAAGTTTAAGGCCAAGTTTCTTGTTGATACTACTTGGAGAATTTAGTTAGAATTTGAGATTTACTTGCTATATAAAGTGTTCTTGTGGTTAGATAGACTAGTATATGGCCTTTAAACCTTGAAAATTTATGTTTTATATGTGGTTTAGTTGAAGATACTTGGAGTAAAATTCTTGGAAATTGATGGAATTTTGATTGAATTTGAACTTGAGTTGAATATAAAATTGTAGAACTTGTTGAATTGGATTGGATTGTTGAATTTTCTTGCAGGGAAAAAATTTGGGTTAGTCCGATTTTAAGGGGAAATGCTGCCGAAATTTTGGTAGAATTAAAAGAAGAAAAATGGATAAGTGAAATTTTAAGCTTCGAATGTGTTCAATTGAGGGAAATTTAGGTGCAGGAATTTTTAGAAATGATCTAGGGATAGATTAAGTTTCTTAGAATAAGTAAAAACCCTAAACCCTAGAAACCCTAAAACCAAAACCCTAGAAGTAAGTGGGGTATCTTCTTGACTTTTTCTTACTAAATTTACTAGGATTTTAATTGAGTTTTTATGTTATTATTTCTTTTAAATTGCAGGGTCCGAAAACACATCACGACCATTTCACGAGATATTTTCTTAGGCTTTCAAGGTGAGTGTCTTTATGTGTGCATGATGCATGAAATGTTATGTTTTACTTGTAAATATTATGTTACACTTGCAAATATTATGTGATAAAATGTGTTACTTGAGGAAAGATGTGTACTTTATCGCATCTATTCCGAAATGTGTTATATGCTTTCACTATTCAACGTGTTATTTGCGCGTGAGACTTCCGTGACTAACTTTATCGTTACTTCACGGATAGTCAACTCGGACAGGCTTGGGAGGTTATAAGGTGCTGGGTGTTTTAGGGCGTGATGTTCTTTCCCTTTTGAGTTGTGAATCCTCAAAGTGGCCAACTCCGGATTGAACTTTCTTGCGTGTTGGCCCTCCCAGGTTGAGATTACTCCCTGGATGTGGTAGCTTGTACGGAGGTTATAAGGTGAAGGTGGTTGGGCTTGCGTGATAAAACTGGCATGTTCCTTGACATAAGACCTGAGCTATTATCTCGGTCTAAATGTCATGTTTCCATGATCAGTACTTGCTTTTCCTGCGGTTGAGCTTGCTCCCGTAGTTGAGCCCTGTATCCGCCCTTGACTACTTGATAAGTAAATTGTTCATATCTTGTTTATTTAACTTATTGATTATTTTATTTACTAAAATAATGAGTTTTGATATGATTGCATGAATTGGACATTTACTGGGCTATTATAGCTCATTCCTTTTATTTGTTTTCCTTTACTCAGGTTGCTCGAAAAATTAAAGCCGGACTGACTAGTTTTGATTATTATAAATATTTAGTTATTGTAATAGCCAAACTGTGTTAGGCTATCTTTGTGAAATTCATGTAAATTATGACATGTAAACTTTTGATGTGACTTGTACCCTTTAAGTAAATAATATGAGTGTATTTTATGTTATTCCATTTTATTTTATTTTAGTTTATTTATTTTAAGTTAAGTACGCTCGGACGTTTGCGTGAGTGCGTGAATCGAGACCTGGCGAGAGCTAGGCAGGCAGTCCGCTAAGCCCTTTGGTGCGCCTCTGGGTAAGGTGGGGCTGTCACATTAAGAGTATTAGGCAACCCATTTTGGGGTTATTGTAGTCTTTTCACAATAATAAGGTTATCAAATCAACAGGATACAAGTATTGTGCCAAAAGTAAGGATTTTTCTTGGATGCATGGGGTTAATGGGCTCCATTGTGAACCCACCGTTGGGTCTACGGTGGGTCTTCTGAACCCGGTTCCATGATAGAATTTGCACAAAAGTAAATAGTTTTAGGTGGTAAAGCACACTTGGGTCCACGGTGGGGCCCATGAACTCGGTTCCATGATAGAATTTACTCAAAAGTAAATAGTTTTAGGTGGTAAAGCATACAATTGATAGCCTAGAAGCAAGTTACATGCCAATCATGGTTCAGAGGCATCTTGAAATTAACCTAAGAATGTACGCTTTTTAACTTTCCAGTAAAAAGGGAAACGATTTAAAAAAAAAAAAACACCATACAAGTTTTTTTTTTATGTGTATTCCTTTTTGCATCAAGAAAATGAATTTTGATTTCTAGATAAAAAAATCAAGAAAATGAATTGATGAACACCAAAAAGAAAGAAGGAACAATTAGAAGAGACATTAGATTAACAACTATTTGAAACCATGATATAATTTTTCATGCATTTGCAAAAAATAGCTTGAATACCAAATAATAGAACACTTTGTTCACGGAAAAACAAATAAAAATAGACAAGGTATTTGTATATCCGAAACAAACATTAACTATTACTGCAAAAGAATATACATTAGATGCAAGGGATTTATTCAATTGAAGACAGTATTTTCAAAACTAAACGAACAGCTAGCTAGTACCAGGCTAAAATAATCAATTGAAATAGAGTAACACAAACTATTATAAAAGAAAGATGATACGTGCGAGGAGCACCTGTCTAAATTTTAGAAGTTTCATCGATGATATTTGTTAATTTATACAATTGGAGGACTTTGAGGACTTAAAGTATGATCTAAATGCAAGGAATTTTTTCATATTCATCAATCTTGTGTCTATTTGGAGCTCCAGGTTGAGATGAAAGGTCCGAGGAAGAGTTTGGGGTGGAAAAGAAGCTGGAACAATATTTCTGATTGAACTCTCACTTGAACCCTCCCAGTGGGTTTGCCTAAGGACACCATTAGAAGCACAACAAGCTAGAGGCATGCGTAGAAGTGAACTCTCACTCGAAGCCTCGCCGCAAGTACATGCTGAGGCTACGATCAGAAGCTGCAACAGTTTGCATATTTTAGTGTTTTTAGGGTTCTTTTAGTAGTTCTTGATTTTTATCAATTTTTGAACTTTCCATATATATTTTCTAATAACTTTATGCCTATATTAATTCATCTATTGTACATACTTTTGATGACTATTATTACTATTATCATGAAAGATTGATGAATAAGATTTCTTGAGTGTTTT
Source organism: Mitragyna speciosa (assembly GCA_024721245.1). NCBI lineage: Eukaryota > Viridiplantae > Streptophyta > Magnoliopsida > Gentianales > Rubiaceae > Mitragyna > Mitragyna speciosa. The sequence continues at coordinate 2,160,426 of CM045565.1, forward strand.
CTCTAGAATGAGAATTCTTCTTAGTTCTTTCGATTAAGAACTAATCTTGGTCTTATCAAAGGAAACCTTCTGGTGATCATAATCAATTGCTTAGAGTTTCTTTCTTCCAGATTGATTTCACTCCTTTAAAGTCATCAACTAAGAATCTATTCACAAGTTGAACAGAGGTCTAGATTGCTTCTAAAGGGAGGGCAATCAATGAGGTTGGGAAATTTTGAGGCAAACCAACTCCACGTCATCGGGGGCTTTGGACAGGTTTCAATAGTTTTCGTGAGTTCAACGAGTTGTTTCCTAGATCTTCAAGGCGATCTAGGTTTCACGCTCATCGTCACGCATCAATTGGTATCACAGCCAATTCCTTGATTATCCAGGTTTTCCAATCTAATTTTTCTACTTGAAAAATTAGAATCCCTTTTTGATTTTCTTGTGTACAATTTGTAGATATCAAATTTTGACACACCCTTTATGATAAAAATGTGTTTTTACTTCATTCGGGGTGCTTTTATTTTTTTAGGTCAATTGTAAATTTTTCGTGTACATTATGATTAATTAGTTGTATCAAGGGCAAAATGCTAATTTTTAGCATTAAAAACCTTTTATTTTATTTTAATTTCTGAATTCATACTTTTGCATTTTTTTTATCATTTTTCTAATTTTAATGATTTTTTAGGAGTCATTTAGTAATTATTTAGAATTTTAATTTTTTTAATTATCAACACATTTTCCAGAGCACAATTTTTTTTTATGTTTTTTTGAATTTTCATGTGATAATTTTATATGTACATTATATACTTATAGATTTTATGTAAAAAATTTCATGGTTTTTAGAGATCATTTGGCATTTATTTAATTTTTGTATTTTTTTAGTAAGGGCATGTTTTTCGAGAATGTATTAATGTTAAAACTTTCGAGTAAAAATTTTAGTATATGTACTTTGTGAGATAATTGTATTTTTTGTGTGAAATTTTCATAATTTTAAAAGTCATTTAACATTTTCACATTTTTGTTAAATTTTGTGACATGTGGCACATTTCCCCATGTTCCATCAACGTTGAATTTTTACAATGAATTTTCCTTTTTTGAGTATTATTGAATTTAAGCAAATCTCTTTAATTTTAAGAAGTCCACTTTTCATTTAATTTGATTTTTCTTAATTTAATTTTATTCTATTTTTCTTTCAAAAAAAAAAAAGCAAATAGCAGCAGGGCTTCTGCCATGGCTACACAGCCAAATTCAACTGCATCCATCAAATTCTCTCAAACGCTATCATCACCACCATCCCACTTGCAATCCCATCATTAGATTTTAGGAAATTTGAGGGGATTTTTTTGTTGATTTTCTCCTGTTTTTTCATGATCATCAGAACACATACACACTTGCACTCTCTCTCTCTTGGCCCTCTCCTTCTTCTCAGCCTCTCTTTCATCAGATAACACACAACTCTTCCCCTCTCTGTTTTTTCCCTCACTTCACTTCCACTTTCAGACACAATTCTCTCTCACCCTTGGCCTTCTTACAAATCACCAGCACATATATCACAACACTCACTTTTCCATTCTCTCCGCCCATTTTCCCTCACCAGAGCACTCCCACACAAGAACTCATTCACTCACAATTCACTTAACCTCTCAATTCTATCTGCATCTCCCTCACAACAGAACACTCAAACACTCACAAACAATTCATATGCACACACACACACATTTGCATACACAATCAATCACATACATCAACACACATTAAGCCACACACACACAATAACACACAAAAATCAAGCACCACCACCTGAAACCATCACTGCCCAAACCATCAACAAGCTCCTCCAAATTCCAAGCCATCCATTGACCATTAGATTCCACCAAACCACCACCCAATTGCAAATCCACCCCAAAAATCACTGCAATCACATAGCAGGATCAAAAGCCAGCCCATTACCACACTCCTCTGCCCACCTCCTTCCACCACCAAAATCACTAGCAGCCATCCTAGCACCCTCCAACCCCTCTCCCATCCATTGAATCACCACCGCAGAAAAGCTCACCACAACAACCAACTCATCACCACCGCCCCTGGGAGCACCAATAGGCTGCACAACCACCAGTTGCTGCTCACCACCCATCATCACCGCCGTTCTCTCCATCGGTCGGAAGGTAAGCTTTTTAATCCCTCATTTAATTTTTTGTACAAATCATGAACTTTGTTATGGATGTTGTTTGATTGGTGGGTAGATTAAATAGACAATCGAACTTAGGGCTTGATTTATGGGTTTAAGTGGAGAGAGAGGCAGAGTGACGGAGAGAGGGGAAAGAAGAGGAAAACAAAGACGGAAAAGTGAGGAAGAAAGAAGAGAAAGAAAGAAAAAGAAAAAAAAGAAGAGAGAAGAGAGAGAACAAGAGAAGGATAGAAAACGAGAAAAAAGAGAGCAAAAGAAGAAAGAGAAGAGAAAGAAGAAAGACGGAGGGAGAAAGAGAAAAGGAAAAATAGAGGAAGAGAGAACAGAGAGAACAGAGAGAAAGAAAGAGTGAGAAAGGAAGGGGGGAAAGATAGGGCTGGAGGTTTTTTTTTTTTTTTTGGAAAAACCGCATACGCGGGGAGGGACGTCACCTCTAAATTTTATTTATAAAGAAATTGAACATACAAGTGAGAGGGGGACATAAGCCGTACCTCTCTTTATACAGAATTTAAACACAATAAAAGAAACTTTAAAGCAATAAATTAGGAGCACTACCTCCTTTTATAGAAAATAAAATGAATTACATTGCATCTAACGATACTTAAAACGAAAAGATGGGAAGCGTAATTGATCTAATCTAACAGCACCACGAACCTCCTTGGGAAGATCTTGAAACTGAAGAAACTTCTGATCATAAGGGGAATAGCAGCCCTCCTTAGATAATATATCAGCTGGTATATTTGCTTCATGAAAGCAATGTGTCACACTAACAATGTGTACTTTATACCGCTCCAGTTCGTCAAGCATTTGCTTCAAAGTCCATGGGCAAGCTACAATCCCATTTATAATATTCACTAATGCACGAGAATCAGATTCCACAGAAAATCTATCCACTCCGTTGTTACAACACAACGGAGTTTATTTTGGGTAGATTTTATTTAGGGTAGATTTTAGGATTTTATGACTTATAAAAAAAAATCCAAAATTACGTCGTTTTGATGTGAAGTCAATCAAAACGACGTAGTTTTGGTTATGGCTATTTATCATCAAAATTAACATTTGCGTTTTAGTCCTTACAATTTTGAATAGCTTTTTATTTTACCCTAAATATTTTTAATTGTTACACTTAAGTCCTTAATATTTGTAAATTGACCCCCTAGAGCTTAATTTCTTTTCATTTAGGTCCTAGTAATTTTAGTTTAGTCCCCAATCTTGCTGAAATCACACTTTTAACCTTTGAATGTTGCTGGAAATTATGTATTATCCCATTGGCTAGCTGTAAATTACATATTTGGTTTTAAACTTTCTGGAAATTTGATTTTTTTTGTCCCCTAAGTTTGCTGAAATTGCATTTTGCCTTTAATGTTGCTGGAAATTATGTATAATCCTATTGGCATGCTGTAATTTACATATTTAGTTTTAAACTTGCTGGAAGTTAAGTTTTTTTGCCCCTATGCTTTGTTGGAAACTATATTTTTAGCTTTTAAATTTGTTGTAAATTATATTATTACCTTAGGGATTGTTTGAAGTTGTAATTTTACCCTTTAGTTTGCTGTGAATTATGTTTTGCTCTAGAATGTTGCTGAAAATTTCATTTTTAACCCAAAACTTTAAAAAAATCTTATTTTTTGTCCCAAAAGCTCTTTTTCATTTTATTTTTATTTTTTAATTAAGGCCTTAATACTTTCAAATATGGCTTTTCTACTAAATTTTTTATCAATTCCCAAATTTGATATCTATTTAATTAATGCTCAAATTAGTTTCTTTGTTACTCGTTTAATTATTTTGGTTTTTCTAATTCTTTGTTAAAAGTGTAATTGCCTATTATTGTATTTTCTTTATTTAAACCAAATATTTTTTTTAAATGTTTAGTTGGTGCTTTTAAATTTTTGTTTATTGTTATTATTATAATCGTCTTGTATTTTATTCCTTGATTATGGTGATTAATGTTGTACTATTTATTTTATGATTTGTTTATCCAAAATAGTGGTGCCTTGATGTGTTTGTTTATTTTGTTAGCATTTGTACCAAGTTTACGAATGGGAGATATCTCTATTATTCTTTCAATATCTCTTTATGTGCTCCTATATGCTCCTATGTGTTTTTCCTTTTTTTTTATGTAAGTAACTTTTTGTGTTTTACTATTTTATTTATGTGTGACCATTTATTTATGTCATGTTATTTATTTGAATCTAAATTTTAACTATTCAAAGAAATGTAATTTATTTGAATCTAAATTTTAATTATTCAAAGAAATGTAATAGATAGTTAATATTTTATTAACAAAATTTGTATCTTAGATAGTTAATGTAATAGATAAGTTATATTTTTTTATTTTATTGACAAAAGCTTTTTTTGCATTTTAGATATGAAATGTAATAGATAGATTAGATTTGCCATTTTCTTATCTTTTCCCATTGTAGATTGTAATTAGGCTTCCCCGGTGTAATAATTAGGGCTTTTGCGTGTAGATTGTAATTAGGCTTCCCTGGTGTAATAATTAGGGCTTTTGCGTGCTATGTGTGCTATGTGCTTATGTGATTTTACTCGCTTTCTCTAGGACTTTGCATCTAAAATATTATGTTTATGTGTTATGTGCTCCTTTGTGCTATTACTTGCTTCTATGTGCTTATTGCTTTAATTTATGTTTGTTATAATTTATTGCTTTGCTTTATTATGGTATATGTGTATCGTCGCCACACTAGTCCAATGCTAGTTGTGGTTCATTCTTGTTTTCTCGTTAGTCCAATGCCAATGAGGAATTTATAGAAAATGAGCTAGTCCAATGCTTGACATTTAAGCTCCTCATGTGTTAGTCTCATTTGTATGCTATCCATCACATTTTCATGCATTTTTATACTTTTAGGCATTTCTCCATTTGCATGATATTTTTCTTATATTATCTTATTTTCCCTATATGTATAATACACGGTATTTAGATTGCATTTTATATAGAACTTTAGTACTTAGATAAATTATTTGCTTGCTTAGGTTTGGAAGGGTCAATCCTTCGAACATAGGAATAGCGAATATGGTTTTCGTAACCTTAGCACACTATTTATTCCTTTGTAAGATGGAACATTTTGTCACGAGTTTTCATTTTCCGTACCCGTTATGTTGCACTCCCTTTCTTTGATCACTTATATCTATACTTATATTTTGTTTTTCACTTTTGCATCTCATCTTGCATTACTTGTGACTCCTTTGAGGTCTTATTTTGGATTACGCAATTAATGCATTAATTCCAATTAGACCTCGAAGGGACATTTCGCCCTACTTGACATCTCTTTTAGGTCTAGTTTTTGCATTCATGTAGTACAATCAAATGCAATAGAATTTAGGGCTATATTAGGAAGATTTCGACTAAACCTTGCAACTAATTTCGGCTAGGTTGATAGGGTGCTTTAGGTGTAAGCCTTTGTCTTCCCTTTCTTCAACTGTAACTCCCAAACTCATTTTTCTCTCGTTTTCAAAGGCCTGGAGTTGTTTAAAAGGGTTTTCTCGTTTTTCTTATAGTTTTTCTCAAAAAATATTTTCCAAAGAAATCATTCTTGAATTTTTACCATTTATAATAAAATATTTTTTTGTGACTTGCTACACCAAAACTCAATACCGAGTGGCGATTCCTATTTTCATAAAAACCCTTTTTTATACTATATTTTCGAGCCCAAAACCGTCACATTTTCAAAAGTCTCATTTTTGGCCCTTTCTTTTGTTTTGTTTAAAAAATTTTTTAAAAAAATCATTTAAAAAAAACCATTTTTACAAAATCTACTCTCTTTTTCACCACTAATCTTTTTTTTCGTCTTTCAAAAAATCGTGCACGACAGCTGGCGACTCCACTAAGGATCACTAGTGAGTCCAAGCACTAGATCTAGTCACCGTTTCTTTCTCTAAGCCTTTCATTTTATCACATTTGGATGTTTAGGATTGCATTTTTCTTTTTTTAGGATTTTATTTGTATTTCACATACGCCTCTTCGTCTCTTATTTTAATGTGATATATGACTTATCTGTTTGTGATGTGTGTTCGTAGCACGTTTGCATTTGGGGAGGGGGTTAGTCACCCTTAGAGCCTTTTGCGTATTTAACAGTATTATTCCCTCCTCTCAAAGGAGCACCATCATACATGCATATGATTATTTTGAACCCTTTTTCATTCGTTAGTGGTTGTCACCCACCCATCCCAATTAAGAATAGGATTGATTTACTTAGACATGTGACTATGGCACGATGTGCACGCAACAATGTTTAGGAGATCACCCAAACTCTCAGCTTAAGTCTATAAGTTAAGGGAGTTTAAGAATAGCTCCACTCGGACATGTGGCCGGAGCACGTTGTGCCCGTAGCAGTGTTCGAGGGATCACTCGAGCCACCGACCAAGGGCTTTGGGATTGATGATCCTTACCCTTTGGTCTGAAGGCTTGGGAACCGATAGCTTAATCGAGTCTAGATTCATTAGTGAGCCCAACCTCATGCATCCATGTAGAATTATTTAGGATAAAGTCAGCCTTATCCTATCAAGTACACCAGGCACGAGAGGAAGGAATCCACCCCCTTTATTTGCCTTGTTATGCCATTTACTGTTATTTATCATTGTGTTATGTGATATTTGTTGAAAAAACTAACGCACTCTCTTTTGTTCTTTGATTGCATTCACAACCGTAAAATAAAGAGCCCTAGCACAATGCTCTTGTAGGAAACCGACCCACTTTTAGCATGTTTATATTTTTCATCTTACAAGTTCATTTCTTTTGAGAAAAAATAGATATATGATATCTACAAATTTTTCAAAAAATATCATTATTTTGCAAACCAAAAGTACCCGAGAGTTCAATAATGGTAATTTTTATAAACCTTAGAATTCTAATTTTTGACTTGTATGTATCGTGTCAAAGTTGCAACACCGGATTTTTCTTTTAAGGCATTTTCTACTCTACACACCCATTTTTGTAGTCAAATGCATAAATTTGAAGTTGGTAATCTTTTATACAGTTAATGGTCCATTTTTCTCAAAGAAATTATGCATCATCATCGATAAAATTTTCTTATGACATTTGTGTTTAGAAATTTTTTGCATATTTTATCACACTTTAATAAATTGGCATCATGCATTAATCGTAGAAGGGGATGCCATTTAGGGAACCCCCTTTTAGGAATAAGCCAACTTTATTTTCTGTGGGTATATAACCCTTTTATGGAGATTGCACATTTAATTTTTTTGTAAAGCTTGAGAAGTAGGGCTTGTAGGTAAGGTATCTAACAGGGTGACGTACCTCAAGTGGACAGTCCACAACACATTTACCAGATGTTAACAGTTCCACCCGAAATTAGGAAATGGCCAACATGCCTTTCTTACAGTGAAATCAATTAAGTGCCAGCTTTCCTATGACCGATTGGTGATTTTAAGGACATAGAGGTAGATGGACACTTGGTGAAAGCTTTGGTTCACCTATGGGATGCCAATTGCTCAGTAGTCAGGATCGGAGATCGAGAGATGACTATTACTGTTGAAGAGGTGTCTGATTTGCTAAATTTGTCAACAGAACATACAACAATAGTGTTTCCAACTGCTTCGAGAAAAGCCAAGTTCTGTCATTTTATTGGGTTAAGAGAATCTGTGATGCAAGGTTCAGATCAAGGCATAGGTGTAAAATTCCTATTTGATAGGTTTGCAGCAAAGGATGGGTTCGACAAATACGTTGAAGACTTTTCATTTTCATCCAGAGTGACATGGAAGCATAAGAGGCCATTGGTGTATGGGTTCACAATGGCTGGCATCTATTTTTTTTCTAGGAAGGACACAAAGATAGGCTTCAAGATAAACAAGCTCATAATTGATTTATTTTTCGGTATTGGAGGCCAGAAAGCTTCTATAATACCAACGGTATTGGCAGAGATATTTGTTTCATGCACATACAATCAAAGAAAGGAAATTTCCTTTTATGGATCAAATTGGATCCTGTACACATGAGCTATGGAACATTTCAAGAGGTGCTCACCCATTCCTGATAGTTTGCCATTGGTCGGATATAACTGGATTGTCGCTCATTACAAGGGGGTTGATAAGAGCGACAGGCCGATGAACATATCTGAATATTTGGGTTTCCTAAAGACATTGCAAGAGCAAAAAGTTAGATGGGTATTAGATTGGACCGATTGCCTTAAGCCAGCTTTACATACAAAGTCATCAGACTTTATACTATTGTTGGAGACTCAAGGAATTGATGCTTACACACCAAAAAGGTTTGTCAGACAATTTGGACGTGTTCAGGGTCTGCCACCCACACCCGATCTATCCAATTTCACCATCAACTTTGATAAAGGAATTTCTCCAAACCCTATTCCAATGAAGACCTAAATCACTCCTGCTTGGGGCACATTATCCAATGATGACAACGTTGTCTATGACCGACAGTCCAAGCAAAAGGGTTTGGTCACTCCTCAGTACGAAGATTGATTTTAGAATCTCAAAGAGAAGAGACTGCAAGTGGCACAGTTCGAGAAGGTAAGAAAATTGATGGCTATCATTGAGGCGAAAGATAAAGAAAATCTCAACTAAGACAATATGTGAAACTGAACAAAAAAATGGCAGAACGAAACAAAGAGTTGTACGAGCAAGCAAGATAGAAGAACCAAGAGCTAAAAAGAAAATGTAGTAAATTGTATGGTGAAGTAGAATGCATGAATTTAAAGAATCAAAAGATGCTATGATAGATAGGTTCAAGAAGTTTAATGACTTTGTACACAGTCGTCTTCGAGAGATGATATAGACAGTGCATTTTAAATTTCAGCTTTATCAATGAAAATGGTCTTTTTTGCAATTCATTATGTTACAAAGCGCAGGTTTGGTAAATAGGCCTTACTTTAAGGGTGTTGCATCATGTTAGGCCTACCCTGGGCATGATAAAAGCACCCCTAGGACATGCATCCGAATTATTTATATACGTGCTGACTTTAGTCTTTTTCTTTTTCTTTTGAACAATTAAAATTGACAGTGCTGATGATGAAAGAATGGCTGAATCAATCTCCTTTTTAATGTGCATTCTAGGTACTTTAAATTATAGCTTCTTTTCACCGAAGCCCCATTCGTATGCGGTCCCGCACCAGACAGTAACATATAAACATGAGTGCTCCTATTGAATCATCTGAAGGACCCATTAGAAATCAATCTTCGTAATTGACATAATTAAGGACTCAAATGGATCAGATGCTGACTAAGATGACTGAAATGACAACTGAAGTGGTTTCCCATCGCTATATAATTGCCCACTTCATAAGCAACATGAACAAGAATGACTCTAATGCAAACAATGGCCCATTTGCAAATGCACAGAATGCTTAGGAATATCTTCAATTGCCTTCTAACATGAGTGGGAATACTCCAGATACAAATAGTGGTGCTCCTTTTAATACCCAGATGCCCTCTTGATTTTCCTCGAACAACCAAAATACTCTGATACCCCCTCTACCTCCAATTGTCTAAAATGTCCAAATGCCTCCTCAGTTTCCCTCTAGCCTTGTAAATGCCCTAGATCTCCAAGCTAATCAGACCCATCATCATACCACTCATTTTCCCTGAACACTCAGTCACCTTCCACTCTGAATGTAGATCAATTTGTGCTTGACACTAGATACCAAGGTAGAACAAAACTTGATCTTATGACAAGAGATGAGAATCCATTGTCAGTAGATAAGGCACTAATGAAAAGGTTGGATATGATTGATGATTTCGTTAAGGAAAGTCAAGGATTTGAAAGGTACGGCGAACTGGATTATGATGATTTTTGTATGTTTCCCAATGCCTAGCTACCGGCCAAATTCAAAGTTCCAAAATTTTCAAAGTATAGCGGTAGTGGTGATCTTGTGATACATCTCAAGTTGTTTCTGTAATAAGCTCGGGAAACCATCAGATGATACCAGGCTACCGATGAGATTATTTGGTGAAAGTTTAGAGAAAGATGCTTTGGAGTGGTACTTGAAGTCGGATTTTTTAAAAATAAAAAATTAGACTGATCTATCTTGAGTATTTATCAAGCAATGAGTTTAATTGTAATTTGGTACCTGATTGGTTTTCTTTGGTGGAAGTGAAGAAAAAACTCTCAGAAAGCTATACGACTTATGGACAACGGTGGAGGAGTATCACTACGAAAATTAACCCACCAATAAATAAGAATGAGATGGTCAAATTGTTCATTGATGCTTAAGATCTGCTATATTATCAGGTCATTGTGGGCTCCATAGAAAAAACTTTCGCTCAAGTCATAGAACAGGTAGAGGCAATTGAAAAAGGAGTGAAGAAATGAAAGGTTGTAGATATGGCTACTATAAAGTTGCAAATGGAATTATTGTAGAGCAGCAACAATTTAAAAAAGGTTGTTGGAAAGAAACCAGATAAGAAGGAAGGGGAGTCAGATTTTGTACTAGACCAAGGCCCAAATCCCAAACTCAAATTTCAAGCCAACCTGAGATATCCCATCCATTACCCGTAATACACGCAACCAACACATCCTACACTTATCCATTCATCGTACCTTCAACCAGTTTTTCATACCCAAATCCAATCACTGAATGTTCATCCATTTTTTCCAAACCCTCAGCCCATGTTTCAAAATTCTCAACCCACACCTCAAAATAACCTTCATTTACCATTGCAAAACCGCCTAAGACCCAACCATCCAAATGCTTATGTCACACCCGCCTGGTTACAAACTATTGTTGATCAATCCAATCAACCCCAAAAACAATATAGGGTCTTTACTTCCTTTGGACGTCCAATTGATCACATCTATGAGCAATTAAAAGTAGCAGGCAAAATTGGTACAATAGCTAAAAAAACATATCCTAGGGGACTTTCTCGTGATTATGATCCTCAAGCTTTCTTTGCATATCATTCAGGGAGTCGGGGTCATTCTATAGCCAATTGTTGGGTATTAAAGCACAAATTCAGGATATGATTGATGCCGAAGACATTGTGTTGAGAAGGGGAGGAGGACAAGCTCCAAATGTTAACAATAATCCTTTACCTCAGCATGGGCCAATTATTGGGATAATAGCTCTAGATGAAGAGTTGACTGACCCAATTGAGCTTATTGTCTCAACTGAAGAAGTAGTCGGAGTCACTGAAGTCAACCATAAACAAGCCAGGATGATATTGTCTGGAAGAGAATTTATGAGCTAGCAATGGATAATGTTTTAGCAAAAAAGATAAAATAATCTAAGGCCCAGTCGAAAGATCCGTTTGTCTTGAAAGATATCATGGCCACTGCAAACTCATCTAATCAACCCTTTGTGCTTGATGTGCAGCCATTTGAGTTCGAAGCCCTGGAACTAGAAATCATAGACCTGCCAGAACAATTGTCGGTTGAGGATTTACAGAAAGTATCATGGAATTATGGGACGCTTGTATTGAATAATGATGTGGCTGCAATCATGAGGTCGGGAAGAGTAGTTGGTGAACTAGAAATCATTACCTCAGTCAAAGGGAAGGAAAGCACTTTACCTCCGAAGCAGTCGGTCAATGAAAAGGAAGTTGAGGATTTTTTTTAGAATTTTAAAAAGAAATGAGTACAAAGTGGTAGAGAAATTGAGTTGACTGCCAGCACAGATTTCAATTTTGAATCTTTTGCTATCATTTGAGTTACATCGAGAGGCACTATTGAAGGTCCTAAATGAATCTCACGTTTCCAAAGATATTCTTACGGATAAGTTGGCCGGAATAATAGGAAATGTACTAACATCTAATCAAATCACTTTTCTAAAGATGAGCTGACGCTAGAAGGGATCAGGCATAATAAAACTTTGTATGTGTCAGTAAGGTGCAATGGCAAATATCTGCCTAAGGTTTTTATTGACAATGGCTCAGTTTTGAACATTTGCCCATGTAACACCTTCGAAAAGTTGAGATTTTCACAATCACAGGTCCATCGATACCCAACTATTGTCAGAGGTTTTGATGGCTCAAGAAGAGAGCCTATGGGGGAAATTGATCTAGTGCTTGAAATGGGTCCTGCTCAGTATCAAGTTACGTGTCAAGTCATGGAATTTTTGGGAATATACAATGTACTGTTGGGATGTCCTTGGATTCATTCTTCTGGATTAGTACTATCATCCCTTCATCATATGGTAAAATTTATCATGAATGACAAGCAAATCACCATTTTTGCTGAAGATGATTGCACATGATGGTGAATCATGCATTGTCTGGAGGTTCTCAGGATAAAGTGGTAGCCTCTTCGGGTTTTCATACTTTTAACATTGTATCTATTGGTTGGGTTCTCGAAGGAAAATCTCTTATTAAGGCTATGTTGCCTGAGCCAGCATTATGATGGCAAAAGAGTTGAAAAGAGTAGATCCTGTGGGAATTAGGAAAAGGAATTGGGAAGAATCTGCAAGGCATAGTAGATCCTGTGGAATTGATTGAGCAGAAGGACACCTTTGGACTTGTTTTTCACCCAAACGGTAAAGATATAAAGGAAATGAGAGAAAAGAAGAAAGCTGAGAAAAAAGGGAAGCTATAGACACCAAATTTTGATGCACCTTTTATAAAAATAAAATTTTTATTTCATTTAGGAGTATTTTTATTTTTCGGGAGTCAATTGCATTTTTTGTATATATTATGACTAAATAGTCATATCGAGGGTGAAATAGTAATTTCAGCATGTAAATACACTTTAATTTTATTTTAATTTCTAAATTCATATTTTTTGTATTTTTTTTATTATTTTTCTAATTTTAATGATTTTTCAGAGTTATTTAATATTTATTTAGATTTTTTGTATTTTTTCAAGTTAATGGCGCGTTTTCCAATGCATTTTTTTCTTTATTAAAATTTTTTGTGAAAATTTTTTATATGTGCATTTCATACATTTATAAATTTTTCTGTAAAACTTTCGTGATTTTTAAAAACCGTTTGGTATTTATTTCAAATTCTTATCTTTTTGTCTATAAATAGTGCGCTTTCCAATAGTATATTAACTTCTAATTTTTACATTAAATTTTCTTTTTTCTTGTAATGCTGAATTTTAGTTTTTTTTTATCTAGTTTTTAAGGAGTCCAAGTGAATTTTACCTTATTTTACTCTATTTTGTTTATTTCTTACAAAATCCCAAAAAAAAAAAAAGAAAAAAAGAGGGGGGGGGGGGGGAGGGAGAAGATTGCGTTTGCAACCTGCTGCTGCTGTAGCAGCATGGCAGCTACTGCCATGGCCGAACAGCCATACCTCTACTCCAAATTCCATTATTTTCCAGCCACCCTAGCAATACCCATAGCTTCCGAAGACCATCATTCCAACTACTCTTTGTTTAATCACATCATACCCTCACTGGCACTCATTTTCACCAGATTTTAGGGGATTCTTGCTCAGTTTTTTCAATCACTAGATACGTCAATTCCATTCTTTCTCTCGGTCCCTCACCATCACCATAACACTTCTACTTCACCTACACTCGAAGACACTTGCACACCTCAACTTTGTGGACACACACACAGATTACATACTTCTTCCTCTCCCTCTCCCTATCGGCCTCCCCCTCACCCACCAGTCACTCCTCACTCTTGCACTTCTCTCTCAGTTCCCTCACATCACACTAGCTTCTCACTCACAACACACACAATCGCACGCCTAGATACACTCACACACCTCTCTTTCTACTTCCCCTGCACACACCCAATCTCATCGGTCGCTCTGCAATTCACAAATCACAACCACCGACAGACACCATTCCCTCACTCTTGCACTTTCCATCTCAGGCTTACTCCACACTCATCAATTCACGCTCTCAATCTCTTCTTCACTACACTTCAGACACTACACTTTCTTCTTCCTCTCCTCCTCACTTCTCCAGCATTCACAAGCACACATTCACTCAATTCTCACAGCTCACTCAATTCACTTCATCAGCTGGCCCTCACCTCATCACCAATTCACCAATCACCCACCCCATTAACACTTAACACACACAATCTAACTTCACACATACCACACGTTACACACACTTGCACGATACACACTTCACCCCATCTTTCTCATAGCTCCCTTCACCTGCAATTCACACAACTTCACTCAACCTTTGCACACATCTCATAGTTCACTCGCACACTTCACGCACAACTTCACACACACAATTCACGCATACACAAACGGTGAACTCACACACTACACAGTTCATGGAACAACGCCACATCAATTCAGCCACCATGGCCACCCAAGAATCGCCATCCACTGCCCAAATTTTAGCTCCTAAACAACCTACAAAAACAGCCACCAAACAACTCTAAAATCAGTCCCAAAAACAGCCCAAAACCAACTTAAAAACCTACAAAATCACTACAAATTTGCAGCTAAAATAAAAAAAAAAAAAATGCCACCAAGTACAGCCCTATAACACCTGCAAAAACCACCCAAGTCTCCCCAAAATCACTTCCCAAAATAGCTACAAACAACCACTCATTTCAGCCATCAACAACCTTCAAATCGTCCCTAAACAACCGCAACCCAAGTCACCACCATTAATTACCGAATTTCAGCCTCAACCACCAATCGCCGCCATTGGACCACCATCTTCCTCGATCGAAACAAGTAGAATGCTCTCGGCCCTCTTAATTCTTATGTGTAACATTTGATCCATGAAACACGATAGATTTTATTGATTTATGGCTGAGTTCCTTTGTGATGTGAAAGAATTTGTGATTTAAATTATTGATTGTGAAGAAATTTTTTGGGATTACAGAAGATAGATTTAAGGGTTCAGTTTGAGATTTGGGATAAATCTGTGAATTATTCTTTGATTATTTGGTCTAGGCATTTTGGACTTGCAGATTTAGGAGTGGTTTTCATGAGTTGAAAATGATTAGATAGAAAAACTTGTTTTCTAGATTTGAAGACTTTAAGAAATGAATGTCCAGTTGTGGGGATAAAGAATAAGGTGAATTGGGTGTTATTGGTTAGTGGGCTTGTTTAGTTAGTTATATTATTATAATTATTTTGTCTAGATAGTTTTAGTTATTAGTTTTTCTTAGTTTAGTTAGTTTCTCTATTTATTTGATCCTAATTTTTTTTCCAATTATGTTTAATTTAGTTTTTTTTAAGCAATAAATTTAGTTAATTTACTGTTAGTTTCATGGCATTTTCACCCAGCTGTTTTCAATCATGAAGTGGATACTTATGTTCAAGCCCTTGTTTTTCCTGATTATTAATAATGCCCCTTAAAACTTCTTGATTTTAGCAAGCAAGACCCCAATTTTATAGGTTAACTTCCCTTAGACTCTAATTTTTTGCAATTAGGTCCTAATTCGCTTACCCATAATTGTCATTCTTTGCATTTTGACCTTTTAAAGCTGCTGATTTTTATTTTCAGCCCCTATACGTTGCTGAAATTTGGTTTTAGTCCATATATGTTGCTGAAATATGGTTTTTCTCCTTATATGGTGCTAAAATCTTTGTTTTAGCTCCCTAGACATGGTTGGAAATTGTATTTTTGCCTTTCATATTTGTTAAAATTACATTTTTACTCCTGAATGTTGCTGGAAATTGCAATTTGGTCCCTCACATTTGCTGGAAATATATTTTTTGCCAAAAACTTGCTGTAATTTTTTTTTATTTTTGACTCCCTATAATTGCTATGATTTATTTTTCACCCCTAAGCTTGCTGAAATTACATTTTTTCCCTTGAATGTCACAGGAAATTATAATTTGGTCCCTCTCACTTACTGAAAATTATATTTTTGCTCAAAAACTTGCTGTAATTTTTATTTTTGACTTCCCATAATTGCTGTAATTTATTTTTCAACCCTAGGCTTGCTGGAATTTATGCTTTTGTCCCTTAGTTTGCTGGAATTTGCATTTTCTCCACAGAATATTACTCCGTTTACATTTTTTCCCTTGCAAATTGTTGGGAATAGTGGTACTTTTGACATGTTTGTTCATTTTATTAGCAATTTAAACCGAGTCTTCAAATGGGAGGTACTTCTATTATCCTTTTAATTGTTCTTTATGTGATCCTACATGCTCTTATGTGTTTTTACTATGTGTTTTTTTTACGTATCTTTTATGTGTTTATTATTTCATTTATGTGCGAGCATTTATTTATATCATGTTATTTATTTGAATATAATTTTAATTATTCAGAGGAATGTAATAGTTAGGTAATATTTTATTTAACAAAATTTGTATTCTTAGATAGTTAATGTAATAGATAGGTTATATTTTTATTTATTTGATAATTTGTTTGGTATTTTAGATAGCCTCGATGTAATAGTTAGGGCTTTTGTGTACTATGTGCTTATGTGCTTATGTGTTTTATCCGCTTTCCTTACGATTTTGCATCTTGAATATTATGATTATGTGCTATGTGCTCCTACGTGCTCTTATGTGTTTTTATTATGTGTTTTTTTTTCCATATCTTTTATGTGTTTATTATTTCATTTATGTGCGAGCATTTATTTATATCATGTTATTTATTTGAATATAATTTTAATTATTCAGAGGAATGTAATAGGTAATATTTTATTTAACAAAATTTATATTCTTAGATAGTTATGTAATAGATAGGTTATTTTTTTATTCATCTAATAAATTTTTTTTGCATTTTAGATAGAACATGTAATAGATAGGTTAGATATGTTATTTTTTTACCTTTCTATCCTTTTAGATTTGTAATTAGGCTTTCCTCGATGTAATAGTTAGGGCTTTTGTGTACTATGTACTTTTGTGCTTATGTGTTTTATCCACTTTCCTTAGGATTTTGCATCTAGAATATCATGATTATGTGCTATGTGCTTCTATGTGGTTCTATGTGCTATTATCTACTTCTATGTGTTCATTGCTTTAATTTGTGTTTTAGTTATTTATTTATTTACTTGTTTTATTATGATATATATGTATTGTCACCACACTAGTCCAATACTAGTTGTGGTCTATTCTCATTTCCTCGTTAGTCCAATGCTAATGAGAAATTTATAGAAAAACAGCTAGTCCAACACTAGACCCTTAGGTACCTTAAACATTAGTTTCATTTGTACAAAATTCATGTCATTTACACGCATTTTTCTATTTTAGGATCTTTTTCCATTTTACATGTCATTTTCCTTTATATCCCTTTTCTTGTAAATATATAATGCATGACACTTAGATTGCATTTCATATAGAATTTTAGGATAGATAGATCATTTGCTTGCCTTAGTTAAGAAGAATCGCCCTTCGAACATGGGAAATAGCGAATATGGTTTTAGTAGCCTTAGTATGCTATTTTTTTTTTTTTTTTTTTTGGCTAACCCCGTACGCGGGGAAGGGCGCCACTCCTTAGTTTATTAAAATGTGAGTAAAGGGGGACATAAACCTTACCTTTACCAAAGCTACAATTATTAAATAAAGCCAAAGAATAAGGAGTACTACTCCCTTACAAAAACGAAAAACTAAGAAGCTATATTTTATTTTTACATTTCCGAATGGAAGGAAAACCAAGTCTATCAACCCTCAATTCGCCTTTCGCTGATTTTGACAAATCGTTCTCATTATAAAAGATAGTCATATGTCGATTAGAGCAACCTTCATTTGCCAAAATGTCTGCTAATCTGTTTGCCTGTCTATAACAATGTTTAATAGAGGAAAAGAAATGTATAAGCTGTTGGAGCTCACCAAATTCCTTGGAAACGGACCGAGGGATAGTCTTCTTCTTAGTCAGTAACACCGTAAGAACATTAGAATCACACTCTACATGAAATTTCACCTGACCCAAAGAAAGACATTGTTTAACTCCAAATAATAAAGCTCGAACTTCTGCTTGTAAACTGGTGCCATCTCCTAAAAAGCATGAAAATGCAAATATTAGATTACCCATATCATCTCTTAAAACACCTCCACCCCCACATGGTCCCGGATTACCTCTCGAACAACCATCAGTATTCAATTTAAGCTCCAATTTTGGAGGCTTAACCCATTGAACCATTTTTATGATGTATGGTCTATTCATTCTACAAACAAATGCCATGAAAGCCGACCAGCTCTGTCGGTCCACCATCACCTTTCTGAACCTAAACAAGAAAATATCCTGAATGTCTGCTGTAATAGATGAAACCACTGAAGCAAAGGGTATTATTTTCCCTTGTAATCTAGCAACATTCCTCCACTTCCATATATGCCAACATATCAATATAGGAAGACATTGTAGAATGAATAACAAATATGGGTTCTTCGAATCTGTAAACCACCAAGAAGCCAAAAGAGGTCGAATAGAAACATAAGAACTTCTCACTCCACACTCTCCTGAAAAGAACAACCATAACTTCCTTGCATGGTCACCGGTAACAAAAAGATGATCAATGGTCTCTTCCTGCGAGCTTATACAACATTCACATCTAGACGGACCATAAAAGCCAAAAACTCGCATGGTATCATCCAACGGAATCTTGCCTTTAATAAGGCGTAACATAAAAAAAGAAATCTTCAAAGGAATCACAGAATCTCATATTCTACTACACATAAAAGAGCTGCTATGTTTAGACCGAATAAGGTCAAAGGCCGACGCCAAAGTGAAATTACCTGAGGAAGAAAGATCCCAAATGCTCATATCAGGTATAACCAGATCCTTTGGAGGCGCACACTGAAGAACCTTCGCTACACCTTGCTGGTCTAAGATTTGTTGGAGATTAGCTTTGTTCCATTGACCTTCTACCACCAAGTCCCTCACCAAAACATCTTGAGGACACGAACCCTGATTAGCCAGACAACCTGTTCCTATCCAATTATCAAACCAGAAATTGGAACTTCCATTATTAAGTTGCCAATGCACATGAGGTTCAGCCATGTCTCTAACCCTCAACATTCTTTTCCAAGTTAGAGATGCAGCAGGGGCCAATTTCACTTTAGTTGGATAGCTATTTTGACAATATTTTGAGAACATAAACGAAGCCCAAAGAGATTTTTGTTGTCTAAATAACCACCATAATTTAATAGAAAAAGCCTCATATACCTCCCAAAGTGATCGAATACCTATCCCACCTTCTTCAAGTGGAACACATAAATCAGACCATTTAATCCAATGAAACTTCAATTTCCCTTCTGAGTTGCCCCACAAAAAATCAGCCATATTCCTTTCAATCAATTTCAAAACACCTTTGGTAGGATTCGCAGCAGTCAGGATGTGAATGGGAATCGAAGCCAACACATGCTTCATAAGTGTTATTCGACCACCACTAGATAAAAGTCGATTTTGCCAAGAAGCAATCCGTGAAGCAATAGTTTGGCAAAGATCATTAAAATATTCAGATTTTCTCCTCCCCGAGAACAAAGGACACCCCAAATATCGTATAGGAAAATTCTTACTTTGAAAGCCAGTTACCTGCCCAATTAGAAATTTCTTCTGAGGATGAATCTTTTGATGAGTAAGGAAACAACTTTTATTGGAATTAATTTTTTGGCCTGAAACTTCCTGGTACTCCTGTAGGATCTTCAGCAGCCTCCTCAATGATCTGACTCCACCATTACAAAAAATCAAAATGTCGTCTGCATAGGCCAAATGAGAAACCATAGGACAACCTCGTGGCGTGCCTTAGTATGCTATTTATCCCTCTGTAAGAAGGAATATTTTTCGATAAGTTTTTGTTCCCCGTACCCGTTATGTTGCATTTCCTTTCTTTGATCACTTATATCTATATTTATATTTTATTTTTACATTTCAGTTTTGCATGACTCGTGACCCCTTCGAGGTTTTATTTTGGGGTTTCACAATTAATGCGATAATACCCATGTAACTTCGAAGGGACATTTTGCCCCTTAACGATATCTCTTTTTAGGTTTAGATTTGCATCCATGTAGTACAACCAAAATTTGATAAAATCTTAGGGTTATATTAAGAAAATTTGGCTAAATCTCGCAACTGGTTTCAGCTAGTTTGAAAGGGTGCCTTAGGTGTAAATCTTTGCCTTCCCTTTCTTCAACTGTGACTCCCGAATTCATTTTTCTCTTGTTTTCAAGGATCTAGAGTTGTCTAAAAAGGTTTTCTCATTCTTTTTCTTACATTTTCCTCCAAAACATTTTCCAAAGCAATCATTATTGATTTTTTACCTTTTATAATAAAACGTTTTTGGGTGACTTGGTACACCAAAACTCAATACCAAGTGACAACTGTTTTCTTTTTTCATAAAACCCTTTTAGACTCTATTTTCGGGCCCAAAACCGTCTCATTTTCAAAGTCTCATTTTAGGCCATTTTCTCTTCTTTTTGTTTTCAAACTAAAACATTTTCCAAGAAATCACATTTTTGTCAAACCACACTCTTCTTCCACCTACCTTTTTTTTTCCAAAATAAAGCGTAAATCATTTTACAAAACCTACTCACTTTTTCCACACTCCATTATCATAATCTTTTTTTATCTTTCGAAAAATGGGGTGCGACAGCTAGCGACTCCACTAGGGATCACTAGTGAGTCCGAGCACTAGGTTTAGTCATATTTTTCTTCTCTAGCCCTTTCATTTTATTGCATTTGGATGTTTAGGATTGCATTTTCGTTTTTAGGATTTTGCTTTGTATTTCACATACGTTTCTTCGCCTCTCTCTTCTATGTAATGTATGGCTCATTTGTTTTTGATATATGTTCGTATCGCGTTTGCATTTGGGGAGGAGTTTGTCACCCTTAGAGCCTTTCGCATGTTAGCATTATTATTCCCTCCCCTCATAAGAAACACTTCAAACGTGCATACGATACATTTTTACCCTTTTTCTCTTTTTGGTGGTTGCCACCCACCCATCCCTTTAAGACTAGGATCGATCTGCCTAGACATGCGGCCATCTCATTCATGCATGTAGCGATGTCTAGGGGATTACTCGAACCACTGACCCAAGATTCTTGGAATTGACGGACCTGTTACTTTTTGAATCCCTCAGTTTGAAGGTTTGAAAACCGAGGCCTTATCGAGTCTAGATGCATTAACGAGCCTAACCTCATGCATCCATGTAGAATAACTTAGGATAGAGTTTGCCTTACCCTGTCAAGTACATTAGTCAAGAGAGGAGGGAATCCACCCCCTCTATTTTCCTTGTTTTGTCATTTGTTGCTATTTGCATGTACCATTTGTTTTGTCAATGTGCTATATGTTATTTATTGAATAAACAAACATAATTTCTCTTACTCTTTGATTGCATTCCCAACCAAAGAATAAAGAGCCCTGGCATAATGCTCTCGTAAGCAGCCAACCCTCTTTCAGCACATTTAAATTTTCATCTCATTGCAAACTTCTTCGAGAAAGATGAAATAGAATTTTCATAAATTTTTACAAATTTCATTCGGTTGCAAATAAAAACACCCATGAGTCCAGTCATTGTACTTTTTGAAAATCCCAAAAATATGAAATTTGATTTGCATATCTCGGGATAATGTTGTAGCCCTAGATTTTCTTTTAGAGTATTTTGTGGTACCTAACGTTTTTTTGTACATGCCCCTTTTTTTCTCAGAGTCAATAAATGCACCCAAGAAGGCAAACCTTTGTACAATTTGTGTTCATCTTTTTCAAATAAATTATGTGTCATTTTTACCTTATCCCCCACCCTCCCGTCCCACACTACAGAAAAAGTCATTTTAAAACATATTTTATCATACTTTAATAAATTGACATTTTTTATTTGCATATTTCCAGATATTTTTGTAATTTTTGGTCATATTTCAATGTTGTATTCTGTAGCCTCATGAAGGCTCAATTTTTCAATCAAATAAATTAAGGCAATAATTATTGTTCAGTGCATGGTCCATCTCCCTCGAAGAAATTGTGCATTATTATTAAATTAAAAAACTTTAGGACATTTCTCAAATTTTGCATTTTTTTGCATATTTTATCCTACTTTAATAAACTGGCATCATGCATAAGCCCTAGAAGGAATGCTATTTCAAGAATCCCATTATAGGAGAGCCATCCTTTTGTCTTGGGTATATAACCCTAAAAAGGCATGCACATTTATGTTTTCAATACCATCCTGGCGGGTAAGATCTTAGGTAAGGTAATACAAGCAGAATTGAGCCATTTCTTCTTGGCGGATCGGGTGCATCTTCATTTAAAAGGGGGGGGGGTCATATTCTAAAGGATTGCATTTCATACTAGGCCTATCCTAGGCACAAAGGGCTCCTCCTAGGACATGCTTTCGTTTTTTCCTTTACATATACTAATTATGATTTTTTTATTTTTACAGGTCAAGCAATGGTGGCAGCAAATTAGAGGTGACATTAGATACATATTGGATTTTCACGTTCAAGTATTTTTTTTAAAATTATGGTTCTATTTCGGTGAAGTACCACGCACTTGATATCTACAAGGATATAAAAGCATAAGTGTTCTTTTCAAATTATTTGAAGAATAGTAGGTGCAGGCACCAAATTTTGACACAACATTTATTTTCAAACAAAAGGGGGCATGTTTATATTTTTGGGTCAAATTCTAATTTTTCAATAATCTCAGGGGTAAAATAGTAATTTTTCTCTATAAATATTTTTTCCATTAGCTTTGGGGGTTTTTAGTTCATATTTTTTGATTTCATACGAATTTGTTAATTTTGTGATTTTTTCAGATTTAATTGGTATTATTTTTATATTTTACCAAGCATAAGGGCAAAATGGTAATTTCACCTCGCGAACACCAGTTTAGCTCATTTTAGGTCCTAGATTTATTTTTCTAATTCTTTAAGCATGTTTCTAAATTTTTTTTATTTTTTAGAGAAGATGGCTATTTTTTCTATAAATACTGCATTCAAGGGCAAAATCGTCGTTTTACAGTTTAAATTCATTTTTTATCAATTTTTGAGTCATAAATGCATTTCCTAAGGTTTTAAGCTTATTTTTAATTTTTGTTCATTTTTCGAGATCGAAAGCTATTTTTCTGTGTATTTTCGTTGTTCAGAGGCAAAATCATCATTTTATAGTTTAAATTCATTTTTCGTCAATTTTTTGGTCATAAATACATTTCCTAAGGTTTTAAGGTTATTTTTAATTTTTGGTAATTTTTCGAGATTGATAGTTATTTTTCTGTGTATTTTCGTTGTCCAAGGGCAAAATCATCATTTTACAATTTAAATTCATTTTTTGTCAATTTTTGAGTCATAAATGCATTTCCTAAGGTTTTAAGATTATTTTTAATTTTTGGTAATTTTTTGAGATCGATAGCTATTTTTCTGTATATTTTTTGTTGTCTAGGGACAAAATCGTCATTTCACACCCCGAGCACGTTTTGATCAATTTTAAGCTCTAACCTTTATTTTGGAATCTACTTTGAATTTTTTGACAAATTTTTAAATTTATTGTCATTTCTTTGTATTAATTTTTTATTTTTTTGGATTAAAAATATTAAAATAAAATTAAAATTTTTATTACCGGTGGCATTCTTGTTATTTTGTAGTATTTTTAGTGACCAAGACAACTAAATCTATAAATATCCCCCATTAGAATCAGAACAAAAGGAGGAGGAAAGAAAAACCCTAAAAACATAAAGCTTTTTATTCATTAAGGATCAAAACACACACCAAGCCACAAAAAAAAAACACACACACACACACACACACTTGGCCATTTATCAAGGATCATCACTGTTCATCATCGCTTCAATTTTTTTCTGTTGTTTATCATCAGCTTCACTTCAATTTTCTTCCATTTTGTTATGTAAACCTGATTACTTGTTATGTTATTTTTTCTATTTTTTATTTTTCTTTTCTGTTTCATTTCTGGGTTTTTTTTGTTCTTGTTTCTGGTCTGTTGTTATTGGGATTTTGTTCTTCATTGTCTTCTTCATCCCTGCTTCTCCATTCATCATCAAACCAGATTTGTCCCTAAGCCACCAATCACCACCAACCCCTAAAAAACTATGAACCGCTCCACCACCAGAAAACCCATCAACATCAACACAAAGCACAAACCGACCCACCATCTCTCTTCCCATTGCCAACATCCACCGCAAACCTACACAAAACAACCATACATAAACAACCCCAAATAGCAGAACCACCACAAATCCCTCACCTGACTACCACCACCTATTCACTGCTCAGCCTAACACCACCCTCAATTCCACAAACTACCACATCTAGTATGTCTTCAACCATCTTCATCAGCCTCCACCTCACCAAAATCTCCAGTTACCACCTGTCGTGGTCTATTCCATCCCTTAGTGAAGCTCCCATAGCTCAATGTCTAATCCAATTCACGTCCAAAATCCTCCCTTACGAACCGGGTTAGTCTAACCAAACCAAACTAGAAAATTCCCTGTCATCACCATCATTCCACCAAAACAGCACATAACACCATCTCCTTCATCATCATTCATCTTCTCCACTGGCTAAACAACCAAGTGAGCCACTCACAGCACCAATTGCTTCCTCTGGACAGCCCAATCTCACCCAGCACCACCATTTACAACTTGCCACCTCCGCCCCCCAATCACTAAACAACACCCCAACCAACAAATTGAACCACCTAGACATCCCACAAACCACCGAGCTGCAATCACAATGCCAACACTCCATTTGGTTTTCTCCATCCCACAACCTGCAGACCAACAAAAGACAACCACAATCAGTATCAGTGTAATACCCAACATAAGTGAGGGGCAGAAAGGTAATTTGGCCATAGTTAAAAAAAAACAGAAAACAAAGGAAAAGAAAAAGCAATTGTCGGTGGGCTTATTTCCACAAGAAGCAAGTAGAATCTTCTGCAAAAATAGAAGAGAAGCAGCGAGAAAGAAAGAAAAGAAAAGAGAGAAGAAGAAGAAGAAAGGGGAAGAAGAATCGGACGCTGGAAACAAGTCCGGCCAGCGAGAGAGAGAGAGAGAGAGAGAGAGAGAGAGAGAGAGAGAGAGAGAGAGAGAGAGAGAGAGAGAGAGAGAGAGAAGGGAAATTTTTGATTAAGCTAAATAAGGTAATTTTATGCTTGAATCTTGTTTATTAAATAAGTTATGATGAAGTATATGATATTTTTTGTGGAAGTGATAGCATGCATGGAATAGAAATTGAGTAGATGGAATTTTAGGGTTTATGAAATTTTAGGAAATTGGGAAAAAAGAATTTCTTTATATTATTTAGAGTTAATAGTCCTTGTTATGGTGTAGATTACCCAATTAGAAGAGGAAAAAGTTGATTTGGGAAATTAAAGTTGAGATTTGATTATAGTTTAGGCCATGTAAGATGGGTAAGTGATTGAGTTAAGCCTTAGGGCTAGATTAAAGTTAGAGTATTATTTTTTCTAATGTATTTTTAGTTGTTAATTTTGATCGTTATGTTATATAATAGATTCAAGAGAGCACGTGGCGGAGGAAGCCGCCTAAGAGGTAAAGTCTACTCCGAGATTTTTGGTACATAGCTTATTCGAGGTAAGTGTAATACATATTATGAATCACTAGTACTATATATTGCTTGCAAAATATTTTGTGAATATTTTAAAGTGTGCTATATGTATAAATTGAGATTGACGTACATATATGTTGATAAATGGATGCACGTTGAGAAAATGCATACAAAGTGGTTTATTTTGTACATGAAAGTTTAAATGAGCTTGCAAAGCATTTAAAGGTGAATGATTTATGTTGAGTGTATAAGATAATACATTTGACGTTTTTTTTAAAGTACGTTTTTATATATTGTTAAAGTTTTAACATTAAAGAATGAGAAAGTAATGATTGTTTGTGACAATGATTTTCGTCAAATAAAGTTGAAGGAATTTAATTGTGAAAATGATTTGAAAGTAACTCTATGTAGAACTAACTAAAACTAACAGGGTTATTATTAGTCTGGGTGCACCTAGTATATACCGGCTAGGGAATGTCCGCAGCGATTCCCTCCCTTCGCGGGATAGTATACCCTTCGGGAGATAGCCCTTTGGGGACAGATTACCCTTCGGGGACAGATTACCCTTCGGGGAATAGAGACAGATACCCTTCGGGGGATAGCCCTTCGGGAACAAAGTACCCTTCGCGGGATAGTTACCCTTCGGGGGATAGTAGGTTCTGCATAGTTGTGACTTTGAGAAATAATCAAAGTTAGTTATGAGATCAAGAATGTGGTTTTATTAATTGTTTTATGCCATATGTGATGACTATACAGATTTTATACCAAAAGTGGTGATTTTAAAGAAATTGTTTACAATAGTTTATAATATGTATTATGCTTACTGAGTGTGAAAAACTCACCCCTCAATATTTTTTTCAATGTTTGTAGATAGTGCAAGAGTAGAATCAGAGGGGAGAATAGCCTAGCCACTCAATTTGAACGTACCACCCGGTTATTTTTATTTATCCGAGTATAGGACAAGGTTATTATTTTGAAATTGTGGCAATATGGTATATGAATAGTTTGGTTTTGTAAATAATATTTTTGAATTAGCTGCTCCATTGGTTGTGAATTTGAATCTTGGGATGTTTATATACAAATATACGAAGTTCTTATGGGTATATCTTTTTATGATTGAAATGGGTGATTGATACTGGATTATTTAGATGATTGATTACTTGTGTTAGTAAGTTATAAACCTATGGGAAATATGGTGGAAAATTTGTGAATGAGATGATATGTTGTATTGTGAATGTACTGGAAATCCTTAGGTTGGCTGAAATTTTGTGCAGGTATTTTTAAATTTTTGGGAAAGGTCCAAATACAGAGGAGATGCTGCCGAAATTTTGGTAGAATTTAGAGGAAAGTTAAGACTTACGTGGTTTGGGACGATTTATTCCACCTCGAGCTACATGCCGATCATGGTCTTTAGGTTCGGGTCGTGACAATCAGTCATTAGTCTCCACCCCCTTCCATCACAAGAACCACGCCACCAGTAGTTTTAATCACCCCATCCCCTGCCACTGCAAATCCCAAATCAGCAACCACAAACAACCCTTAAGCCCACCAGCGCAACACAATAGTCCAAATTCAAAACACCCCCATGAGCTTCGCCAAGCTGCACAAAAAAACCCATCAAAATCCAAGGTCAAATCCACCATCCACTTCACAACTACCTCACACGTTGCCATCATGCCCAAGCCATAAAACAACTAGTCAACAATCTCAACCTCTGCCATCGTTTCCCCTTTCCCTGAACCCCCCTCGTGCACCACTGAGAAAGAGTTAAGGGAAAGTGAATGAGAAACCGAAAGAGAGTGACTGGGACGAGAGAGAGAGAGTGAGACAAAAGAAGAATCGAAAAAACAAAGAGATGATAGAGGCCAGAGAGAGGAGAATCGAGGAAGAGAGGCGAGGGTGAAACAGAAAAGAAAGAAAGAAGAGTGAATCGGTGACAAGAAGTGAAACAAAGGCGAGAGAGAACTAGAGAGAAGGGAAATCAGATGAAGAGAGATGCAGCGAGAGTGAATGACAAAAAGAAGTTGGAATTTTGGTTAAAATTGGAAGAAGGAACAAACTTAGTTTAAGATTTGGGGAAAATTTTCCTATTTATTATGAAGGCCGATTGAACGATTTTGGGGCTTGCCTTTGTTTGTGTGGTCTTCTTCTGTGTTTTATATTTGTTCTATTTTCATTGTTCTTTTGGGTTAAAAGGACCGAATAATTTTCGAGAATTTGGAGCTATTGAACACGATTTGAGGAATGAGGGAAACCTGGTTTTTGGGCTACATTGATCAAACTGCACCAAAACTAGTGCTTGGTATTTGACCTTTTAAAAAGAGATTATTACTTTTGTCCACTTGTAGCAAGAAGAAATTATAGGCATGACCCACACAATACGTAGCAGCAGAATCTTTCAAACACTAGTGTTGTGTCTAGTATCTAGACTTTTGTTTAGTATAGTTTTCATTACTTATTTAACTATTTGTTTCTCATCTAGTTTAATTAATTTTTACATTGGACATTTAATTCAGTTTATTAAGTTAATTAATTTAGTCTCAACTTACTTTGGCACTTATTTTTTACCCTTTTTATTTTTCTTAAGTGTTAATTAACTTGCTCGAAAAGATTTCATTTTATGCAATTAAGTCCCTCATAATTATTGTTTTACCCCCAATTTGGTTTTAATTTTGCAATTTTACCCCCTTAATCAGTTAAATTTCAATTTTACCTTTTAATCCCTTTAGGTTTACCATTGCTTTTTTAACCCTTTTAATTTAATAAAATTGCATCTTTGCCCCTCAATTTGTCATATTTCATATTTTATGCTTTTATTATTTAAATAGTGGTACCTTGACTTGTTTGTTCATTTTGATAGTATTTAGTACTGGATCTTCCAAGAGGTATCCCTATTTCTCGTTAACTTCTTCTTTACGTACTCCAACGTACCCCTATGTGATTTATTATGCATTTTCCTCACATGTTTCTTACTTTCATGCTTTTTACATATTTATTTATTTTATGCTATTTAATTTCAATTTTTTATTATTCGGTAAAAATGTAATAGTTAGATCACAATTTTATTTATTTTGGCTTATTTTTGTATTTAGCTAGTTAATGTAATAGTTAGATTATATTTCTTATATTTTTAGCAAAAGTTTTTGTATTTAGATAGCAAGTGCAATAGATAGGTCATTTTTAATTTTTCTCCCTAAATTGTAGGTAATCCTCCCGGTGTAATAGTAAGGACTTATATGCTTTCGTGTGCTTGCGTGCTTATATGTTTTACCACTTTCTTTAGGGTTTGCATCTAGATATCATGCTTACTTGTTAGGTGCTCCTACTTGACCTTATATGTCTTTATATGTTTAATTTGCACTTAATTCATGTTTTACTATTTAATTCATATTTTATGTTATTCCATCACCACATTAGTCCAACGCTAGTTGTGGTTTTCTCGTTTCCCCACTAGTCCAACGCTAGTGAGGAATTCCTAGAAAGGGCTAGTCCAACGCTAGACCCTTAGGGCATTTTAGTGCTAGGTGCACTCGTGTGCATTTCATATCATTTCACATACTAATTTTTTAGGAAATTTTCATTTTTTGCATGATTTGTATATATTTTATTATCTATTATCTATTTTTGACAAAAAATTCAGTGCATGATATTTAGGTTGCATTTGCACTTAGACTTTTAGGACATTTGTGTGACCCGACTAGAAATAGTCGTCTACTCACGTGGGAAGCGGTGGCGTACATGTTGTTCCCTTCTCCGTGAGTAGAAACATTCAGTCATGAGTTATTAGTCCCTCGTACCTATCATGTTGCATACCCACTTTCTTTCTTCACTTACTGTACATTATTATTTTCTTTTTTTTTTCATTTTATTTTTGCATTCATACTCGTGTCTCCCTCGAGGTCTCGACTCGGGTTTCGCAATTAATGCGGTAATTCCGATCAAGCCTCAACGTGACATTTCGACCTTCCCAATATTGACATTTAGATTTAGAATTTGCATTCATATAGACATATCCAAACGCAATAGAACCTAGGGTTAATTTAGAAAAATTTGATTAAACCTCGCAACTAGCTTCGGCTAGGTAGAAAGAGTGCCTTAGGCGCGAGCCTTTGCCTTCCCTTTCTTCAAATATGACTTTCGGACATTTTTTTCTCTCGTTTTTCGTAGACCAGAGTCGAAAAAGGGTTTTAAATGTTTTTCCTAAAATTTTTACTTTTATTTTGTTAAACAATTTTTCGGGTGACTTGGTACACCCTAACTCAATACCAAGTGGTGACTCCGTTTTTAATAAAATAAAACCCTTTTTCAAAAATTAGTTGGCCAAAACTGTTGCACTTTTAGTCCCGGCCTTATTTTCTTTTAAAATATCATTTTTTCCAAATAACATTTTTTTTATTAAGAACTCAATTTTTTCACACATGCACTCCTTTTCCAAAACCCTATCTTTTCGAAAAGGGTCACTGGACCAGACCACCTTTTCGGGGCGCGACAATCACGACCCCACTCGTACCTTTTACGATTTTTAGGATGCAACAGTAGGGACCAATTATTAGAATTGATAGTGCTGAGTGACCAGGCAGATGACTAAGATAATCAGTGTGACTAGTGAAATTGTATTGCATAGTCAGACAGTGGTTCATTTTAGATTTAATAAAAATAGGAATAAGTTGGGCGCTAATAGTTCTCTTTTTGTAAGTTTAAGATTACTTTGTATTTAAAATTCTTTCTCAGATAAAGCTCCAAACAAGCTGCTTTTTCAAAATTGTTTTTGGTATCAGAGTTTTCCTTCATGTTTTGCATTTAGCTTTTGAAAAGAATTTTCTTCAAATCCTTTTGTTATATTGAGCAAATAATTCTTTGTTAAGGCTTCGAAATAAATTGCAATTTTCACAAAACCTAATATTGGATTTGTTTTTATTGTAAATATTCTCTTTTGATAAGTTAAGGAAAGTTCATATTGAATGAAAATAAAATTATTTTTCTGAGTATTCTGCTATAATTTTAGATGGCCGAAAATAAATGCCCATGATCTTTGCATGTCACCTTACTTGAAACAAATGATTGCCACTTTGATATCTCTCCAGATTGCAAAATAACACAAGCTGTTAATGAGGAACTAGAGTCGTATTGAAAAGGAATTTGGACTTCGTATTAAGGATTTTGAATGATATGAAAGGAACCCGAGCACAACTTGGAGAAGGCAAAAACTATCAACATTGGCACTAAGGCAGAATGGTAGATTTACTATTCATATTTTCACTTGTGAGCGTCCAAATCATTAAGAAAGAGGAACACACTGATTTGCCAAGGCAAGGCTAGATGTATGTTTGGAGAATTCAAGCACAACAAAAGGAATGGACCTACTGAGGATATGACTTCAACCAATTCACAAGGGGAGTTTAATTGTTCCATTTCCCACAATCCTCATTTACATTTAGAGTGTGTTGTATAACTTATTGTGAGATTAAGATAGGGTGATGTCATATGTTTGTGAGTTGTTGCTAACAACCATAATTTTTGGCCAATTCTTCTACTTGTTGAAATTACTTTATGTGTTTTGACAAATGTCTTCTTCAAGTACTAAGAAATGATTATTATGTGATTTGAAATTTTGTTTTTATAAAAAGTATATATTGTAAAGTGGTTGGAATTACATCTAAATTTTGTATGTTTGATGAAAATTTCTCTTCTTTCCTTAATTTCACAAGTCAAATGTTAATTATGGTCAATTAAGTGCAATCATGAAATCTATGATGTAACATCAATTACGTGAGATTTTTTATACTACAAAAATGTTAAAAAAAAAGAAAGAAAAAGAAAAAAAATGTAGCTTTGTTCTACTCCAATGGTTCTTGCACTTAGTAATCGGGGGTCTTCATCCAAAAATGTTGACTTTCGCGTCAAACAGTACTTGAATTATGAGTAATGCATTACAAATTTGAGCAAGTAAATTGTTGAGTAACCAGGGATCTTCATTCAACCCATGTCGATTCTTGTGTAAAAAAGGCAATTTTACTTATCAAATACAATTTTTGCTACTTGCTTAAAGATTGAGGTGTTAAGTAACTGGGAACCTTCATAACCAATGTCAGTTTTTGTGTCAAAAGACATCCTCATATCTTGAGTGATTAGTTCGCTAAAATAAATTTCCCTCAAGTGAGAAATGAAATTGATCATAGACATGCAGAGCGCTTTGATTGACCACATGATTCATTTACCTATGAAATTCAGTAAGGCAAAGAAATTAAGTTGAACTAGCTTAATTGTGATATAATTCCTTCTCTTTTGCTTGATATTATGAGTATTAAAGATGAGATAATGAATTGCGTAATGGTTATTTAGTTGGTCTTGAGGAAATAATTTTAAAATACACATTTGTAATTTCAATACTTGAAACAATAGCTGATCTTGCATTTTTCAAATTATTTGAGAACAAATAATGATTCAAGTGTGGGAGAATTGACAAATGTCAAAATGGTGCATTCTAGTATATTTGTTGACTCAAAAGTTAGAATTTTGAGGTAGAACTAGTTTTGAGTAGATTGACACGCAAGTTCTTGTGATTCTTGCAAGATAATGACACTTGAATATAGTTCAGATCAATTGGAGCATGATTTCTCTCACCCAAAAAGAAAAGAAAAGAGGAGAAACATTACCCAAAGGAGATCGTGTTCTAGCAAAAATGGATGGTTGAATATTTCCTGAATCTTAATTCAAATGCCATAAAGGACTTTTGATTTAGTAAATTTTCTTTTAAAAATTGTTGCAAAAAGGACGGATTAAAGGCATGCCTTTTTTCTTTTCCATAGAACATTTTCTTCCCTCACTTTCCCCTTTGAGCCTTTAGAATTTATCATTTTTTGTTTGACAACCCACTTGAAGGTCGCACCCCACACCAGGATAACTTTTTGTAATGAATTTATCCCACTCTTGGGCAAATTTTGCTATTTATTCCACACTGGGGCAAATTTTATTTTTGTTAGTTTTTCTAAAAACAAAAGAAAAGGAAAAATAAGGATAAGAACAAAAAGCAAAAAAAAAAAAAAGAAAAGAAATCGTCATATAAAAAAAACATCCAAAAGAAGCAACAAAAACTAGGGCAATTTTTTTTTATTCATTTAAAAATATGAAAAGATAGCTCCAAAAGCCAATAGTAAAGTTGGAATGGATTTTTGTAAGAATGCCCGAAAAAAAAAAAACTTGCAAAGCTAGGATAAATGTTTGAAAAGGTGACCTCAAGTTAATTAAACTCTTTTGTGAATTTTACTTTCCAGCCTTAACATCTCTAACGCCTTACTTGAACCCCATTACAAAAGCCGAGAATGTTACCAACCTCCGTCTTCATTTTGCAATAATTTTTGAAATGAAAATTTATAGATAAAAAAAAGGGCATATGATGTTAACAAATCTATCTTAAATCATTAAGGAAGGATTGCCTTATGCCAAAATGTTTTCCAATGCCAGTCTATTTTAATGAAAAGGGGAAAGACCACCTCAAGTTCAAATCCTACTGTTCATTTCTCCCTTTGAAGCTAATGATTCGAAAGGACACTGAGGTTGGGTAATTACAGTTAAAGACTCACGATTGAGGAAGTCATGTATGTTGAGATAGCGTTGAATTTTATTGGAAAAAGCTGGTGACTATAGTTACTTTGGGTTTCTCTCCCTATTGATCATTCCGTGGTGATATCAGAATTCAAGACGAATGACATCCAAGGGATCAAAAGGCAAATTTTCAATGCTATCACTTCAAAGTGGTTGTTTCAAAAAAAAAAAAAAAAGTATGTGTGTTTTTTAATTCGATTGCGATGATTTGTTTTGTTGGTTTATAAATTCAAGTTTTATGCATTTTCTTTTTGTTATATTTGTATAGAAAGTTTTTAAATTAGTGCATGTAAAATCTTCTTCTTAACAAGTTGTTGTTTTCAAATGGATTATTGTTGTTTTATTGAATTTGGAACAAAAGCTAAGACAATCCTAAGTTTACAAAGAAGTGAAAATGTATAGAATAAACAGAATGACTATTAGGAGGATCTCATCCAAATTGTGAATCAAATTCCACGGATTCCAGATGCTAGTGGAATGGACAGTAAGAAGCTATAGCAGCGATTTAGGGGAGCAATCTCATGTTTATATGTGCTAGTGGAGTCAAGGGACCGTCAGGTGGTGGCATCATTTTGCAATTATAGTTGTTTTCTCTTCTGCAGGTGCGATCACACTATCATTGTTTGGGGCCTTTGTCATAAACTAGAACTAGGGAAAATTTTTTTTGAAGGAAAATTGATTTCAAAATTGATTTTGATGATTTATGATTGGGGTGCAATTTGAGAAGTACTGATTTCAAACCAACGATAAATTTATACTGGGGCAAATTTTTGAAAAAATTTGGTTTCACATTGATTTTGATATTTAATGTTTGAACTCGTTTTGAGAAGGACTGACTTCAAATTTACACTGAGGCAAATTTTAAAGGATGGATTTCAAATTGATTTCATTTGATTTATACTAAGGCAAATTTTTTGTATAAGATTTTTTTTATTTATTTCAAATAGATTTTGATATTTTACACAGGGCCAAAATTTTTAAAAGAGAGATTTCAAATTGATTCAAGAGCAAACAGATTTCAAATTGATTCAAGAGCTAACACTGGGGGCAAATTTTGAAAAAAAAAAAAGAGGTGATTTCAAATTGATTCAAAAGCTAACACTGAGACAAATTTTGAAAAGAAAAAAAAAAAGAGGTGATTTCAAATTGTTTCCAAAGTTTTACACTAGGTAAAAAAAAGAAAAAATTCTTTGAGCCTTGTTCATTGGAGTAAGTTTTTTATAAATTTTTTTTTGTGAGGTGATTTTCAACGTTAAAAAAAAATCTTTTTTATGTAGTTGTCCAGCAAACTGGACATTTTATATTAACTTGTGAGCTGCTTTCGACATTAAAAAAAAGTTATGCTGATACTCGAAGAAAAGAGCTTATTAACTTGTGAGGCTTATGAGAAAGTCAAGTTAATACAACAACAACTTCAGACTGCTCAAAGTCGACAGAAAAGTTATGCTGATACTCGAAGAAAAGAGCTGGAGTTCGAAGTTGAAGACGAAGTATTTCTCAAGATTTCTTCATTTAAAGGTGGCATCCAGTTTGGGAAAAAGAAAAAGCTTCAACCAAGATACATGGGACCATTCAAAATTGTTAAACGTATCGGAAAGGTTGCTTACCAATTGGACCTGCCTTCAAAGTTATCTAAAATGCATAATGTCTTCCATGTGTCGGTTTTGAAAAGTATCACCCGGATCCAAGGCACGTGCTTCAACCCGACGAAATTGAGCTTGACGAAACCTTGACATACGAAGAGCAACCAGTTCAAATCCTGGACCGTAAAGTAAAAGAACTGAGAAATAAACAAATTCCTCTTGTCAAGATCCTGTGGAAGCATCATGACTTAGAAGAAGCCACGTAGGAGACAGAAGAAGAAATGCGGCGAAATTACCCCAAGCTCTTCGAAAATCCAGGTAGAATTTCGAGGACGAAATTATTTTAAGGGGGGGAGGATGTAGCACCCTAGAAAATGCACATATAAGAGACATTTTCTTTTCTTATTTAGGGTTAAGTGTTAATCCTTGATTTATTAGTTGGGAGATTTCTTGAGTTAATTAGGTTAATTAGCTAAGATTTTCATTTTGAAGCAAGAACACTTAAGTACTAAAGTTAGAATAATTTTACTTGACCATTTAACTTATATTAGTGTTTAAATTTTGACTAGTTCATTTTACTATTTTCTAGTCTTTGGACTACTTGAAAATTTTGCTCAATTTTTCTCAAAAGTTTCACTTATTTTCATACTTTATTTTCTTTTTCCCTTGGCTGAAATTCTTCTCTCTCTTTTCATTTCTTTTTGGCCGAAATTTCTTTTCTTTTCTTTTTTTTCTTTCTTCTTGTGGCCGGTTCTCTCATTCTCTAATTTCCTCTCTTTTGCTTTAATAATTTATGTATTATTATTTCTTATATTAAGTGATTAGAGTAATAAACTCCACCAATCAAATTAACCCAAGTTACTACTTTTACATTTAAAGATCCACTTTTTACTTTACTCTTGTGAGGTTTTAATTGGACCACCATTTTCCCATCTTTTCTTCATTTCTTTTTCATTTTTCCTAGACTATTTCTTTCTCTTTTTCTCTCCCCTTGGCCGGCCATCTTCTTTCTTCTTCTTCCCTCATTTTTGCTCTCAACTTCTTGAACTTTCATCTCTCAAGTTGGAACAAATCCACCATAGGAAGTGGGCTTCTATCTTTTCTAAGCAAAGTTCTAAGCATATCTAAGGTATTTACCATGAACTTATCTTATTAATTTCATGTTTTAATTAGTTTTTATGCAAGTTTAAGACTAAGTTTCTTGTTAATACTACTTAGAGAAATTAGTTAGAACTTGAGAATTACTTGCTATATAAAGTGTTCTTGTGGTTAGATAGACCTAGTATATGGCCTTTAAACCTTGAAAATTTATGTTTTATATGTGGTTTAGTTGAAGATTTAAGTTGGAACTCAAGAACACTTAAAACAGTCATGCTGGACCAGTTTTAGTAAAACTTTCATAACTTGGTGTAGATAGCTTGGATTCGAATGATTCTTGTTGTTTTAGAAACTAGATTCATAGGGATTTCAAACGGTATAAAGCTTGCATGGTGGTTCATTGTGTATTAACCGCAGAAAGCTTGCAAAGTTGGCTGAAAATTCGGTTCTGCGTAAACAGTTTTGATGAAGAGCCAACTTGGGGCCTGATTTTGAACCTATTCTAGTTGGAATTTTAAGTGATGATCTCCATGAAAGTTGTAGCCCTATAAACGTACTTTCAAACCATGTAATCACAATTCCCTAGTTCTTAGTGGATTGACCCCAGCAATGGCACGAAGTTGGCTGAAAACCAACCCTGTGCAGAGTTGGGTGATGATTCTTGGAGTAGGGATTTTGAATTTGAGTGGAATCTTGATTGAATTTGAGTTTAAATTGAACATAGAAGTTGTGGTACATGTTGAATGGATTGGGTTGTTGAATTTTCTTGCAGGTTTAAAAATTTTGGTTAGTCCGATTTAAGGGGAAATGCTGCCAAAATTTCGGTAGAATTAAAAGAAGAAAAATGGATAAGTGAAATTTTAAGCTTAGAATGTGTTCAATTGAGGGAAATTTAAGTGTAGGAATTTTTAGAAATGATCTAGTGATAGATTAGACTTTCTTAGAATAAGTAAGCTCTAAACCTTAGAAACCCTAAAACCAAAACCCTAGAAGTAAGTGGGGTATTTTCTTGACCTTTTTCTTACTAAATTTACTAGGATTTTAATTGAGTTTTTATGTTATTATTTCTTTTAAATTTCAGGGTCCGAAAACACAGCACGACCGTTTCACGAGATATTTTCTTAGGCTTTCAAGGTGAGTGTCCTTATGTGTGTATGATGCATGAAATGTGATATTTATTTGGTAAATATTATGCTAAGATTTAAATCACTATGTGAGTACATGTGTCACTTGAGGAAAGATGTGTACTTTATCACATCTATTCCGCAATGTGTTACTTGCTTTCATTGACTAATGTGTTAATTGTGTGTGAGACTACCGTGACTAACTTCATCGTTATTTCACGGATAGTCAACCCGGCTGCACGTGGGAGGTCATAAGGTGCTGGGTGTTTTAGGGTGTGAGTTCTTTCCTTTTGAGTTGTGAATCCTCAAAGAGGCCAACTCCGGATTGAACTTTTTGTGTGCTTGTTGGCCCTTCAAGGTTGAGATTTTTCTCCCCTGGATGTGGTAGCTTGTACGGAGGTTATAAGGTACTTGGCGGCTAGGGTTTGTGCTTGATAAAACTGATATGTTCTTTGATAAAGACCTGAGCTATTAACTCGGTCCAAATATCGTGACTACATGATCAGTACTTGCTCTTTCTGCGGTTAAGCTTGCTTCCGTAGTTGAGCCCTGTATCCTCCTTTGACTACATGTTAAACTAAATTGTTTATATCTTGATTTATTAATTTAATTGTTTGATTATTTCATTTACTAAAAATAATGAGTTCTTGATATGATTGCATGACTTGGACATTCACTGGGCTATTATAGCTCATTCCATTTTATTTGTTTTCCTTTACTCAGGTTGCTCGAAAAATTAAAGCTGGACTGACTAGTTTTGATTATTATAAATATTTAGTTATTGTAATAGCCGAGCTCAGTTAGGTTATTTTTGTGAAAATTATGTAAATTATGACATGTAACCTTTTGATGTGACTTGTATCTTTAAGTTAAATAATAAGAGTGTATTTTATTTTATTCCATTTTATTTTATGTTATTTTATTTTAATCTAAGCGCTTGGACGTTTGCGTGAGTGCATGAATCGAGACCTGGCGTGAGCTAGGCAGGCAGTCCGCTAAGCCCTTTGGTGCGCCTCTGGGTAAGGAGGGGCTGTCACAAGTAAACAATAGCTTAACTAAAGAAATTAAGGTGAAACAAGCACCTCGTTCCCTGGCCAACATAGTTCATCAAAGAAAAGAAAAGGAAAATGAAGAAACAAAGAGCAAAGAATGGGCAAGGAATCTGGGAGAAACAACTGACAGAAAGAAAGAAACAGGAGTGTTAGTGGAATCTGGAATTTTAGGATTGGAAATTCGGGCATGGTACATCAATTCATGGGGAAGATTTGGAACCTCAACTTGACGGATTAAGGTAACACTTTGATACCAAAATCAACACAAGAATCTTGGTAGGAAAGACTAGGAAAAGAAATAAATGGAGAACAAGTGAAAGGATGTAACACCCTAGAAAATGCACATATAAGAGACATTTTCTTTTCTTATTTAGGGTTAAGTGTTAACCTTGATTTATTAGTTGGGAGATTTCTTGAGTTAATTAGGTTAATTAGCTAAGATTTTTCATTTTGAAGCAAGAACACTTAAGTACTAAAGTTAGAATAATATTACTTGACCATTTAATTTATATTAGTGTTTAAATTTTGATTAATTTATTCTACTATTTTCTAGTCTTTTGACTACTTGAATTTTAGCTCAATTTTTCTCAAAAATTTCACTTATTTTCTTGCTATATTTTCTTTTCCCCTTGGCTGAAATTTTCCTCTCTCTTTTATTTCTTTCTTGGCCAAAATTCTTTCTCTTTCTTTTCTTTTCTTTGGCCGAAATTCCTCTTATTTTTTTTCTCTTTGGAGCCGGATCTCTCTCTCCCTATTCTACTCTCATTTTGCTTTAATAATTTGTGTTTTATTAATGTTAGTAGTAAGTGATAAGAAGTTAATGAGTTCCACCAATTAACTTAGTCCAAGTAGTTACTATTGCATTAATAAGATTACTTTTTACTTTACTCTTGTTATGATATAATTGGTCAACTATCTTCTCACCTTTTCTTCATTTTTTTTTTCATTTTTCCTAGCCTATTTCTCTCCCTTTTTCTCTCCCCTTGGCCGGCCTCTTCTTTCTCTCTTCTTCCCTCACTTTTGCTCTCAACTTCTTGGACTCTCATCTCTCAAGTTGACACAAATCAACCATAGGAAGTGGACTTATATCTTTTCTAAGCAAATTTCTAGACATATCTAAGGTATTTACCATGAACTTACCTTATTAATTTCATGTTTTAATTAGTTTTTATGCAAGTTTAATACTAAGTTTCTTGTTAATATTACTTAAAGAAATTAGTTAGAACTTGATATATACTTGCTATATAAAGTATTCTTGTGGTTAGATAGACTAGTATATGGCCTTTAAACCTTGGAAATTTATGTTTTATATGTGGTTTAGTTGAGGATTTAAGTTGGAACTCAAGAACACTTAAAAACAGTCATGCTGGACCAGTTTTAGTAAAACTTTCATAACTTGGTATACACAACTTGGATTCGAGTGATTCTGGTTGTTTTAGAAACTAGATTGATAGGGCTTTCCAACGGTATAAGGCTTGCTCAGTAGTTCATTGTGTATTAACCGCAGAAATCTTGCAAAGTTGGCTGAAAATTCGATTCTGCGTGAAACAGTTTTGGTGAAGAGCCAACTTGGGGGCTGATTTTGAACCTGATCTAGTTGGAATTTGGATTGATGATCTTCACGAAAGTTGTAGCCCTATAAACGTACTTTAAAACCATGTAATCAGAATTTCTTAGTTCTTAATGGATTGACCCCAGAAATGGCACGAAGTTGGCTGAAAACCAACCCTGTGCAAATTTGAGTGATGATCCTTGGAGTAGGGATTTTGAATTTGAGTGGAATCTTGATTGAATTTGAGTTTAAATTGAACCTAGAAGTTGTAGAACTTGTTGAAATTGGGTTGTTGGATGTTTTCTTGCAGGTTTTAAATTTTTGGGTTAGTCCGGTTATAGGGGAAATGCTGCCGAAATTTCGGTAAAACCTAGGAAATAAAAGTGATTAGGCTATGATTTAAGACTTTATAAGCTGTAATTTAGTGATTTAAGTGTGCAGAAATTTTTGTAGATTAGCTATTAGTGAATTAAACCTTTCCGAGCCAAAACCCTACAAAGTTAGAAAACCCTAATTTCGAAAACCCTAAACCCTAGGGTAAAACCCTAAGCTCCAAAACCCTAGAAACTTAACTCTAGAAAGACTTGGGGTATTTCTTGAATTTCCTTATGAAATTTCTTAGATTCTAGTCAGGGTTTTTACACGATTCTTTCTCGTGAATTTCAGGATCCGGAAGTGGTTCCCGACCTTTCTACGAGATCTTTTCTTAGGCACCAGGTGAGTGTTCTTATGTGTGTATGATGCATGAAATGCTATGTACTACTTGACATCATTATTTTGATGCATAAAATGATACGATATACTTGACATGATTATCTAGTGATATGTGTTACTTGAGGAAAGATGTGTACTTTATCGCATCTATTCCGCAATGTGTTATATGCTTTCACTATTATATGTGTTATTTGTGATTGAGACTTCCGTGACTAACTTCACCGTTACTTCACGGTTGGTCAACCCTATCATGAGTTGGAGGTTATAAGGTGCTGGGTGTTTTAGGGCGTGTTGTTCTTTCCCAAAATGAGTTGAATTCCTCTAAGAGGCCAACTCCGGATTGAACTATCTTGCTTGTTGGCCCTTCCAAGGTTGAAATTTCTTCTTGGAGGTGGTAGCTTGTTTGGAGGTTATAAGGTGAATGGTGGCTAGGGTCTTGCTTGTTTATACTGGAATATTCCTTGGCAAAGACCTGAGCTATTATCTCGGTCTGAACGTCTTGGTTACATGATCAGTGCTTGCTCCTTCTGCGGTTAAGCTTGCTTCCGTAGTTGAGCCTCGTATCCGCCATTGACTACTTGTTACTTAAATTGTTCACAAATTGTTTATTTACTCGTTAAATATTTTATTGAACAAAATCACATTTTACTGGTATGGTTGCATGACTTGAGCACTCACTGGGCTATTATAGCTCATCCCGTTCATTTGTTTTCCTTAACCAGGTTTCCCAAAAATACTAAAGCTGGAAAAGCTGAGTTTGGACAGTTTACATGTTTTGTTTTGTATATTTTAATAGCCACTTGTTTAGGCTATTCTTGCACATACTGTGTAAATTTTAGTGTGTAAAACATTTTGTAATATTT
The DNA here is from genome assembly GCA_024721245.1 of Mitragyna speciosa. NCBI lineage: Eukaryota > Viridiplantae > Streptophyta > Magnoliopsida > Gentianales > Rubiaceae > Mitragyna > Mitragyna speciosa. Next base: position 2,201,503 of record CM045565.1, read on the forward strand.
GTACTTCAAATGAATTTTATGAATATATTTCTTTACGAATGTGTTTTATTTTGCATTAATTATGTGTATGTATTGAGTGAGTGCGTGATTTGAGTCCTGGCGAGAGCCAGGCAGGCAGTCCGCTAAGCCCTTTGGTGCGCCTCTGGGTAAGGTGGGGCTGTCACAATGGAAAGCTTGAAGAATTGGCAAGCTCAGAAAATCCAACTAGAGCTTGGGAGGTTCCTTGAACTAGAAAAGGTGATTTCACTTGCTCCCTTTGCTTATTTTACATGCTACCTAGTGAATAATCCTAGTATATGATTGATTTGTGGTAGAAATTTCAACTAGAAACAAGAAAACTAGAGTTATAAAGAAGTACCTTCGACGAACCCGAGCTGCAGTTTTGCTGGACCAGTTTTAGTGAATTAAACATAACATCATGTAGGAACCTTCAAATTGAACGATTCTTATCGTTTTAGAAACTAGATTCACAGGGATTTAAAACGGTATAAATCATGAACCAAAATTCTTTGTAGATTAACCATAGAAATCATACAAAGTGTGTTGAAAATTCAATTCTACATAAACAGGTTTGGTGAAGGGCTAAATTTAGGTAAGATTTTGGACTTCTTCTTGTTCGAATTTGAACTGATGATCTTTATGAAAGTTTCAGCCCTTAAAATTTAGTTTTCAAAAATTTAATTCTCAAGTATTGATTCTTGGTTAATAGAGTTCAGAATTCAATGAAACTAGGCTGAAAATCCAGCCTGCTTAACCAGTGTTGGTAACGTGCCAAGTTTAGACTAAATTTTCAACCTATTCTTGTTGGAATTTGAATTTAGTTTCTTCACAAAATTTGTAGTCCATAAATGCTAGTTTCTAGAAATACAAAGTTCAAATCAATCCAAGTTGTGTACTGAATGTTATGCACAATTGAGTATTGCTGCTTGGAATGCTTGAAAAATAAGATCTTGGCAATAGAGTGACTGCTTTGTGATGGGAATTTGATTGGGTTATGGTTGGAATTAAAACTTTTTATCTTCATGAAAAGTGTTCCAAATTGAGTCTAGTTTCTAGGAGTATTACAAGTGAAAAATTTTGACGAGTAAAATTTTAATTATGCCCATTTGATCTCTAAGAGTTGCCTTAGAAATTCTAAAATTTTAGTGAATTTGCCTCTTTAATTTTAATCTAAACATCAAATATTTTATCTTTATTAATAGGGTCTTTGGTTAGAGGAACTCAAGATTATTTAAGGACTTCCAAAGCAAACAAACTTATCAGTCAGTGTTCTAAAATCATTTCTATCTATTGTCATCGATTTTTATAAAAATCATGTGACTTGTTGAAAAGCTTAATAGTGTGACTTCATATTATACTTGTTAATTGTGCCTAAATTTGCTATGAACCATTTGTGTATTTTATCACATTGGGAAGTACTTGTAATTGTTAAGTGTAGTTGTACCTGCTATGAACCTAGTTGTGTACTTTATCGCATTGGAAAATACTTGTTCTTGTGAAGTGTACTTGTGCATGTTCGTGATTGTCGAATGCTAACGATACTTGATATAAGTCCGGTTGTGTACTTTATCACACCGGCTGTCACGTCCGAAAAATCGTAAAAGGAAAGGGTACTAGTGGGGTCGTGATTGTCGCGTCCCGAAAAGACAGTCTAGTCTAATGACGCTTTTGAAAAAGCAAGTTTTTGGGAAAAATCGTGCGCGTGTGTGAAAAGTGTATTTCAAGAAAAATGGTATTTTAAAAGAAAACAAGGCCGGGACTAAAAGTACGACAGGTTTGGCCAACTAATTTTGAAAAAGGGTTTTATTTTATTTTAAAAAAAATGGAGTCACCACTTGGTACTGAGTTAGGGTGTACCAAGTCACCCGAAAAAATCGTTTAATAAAAATAAAAATAAAATTTTAAAAAAACATTTTAAAACCCTTTTTCGACTCCTAGTCTACGAAAAAACGAGAGAAAAAGGTCCGAGAGTCACATTTGAAGAAAGGGAAGGCAAAGGCTTGCGCCTAAGGCACCCTTTCAACCTAGCCGAAGCTAGTTGCGAGGTTTAATCAAAATTTCCTAAATTAACCCTAAATTCTATTGCGTTTTGGATGTGTCTAAATGAATGCAAATCTTAAATCTAAATGTGAGTATCGGGAGGGTCGGCATGTTCCTGTCGAGGCTTGGTCGGGATTACCGCATTAATTGCGAAACCCGAGTCGAGACCTCGAGGGAGTCACGAGTGTGAATGCAAAATGAGATGCAAAAAGAAAAGAAACAATAGTAATATATAGTAAGTGGTCGAAGAAAGTAGGTATGCAACATGACGGGTACGGGAGACTAATAACTCGTGACTGAATGTTTCTACTCACGGAGGGGGGAACGGCATGTACGCCACCGCTTCCCACGTGAGTAAGCGACTATTTCTAGTCGGATCACACAAGTGTCCTAAAGTCTAAGTGAAATGCAACCTAGATGTCATTCATTTTGAAAATGTGTTTAAAATAATAATAATAATAATAATAATAATAATAATAATAATAATAATAATAATAATAAATAGTAATAATAAAATCATGCCAAGTGAAAAGAAAAACTAAAAGTGTGTGAAATGAGAAATGCACACGAATGAACCTAATGCTAAAATGTCCTAAGGGTCTAGCGTTGGACTAGCCCGTTCTAAAAAAATTCCACTAGCGTTGGACTAGCGGGAAAAGAATGAGGCCACAACTAGCGTTGGACTAGTGTGGTGATGGAATACTATAAATCATGAATTTAAATAATAAAACGTGAATTAAAAACAAATTAAATATATAAAGACATATAAAATCAAATAGGATCACATAACACATAAGCATGATATCTAGATGCAAAACCCCTAATGAAAGCGGTAAAACAAATAAGCACGTAAGCACGCAAAAGCAAATAAATCCTAACTATTACACTGGGGGGCTTGATTTACAATTTAAGGGGGAAATTTAAAATGCCCTATCTATTACATTTTCTATCTAATTACACAGATTTTTGCTAAAAATATGAGAAAAAAATCTAACTATTACATTGACTAGCTAAATACAAAATATTACATTTTTCGTCAAAATAATAAAATTTAAAATTAAATAACACAAAATAATTAAATACGCAAAAAGTGCATAAAAATAAGAAACGCATGAAAAATTTGCATAAAATATCACATTAGAGCACGTTGGAGCACGTAAAGAAGCAATTAAAAAGTAACGAAAATACCTTTTTAAAGATCCGGTACAAAAGCTTGGGAAAATGAACACACACGTCAATGTATCACAATATAAATAAATAAAACATATAAATGTGAAATTTTGGACAAAATTGGGGTAAACATGTAAAGTTTAGCAACTAAATAACTAAAATAGAATTCTCTAAACTTAAGGGGTAGAAATTAGAAATTCACATAAGTCAGAGGAGGTAAGCATGCAAAAATTAAAGTAAATTTGGGCAAAACAGTAAATCGGAGTGAATAGGGGCAAATCTGCAAGCAGCGGGACCTGATTGAAATGAAAGTAAAATTCGGGGGCTAATCTAGAAATATGGGGGGACTTAATTGCTAAAACAAAAGAATTCAAGGTGTACAACTATAATAATCAAAAGCTAGGGAAGCTAAGAAATAAATTTACACTTTTCATAACAAAACAAAACAAAAAAATTAAATTTTGAATTAACTCAAATTAACACAATTAACTAAACTGAAATTAATTAATTAACCCAATTACCCAATTAAAACTAAATTAAAATTAAACACCACAAAATCATTAACTAATTAAAACTAATACTTAAGAAACTAAAAACTCGCAAATTGGCCCTCTTGCACTGTTTTCTTTTCTCAGAAAATTCAAGAACCCTTCCCCCCAATAATCATTTTTTTCGTTTTTCTTTCCTTCTTTTCTTTATTTCTTCCTTTCTTTTTCTTTTTCTTCTTTTCTCTGCCTTTTTCTATTTTTCTTTTCCTTTTCTCTCTTTCTCCCTCACTGATCTTCCTTTTCTCTCCTCTGTTCTCTCCCCCCCGATTCTCCCTGCTGTCTTCTCCTTCTCTCTTCTTCCTTTCTCAGTTTCTTACTGATCTGCTCTCTTTCTTCCTTCTCTTCCTTCTCTCCTCTAGTTTTCTTCTAATTCTACTCTCTACTTCTCCGGCGTCCTCACTCCTTCTGTTTTTCTTAGTTTTTCCAGCCCTCAATCGAAAATGCCCAGATCAAGTTTATCTTCCTCTCGGCCCTCCAATCTCTGTTCTGCCATTTTTTTTTTTTTAGCTTTTTCCAGTCTTCCCTCTATTCTCTCTTCTTCTTCCTCTCTCAAGTCTCTGGTTCTCACACTGCTTTGTCGATTCTCTGTTTCTCAAGCGAAGACTCCTCTCTCTATTTTTTTTTTATTTAACCAGTGTTAAATTCTTTCAATTATGACTGTGTGTGGTCTGGGAATGATGTTTGTGGGGGGCATTTCGATTTGGAGCTCAGGGGTTTGGGTAGCAGGGTGGTCGTTGGTGATGAAGGTGATGATTTGGGAATTTAACTGGTTAGGAGTAGGCAGTAGTGAAGCTGTCAGTGGTGGTGATTTTGTTGCTGGTGGTGGTGGTGTGAAAGTTTCGGTGGCTTTGGTTGACTGTGGGTTGTTTCAGCGATAATTGGGTGGTCAAATTGGGTGGTGTAGGAGATTGACAGGGGAGAGCTTAGTGTTAATTCTATGGCAGGGAGGTGAAGGTGGTCCAGTGGAACTACTGGCTTTGAGTGTTTGTATCTGGGGGATCGTTTGCAGGTGTGGCTTTGGTTATGGTCTTGATTGGAACTGGTATCAATTTAGGTGACCTGAGGGGTTGTGGGTTGGTAATTGGCGAACAATGAAAAGGATGTGGCCCGGTGGTGGAGGTGGGATTGAGTTGTTGTGATTTTGTGCAGGTTTTGTGGATTGAAGGGGGATGTTACTGATGGTGGTGGGAGCTGATTGCAGGTTATCAATTGGGTCTGATTTTGTGGGAAACTGATGGTAATTGGGGCTGATTGCTGAGCATGTATGTGTTTAGCAGGGGAGGATTGTTAGACTGGTGGTGGTAGAGGAAGTTGGTGTTGGTTACAGGGGGAATTACTGGTGGAAGCAGGGGCGGGGTTGATGGGTTAAAGGGCGACGGAAGCAAGGGCTTGCAGGCTGAGATTTGCTGGATTAATTGGTCTGATTTCTGGGATTGCAGAGGTAGGTGGATGGAAGAAGTAGAGGGACGGTGGAATAGCGGTGGAAATGAAAGAGAGAGAGAGAGAGGCGGTGAGGATGAGATTCCCAGAACAAGCAAACAGAGTAAAACCCATAAACAAAAATAGAAAACCAGCAAACAGAATGGAAAATCAGAAAACAGAAACGGTGATAAACATAAACAACAAAAATAAAAAAAATAGAAACTAAATCTAAAAAAAATACTCAATTAAATCCCAACAATCAGACCCACAAAAAATTATGGAAACAGTATGAATTAAAAAAAAAGAAATGAGAACTTACCTGTTCAAGCTTCAGGGGGGTCTGGAACTATTCCGATGAACAGTAACTGAAAAAAAAAAGAGGTGGCGGCTGTTATGTGTGTTTTGTAGGTGTGAAAGTGTGTGTTTTAATCTAAAATCACAAAAGAAGGAGTGTTTTTAGGGTTTTTCTTCTTTTTTTTTCTCTCTCTCTCCCAAATGGGGTATTTATACTGCACAAGTCTTAACCTCCAAGAAATGGTTAAAAGACCAAAATACCCTTGACTACAAATTACAACTTTATCCTTTAAAAATCTATTCTTTCACAATAAAAAAAATCAAGAAAAATATAAATAATAAATTCATTAACACTAATTTACTCCGAGAAAAATTTAGAAACTTAAAAACATGCTTAAAACTTAAAAGCGAATTTAGGACCCAAAAATTAGTGAAAAATGAGTTTGGAATGTGAAATGACAATTTTGCCCTTGGATAAAGAAAATTCACAGAAAAAATAGTTATTTACTTCAAAAAATTATCAAAAATTACAAATAAGCTTAAAACACTAGAAAATGCATTTTTGACTCAAAATTGATGAAAAATGAATTTAATTTATAAAATGACGATTTTGCCCTTGGGCAATGAAAATTCACAGAAAAATAGTTATTGTCCTCAGAAAATTATCCAAAATTACAAATAAGCTTAAAACACTAGAAAATGCATTTTTGACTCAAAATTTGATGAAAAATGAATTTAATTTGTAAAATGAACGATTTTGCCCTTGGGCAATGAAAATTCACAGAAAAATAATTATTGTCCTCAGAAAATTATCAAAATTACAAATAAGCTTAAAATACTAGAAAGTGCATTTTTTACTCAAAATTTGATGAAAAATGAATTTAATTTGTAAAATGACGATTTTGCCCTTGGTCAATGAAAATTCACAGAAAAATAATTATCATCTCTGAAAAATCAAGAAAATTAAGAAACATGCCTAAAGAATTACAAAAATGAGTTTGAAACTAAAAATGAACTAAAATGGTATTCGCGAGGCGAAATTACCATTTTGCCCTTGTGTTAGTAAAAATACAAAAAATACCAATTAAATCCAGAAAAATCATAAGAAATTAATAAATGCATATAAAAGTAAAAATACGAATTTAAAACCCCCAAAATTCGACAGAAATATATTTACAGATAAAATTACTATTTTGCCCCCGAGATTATTAAAATTTAAAATTTGTCCTAAAAAAGTGCAATCATGCCCCCCCCCCAGTGTTTGAAAATAAATGGTGTGTCAAAATTTGGTGTCTACACCGGCAGTATTGGTACTTCTTAAATTCGAAGAGTGCTTGTGCATGTTATACTTGTGCATGATTTGGGGCCCGGCCTTGAGTAGTTGGTCTTGGCTGAGCCGGTAGCGGGCCTGGTCACCAAGTTCTGGCTACCTTTGTCTCTCAACACCTTCCTACCTACAAGGAGGTTTTGTAGGACAAGGGGGTGTATGGGAAAAGTACTTGGGTAGAACTTGAGTTACCAAATCAGTGAGTGCTGGAGGCCAACGTACTTAATTCGTCCATGGGTAGTACTTGTCGTGACAATCATGTAATCTCAAATGGTACTGGACAGGACTTTGAGCGGTATATTTTGGACTCGATCTTGAAGGATATTGGATTGGATCTTGAGCTTGACTCGATCATGACTAGTACTTGACATGATTTTGAGCGGTACATGACTCGGTCCTAAATAGTACTTGACTTGATCGTACGTATCCTTTTTTATCACATGTTTACTTGATTTAATATTAGTTCCATATGTGCGAATCCACTTTTCAAACAAAAATACTTTAAAGAATTTTCGACTGGATTTAAAAAAAAAAAAAAAAGGGACCTCACTGGGCTTTAAGCTCATCCTTGTTTAAATTTGTTTTCCTTACAGGTATCTAACCACAGGAAGGGAATGAGAGTGTGCAGGAGAAGAGTATCCTAGAATGGTATTATTAAATATGTGGGTGTATTTGGGACCTAAATGGCTCAAGCAATGTAGATATTTTAAGGATGTATGTAAATTCTAATGTTTAACTATATTCTGACACGTGACTGTTTGTAATTAAGACCTGGCACGAGCCAGACAGGTGTCCCGATCAGGGTTTGGTATAGGCCTTGGTTGTAGGCGTCACACATTACACACACCTGCACGATACACACTTCACCCCATCTTTCTCAAGGCTTCCTTCACCTACAGTTCACACAACTTCACTCAACCTTTGCACACACCTCACAGTTCACTCACACATTTCACGCACGACTTCACACACACAATTCATACATACACAAATGGTGAACTCACATACTGCACAGTTCATAGAACAACGCCAAATCAATTCAGCCACCATGGCCACCCAAGAATCGCCATCCACTGCCCAAGTTTCAACTCCCAAACAACTAGACAAAACAGCCACCAAACAGCTCTAAAATTAGTCCCAAAAACAGCCCAAAACTAATTAAAAAGCTTGCAAAATCACTGCAAATTCGCAGCTAAAAAAAAATGCCACCAATTACAGCCCTATAAAATTAGTCCCAAAGTCACTGCCCAAAACAGCTATGAACAACCACTCATTTCAGCCATTAACAACATTCAAATCATCCCTAAACAACCGCAACCCAGGTCACCACCATTAATCACCGAATTTCAGCCTCAACCACCAATCGCCGCCATTGGACCACCATCTTCCTCGGTTGAACCAGGTAGAAATGCTCCCGGCCCTCTTTCTTTAATTCTTATGTGTAACATTTGATCCATGAAACTAGATAGATTTTATTGATTTATGGCTGAGTTCCTTTGTGAATTATTCATGAATTATTCTTTGATTATTTGGTCTAGGCATTTTGGACTTGTAGATGTAGGAGTAGTTTTCATGAGTTGAAAATGATTGGATAGAAAAACTTGTTTTCTGGATTTGAAGACTTTAAGAAATGAATGTCCGGTTGTGGGGATAAAGAATAAGGTGAATCGGGTGTTATTGGTTAGTGGGCTTGTTTAGTTACTTATATTAGTATTATTATTTTGTCTAGATAGTTTTAGTTATTAGTTTTTCTTAGTTTAGTTAGTTTCTCTATTTATTTGATCCTAATTTTTTTTCCAATTCAGTTTAATTTAGTTTTCTTTAAGCAATAAATTTAGTTAATTTAGTGTTAGTTTCCTGGCATTTTCACCCAGCTGTTTTCAATGATGAAGTGGATACTTATGTTCAAGCCCTTGTTTTTCCTGATTATTAATAATGCCCCTTAAAACTTCTTGATTTTAGCAAGCAAGACCCCAATTTTATAGGTTAACTTCCCTTAGACTCTAATTTTTTGCAATTAGGTCCTAATTCGCTTACCCATACTTGTCATACTTTGCATTTTGACCTTTTAAAGCTGCTGATTGTTATTTTCAGCCCCTATATGTTGCTGAAATTTGGTTTTAGTCCTTATATGTTGCTGAAATATGGTTTTTCTCCTTATATGTTGCTGAAATCTTTGTTTTAGCTCCCTAGACATGGTTGGAAATTGTATTTTTGCCTTTCATATTTGCTAAAATTATATTTTTACCCCTGAATGTTGATGAAAATTGTAATTTGCTGGAAATATATTTTTTGCCCAAAACTTGCTGTAATTTTTTTTTATTTTTGACTCCCCATAATTGCTATGATTTATTTTTCACCCCTAAGCTTGCTGAAATTACAATTTTTTTCCCCTGAACGTCGCTGGAAATTATAATTTGGTCCCTCACACTTGCTGGAAATTATATTTTTGCTCAAAAACTTGCTGTAATTTTTATTTTTGGCTTCCCATAATTGCTGTAATTTATTTTTTCAACCCTAGGCTTGCTGGAATTTATGTTTTTGTCCCTTAGTTTGCTGGAATTTGCATTTTCTCCCTAGAATATTACTCCGTTTACATTTTTTACCTCGCAAATTGTTGGGATTTATTTTTATGCTTTATTTATTCAAATAGTGATACTTTTGACATGTTTGTTCATTTTATTAGCAATTTAAACCGAGTCTTTAAATGGGAGGTACTTCTATTATCCTTTTAATTGTTCTTTATGTGATCCTACATGCTCTTATGTGTTTTTACTATGTGTTTTTTTTTTACGTATCTTTTATGTGTTTATTATTTCATTTATGTGCGAGCATTTATTTATATCATGTTATTTATTTGAATATAATTTTAATTATTCAGAGGAATGTAATAGTTAGGTAATATTTTATTTAACAAAATTTGTATTCTTAGATAGTTAATGTAATAGATAGGTTATATTTTTATTTATTTGATAATTTTTTTGGTATTTTAGATAGCCTTGATGTAATAGTTAGGGCTTTTGTGTACTATGTGCTTATGTGCTTATGTGTTTTATCTGCTTTCCTTACGATTTTGCATCTTGAATATTATGATTATGTGCTATGTGCTCCTATGTGCTATTATCTACTTCTATGTGTTTATTGCTTTAATTTGTGTTTTAGTTATTTATTTATTTACTTGCTTTATTATGATATATGTGTATCGTCGCCACACTAGTCCAATGCTAGTTGTGGTTCATTCTTATTTCCTCGTTAGTCCAATGCTAATGAGGAATTTATAGAAAATAAACTAGTCCAATGCTAGACCCTTAGGTCCCTTAAACATTAGTTTCATTTGCATGAAATTCATGTCATTTACGTGCATTTTTCTATTTTTGGATCTTTTTCTATTTTACATGTCATTTTCTTTTATATCCTTTTTCTTGTAAATATATAATGTATGACACTTGGATTGCATTTCATATAGAATTTTAGGATAGACAAATCATTGCTTGCCTTAATTAGGAGAATCGCCCTTCAAACATGGGAAATAGCGAATATGGTTTTAGTAGCTTTAGTATGATATTTATCCCTCTGTAAGAAGGAATATTTTGTCTTGAGTTTTTGTTCCCCGTACCCATTATGTTGCATTTCTATATTTATATTTTATTTTTACATTTCAGTTTTGCATGACTCGTGACCCCTTCAAGGTTTTGTTTTTGAGATTTCACAATTAATGCGATAATATCCATTTTACTTCGAAGGGACATTTTGCCCCTTAACGATATCTCTTTTTAGGTTTAGATTTGCATCCATGTAGTACATCCAAAATGTGATAAAGTCTTAGGGTTACATTAAGAAAATTTCAGCTAAATCTCGCAACTAGTTTCGGCTAGGTTGAAAGGGTGCCTTAGGTGTAAACCTTTGCCTTCCCTTTCTTCAACTGTGACTCCGAATTCATTTTTCTCTTATTTTCAAGGATCTGGAGTTGTCTAAAAGGGTTTTCTCATTTTTTCTTACATTTTCCTCAAAAACATTTTCCAAAGAAATCATTATTAATTTTTTACCTTTTATAATAAAACGTTTTCTGGTGACTTAGTACACAAAAACTCAATACCAAGTGGTGACTCCTTTCTTTTTTCATAAAACCCTTTTAGACTCTATTTTCGGGCCCAAAACCGTCGCATTTTAAAGTCCCATTATAGGCCATTTTCTTTTTTTTTTTTTTTTTCAAACTAAAACATTTTCCAAGAAATCACATTTTTGTCAAACCACACTCTTCTTCCACCTACCTTTTCTTTTTCCAAAATAAAGAATTTTTCAAAAATCATTTTACAAAACCTACTCGCTTTTTTCGCACTTCATTATCATAATCTTTTTTCGTCTTTCGAAAAATGGTGCGTGACAGAAGCAGTTTGTACTCTATATTCCCCCTTTGTGTCATAACTTTCTGCATTCATTTGGAGTGGTTATCTATGAGATTCATGAAGATGAAGCTAATATTGAAGATGGGATAAGTTGCTTGTTTGTTAAGACAACTGCCACGGAGGTAATCTCTGATTTTGCTAGTTTTAAATCAATCGATGAAGGGTCATTGAATAATTGGACATCTGATTATTTCCCTATTCGAAGGGAGTTTCGGTAAATTTAAGATTGTCTTTTGTTCAAAATTCATTTCTAGATGGAGCCATGAAACGAATTTCTTTCTCAATGTTATTTTGGTATTAGGCTCTAGCTTTCTTGCATTAGCTTTTTGAGAGAGACTATTCTCAATTTCTTTGGTCTTATCGAGAAATTTTTTTTGTCGAAGTCTGGAAATAGATTTTATCTTTTCTCAAAGGCTAATGTCTTATGACTGTAAACGTCTTCTTTTGTTAAAGAATGCAAGCTTTCATTCAGTAAAATTGAAATCGTCTCTTTCTATATCAATTATTTATGTGTTTACATATTCTGTTTTATTTTCAGATGGCTGAAAATAAATGCTTATGATCCATTGGATGTGACTTTATTTGAAACTGATGAATGCCACTTCGATATCCCTTTGTGTTTTGAAATAATGCAAACTATTGACGAAAATGAAGGTGATATCGAAGAAGAGTATGGCTCTATGTTAAAGAATCTTGAACAATATGAGAAGAAACCCAAGCCTTACTTGGAAGAAACAGAAACTGTTAATATTGGCACTAAGACAGAGGTTAAGGAAGTTAAATTTAGCATACACTTGAGCAAGAAATGAAGAAAAGAGATAATTGAATTCCTTATATTGTTTCAAGATGTATTTGCATGGTTTTATGATGATATGGCTGGTGTTTCAATTGATATTGTGGTTCATAGGTTGCTTGTGGATCCAAACTATCTACCGATGAAGCAAAAACTTCGTAAATTCAAACCAGAGATGAGTCTTAAGATTAAAGAGCAAATAATCAAGCAATTGAATGCCAAGATCATCATTGTATCTCAATATCCTATTTGACTATCTAACATAGTTCCAGTCCTCAAAAAATCAAGAGAGGTCTGAGTTTGCGTGGATTATCGAGATTTAAACAGAGCAAGTCCAAAAGATGATTTTCCTTTACTGCTGGACATGAAATTGACTCTTTTATTGATTGTTTTGCGAGATACCATCAACTTTTGGTTGCAGAAGAAGACACACAAAAAACAGCATTCATCACCTTATGGGGGACTTTCTGTTATAGAGTTATGCCTTTCGGATTGAAAAATGCTAGAGCCACCTATCAAAGGATTATGACTATACTGTTCCATGACATGATTCACAAGGACATAGAAGTTTATGTGGATGACATCATAGTCAGGTCTAAAAGGTCCGAGGATCACTTAATGGATTTAAAGAGCTATTTGAAAGGTTGAGAAAGTATAACCTGAAGTTGAATCCTGCAAAGTGTGCCTTTGGGTCTCTCGCTAGCAAATTACCGGGTTTTATTGTTAGCAAGAAAGGTATTGAGATAGATCCTATAAAAATTAAGGTCATACGACAAATGCCGATCCCAAAGACTCAGAAAGATGTGAAGGTTTCTTGGGAAAGATTAACTTCATCGGCAAATTCATTGCACAATTGACTCTCACTTGTGAGCCCTTATTCAAATTATTCAAAAAGAATGCTCCAATAAATTGGAACGAGGATTATCAGCAAGTTTTTGCTAAAATCAAGGATTATTTGTTGAATCCTCCTGTCTTAGTGCCACTAAAGTCAGGTCAACCTCTCATTATGTACCTCTCTGTATTAGATGGATCAATGGGTTGTGTTTTGTGCCAGCATGATGATTCAGGTACAAAGGAGCAAGAAATTTATTATTTGAGCAAAAAATTCACCAGTTATGAGGCAAATTGTTCATTTTTGGAAATGATTTGTTGTGCACTAGCTTGGGTTGCTAAAAAACTGAGACATTATCTCTTTGACCATACCACCTATCTCATATCTCAATCAAATCCGTTGAGATGCTTGCTTGAGAAACCAATACCCACTGGACGCAAAGCCAAGTGGCAAATGATTCTCAACGAGTTTGATATTGTGTTCACAACTCAGATAGCAGTCAAGGATCAAGCGATAGCAGATGATCTAGCAAAGAATCCTCTAGAAAATGATTATGAGCCCTTGCATACCTATTTTTCGATGAAGAGATTTTGTTCATAGGGACAACTGAGGATATTAATGAAGAATTTTCAGGATGGAGATTGTTCTTTGATGGTGCTTCAAACTCTTTTAGGGCTGGAATAGGTGCAGTCTTGGGGTCACCTAAAGGAAAGCATTATTTTGCTACAGCTAAACTGAAGTTTGCTTGCACTAACAACATGACCAAGTATGAAGCTTGCATTCTTGGTTTAAAAATGGCATTAGATATGGACATCAGAGAGTTAGCAGTGTTCAGTGATTTTGATCTATTAATCCATCAAACATTGAGAAAATGGATGACTCGAGATTCTAAAATTATTCCATACCATTGTTGCTTACTCACTTTGGCTCGACAATTTAGAACTTTAGAATTCACACATATCTCGCATACCAGAAATGTCTTCGCAGATGCTCTAGCCACTTTGTCTTCCATGATTCATCATCCTGATGGTGCTGTGATAGAAACCATTTCTACCAAGATTCAAGAGGAACTAGCTCACTGTCTACGTATCGAGCAAGAGCCTGATGGTCTTCCTTGGTTTCATGATTTGAAAAAGTTTACAAAGAATGGATTCTATCCCCTGGGTGCTAGTACAATGACTAAGAATTTCCTCTAAAGATTGTTTACAAGGTTCTTCTTGAGTCGAGAAGTACTATACAAAAAATAAGTGACTTGGATCTCTTGAGATGTATAGATGAAAAGGAAGCTGAGATGAGATATGCCCATAACCTTGATACTTGAAGCATTTAACATCTCTTTGCCTCATAGGAGTTTCAATCTTACCCTTGCTTGGTGGTTTAGATGAAGAATTTTCACCCTTTGGCTTATTGCTTATGAAACTCGACTCACCCTTTTTCCAAGTCTCCTTGGGCTTTTGTGGCATTTGATCAAACTTTCTATCTCGAGAGTCCCTCCATGTGCCACGGCTTTGAGCCCCTCCAAACCCTCGGTTCCTCTTGCTTTTGAGTTGGCGCTCCACTTTTTGTGCATTTTCCACCAAGTCTTGAAACTCCACATAATGTTGTAATTCTACAATATCTGCAATTTCAAAATTCAAACCAGCTATAAATCGGGCAATGGTGGCCTCTTCATCCTCTTGGATGTCAGCACGAATCAAGAGTGTCTCCAACTCCTTATAGTATTCATCAACTGTTGAAGAACCTTGCTTTAAAGTTTGTAGCCTTCTATGCAAATCCCGTGAATAGTGACTTGGAATAAATCTTTTTCTCATAATCACCTTCATGGCAGCCCAAGTGCGAATTGGTTCATCCCCACATTTCTTACGAGACTTCACAAGTTGATTCCACCAAATGCTAGCATACTCCACAAACTCAACTGCAGCAAGTTGAACTTTCTTTTCCTCAGAATAATTGTGAACATCAAACACGTGCTCAACCTTTCGTTCCCACTCCAAGTATGCCTCTGGATCATTCATCCCCTTGAATGGTGGAATTTTCATCTTTATGCTCCCCAAATTGCTATCACGTTGTTGAGAAACCCTCCTCCCTCGACGGGACACTACTTCCTCAGAATCATAGGCATAATCAAAATCATCACCTCGAGCATTCTGAGCCACATGTGATTTTCCCTTGACAGCTGAGTCAATGTCCTACAACTTGGTGAACACACGCCTAAATTCATCTTGCATGGCACGCATGTTAAACTCTAAAGCACTGAATCTTTGCTCACTTTGTTCACCCATAATAGAAACCTATAAAAGTAAAAACTTGCACAAAAATGTTAGTAGCATAAGAAAAAATCAAGAAAGATATCCTCACTCACTCCCTTTCGTGATTCACTCTTCACTCGTGTATCACACCAATGAAACTTGGCTTTTACCCGATGATGAGCTCATACCTTAGCCTCTTACCACTCCTTGAGCTTACCTTGTGTGCCTTTGGATAAGAACCTGCTCAATTGAGCTTGACAAAAACTCCGATCAAGTATTCAAGACGAGTAGTAGTGAAAATGGAAGCCTAGAGTAAGGTTTGAACCAAATAGAAGTTAAGAAATCAAGACACTAGAAATTTCATATTTGAGAAGCACGCATGACACCCCTAATGTGTGGTTTTTTTCTTGTAGAAATCTTGATTTTCAAAAGTTCTTTAATGCACTTATTTTCAAATAGAAATAACAAGAAACTCCACCAAAACACCAAGAAACAAGAAGAGTAGAATCTGATCAATTAAACTTTCGTACATGACGTTGTTCTCTGTCCAACGATCTGGATGTTTCAAAAGATCTATTCGGTTGCACAAGGACAGTATTCCAGCCAAATATACTTTAGTTTAATTGGTTTAGTTCGTGTGCTTGGCTTTTATCACCTTGCACGCCTCTTTCGCTTTCCTTTGTATTGCACGACTTTTCTTTGTGCAAGACTTTTTTTTTTTCACCAAAATTTTGGCTTTTTTTTTTATAGAATCTCACAAATTTGCCTTTTTCCACTCACAAATATTTTTTTTTTCAATTCTAACAACCTCTCTCTCTCTTTGTTTTTTTTTTAACAACACAAACAACTCACAAAATACAAAATTCAACTCCCAAAAACAAAAAAAAAATTAAAATGAAAAAAACTTTCTGGAAAAAAAAGAAAAAAAAAATGCTGATGAACAGTACTCCGCCGCGTGAACAATAAATCCTAGCAGTGAACAGTAACGTCGAGTGAACAGTGACGCTACAGTACGTGAACAGTGCAATTTTTTTTTTTTTTTTAACCAGAAATCAATAGTAACCTTCAGGAAAATTGTTTCAAGGTTCTTATTTAAGCCAAGATTCAATTTTCTCAAAAGTTTTAACACAACAAAAATTAAAACATCAGAGAACAATTGAAAAAAAAAAGTTAAGAAAATAAGTTTAAACCACACAAAAACCTAGAATTCTTGATATGCAAATAGCAAGAACGACTCTATAGACAAGAACTACCTTAAAGTACGAACAAAAGACACAAAACACAAATTAAAGTGACTAGAAACATGGAGAAACAAAGTTGGACAGATTGGACAGTAAGAACAAACGCAAAAGGACCCCACAAGAACGATAACAAAACACGAAAGAATTCAAGAAGAAAGAAAAAAAAAAGGGATATAACCAAAATCTTCCAAAGGAAAATTTGGCTTAGAAAACCTAGATTTCAAGGTGAATCAAGGCTCTGATACCAATTGATGCATTCAACGGAATAGATGACGGTCCAAGACTCTCGAATTCCAAGTATGCAACCCAATCTTCTTGGCCCCTTCATAACTTGTCGAAGACCCCAAGAACAACCCAGATTGTTTTGCTTCAAATTCAACTAGATTCGTTGAACTCCCCCTTTAAGAAACGATCCTAGACCCCTAACCAACAACGTGGTGTAGACACCTAGTCGACAATCCTATTGGACAGATTCAAACCCTCAAAGATGAACCCTAAGCGAGATTCTTGAATACTCAACAAACGCCTTGCCAAGCAATCAAGAATAGTTCTTTAGCCAAAGAACTAAGAAAACTCAATTTTCACTCACGCACAATTGAAGAGAAAAACTCAATATTATTGATTAATGTTCTAAATTTGGATGAATAGTAACACCCTCTATAAAATGCGCATAACATCAAGATATAAGTTAAATATGTAAACTAACTTAACCCTAGTTGTACCATAACATAAACCTACAACTAAAGATACAACTTGGGCTATTAAACTAACGAATTAAGCCCATGAAACCCATAACCTCAAGTAGCAAACGGGCTCTTCAATTGAATCCAAGTCCACTTAGCATCAAAAACTCGTATAGACAATCTGGCCCACTTTCTCTAGCTCGTTCACCAAGTTCATGAGCAATCAATGCCTCTTTAAGCTTCACATGAGCTACTTTATCACCAACTCCATGATCAACATGCATCTCTTGTGTAGACGTCCAAGGGATCCTATCATTTCTAATCGGATCACACAAATGACCTAAATTCTAAGTGAAATGCAACTTAAAAATCATGCACTAAATATTCGTCAAAAATAGATAATAGATAAAATATATACGAAAATCATGCAAAAATGAAAAAAATCCTAAAAAGGAAGAAGTGTGTGAAATGAGAGGAAATGCACATGAGAAGTGAAACTATCACTAAAATGACCTAAGGTTTAGTGTTGGACTAGTCCTTTCTAAAAATTCCACTAGCGTTGGACTAGTGGAGAAACGATAAAACCACAACTAATGTTGGACTAGTGTGGTGACAGAATAATGAAAAACTAATAAAACATGAATCAAAGTAATAAAACATAAATCGAAAGCAAATGAACATATAAAGACATATAAGAGCACATAGGAGTATAGAACACATAAACATAATATCCAGATGCAAAATCTTAAGGAAAGCAGTAAAACATACAAGCACACGAGCACACGAGCACACAAAAGCACGTAAGCCCTAACTAATACACCGGGAGATTTAGCTACAATTTAAAGAGAAGTAAAAAACAACCTATCTATTACAATTGCTATCTAAATACAAAATTTTGCTAAAAATACAATAAATGTAATCTAACTATTACATTGACTAGCTAAATACAAAAATATTACATTTTTTGCCAAAATAATAAAATTCAAAATTTAAATAACATAAAATAAGTAAATACGCAAAAAGCATGAAAAATAAGCAACATGTGAGAAAAATGCCTAATAAATCACATAGGGGCACGTTGGATCACATAAAGAAGCAATTAAAGGTAAAAAAAAATACCTTTTCTTGAAGACCCGATACTAGATACTATCAAAATGAACAAATGAGTTAATGGTACCACTATTTAACGGGGTGAGTCATAAAATATCAAATTCTAACAAATTGGGGGTAAAATATGAATTCTATTAAACTATGGGGCCTAAAACAGAATTAGAGACCTAAGGAGCTAAAAGATAAAATTGGCAATTTCAACTAATCAAAGGGCCAAATTTGAAATTAAAGCAAAAATTGGGGTTAAAAAGGTAATTCAAACAAACAAAATCAAATCTGCAATTTATAGGACCTAATTAAAAAGAAACAAAAATCTGGGGGGTCAAATCACAATGATGGAGAACTTGATTGCAAGAAGCAAAAAGTCTTAAAGACATGTTGATACTACTTAAAATCCAGGACTAAATGCAACTATTTACCCTACCTAAAACATCAAAAAACCTGAATTAAATTAACTCAACAAATTAATAACTAAATTAAGCCAAACTTAATAAAACTAAAACAACAAATTACCCAAATTATTTAACCGATTAAGAATAACAAATCAAAACAAAACAATAATTAAACTAAAAAAAATCCACAACTAGAATTCAATCCAAAAAATACCCCCAATTCAAACTAGTTCTTAGAAATTTTCTCAACCCCAATTTTCTTCTTCTCTCTCTCTAGTTTCTTCAACCAACGGATCCATTCTCTTTCTTTTTCGCCATCTCTGTTTTCTCTGCTCTCTCCAGTTTTCTCGCTCGTCTCTCTTCTTTCTCTCTTTCTTTCTCCTCTCTTCGTTCTCTCTTCCCGTTCCCTTCTCTTTTCTCACTCTCCCATTTCTTCTTTTTTTTTCGCGTCTTCTTCTTCTCGGAAGCTAATGGACCCAATTTCCCCAAATATTTCCAGCAACAGTGGTGCTGCGACTAGGGTTGGGGTTGATGAGGGTGGCAGTGGAGGTGATTTTGACAGCTGTGGACTACTTGGTAGTGTGTGTTTTTTGATATGTAATCGTGTGTGGTGGTTGTGAAGGCTTTGATTTTTGTGGTGTCGGTGTATGGGTAAAGAAGGGGGAATTTGCTGATATTGGGCTGTTGGTTTTTGTTGTGTTTTTTCTATAGGTTGCTTGACGTAGTGGAAAGCTATTTGGTCTGTTTGCAAGCAGTTTGAAGAAGTTGCAATTCGGTTGAATTGGGTTGCAGGTGTTTGTTGGGTTTATGGGTGGCGTTTAATTAATGTTGACAATAGTGACAGTGGTTTTGTAGAGACGATTAATGAAGGCTACAAGCCTTGTGATGAAGGCTAAAACTAGAGATGAGGGCAATGGAGGTTGGCATTTAATGGCGGTGTGGTTTTTGGTAGAGCTTCAGGAAGTAGGGGAGGTGAGGCTGAATTGTGATTTGAGGATGAATAGCGGTTGAAGTTGTTGTATTTTGGGGCTATTCTGTTGATTGCTATAGATTGTATATTGGGGTGGTGGTTTGGTTAAGGTAGCGGTGAAAGGGGGCGATGGCAAAGGATATGCAGTTTGGTTTGTAGGAGTTTTAGTGATGGGTGGAGCAACAGATGGTGGTGGTATTACTCTGGCATTTAGGGGGCTATTGGTGGTATTTGCAGGTAATTGGTGAGGATTTAGAGGTTTTGGGAGGTAATTTGATAGAGATTTCAGTTGAGAATTGGGGGTTGTGGTAGTGGTGGAACTGTGATGATGTGGTTGAGGTGTTTCGATTGACTGTTTGCAGGTTATGTGATTGTTTATGACTAATTCTTGGGGCTGATTTAAGTTGTTTCTTGTGAAAATTGCATAGAGAGGCAGTTTGTGGGTGGCTTAGGGATGGCGTTTTTAGGTTATTTTGTTGTTAGTTTTGGTTTTTTGCAGAGGATTGGTGATTGTGGGTTGAGGTCTATGCCTGTTTTGGTGTTGCATTAGGCAATTGGAAGGTGGCAAATGATGGAGGGGAAGGCTTGTGGGTTGTTCTGGTGGTGGAGATAGGAGGAGGTAGACAATGGTTTTAGGGGATTGTTTGTGAGATTTTGGGGTTGAAAGGGGATGAAGAAGACGTGAAAGATGAGGAAAACAAATCCAGAAATAAATCAAAGAAACAGTAGGAAAATGCAAAAAATAGACCCAAAATTCATTCAAAATTCCCAAAAAACAAAACCAGATTCCCTGTTGTTTCTTCATTATTCAATCAGATTTTGATGGTGAAATAGAAGAAAATGAATTAAAATCCAAGAAATCTAATTAAGATATTACCTCTTGGAAGTTGAGACTAGCTGATGATGAATTGATAAGGAACAGTAAATGGCACAATGCAGAAAACGGTTGTTTGTGTGTGTGTTTTTAATGTTTAGTAGGTGTTTTGATTTTTTCTTTGGATAAAAGTGTGTTTAGGGTTTTTATTTTTTCTCTTTTCTCATTTTTCATTTCCACAACATGAGCTTTTTTATAGTGCAAGTTAGTTTTGTCGTCCAAGAAATGGGTGAAGATGACTACAATGCCCCTAGTAATAAAATCTTAATTTTATCTTAAAAATAATATTTACACAAAAAACTCAAAACAAAAACTAGAAGAACTATCTTAATTTTTCTAGAAATACCCAAAAAATTGAAAAACTCAAAAAATGTAAATAATAAATTTTATTAAATTACAAAAAATTTAGGTCAAAAAATACATTTACATGTAAAATGACTGTTTTGCCTTTGAACATGGTATTTTCAGAAAAAATAGCAGTTAACCTTAAAAATTGGTCAAAAATTAAAAATAGACTTAAAAACCTAGAAAAAATATCTATAACCCAAAAAATGGCAAAAATGGCATTCAAGAGGTAAAATGACCATGTCGTCCTTGTACTGACGAAATATACAAAAAAATAGCTATTAGCCTCGAAAATTTATCAAAAATTAAAAATAAGCTTAAAACTCTAAAAAAAAAGAATTTAGGAGACAAAAAAATTGACAAAAAATGCATTCAAGGTGTGAAATGATTATTTTGCTCTTGAACGCAATATTTACAGAAAAATAGCAATTGTCGTCCAAAAAATAGGAAAATTTAGAAACACACTTAAAAACCTAAAAATAAATTTGGGGACCCAAAAAAATGAAAATGGTGTTCACGAGACGCAATGACCATTTTGCCCCTGTGCTAGTGAAATACAAAAAAAAATTACCAGTTAAATTTGAAAAAAATCACAAAAATTTAAAAACATGTATGAAAGTACAAGAATACGAATTTAAAATCCCAAAACTAATGACAAACATTCACAACTAAAAATTACTGTTTGCCCTCTAAAATTGTTGATTTTGACCCTTTTTTCAAAAATCATAATTTGACTTCAAAAGTAAAAAAATGCCCCCTAATGTTGGAAAGATAAATGGTGTATCAAAATTTGGTGTCTACAAACATTTGCAATTTTTGTGTATATTATGACTAATTAGTTGTATTAGCGGCAAAATAGTAATCTTAGCATGTAGATATTTTTAAAATTTTTATTTTAATTTCTAAATTCACATTTTTTATGCTTTTTTTTTATCATTTTTCTAATTTTTATAATTTTTTTTGGAGTCATTTAGTATTTATGTAGAATATTGATATTTTTAAAGTTAATAGCACGTTTTCCAATTTAAAGTCATTTAGTATTTATATGTGTATTTTATATAATTATAGATTTTTTGTAAAAATTTTATGATTTTTAAAGGTCGTTTGGTATTTATTCAATTTTTTGCCTTTTGTATATTAAAGGCACGTTTCTCTAGAATATTTTAATGTTTAAAATCTTCGAGTGTAAATTTTTGTACAAGTGTTTTGTGGGTAATGTATTTGTAAAATTTTCATAATTTTTTAAATTTATTTAATATTTTTGCATTTTTTATAAATTTTGTGACGCTTGGCACACTTCCCAATGTTCCATCAATATCGGGTTTTTATAACAAATTTTCTTTCTTTCAGTAATATTGAATTTTAGTAATTTTCTTTTAATTTTTGGGAGTCCATATTTGATTTATTTTGATTTGATTTGATTTGATTTTATTTTAGTTGCAAAGTTAAAAAAAAAAGAAACAAACGACAGCAGGAAGAGGTACTACTATGGCTACAAAGCCAGATCCAGCCACCAAATATCATTTTCTAGCCACTATAGCATCACCAACTCTACCCTACACCTGTCAATCCATCACTCAAGACATGATGTGGATTAAGTGTAGAAAATGTAAGCAATATGCACGCAAGAGTCAAGTAATAATGAATTTTCTTTCTTTCAGTAATATTGAATTTTAGTAAGTTTCTTTTAATTTTTGGGAGTCCAAATTTGATTTATTTTTTTATGTTATTTTATTTTATTTTACTTGCAAAGTTAAAAGAAAAATGGCAGTGGGAGAGGTACTATTATGGCTACAAAGCCATATCCAGCCACCAAACTATCATTTTCTTGCCACTATAGCATCACCAACTACACCCTACACTTATCAATCCATCACTCAAGACATGATGTGGATTAAGTGTAGAAAATGTAAGCAATATGCACACAAGAGTCAAGTAATAAAACCTAATTTCTCAATTTTTACTGCAAGTATATGGATTATTGTAGTATAGGAAATTAAGGTTGAATCCTACAAGGAACCAACTTAATACAATTACTAGAGTTTTATCACGTACTTTATTATCTAAACGATGATTAAATGAATAAGATTGGATAGATTATAATCTATTAGGTTTATTATAATCTACCCAGTAAAGAAGAACTTGTAAGATTGCAAGAATTTTTGTAGAAAAACAACTATGGAATAAGTTATAGGATAATGAATCCACTAATGATCAATATTAAGATCTAGAGATTAACAAGTTGCCTTATTTAGGATGCATTCCATACGCAATCAAAACTTGTTTTCACAATGAATTGATTTAACCTACCTCATTGTGAGGTTTAGGCATTATCAAATTTAAGTAAAATTCACACAAACAAGTAGTAAAATTTACAACCTAATACCCCTTTCTGCAAGTGCACTGGGTCAATTGTAGTAGGGCAATATTAGTGTCAATCCCACGAGGAAATACGAATTCGCAAGTACCAAAGCTAAATACTTTCGTTATTATCTAGACAATTCATCAAATAGGTGGTAGGCAAAATGGAAAACTCAATAACTTGTAGTAAAACAAATGGAGAAAATCACAATTAAAAGTTAAGTTAGGGTTAAGAATCCACTAATGGTCACAAAATATGAAAGAATAAGATTATGCTTGCTTATAACATCTAGTCTTACTTAGGAATCCATAGCAACCAAGACTTGCTCTTGCAATGAATTAGGTGACTACTTCAAAATCTCATTCTCATGATGATTCAAATGAAACTAGAAACAAGTATTTCCTATTCTCATAGTGAAACAACTTATGTGTTAGTTAATTCTTATGCCACAAGCAAGAACAAGATATGTCAAGTTTAATCATACTCAAAGCATATCATTAGCTTCATCTTAACCCTTAACTTGTAATTAGTTCATATTGAAGATAAAAACAAGTAAGAACAAGAACATAATATAAAAACTCATAACAAAGATTGAAAGTAGAGAGATAGGGTTAGAAATTCTCATTTCATAAGTGTAGAGACCAAATTTTGACACACAGTTCATCTTTCCAACATTGGGGATATTTTTTTATTTTTGGGGTCAAATTCTAATTTTTCAATAAAAGGAGAATGAAATCAACAATTTCGGGGGTTAAAATAGTAATTTTTAGAACAAAAATATTTTTTCATTAGTTTTAGAGTTTTAAATGTACATTTTGTATTTTTATACATTTTTATAAAATTTTGTGATTTTTCAGGTTTAACTGGTATTTTTTCTGTACATTATGTCAGTGCAAGGGCAAAATGGTCATTTCGCCTCGCAAATACCATTTTCACCCATTTTTGAATCCCAAATTTGTTTTTCAAGTTTTTTAAGAATTTTTAAATTTTTTTTTTGGGTTGATTGCTATTTTTCGGTAAAAACTCTGTTCAAGGGTAAAACGGTCATTTTGTATAAGAAATATATTTTTGACCGAATTTTTTAGTTTATATAAAATTTGGTATTACATTTTTTTCTTTTTCTTTCTTTCTTTCTTCCTTTTTTTCTCTTTTCACTTTTTGGAGTTTCTTTTAGAAAAAGCATGACATTTTTTAATTTTAATTTTAATTTTTTGGATGTCAAAAATCTTTTTTTAAGGATAAATTTGTAATTTAATGGTTGGGGGGCATTTCAGTCATTGTTACTCATTTCTTGGAGGTTAAGACTTTTGCAATATAAATAGTCATTTTTAGGAGGAAAAAAAAAGGAAGTCTAGAGAGAGTTTTTAGGTTTTTTTTTTTAATTTTTAGTTTTATTTATTATACCAAAAACACCCAAAAATATACTTTTTTCTACACTCATCTTCAAACATTTCACCAAGAACACCAACAACACACACCATACATTTTCATGCAAACACACACAACACCAAGAACACACACCATACATCTTCATGCAAACACACATAACACCAAAAACACAAACCACACATCTTCATATAAACACACATCACACACCAAGAACACACACTATCTTCATACACTTAATACACAGCCCCTCATTTCACACACACACACAATCACACATTTCAAACACACACAGATTCACGTACCCATTCAAACAACTCACACACATACACACGTTCATATCTAAAATTCACACGTACCACACCCACACTCTCTTTCTTCTCTCTCTCTCTCTCTACATACACACATCTGCACACACCTTTCACACAATTTCACACACTAATACACTTAGAACATACACTCAGCCACCATTACACACATAGTCACAGACAGAAACACACAATCATACACACACTACTTCACTCACAATTCACATATACACACACAGTACACAGAATTCACACACAATGGCACTCACAATTCACTACTCTGGCACTCTCACAACCATCACACAATCTCACGCACACAACACTGTAAACACACACACTTAAAATCAGTTGCACATATATTCAAAGGTCACACGCCAACACAAAATCAGAAATTCACATGCACAAATCCGTTGCATCCAAAACCATACCCAAACAAATTAACTATCATCACCCCCATTACAAATACAGAAATGATCCCAACCAGTAGCAATTTTCCTCCAGCCCCTCCATCCAAACTCACAGCCTCATCACTAGCAGTTCCAATTCCAGTCCCTATCCATCACCACTACTAACATAGTCCCCTTTTCCTTCACCAGATACCAGTTATAGCTACCTCTCGTCCTCAATATCAGACAGTTTAACCTCAACTTGATGGCCACTACCCACCATTGCATCATAACTCCATCATCCCTCTGCTCACAAATACCTCCACCAGCCATCACCACATACACATAGAATTCATCCACCAATTCGTTACCATAATTAATAGCAATGCCACTTCAACCACCCCAATTCCCTTTAGCACTGCCAAACCTGCAAGAAAGACCAGAAACTCATCATAAAGCCACCTACAATTCACCAATCCCTACCTCCAATTTCAACCAGACAATCTGCAAATGACAACCTTGCTGTTACCTTCACCACAGCCCAACAGCCATTGCCCAATCCACCACCGCTGCCAAATGCCCAAACGATCCTACTACCACCACTACCTCCTTTACGCCAAGCCCACCACCAAAATCCAATTAGCTACTACCTCACCGTAGCTCAACCACCAATTGTTTCACCCTCCACTGCATCTATCACCACATTAGTAAAACATCGCAGCCACTGGAACCACAAATCCCCTCATAAGCTCCAATTCACCTCCCCTGTAACCAACATCACCAAAATTCAGCCCCATTTTTACAATCCATAACAACTAGAAAATCAGCCTCCAAATCCATCGGAAAACCACCTGCGAAGGAAAAAACAGACCAAACCTCCTAATCAAACTTACAGCCACATGCCAAACAACCAGTATCACATAGACATCAGCTAAAACCACCACCAAACTCCATAAAACTACCCTAATAATCCACCCCAATCATCAATTAAACCACCACAAACCCACAATCGCCAACCATAATTCTCGTTTGTATCTCCAATTTTCACCAGAAAATATTCCTACACTAACGGACCTGCAAACAACCAAACAGCCCAAGCCCACAGCAATGGCCACAGCCACAGCCCAAACCCAACCCACAACCGTCGGAAATGCCAATTCCTCCCCTGCTACCAGCAACCAACAATCAGAAGCAGCTCCGCCTTTGCCCCCTTCGCCTTCGCCGCTGTCAATCTTCGTCGAAGTTCACCAGTGGCTCCCTAGTCGGTCGTAATCACTCCACTGCCAGCTCCACGAACTCAGCCCCCCTCTTTGTCAATAACCTGCAAAACAAAAAGGAACATAGCCCTGCAACTCCACTTCCCCATCACTTGCCAATAATCACACCATCGCCATCTGCCCAAATCAAGTAATTTTTGGTACTCGTCCAATTTTTGGTTTTTTTTTTCTTGGTTGCATAGCCTTTATCACAAATTGGACTCCTTTGTTTGTTTGGTGTTGTATTTTCTCATGAGTTTGGACCTAGAATTTGGGAAATTGATTTAAGAAATCAGCACCTTGAAAGAGTTACAGAGATTAGAAAAGAGAACAAGAGAGAGAGCTGGAGAAGATGCGAGAAAGAAAGAAGGAGGGAACAGTGAGAAATCAAACAAGGTAAGAAACGAGAGAAAGAAAAGAATCAGCAACTGTGTGTGTGTGACAAAAGAAAAAGAAGAAAAAAAAATTGAGTTTTTAGTGATAAAATTGTATATTTAAGAAAATCGTATCTTGAAAACAAAATATGGCGGGGGCTAAAAGTACGAGAGTTTTGGCTAACTATTTTTGAAAAAATATTTTATTTTAAAAAATAGAATCGCCACTTAGTATTGAGTTAGGGTGTACCAAGTCACCAGAAAAATCGTTTAACAAAATAAAAACAAAAATTTTAGAAAAAATATTGAAAACCCTTTTCCGACTCCAGTCTACAAAAAAAAAAAAAAAAGAGAAAAGACCCGGGATTCACATTTGAAGAAAGGGAAGGCAAAGGCTCGCACTAAGGCACCCTTTCCGCCTAGCCAAGGCTAATTGCGAGATTTAATCAAATTTTCCTGAATTAACCTTAAGTTTTGTCATGTTTGGATGCATGTAAATGAATGCAAATTCTAAATCTAAATGGGTATCGAGGGGGTCAAAATGTTCAGTCGAGTCTTGGTCAGAATTATCGCATTAATTGCGAAACTCGAATTCAGATCTCGAGGGAGTTATGATTGTAAATGCAAGATGGAATGCAAAAAGAAAAGAAAAATAGTAATATAGATAATAGGACGTCGAAGAAAGTGGGTATACAACATAACGGGTACAGAGGATAAATAACTCGTGACTGAATATACCTATTCACGAAGAGAGGAACGGCATGTACGCCACTACTTCCCACATAAGTAGGCGACTATTTTTAATCAAATCACTTACCTAACTTTTAAGTGAAATGCAGCCTAAATGTCATAAACTCAATTGCTAAAATAGATAATAGTAATAATAATAAAAATATATACAAAAAAGTCATGCAAGTATGAAAAACTAAAAAAAAAAAGAAAAATGTGTTGTGAAATGAAATGAAATGCACACGAGTGAAACTAGCCCTTTTTAGAAATTCCCTACTAGCGTTGGACTAGCAGGGAAGCAATAAAACCACAACTAGTGTTGGACTAGTGTGGCGACGGAATAACAAAGTGATAAAACGTGATTAAAATAGAAAAACATGAATCAAAAGGAAATAAATATATAAAGACATATAAGAGCACATAGGAGCACATAACACGTAGGCATGATATCTAGATGCATAGTCCTAATTACGCACATAAGCACGTAAAAAGCACACAAGGCATAACTATTACACTAGGGGGTTTAGCTACAATTTTTGGGGAAAAGGTAAAGAGTAAAATAACATATTTATTACATTTATCTATCTAAATACAAAACTTTTGTAAAAAATATAAAGAATATAACTTAAGTATTACATTGACTAATTAAATACAAAATATTCACCAAATAATAAAATTTGAAAATTAAATAGCGTAAAAATAAAAATAAATGTAAATAAATATGTGAAAAAGAATGTAAAAATAAGAAAATTTTGAAGAAAATGCATAAAAAATCACATAAGAGCACATTGGGGCACATAAAGAGAAATTAATGAGAAATAGGGGTACATTTTAGAAGACCCGATGCCAATGTTTAAGAAAATGAACACACACGTTAAAGGCACCACAATTTAATGAAATGAATCACAAAACACAAAACTCTAATCAAATTGAGGGCAAAAATGCAAATTCTATTAAACTAAGGGCTTGAAATAAAAAATGTCAACCTAAGGAGCTTAAGGGCAAAATTAGAAGTTTACACAATTCTAGGGGGTAGTGATGCAAATGAGAAGTAAATTGGGTTTAAAACAGTAATTCCATCAAGCAAGGTACACAAAAATGTAAATTAAAGCAAGTAATAACGCATGATTGTAATTTATAGGACCTAATTGAAAAAGAAATAAAAAATCTGGGGGGTCAATTCTATAAAAGATATGGACACAATTGCATAAATTAAAAGTATTCCACGACATAGTGACAAAACCTAAATTCTAGGTGCCAAGACATGAATATATATTTTTACAATCCACAACAACTAGAAAATCAGCCTCCAAATCCATTGGAAAACCACCTGTGAAGGAAAAAACAGACCAAACCTCCTAATCAGACTCACAGCCACATGCCAAACAACCAGTATCACACAGAAATCAACTAAAACCACCACAAAACTCCACAAAACTGCCCTAATAACCCACCCCAATCATCAATTAAACCACCACAAACCCACAATCACCAGGCATAATTCTCGTTTGTACCTCCAATTTTCACCAAAAAATATTCCTAAACCAACGGACCTGCAAACAACCAAACAGCCCAAACCCATAGCCCAAACCCAACCCACAACTGCTGGAAACGCCAACTCCTCCCTGCTACTAGCAACCAACAATTAGAAGCACCTCCGCCTTTGCCCCCTTCGCCTTCGCTGTCGTGAATCTTCGTCAAAGTTCACCAGTGCTCCCTAGCCAGTCGTAATCACTCCATTGCCAGATCTACGAACTCAGCCCCCGTCCTTGTCAATAACTTGCAAAACAAAAAGGAACACAGCCTTGCAACTCCACTTCCCCAACACTTGCCAATAATTACACCATTGCCATCTCCCCAAATCAGGTAATTTTTGGTACTCCTCCAAATTTTTTTATTGTTTGGTTGCATAGCCTTTATCACAAATTGCACTCCGTTGTTTGTCTGGTGATGTATTTTCTCATGAATTTGGACCTAGAATTTGGAAATTTGATTTAAGAAATCAACACCTTAAAGTTGACGTGGTGTAGATTAGGTATAACAATTATGAACAAAAACACACAAATCAAGTAATAAAAACCTAATCTCCCAACTTATTCCGCAAGTGCACGGGTCGGTTGTAGTATTTGGAGTATTAGGTGCCGAATCCCACGAGTAATCAAATATGTGCAATTACTAAAGCATTTTCACTAACTTTTATTATCTAAGCACAAATGATAGTAAGAGTGATATGGGATCCCTTCAATAGAGTAGATATATGATTGTGAACTTTTGTAGAATTCAATACAATGAAGCCTAGAACATAGAATCCACTAATGAACCAAGCATGAATGACTCACTAAGTGTTATCTGGCTTTGTTTAGAATCCAATTCCGTATGTGTCATAACTAGATCTCTCTATGAAATGACAAGACTTCCAACTATTCTCATGATGAAATCTTATGAAAGCATGAATTGTAATGATTCACTTAAGCATCCATTATTCTCATATGAAAGACTTAAGCATTACTTGTTCATTTTCCATTGTTACATGCATCTCTCAATGTCAAGTAGCAACTAAATGACTTGTTTAAGTTGGCCAAGCAAAAACAAGTATTAAAACTTGAACAAGTAAATAAACAAATGCAAGCTTAGTAAGTGCAATAAGTTAAATCATGTTTGTTGATTCATTAGCTTCATCTATGATCTAGATGAAGCCTTTAGTTCAACATGGTTAGTGAAACAACTAAAAGTTCAACTTCAAAGATAGAATTCATGGCAACTATTGAAAGTAAAAGAGATAGAGTTTGAGAATTGCTCAACCAATATGAGAATTAGTCCTCTTCTTTATTCACCTTCAAAAGATTGCACTACAAAGTCTCTTACAATGTTCCTCACCACTCTATTGAAGGATTAAGAGAATTCTACTAATTCTCTACCAAGCTAAGTATAAAACTAAAGACTATACTACTTTCTACTCCTCAAAACTTGTTACAAATGCTTTACAAATGACTTCTATTTATAGACAAATGTTCCTTCAAGTATTTTTTCAACTTGCATGAATCATTAAAGCATGAAATGATGAAGATTTACTTGGGGATTCCTAAATGGGCACAAAAGTCTTCATTTATGCTTCCAATAGTATTCTCGCACTTGCAGAACCCCTATCTTCATATAAAAATAGTCTGCAAAGACCTAGTTAGAAGAGGATGCAAGTTGATGCCCTAGAAAGTCCAAGCGTATTGCAATACGCGGATGTTCATCAGCGTATCTCATCCACAAATCACACCTTTGTGGCCCCTACTTGATTTCTGATTTTTGCTAAGTTGGCATCCATGTGTGCAAGCATTTTTCATGTATTTCCAAGCATTTTGAGGAAAGAATTAGATTTTTCCATTATTTTGCACAATTGTTCTTTCAAGTTGTTCATCCAACTTTAACTCTTTGAATAACCATTGATTTTTATTTTCCTTTACTCCCATTGATCCAAAATAAGTTTAAGTATGATGAGCCTGCAATTATACACAAAAATTGTGCATTAATTTGCTCAAATAAAAATTTTGCCTCCAAAAACCCTAATTCTGGTAAAAATCCTAATTCTTATGAATTGTTGGAAAATGAGTCATTTGCAACCAAAAATACTATAATTATGCTAAAATAACATTTAAAACATAAAATAATATATATAATAATATTGGTAAATTTATTACTTATCAAACTCCTCCATACTTGAATCATTGCTTTCCTCAAGCAATTAGAAAATCAAGAGATCAAATAATGATTCAAAGCCTTGAAATAATAAATGCTACATTGTTTAATGTAATTCCACAAATTAAAGCAAATAGGCATTATGCAATTCCTTGTAAAGTTTCTAATACTTATCATATCAAGTAAAAGAGAAGTAATTATTTTAAGATTAAAACTATGTTCAATCAAATTTCAATGCCTTACAAAATTTTACATATCAAGTATCCAATATAGACAATCATATACAACTCAATTTACACACAATAGGGACATTGAAATTTATAATGTTTAAGTGTCTTTTGACGTGAAGGTTGACATTTTTAGATGAAAACCCCCGGTTACTAAACACTTTAATCCTTTTTATCACATTTAATCCTTAGTTTGAGAAGTGAAATTGTCTTTTGATTAAAGGATCGACATTTTGTGATGAAGACCTTATTACTCAACAATTCACTTTCAATCAAACTTGTTTTGCATACTCTTAATTCAATTGCCTTTTGACATGAAAATCAACATTTTGTGATAAAGATTCCCTGTCACTAAGCAATTTGAATCATTGGAGTAGAAATAAATAGATATTTATCAATTTTCCTCAAATATACTTGTCCCTTGATTCCAATAATGCTAAGTAATGCTTCTTGTCCATATCTACCACTTAATAACGTAAAATTAAGTAAAGAAAAGAAATTTAGAATCAAACATGCCAACTCAATACATAATTACATCCATTTTACAAGGTATACTTTCTTAAAAGCAAAACTCCTAATCACATAATACTCTTTCTTCATATAATTGTGGAAATATTCAAGCAAAATTGCATAAACTACTTCAAAAGTAACGGATTTTAATAAGTTCATGGCATGAAAGCATATAAGAAGCAAATTTTTCAAAATTTTTGCCATATTTATCAAAACAATATCTTGACACTATTTACTCCACATCACACCAAACAATATTTTACACCTTCCCCCCACACTTAAAATGAAACATTGGTTCTCAATGTGAAAAGGAAAAGTTAAGAATGTAATAGGAAACAAGAAAACTCCCCCTGCCTGGTTTGAGAATCCAAAGATTGATATTGTTTGTGTCTTTGAAGTTCATTGGCCTTGACAAGTCTTTCTTTGCAACGCTTCATCCAATTCCACATTTGGTCCAACTTTGCTCATTGGTCTTGTCTCAAACTTAGAATTAACTCAAAAGCTATGTTAGATGATGAATCAGTAGCTTATAGTAGATAAAATTAATATAGTATGCTTAAAAGTTGGTAAATTCCCTCACACTTAGTTTGTGCAATGTGGCTCCATGGGGGTGAAAATTTGAAAGACAAGTAAGATGGGCAAATGTATTATGTAATGATGAAGTAACATGCTAAAGAAACTTGCTCAAATTTGGCTCATGTTACAATTCTACCATTTTATGTCAAAGAGTCAAAATATTAAGTTAAAACTAAAGCCATGAACATGCAAGATTGGAACATGTTAAAGTGTTAATTTGATTGTTCAAAACATGTATACAAGCCAAGAAACACACATTGCAAGTGAACCAATTGAAAACCAATGAAAATGAATATGAAAAACCACTTTGAATAATGATACGCGAATGGTTACTCGCGTATCTCTTAGCCCTTCTGCGTATCTCTGCGCAGCGTATCGCACTAAGCTCTTAGAAGTTGATACGCGACAGCGATACACAGATGATGTCCGCGTATCTTAGCCATGTATCACTTCCTGCAACAGGCAGTGATTTTCAAGTTTTGCAAGTTACTGTTTCATTGGTTTATTCTCTTTTGCTGCAGCACTTTTAACTTAAACGTAACATGTTTTTGAACATTTTAGCATTAGAAACAAGTTTGAATCATGAAAACACACTTGTGCATACACAAATATACTCAAATCTTGCATCAAATTCACATTACTTCGCATGGATTGAGCATGAATTTTAAAGTTGCATATATTGCAAAATTTGATTGTACTTTCCAAATCAATTATGCACACATGTTTCTTTGAATATGTTAAGCATAAATTCAAGGCTAAACATCCTATAATCTCTATGAATCACCAAATGACCTTTTTTGCTCAAAAAGTTCTTCAATCATGAATAGTAACTTTCATCAATTCCAACTTCTAAAACACGTCATATAGCACATAATACACATGTTAAACCTTTTCATTAGCATGAAATGTTAAAGAAGAAGGGATTTTAGAAGCAAACTCATGATTGTCTCCTCTTGACTCAAACTTGATCATCAAATTCCAATTTGCATACCTACAAGACAAACAAAACAAATATACTTTGAACTACTTAATACATAATAATACAAACTAAAATTTCAAAAAAAAAATATTGAAAACATTGGGTTGCCTCCCAACAAACGCTTCATTTAGAGTCTAGAGCTAGACTTTGTAGGTGTAAGCTTCACTTTTGAGGACCATAATCCAAAGAATTCTCCACTCCTTTAGGTGTAGATATGTCAATAAAGTGTAATTGGTCCTTCCTTCTCTTTGTTCTTCGTCTTGTACTTCCAAATCCTAGAAATGAAACATTTGGCATATTATCATCCAAATCATCAAGTAAATACATGTTAAAAGTAAAAGAGGGATGTTTAACATTTCATTCAATTCAAAGAATATTTCCTCATCCCCTACTTTTAACTTTAATGTGCCATTTTTCACATTAATTATTGCACCGGCGGTAGCAAGAAAAGGTCTACCAAGTATAATAGGCATATTTATATCATCCTCTATATCTAAAACAACAAAATCAATCGGGATGATAAATTTGTCCACTTTCATTAAGACATTTTCAAGAACACCAAGTGGATGCCTATGTGGACCTATCGGCTAGTTGTAATGTAATGTTTGTGCTTTGAACTTCCTTAAAACCTAGCCTCCTAACTATTGACATGGGGATTAATGAGACACTTGCACCCAAATCACATAAAGCGTCAGAAAAATTAACATCACCAATAGTGCATGGCAATAGAAAAACTCCTTGGATCCTTAAGTTTTGGTGGCAATTTGTTTTGGATCCTTGCACTACATTCCTCCATGAGTGCTACGGTTGCAAAGTCATCAAGACTTTTCCTCCTTGTCAAAAGATCCTTCAAATACTTGTTATACTTGAGAACCTACAAAAATGCATCTACAAAAAGAATGTTAACATGTAATTGCTTAAACATTTGTGCAATCTTCCCGAATTCCTTTTCTTGCTTTTTATTATTAAGCCTTTGTGGAAATGGAATTTGTGTTGGAAGGGAAATAGCTTGTGATTGAGATTTCATATTTTCAGTACCAACTTCTTCATCACTCACTATTTTCTTTCCTTTTTCTTCTTTTTCATCTTTTTCACTCCCACATGCTTCAATAATTGGTTCTTTTAGCATTCTACCACTTCTCAATGCAATTGCTTGGACTTGTTCCTTAGGATTAATTTCCATTTTACTAGGTAACTCTCTTGGTTTCCTAAAGTTCATTTGTTCGGCTATTTGAGCAATTTGATTTTCTAAAGATCTTGCCATTCTTAACATTCCACTTTCAAATTGCTCAACCCTTTCCATTACCTTTTCATTAGCCACCTTGCAAGCCGGTTTATTTTGGAAAAATCCGGTTTGAGTTATCATCTTAGGCTCCCTCCACCCAAGATTTGGATGGTTTCTACACCCGGGGTTGTATGTGTTTGACAAAAAAATTATTAGAAGAAGAAGGCTTGTGGTTATTGATATATTGAACTTATGCACATAAAGATGGATCATGAGAATCATCACACAAATGATAATATGCTATACTAGATGAATTTTGATTAATAGAGACATGCTTATTAAAAACATTCATCATATTTTGCATTTGAGCTCTAAGCAATTCTAAAGTATCAATTTCATACATACTTTGAGTACTTCTAGAATTACCTCTTTCATTCGCCGATTGATAGTGGTTTGCTGCCATTTCTTCAATCAACTC
Source organism: Mitragyna speciosa (assembly GCA_024721245.1). NCBI lineage: Eukaryota > Viridiplantae > Streptophyta > Magnoliopsida > Gentianales > Rubiaceae > Mitragyna > Mitragyna speciosa. The sequence continues at coordinate 2,236,682 of CM045565.1, forward strand.
TTGGGCTTCTTCTGTCGACTTTGCCATGAGAGCTCCCCCTGTAGGTGCATCTATATTGATTTTGGTTTGATAATTAAGTCCATTATAGAAGGTTTGAATGATTAACCAATTGGGAAGTCCATGGTGTGGACATTTTCTTATTAGGTCCTTATATTGTTTCCAAGCCTCATAAAGAGACTCTTCTTCGCATTGGTTGAAATTGGTAATGTCCATCCATAGTCTTGCGATTTTTTCCGATGGAAAATATTTGTTCAAGAATGCTTTGGAAAGGTCTATCTTTAGCACCCTAGAAAATGCACATATAAGAGACATTTTCTTTTCTTATTTAGGGTTAAGTGTTAATCCTTGATTTATTAGTTGGGAGATTTCTTGAGTTAATTAGGTTAATTAGCTAAGATTTTCATTTTGAAGCAAGAACACTTAAGTACTAAAGTTAGAATAATTTTACTTGACCATTTAATTTATATTAGAGTTTAAATTTTGCTTAATTTATTCTACTATTTTCTAGCCTTTTACTACTTGAATTTTAGCTCAATTTTACTCAAAAATTTCACTTATTTTCTTGCTTTATTTTCTTTTCCCTTAGCTGAAATTTTTCTCTTTCTTTTCTTTTCTCTTGGCCGAGTTTCTCCTTTCTTTTTCTTGTCCTTCTTGGCCGGATTTTCTTTTCTTATTTTCCTCTCTTTTTGCTTTAATATTTATGTCATAATGTTACTAACTACTAGGTTGAAGAGATATTTTTATGTCACCAATTACATTAAACCAAGTTTACAACTAATGCCTAAAAAGCCTAAACCCTAACTTGCTTCTTGTAATATTTTTATTGGTTATTCTTTCTCCCATCTTTTCATTATTTCTTTACTATTTTTCCTAGCCTATTTCTTTCTTTTCTTCACTCCTCTTGGCCGACTCTCTCAACCTCTCTCTCTCTACCCTCTCTTGTTCTTCATTTTCTTAGAGTTTTTCTTCCAATTTTAGACAAATTCCACCATAGAAAGTGAGGTTTTCTTCTTCCTAAGCAAGGTTCTAAGCTTGTTTAAGGTATGTACCATGAACTTTTGCTATTAATTTCAAGTTTATTTAAGTTTTATTTAAGCTTTAATTAGGGTTTTGTTCAAGTTTTACTTTCACAGTCATACTGGACCAGTTTTAGTAAAACGTTCATAACTTGATGTAGATAACTTGGATTCGAGTGATTCTTGTTGTTTTAGAAACTAGATTCATAGGGCTTTCAAACGGTATAAAGCTTGCATGGTGGTTCATTGTGTATTAACCGCAGAAAGCTTGCAAAGTTGGCTGAAAATTTGATTCTGCGTGAAACAGTTTTGATGATGAGCCGACTTGAGGGCTGATTTTGAACCTGTTCTAGTTGGAATTTGGATTGATGATCTTCACGAAAGTTGTAGCCCTATAAACGTACTTTAAAACCATGTAATCCGAATTCCTTAGTTCTTAATGGATTGACCCCAGAAATAGCACGAAGTTGGCTGAAAACCAACCCTGTGCAGATTTGGGTGATGATTCTTAGAGTAGGGATTTTGAATTTGAGTGGAATCTTGATTGAATGTGAGTTTAAATTGAACATAGAAGTTGTAAAACTTGTTGAATTGGATTGGATGGTTGATTTTCTTGCAGGTTTTAAATTTTTGGGTTAGTCCGGTTATAGGGAAAATGCTGCCGAAATTTCGGTAAAACCTAAGAAATAAAAGTGATTAGGCTATGATTTAAGACTCTATAAGCTGTAATTTAGTGATTTAAGCGTGCAGAAATTTTTGTAGATTAGCTATTAGTGAATTAAACCTCTCCGAGCAAAACCCTAGAAAGTTAGAAAACCCTAATTTCGAAAACCCTAAACCCTAGGGTAAAACCCTAAGCTCCAAAACCCTAGAAACTTAACCCTAGAAAGACTTGGGGTATTTCTTGAATTTCCTTATGAAATTTCTTAGATTTTAGTCAGGGTTTTTACACGATTCTTTCTCGTGAATTTCAGGATCCGAAAGTGAGACCCGACCTTTCTACGAGATATTTTCTTAGGCACCAGGTGAGTGTTCTTCTGTGTGCATGATGCATGAAACGCCATGTCATACTAGTTATTATTATTTCCATGCATGAAATGGTATGATTACACTTGACATGAGTATATAATAAAAATGTGTTATTTGAGGAAAGATGTGTACTTTATCGCATCTATTCCGTCATGTGTTACATGCTTTCACTATTTAATGTGTTAATTGTGCTTGTGACTTCCATGGTTAATTTTACTATTTTCCACGGTTAATCAAATTGGGAGCGTATGGGAGAGATATAAGGTGTTGGGCGTTATTTGGTGCTTGTTAATTGTTTATCTGAGTAAAGTCCTGAAAAAGGCTAACTCATGATTGAATTTATTCTTGATCTTGGACTTCCGGGGCTAACTTCACCGTTACTCCTCGGTTAGTCATCCGGGAGCGTTTGGGGTGATATAAGGTGCTGGAGAATATAGGTGCTTGATATTCTTTCCGATAAGAGTTTCATTCCTCAAAGAGGGTAACTCCGGATTGAATTTTACGAGTATGCTGGACCTAAGCTTGCTTCTGCAGTGAGCCCGTATCCGCCATTGACTATTTGTTAATTAATTTGTTCACAAATTGTTTATTTACTCATTAAATATTTTATCGAACAAAAATCACATTTCACTGGTATGATCGCATGACTTGAGCACTCACTGGGCTATTATAGCTCATTCCATTTTATTTGTTTTCCTTTACTCAGGTTACTTGAAAAATTAAAGCTGGACCCACTGGTTTTCGATTATTATGGATGTTGTAACTATTGTAATAGCCGAACTGTGTTAGGCTATTTTTGTGAAAAGCATGTATATTATGACTTGTAAACTTGCGGTATGACTTGTACCTTTCAGTTAAATAATAAGAGTGTATTTTATTTTGTTCCATTTTATTTTAGTTTATTTTATTTTAAGTTAAGTACGCTCGGTCGTTTGCGTGAGTGCGTGAATCGAGACCTGGCGAGAGCTAGGCAGGCAGTCCGCTAAGCCCTTTGGTGCGCCTCTGGGTAAGGTGGGGCTGCTACACTATCCACGTTGCAAAGGTATTTGGTGGATATACTTGAAGCCATTGCTTGGCTTTGTCTTTTAAAGAGAATAGAAATAATCTTAACCTTATGGCATCTTTAGAAACACCATTTAGTTTAATTGTATCATATATTTTCATGAAATTAGCCAAGTGTGAATGTGGATTTTCATTAGCATTACCACCAAACTGATTTTGTTGAACCATTTGAATTAATCCCGGCTTAAGTTCAAAGTTATTTGCATTTACCGACGGTCTTATAATGCTTGTGTGAGAACCGGTTGGATCCGGCATGGCAAAATCTCTTAAAGAACGAGTTTGAGGGTTAGGATTTTGATTTACCTCCTCTATGGTTACCTCGATTTGTTCTTGAGGTTGAGATGTACTTGAGGTATCACCAATCTCCACCACCTTAGCTTGTTCTTCTTGCCTTTGTCTCCTTGCCTTCCTTGCGATTCTTTCTATTTCCGGATCAAATGCAAGCACCACTCGTAAACTTCTATGCATACACCTTCAAATCAAAAGAAAAATAATTATTTACAATCAAATATGTACAAATTTTAGATTAATAAAGTTAGTTTTGGCCTTAGTATTGCCTTGATTCCCCGGCAACGGTGCCAAAAACTTGACGTGGTGTAGATTAGGTATAACAATTATGAACAAAAACACACAAATCAAGTAATAAAAACCTAATCTCACAACTTATTTCACAAGTACACGGGTCGATTGTAGTATTTGGAGTATTAGGTGTCGAATCCCACGAGGAATCAAATATGTGCAATTACTAAAGCATTTTCACTAACTTTCATTATCTAAACACAAATGAAAGTAAGGGTGATGTGGGATCCCTTCAATAGAGTAGATATATGATTGAGAACTATTGTAGAATTCAACACAAAGAAGCCTAGAACATAGAATCCACTAATGAACCAAGCATGAGTGACTCATTAAGTGTTATCTTGCTTTGTTTAGAATCCAATTCCGTATGTGTCATAACTATCTCTCTCTATGAAATGACAAGACTCTAACTATTCTCATGATGAAATCTGATAAAAAGCATGAATTGTAATGATTCACTTAAGCATCCATTATTCTCATATGAAAAAGTTAAGCATTACTTGTTCATTTTCCATTGTTACATGCATCTCTCAATGTCAAGTAGCAACTAAATGACTTGTTTAAGTTGGCCAAGCAAAAACAAGTATTAAAACTTGAACAAGTAAATAAACAAATGCAAGCTTAGTAAGTGTAATAAGTTAAATCATGTTTGTTGATTCATTAGCTTCATCTATGATCTAGATGAAGACTTTAGTTCAACATGGTTAATGAAACAACTAAAAGTTTAACTTCAAAGATAGAATTCATGGCAACTATTGAAAGTAAAAGAGATAGAGTTTGAGAATTGCTCAACCAATTTGAGAATTAGTCTTCTTCTTTATTCACCTTCAAATGACTGCACAACAGAAGTCTCTTACAATGTTCCTCACCACTCTATTGAAGGATTAAGAAAATTCTACTAATTCTCTACCAAGCTAAATATAAAATTAAAGACTATAATTACTTTCTACTACTAACACTTCTTCCAAATGCTTTACAAATGACTTCTATTTATAGACAAATGTTCCTCAAGTCTTTTTCAAACTTGCATGAATCATTAAAGCATGGAAATGATGAAGATTTACTTGGGGATTCCAAATGGACACAAAAGTCTTCATTTATGCTTCCAATGTATTCTTTCACTTGCATAACCCTATCTTCATCTGAAAATGTCTACAAAAACCAATTGGAAGAGGATGCAAGTTGATGCCCTAGAAAGTCCAGGCATATTGCAATACACGGATGGTGATATGCGACTGTTCATCTGCGTATCTCATCCGTGGATCATACCTTTGTGGCCCCCACTTAATTTTTTATTTTTACTAAGTTGGCATCCATGTGTGCATCCAAGTGTTCTGAGGAAGAATTGGATTTTTCCATTATTTTGCGCAATTATTCTTTCAAGTTGTTGATACAACTTTAACTCTTTGAATAACCATTGATTTTTATTTTCTTTTACTCCCATTGATCCAAAATAAGTTTAAGTATGATGAACCTGCAATTATACACAAAAATTGTGCATTAATTTGCTCAAATAAAAATTTCCTCCCAAACATCCTAATTTCGCTAAAAATCCTAATTCTTATGAATTGTTGGAAAATGAGTCATTTGCAACCAAAAATACTATAATTACGCTAAAATAACGTTTAAAACATAAAATATTGTATATAATAATATTATTAAATTTATTACTTAACAAAAGTGTTAGAGAGATAAGAAAAGAGAATGAGAGAGAGAGCTAGAGAAGATGCGAGAAAGAAAAGAGGAGGGAACAGAGAGAAATCAGTCAGGGTAAGAAACGAGAGAAAGAAGAGAATCAGCGATGGAGGAGAAAGGAGAAAATAGAGAGAAAGACCAAGAGAAAGAAATAGGGAGGTTTGGGAAGAAATTTTATTTTTGGAACAAAGAAGAATGACGAGAAGATTTTGGAAATTTTGGTTAGAAAAGTTGAAGACGAAGCTGGGAAGGGGATTTTTAGTATTATTTCTTATATTCTGGTTTAGATTTTTTATGAATTAATTTAGTTTAAGTAATTGCAATTTGTTATTGGTATGCATATTTTCTGGTTATTTGCGATTATAAAATATATATTTATGTCTTGGCTCCTAGAATTTAGGTTTTGTCACTATGTCATGGAATACTTTTAATTTATGCAATTGAGTTCATATCTTTTGCAGAATTGACCCCCCAGATTTTTTATTTCTTTTTAATTAGGTCCTATAAATTACAATCATGCGTTATTACTTGCTTTAATTTGCATTTTTGTGTACCTTGCTTGATGGAATTACTGTTTTACTCCCAATTTACTTCTCATTTGCATCACTACCCCCTAGAATTGTGTAAACTTCTAATTTTGCCCTTAAGCTCCTTAGGTTTACATTTTTGCTTTCAAGCCCTTAGTTTAATAAAATTTGCATTTTTGCCTTCAATTTGATTAGAGTTTTGTTTTTTGTGATTCATTTCATTAAATTGTAGTACCTTTAACGTGTGTATTTATTTTCTTAAGCATTGGCACCGGGTCTTCAAAAAGGTACCCCTATTTCTCATTAATTTCTCTTTATGTGCCCCAAGTGCTCTTATATGATTTTTTATGCATTTTCTTCAAACATTTCTTATTTTTACATGCTTTTTTGCGTATTTATTTATATTTATATTTATTTTTATGCTATTTAATTTTTAAATTTTATTATTTGGCGAATATTTTGTATTTAGTTAGTCAATGTAATAGTTAGGTTATATTCTTTATATTTTTTACAAAAGTTTTGTATTTAGATAGATAAATGTAATAGATAGGTTGTTTTACTCTTTACTTTTTCCCCAAAAATTTTAGCTAAATCCCCTGGATATAATAGTTAGGGATTGTGTGCTTTTTACATGCTTATGTGCTTAATTACTTTACCGCTTTCCTTAGGACTATGCATCTGGATATCATGCCTATGTGTTATGTGCTCTTACATGTCTTTATATGTTTATTTCCTTTTTATTCATGTTTTTCTATTTTAATCATGTTTTATCACTTTGTTATTCCGTCAACACGCTAGTCTAACGCTAGTGGGAAATCCCTAGAAAGGGCTAGTCCAATGGTAGTACCTTAGAGCATTTTAGTGCTAGTTTCACTCGCATGCATTTCATTTCATTTCACAACACATTTTTCTTTTTTTTAGTTTTTCATACATGCATGATTTTCGGTGTGTATTTTTATTATTATTACTATTATCTATTTTTAACATTTGACAGTGTATGACATCTAGGTTGAATTTCACTTAGAAGTTAGGTCATTTTGTGTGATTTGACTAGAAATAGTCGCCTATTTACGTGGGAAGCGGTGGCGTATATGCTGTTCCCCTCTCCGTGTGTATGAACATTCAGTCACAAGTTATTTGTTCTCCGTACCCGCTATGTTGCATACCCACTATCTTCGACCTCCTATTATCTATATTACTATTTTTCATTTTTTTTTTTGCATTATATCTTGCATTTACAATCGTGACTCTCTCGAGATCAAGACTCGGGTTTTGCAATTATTGCGATAATCCCGACCAATTCTCGACAGAACATTTCGACCCTTCTGATACCCATTTAGATTTAGGATTTGCATTCATTTAGATGCATCCAAACGTGATAGAACTTAGGGTTAATTTAGAAAATTTTGATTAAACTTTGCAACTAGACTCGACTAGGTGGAAAGGGTGCCTTAGGCCCGAGCCTTTGCCTTCCCTTTCTTCTTCTTTTTTTTTTTTTGTCAATAGTCAACAGTATATTATTCTACTTCTAACCTACACTAAAGGGGGAGGGGCCCAATTGAGCCCCAGGGGAATCGATGGGGACTGAACCACCATCAGACCAAACGGGTGCATTATGCACCTATTTGGATTTTTTGATGGGTGGCAGGGTTTGAACCCCTGACCTCCCACTCCACTTATCCTTTAAAGGCTTTGTGGTGGCTAACCCAACCGAGTTGGGTTGGTTTTTGCCTTCCCTTTCTTCAAATGTGACTCTCGAGCCTTTTTGTTTTGATAAACGATTTTTCGGGTGACTTGGTACACCCTAACTCAATTCCAAGTGGCGACTCCATTTTTTTAAAATAAAATCCTTTTTCAAAATTAGTTGGCCAAAACTGTCACATTTTTAGTCCCGACCTTATTTTGTTTTTCAAGATACCATGTCATAAAAATACACTTTATCACTAAAAACTTGATTTTTTTTTCTACTTTTTCTTTTTTCACACATCCACAGTTTTTTCAAGAACCTTATTCTTTAAAAGGGTTACCGACCGAACCACCTTTGCGGGGCACGACAGTCACGACCCTACCGTGTTTATCGATTTTGGACGCGACAAATTTTGGTGACTCCATTGGGGATCACTAGTGAGTCCAACCACCTAGATTAATCACTTTTTCCTTCTTTAACCCTTTTATTCCATCACGTTTGGATATTAGGATTGCATTTTTTAGGTTTTTAGAGTTTGTTTTTCCATTTCGCACATCTCATCTCTCGTCTATCTATGTGATGCATGTTTTATTTATCTTTGCTTTATTTGACTGTGCTTGCATTCGGGGAGGTCAATCACTCTTAGAGCCTATACTTTATTATTCCCTCCTCTCATAATGAGCACTCCATACATGCATTCAATATATTTTAACCCTTTTTCTCTTTTTGGTGATTGCCACCCACCCATCCCTTTAGAATTAGGACTGACCTGCCTAGACATGTAACCATCGCATTCGTGCATGTAGCAATGTCTCGGGGATCACTCGAACTACAGACCTGGGACCTTTGGAATTGACAGACTTTTGACTTTTGGGTCCCTAAGTCTGAAGGTTCGGGAGCTTTAAGCTGTATCACAAGCTTGATCCACTTAGGCATGTAACCGTGGCACGATGTGTATGTAACATTGTCTAAGAGTTCACTCGAACTCTTGGCTTGAGTCCCTAAGTCTAGAGATTCGGGCTTTAAAAATCAACCCGCTTGGAGATGTGGCCATGGCCCAACGTGCGCATAGCAGTGTCCATGGGATCACTTGAACCACCGACTTGGGATCCTTGGCATTAATAAATTTGTTACTTTTGGATCCCTTAGTCTGAAGATTCGGGAACTAAAGCCTTATCGAGTCTAGATGCATTAGTGAGCACAACCTCATACATCTATAGAGAAGAAGCCTAGATAAAGTCAGTCTTACCTATTGAGGTAAAACCAGCACTAGAGAAGGGATCCCCTCCTTAATTTTGCCTATTAAGCATTTTACTGTTATTTTGCCATTGTGTTATGTGTATTTGTTGAATAGACTACAACTCTATTTCACGATCTTGATTGCATTCACACTCATACAATAAAGAGCGCTGGCATGTGTGCTCTCATAGAAACTAACCCACTATTAGCACTTAAATTTCGTCTTACCATTAATTTCTGTCCAGAAAGATAGAAATAGATTTTCAATAAATTTTAGAAATTACATTTTTGTTGTAAATAAGCCCCCCAAGGGTCTAATCATTGTAAATTTTTGTAAAATCTCAAAATCTGAGTTTTCACTGCATCTTTTCGAATAAGATTTTGTAGTTCTAGACCTTTTTTCAAAGTTTAATCCATCATTGTTGTACCTATCAGTTTGTTTGAATCAATTCTTCTCAAAGTCAATAAATGTACCCCAAGTGGTCAAACTTTTGTACAATTCGCATTTATCTTTTTTTCAAAGAAATTATGCGTCATTTTTGCCTTATCCCCCACCCTCCCATCCTATGCGGCGCAAAAAGGGATTTTAATACATATTTCATTCTATTTTGAGAAACTGGAATTTTTTACTTATATAACCCTAAACAGTGTTGTAGTTTTTGGCTTTCATTCAGTGTTGTATCTTATAGCTTCATAGAGGTTCGATTTTTCAAATCAAATAAATTAAGTTAATAATTTTTTGTGTAGTTTGTGTTCCATCTTTCTCAAAGAAATACTTCAAATTTTGCATTATTGCACATTTTAACCTATTTTAATAAACTTGCATCATGCATAAACCCTAGAGGGAATGCCATTTCGAGAATCCCATGATAGGAAAGCCATCCTTTTGCCTTGGGTACGTAACCCTAAAAGACATGCACGTTTATATTTTTAGCAAATCCTGGCGGGTAAGACCTTAAGTAAGGTAACACAAGCAGAATGGAGGCATTTCTTCCCGACAGATCCAGCGTATCTTCGTTAAAAAGGGGGTCTCACCCTAAAGGATTGCATTTCATGCTAGACCTACCCTTGGCATAATAATGGCTCCCCTTAAGACATGCATCTGTTTTTGTTTTCAGCTATACTATCTTTGATTTTTTTTCATTTTTATAGGTCCTCCAGGGGAAGTAGCGAATTGGGAAAGATGTCAGATATATATTTGATTCAAACATTTTAAATCATAGTTTTATTCCAATGAAACATCACATACTCGACATTCACAATGCCATAAAAGCACGATTGCTCTTTTTGAGTTATTCAGAGGACCGAGGGAAACCAGTTTGTAGAATTGGTAGTGCCTAGGGTCTAGATAGATGAGTTTGACTAAGATGAGTAGTGTAATAAATAAAGGTGTATTTCATAACCAGATAATGGTCCATTTTAGATGTAGTAACAATAGGAGTAATTCAGATGCTAATAACGGCTCTCCTTCTATAAATTTAAGATTGCCTGTGTTCGGAATTCTTCTCAAATGAAGTGCTAAACAAGCTACTTTTTCAAATTTGTTTGTGGCATTTGATTTTCATTTCGTATTTTGCATTTAACTTTTGAAAAATTTTTCTTCAAATCTTTTTGTTATTTTGAGCAAAATAATTATTTTATGAGGCCTCGAAATAAATCACATTTTTTTCTCAAAACCTAATGTTAGGTTTGTGTAATTGTAAGCTTTTATTTTTTTAATGAGTCAATGTAAGTTCAAATTAAATGAAAAGAAAAAAAAATTTTCCTGTACGTTTTGATAGCAAAAAATAAATGCCCATGATCTTTGGATGTTATTCTACTTGAAGCTGATGATTGCTATTTCGATATCTCCCCAAGAATTCAGAATACTGCAAACTACTAATGAGAATTGGAATGATATCGAAGAGAAACGTGGATGCCATGTTAAGGATTCCGAGTAATACAGAGGGAATCCAAGTTTAACAAAGGAGGGTATGAAGTTGTTGACATTGGCACTAAGATAGAGAGTGGTAGATCTACCACTCAGATTCTCACTTGTGGCCATTCGAATTACAAGAAAGAGGACTGCAATAAACTGTCAAGGCAAGTCTAGATGTTTTTTGGAGAATTCAAGCACAACAAAAGGAACAAGCATGCGGGGGATACAACTTCAACCAATTCACAAAGGGAGTTTATTGTTTCATATCCTAACTTTTCTTACTTGCATTTAGAATGTATTGTATAGGTGATATCACACGCTTGTGAGTTATTGCTAGCATTGTGATTTTTGTCTAATTTTCCTACTGGTTGAAATTACTTTATGTGATTTGACAAATGCTTTCTTCAAGTACTAAGAAATAATTATTATGTGGTTTGGAGTTTTGTTCTTATAGAAAACATATCATGTAAAGTAGTTGAAATTATATCTAAAATTTTGCATGTTTTATGAAAGTTTCTTTTCTTTACTTAATTTCATACGTTAAATGTTGATTATGGTCAATTAATGCATTCATGTAATATGTGATATGACATCTATTATGAGGGATTTTTATACTGTAAAAGAGAGAGAGAGAGAGAGAAGAAAGAAGAAAGAAGAAAAGAAAAGAAATAACGTAGTTTTTCTACTCCAATGGTTCTTGTACTTAGTAACCGGGAGTTTTCATCCAAAAATGTCGACTTTCGCGTCAAACGGTACTTGAATTATGAGCAATGCATTGCAAATTTGAGTAAGTAAATTGTTGAGTAACTAGGGATCTTCATCCAACCAATGTCGATCTTTGCGAAAAAAGGCAGTTTTACTTCTCAAATAAGATTTTTGTTATTTCCTTAAATATTGAGATATTGAGTAACTAGGAACCTTCATAGCCAATGTTGATTTTCACGTCAAAAGACACTCTCGTATTTTGAGTGATTAGTTCACTAAAATAAAATTCCCTCAAGTAAAAGTATGAAATTGATTAAAGACATGTGTCGCTCTTTAATTGATCATATGATTCATTTGCTTGTGAAATTCAGTAAGGCAAAGAAATTAAGTTGGGCTAGCTTAATTCTGATATAATTCCTTCTCCTTTGCTTGATATTATAAGTATTAATGACAAGACAATAAATTGTATAATGGTTATTTACTTGGTCTTGAGAAAATACATTTTAGAATACACATTCGTGATTTCAATGTTTGAATCATTGGTTAATCTCTCATTTTTCAAATTGTTTGAGGGCAAATAACAATTCAAGTGTGGAGGAATTGACAAATGTCAAAATTATGCTTTGGAGTTGTTTGTTTTAGTGTGGATCTAACTTATTTTCTATATTTTTCATTTGAATTTAGAATTTTAAGGCAAAAATAATTTTGAGTAGATTGACATACCAGTTTTTGTGATTTTTGCAAGATAATGACCTTTGAATAGAGTTCGGATCAATTGGTGCATGATTACCCTCGTCAAAGAGAAAAGAGAATAAGCATTAGCCAAGAGAGGCCGTGTTCTAGCAAAAGTGGATGGTCGGATATTTTTCTGGATCATTAATTCAGACACAATAAAGGACTTTCTCGTTTGATTTAGTAAATTTTCTTTAAAAATTTGTTGCAAAAAGAGACGGATCAAAGTCGAGCCACCTTTCTTTTCCAAAAAAAAAAATTCTTCCCTTAGTTTTCCCCTTTCAGCCTCCAGAATGTGTGGTTTTCGTTTGACAACCCACTTGAAGGTTGCACCCCACACTAGGGTAATTTTTTGGTAATTTCATCCCACATTGGGGCAAATTTTATTTTGACTTGTGCCTTCAAAAAAAAAGAGAAAAAGAAAGCAAGAAACGAAAAGAAAAGGAAAAAAGGAAGACAATTGAAAAAGAAAGCCTGAAGAAAGTAATAAAATTGGGTAAATATTTTTGAAAGAAAAGGGAAAAAGAACCCCAAAGGCCAATAGCAAAGCTGGGATGAAAATTTCGTAAGAAACAAGAAAATTGTCCAAATTAGGCCAAATTCTTTGCAAATGTGATCTTAAGTCGTTTAAACCATTCATAATTTTTGCTTTCTAGCCTTAACATTTTCAGCACATTACCTGACCCCCATTACAAAAGCCGAGAATGTTACCAACTTTCGTTTGTATTTTGTGATAATTTTTAAAAGAAAATTTGTAAATCGAAGTAGCATATGATGTTAATATATCTATCCCAAATCATCAAGAGAAGATTGCCTTACTGATTCCAAATGTTTTTCAAATGCCAGTCTGTTTTAATGAAAAAGGGAAAGATTACCTCAAGTTTGGATGCTATTGTTCATTTCATATTTCTCTCTGAAATCGATCGTTCAAAAGGACACTGTGATTGGGCAAATGTGATAGTGGAAGTGTTATAAGTGAGAAAAGTCAGTATGCCAACGTGAAATTCATTTGGAAGTTGGTGACCACAATTGCTTAAGGTTTCTCATCAGTATTGATCATCTTGTGGCAATCTAGGAATTCAAATTGGAATGGTATCCAAAGATCAAGAGGCAAAGTTTACATCATTATTTCAAAATCAGTTTTGAAAAATGTTTATTTGACTCTATTTTGCTTGTTCATTCTTTGTATGTTTTCTGTACAAAAGTTTTTTAATTATTACATGTGAGATGTTCTTGTATAAAAATGAATAAGGATGATTAGTTTTATTGACTTTTGAATGAAAGTAAAAGGCAATTTTAAGTTTATCAGAAAACCACAGCATGCGTGAATAGAACGACTATTTTGGGGGATTTGATTCGAACTGTAAACTAGAATCTATTAAGTTTGGATCTTGCGAAAGGCAAACTAAGAGATCACATCAGAGATTCGAAATGACAATCCTCATGTTTATGTGTACTAGTAGAGTGGGACTGCCAAGTGGTTGCATCACTTTTACAATTATAGTTGTTTTCTCTCTTTTGCAAGTGCGATCATGCCATCATTATTCGAGGCCTTCATTTGAAACAAAAACTAGGGCAAATTTTTTTGAAAAAAAATTAATTTCAAAAATTAACACGAGGGCAAATTTTTGAGAAAGTTTTGATTTCAAATGTTTGAGGCAAAACGTGTAAAAGACTAATGATACTGGGAAAATTTTTGGAAGAATTGGCTTGAAATGAATTTTGATGTTTCACAGAGCGCCAAATTTTGAAAGTGGAGTGATTTCAAATTGGTTTAATGCTGTGACAGCCCCACCTTACCCAGAGGCGCACCAAAGGGCTTAGCGGACTGCCTGCCTAGCTCTCGCTAGGACTCAAATCACACACTCGCTTAAACATCCAAGCGTACGTACCCCAAAAAAAAAATACATTCATAAAGAAATACATTCATAAAATTTACTTGAAAGTATAAATATCGCAAGAGTTTTACATCCCAAAATATAAATAATATTTACAATAAAATCCTACACATTTAGGCTATCAAAATACATGAAGTAAAACATTTACTATATCCAAAAGCAGCTTTTCCAGCTTTAGTGTTTTGGAAAACCTAGTTAAAGAAAACAAATGAACGGGATGAGCTATAATAGCCCAGTGAGTGCCCAACTCAGGCAATCATACCAAGAATTCATTATTTTATGGAACAAGATAATTGACAAGGTAAATAGACAGGTTATGAATAATTTAATTAACAAGTAGTCAATGGCGGATACAGGGCCCAACTACGGGAGCAAGCTCAACTGCAGGAGAAGCAAGTACTGTTCATGTAACCATGATGTTAGGACCGAGATAATAACTCAGGTCTCTATCAAAGGACATGCCAGTATTATCACGCACGCCCTAACCACCGTTCACCTTATAACCTCCGTACAAGCTACCACATCCAGGGAGTAATCTCAACCTTAGAGGGCCAACACGCGAGAAAGTTTAATTCGGAGTTGGCCTCTTTGAGGATTCACAACTCAAAAGGGAAAGAACAACACGCCCTAAAACACCCAGCGCCTTATATCCTCCCAAGCTTGCCTGGGTTGACTATCCGTGAAGTAACGGTGAAGTTAGTCACAGAAGTCTCATGCACAAGTAACACATTGGATAATGAAAGCGTGTAACACATTGCGGAATAGATGCGATAAAGTACACATCTTTCCTCAAATAGCACATGTCATCAAATAACAATTACAAGTATAACATAAATTTTCATAATATAATATTCTCAAGTATGACAAAATATTTCATGCCTCATGCACACATAAAGACACTCACCTTAAGTGCTTAAGAAAATATTTCGTAATACGGTCGAGTTTCACTTCCGGAGCCTGAAATTCAAAAGGAAATAGTTGTATAAAAACCAGATAAAAATCTAAGTAATTCGATAAGAAAATTCGAGAAATACCCCACGTCTTTTTAGGGTTAAATTTCTAGAGTTTTGGAGTTTAGGGTTTTACTCTAAGATTTAGGGTTTTCGAAGTTAGGGTTTTTCTAACTTTTAGGGTTTCGCTCGGAAAGTTTTAATTCACTAATAGCTAATCTACGAAAATTTCTACACGTTCTAATCACTAAATTACAGCTTATAAAGCTTTAAATCATAACCTAATCACTTTATTTCTTAGGTTTTACCGAAATTTCGGCAGCGCTTCCCCTATAATCCGACTAACCCAAAATTTTTAACATACAAGAAAAACATCCAAACAACCCAATCTCAAGTAGTTTTACCAATTTCACATCAAACTCACTTCAATTTCACCCAAATTCATCACAAAAACACCTAAACTACTCCAAGTTTCTTCAACTAAATCATCCTTAATTCATGCCATTTCAAGTTTAAATCACTATCTACAAGCATACAAGTCCATAAACCTTATATTCATGGAATAAAACTTCATATTTCATGGCTAAAATAAATCATACTTAACAATAAAGACTTGGCTTAGAAGCTAGAAAACTATGATCTTTTACTTGAAATAAAAAGAGAAGTTCTTGGGAAATACCTTTAATAAGGCAAGATTGTTGCTTAGGAGGAAGATTAACTCAATTTCTATGGATGAAAAGTGATCAAATAGAAGCAAAAGCTCCAAGAAAATGAAAGCAAATGGAGAGAAAAGAGAGAAGAGAGAAACCGGCCAAAGAAGAAAGAGAGAGAGAAAAATTAACTAAGTAAAGAAGAAAAGAATTAGAGAAAGTTTGGGTAATATTTGGACCAATCAAAGCAAGACAAAGGCAAAGTAAATCTTGACTTTCTTACCACGGAAGACTACAATTGGCTAAGGGTCATTAGAAGAGATTTATTAATTTATCCTATAATTAAATCTTGCAAGACATGCAAGGTACAAATCTTAAAGGTAATGGTACAACATGCTAGTAAAATAGAAAATCATTCCTTATTATTTTCCACTAATTCGGCCCTTCTTTTTTTTTTTCTAATGAACATAATACAAAATAAATGGTTTTGGCATGAATTTCTAGGGTGTTACAAATGCCATACATTGGGACAAAATTTTTGAAAATTTTGATTTTTGAGTTGATTTGAATGCAATACTCGACAGTTGTTTTTAAGTTTTTATTTGTCTTAAAATTTCTCTATGCATTTCATCCAGCAACCTAGGCCTCATCATGTTTCTTTTAGTATGGCAGCCCAGACATTGCATTTTATTCATCACTTTAGGATCATGCATTCATGCATTTCGTCTAGCAGCCTGTGCTACATCATCATGTCCTACTTTTTTGAATTAACACTTGATTAGTGTATGTTCAGCATGTTGCATGTTGTATTGATTTTGTCTAGCATTTCATACATTTTTACTTTTCTGTTAAGTCCCAACTCGTCCGTTGGGTCCTAGCTCATTCATTGGGTTTACATTTCTGTTTAAGTCTCAGCTCATCCGTTGGGTTTACATTTCTATTAAGTCCCAACTCGTCCGTTGGGCCCCAACTCGTCCATTGGATTTACATTTCCATTAAATCCCAACTCGTCCATTGGGTTTATATATCTGTTTAAATCTTAACTCGTCCATTAAACCCCAACTCATCCGTTGGGTTTATATTTCTGTTTAAGTCCCAACTCGTCCATTGGACCCCAACTCATCCATTGGGTTTACTTTATTGATATGAACCAACGGGCGCATACATTTATTGGACTTGGACTTATACTTGGTGGACTTGAAGAGCCCATTCATATGGATCAAGAAGAGC
The DNA here is from genome assembly GCA_024721245.1 of Mitragyna speciosa. Classification (NCBI taxonomy): domain Eukaryota; kingdom Viridiplantae; phylum Streptophyta; class Magnoliopsida; order Gentianales; family Rubiaceae; genus Mitragyna; species Mitragyna speciosa. Next base: position 2,253,599 of record CM045565.1, read on the forward strand.
TTAAAGAATTAATAAGCATACATGGATCGTATCTACATGGTTGCTGGTTTTTGGATTCATACAATTTTGGGCTTGTTTACAAGCTTGAAGCTCACATTAATCAAACTAGCACATTGGGCCTAGAATTGGAGCATTGGCTTTGGATCAAATCTAATTACAAAGACGGTCCAATTGACGTTACTAAGTTGTCCATAACAAGCATACAAGAGGCTGGTTACTTGGGCTTACTTGGAGGGCTCTTAAACTTGCAAGATGGAGGCCCAATAGTGCACAATGGAGGTGTCCAGCCCAAGGAGACCTTTTTGGACGAATTTTTAATATTTTCTAGAGCTTATTTTATGTTTTGTTAGTTTTTCAAATTGTTTACAAGTTGTTTTTGGTAGTTTTCCAAAAAGTTGAGTATCTAGTTTTTAGTAGTTGTCTTAAACTTTAAGTTCTAAAATTTTCTTGTAAGCCTATTTATAGGCCTTCATAATTCAATGAAATAATCAGATTATTCCTCAAAAAAATTCGTGTGAACAGTATTTGCTCTTTTTAAGAGTGTTTTCTTGGTTCTTGGATTAGAACTACTCTTAGTCTTATCAAGTCTAAGCTTGTGGCGACTTAAATACTTGCTTAGAGTGATTTCTTTCGTGTTTGATCAAATTCTTAAAGCCTTAGACTAGCATATTGATTAGCTCACATTGGTCTAGTTTAGGTCCTTAGGAGTTCGTGATCTTCATTGGAGAAGACTCGAGGCGTTTGCTTGGAATCTTCAAGGGTCTTGGCGTGGTTCCGCACTTCCATTCGTATCAATTGGTATCAGAGCCATCTTCTTGATAATTCCAGGTTTCTCAATCCAAATTTTCCTTAGAAAATTTTGGATATATCCCTTATTTTGTTTCTTGAATTCATTTTTGTGTTGTTTGTCAAAGTGCTTCGAGACTCGGCAAATAACTTGTGTCTTATTTTTGTTTCTTGTGTGTCACGTTTTTTTTCCATTCTATCCAGCCTTAATTTGTTTCGTTTATTGTATTTTCTTGTCTTGTTCTTGTGTTTTCTTGAATTCTTTTAGGGTCTTAGAGTCGTTCTTGGTTGTCTCCAATCAAGAATTTTAGGTTGTGTGTGGTGTTTTTGAAATCTTGACTGTTTTTAGTGTTAAAAAAAACTTTTCAAGAAAATTAATTCTTGGACAAACAAGCCTTGGATTGAAGTTTCTTGGGGGTTGAAGGTGTTTGTATTGTGTTTTGTTGTGATTTGCGTGTGAAAAAAAAAATTCCAGAAAGAGGTGTGCCAAAAAAAGGGGTAAAAGAAAAAGCCAAAGCACCAGAAAAATAAAAAAAAAGGGGGAATAAAAGAGGCTGCACAAGCGAAAGAACCGTGCAATTAATTTTATTCAACTAATTTTGGATTGTTTCTTGGTATTACAAGGGGTTTTCTTGAACAATTTTGGACTTACTTGGTGTTACAAGGGGTTTTCTTGAACAATTTTGGACTTACTTGGTGTTAACTTGCAATCTTGAAAGCTGTCCAGATTTGTTTGTGACTTTCTTGAAGTTCTTGAATAAATTCTTGGACTTCCTTGAGGGTCTTTGGATGTTTCTTGAAGGTCTTGGTTGCATTCTTGAAGTTCTTGAGTCAAAAAATTGAAGTTCTTGATTGTGTATTCCATTTTTCTTGAAAAAAAATTGGGACACCTGCTGGTTCATGACTTGGGAACAAAAATATTGCATGTTTTTTTATTGTTCTTGGGTTGTTTTGGTGAGTTTTTGCATCAAGGTTCATAGACAAAGTGGTAGGAACAAGTTCTTGAACTTGATTCTTGAATCTTGATTGAAATTGTAGTGTTGGAATTTTGGTTGATTGTAGTTACGAATTTTCTGAATTTTTCCAGCCTGTTTTGATCTTAAAAAGGGAATAAAAGGAGCTGTTTTGGTGTTAAAAGGAAAAGGAATCCTAGTCCTAAAGGATTAGGAAAGTTGCTAATAAAAAAAAAAAAAAGGAAAGTAGGAAAGTTGTTACCAAAAAAAGAAAAGGAAACAAGAAGACTTGGTCAAGCCTAAAGGTGTTTGGTTTCCTAATTGATTGAACCGTGTGGAGATAAGGGAATTTCCACCTACAATTTGTTTCCTTTTGACCGTGCTTTTTGGAGTTTCCTAATTGGAAGTGGTTTGTTTCCTTTTGTGCTTAATTGTCCAAGTTACCAAAACCTAATTGAGCTAGGGTTCCCAAAAATACTATCTTTATTAGGAAATCTTGAATTTTTATTTTTTGCACAAGAATATTATTTTCTTTCAAGAGTACATTAAAAATCAAGATTTTACACACAAGAATACCACACATTAGGGTTTCCAAATTGTGTATTTCTTTAGTCAATCTTGGTCGTTCTTGCTTTCTTTAAAAATCTCTTGATCAAACCCTACTCTAAGCTTCTACCATCGACTACTATCATCTTTATTCTTGGTTTTGGGTTGCTATTTGCTCTTGGTAAGATTGATTGAGCAAGTTTTTATCAAAAGATCAACAAGAAAACATCTCAAGAGTGGAAAAAGGCTTAGAGGCGAGCTCACTAGAGGGAAAAAAGCCAACAACTTGAGTGATACACGAGGGAACGAGAGTAAACACTAAGGGAGTGAGTAAGGCATATCTCATCTATTGTTTGCACTAACGATTTGACATTTTTATTTTTGTGTTTCTAGTTATTTTTGCTGTAGGTTTTAGGTACTATGGTGGAATATGATGATCTTAAGGCCATGATAAGAGGCATGCAAGATAACTTCCAACGCCTCATGGAGCAAATGCAAAACATGTCCATGAGAATGGACAATGTGGAGCAATCAATTCCAAAGTCTAAGAAGATCATGAAAGCCAATGATGATGAGAAGATGCAATCATTGAAAGATGGTAGTGATGATAAACAAGTGCAACATGAAAGTCAATTCTATACTAGATGCACTGTGAATAACAAGGTATGTAGTATGCATATCAATCATAATAGTTGCACTAACTTGGCTAGTACTATGTGTGTTGGAAAGCTAGGTTTGCCCTTGTTGAAGCATCCAAATCCATACAAAAGGTTGACTAAAGATAGATAATTGGAGGTGACCCATCAAGTGGAGATGGAATTTTCAATTAGCAAGTATTGTGATAAGGTTATTTGTGACGTAGTACCAATGGAGACTTGTCACATACTCTTGGGGCATCCATGGCAACTTGAAAAGAATGCCAAGTATGATGGAGTGAATAACAAATTCTCTTTCATGTGGAATGGGAAGAATATCAAGCTATGTCCTTTGTCACCACTTGAGGCAAATAAAGATAGAGAGAAAATTGCAAAAGATCGCAAAGAGTGGGAAAAGTCAATGAGCATACAATCCAAAGAAAAGAGTGAAAACAAAGAAGAGTGTGTTCAAGAAAGAAGGAGTGTGATATGAGCATAATGGAAAACATTGAAGGGGAAATTGTTGACCTTGAAAAGGAAGAAAATAGTGCTTTGAGTAAAAGACCTAAACTTCTTGTACCTTTGTACAAGGAAGTAGATTATTTTGTTAACACTCTTAACACTTATTTTCCTAGTGCTTTTGTTTCTCTTTTGCAGCAACATGGAAATCAATTTCAAAGGGAGATGCCACTAGAAAATTGCTCATTCAATAGTGTAAAGTTGCAAATTGATGGAGCATTATCATTATCAAGCAAGGAGATGCAAATGATTCAAAAGCATGATTTGATGAAGAAGGAATGCTTTGAGACAAAAAGATGGTCACATGCCATCAACACAAATTGGTTGATCAAATATATGTTTGATTGGTGGCATGGTGTCAATTGATTTTCTGATTTTAAGTTTATACGTATTTTGTGTTTTAATTTAGTTATGCATGATTCTTTACATTTTGTCTATAGCATTAGTGTGAATAATTTTGCATTGCATATAGTGTCTAGTGGTAATTTATGTGACAATTTGCATTTTGTGCATAGTATTTCTCCTAGGAAATTTATTTTGAGTTTTAGTAATCATAGTGTTCTAAGTCATGATGTTCATCTTGTCTTTTGTAGTAGAGATAAGTATGTGTTGCATGAATTACATTCTAATTTTAATGGTTTAGGTTTAGTTTGTTCTAGTAATTTCATTGTTAGTAGTGCTTTAGGTTGTTTGTTGCATGATGCATTTACATATAGTAAACATGTTTATTCTATTTTTTAAGCTTTGCTTTGTGTTAATTCTTTAGGTTCGTTGTACATATGTTTTAGTGTTTTTAATTTACACTATAGTTCTATTTTTTATGTTTATTTTGTTAGAGTAAGTGATTATGTATTGCATTTAGCATGTTTAACTTCTCATAGTTCATTCTATCTTGAGAAAGTTCTTGTGTTTCGTCATGATGTCTTAAATGATTTTTGGTATTTCTTTTATAAGTTTTTATGCTGTGATAAGGATTGCATGACTATGTATGCATTCTATCCAATTCATTCAATTGTTTTGGTTAGTAATTATGTTTTACATTCAGCATGTTTAGCTTTGCACGATGCATTTTGTTTTAGGGTTTATATGATTGTTTATACATTTTGTCATTTGCATTCCAATGATATAGTTGGTGATAATCTTCATGTTGAGCTTATTTTGCATTATTGGGATTATTCAAGTTCGTTAGTTAGTAGCGAAGTCATGATCTAGAGTTTATTTTGCTTACTCCATACAACACTTTTGATTTTATTCGTTTGTGTTCTTACTTTGATTGTGTGTTACTTTATTAGGAGTTCTTATATGTTCATTCTTTTGCATGTTTTTAGGAATAGGTCTCATCGAGACATGTTTATTGTTCTTAGATTAGAATCTGTCCATGCATCTTTAAGTTGTAATTTCATGTTCTATATTATCTCATCTTTAAAGAGCATTGAGTTTTTGTATCTAGGAGTTGACACATGCATTACGCCATCTGAATTTTATGCTAAATTTCTTGTATCAAGTATTTATGATGGTTATGATTATTTATCTATCAATCCTCAAGTTACTTATGTTATTTTGTTTGATTTTGATGTAGAAGATTCGAGGACGAATCTTTTCGAGGAAGGAGGGATTGATATGAACCAAGGGGCGCATACATTTATTGGACTTGGACTTATACTTGGTGGACTTGAAGAGGCCATTCATATGGATCAAGAAGAGCTTAAAGAAGTAATAATCATACATGGATCGTATCTACATGGCTGTTGGTTTTTGGATTCATACAATTTTGGGCTTGTTTACAAGCTTGAAGCTCATATTAATCAAACTAGCACATTGGGCCCAGAATTGGAGCATTGGCTTTGGATCAAATCTAATTACAAAGACGGTCCAATTGACGTTACTAAGCTGTCCATAACAAGCATACAAGGGGCTAGTTATTTGGGCTTACTTGGAGGGTTCTTAAACTTGCAAGATGGAGGCCCAATGGTGCACAATGGAGGCGTCCAGCCCAAGGAGACCTTTTTGGACGAATTTTTAATATTTTCTAGAACTTATTTTATGTTTTGTTAGTTTTCCAAATTGTTTACAAGTTGTTTTTGGTAGTTTTCCAAAAAGTTGAGTATCTAGTTTTTGGTAGTTGTCTGAAACTTTAAGTTCTAGAATTTTCTTGTAAGCCTATTTATAGGCTTTCATCATTCAATGAAATAATCAGATTATTCCTCAAAAAAATTCGTGTGAACAGTATTTGCTCTTTTTAAGAGTGTTTTCTTAGTTTTTGGATTAGAACTAATCATAGTCTTATCAAGTCTAAGCTTGTGACGACTTAAATACTTGCTTAGAGTGATTTCTTTCGTGTTTGATCAAATTCTAGCATATTGATTAGCTCACATTGGTCTAGTTTCGGTCCTTAGGAGTTCGTGATCTTCATTGGAGAATACTTGAGGCGTTTGCTTGGAATCTTCAAGGGTCTTGGCGTAGTTCCGCACTTCCGTTCATATCAAGCAACCTAGACCTAGTTTCTGTCATTTACATTTTCAAGTTTGATAGTTCAGACTTCGTATTCCATAATTCCTAACATCCTAGGGTTATGCATCTGTTATTTACATTTCAAGTCTGGCAACCCAAATTTTGCATTAGATTCATGATGTCTGACAGTCCAGAATCATGCATTAGTCATTTACATTTTCAAGTTTGACAGCCAAAATTTTAAATCCCATGATTCTTGATAACCTAAGATCATGCATTTGTCATTTACATTTTCAAGTCTGACAGCCCTGATTTTACATTTCATGATTCCTGATAACTCAGGATCATATATTTATCACTTACATTTTTCAAGTCTGATAGCCCAGACTTTGCATCCATGATTCTTACTCAGAATCATACATTTGTTTATTTACTTTTTCAAGTCCGACAGTCCAAACTTTGCATTCCATAATTCCTGACAATTCAAGAACATGCATTTGTTATTTACATTTTCAAGTTTAACAGTCCAAATTTTGCATTCCATGATTTATGACAACCCAAGGTCATACATTTGTCATTTACATTTTTCAAGTCTGAATGCCCAGACTTTGCATCCATGATTCCTAATAATCTAAGATCATGCATTTGTCTATTTACTTTTTCAAGTCTGACAGCCCAAACTTTGCATTCTATGATTCCTGACAGTTTAGGATTTTGCATTTGTCATTTGTATTTTAAAATCTGATAGCCCAAATTTTGAATTCCATGATTCCTGACAGCCCAGAGTCACGCATTTGTCTTCAAGTCTGACTACCTAGACTTTGCATCCATGATTCCTGACAATCCAAAATCATGCATTTGTCTATTTATTTTTTCAAGTTTGACAACTCAGACTTTACATTCCATGATTTCGGACAGATTAGGGTGATACATTTGTTATTTACATTTTCAAGTCTAATAGCTCAGAATTTGCATCCCATGATTCCTAACAACTCAGGATCATGCATTTGTCATTTAATTTTCAAATCTGATAGTCCAGACTTTACATTTCATGATTCCTAACAACTCAAGATCATGCATTTGTCCTTTTACATATCAAGTCTAACAACCCAAACTTTGCATTCATCAATCCTGACAGCCCAAAATCATATATATGTTATTTATATTCTCAAATTGGCAGCCCAACTTTGCATTTATCAACATTGGCAGCCCAAGGTCATGCATCCGTCCAACAGCCTGGTCAACATCTGTTTATTTACATTTCCAAGTCTGACAGCTCAGACCTTGCATTGCATTCTATGATTTTTGATAGCTCAAGATCATTTATTTATTTTTTACATTTCAAGTCTGACAGTTCAAATTTTGCATTTCATCAATCCTAATAGCCCAGAATCATGTATACGTTATTAGATTCTCAAGTTAGCAGTCCAACTCTGTATTCATCAACCTTGGCAGCCCAGGTCATGCATCCATCCAGTAGCCTGGTCAACATTTGTTTATTTACATTTTTAATTCTGGTAGTCCAAACCTTGCATTGTATTCTATGATTCCTGACAGCTCAGAATCATTCATTTATATTTTCAAGTTGGCAGCCCAACTTTGCATTCATCAATCTTGACAGTCCAAGGTCATGCATCTGTTCAGCAGTCCGAACGGCATATGTTATTTACATTTCAAGTTGGCAGCCCAATTTTGCATTCGTGAACCTTGGTAGCCTAAGATCATGCATTCGTTCAGCAGTTTGAACGGCATATGTTTATTTACTTTTCAAATTTGGCAGCCTAAACATTGCATTTAACTTATTAGTATTTATTTTGTCTAGTAGCCTGAACTCATTTTTTATCTATTAGTTTAAGAACTTTATTTTGTCTTGCAGTATTTAGCGCGTTATGTTATCTTTGTTTAGCAGTTCAAATGTTGCATTTCCTTCTCTAGTTTGATCACAAGTTTTAAAATTTTTGAATCCTTGTGTTATCATTTGTAGTTGTATTTTGCATCCATAGTTCACTTATAATCGAACTATGTTTGACCTGATTCCCTTCATAGCGATATGTAGGCAGCTCCGAGAAAACTCAATCACATGTTTTTCTATGTTCATTTATTCTTTGGTTTACATCTCACCTCATTCTCATGCTATGTATGTCTAGATATTTTAGTTTATAGTGGTATTTGTTTTCACATTTAGGTGAGATAAAATTTGGTGTTGTTAATGTCGTTGTTTGAATCTCTGCGTCCGGACAAAGAGGACCAAACTATGGACACCAAATTTTGACACAGTTTATTTTTTCAACAATGGGGATATTTTTCTATTTTTGGGATTAAATTCTAATTTTTCAATAAAAGGGGAATAAAATCAACAATTCAAGGGTTAAAATAGTAATTTTTAGCATGTAAATTTTTTTCATTAGTTTTAGAAATTTAAATGTACATTTTGTATTTTTATACATTTTTATAAAATTTTGTAATTTTTTGTTTTTAATTGGCTAACCCTGTACATGAGGGGGGGACGCCATTCCCAAATTTTATTAGTAGGGTTTTAATTAGGCTAAGAAAAGGCTCTTGGTACGATTAACCCACCAAATTAAAATTTCCTAATTCACCTATATATGCAAGAGGACAGATTGCTAATGAGTATAGAGAACTAGGTTCGATCCCACAAGGAAAGGTGAAGAATTACTAGACCTTTATAAAGCTTTCTATTATCTAGACAACCAATTACCCAGATTAAAACTAAAACTAAATTGTTAACACTAGACCCTAGAGAAACCAAAATAGAAATGCAGAGACACTGGTGAGAGGAGTATCTAGGACTTAGAATCCCTCATGATTTAAGAGAAAGGAGCAATTGCTTCAATTATTCAATCTCATTACTCTACCTAGAGTCCAATTCCATATGTACCTAGTTTTCACTCTCGTGATAAACTAGTGATTACCTCCCTACTAAACCCCTCCTACTTCCGTGGTAGAGATTATAGTGCAGGTTAATTTAACTGTATGAATTGATCAAGACTCATCTAGGAGTATCACTACTCTCATGTGAAATACAACCTAGACTTCAATTGGTCTCTGTCCACTACCACAATCAACTCTCGTTGAATAATAGTAATTTAAAGATTATAATTGGTGATCAAGCAATTACAATTCAAGTAATCAGAACAATGAATAGGCAAAGTAGTTCAACATCATAAAATCACCAATTACTCCATATTCCCTTCAATCACAAGTTCATCTAAACCCTAGACATGCAAATTAAGTACTCATAATTGAAGCATTAAAAGTATATTCTTTGCAATTAATTGACATAAAGATAAAAGGCAAGAAATGTAAACAGAAAACTTATTGTCTTTATTGCATCATAAAAACCACACGTTACTGCAATTCTCCCCTTTTGAGTAGTACAAATGATCTCCTTCAGATTGGTCTCCTCACATTCATCTATCTAAAGCTTCCTCTATAGATCTATGGAACTAGGGTTTTAAACCTTGTTCCTCTCTTTTGTTTTTACCCTAAAAACTCTTTAAAGAAGACTAAAAACGACCCCCCTTTTGAGTTGCAGGCCTCTGGTTCTTTTATCTCCCGAAATGCTCAAAAGTGTGCATCAGCGCCCCGTACCCGCAGCGCGGATACGGGCGCGGATTCATCAAGCGGACTCTCTGGTCGTACCCGCGGCGCAGGTACGGGCGCGAGTACGATCAGAAAGTTTTTTCTTCAATTCTTTGCCTTGCTTCTCACTTCATTCTTGCACCACCTTCTTGGCCTTCATCTCTGAACCATTTCTTCACTTCTAATCAGCTATTTGAGCATTTTAGTTCCTTCTAAAACTCCAAGCATGAGCTCTTCAACAACTACCTGCGAGATCACAGAAATAACATAAATGAATAGCTTTTATTCTAAAATAACTTGACCACTCAAAAGTAAGAGAAATTGCATCACAAATAAATAAAAACTAATGAAAGTTACTAAAAACCTCTATTAAAAATCCACTTAAAGATACTTCATTTTTGCAGCTATCATTTATTAAAAAAATAAAGAGAAGTACAATGAAGGGGGACCAAACCAAACCTCCAATTATTACAAATAAGCTATGATTGTCCTTTTTTGAAAATTAAAAATAAGATTACTACTTCCTATACAAATCATCTAAACATACTTCTTTTTAAAACAAAAACATGGAAAACCTGGTCAACCCGGACTGCTCCACGGACTCCCTTTGGGAGGGAAGCAAATGAATAAAATATTCTCTTACAATCCAAACGAACACCTTCATTGGCCAATAAGTCTGCAGGGCCATTGGCTTGTCTAAAGTAGTGAGAATATGCCTTGCATTGTTGTTAGAATTTTTTAATCTATTCATATAGCTGCATAACTGACCAGGGACAAGATGCCAGTCCTTTAAGTATACTAACTAGGAGAAGGGAATCTGATTCCACATCCAGACAGTTATATCCATTTTTCGCAACATACTTGAAGCCCAAGTAACAGTGCTTTAAATTCAACTTCCAAGCTATTACCTTGACCAAATGAAGCAGCAAAGGCCAAAATAAATTGACCATGTTCATTCCTAAGGATCCCCCACCACCACACATTCCAGGGTTACCCTTGGAACACCCATCAGTATTTAATTTCAACATGCCCCTACTTGGCCACCATTTAACCCTTGTGACTCCAACTTTCGAGTTTTCTCATATTTACACATTCCACAAAATCAGGCCAGTTAACAGATACCATGGACATATTAAAATTTAATTCAAAGCCATTTTGACATCAACAAAGATCTTACCCGCAATCCTTTCCCACTGTAACAAATTTCCTGAAAAAATCCAATCATTTCTTGCTTTCCATAGGTGCCATAGAATGAGCATTGGTGTGACTTTTCAGCAAAAATGCTATCAGCTTGTTCTTCCTAGGTACAAGCCACCAGTCCAATAACCTCCTCCAAACATCTCACTGTTGGTTGGTAATTCCCATCGGCTTTTCAAAGAAGCTCCAAACCTGCCATGGAATCTCACCAAGACTAAAAATATGATCAATAGTCTCTTCAGAATGATTTAAGCAACAATAACACCATGAGGGTCCATGGAATACCAAATCTCTTTAAGATGTCAGCAGTAGGGAGTCTTCCATTTAAGAGTCTTAAAAGGAAAAAAGAAATTTTAATAGGAATGGAACTGTCCCAAATTAAAGAATAAATCAGACTCTTACTCCGTGCCTGTCTAAAACAATTAAATGCTGATTTCAGAGAAAAAGCACTAGACGTAGATAGCTTCCAAACAGGAACATCAGAAGAGAGCATTTCAGGGGAGTTCAATTTTGACAATATCCTGCACAACTTTAAAGGGCAAAAAATTCATCAGTTTACTAACATCCCATTCATTTCCATGCATAAAATCACAAACCTGAAGGTCCTCCTAATTATGAAGCATAAATAGATAAAGTACCAAATCCGATCCAATTATCATGCCAGAAATTGATTTTACCATTCCGCACATGCCAGAACATATTAGCCTCTGCCAAATTTCTTACCACCAACATTCTTCTCCATGTCCCAGAATCAAGTGGAGATTGCAATACCTGCATGGGGTGTTTTGATTTACAGTATTTTGCAGTGCATAAAATTTGCCCATAAAGACTCATTCTTTCTAAAAAGCCACCATAACTTCATAGAAAAAGCATTGTACACATCCTTTAGGCTTCGTATTCCTACACCTCCTTCATTAGTAGGCCGACATAAATTTTCCAGCTTATCCAATGTCTTTTTGCCCCATCTTGCTTGGAATTCCAAAGGAATCTGGCAAAAATCCTCTCTAATTGCAAAAAAATCCCTTTTGGGGGAGATGAAACTAGCAAGAATATGCAAAGGTATAGATGACAGAACATGTTTAATAAGAGTCAACTTACCCCCCACAGACAATGATCTATTATGCCAATTAAGGATCCTCCCAACTATGGATTGAGCTAGATCAGAAAAATAATTTGTTTTTCGTCTACCATAAAGAGCGGGCAGCCCAAATAATCGCACTGGAAAAGACTTCCTTATAAACCAGTTACTGTGAGATAACAGAAATGCGACCAATAGAAGTGCTATGATGACACAGGAACCCACTTTTGGAAACATTAATTTTTTGGCCTGAACATTCTTCATACTTCCTCAGCGTTTCCATAAGCATCTTTAAAGATCGTTTGTCTGCTCCTGAAAATAGCATTACATCATCTGCAAAACTAAGGTGAGTAATATTTGGACAATTACGAGGCACAGAAAAAGAAGTAAATCCTCGAGTCTCCATCAAATTATTCAGTGCTCTCGAAAGTCCCTCAGCCCTCAATGATGAAAAGACTAGGGGAAATTGGATCTCCTTGCCTTAGACCTCTAGACGATTGGAAGAAACCCCTTGCTTCTCCATTTACGATAACAGAAAACCAACAGTTAGATACTAATCTCCATATCATGTCCACCCAACGTTCACCAAACCCAAAAGCTCGTAGGATACCCATCAGATATGGCCAAGAGACCCTATCATAAGCCTTTTCCATGTCCTAGCTTCAGAACTACATTTCCTCCACGTTGTTTCCTACCCAACCTCGTTAATCATTTCTTGGGCTAGCAAAAATTTTCTGCTAATTGCCTACCCTTAACAAAGCCACTCTGTTGGGGAGAAATAATTTTGGGCAATACCTTAGCCAACCTATCTGCCAACAGCCTAGAAATAATTTTATTTATGAAATTGCATAGACTAATTGGCCGAAATTGATTAAAGCATTGAGGATGAGTAACTTTTGGAATAAGGACAAGCATTGTGGATGTAACACTCCTAGGTAACTCCTCCCTACAGAAAAAAGAAATAACAGCATTATACACATCCCTAGCAACAATGTCCCAAGCTTTAGTAAAAAATTTACTCGTAAATCCATCAGGTCCTTGCTGCGCTCTCCCCATCCATAGAGAAGACAACTGTACGAACTTCTTCGATTGAAGGAAAATCTTCCAACATGCATCGATCCTCCTCCAAGAGCAGATTCGGTATATAGTGATGCTGCAGGTTTCCAATTGTCCCTTCATGTGAAAATAAGTTAGAAAAATATTTGCATGCCTCCTGAGCTATCTCATTTTCATCAGATAGCCAATCACCATTTTCCCCTTTGATACTGTGAATAATAGCTTTCCTCTGTCTCTTCAGCAACTATGGAATGGAAATATTTTGAGTTTTTATCTCTGTCACTCCACCATTTAATTCGTGCCTTTTGAGACCAAAACTTTTCCTCAATTGAGATTGCCTTGTTGAGCTGAGCCCGAGTATGTTGCATTAATTGTAGGTTACTAGTAGAATTATCCACGTCAAAAGCTTGTTCTGCATCTTTTGCTTTGTTTTTTCTGCTTTCCCTAACATTTTGGAAGATAGTCCCCGAATACCTCTCTTGACCACACCTGTAAACCTTTCTTGACCTTTTTCAACTTTGCAGCCAGCATTATCAACGGTGCTCCCAAACAATCCTCCTGCCAACAGCTCCGAACAATATCCAAGAAACTTTTGTGGTTAGTCCAGCAATTTAAGAAACGAAACTGCTTTGGCTTACCATCACCCCTAGTAGAGACTGAAACCAAAATCGGCGCATGATCAGATGGACACCTCACCAAATGTTGAACCGCAACCACCACATTTAAATTTAAAAAATCCTGATTTAGGAGAGTTCTGTCTAATCGTTTCCAAACTCGAGCCTGCCCATGCCTATTGTTACACCAGGTATATGGAGAACCACTAAAACCTGCGTCAAAAACTTGGAGATCATGCATAAATGTTAAAAAATCAACAGCCTCATTCATATTAAAAGGCCGACCCCCTTTCTTTTCTTCAGCATTAATAATCACGTTAAAATCCCCCATAATCATCTAGGGCTTATTTACTCTTTCTTCACGTTTCAGAGATTCCCAAAGCGACCTCCGTTCCTCTTCCAGACACTTTGCATGAACAAATGAAATCAAGCATGCTGTAGAAAATAAAGGACTCTGGACCTCAACAGATAGATGTTGGTCACTGTCCCTAACAACAGAGATTGATATAGATTTATGAAAAAAATATTAGATTGTGCTATCCTCATTATACAACCCCATATCCATCCCCAACCTTAGCCGAATAAGCTCAAACTTCCTAACATCACATTTGGGTTTAGCTATAGCAACAAGCTCTAACGAATGCAAGCGAATTAATTTTTTCAATCTTTTTAAATTAGGAGATCTTGCAACCCCCGAATATTCCAAAACATGCAGCTAATCATTGAGATAATATATCAAAAGAGTTAGTTGAAGGCTTGGTCTTGGATCGTAAGGATTCTATCCGAGACTAGGAATCTTACCCCTTTCTTACCTTTGGTTGGTCTCTTCCATTCAGTTTGTTCAGCCTCTTCAATAGCCTTTAGTTGAGCAGGTCCCGTCTCAAGGTTGCAATACTCAAGATCAATCCCAGCGCCAGGATGTTGCTACACTGTAGCATTAGGTTCTTTGCTACCTCTAGGCGACAAGTTTCCGGCTATAACTTCAACCTCGTGAAGAAGAAGTTCAGAAAGGTCCTCACCGTCTAGGACCCCAACTGGTTTTGATTTTTCTATCATCTACTCAGCAGTGTCATGGAGATCCTCAACCAACACCAACTCTGCCTGATGATTGACGTTTGGTTGCAGCATAGGTAAAAGTTGTTCCTGCAAAGCCTCTCCAATGGTTTCCTCCTCTCCATGTTCAGTCATGGTGTTGCATTGCTCTTGCACATGCTCCTTTGCATGAGAGCTTGTTGGTGGATTACTCACTGCCTGGCCCGTATGTTGCATCACATCAGGAAGGGCTTCTCTGTCAATACTCTTTTGTAACCCTGATATATCTTTAGAGCCCTACTGTCCTCCTTCAAACGACTGTGTTAGTTTGACAATCTCACTTTGCTGGTTCTGAGTTTTGGGCCTATATTACTGCCTTTCAGAGATTTGAGTTTTGTTAACTTCCTGCACCTGTTTATCTTTACCCTTCTGGTTAAGTAGTCTACAATTAGAAGAAGCGTGGCCTTGCTTATTGCAGTGATTACAATACTGAGGAAGATCCTTATATCGAATTTTCTGCCAAAAACCATCCTCACCAGATGCGATCCATACACGTTCAGGCAGCTGCTTGGTGACGTCCACATCGACACAAATTCTTGCTAGATGAGGTCGAGCAAGAGTCGACATTGCAGCATCCAATTTTAAAGGGTTTCCAACAGCACTTGCAATAGAAAATAGAGCCGCCTTTTCAAAGAAGTGCACTGGCAGTCCTTCCAAGGCAATCCAAATAGGCGCATGAGTAGATTCAAATTCAGTTCTAAAATCTGTGGACCATTTAAAGACTTGCATAGGGAATTCTGTTATCATCCAAAGGCCTCTCATCCAGCAGTGTAGAAAATCCTCTTCATTGGACATCCGGATCAGGAAGTGGCGATTATCAAGGAAGCCCAGTGAAAGGCTGCCTAAAAACCCTATTGAAGCAAACGCCTTCCTCATTGCATCCATGTTAGGTCTGCCATGAGAAAACTTGCCTATGAGAGCATAATTGAAGGAGAACTTGTTTTGTTGAGTAAGACATCCGCAAACGATCTATTTGGTTGCTTGGATTGCCCTTCAACACTAGGTTGAAGGGCCTCCATAAACCCTAATTTTGAAATTCAAGAAGCAGCAAAGAGAGAATAATTTAGAGAGAGAAAGTAGAGAGAAAGTTAGCCTATGATTTTTTGTGATTTTTTGAATTTAATTGGTATTTTTTTAGTACATTTCGTCAGTGCAAGAGCAAAATGGTCATTTCACCTCGCGAATATCATTTTTACCCATTTTCGAGTTCCAAATTTGTTTTTCAAGTTTTTTAAGTATTTTTTAAATTTTTTTATTTTTTTTTGGGCTGATTGCTATTTTCAGTAAAAACTCTATTCGAGGATAAAAAGGTCATCTTGTACAAGAAATATATTTTTGACCAAATTTTTTAGTTTATATAAAATTTGTTATTACATTTTTTTTCTTTTTTCTTTCTTTCTTTCTTCCTTTTTTTCTCTTTTCACTTTGTGAAGTTTCTTTTAGAAAAAGCATGACATTTTTTAAATTTTAATTTTAATTTTTTGGATGCCAAAAATCTTTTTTTTAAGGATAAATTTGTAATTTAATGGTTGGGGGCATTTCAGTCATTTTTAGTCATTCGTTGGAGGTTAAAACTTTTGCACTATACATAGTCATTTTTAAGAGAAAAAAAAAAGGAGGTCTAAAGAGAGTTTTTAGTTTTTTAATTTTTAGTTTTATTTATTATACCAAAAATGCCAAAAAAAATACACATTTTTTCCTACACTCAACTTCAAACATTTCACCAAGAACACCAAGAATACACACCATACATCTTCATGTAAACACACACAACACCAAGAACACACACCATACATCTTCATGTAAACACACACAACACCAAGAACACACACCACACATCTTCATACAAACACACACCACACACCAAAAACACACACTATCTTCACACACTTTATACACAGCCCCTGATTTCACACACACACACACACTCACACACTTCAAACACACACAGATCCACGTACCCATTCAAACAACTCACACACATACACACGTTCATATCTAAAATTCACACATACCACACACGCACACTCTTTCTCTTCTCTCTCTCTCTTACTACATACACAAATTTTGCACACACCTTTCACACAATTTCACACACTAATACACTTAGAACACACACTCAGCCACCATTACACACACAGTCACAGAGACCAGAAACTCATCATAAAGCCACCTACATTTTGCCAGTCCCTACCTCCAATTTCAACCAAACAATCTACAAATGACAACCTGTTGTTACCTCCACCACAGACCAGTAGCCATTGCCCAATCCACCACCACTGCCAAATGCCCAAACGATCCTACTACCACCACTGCCTCCTTTACGCCAAGCCCACCACCAAAATCCAATTAGCTACTACCTCACCACAGCTCAACCACTAATTGTTCCATCCTCCACCTCATCTATCACCACATTAGCAAAATATCACAACCACTGGAACCACGAATCCCTTCACAAGCTCCAATTCACCTCCCCTGTAACCAACATCACCAAAATTCAGTCCCATTTTTACAATCCACAACAACTAGAAAATTAGCCTCCAAATCCATCGAAAAACCATCTACGAAAACAAACCAAACTCTTAATTAGACTCACAGCCACATGCCAAACAACCAGTATCACACAACCATTAGCTAAAACCACCACCAAACTCCACAAAACTGCCCTAAAATCCACCTCAATCATCAATTAAACCACCACAAACCCACAATCGCCAGCCATAATTCTTGTTTGTACCTCCAATTTCCACCAAAAAATATTCCTAAACCTACGAACCTACAAACAACCAAATAGCCCAAACCCACAGCCATGGCCACAGCCCAAACCCAACCCACAACTGCCGAAAACACCAACTCCTCCCCTGCTACCAGCAACCAACAATCAGAAGCAGCTCCGCCTTTGCCCCTTTCACCTTCGCCACCGTCAATCTTCATTGAAGTTCAACAGTGGCTCCCTAGCCAGTTGCAATCACTCAAAACAAAAAGCAACACAGCCTTGCAACTCCACTTCCCCATCACTTGCCAATAATCACACCATCTTCTCTCCCCAAATTAGGTAATTTTCAATACTTCTCCAATTTTTTTTGTTTTTTTGGTTGCATAGCCTTTATCACAAATTGCACTCCTTTGTTTGTCTAGTGATGTATTTTCTCATGAGTTTGGACCTAGAATTTGGGAAATTAATTTAAGAAATCAGCACCTTGAAAGAGTTAGAGAGATGAGAAAAAAGAATGAGAGAGAGAAAGCTAAAGAAGATGCAAGAAAGAAAGGAGAAGGGAACAGAGAGAAATCAGACAGGGTAAGAAATTAGAGAAAGAAGAGAATCAGCGATGGAGGAGAAAGGAGAAAATAGAGAGAAAGACCGAGAGAAAGAAATAGGGAGGTTTGGGAAGAAATTTTATTTTTGGGAGAAAGAAGAATGAAGAGAAGATTTTGGGAATCTTGGTTAGAAAGGTTGAAGACGAAGTTGGGAAGGGGATTTTTAGTATTATTTCTGATATTCTAGTTTAGATTTTTTTATGAATTAATTTAGTTTAAGTAATTGCAATTTGTTATTTGTATGCATATTTTCTGGTTATTTGGGATCATAAAAATATATATTTATGTCTTGGCTCCAAGAATTTAGATTTTGTCACTATGTCTTGGAATACTTTTAATTTATGCAATTGAGTCCATATCTTTTGTAGAATTGACCCCCCAGATTTTTTATTTCAGTTCAATTAGGTCCTATAAATTACAATCATGCATTATTACTTGCTTTAATTTACATTTTTGTGTACCTTGCTTGATAGAATTACTGTTTTACTCCCAATTTACTTCTCATTTGCATCACTACCCCCTAGAATTGTGTAAACTTCTAATTTTGCCCTTAAGCTCCTTAGGTTTACATTTTTGCTTTCAAGCCCTTAGTTTAATAGAATTTGCATTTTTGCCCTCAATTTGATTAGAGTTTTGTGTTTTGTGATTCATTTCATTGAATTGTGGTACCTTTAACGTGTGTGTTCATTTTCTTAACCATTGGCACTGAGTCTTCAAAAAACTATCTCCATTTCTCATTAATTTCTCTTTATGTGCCCCAATGTGCTCTTATGTGATTTTTTATGCATTTTCTTCAAATGTTTCTTATTTTTACATGCTATTTTATGCATTTATTTATATTTATATTTATTTTTATGCTATTTAATTTTCAAATTTTATTATTTGGCAAATATTTTGTATTTAGTTAGTCATTGTAATAGTTAGGTTATATTCTTTATATTTTTTTAAAAAATTTTTGTATTTAGATAGATAAATGTCATAGATAGGTTATTTTACTCTTTACTTTTTCCCCAAAAATTATAGCTAAATCCCTCTGATGTAATAGTTAGGGCTTGTATGCTTTTTACGTGCTTATGTGCTTAATTACTTTACCGCTTTCCTTAAGACTATGCATCTAGATATCATGCCTACATGTTATGTACTCCTATGTGCTCTTATATGTCTTTATATGTTTATTTCCCTTTGATTCATGTTTTTCTATTTTAATCATGTTTTACCACTTTGTTATTTTGTCTCCGCTAGTCCAACGCTAGTACGGAATTCCTAAAAAGGGCTAGTCCAACGCTAGGCTCTTAGAGCATTTTAGTGCTGGTTTCACTCGCGTGCATTTCATTTCATTTTACAACACATTTTTCTTTTTTTTAGTTTTTCATACTTGCATGATTTTTTGTATATATTTTTATTATTATTACTATTATCTATTTTTATCATTTGACAATGCACGACTTCCAGGCTGCATTTTACTTACAAGTTAGGTCATTTTGTGTGATTTGATTAGAAATAGTTGCCTACTTACGTGGGAAGCGATGGCGTACATGCCGTTCCCCCCTCTGTGAGTAGGAATATTCAGTCACGAGTTATTAGTCCTCCGTACCCATTATGTTGCATACTCACTTTCTTCGACCTCTTATTATCTATATTACTATTTTTCTTTTCTTTTTGCATTCCATCTTGCATTTACACTCATGACTCCTCGAGATCTAGACTTGGGTTTCACAATTAATGCAATAATCCTGACCAAGTCTCAACGGAATATTTCGAACTTCCCGATCCCATTTAGATTTAGGATTTGCATTCATTTAGATCCATCCAAACACGATAGAACTTAGGGCTAATTTAGAAAATTTTGATTAAACCTCGTAACTAGCCTCAGCTAGGAGGAAAGGGTACCTTAGGCGCGAGCCTTTGCCTTTCCTTTCTTCAAATGTGACTCCCGGGCCTTTTTCTCTTGTTTTTCATAGACCGGAGTCAAAAAAGGGTTTTCAATATTTTTTCTAAAATTTTTGTTTTTTTTTTTTTTTTGTTAAACGATTTTTCGGGTGACCAGATACACTCTAACTCAATACCAAGTAGCGACTCCATATTTTAAAATAAAACCTTTTTTCAAAATTAGTTGGCCAAAACTGTCGCATTTTTAGTCCCACCCTTATTTTGTTTTTCAAGATACCATTCTCTTAAAAATTCACTTTATCACTAAAAACTCAATTTTTTTTCTTCTTTTTCTTTTTTCACACACGCACAGTTTTTTTTTAAACTTTATTTTTTAAAAGGGTCACCAGACCGGACTGCCTTTTCGAGGCACGACAGTCACAACCCCACCGTGCTTATCGATTTCGGATATGACAATAAGCTCAAGTCTTCACTTCCTCCATTGAAGATGAATTGATTCAAGTGAAATTCTACCAAGAGTTTCTCTACAAATATTGTTTTTCCTAAAAACTACTAAGAGAAAAACTAAATTACAACTACTTTAGGACTGCTCCTCCTACCAAGGTTTGGTTTTCATTAAACCAAGCATATCTAAATGAGCTTACTAATGCATGTATTTATAGGAATAACCCTAGCTCAAGTCATTGTCCAAGTTGAAGAAGATATGATGAAATTTGATTTCAAATCTTGACAAATCTTGTCTTGAACTTTGCAATATTCTTCTTGGGCAATGCAGAATTAGTTGGATGTTGAATTTTGCTGCAAAAGTTGTGTGAATAATCTGTAAATTGCAGCCAGCCGAAATCTGCAAGTGGCCTCGATCCGTGGGTCAAATCTGTGAGTGAGCAACCCACAGATCACTCTTTTCTTTCAATTTTGCCCTTTTCAAAATTTTTGTTATTCCTTCCATGCCCTTGAGGCCTTTGTTCACCAATTGAACCATAATTTTCTTGATAGAATTGATGAAGAAAAATTGTTCCGGAAATTTCCAAGCTTAAATGATAAGATTGTTCAACTTGAATCAATTTGATTTTGATAGTCCTTGAGCTTCAATTGATCCAAAATGCAACTAATCATCATTTTCCTACAAAATCAAATAAACTCATCCATTAATTTGCTCAAAATAATAATTCTGCCTCAAAACCCTAATTTTGGAACAATCCTTGTTTTGAAGGATAATAATGAAATTGAACCATTTTAAAATCAACAATAATAAAAACATACTAAAATCACACTAAAATTATATATAAAATACTATATTAAAATAGGTAAAATTTTTACTTATCAAACTCCCCTACACTTGAATCATTGCTTATCCTCAAGCAATTAGAAAATCAACAGATCAAAACCATGATTCAAGGTGTGAAATAACAAATGCCATATTGTTGAATTTAATTCCACAAGATAGAACAAATAGGCATTAAGCAATTCCTTGTTAATTTTTCAATACTCATCATATCAAGTAGAAGGGAAATAATTATATCAAGATTAAAATATTGTTCGACAAAATTTCTATGCCTTACAACCTTTCACAAAAAAATGAATCATATGGTCAATCAAAGTACATCACATGTCTATGATCATTTCCTTTGGAATATAAATTAGCCAACTAATTACTCAAGTCGAGAATGTCTTTTGACGCGAAAACCGACAGTGGCCAATGAAGGTTTCCAGTTACTCAACACCTCAATATCAAGCGAGTAGCAAAAACCATATTTGAGAAGTAAAGTTGCCTTGTTACGCAAAGATCGACATTGGCAGATGAAGATCCCTAGTTACTCAACAATATACTCTCTCAAATTGCTATGCATTACTCATAATTCATGCACCATTTTAAGCGAAAGTGGACATTTTGGATGAAAACCCGCGGTTACTAAGTACAAGAACCATTGGAGTAGAAAAAACTACTTCATTCTTTTTCATTTTTTTAGTATAAGTATCTCTCATTTCAAGTATCGAACCATAGATTACATGCTTGAACTAATTGACTATATTCATCATTTAACATGTAAAATCAAGTAAAAAAGAAAATTTTAAAATCAAACATACCAAATCAATACATAATTACAACCATTTTACAAGATAAACTTTCTTAAAAACAAAACTCCTAATCTCATAATAACTATTTCTTCATATATTTGTAAAAAATATTCAACCAAAATTGTATAAATTACTTCAAAAAGTAAGAAAATTCAACTAGTTAATAGCACAAAAGTATGAGAAAGAGGCAAATTTTGAAAAATTTTGGTCATATTTTACTAAAACAATATGTTGACACAATTACACCAAACCACACCAAACATAATCCTTTACCTTCCCCCCACACTTAAAATGAAACATTGTCCTCAATTTGAAGAAGGAAAAATAAGAAAGAAAATGGAATAAGAAATCTCCCCTTGTTTGGCTGATATAGTCCAAAAATTGATATTGTTGGGATATTGTTATTGTCCCTTGAAGTCCTTGGCCTTTGTAAAGTTTCCTCTTGTAATGTTTCACCATGTTTCTCAAAGGGTCCAGTCTTTCTCACTGACCTTGTTTCAAAGCTTAAACAACTTCAAATGCTATGTTAAAGCATGTTTGAATAGCCATTAAACTCAAACAGTAACATAGCATGCTTTGTAATACTTGATTTACTCCACACTTAGTTGTTGCAATATAGCTCTAAGGAGGTGAAATTTTGATGCATGTGTTATGTGAGCAAATTTGTTGTGTTATAATGAAGTAATATGCAAAAGAAACTTGTTTCAAAATGTCTCAAAACAAAATTTCATACTTTGATGCAAAAAATTAAAGTTTGAACCAATGAAGTGAAACATGTGATGCAATCTATTGAAATGCGTTAAGTGATATTTTCATGCTCACAAAGTTGCCCAACAAATTTGCAAAGAAAGCCCTTAATCCCCTGAAAAAAATTGACCAAAATTAGCCAAAATGTCCTTAAAACACTGGAATCCGCTGGTCAAGGTGACCCACGGATACCTCCCAGAAGTTGTAGTAAATTTTGTAAAAAAATGTGTTCCGGGCTGATTTTCAACAATTTTGAGTGATGATTTCTTCCATTTAAACTTTCAGTTTTGGGCAAACAACTTTACAATCATGTAACCATGTCAACAATCTTTGAATTCATGCATTAAACTCATCCAAATCATCAACACATAAGAATCGACCAAAGTTGGCCTTCCGAAAATTCTGCAACATTGAATTCAAGATGAACTTGAAAGTCAAAAGTTTCGTTTTGATGTTTTTGATCAATTCAACACTTTAAACATGTTTCCTATGTTAAAACAAAGTTCATAACATGATTTTTATGCATCCAAAATATCAAAATTTCAAAGTTAGCATCAAACTCTCAAAGAATCACCTTTAAAGTAAATTATCTAAATGAATAGTTACCTTTTTCACTAAAAAGCTCAATTTGACTCTTTGTATGTTTTCGACTTCAAAATCACTTTGAACAAGTTTCAAATGATAAAACAATGTTACTCAAAACCAATTTATGCATCAAAAGTCCATGGATTACCAAATGACGATCAAAATGCTTAATGAAACTTAACTCATGAATAGTAAGCCAATGAAATAGTAACTTTGAGCTTCAAGCTTCAAATTGGTTTCCATGTTCATTGAAACATCAAAACCACTTCACACATATTTCAAATGATGAAACTAAGATGTCTAAACTAAATGTACCTTTAAAACACAAGAGATATAAAAATTTGTCATTAAACATTCAAGTTTAAACGTGAAACCTCAAGATTGCACATAATGCTTCAAGTTCAAATTTAGATCAAACAAATCAAACATACTAACTAAAAAAACACACATAAAATATAAAACACACCAAAGCAATTAAAAATACCAAAAACATTGGGTTGCCTCCCAACATGCGCTTCATTTAAGGACTAGAGCTAGACTTTTCTCCAACTTTCTCACGTAATTGGAGTGTCCCACAAAGGATGTAATACATCTTTAGTGCTTAATTGATCAAGCAAATAGAGGTGCATCCTTTGAGCAAGAATTTGTGCTCCCTTGTTCATAATCCATTGAACCACCATAGCTATAAGACAAACACACTAAACAAAAAAGTCATAGCCAAATTTGACTAGACTTTTCTCTTGTGTTAGCCATTCATAATTACCAATGAAATCAATATGAGAATCGAAAGAAAGTTAGTTTTCATTTGAAATCACATCACATGGCATTTCATCATA
The DNA here is from genome assembly GCA_024721245.1 of Mitragyna speciosa. Taxonomy (NCBI): domain Eukaryota; kingdom Viridiplantae; phylum Streptophyta; class Magnoliopsida; order Gentianales; family Rubiaceae; genus Mitragyna; species Mitragyna speciosa. The sequence continues at coordinate 2,277,584 of CM045565.1, forward strand.
CTTATCCTCAAATTCATGAATATGCTTGTTTTCATTCATAAAATTATCATATTCGTCAAAACTAGGAGAAACTTCATATTGATCATCATTCTCATTTTCCATGTTTTCACCTACTCTTTCATAAATGTATTCATTTTAATTACGAATAGAATCAAAAGTAGGGGAAATAAACGTTGTGGTGTGATCATCAACATCCCTATCTTCAACCACCTTATCACGTTGAACATTCAATTCATGCATTTGTTCCTCATTATGATCAAAAGTAGAAGTTTCAAGCCATTGGTGAACATGCTCAAAATAATCATTATTGTATTCCAAATCATAATCATCATCGTCATAAAGAGCTATATGGGATATGTTTTTTTTTGTTTCTTGTGTTTCATGAAGCCTTTCACATTGGAATATCAAATGATTTCCACCACACAAAGCACAATATAAATCATTTTAATCCACACTATGATTGTTACACATGTTTTGGCATTCCTCATTTATGAAGCTAAGGTCATTTTCACATGCATGTTCATGATTCACATTCTCATAATCATGTTCATTTCCCATTGTTGCATTGGAATAATCAAGTAATTGGTACATATTTTTTCTTTCATTTTGCTCCATTTTCTTTTTGTATTCCATTTGATCTTTAAGAAGTTCTTCCAATGCTACTTTTAATTGTCTTCTATCTTCTTCAAAGATGGGCAAATTATACCAAATACCATCCTCAATGGAAATTTCACTATCATTCTCCTCTAAAGTGTTATCATGTTCTTCATCCTTTAGTTCAATATCATGACCTTTTCTTTGTATTGAAAGTCATTCCTACATGAAGATTGTTGCTCATTCTCATGTTTATGCTTAATTTCTTCATTACAAAGCTCATGAGCATCACTTTTTACATCCCAAAAGCTTTTTAAGTAGTTATTCCAATTTGGAACTCCTAACTTTTCAAAGACTTCTTCTCTTGAATTTTCTTCATGATGGACATAACTTTTTTTTTTTCATGTTCTTCACACAAGGCATACCAATATTCAAGTTTTGCATCAAAAATTTTATAGAAATTCTTTCAAACATACCTTGATAAATGTAAGATTTGCATTCCTCTTTGGTCATAGGCATATCATTGAATTCAAGTTCGTCCGCCATGTGTTTGATGAAATGCTTGTATCAATTCTTCAACTTTCTCCAATTTCTTCAACATAAACCCACCAAGTACCTACAAAAACACACAAGAGTGATTAAAACTACAAAAATAAAAATGTCCAGATTAATAAATTCTTGCTTTTACCTCAATATTGCCAAGTTTTCTTTGTTTCCTCGGCAACGGCGACAAAAACTTGATTGTGAGGTTTAGGTACTATCAAATTTAAGCAAAATTCACACAAACAAGTAATAAAATTTATAATCTAAAACCCCTTTCCACAAGTGCACAGGTCAATTGTAGTAAGGAGAATATTAGGGTTGATCCCACGAGGAAACACGAATTGGTAAGTACCAAAGCTAATCACTTTCGTTATTATCTATACAATTCATCAAATAGGTGGTAGGCAAAATTGAAAACTGAATAACTTGTAGTAAAACAAATGGAGAAAATCACAATTACAAGTTAAGTTAGGATTAAGAATCCACTAACGGTCATAAAATATGCAAGAATAAGATTATTCTTGCTTATAATATCTAGTCTTACTTAGCAATCCATAGCAACCAAGACTTGCACTCGCAATGAATTAGGTGACTACTTCAAAATCTCATTCTCATGATGATTCAAATGAAACTAGCAACAAGTATTTCCTATGCTCATAGTGAAACAACTTATGTGCTAGTTCATTCTTAAGCCACAAGTAAGAACAAGATATGTCAAGTTTAATCATACTCAAAGCATATCATTAGCTTCATCTTAACCCTTAGCTTGTAATTAGTTCATATTGAAGATAAAAACAAGTAAGAACAAGAACATAATGTATAAACTCATAACAAAGATTGAAAGTAGAGAGATAGAAGTAGAAATTCTCATTTCATAAGCTCAAGTCTGCACTTCTTTCATTGAAGATGAATTGATATAAGTTAAATTCCATCAAGAGTTTCTCTACAAATGTTGTTTTTCCTAAAAATTACTAAGAGAAAAACTAAACTACAACTACTTCGGGAGTGCTCCACCTACCAAGCTTTGGTTTTCATTAAACCAAGCATATCTAAATGAGCTTACAAAGGCATGTATTTATAGGAAAAATTGTAGCTCAAGTCATTGTCAAAGTTGAAGAAGATATGATGAAATTGGATTCCAAATCTTGACAAATCTTGCCTTGAACTTTGCAATATTCTTCTAGGGCAATGAAAAATTAGCTAGACATTGAATTTTGCTGCAAAAGTTATGTGAACAAGTTGCAAATTGCTGCCAGCCGAAATCTACAAGTAGCCTCGATCCGTGGGTCGAATTTGCTGGTGAGCAACCCGCAAATCACTCTTTTCTTTCAATTTTGCCCTTTTTAAAATTTCATTATTTGCCCTTGAGACCTTTTTTCACCATTTGAACCATAATTTGCTTGGTAGAATTGATGAAGAAAAATTGTTCTGGAAATTTTCAAGCTTAAATGATAAGATTGTACAACTAGAATCAACTTTGATTTTGATAGTCCTTGAGTTTCAATTGATCCAAAATGTAATTAATCATCATTTTCCTACAAAATCAAATAAACTCAAGCATTAATTTTCTCACAATAATAATTATGCCTCAAAAACCTAATTTCCGGTCTAAAACCCCTAATTTTGGAACAATCCTTGTTTTGAAGGAAAATAATGAAATTGAGCCATTTTAATACAAAAAATATTAAAAACATACTAAAATCACACTAAAATTATATATAAAATACTATATTAAAATAAATAAAATTATTACTTATCACTACTTATTACCATGATAAAGTTCAGTTATATGCATGAATTGCTCATTAAATCCTCTTAAGTATAGCACTATTTCCATGTGTTAATACTTAAGTTTAAGTATTCATTTTTCATTATTAAGAACAAACTTAATTAAAACTTAATAGCTAAGATGCAAAGGTTAAAACTTGAATAAATGAAGAAACAAAGGCAAGTAATGGCAAGTTTAATCAACTACAAGTCTTAATATGGATTCATTAGCTTCATCAAAACCCTAAAAGTAAGAATTCAGCTCAACATTGTTGCTTCAAAATCAAAACATGTGATTTGAATACAATTAGCCATAGTAGTCAGTGTGAGTGAAAGATACAAAGTTAAAGAATGTGACAGCCCCACCTTACCCAACGGCGCACCAAAGGGCTTAGCGGACTGCCTGCCTAGCTCTCGCCAGAACTCAAATCACGCACTCGCTTAAACATCCAAGCGTACGTACCCAAAAAAAAAAATACATTCATAAAGAAATACTTTCATGAAATTTACTTGAAAGTATAAATATCGCAAGAGTTTTACATCCCAAAATATATATAATATTTACAATATAAGTCTACACATTTAGGCTATCAAAATACATGAAGCAAAACATTTACTATATCCAAAAGCAGCTTTTTCAGCTTTAGTGTTTTGGAAAACCTGGTTAAAGAAAACAAATGAACGGGATGAGCTATAATAGCCCAGTGAGTGCCCAACTCATGCAATCATACCAGGAATTCATTATTTTATAGAACAAGATAATTGACAAGGTAAATAGACAGGTTATGAACAATTTAATTAACAAGTAGTCAATGGCAGATATAGGGCCCAACTACGGGAGCAAGCTCAACCGCAGGAGAAGCAAGTACTGTTCATGTAACCATGATGTTAGGACCAAGATAATAACTCAAGTCTTTATCAAAGGACATGCCAGTATTATCACGCACGCCCTAACCACCGTTCACCTTATAACCTCCGTACAGGCTACCACATCCAGGGAGTAATCTCAACCTTGGAGGGCCAACACGCAAGAAAGTTTAATCCAGAGTTGTCCTCTGTGAGGATTCACAACTCAAAAAGGAAAGAACAACATGCCCTAAAACACCCAGCACCTTATATCCTCCCAAGCCTGTCTGGGTTGACTATCCGTGAAGTAACGGTGAAGTTAGTCATGGAAGTCTCATGCACAAGTAACACATTGGATAATGAAAGCGTGTAACACATTGCGGAATAGATGCGATAAAGTACACATCTTTCCTCAAGTAGCACATGTCATCAAATAACAATTACAAGTATAACATAATTTTTCATAATGTAACATTCTCAAGTATGACAAAATATTTCATGCATCATGCACACATAAAGACACTCACCTTAAGTGCTTAAGAAAATATTTCGTAATACGGTCGGGTTTCACTTCCGGAGCCTGAAATTTAAAAGAAAATAGTTGTATAAAAACTGGATAAAAATCTAAGTAATTCGATAAGAAAATTCGAGAAATACCTCAAGTATTTTTAGGGTTTAATTTCTAGGGTTTTGGAGTTTAGGGTTTTACCCTAGGGTTTAGAGTTTTCGAGGTTAGGGTTTTTCTAACTTTTAGGGTTTTGATCGGAAAGGTTTAATTCACTAATAGCTAATCTACGAAAATTTTTGCACGTTCTAATCACTAAATTACATCTTATAAAGCTTTAAATCATAGCCTAATCACTTTATTTCTTAGGTTTTACCAAAATTTCGGCCGCACTTCCCCTATAATCGGACTAACCCAAAATTTTTAATCTGCAAGAAAAACATCCAAACAACCCAATTTCAAGTAGTTCTACCAATTTCACATCAAACTCACTTCAATTTCACCCAAATTCATCACAAAAACACATAAACCACTCCAAGGTTCTTCAACCAAATCAAACCTAAATCATGCCATTTCAAGTTTAAATCACTAGCTACAAGTCATACAAGTCCATAAACCTCATATTCATGGAATAAAACTTCATATTTCATGACTAAAATAAATCACACTTAACCATAAAGACATGACTTAAAAGCTAGAAAACTATGATCTTTATACTTGAAATAAGATGAAAAGTTCTTGGGAAATACCTTTAGTAAGACAAGATTGTTGCTTAGGAGGAAGATCAACTTAATTTCTATGGATGAAAAGTGATCAAATGGAAGTAAAAGCTCCAAGAAAATGAAAGAAAATGGAGAGAAAAGAGGGAAGAGAAGAACCGGCCAAAGAAGAAAGAAAGAGAGAAAAATTAACTAAGTAAAGAAGAAAAGAATTAGAGAAAGTTTGGGTAATACTTGGACCAATCAAAGAAAGACAAAGGCAAAGTAAATCTTGACTTTCTTACCATGGAAGACTACACTTGGTTAAGGGTCATTAGAAGAGATTTTGTCATTTATCCTATAATTAAATCTTGCAAGACATTCTAGGTACAATTCTTATGGGAAAGGGTACAACATGCTAGTAAAATAGAAAATCATTCCTTATTATTTTTCCACTAATTTCGGCCTTTTTTTTTTCTAATGAACATAATACAAAATAAATGGTTTTGGCATAAATTTCTAGGGTGTTACAAAGAAAGCTTATTCAATTGAAGAAAGGCTTCAAGAACTTGTATTCTTTTCAAAGAGTTGCTACAAGATTGTTTCTACAAGAGTTTCTCTCGAGAACACAATATTTTTATTATGAAACTAGGAGAATTCTAGCAATTCTCTACAATTTTTCTTGCTTAGCATGCCTCAAACTCTTTACAAATGACTTCTATTTATAGACACAAATCCTACAAGTCATTTTCTAACTTGCAAATACATTCAATGCATTGGAATGATGAAGATCCTTCTTGATATTCCTACTTGGCCTAAAAGTCTTCATTTGTATTCGTAATCAAATCTACAACTTGCAAAACCTTATCTTCAACTGAAAAGACTACAAAAACAACTAGAAGATGAAGCAAGTTGCAACAGTCGAATTCTAGAAGTTGGTGTCAATTCGCAGGTTGCATCCTCGATTCTAACCTTGTTGAGTTGTCTTTCCATGTGTTTTAGGCCTTTTTCATGCATTTTCATATATTTTTTGCTGAATTTTTCATTTCTCCCAAATTTTGCAAAATTGATGTTCAATAATTCTCCATTTGTTCAACCAACTTCATCACTTGAATCTACTCTGATTTTGATCCACTTTGACTTCAATTGATCTAAATTGAAATTAAGTATGTTGAATCTGCAAAAGTACACAAGAATTGTGCATTAAATTGCTCAAAACAACAATTTAGCCTTAAATCCCTAATTCTAAGAGAAAACCCTAATTGTTGGAAAACAAGTCGTTTGAAGCCAAAATTGCTATAATTCAACTAAAAATACACCAAAAAGACATAATAAAACATATAATAATATTGGCTAATTTATCACTTATCAACTCATATCACCCCCTTTTTCCCACTTGCAATCCCTTTACTATATTTTTAGGGATTTTGATCATTTTTCCTCACATTCCATGATCAAACTCAATCTTTCTCTGTTCTTGACTGCACACAGCACTTCACCTTCACCACCATCTTCACAACTCACTAAAACCACACTTCAAGCTTCCATTTTCTTCCTCTTGGCCTTTTTGCAACAAAACCACACACTCACTCCACCAGCACAATCACATGCATTAGAAACTTACTTCACTTCACCAATAAGCTCACCAATTCACTCACTTTCTATATCTTTGCCATACACATACAATGCACACACCACTCCACAAAAATCATCATTTTTACTCCATTTTTTGGTCATCATCACCATTCTTCTTCACCTCTGACAGCCACACACAATCAATACTCACAAGTTCGTTCATTCTCAGCCTCACATTCACCTGTACACACTTCACTTCTCACAATTCACAGACTTACCATTCACTACACTTCTCATAATTCACAGACACACAATTCACTCCCTCACTCTTGCACTCTCACAATCAGCACAATTCACACTCTCACAGATTTGCTCACCATCACTAACACAAGTACATCAGAAACACAAAACTCACCATCTTCACAATATTCTCTCTCGACTCACACAAAGCACACCCAACTCTCACTTCATCTGCTTTTCCTATCTCACACACAACAACACACAATCACACACACACAGAAACAAACACTCACTGTCATACACACACAATCACACGCTCATTAACATACACATAGTCATCGTCATCTTCTTTAACTACTGCCTGCTTCAACTATAAGACCACCAATGACTACCTTTCCCAACCATTAACTCCAAAAACCTCCATAATAGCCCCCGAACATCGTTCCATCTTTTACTCCATTGCACCACTAGTTTTCAACCCCAAACCACCTTGCAAAGCCACCCATAACAGCCCTTTACCACTCCTAAAACACTGTAATTATAGCTCCAAATTCCTACAAAAAAAAAAGCCCAAAAATTCTGCGATTTCAGATCTAAATTCCTACAAAAAACAATCCCAAATTCCTGTGAAACAACCCCAAAAAATTCTACAATTTCAACCCCAAATCCCTGCAAAAACAACCCCTAAAGCCTGCACCAAAACCAGCCCCAAAACCACCCAAAACAGCCACCAAATCACAGCATCAAAGCCACCCAAATACTCCAAAAATAGCCCTAAAACTCCATCACCACTAGCCCCATAGCTTCCCCAAATTGCAGCCCAAACCCAGTCAGCAAATAGCTATTAATTCGCCACCATTAATCACCCATAACAACCTCAAAATCAGCCCCATAACTTCCCAAATCACTGCCCAAACCAGCCACAAATTGCAGCCCCAAGATAGCCCTCCAATTAGCCATTAAAAAACCACCAATTACGGTCCCAAATTGCAGCAAAAACAACCACCAAAAGCAGCCAAATAGCTTCCAGGAGCCGGCAAAATCCCAGCCAAATAACCTCCCAAAATCACCACCATAACCAGCCCAATAAACTCTATCAAATTGCCACCAAGAGACCACTCTCAAGCAGCCCCAAATCACCACCAAAAGCACCCAAAACCAATCACTCAAACCAACCAAAATAGCCCCAAGAAGCATTCAAAATAGCCATAGACAAACAGCGTCACCACCACTCACAGCTACAACTTCCTTAGCCAGACCTAGGTTATAATCGTGGTCTCTGATTTCAATCTCCCTAATTTATCATTTAATCAATAGATTTTATATGGATGCTGTATGGGTTTTGATTGATTGGCTTCTGAATTTGAGGATTTTGGGGGAAATTTTTGGTTTATAAGAAGTTAAGGATATTGAGTTTTTGAAGGTCGATTGTTCATTCTGAGGTAGAGCTGTAAACGAGTTACCTGAGCCAAATATTTTTGGTTCGAGCTTGTGCTCATTTATTAAACAAGCCAACAAGATGAGCTCAAATTTGTGTTTGAGTATGAATGAGCCAAACTTAAGCTTTCACGAGCCGAGTCGAGCTTTGTTTGCGAATAACTCGGTTCAAGTAAGTGAAGTGTTATTCGAGCCAAGTCGAGTATCTCATGTTCAAACTTTTGTCCGTTTATTAAACAAGTTTCCTCAAGATTTCTCGTTTATTAAATGAGCCAAAATTTGTGTTCGAGCTCAGCTCATTTAGCTATACAAATGAGTAGAATTCCCGAGCTTTCACGAGCCGAGTTGAGTTGTGTTCGTGAACAGCTCAATTCCTCTACAGTCCTATTTTGAGGGTTATTTTTAGTTTTCTATTTATATTTGGTTAATAATTAAAAGAAAAAAAGAGAAAATAAGAAAGAGAATGAAACTACATAGTTTTGGGGTACTTTATTGTTACTGGTTATTTTATTGTAAAAATAGGTATTTATGCTAAGCTCCTAGATTTTTTATTAGCACCATTATGTCCCTAAATACTTTTTGTTTTTCTACAGCCAAGTATTGGCTTATTTATAGATTGCCCCCTAGATCTTGATTTCTATTCAATTATGTCTTGAATTAATTGCAACTTAGTTCAAATTTGCTAGAATTTACTGTTTTATCCCCCCAATTTGCTTTATTTTGCATCACAACCCTTTGCATTTGTGTGAATTATCAATTTTACCCCTTAACTTTGTAGAATTCTTAATTTAGTCCCCTTAGTTTGATAGAATTTACATTTTACTCCCAACTTATTAGTATTTTTATTTTCCACGCTTTATTTATCTATATAGTGGTACATTTAACATATTTGTTCATTTTTTTTAGTATTAATACCGGTCTTCAAATGGAGGTATTTGCACTACTTTTTATTTTTTTCAATGTGCTCCTTCGTGTTTTCTTATGTGTTTTCTTTATGTGTTTGTTGCTTTTATTTATATATTTTGGAGTGTTTTATTTACATTATTGTTATTTGTTGAATTCGATCTTTATTACTTGGAAAGTGTAATAGATAGATATTTTTACTATTTTTGCAAATTTTTATATTTAGATAGTCAATGTAATAGTTAGGTAACACTTCTTAGATAGACAAATGTAATAGATAAGTTATTTTATTTTTCTCCTAAATTGTAAGTTAGGGCCCCCCAGTGTAATAGTTAGGATTTGTGTGCTTCTTATATGCCTATGTGCTTATTTGTTTACCGCTTTTTTTAGGATTTTGCATCTAGATATTATGTTTATGTGTTAGGTACTTCTATGTGATTTATATGCTCTTATATGTTTATTTACTTCTATTATGCTTTTATTTATATTTGATTTGTAGCGTCACCACACTAGCACAATGCTAGTTGTGACTTTATCATTTCCTAGCCAATCCAATGCTAGCGGGAGATTCATAGAAAATGAGCTAGTCCAACGCTAGACCCTTAGATCATTTTAGCATTAGTCTCATCCCTTGCATGCTTTTCATCTTATTTCACGCACTTTTTCTCTTTTTTTTTAGGTTTTTTCCATTGTTGCATGTTCTTTGTATATACTATTATTATTATTAATTTTTTTTAACACGTCTCCAACGCATGACATTTAGATTACATCTCACATAGAATTTTAGGTCATTTGTGTGCTTAGACTAGAAATAGTCACCTTCCATGCGCGGGAAATGGGCAAGTTTGGCCTTCCCGAGACCTTGGCATGCCGTTCCTCCCTCCATGAGTAGGAACAATCAGCCATGAGTTTCTTAATCCCCCATACCTGTCATGATTGCATCTCCTCTTTTTTCGATCATTACTAGCTATACTACTATTTTCCTTTTTTGCTTTGCATCTCATTTTTGCATTTGTGCCCGTGACTTCTTCAAGGTACCTCAAGTTTCGCAATTATTGCGATAATCTTGATCAAGTCTCGAAGGAATATTTCATCCTTCCCGACACTCCATTAGATCCAGGATTTGCATTCATTTATATACATCCAAATGCAATAGAATTTTAGGGTTATTTTTTAGAAATTTTGATTAAACCTCGCAACTAGTCTTGGTTAGGAAGAAATGGTGCCTTAGGCACAAGCCTTTGCTTCTCTTTTTTCAACTGTGACTTTCGAGCTCATTTCTCTAGTTTTCGAGTACCAGAAGTCATAAAAAGGGTTCTCAAACATTTTTTTTTTAAATCTTTTGTTTGGTCAAAAGGTTTTTTCAGATGACTTGGTGCATCCTAACTCATTACCAAGTGACAACTCCATTTTTAACAAAACTTGTTTTTCAAACTATTTGGCCAAAACTGTCGCATTTTTCGTCCCAACCTTGTTTTGTTTTTCAAAAAACTATTTTTCATAAAAATATATTTTTCACAAAAAAACTCGATTTTCTCATGTACGATTTTCCAAAACAAAAATATTTTCAAATTTTGCATTTTCGTGGTGACAGAGTGTGTTCACCATTTATTAGTCTTGACCATCATTGGAAACCATATGTTTTGGATGTGCATTTTTGTCAAATGAGAAAGCAGCTACTTTTGAGTGGGCTTTCAAAACGTTCTTGGAATCAATGGGTAATAAACCACCCAAAAAATTAATGACAGATCAAGCTCAAGCTATCATGAATGTTGTTGGAGTTGTGTTCCCTAATTATCGCCATAGGTTATGCTTGTGGCATATTTCTCAGAATGCCCCGTCTTATCTACCTCACTTTAAGACCGTTGGATTCCAAGATTTGTTTTATCATTTATTATTCGATTGTGAGACAAAGGATGAATTTGAAACAATGTGATCAACAATGATAGGGCAATACAATCATGAAGGAAATAGATAGTTGGAGAGATTGTATGGACTCTAACATAAGTGGAGCACAACACTCAATAATGATGCCTTTAGTGCAGGTTTTAAATCAACATTTAGAAGTGAGAACACAAATAATCTTTTGAAGGAAATTGGGAGCATGACAACCTCATTGGCCAAATTCGTTCTAGAATTTGAGAGGAAAATGATGGAATGGAGGCAAGGTAAAGCAAATGCTAATTTCATGTGTAAACGAGGAAGAATATCAATTCAAGTTAAAGAAAGCACACTAATTGATGCGCGCAGGGTTGTGAACGGCCAAGATCGCTTGATGATTCCAAGTAGTTGGGCTTCAAATATTCTTCAATGAAGAACGAAGAACCAAGGGTTCTAATTTAGACCAACTTGAGCAGGTTCAATTTGCCTAAATTATTACACTAAGAACTTGATCAAACACGAAAGAATTACTCTAAGTGGAAGAATTGGGTCGCCAGAAGCTAGGCTTGATAAGACCAAGAAGGTTCCAACCCAAGAACTAAGAAAGCACTTATTAAGAGCTCTCAAAAACACACGTTTCAATGATAAATGATCTTAAACTGTTATTACTCAATGTGTTCCACCTTTAAGTAAGCGTATGTCATGTACTACAAATAAGGAAATAACAATATAACAAGTAAAACTAAACTAATGCAATTTCACACTTTCTAGGGAAGGTCACAAGGAAGGCCGTGGGGCGGCCTTAGGCACGACCTCGATCAGAAGCTCTGCTTTGCCTTTCCAACCTTTCTGATGGAGGCCATGGGCGTCGCGGCCCTAGTCAGAAAGTTCACCAACTTCGCCACTTCAATCTGATGGAGGCCGTGGGTGGGTTGCGGCCTTGGTCAGAAGCTCCATTCCTCTATCTTTTGTGTTAGATTGCACAGGTTGCAAGTTCTCTTGGCTTAGCATTGCTTCCCCATTTGGCCTCTCTTCAAATGAAGCACCATTTCTGACCCATATCAACGTAACAAGTCTTGGTTATGAGGAATCATCCTTGGAAGCTTCTTTCTCTAACACTCCCATGATCAACACATACATGGCTTCCTTCATTCTCCTTGTCCTCGCACGTGTCATTGGACCACCTATCCCTTGCAAAGGATCCCGGGAGCTTGAATTATGCTTGGAGGCACCTTCATCCCTATCACTATTGCAGCATGCTATCCATTATTATACTCACAAGTTATACAAGATGTTTGAGAAAAAATTCATGGGAATTTTGGCTGCCAGCTTTGTGGTGAAAAGCTACAATGACGCTGTCTGTGAATTTGCAGTCTCCACATGCAATAGAAGTTGTCGACAAGAAAGTATAGTCCACGTTGATGTTCAAAAAATTGAGGTTAAATGCATGTGTAAGAAATTGGAATCAATGGGCTTAGTTTGCACTCATGCTTTAGGAGCATTATGGTTTGAAAACATAGAAAAAATACCTAATATGTATTTGTTAAGCCGTTGGGGCCAAGAAGCTAAAAAAAGGGTGAGTGAAGCAAATCGAGAAAAAAAATTTCAGATGAGTGCCACAGGATAACAAGTACTTTTCACTAATAGTGCTATGCGATATGCTTATGACTTGATAACAAGGAGTCAATCACATGAGAGAGCAAGAATTCTTCTGTGGGAAGGCCTAGAGAATACTAATTCTAAGTTGGATGAGTTCTACAAAAACTATTTGTACTAGACACGCCATTTGCATTTAGGACTCCTACTACTGAAGGCATAAATTGTGAGCATGAGCTTGATGTTGTTCTAAACCCTATTCAGACAAGAGATAAAGGAAAGAAAAGGGGTGAATGAATCAAAGGCCATTTTGAGAAAAGGAAAAAAAATCATCATCTCAAAGTATGTTTCTACCTCTTAATTAATTTAGTTTTAATATTTTTTTAAAGCAAATTACAATACATGTTGTGCTTTTGCTTTGTCAATTATTAGGTACACAACAAAGAGTTGTTAACAATGAAGCTCAAGAAGTCAATGTGAGTTAGCCAACAACATTGTACATTTTCTTTGTGAATTGCTGCAAGTACTTCCGTAAATGTCTCTGACATTTTCGGTTATTATTTATCATTAGTATTCTTGTGATTTTCAGCAATAAGTATATCATTATTAACATTTTTTTGCTTCTGTAGCAGCAATAAGAAAATGTTTTATGGAACTCTGATTTCATAATTGTAAGTTTTTCTTTTTCTATAGGAATATGTATCACAACCTGTAGACCAATAGTGAAATCACTAAATGCACATATTGAACTGTTGGAGCACAAAGATACAGGAGTATGAGGATGGAAGTGAACTTGGCTAGTTGTTTTGTTATCACGGCCAATGCCTATAGGATTATGTTTTGGTTAAACTTGGTTTTTTGGCCTACTTTGTATAAGTAAAAACGAGCTATTGGAAAGTATAGATGAAGCTGAAATTGGCTAGTTCATATGTTTTGTGGTTGAACTAGTCATGTTCATATTAAGTTGTTGTTGCTCAAGCCTATCATAGGTTGTATTTTAGTTAAACTTGGCTTTTGCCTACTTTGTGTAAGTAAAGGATATGCTGTTAGAAATTCAGATGAAACTGAAATTGGCTAGTTTTTTGGTTTTTGTGGTTGAACTAGTCATGTTCATATCAAATTTTTGTTGCTCAATTATTACTTTCAATGGTTGTGCTTATTTGGATATTCAAAAGCGAATGAATGTGATAACATGATGTGATTGCAACTCAAGTTTCATGTTATTCGTTTTAGTCATCCATATTCCCATTTTATTTTAGTTTTATATTGTAACAAAATCATAATTATATGCTCCTGCAATCATCTTGAATCATTTGAATTCCAAAAGTTCCACTTTGAATACATTAGGTTGCAGGCAAAATATATAAACTAGATACATCAGATTGTTATTTAACAATTGTTCTATAATTTTCTAATAGACAAAGATACTAATGGCTTTAACATCTATGCTAGGTACACATCCTTACAACTTAACAACCAAGTTTGAATAGATCTATCATCATAATCCAACATTACACTTTAGAATTGATTCACAATGCCAATCTTGTTTCCAACAATGCAACTATCTAGTAGGTGATTGTGGAGGCATCACGGTAGCCAAGTGTGCATGAAATCTCTGTTTCTTGAAATTTGTAATGTCGTCAATCTCTTGTGGAATAATACTTGTAAATCATCAATAAACAATATCAAGAACTTAATTACTTATGAAAAAAACCAAAATACATGAACTGAAATCAAGACAACGAAAACAAAACTTACATTAACAAGATTGAGATCGTATCTAATGAAAGCAAGGTTTGTACCTGGATATATTTAAGTCACTGAGAAGTAGAAAACATAGGGAAAACAGAATTCTAATCAATCATCATAGTTAGTATATAAACGAGCCAATAGAACATTTTGTTAGTGCAAGCAAAAAGGGAAGCATTTGTACTTTCTATAAGACTTAAACTCCACATAGATATGGAATTAAAGAATTTATAAGCAAGTGACATTATTTACATCAGTTACATGGCCACTTTATTCTTATCATGTTAATCCAGATTCCAAAAATGATATCCAATGAAGCAAGACTAATATCCCTAACATATCTAAAAATCTGCAATAGTCATACAACATAAAATCTCTATACAACTTAAAACACATTTCATTTTTCACAAGAAGATCCCTTTTCCCTAAAGTCATCTTGTAAATATGGCTTATGAACAAATTTGTTTTCCATGAAAAATTTGGCTAAGAATCCGGAAAATGTGTTGAGATCAAACGACTGAACTTAAATGACATGCTTATGGAATAAATCCTAGCAAGAGAGATTCAATATGTGTTTGTCGAATATTGTATGAGAGTAGTTTCTAAATGAAATCCCAATCAAAATGTCTGTAGCATGAAACAACAAGAAGAGCACCATTGGAGATTTTAACTGGAAGATAATAAAAAAGCATTTTCAAAATCTTGCTCATTTTGTAGGTCAAATTCCTTTAATAAAAATGCAATCCTAAGAACAAGCTGCAAAAAACCAACACACGAACCAACCCAATAACCAAGAAAGACAGCATGTTAGACAAAATTTATCTATTTTTTATCTGACAATTAATTTATATTTATTTGCTTCCTAACACCCTCTTTTCTTACAATCCAAAGCATCAAGAAACTCAAGCATAAATAGAACACAATAAAATTGTTGAGCTATAAGATAATGGTAATAGAAGTTTACAAAAATGGGAAGAAATTTCAATTGCAATAGACCTAATTCCTAAATCAAAAAACTTATACCTTTTTTATGGGGTATATTTTGCAATAAGTAGGAAGAAAATAGAGAGGGTTGAATGAAACCTTCAAGGCATTTGAGAAATTTCTTCTTCACATCTACACAAAAATAAACATTTTTAGATTGAAATTTTTGAAATATTTACGGGAGTTAATTTAACTCTTGTAACTCTTCATATCTACACAACAATAAACATATGAAACTTATTTGTGTATGTTCCACCAATCTATAATGCTTGTTTAACTCACCAAACTGAAAAAGTCCAAATCTAGTTTAGGAACAAAATAGGAAAAATAGAAGTGAAGAGTGCAAACGAATCAATGCCAAACGGGAAAGGGGATTGATAGATTTGGCTTTCTTCAAAAATTACTTTTATCCACTCTCCTTGGAGAACAAAAGAAAAAAAAAGTAAATTTTTAACCCCGGTTAGAGTGAGAGGGAGTTCTGTGATTTTATAAAAAACTTTTGCCAAGAAAACAAAACTGAGAATACGTGGCTGGACAACACGGGTCGGTCCAGCCAAGCATTCTCCCAGAAAGACTACACAGAACTAATTTGGTAAATTCACTCCACCTACCAATGTTCATCCGTTTTTATATGACGCTGTCCTGACCCATCTAATGGGATGAAGTAGTCCATCTGGTCAACCACCCACACAACCAATTTTTTTGGTTCCGCCGAAGTCCCAACTGATTCCGAGCTGCAGTGCAGACCGTTTATGATTTTCAACCGAAATTCTTTGTTTTGAGAGGAGAGTCCATGGAGGGTACAGTCAAATGCTCTGCAAATTACGTTCCGCTGACTCCCATCAGCTTCTTGGAGCGCTCGGCAATCGTTTACAGAGACAGAATTTCGGTAGTACATGGAGATTTAAAATTCACCTGGGCAGAGACTCGTGAGAGGTGCGTCCGGCTGGCTTCTGCTCTCAACCACCTCGGAATTTCCGGTCATGATGTCGTAAGTACTCTTCCGTAATTTTCTGGGTTTCCTCTGGCATTCGTGGAATTGATTTCTTTGTTGCTTAATTAAGATGATGACTATATGATGTTTGATTTTTTTTTTTTTTTTCCTTCGGTGGATATGTTTGTTTCATACCATCATTCTGTACTTTATCTTCTGTTTAATCTTTCAGTTTTTGGTTAGGCTATTCAATTAAACATGTCATTGACTTAGGAGGCGTTTGGTTCAAATTCTTCAATCACTATCACTATGGGTATCATTAACTCTACTATGAGTATGAGTTTTGATGATTCCCCCAACATGTTTGGTTTAATAATGGAATGAGTATCATTATAAAAATATTTGTTTGGTATATTGAAGGGGTATCATTATAAGAATATTTGTTTGCTATGCTGAAATGGCTTTCAAGTAAATTTTAAAATTTTTATTTATGATATACATATTTTTTAGATTTCTTATTTTGTATATTTGAAAAAAATTTAAAAAGATTTCTTCAATTTTAAATATAGTCATGCTTTGAGTTTTATGGAAATGATAATCTTAAAAAAAAGTCATTTTTATTATATTAACAAAGAGTATTATATATCTTTGGTTTTCAATACAATTTTTTATAAAATTATTGAATGTAAAAAAAATTATTAAAAAGAATTTTTGTAAAAAAATTTATAAAGTACTAATAAAAAATATTCAAAATCAAAAGACGAGAGAGAGAGAGAGAGAGAGAGAGAGAGAGAGAGAGAGAGAGAGTATTTATTGAGAGTGGGTAACTCAAAAGATATATATTTTTTAATGGGTGTGTTTTTGCCTTTAATAATAAGGATTAATGAGTTTGATAGACTAGTATTTTGGGAGGAATCATTAACACCCCAATTAATCACTATCATTCCCATTGAATGATAGTGATAGTTGTTTAACAAACATCAACAATGGGTATCATTACTTGTGATACCCATTCCCCTCCTTGATTCCCCTAAACCAAACACCCCCTTAATCTTTGTTTATTGTCATACCTTTTGGGTATTAAAATGATGGTGACTTTTGTTTGCCTGCTGAATTCTAGTTCTTCTGAATTACATCTTGTGTCTTCAATTTTTTTTTTTTTTTTTTTTGGGTTGAATTCATTGAGGTTTTTGGAAATTTATTGAGTATAATATTGTGACACTTTCATAATGTGATGTTGGGTAAGATACAAAATATAGTTGCAGATTAAATATAGCTGGAAAATGTGTTTTATGACTATTTCATATCACTTTTGTTTGGATTGATATGTATAAGAAATAAAAATGTGATTGGAAAATGTAGTTGGAGTGTTCTAATTATAAGCTTTTAAACTCATCGAAACAATAATTGAAGTTAGGTGGAACTAATGATTTCTGTTTTTTTTTCGAATGTTATCATTTCGTCTCCTGTATCTGTCTATCATTTAAGAAACCGTTGGATGGGCATTGGCCTCGTGTAACAAAAGATGCCAAAAGGCATGACCCCTTTCTCTCTCATTTTTCATTTTTCATTTTTCATTTCTTTTGGGGTTTGATGGTGGGCTGTATTTAATATTCATAATTTGGTGAATTTCTGATCATTGAATTTGTTTGCTAGTAATCAATTTTAATATGTACTTGCCAATAAAGGAGTTTCAAGTGTTTGCAGCCTTAAATCATTTTTGTTAAACTAAGCATTCTAGAATTGTCTTCCAGTTAGAGATCATCTGGTGTAATTGGCTATATAGATTGTACTTTATTTGTTAATTGCCAACTTGAATTTTTTAGAATTGTAGGAAATTGAGTACCTTAATGTATTGTAATCGAATCTGGAGGTCAGTTTTGCCTTGTTGCTTATAAGTCGTGGTAGAGAGTATTGCACATCTTTCATCTAATTGTGTTCGCTCCAAATGTTTGACCATCGAATTTGAATAGGACTAATTTTGATAAACCGAATTTGAGATTTGTTACTAGTTTCAATTTTTTTAATAGCATTAACTTGAAATAACTTAACATTTAATTATTAAATTATTATCCTAAAAACTTTGAATCCTACAGTCTAGCTATGTCTTGCTTTCCAGTAATCCTAACTGCATGAGGTTCTTTCCTCCGCAAATATTGCTGAAATTCCATTTCTGGTGATTGACTCTCTCATGATAGAGGATTCGTGAAGGCTGAAAGTTGCTTATCACTTTAGAATATTAACCGCCTAAAATACTTTGTTAATTCAAGAATTATCACATATTGAAATTGGAAATCAAGGTTGAATGGTTAAGCTATTCATATAGGCCTAAGATTTGAGGGCTTGGATTTTTTCTGCCAAAATTGGATCTAATTCTTCAGATTTTCTCCCAAACGTGTCCTCTAGTTATGCCATAACACAACAGAAGTCATCTAGAATCATTGAAAACATGGACTAAAGCGTCTCACACTTTACTTCTGTCTCAGTCAAGTTTCCTATGAATAATGGAATACAAGTCAACAATTTTGCCCACACAAATGGGAGTTTTATCTCCTAAATAAAACACTTGAGTTATTTCTTCGTGAAACTTGTCTAAATTTTTTATTGCATTTGCAGGTTGCTGCCTTGGCCCCAAATATTCCTGCAATGTACGAGCTGCACTTTGGAGTTCCAATGGCAGGGGCAGTTCTTTGTACTCTTAATGTACGTCATGATTCAGCAATGGTGTCATTATTGCTGGAACATTCAGGTGCAAAAGTTATTTTTGTTGATTACCAGTTTCACGATACTGCCAAAAGGGCATTAGAAATTCTATTGAAGACTAGTAGCAAGGTACCTCAGTTAATCATAATCTCTGATCATGCTAGAGTGTCTCCCGCCGTTAATGACAAGATTTTGACTAAAGGAAATTTAGAGTATGAATCTTTCTTGGCATCAGGAAGACCAGATTTTGAGGTAATATGGCCACATGATGAGTGGGAACCTATTTCTCTCAACTATACATCCGGCACAACATCAAATCCCAAAGGCGTTGTATACAGTCACAGAGGAGCCTATCTCAATTCTCTGGCTGCTGTTCTTTTAAACGAAATGGCATCAATGCCTGTTTATTTGTGGACAGTACCGATGTTCCACTGCAATGGCTGGTGCCTTACTTGGGGCGTTGCAGCACAGGGTGGCACCAATGTTTGTTTGAGAAATGTTACAGCAAAAGGAATTTTTTATTGCATAGCACAGCACCAAGTGACACACATGGGTGGTGCACCTACAATACTAAATATGATAATAAATGCACCATCTAGGGAGCGTAAGCTGCTTCGTGGAAAAGTAGCGGTGATGACAGGTGGTGCACCTCCGCCCCCTCAAGTGCTTTTTAAAATGGACGAGCTGGGATTCAATGTAACTCATTCGTATGGCTTGACAGAAACATATGGTCCTGGAACAGTTTGCACTTGGAAACCTGAGTGGAATTCTCTACCACGTGATGCACAGGCCAAGATCAAGGCTCGTCAAGGATTGCATCACCTTGGCATGGAAGAAGTCGACATTAAGGATCCAGTAACAATGAAAAGCATACCACCTGACACAAAAACAATGGGCGAGGTGATGTTTCGAGGCAATACGGTCATGAATGGATACTTAAAGGATAGTGAGGCAACCGCTGATGCCTTTAAAGGTGGATGGTTTCGAAGTGGAGACCTAGGGGTGAAACACCCTGACGGCTACATAGAATTAAAAGATCGTTCAAAGGATATAATCATCTCTGGTGGAGAGAACATTAGCACGATTGAGGTGGAATCAGTGATTTTTAGCCATCCAGCAGTTCTTGATGCTGCTGTTGTGGGAAGACCAGATGATTACTGGGGTGAGACACCTTGTGCATTTGTAAAATTGAAGGATGGTTGTAATGCAAGTGGAGATGAAATTATCAAGTATTGTCGTGATCATTTGCCACGTTATATGGCTCCACGAACTGTAGTTTTTGAGGACTTGCCTAAAACTTCAACAGGAAAAACACAGAAATTTGTTCTTAGGCAGAAGGCTAAAGCTATGGGAAGTCTTTCAAGGACTAGCAAATTATAACGTCTTTGCGGTCTAAAAAATTAAAATTGTAAACTTCCAGCTTCTTGATTTGCTGTGCGTCTGATATCTATCTACATCACAGCTAGTCCATGATTTCCATAATTTGTTGAATATAAGTAGGATGATAAGAATTGGGTTTCTATGAAGTCAGGGAAATTCTCTTGTAGGGAGGATTACTAAACATGTGAAAGATCTCCCTCTCTGCACTGTCCTGTACCGATCTATGAGTTCCCAGTATGGAATTCTGTTTACTCACCCAGAATTAATTATCCCTTTCCTCCTATCCTATATTTTGGGTATTCCTACAATTGAGTTGTCAAGTTTCCAAAATAGTGTCAAAACAAAAGTGCCTTGAATCATTGCTATTTGACGTGGACATGTTCTGAAAATGTCGACGGATATTTTGAAATGCTTGTTGAATTGGAGAAACCCAAGAAAACTTCTGAAATTATTTCAATATTAAACTCTGAAATTATTCCAATATTGAACCTTGGATATATTTTTTGTTGATCCAAACGAAGTCTGGGAAATTGTTTAAAATTATTTCAATATCATGCCATGTACGTATAAGAATTGTTCGGTAGAATCTTGGGTTAGTCAAGCATTTCACATGTTCTTAGATGCAAATTTTGCACGATAAATTTACATTGTTAATCCTCTAACTTCTTTTTTTTTTTTTTTTTCCCCTTCTGCCTCTATAAATTAGTTTGAAAATTTGTACTTATTCTGTTTTATGTGAGAAAAGGAATGCTTACATTATAAAATACTGTACAGTGAGAATTTCGGAACTGCCATAGATTGTGAACTCTTTACCGACCCATTTTAATTAGCTGTAGACTTGAGTTTGTTTTCATGAACTGTTGTTGTGGCTTCATTGGGTGTACCCATTTCGGGTTCTCTAATTTTAACCATCGCTAATTTTGTCCTCAATAAAGCATTTTACTCAAACTGATCGTTATATTTAACAAATGGGATAATTACACATACTTCCCAACGTATGTAGTAATTATAGCTATGTCCCCTCTAGTTTGAAAATTACACTATCCCCTGTTCTAATGTTTTTAATAACACAAGAATCCATTTTGCTTACATTAGCCAAAAAACCCTATTGTATAACCTAAAATGCCCCTGTGAAAGTTTTTAAAAACAAAAAATGATATCATTAATCTCAAATTTTTCAAAAAAGTAATGATATATTATAATTTTGTTAAACCATCGCCCGCCACCACTGTTGTCAACTCTTTTTCTCCAAATCTTACAAAAAATGGGCTGCAATATCCTAATAAAAAATAGATTCCATCCCATCATCGCAGACCATTACTACCAACTAGAATCAAGTAGGCTCCATACAATATTCCAATTAAAAACAAATATAATTGCCGTAGAGACGCTGCATGAGAGTGCGGATGGATAGTGCCTTGTGTCTTGCTTATCACATTAGATGGTGGATAATAGAGTTATGAGAATACATACAAATAAGAATCTAAATCATCCCCATCACCATTACCATCAATTATCGAGAATTCAAAAAAATTAAGAAAAAAAAAAAAAGGAAAATTCTCCATTGTAGAGCATTCGAAATTTCAGCTAGGGGCTCTTCAAATGGGCAAACCTATAGGAACCCATCTATCATTAGAGACGTTCTTGTGCCGTGGGTTTGTAGAGGAACGCAAGGTGTTGGTGGCCGTGATTGTGGTAGGAACGGTGGCAGGTGGTGAGGGTGCTGACAAATGCTGGTAGGTGGTCATAGAGATAAGTGGTGATAGAGGGAATGGGGAAGAGAGATATATAATCGCCAAAAAATGGGAAAGGGAGGGTGGCGGTGGGTAAATAAAGTTGAAGATTGGAGGAGGGAGCAGGTGAACTGTAATTGCCAAAAACATGAACTGGAGATGTGAGAGGGGGTGGGAAGTAAGGGAAGGAGAAGAAATCTAATCTTGTATTTTACTTATTATTTATTTCTTTTAAAAAAGTTTTAAATTCTGATAATGGTGTCTCAAAAAGCAAAGGGAAGAATTGTTGTTGTAAGGGTACTATAGTCCTTTTATACAATATGGGTTACCAAATGTAATTTCTTAAACTTGAGGGAAGCCACTTGATATTATTATAAATTTTAGGGGAGGTTTATGTAATTATCCCTTAACAAATCTGAATCAGTGTTTACCCTTGGCTAAATGATAAACATGCCGAAGGACCCTTGGTTGTAGGGGTTTTCTCATTTGATTATTTTAGTTGATTTTGGATTTTAATTTCTAAAAATAAGTTTTTTTTATGATCTAGATTATAGATTTTTTAATTACAAAAAAAGTAGAATTTGAGAATCTGACCAAGGGGCGCTTTAGCTAATTTTGATTAGACGCTTATTTTTTATTGGACAAAAATATCCTACCAAACTTAATTAAATTACTAAAAAGAACGACGACTAATCTTATATCACTTATCCTGTATCTCTACACTCACGCCAAAACTTCTCTCATCGCGATTCATCTTACAACAAACTTCAACTATCGAGTTTCTCTGGATTCATCTCATAAAAAAAATTCTATCATCTAGATTAACTACAGCCGTCTCCAATCTGTTTATTGTCAGGCAAAAAATCGAAACTTCATTGGAAGAATTTTTCTAATCTTCTTGTGTTAAGGTAGGTTTGTCTTCTCTTTTATGGATGGATTTATTGCAGTTTCCTTCAATATGTTTTTCATCGTCAATCATATGGATTTATTGCAGTCAATAGGCAAAAGATTGAAAATTTATTGGAAAATTTTTTTTAGGCTAGTATGTATTTTGATTTTTGTGAATTTTTGCAAATTATGTATTAAGATGTAAAAATTTTATTCACGTTTGCAGGTGATAATAGTATACATGAAATTTGTTTATTGTTATACTGAAATAACATATATCTTAGTCAAGAATCACCTCTCTGTGTTGGGATCTATTGTAGAAAGCAAATATTGTTATGTATAGTTTAATACATGAATTGCCCATTTTGTTAATATGACCTAATATGTATAATCAAAGCAAATATTTCTATGTACAATGTAACACATGAATTGCCCAATTCGTTAATATCCCCTAATATGTATAATCAAGCAATGCTAATATCTCCAATGATAATAGATGAGAATTTCATAGTTACAGAGAACTGAATAAAGGACATGGTTAATATATTTTTTGGTCTTCTTGAATTAAAATTTTTAGTGGGTCTATATGTGGGTTTTGCCAGTAGACATGACGGTATCTTTACCTAATTTTTGTTGATTTTTTTTGTTGAAGATATGAGATTATATTAGTTATTTTTGTCTATTTTTGTTATTAAAGAAATGAGCATATAATAAGTTTTTAACCTGTGAGTGAAAAAAAATTACAATATATATAAATAGATTGAATAGGGGATGGAATAGGTTTTTTGGGAATTTACATAAATGCATTGGGTAAAAATAATTTTTTTTATTATAACCAACAGGAATTAATGTGGTAGAATATAATGTAATCTATATAGGGATGATGTTATGGTTTTGTAGTTTGTGTAGGGATGACGATATGGTTTAGTTGGCTTGTATTTCATTGTGACTTGGTTTTGTAGTAGAACATGATGTAATTTGTATAGGGATGATATTATGGTTTGTAATTTGTGTAGGGATGATGTTATGATGCAGTTGATTTGTATTCATCGCGACCTGGTCAGTGTGGAGGAGACGATGGATGCATTTTGGAAGATAAAGAACTAGAATTCTATATAAAGGAGATTCAAAAGAAGAAAGGCAGGAGTGCTGGTGTTGCTTACGCTCCATTTTGCTTGAGCTCTCTATTGGATCCAAGGCAGCCATCATTCTTTTGCTTTTTGTTCTAGTGACCACGTGTCATATTGTAGCTTAACACCAAACTTTGAAATTTTGTTTTTTATCAGGCTAGCTGGATTCCAAATTGTATGTACTATTGTGCATCGATGTGAGATTTTTGATGTGGTATGATGATTTGATCTGCTTAATCTTATGAACAATAATTAGTAGTTTGTTTAAAAAAATCTATGTAGACAATTCACCTTGTAAATATATATAAATATATGATTTACTTTTGCTTAAAAAAAATTCTTTCATTTTTTGACCTATTGCAAAACACTTTTCATCTCCGAATATTTTGTTTGTCAATTTTAATTTTTATTAAAAAATTAATATATTGAAATATCGTGTGTTCAATATTTAAGGATATTGAAGTCATCGTTATAAAAAGATCAACTTTTATAATTTATTTGAGAACACCCAAAATTAGCTTTTAATCAATTTTTTTAAGTAAATGAGAACATTTGTTAGATTATGAAAAATCTGATTTTTCACAATCCACTTTTTTAAAAGTAGCTTTTATAAAATCTAAGCAAATGAGGACAGCCTCATAGTCTAAATACAACTATAGTGGCAATATTATCATAGCAAGAATTTTCCTAAATATTAATATTACCCTTAATCAATCAATAGTGCATATTTTCAATAATTTTGGTGGGCTCTTTCATTATATTAATTACTCCTAAATCAACTCCCCTACCTGCTTCTCCCCTTTTCTCTCTCCTACAGTTTTTGTTTTCTATTACTATAATATTTCCCTTTTTCTGCATTTTTTTATTGTATTTCTCTTTGATTTTCCTTTTTTCTACGGTTTCCTAAACTATCGTTTTCATTTTCTATTTCTCTCATATTTTTCATTTTCTATGTCTTTTTAAATAAAACAAATTAGTAACTTTGACCATATTGATAAATAAATATTTTTTCTTTATAGATAACTACATAAGTAAAATTTACCTATCTTGAGAAAACAGTCATGATAGTAGGGAAATAACAATATAATATAGCTTAATAGAGATAATTTTTATATATTGCAAACCCTACTTTTGACTTTTTTGTATCATGTGTATGGGTTGTAATAATACTTCATTATTTCCATACAATTTAAATGATCAAGATGGATAAATAATATAAAAGGTGTTAGCACCCTATAATTGAATCATAACTTTTGTTCCAACACTTATGCTGAATCAGCTAGCATACTCTTTTTATCTCACGTTCAGGTGGTCTTGTTGTTTGTACTTTCCCATTCCTATTCAATGGGATCCATTTGTCCTCCCACATTCGAATAGATTTTCCATCTTCAACTCTAGTCCTCAGCCCTTCCTCCCCAAGATCCTTTGCTGACATTATGCTTTGTCATATCCAAGATGCATTTTTTGGTACCTTGGACTTCAACACCACCTCTTTCCTATAATACCAAGCTCTTAAAAGCTTGCTAACCAGATGATTTGGATTGGATATCAGTCTCCAAATCTGCTTTGCTAGCAAGGCTTTGTTGAAACTTTGGATCTCCCTAAAGCCAAGTCCTCTCTTACTCATCAAATAAGTGAGTTTTTTCCATTTTGTCCAGTGCATTTTCCTCTTTCCTTTGTTATCTTCCCACCAAAAGTTAGCCATTGGCCTACTTATCTCTTTGCCCAATTGTTTTGGAATTTTGAACACTAACATAACATAGTTGGGGAGAGCTTAAATCACTTAATTTAGCAATGCTTCCTTTCCTGCCTTATCCAGCAACCTTCCCTTCTAGCGGTTCAATCTTTCTTTGACTTTTTCCCTGATGTAACCAAACACTTGGTTTTTTGTTTTAGTTATTACCATTGGGAGTCCTAAGCATTTGCCTTGTGAGACCATTTTGGCCTCTCCTATCTCCTTGCTTACTGATTGTTTTATTTTTTTCATTCACATTCCCACTGAACAACGATGAAGATTTGTCCAGATTTATCAGTTGCCATGATGCTTTTTTCTTACTTCTCCAGAATTGACTTGATCCCCTGTGCCTCTTCCCTACTAGCTTTAGAAAAAACTAGTTAACAGCAAAAAATAGGTGAGATAAAGCTGGACCAGTTCTGCTGACCCTTAAACTTGTGATTTTCCTTTTGTTAACAGCTTGATTGATTAGGCTAGAGAAACCTTTAGCACAAATAAGAAAGAGGTAAGGTGACAGAGGATCACCTTACCTCAAACCTCTTTGAGGTTTCACATAACCCCTTTTTTCCCCCATTGATATTAAAACTATAGGTGACTGATGGTGCACATCTCTTAACCCATTGAACCCACATTCTACCAAAGCCCATTTTTTGCATAATGACTTCCAGATGGTGCCATTCAAATCTATCGTAAGCCTTGGACATATTTAGTTTTAATGTCATGTAACCAGCTTTACCCTTTCTCCTACATTTGAGAGTATGAACACTTTATGAGCTAAGATGACATTGTCTAAAATTTGTCTTTCTGGGACAAATGCAACCTAATTCTAACTAATGCATGCTTTTAAGAAAGGCATTAATCTATTTACTAACACTTTTCAGATAGCCTTATAGAGCACATTACAAAGGCTTATTGATCAAAGTTGGAAAAGGTTAGTAGGATTATTAGTTTTAGGAATGAGGAAAATAAGTGTCTCATTGACAACTTTTAACAAAAAACCTGAATGGAAAAAACTTTTAATAGCTAACACTACATCTTTACCCACTATATTCCAGAATTTTGTAAAGAAAGAAACTATCACAGCATCAGGTCTTGAAGATTTAGTTGAATTCATGGAGAAGAAAGCTACTTTAAATTCTGTCTCTTCTACAAGCTTTGTGAGTTCCTTATTCATCTATTGAGTTACTGATTTAGGGATACCTTCTAGAATCTCTTCAATTGTCTGAGGGAAAATTGAGCTAAAGAGATTATTGTAAAAATCTTCTATCTCCCTCCCAATCTCCTCTTCATTTTGCACCAATTTCCATCTCATTTCTCTAAATTTATCAGTCTATCCTTTTCCTTCAACTCCTAACACTTTCATGAAAATATGCAGTATTTCCGTTTCCTTATTTAAGCCATTTTATTCTTGCTTTTTGGGCCCAAAAAATGTCCTCTTTCTTATTGGCTCTCCCCAAATCAGTTTAGGGTTTAAAATATGTCCTTCTATCAACTTTTCTATTCTGCCTTGTTTCTTCTATTTTCTTCTTATTTCCCTCTATTTTCTTTGCAGCATTTACATAATTTGTTCTATTCTACTTAATCAAGACTACTTTGTATGCTTTAATCTTTTTTGTGACTTTATACATACGAGATCCTTCCACCTCTTTCTCCCAAGCTTCCTGTATCAATTTATATGCTTCCTTATTGTTCAACCACCTTCTATCAAAATAAAACCTCCTTTTCCTCCTTTTTTTCTTCTGGGCATGTGTCTAACAAAAGTATACAGTGATTCGATGCCAAATTCTAAATGTGTGTGCACTCAGCTTTCTCGTATTTCTCCATCCATCCTTTTGCCTCCATCCGTCTCCCAAGTCTTTCCTTTATTTCACCCTCTTCCTAGTTGTTTGTCCAATTCTAAGGTTCACTTCTAAATCCTATATCTTGATGATTATTATCCTCTATCATCCCTCTTAAATCTCTAAAAAATCATTTCTCTCTATTTCTTTCTCCCCATTTCTCCTCATTGGACACTAAATCATTAAAATCTCCAATTATCATCCAGTTGTCACCCCACAAACTCTTTCGTCTATTCACTACTTTCCATCCTTCTTTCCTTATTTTGTTGTCAGTACTTGCATAAATTGCCACACACCACCATCTTAAGTCATCTTCTTCACACTGAATTAGCATTTCTATGGTGAAAGCTGCTGACGCTATCTTCTTGACTACATGCTTTTTGTTCCAAAAGGCTGCCATACCACCTAATTTCCCAGCCAAATTCACTAGAAAAGTTTCATCAAATCCCAATCTTTTTTTAATTTTTTTCCATGCACTCACTTTTATTCTTTGTTTCAAAAAGTAATACTATTTGGAGAGTCTAATGAGTTCCTTAGTTGGAAAACTATGAAGGGGCTCATTGCACATTGACAGTTCCATACCATTGCCCTTATTTAGACTTTGGGGACTTCCCATGGCTAGTCCCCACAATCATCTTATATTCTATCTCAAAAGAGTTTGAAACCAATCACCCCTCTTATTTCTTCCACAATCTTCCTCCCCTTATGATTTTCCTTTCTCCTCTTATTGATGCTTCCTTTTCATTTGTTCAATTTTGCTGCAATTTGAAGTATTGATCTCTCTTAGTGGCTTTCTTTCTTCATCTTTTAGCGTTACAAACTACTAGGTTGCCACTTTTCTCTATGCTAGTATCTCATATTGACTGTCACCTAGATCACAAGCCTCTACTTCTGTTTTGTGCTGTTCATCTCTTCCTTTGGTCAAGAATGGTTTTGGATTTTTTATTTCCAATATCCCTACCCATTGATCTATTTTTCCCTTTTCTCTACTTGTTGATTGGACCTCTAGAATTGCTGGGAATTGTTCCCTTTCAGAAGCTACTTTAACATCTATTCCTGCCATGTTCTCTTTCCTATTGTCTATTCTCACCGCTGTCCTACTTTTGCCTTTAAATCCTTTTGCACCAAAAACTACTTCTTTTGAGTTTTTCCTCCCTTCTATGAGGTCTACACCTTCTTGTGTTGTTCCTTCACCCATCTTGTCATTGAAACCTACTTCTTCTATCTCAATCTCTCTGTGTCCTCTTTCTTTTACCTCAAACTGGGATTTCAAAATTTTGAATTGATTAAAGTAATTATGTTTAACATGTGTTTTGCCACTTATTGCCTGAACCTTGCTTCCTCTCACCTTCACCACTCTCCATATTGTTGATTATGATCTGTTCATTCCATTCTACTTCGGTGGAAACATGATCTTTCATTGTGTTTGATACTGTCACAATTGTAGCAAAAGTACGGGCACTTCTCATACTGGAATAGGATCCATCTTTGAACACCATTGTAGCTGTTGTTTTTCCTCTCAATATTGGCTGAGTTATGTCCATTTCCACCAAAAGTTTCATGTGTCCCCCTGCTCTACTTCCGGTTTGGGGTATTAGTACTTCTTTGACTTTATGAAACATTGCACCTATTTTTTTTCCCATATAGTTAACCAACCAATGTAATGGGATATTCCAAATCTCTGCCAATTTGAAAGCATTTTCATCCTCTTCTATTCCTTCTACCACTCATTTAGAATCAACAGCTAATTGTCAAAGAGACGTACACCCACATTAAGAGTTTTACTTTTCTAATTTTTTGATTTGAAGCTAAACTGGAAGAGATTTGTTCCCATTTTTGCATTCTTTAATTTCTTTTGACTTCCCCAAGAACCATACGCATAACTCTTTATTCTATTGAAGTTTGCCCTTTTCTCCCCAACAAATTTCCCAATCAAGCTTCTCTGAGAGTCCCTTATTCCCTAACCCAAATCCTCAGTTGATGACTCTGATTTTTCTTTTTCTTTTTCACTGAGCATAATTTTTGCCATTATCTCTGCTAACTCATCTGCTATACTGGAATATTTTTAAGGATTCTATGGAGGTATCCCTATTCAGTACTTCAGCTTGATGATTTCTCCCACCTGTTTGTAAAAGAAACTAAGAGTTAAGGGAGGACTTACAACTGAATAGAAAGAGAACAAGAACACTAGATAGTTAAATTTAAAGATTTTGCAGCAAAAGTGAAAAAATTACAGTTAAGGCTGAATAAAAATGTGAAAAAAGAATGCCCAAACTAACAGCTACCCCCAGCAAAGAAACTGCAAAAACTAGATTGACACTTAATAAGGTGATTACATGCTTTAACTAGTTATGACCTTAGAAACTCAATAGAACATTCTATCACAAATCTGGAAAATAGACTAAATGGACGTGGGACAATTGAGAAAGTTGGTTCTTAGAAGAAACTCCTCTCACTTTGGAGAGTAAATGCTCTCATAGAGAGATAAAAGAAGCTCCGATACCGTGCCAATCGTAAATGTATCTATTGCCAGTATCTAGCTTTACTTGTTTGCTTCATTTTTTCTTTTCTCACTTCCCGAGCAAGAATTTTCACATAAACAATGCCCTCGATAAACATTAAATCCCCCCATATCATTTGAGTTGTTGGCCCCAAAAACAATGCAACCAATATGACAGTAATCAAACTTGCTATAACAATAATAAATATAAGTGTGTAAAGTTCAAAGTAACAACAATAATAAAAGTAAAGTAAAGAGTAAAGAGTAAAGAACACAATCGAATTTTATAGTGGTTCTATACCAAACTTGGTACTTACGTCCACTATCAAGTATAATCACTTGGAATTCAATCCACTATAAGCTTCTTCTCAAGTTAGTAAAGCTAAGCAACATGTACAAAAGGGAAGATCACTCTTGCTTCCTCTTCCTAGCTCTAGTTGACCCAAAGTCCCCACTTTGGTCATACTAAGCTCTACCGAGACTAGCCAAAAGTTTTGCAATTACTCACAACCCCCACACTTTGCTACACTTGATAGCTTTCAACCACACTTAGAAAAGCTCTCACAATTCCAACTAATTACTTCACCTAGAACTACAAGCACAACTCCCACAAGAGCATATTCTCTCAAAATCACTCTTAATAAAACATTTGTAAATTAAGTAGACAAAGGTCTTATATTAATTCTATACATAATGGTATTTTTAGGGGTGAGAAAATAGCTAGAAATGTCTTCTAACGGTCAAATTCAACTTTTTGTAGAAATTAGTTGTTAGATAGTAAATTTGAGATTCGGACGTCTGCTATTGCTCGTCCGAATGTCCGCAATCATCTAGTTGCTCATTCGCATACATTTTGCCCAAAGTTCCTATTCATCTAGACGCTATTGTTCACGGGTACTGTTCACAGTTATTGTTCATCTGAGTTATTGTTCATGCGGACTTCCGCATCCCAAGTCCGGATCACAATTTTCTTGCAATTTCTTCCTATTTTTGAGTTCTTTTGATGCCCAAACACTTTTATTGCAAGATAGCTCAAATGAATCATTAGATTACTTTATCATTTGTTTGTTAATCATCAAAACTAGATAATTTAGGACCATAGGGTCTTCAATCTCCCCCTTTTAATGATGATAAACTAAATGATGAGAAGTGGGGATAAAATAATTACAAACAACAAAAAAAACTCACCCTTAATACGTGTCTAAGTGATTCATGATGAATTTTGGACTTCCTCCAAGTATGTTTGCAAGAAAGTATACCCCAACATATTACCCTTGTCATTTCATATTTTTCTCCCCCTTTTGGCATCATCAAAACTAGATTTGTGAGGTGTAAAAAATATGACAATCAATGCTCCCTCTCAACAAATGTATATATAATTTTGGGTATGGAAATGCCCTTTTCTTTTTTTTTTTTTTGGAAAAAGCATTTGCTCTCCTCCTCAACATAATTGATTTAAAAACACAAAGCTCATTTTTTAACTTCTCCTCCTAAATATAAGCATTTTTTGAAAGCTCATTGGAAAATACAAAGTAAACTCATTTTTTAATTGACTTTGAAATACAAACTAAGAGAGATATGAATTTGAAGAACAACTCATACTTCAAAAAGGCCTACTCTTTCTTTTGGTGCTGAGAAAGAATTGCTGAGATAGTAAAATAGGGCCATAAAAAATAGGAGTTTTGCTCCCTTCAATAGAAGGTCTTCATTGAAATGCGAGTATTGCTCCTTACAACATATGAACACAATAATGTAAAACAAATACAATTAAATTTTCATATTATCACTAATATCATAAATATGACAATAACACCTTGTCATAGGATCAAATTAAATATATGGACATATCAAGCCATTCAATATTCCAAAAATAAAAAAAAAACTTATTTCCCCTTCTTCTTTTTTTAAAATATAATCAATAATTTCAAACTTTATTTCTCAAAAAGAAAAAAAAATTAAATTTTTTTAAAAGGAGATATACAAAAAAAATAACTAATGACTCATGAATAAATCAAAGGTAGTGGAATTTTTGGAAACAAAAATCTTTTTATTTTCAAAAACTCTTTGTTTTTCACTTTGAAAATTTTTCCCAAGCTCATCAATCCTCTTTCTCAATAAAAGTTGTTCCTCTTTGATTTTCTCATAAAATTTGGACTTCTTATCCAATTCTCTTTTCAAGTCATCTTTTTTGCAATAAAATTCAATTTTGTGTTTGAAAACTTCATATTCTTCTGTCAAACTATTGCTCTCTTTTTTTTTTTTTTTTATCAAACTTAACTATTACATGGGGAAAAGGAGTTGGCTTTTGGTGGAATTTGAACCCCTGACCTCTGAGGTGGAGTCATAGAGCTTTAACAACTCGACCCTCTATTCGTTGTCAACTATTATTCTCTTGAAAAAGTAATGAATTCTCTTTCAACAAGAAATTGATTTTGACTACTAATTCTTTCTTTTTGGCAAAAGACGTTTTCAAATTATCATATAATTTTAAAACAAATGTATCAAAATTATCATCATCATAATCATTATTATCATCATCATGAGAGGAGTGGCTAGATAATACCTCATTATTCTCAATGGCCATGAAGGCCATTCTTCCGGTTCACAATCTTCATCAACATCTTCATTTGAACTGCAATCATCCCGTGTAGTATAGAGGTTATTAAAGACTTGTTCTTTGGCTCCTCTAGTTTCCTCCATTTGAACTTTTTGATCATCTTCGTTTTCATGCATCTCCTCCAATTTATCCCAAATTTCCTTTGCCCTCATGCATCATTGTATCCTACTAAAATCATCATCACTCAAAGTAGTATACAAAACGTTAGTAGCTTTAGCATTTAAAGAAAGATTTGTCCTATCTTGAGCACTAAACTCATTCCTAGTTTTATTTCTAAATAATCCTTGTTCTTTATCTAAAATAGTGGCTTCAAAAGGACCTTTATCAACTACATGCCATAATTCAATATCTAATGATTGTAAAATACTTTCATACTCCCTCTATCTAATATAATTTACATTATTAAACATGGGAGGTCTATCTAATGATTGGCCCTCTACAAAGATAGCATGATCGGTTGCCATCTTTACTCCCTAGCAGTTAAGCTATCTACTGGGAGACTAAGCTCTGATACCAATTGTTGCCCCAAAAATAATGCAATCAATATGACAATAATCAAACTTGCAATAACAATAATAAAGATAAGCAAGTGTAAAGCTCAAAGTAACAATAAGAATAAAAGTAAAGTAAAGAGTAAAGAACACAATTGAATTTTTATAGTGGTTCAGTACCAAACTTGGTACCTACGTTCACTCCCAAGTATAACCACTTGGAATTCAATTCACTATGAGCTTCTTCTTAGGTTGGTGAAGTAACCAACATGTACAAAAGGGAGGATTACTCTTGCTTCTCTTCCTAGCTCTAGTTGACCCAAAATCCCCACTTTGATCATACTAAGCTCTACCGAGACTAGCCAAGCATTTTACAATCACTCACAACTACCACACTTTGCTACACTTGATAACTCTCAACCACACTTAGAAAAGCTCTCACAATTCCAACCAATTACCTCACCTAGAACTACGAGCACAACTCACACATGAGTATTTTCTCTCAAAATCACTCTTAAAACACTTGTAAACTAAGTAGGCAAAGGTTTCATATTGATTCTATACATAATGATATTAATAGGGTGAGAAAATAGCAAAAAATGGCTTCTAACGGTCAAATTCAACTTTTTGCAGAAACTACCCGTTAGATAGAAAGTTTGAGATCGGGATGTCCGCTACTATTCATTTGGATGTCTACATACTCGTCAACATACATTCTGCCCAAAGTTACTATTCATTCGAACGTCTAGCACTGTTCATTCGTACACTACTGTTCATGGGTACTGTTCATCTGGGTTACTGTTCATGTGGACTTTTGCATTCCAAAGTCGCATCACAATTTTCTTGCGATTTCTTCCTTTTTTTTTATTCCTTTTGTAGACACCAAATTTTGACACACCATTTACTTTTCAAACATTGGAGAGGTGTTTTTATTTTTGGGGTCAAATCTTAAATTTTCAATAATCTCGGGGGGCAAAACAATAATTTTTATCTGTAAATATTTTTCCATTAGTTTTGGGGGTTTTTAAATTCACATTTTACTTTCATACATATTTTTAATTTTATGTGATTTTTCCAAATTGAATTGGTATTCTTTTTATATTTTTGGCCCAAGGGCAAAATCGTCATTTTACAGTCTAAATTCATTTCTGTCAAATTTTGAGCCATAAATGCATTTTTCTAATGTTTTAAGCCTATTTTTAATTTTTGCTAATTTTTTGAAATCAATAGCTATTTTTTGTATATTTTCATTATTCAAGGGCAAAATTGCCATTTCACATTCTAAATTCAGTTTTTACTAATTTTTGGGTCTCAAATTCATTTTTAGGTTTTTAAGCATGTTTTAAAGTTTTTTCTAATTTTTTTAGGGTGAATTTCTATTAACAAATTTGTTATTTATATTTTTCTTAATTTTTTCATTGTTGTAAGAAAAAATAGATTTTTAAAGATAAAATTGTAATTTTGGTAGTTAAGGGCGTTTTGGTCTTTTAGCCATTTCTTGGAGGTTAAGACTTGAGCACTATAAATACCCCCACTTCGGGATTTTAAAAAGGGAGAAAAATAAAAAGTCTAGGGGAGAGCTTTTAGTTTTATGTTTAGTTTTTCCATTTCACCAAGAACATCAAGAACACACACTTCTTTTTTTTTACACACATCTTCAAGTTTTCACACACCATGCTAAGAACACACACCACACATCTTCAAGTTTTCACACATCACGCCAAGAACACACACCACACATCTTCAAGTTTTCACACACCACACCAAGAACACACACCACACATCTTTAAGTTTTCGCACATCACACCAAGAACACACACTACTCACTCTCTCTCACACACTATACACACTTCTCACGCATACTTCACACACAACACACACACTCACAATCACACACTAAAACACACACTAATCTGCGTAGAACACACACTCAGCCTCCATTACGCACACAATCACAGACACACAAACACACAGTCATACACACACTACTTCACACACAAATCACACAACACACTACACCTTCATCAATTAACCCACCACTATCTCAGTCAAAAGTCCACGAGTTTATCTCCATTAACATCACCAAAAAAAAACCCTGCAAAAACCTACCAAAATCAGCCCCAAAATTCTGTAATTCCAGTCCCAAAAAATTCTTGCAATTCCAGCCCAAAAAACCCTGCAAAAAATCTTGCCAAAACCACCACCGAAATTCCTGCAATTCCAGCCCCAAATCCTGCGATTCCAGCTCCAAATTCCTACAAGAAAACAACCCAAATTCGTAGCGAAAACAGCCACAAAAACACTACAAAAAAATCCAAAAACGGAGCAAAAAGGGCCCCAAAAACCAGCAGCAATCTTCACAAACGTCCCTCAAAACCAAGACCCAAAAACAGCAACAAGAACTCCATCACATCAGTCCATAAACCACCTGCAAGAACTATCAAAACCAGCTACAAAACAGCCTCCAAGTCGACCTATAGCCACCTAACCAATCTTCAACGACCACAATTTCTCCAAGACTTGCACACACACAAAAGGGAGGATCCCATCGTTGTTGGATTCAACTACACTATTGGAGTTCTTGGCCACTAGTCACCACGGAAGTCCTATCACTGCTGCATAAAAAACAATTGCTGTTGAGGTCCTTTCTTCACTCTAGCTATTTTATTTTTGGATAAAAGGATTTACCTGCCTTGTCTTTGGTTGGACGAAATGATGAAAAGTGTTGTGTTGTTGTGTTTTGAAACAAAATCTGGGCTTTATCTAGGCTGATAGGTATATGAATGTTCTGAGTATTCCATATGCCTGTTATGTGTTTGTCTAAATGCTCCAATGAACACCTCTGTCCCGTGTCTTGAAATTTGACTCGGTTAAGAAAATTTGAGGTAAAACCAATCTAGTAATGGCTTAGATACTCTGTTATGGGAACGACTATCACAAAATTCAGTTGGTATTTAGTGGTTTATTCAACCATTTGTATCTGTTTATTTATCTTGGTTCCCCTTGAATTTGTTTTAATTTGGTTAATTA
This sequence comes from Mitragyna speciosa, assembly GCA_024721245.1. Lineage (NCBI taxonomy): Eukaryota > Viridiplantae > Streptophyta > Magnoliopsida > Gentianales > Rubiaceae > Mitragyna > Mitragyna speciosa. The sequence goes on from CM045565.1 coordinate 2,313,881, forward strand.
GCTTAGTTAATGCAAGTCAATTTAGTTATTTAATTTGGCTCTAATTTAATTCAATCTTGTGATTCTGTTACAACATATGTGTTTAGGTCCTAATTTGGCTATCCATGCTTCTTATAACTTGTCATTTGACCCTTCATGTCTTGCTGAAATTGTTCAATTAAACCCAAGAGCGCATTGAGATTTTCATTTTTTTTGGGCCCTTTTAAAATGCTGAAAATTTATTCCTAGTCTTCATAGTTGCTGGAATTTCATTTCTGGACACTTATTATTGCTGGAATTTCATGTTTGAACCATTCTTATTGCTGGAATTTTCATTTTTTGAGCTCAAAGTTGCTGGAATTTCTATTCTTGAGTTCCTAAACTTGTTAGAATTTTAGTTCTAAAATCCTAAACTTGTTAGAATTTTAGTCCTAAGTCCTAGTTGCTGGAATTTCATTTTTTTTTAACTTTATGTTGCTGGAATTTCATTCTAAGTCATTAAGCTTTGCTAGAATTTTAAACTAACTCTTAGAACTTGCTGTATTTTATAATTTAGTCCTCCATTGCTGCTGAAAATTGTGTTTTATCTCCCACATATTTCTGGAATTTGTTTTGGACCCCTCATTAGTTGCAAGAATTTTCATTAGCCCCTTGAGACTTGTTAGAATTTCAGTTTTAGGCCCCATTAATTGCTGGAAAATTGTATTTTAGCCCTTTACATGTTGTTGGAATTTGTTTTAGATCCCCATTATATTGCTGGAATTTATGTTTGACCCCGTTAGTATTGCTGGAATTTTATTTTTTTGCCCCCTTTCTTAGATTCAATTTACAATTGTTTCTCGTGCTTGATTTAATTTGCATTTCATCTCCTCAAACTTAGGTGAATTTCCAATTTTACCCCTTAAGTTTTATGAAAATTTGTTTTTTAGTCCCCTTAGTTGCTAGACTTTACAATTTTATCCCAATTTGTCAATACTTACATATTTTGTGCTTTATTTATTTATATCGAGGTATCTTGACTTGTTTGTACATTTTGATAGTATTTTAGTACTGGGATCTTCGAGAAGAGGTATTTTCGTTGCCTTTTAATTGCTTCTTTATGTGCTCCAATGTACTCTAATGTGATATTTTATACATTTTTCTTCTATGTGTTTCTTATTTTATGCACTTTTTGCGTATTTATTTATTTTGTGTTATTTAATTTCGAATTTTATTATTTTGACAAAAATGTAATATTTTTGTATTTAGCTAGCTAATGTAATAATTAGATTATTTCCTTTTTTTGTATTTTTTTATAAATATTTTTGTATTTAGATAGTGAGTGTAATAGATAGGCCGTTTTAATTTTTCCCCCCTTTAATTGTAGCTAAATTCCCAGGTGTAATAGTTAGGGCTTATATGCTTTTGCGTGCTTATGTGCTTATATGTTTTATCGCTTTCCTTAGGATTTTGTATCTAGAATATTATGTTTATGTGTTATGTGCTCCTATATGTCTTTATATGTTTACTTACTTTCAGTTCATGCTTCATTGCTTTAATTCACGTTTTATCAGTTTTATTATTTCGTCACCACACTAGTCCAACGCTAGTTGTGGCTTTATCGTTTTCTCACTAGTCCAATGCTAGTGGGAATTTTTAGAACGAGCTAGTCCAATGCTAGACCCTTAGGGCATTTTAGTGTTAGGTGCACTTGTGTGCATTTCACATCCCACTTCACACATTTTTAGTTTTATTTCCATTCTGCATGATTTTTATTATTATTTCTATTATTTATTTATTTTGACGCATCTTCAAATGCATGACATTTAGGTTGCATTTCACTTAAAAATTAGGACATTTGTGTGATTCGACTAGAAATAGTCGCCTACTCATGTGGGAAATGGTGGCGTATGTGCCGTTCACCCCTCTATAAGTAGGAATATTCAGTCACGAGATATTAGTCCTCCGCACCCGTCATGTTGCATACCTACCTTCTTTTGGCAACTTATTATCTATAATATTATTTTCTTTTCTTTTTACATTTCATTTTTTGCATTCACACTCGTGATTCCCTCGAGGTCTCGACTCGGGTTTCGCAATTAATGTGATAATCTCGACCAAGCTTCAATGGAACATTTTGACCCTCCCAATACTCACATTTAGATTTAGGATTTGCATTCATTTAGATATATCCAAAACGCGATAGAATCTAGGGTTAATTTAGGAAAAATTTGATTAAATCTCGCAATTAGTCTCGGCTAAGTTGAAAGGGTGCCTTAGGCGCAAACCTTTGCCTTCCCTTTCTTCAAATGTGACTCTCGGACCTTTTTTCTCTCGTTTTTCGTAGACCGGAGTCGGAAAAGAGTTTTAAAATATTTTTCTAAAATTTTATTTTTATTCTTGTTAAATGATTTTTTTTGGGTGACTTGGTACACCCTAACTTAGTACCAAGTGACAACTCCATTTTTCAAATAAAACCCTTTTTCAAAAGCTATTTGGCCAAACTTGTTGCATTTTAGTCCCGGCCTTGTTTTCTTTTAAAATACCGTTTTTCTTAAAATACGCTTTTCTATTAAAAATTTAATTTTTCACACACGCGCATGATTTTTTCCAAAAACTTGTTTTTCAAAAACGTCATCAGACTAGACCGTCTTTTTCGGGATGCGACAGTCACGACTCCACTAGTACACCCTTTACCTATGATTTTTAGGACGCGACACCTTTTGATGCCCAAACACTTTTATTAGAAGATAGCTCAAATGAATCATTAGATTACTTCATTATTAGTTTATTAGTCATCAAAATTGGATAATTTGGAACCATAAGGTATTCAAGAGTTTTCTTCCCCTATCTATAAAGGCAAACATGAGTAAAAGTTATATGTTACAACCCCGTCGTAATCCACTCCCAATTTATATTTCAAAAAGACAAATTGTACATATCAACGAAAATTTCTTCCCAATGAGCAAGGTTTCATTAGTTTCAAGAAAAACGATAATAAACATTCTGCCTGTTCGAGAAAGTGGCACATCACAATTCGATTAAATTAAATTACAGAGATAGAAATCAATTGCTTTTATTTTGTTGCTCAAGAATATTTTGAGAAAAAGTAGCTATAAATGGCTGAAAAATAAAAATCTACTACTTGGGACATTCTTTTTCAATTGAAGAACTAGAATTCTTTAATCAACCAAAGTCATAAACATCGACAAAAGCCGTGTCGGGGTGAGGGTGAGTGGCAGCGACCTCTCAAAAATTTAAAAGTTCTATATAACCCCTCAAATTTTAATAGTAATTTTTTAATCTAACACTTTCTTGTCTCCCTTAATATTTTTTAAGATTTTCCTATTCCTCTCTTTATTTTTTACAAATCCTCCAATAATATAAGTAGTTATAGGGTGTTTTGGATCTCCCTTCTCGAAACGCATTCGTATGGGCACTTATTATGGAGTTAGACTCAGGAATCACTGAAGTCTGTTTGTGAACAACTACTAGGTGTATTCACAAGTTGGATTCTATTCATTTCATATGACATACCGGATGTGAATAAAATAGTATCTCCACTCATTGAAAAAAAGAATTAGAAATTATTAAGTTTCATGTATTTGTGCGTGTATTAAAATTTGTATTTGTAATTCGATTATCTGTTGTTTATATACGGTAGTTTTATCATTGTACATGAAATATGAATTAAAATAATATTTTTTTTTATATATAATACCTTGTTATATTTGTTCAATTTTACTTTTAAAATAAAATTTAATTATTTACGCTACATGTATGTCAATGTCGACCCTAAACCCGAATTCTTTTTTCCGTCCTCGATCTAATGTTAAGATAGCACGGGTGAAAAACTTGTTAAGATATTACTTACACAACGTCTCTTAGGCCTTGTTATCAATAGATTTTTTAACTAGTTTTTAGATTATAGATTAATAATAACATATATTAATAGTGCTATCAATTAAATCTCAAATTAGATTTTTAATTTTTTATACAATTAATTTGAGATTATTTAATTTTTCAAAAAATCTAAAATCTAATTTGAGATTTCATGCTAGTGCCTGAATTGCAGAAAGGAAATGTGTACTTATATTTATTTCTTGCAATTTTTATATCCTTGCAATTCTTTTTTCCTCTTTCAATGCGATGACATGACCGACCAAATTAAGACAAACATTAAAGGAATAAAAAATTTGTAAATCGTTTTTATTTTGTTAGCCCAGAAAAAATGAAAGAATCAAGTTCCACTTACCATTGAACAGATATTTCTAATTTTAATTCCAAGAATCAGAGCAACCAAAGGCCACAACATCAACCTGTTCTGTTCTTCATTTTCCCCTGCATTTCTACCACTTGCTGAAATCCTCCGTCTTTGACTCCAGCTTTGTCCATTGCAAATGAAAACAAAATACTACAATGTTATAAGTCTAATTTCCAAGGATCAATAGTTGGGACAGAATTATAATTGAAACTTGTTTTTCAATGATGAATACATGGACAGGATTATGCTAGAACTTCATTTCCCAAGCATTAACAGAGGAGATGAATGTTGGCCAACTTGCAATTCTGTTTGTCATTCTTCTGAGAATTTTAATTGTGATTTGTGGACATAGTTTCTTGACCTGTTTTGCGTGAACATCCATTGTCCCAAAAACCTTTCCGATTTTCTCCACAGCCAAAGGCCCGCGCATTGATTAAGAAGGTTCAAGTGAAAATGTAAAGGAACTTCCCTGGCAAAATAACCGAAAATCTGTGAATCACCGCAATTCTCTTTTAGAAACTGTTCTAATTACCATGTTCAAAAATTGCTAACACGAAAACCAAATTTCGATCTACAAATTTGATAAAAGTGTTAGTTTTCGTAGGAAAGATGTTAAGTGGAGAGGTCCAAGTCATTGCAAGTTATTGTACTTAAAAATAGAAAAAAAAAAAGGCTATGTTTTCAATGTTTAAAAGTACATCTTATCTTGACTTATTTAACTGATTTTTTTAATCCAAAATATTTTGTAATTTTTGTTTAGAGTTTCTTTGACAAGAACCAACCCGTTACTTGCATGAATTGTCGACTAATTGTTGATGAAAGTTAGATACAGACTTCCTAACATCTGCTATTTTCAATGCATGGGTTGCATAACTTGCCAACTGCTAAGAAATATAGCATTTTGTGTATGTGCGTATTTTGCGTTTACTTTTATTATTAATATGAGCAGTTGAGCTAATTTTTAACAAGTTAGCATCTGTGTTTTTAAACTTGGACCGGACCGACCGGTTGAACTGAGAACCGGCCAAGTGTCCGGTCCGAGTTAGAATAAAAACTCGGTTTTTTAAAACTCGGTCAAACTCGGTCAAAAATCGGGTTTGACCGGGCAAAACCGGAAATCGGAAACCGCCCAGCTCTTTTTTTTTTTTTTTTTGTACAAATCAAGCCACATTAATGCTCCACACTTCATTAGATATGTGTCCTTATACATGTTTGTAGGCTTCTATATTCATTGTTTGAAAAAAATGGATTCCAACAATTATTTGTCTTTGAGTTTTGACAATGATATGGGCCCATTGACATACATCCAACAAATGAACATCAATGCTAAATCAGTACACGATTTTTATTTGCTCTTGGCCCAATTATCTGTCAAAAGGCAACCAACTTCTTAGACCAATTACAAAATATTAGTGGTGCCTCACTTCTACTTCTTTATACTAATTATATTAAAAAGTGAAAAATTTGAGTCCATTATATTTATTGCTAATTTTTTCAATTCAATGCTTTTTTAACTATTAATAGCAAGATATTAGAATGGTTATTGAGGGTATTTTGGCTATAATTTTTTGGACTAACAACTAAAATTAAGAAAAAAATTAGTAAGTGTATATATGTGTTATATATATATATATATATATATATATATATATAAAATATTTATGACGTTATCCGGTTCGACCCCGAATTGACCTCCGGTCGAATCCATTGACCCCTGACCCCTGAGCTCAGCCGAATCGATACCCGGTCCGAGTCTGAAAACATAGGTTAGCATACACAAAGATCAAAAATAAAAACCCAAATGCTTTCCTAATTGGAAAAAAAAAAAAAAAGGAGCAGCAAAAGAGTCCAAAATTGAAGAACATAACGAAATGGAGGTTTTTAACGCCCAGCATAGTCCCTTGCAAAACCAAATAAATCACACCATAGTTTTAAGTCTGTTTTCCAAGAACAATATTGACCCCACTCCACAGTTCCCAATGATTAAAAAAGATTTTCTTTTTGTCAGGAATGATTAAAAAAATATATGCTTCTAAAAATTTTTGTCTCTTGTCAGATTAGAGAACCGACGCCTACGGGGGTGAGTATTGCGTGCACCACGCGCGCCACATGGCGTGTCACGTGGTGCACTAGAACTAATCACACATCGCCAAATAATACAAAGTATGACCTACTATTGCCACATGGCGATAAATTATTGGTTCTAGTACACCACGTGGCAATGCAGGTGTTGTATTGTATATTTTTCCCGCCTACGGCATCAACCTCTGACAACGCTTCAGATTCGTTTACACAACCAAAATACCCAGCGGTTTTTGCGGATCGAACCCTCATTGATCATTTTCATCTTACCACTTACTGGCTAAGGTAAAGTAGTTCCCAGCTGCTATAGAACCTTCCATCACAAAAAGGCATCTATTCTTGCACTTGGTCTAAAGACTGTATCCAAGGACGAAAAACGGTTGATGCTCTTGTTGGTGCCACTGCACAAGTTCTTTTGGAGAAGGCAATTTCCCTTGCCACCGATAGGATTGGTTTGATACTTGGATTCAAGAAAGATATGGAAAGCCTAAGAGAATCTGCTGCCATGATTTGTGCTGTCTTGGCTGATGCTGAAGATAAGCAGAAGCATAACCAGGCTGTGCAACTTTGGCTCCAGAGGCTCGAAGGAGTGGCTTTTGATGCTGATCATGTATTGGATGAGCTCAACTACGAAGTTCTTCGTCGCCAGGTAGAGGCTTCAAGCGAAACCAAGGGGAAGGTACCCTTCTTCTTCTCCTTCCCTAAGGCCAAGACAAACATTGCTTTCCGCCGGAGAATGGCTTCTAAGATTAGAGACATCAACGTGAGGTTGAATAAGATCAACCAAGATGCGAACGACTTTGGACTGATCAGCAGGTTCCAAATGGCAGTTGTCCTCCCTGCTGTAACTACTGGAGTCGCAGTAAGTCGAAAAACAGACTCTCTAATTGGTCAAAATTCTGTAGGAAGAGCCAATGATGAATCAAAGATAGTGGAGGCGTTGTTAAGCTTTACTGAAAAGGTTGTTTCTGTTTTTCCCATAGTTGGCATGGGGGGACTTGGGAAAACAACTTTGGCTAAATTAATCTACAACAATCAGAGAATTGATGAGCATTTCAATAAAAAAATTTGGATTTGTGTGTCTGAAAATTTTGAGGCAATGGAGCTTTTCAAATTGATTTTGGAATCATTAACACAGAGAAAGGTTGAGATGGATGGTAGGGATGCTATAGTTCAAAAAATTCGAAAAGAACTGGAGGGACAGAGATATCTTCTAGTTCTTGACGATGTTTGGAATCAAAACCCACAACTGTGGGAGGACTTTTTCGGTTCTTTGGTGGGACTTAGCTCAACAATTGGCAGCTGGTGTCTTGTCACTACTCGCCTGCTAAAAACAGCATCCATTGCAGCTACGAATCCTCTCTATTTTTTAGAAAAGCTATCTGATGATGATTGCTGGTCTATTTTGAAAGAAAAGGTGACTGCAGGTGGAGAAGTACCAAAAGAATTGAATGTTATAAGAAAAGAAATCATACAAAGATGTTGTGGTCTACCGCTAGCTGCAAGTGTAATAGGAGGTTTGTTACGCCTAAAGGGAAAAGAGGAGTGGCTATCAATTTTGGAGAATTGGCTTTTGAATTTGAGTGGGGATGAAGATAATGTCATGCAAATACTCAAGTTGAGTTTCGATCATTTACCATCTCCATCAATCAAGAATTGTTTTGCATATTGTTCCATGTTTGCTAAGGACACTGAAATGCAAAGGGATGTGCTGGTTGAACTCTGGATGGCAGAAGGTTTTCTTCAACCAGATCTCCAAAAACAAAAAATGATGGAGGAAATTGGCGACAACTATTTTGAAATTTTATTGCAAAGTTCATTGTTGGAAGAAATGAGAGATAGATGGGGAGTATATTTTAAAATGCATGATCTTGTGCATGACCTTGCAAAATCGGTTTTAAAGTCTGGAAGCATTAGTTCGAAGACCAATGTGTTAGACCAAAATTATCAGGTTCGTTACCTTGCAGTTAACAACACATCCACGAAAAAGACAGTGAAGCTGTTAGAAAATATGTCAACTTCAGTTAGCTCATTATTTGTGAACAGCCGCATATCTGGTGAAATGTTGTCAAGGTTGAAGTATTTACATGTTCTAAATTTGACTGGTGTGAAAATTTCGGAGCTGCCAACCTCAATCGACAAATTAAGACATTTGCGGTACATTGCCGTCTTGCATTCTGCGATAAAAACTTTCCCGGAATCTCTTTGCAAGCTTTATAACTTGCAAACTTTGAGAATCTATCCTCAGCACTCATATCTAAATGATCTTCCAAAGGGGATGAGCAATTTGATTAGCTTGAGACATCTCCACTATTCCGGTGATAAAGCAAATTTTCAAATGCCACTCCATATTGGACGATTGAGTTATCTTCAAACATTAGAGTTCTTTAATGTAGGTCAAGAGAAGGGTCGTCAAATTGAAGAGCTTGGATGTTTAAAAGATCTCAAAGGCAAATTGGTGATACGCAATCTTGAGCTGGTAAAAGGTAAAGAAGGAGCAGAACAAGCAAATTTATTTGGGAAGGCAAATCTGTTTGGGTTGAAATTTGAATGGAGTAGTAGGAATCAAGAAGGTGAGAACTGTGATGAAGATGTGTTGGAAGGCCTGCGGCCTCACCCAAATTTGCTGGAGTTGGTAATTTCAAATTTTATCGGCGATCAGTTTCCACAGTGGTTTATAAATCTGTCAGCATTAATGAGATTGGAGTTAAAGAATTGCAAAAGGTGCAGAGAACTCCCTATTGCACTAGGACAATTGCCATTTCTTCAACGTCTTGAACTTATTGGACTGGAAAACATAAGATGCATTGGGCTTTTATTCTACGGTATTGATGATCAAAGCACCGGTAGATTTGAAATGTCAAAAAAATCATTTGGTGCCCTTAAAACTCTCATACTAAAAGATATGGAGAATTTGGTGGAATGGATGGAAGCAGAAACTGATGTATTTCCCGTGCTTGAGAAGTTGACCATTGAGAATTGCTCCAAATTGACCACCGTTCCAAGTCTATTTCCAAGTCTTAAAAAATTGACCATCGAAAACAATGACCATGTTTTGGTAGCGAAAAATATTCTTAGCAAAGTAGCCACTACTCTCTCGTACATCAGAATACAAGGTATGGCTGGACTCACCTGTATTTCAGATGTGGCTGCTGGCCTACACGACCATCTTTCAAATGTGAAAGATCTAAGTTTGACGAAATGCCCTAACTTAACAAGTACAAGGGGCTGTGGCACTTCTCTTGAGGGTTTGTATATTCAGAATTGTGACAATCTGAGTGAGTTATTGGCAGATCGGTTTCAGTTCCAATCTTTGCACAGATTGTCGATATCAAAATGCCCCAGAATTTTATATCTTAATGGACTGCAAAACCTCACATTTCTTCAAGAGCTGACAATTTTTAATTGTAATGGATTGACTAATCTGCCTGGTGAAATGCTGCACTCCTGTAAATATCTCCAGCGGCTGATGGTGAATGGCTGCCTCAATTTGGTCTCTTTTACACTTGATTTGCAACAAACACCTTCCCTCTCGGAGATTGAGCTATCTAGGTGTCCCAAATTGAAGGCTAATATGTTGCCCAGAGGATTTGGTTTCCTTACCAACTTAAGGCGATTGTCAATTGATCCCTTCTCGGATGATGAATTTGATTGGGCCGGCTTAGCATCTTCACCAAGTCTCCATCAACTAGATTTAAATGGTTTGCCTCACATGGAGTCTCTCCCGGATCAGCTCCAATATTTGACTTCTCTAATAGATTTACGTCTACATGACTTTGGAATAGAAGCTTTACCAGATTGGATTGGAAACCTTGCATCTCTTGAATCTCTATACCTATGGCATTGCAAAAAGCTTCGATTTTTACCCTCCATGGATGCAATGAAAGCCCTCACCAAATTAACATATATGCAAGTCTTCTGTTCTCCTCTGTTGAAGGAAAGGTGCACTCCTAAGAGCGGCCCCAACTCTGAGTGGTACAAGATTTCTCATATTCCCGACATTAGATTTTTTCCTGTAAGATTTCCTACCACCTAAGTCATCTTTTAATCTCTCTTATGCTGGTAATCACTTGAAACCCAAAAAAAAAAAAAAATGATGTTATCCTTTATTCAATTTTGTTTAATGACTTTCTTAAATTTTTTTTATCATCACTAAAAGCTGCAGAATTTTGTTATAACAACAGAACATTCTAGAATCATCTCCATGAACAAGCAACAGTTGCCATGCTTGGATCAAGTTATAAATCATAATGTTAAATTCGTATTAGTAATACTAACATTTTGTCACATATTATTTGTTGTCCAGCCGTTATAAATAGAAAAGCAATGGCCCAATTTAGTTTCGATGTTTAAGAGTTTCATTTTTCAATAACTAAATGCACAACATTTTCGTCAATGACCGAAAAATGTTTTGGATTAACTAGGTGATGAAGCAAATCGAGACACAATTTCAAAGAAAAATTAAAAAAAAATGTTGGTTTTATTATTTAAAAGCTTCCTTAGCAGTACATGTATAGGTAAAATTAAAAATTTTGCTTTATGTTTGTTAAAAGTTGCAAATCATTAGTTTTGACTTCATGAGCTATAATTACATATTTTATGCTTGGACACAAACTATTATTGTTTGCTTATTATCACTATTTGTAACCATAATTTGAGCGGCAACATCTGTAGCTGCTTACTAATTTTGGTTATAAAATAGCAAATTAGAGATTCTTGTTTTTAGCTTTATATAACATTGACTAAGCAAAAATGTCATGCTATTGTCTATAATTTCTCTTTTGCTTTATTATTTGCTACACGTTGTCCTAGGTATGGGTTTTCCATTTTGCAGTTATCTTAGGCTTTGAGCTTGACTGGACCTGTAACTTTCCGAAAGCTTGGTAAATCAGCTCCTTTGTTAGTTTGGACAGAGACGTTTAGGATGGCAATCACTCTTGCTGTGCTGTATCCCAGATAGCCAACATCTAAGATCCATATCGTAAGAGCTTGCATACAGTCAATCAGCCTTTTTTTTTTGGTAAGGATGTGAGGTACTAATTAACATTTTATGGTAATATGAATTTGCTGATCTTTTCGAGACTTCTCGCCTTCAAAACTAGATGGCAGTTAATTGCAAAATTGTGAGTCTGTATTGTGATTGCTCAATGTCTGCCAGCTGGCCTCTACGGGCTGCTTGTTAAAAATTTCTTTTGTGGAACTTATGTATTCTCTTTCAAGAACCATCATTATTGTGACATTCTGATGATCATTATAAAAAGTTAGATTGGGGATGGAGCTCGTATAAGAAATAGGTGGACAGTCTGAAGCTCTGTAAGCTGTTAGGTTTATGGTCATCTTGTGTGTAGTTTCACATTGGTTTGAAAAAGAAAAAAATAAAGTGCCTAGTATATTGGTATGGGTTGAAATTTGTTGGCTTAAGCTTTTGGGTTAAAATTTGGTTCCACCTTTATTTGACCTTTTTGTTGGGCTATCCCATGGATTTCTCCCTAACATAAGCTTTGAAGAATTATCCTCAGGTTAGCATGTTTATTCTAACTGCATAAATATATCAATGTACATAGTATCAAGCCTTATTAACTGCTCATTTTTTTGAAGTTAAATGCATCAAATTGCTGTTCTCGCTTTCTATAAGATTCACAGCTAAAAAATGTCATGGATTTCCTGTTGTATCTTTGCCCTCTTGGAGGCAAACATGCTTTCCTGAGTTTGAGTGTTCTGTTTTGCAGTTGAACCAAAAGAATCTAGTACAATTCTTTCTTTTGCTTCTTGCCTTTATAGAGGTCAGACAGCCAGCATCCATGAATCCTGTCCGAAGTTTTGCAGTTTCATGCACTCAGTATGGTTGAGCATTTGTTGTTTGTAGTAAAAGTAAAACAGTTGGTAAAATCAATTACTAAAGGACACCAATTAATGTAGAAAATGAAAAAATCTGTGGAAATTTGAAAGCAATAAATGGGGGTGTAGCTGAAGTCAAGATCAATATCACTTAGGAAATTATGCTATATATTTCCAAAATTATTTGATCTTGATAATTTAGAGATAATGATTTCAAAAGATCTTCTGGATATAGTTTTTCAAGAGAGGGTGTTACCTAATGCAGAAAGTTGGATACACAATCTATTATAGGATCAAAGTGGGATCTTTCAATTTAAAAAAAATGGATTCAGCACATGGTAACAAAAAAGTGGGATCTTTCAATGTTGGACAATTCAGCAAAAATGAGCTGCTATATTTGATTTATTTCTCATCAAATCAAGTATTCTATGCTGTAACTTTTCTACTTTTAATTTAGCTTACAATCTCTGTGTCTTTGTCATTGGATATCTCTACTCTTCACCATTTGTTTTTTAACCTCCTTTTCCTTTTAACTCTAATTCATATTGGTAGTCTCTTAAAAAATACTTGCATGAGGTTATCTTTCACATGTTTGATTGATCTCTTCTCAGTTCTTTATTATCATTAAAAGCTACTATTTGCTATTCTTATCATGACTAGAATCATGGTCTCAACATTATACAATCATTAGCATGAATTTCAAACTTTTACGTGCATTGCATTCTTTATAAGTGGAACTACATCCATTTTTTTGGTCAAGTCGTAATTTTAAGCTTGTACAATACCATTATTTGTTTTGCAAATTTTCAAAATAGCATTCCATGGCCCAATTAATCACTATGTTTTGGTATTTCATTCAAACTTTTAGTTGATATTTTGTTTTGTTGATGAATAACCAAATACACAAGATTTTTCTGGGTAATCAGAAGGTCAAGTAACAGAGAATGGAAGAAATTAAGAATTCAATTGACTAATATTTATTCTCTAGTTTGCAGTTTAGTTTTGTTGATCAAATATATATGCAACTGTTGGTTGCATGTTATGATTCCTAAAATCAGCTCACTCTCTTTAAACTTGAGATTCTATGGGGATGAGATGGTTGCTCTGAACTTTCACATTTTGAAAATGCATTTTTCATTTTAGGTTCCATGTCACATGCAGCCAGTAGTATACACTTCCGTCTCAGATGACCATCTCAAATGCTTTACTACATGTATTCTGATCAGCAACTCTTGACTTTGCTCTTTTTTCCTGCTCCTGAGAAGCTGATTTGATGGTCTCTTGCCTATACGAGCTGTGATCAGATTTATTATTAGTCGGCAAATTCTGAAATTCAATAATTTTGCTTTGCATGTGCTACAAGTTGCCCATGTCTAAAGGCTGCCTGCTGAAATTCTGATGCTATGTTAAAGGTGAACAATTAAACGTCATGTTAAAACTATGCTTTAATTCTCCTGCCTTTCTATCAATCATTCAAAATCAGATTCATTTCTTGAGTTGAAGTGCATTTTATTGGTTAATTGTGCAGATTCTCACAGAAAATTGGTTCAGTTTCCACCTTCTGAAGTCTTCCTTGGCCAAGGCATAATCGATTTGGGTGATTAAAAATTTCAAGTGAAGTAAAGCTATCCAAAAAGGCGCTTCAATTGCAATTCAATTTGAGAGCTCTTTTCTAATTCAGGTACAAAGTCCTCCACTTAATCTGAAAAGGCTATTTACTTCAAGGTTTGCCAGGAAACGAGGATAACGAGTTTATATTCATGAAATAGAGCTTTAATTTAAATTTTATGGAGTTCTAAAATAAATTATACCTGAACACAGAAATTTGTGGTTCAGAACATGGGAAAAGATTTTAGACTTTTTAGTTTTTAATTTTTTCTTGCTATCAGACAAACATACTCCTGTGAACTTAAAGCAATATTTAATCAAGATCTTTAACTATCACGTGCTATGATGCCATAAAGATAAGCATCACGTATTGTGACATGATTTAGCTGACTGTAATCTGAAGTTTCAGAAGTTCTGCTTCCATTAATGTTGTCTAGGAACATATCCTGTGAAACTTAAAGCAATTATTAATCAAGATCTTTAACTATCACCTTATATGATGCGATAAGGTTTGGCATAACCTATTGTGAAATGATATAGCTGTCAGTAGTCTGAAGTTTTGAAATGTCTGCTTCCGTGGATGTTGTCTAGGAACGTAATAACAAGAATATTAAAGTGTAAAGTTTTGAACCTTCAAATTGATTCTGAACTGCAGTCAGAAATCTCAGTAGTTGATGTACAATCTGATAAATTGTACTGATATTCCACTTTGCAGTCTTGTTTTGTCCATCATATATATCAGCTACTGTTGATTGTACGTTATGATTGCTGAAATCAGCTTGCTCTGTTTAAACTTGAGATTCTACAGGAATCAAATAGATAAACAATGCATTTGTCAATTTAGATTCCACATCATTTGTAGCTGGTAGTTAACTCTTTTGTCCCAGATTGTCATCTCAAGTGCATTTTCTCTAGGTATTCAAACCAACAATTCCTGATCTTGCTCCTTTTTCCTGCTCCTGCCAAGCTGATATTGATAGACTCTTGCTTAGACAAACATAGATTAGATCGTTTTTATTACTTAAGATTCTTAAGCACCACAAATATGGCTGGAATTAAATAATTTTGCTTTGTGGGTGCTACATGCTTAAAAGCCACCAGCAAAAATACTGATACAAATTTAGCACTATGGTAAAAAACACCCCTTAGTTTTTCAACTCTTCAATAAGCTACATGCAAAATCTGCCTTCATTCCTTTAGTTGAAGTACATTTTCATTTACTTATTTCACAGATTCTTGCAGAGAATTGGTCCGATCTCCACCTTCTGAAGTCTTCTTTCAAGATTTCAAGACAGACGATTTGGGTGATTAAAGATGCAAAAGGAATTTAATGCCTTTGTATTCTGGAAATGAAGCTAAAATATGTCTATAACACAGAAAATTGTGGATTAGCAGCATGGACAAAGACTTTAGACATTTTAATTTTTAATTTTTGTTTCTCTCGGACAAGATACTCCTGTGAAAATTAAATCAAGATTTATCAAAATCACCTGATATGAGGGGATAGGAATCAGGGTTCTGTATCGCGGAATGATTTAGTTCACAGAAGTCTGAAGTTATGGAAGGGTCTTCTTCCAAAAATGTTGTCTAGCGATGTCATAGCAAACATTTGGTGGTATATTGTTGTGCACCTTCAAATTGGTTGTAGGTTGCAATTAGAGATCTAAATTGTTAATGTACCATTTGATAAACCACCAGTTTGGGGATGATGCAACTATTATGCTTTAGTAAATTGAAGGCTCAGTATTCTGCTGCGCTGAACTGTCCTTGGCTTTGTCTGTCTGGTGCAAAACAACTTATAACTACTATTAACAAAGAAAACAGTATCACTTACTGTGAATTAACTTCAATTGAATACATATCTTGAAAAGTATATTATAATATGTGGAGAGTTAAGTATAATGTCACATCCAGAAACTGTTTTGTTGAGAGAGAGAAGCAGAGAATGATATTTGATAAAGCCGTACACAATATTGTGTAAGGCACGTCTATTTTATACATGTGTTCGGGGTTCACATAATATGCAAATTTACTAAAATACCCTTACACATAAAATATGGATTCCTAACACTCCCCCTCAAGTTGGAGCATAGATATCTATCATGCCCAGCTTGTTACAAATAAGAGTAACCTGATTCCTAACAAAAGCCTTAGTAAACAGATCTGCTACTTGATCTCCTATCCCAACATGTTTAGTAGAAATTAACCCGTATTCAAGCTTCTCCTGAATGAAATGGCAATCCACCTCTATTTGTATTGTTCTTTCATGGAACACTGGGTTATTGGCAATATAAAGAGCTGCTTGGTTGTCACACCATAATTGCATGGTATGTGGATTACCAACCCCGATCTCACCAAGGAGATGATAGATCGACATAAGTTCACATGTAATTTGTGCCATATCCCTGTACTCAGTTTCTACACTTGAACAAGCTGCAACATTATGCTTTTTACTTTTCCATGATACTAAATTTTGTCCTACAAACAAATAATAGCCTATCGTGGATCTCCTATCAATTGGAGATTTGTCTACTCAACATTTGAATACCCATCAACTTGGTAATGATGATGATTCTTATAAAGAATTCTTCGTCCTGGAGCTCTTTTAAGATATTTCAAGATATGAGTAACAACATCCCAATGAGCACTTTTGGGTGATGACATGGATTGATTAACCACGCTTACTGTAAATGCAATGTCTAGATGGGCTACTGTAAGATAGTTTAGCTTTTCAACTAACCTTTTATACTTCTCTGGATCATCCAATACATCTCCATCATCATTAGCTCTTAATTTCACATTAGGTATCATAAGAGGATCACATAATTTAGCTTCAGAAAGTCCTACCTCAACCAATGAGTCTAGTATGTACTTCCTCTCGGAGATGAAGACTCCTTTCTTACTTCTAGATACTTTAATCCCAAGAAAATACTTTAGCATACTTAGATCCTTTTTTAAAACTGAGTGTGCAGAAAATTCTTAAGGGCACTAATCCCCTTATTATCACTCTGGTTGATTACTATATCATCAACATAAACTACTAGAAGGATGCACCCATAGCTAGATTGTTTGTAAAAGACTAAATGGTCATAAGCACTTCTTTGTAGACCAAACTTAGTGATTGCTGCATTGAATCTCCCAAACCAAGCCTGTGAAGATTGTTTCAACCCATACAAATATTTTTTCAATTTACACACTTTCCTTGACTCCCCTAGGACAACAAAATTAGGTGGTTACTCCAAATAGACTTCCCCTTGAAGATCACTGTTCAAGAAAGTATTTTTTACATCAACCTAGTGTTAAGGCCAATCATGTGTAGTAGCAAGAGAAATAAATAAGCGAACTAAGTTTGGCCACAGGGAAAAATGTCTCAGAATAATCAATATCATAAGTTTGGGCATATCCTTTAGCAATGAAACGAGCTCCTATCGCACTAAAAATCCATCCGATTTAATTCTTATTGCAAACTCCCATTTGCAACCAGCAGCCCGCTTCCTAGAGGGTAAATAACATAGATCCTATGTATGATTTTGCTCAAGTGCTCTCATTTCTTCTTCCATGGCAGCTCACCAGCTTGGATGAGACAACACTTCTGAGATGAATTTGGGAACCGTGATAGAATCTAGAGAGGCAACAAAAGATTGGGACGAGGTTGATAAATTATAGTATGACACAAGTGAAGAAACAGGATACATACATGATCGTTTACCTTTCCTAGGAGCAACAGGAAAGTCAAGGCTATGATCAGAAGTTGGCTGTGGTGGTAAAGGATCTTGCGACGAAGCAGCAAGTGGAAGCAGTGAGTCACGTTTACTAGTGGGTGCCGTGGTTGTCTGCCTTACACGACGAGGGTAAACCTGTAAAGGGGGTTGTTGTGATTTGTGTGTAACTGTTTCAACTTTATAAATGATAAACTCATCATTGTGCTCAGGAGAAAGGGACTTAACAGAAACTGAAAAAGGAGTAGATTCAAAGAAAGTAACATTTGCAAACACTAAGTATCAACCCAAAGAAGGAGAGAAGTAATGATATCCTTTTTGAGTACGTGAATAACCATGAAATATGCACTTCAGGGATTGGGGATCTAATTTAGAAACTTAAGGTCGAACATCCTGAACAAAGCAAGTGCAACCAAATATGCAAGGAGATAAAGGAAACAAAATGTGAAAGGAAAATAGAATTGAGTAGGGTATTTTAACATCCAAGACAGACGAGGGCATGTGATTAATTAGGAAACGTGCAGTAGAAACTACATCAGCCCAAAATTCTTGAGGAACTTTCATGTCAAATAGAAGAGTTTTAGCTGTTTCTAAAAGGTGTCTAGTTTTCCTTTCAGCCAACCCATTTTGCTGAGGGGTCACGATACATGAAGATTGATGAATAATGCCTTGTTGTGACAAGAAAGATGAGAATGCAATGGAAAATATTCTTTGACATTGTCACTTCTCAAAATGCAAATAGTAGAATTGAATTGTGATTTTATTTTAGTACAAAAGTCAGTGAATATAGAAAACAACTTAGAATGACTTTTCATAAAATATAACCAACTTTAGAAGTAATCGAATAGGGAACCCAATTATCTGAATGTATCAATTCAAAAGGCGCTGCAGCCCGTTTATTCACCCTAAATACATAAGGTACCCTATGATGTTTTGCCAACTGGCATGACTCACATTCCAACTTGGACACAAAACTTAAGTTAGGACACAACTTTTGTAATGTAGGAAGAGAAGGATGACCAAAATAATAATGGAATTGAAAAGCAAACGAATCACGAACACTAGTGCAACTGGCTGTGGCACAAGTGAAGGCGTGTCAGGCACGTATAATCCACCTGACTCACGGCCTCTACCAATAATCTGCTTCATCCCAAGATCTTGAAAGATACAATAGGTGAAAAAGAAATAAACACCACAATTAAGTGCGTTGACAATTTTGCTCACAGATAGTAAATTGAAAGGAAACTTAGACAAGTATCGAACTTAATTTAAAAATACAAGATATGTTGGGTGAGTCGCACCGTTTTCAACAATTGGAGTGGCTGAACCCTTTGGTAAAGTGGCATTAGATGGACTAGTAGAAAATGTAAAGGAAGAAATAGTACATATGTTCCCAATCATATGGTCTGTTGTACTTGAATCAATGACCCAATTGCGAAATAGTAGAAAGACAAGTTGCAAGATTACCAATTTAAACTAGTGTAGTAGTAGAGGATGTAGTAGGCTGTTGGGAAACAGAAAGCCTAGTAAGGTGAGCACACTCATCAACTGAAATAGTAATTTGAGGCTCAGATTGTAACACAGTCAGAGTAGGTAAAAAACCTCTTGGGTAGTAGCATTAGCAAATTTCTATTCAGGTATCTGTGAAGGTTTTTCATGCAACTTCTAACAATTTTTCTTTATATGACCTAATTCCCCACAACCAAAGCAAACACGGGTCCCACCATCTTGGCCACCTCCTTTTCCACCCCTAGTACCACTCCGACCTCCTTGAGTAATATCAAACCTTGATGTTGCACCTATCAATGCTGAAGCATCACTTGACATAGCTCTCTTTGATGAGTCCACAGTAGAATCCTTATTCATGGGAAAAAGGCGAACATACATATTACTTAAAGTGGTTAGAATTTCTTGTCCAACAAGTAATTGAATATGAATCACCTCATACTCCGGGTCTAATCTAGTAAGAAAACACTGCACTACCTGTAGCTCATCCTGTTCCTGCATCTTTCTAACATCATTGATTATAGGAAACATTGTTCTTTTCTCTTCAAAAGCTTATTTCACATTCTTATAATATTAAAAAAAAAGATCTTCTCCTTTGGTCAGCCCTATAAACACTTTGCATCAAGTTATGCATAAGAGGTAAGTCTTGCTTGCTTACATACAAATATTCAGCATAAAGGGATAAGTCTTGCTTGCTTACATACAAATATTCAGCATACTCCCATCAATTCTTTCACTGTATTACAATAATTAAATAACATGGCTACTGAGTTATTTAAAGTCCTTTCAATCTGGTTTAAGAGTTTGTAATCTTCCATTAGCCATTTTTTTCGTGATCCAACTTCACGTTTAGCAAGAGGATCTTTATTTGATAAAGTCGTACACAATACTGTGTAAGGCATATCAATTATATACATGTGTTTAGGGTTCGCATAATATGCAAATTATTAAAATACTCTTACTCATAAAATATTGATTCTTAACATATTTGTACTATTAAGGATTATGCCACTATATGTGTACATTCTTTAGATCTTTAATAAAAAGGAGCAGTGAGTTTTGTTTGTCATATATATTATCTACTGTCGATTGGATGTTATGATTGCTGAAGTCAGCTTACTCTTTTGTGGTTATTTCTTGGATCATTGTGCCATATGGTTTTCAGTTTTCCCTCCTACATCAACGGACTCTTCTTTTTATTGTCCTTGCCTGATATTTAATAATATAGTCTCAGTAATCTGTCATAATGTGTATGCTGCTTCTGGTACTTAGAATTGATTTATGCATTATCTACAGAAGTGTTGTTCTCGACAAGGAAACATCCAAGAACGAAGGATCTCTCGGTTGGTCTATTCGATAATTAAGCGCCATTGCAACTTGTAGAACCAATTGAAGACTAAAATTGGGGTAATGGTTATAGCATCTTAGTCAGAGCCAACTGACCTTAAGTGTACCTGTTATCAAATTAGGATTGATGTACTTTTTGGATACTAAATATAAAATATTGCTATATTGGTGTTGTTGGCACATTTGCTCTAAAAATTTATCATTCTAAGTCTATGCATTTTTCCTTCGGGTTTGTCTGCAGCCTAAAGATTATTGATTTAGTGTACCAAAGAAAGGGATAATGGTGTTTGCTCTTCTAGGGCCTGGTCTGACAGAGTTGGCTGAGAACTTCAAAATTCATTTTCATGACTGTCAAGGAGACTTTTACTGGTATCAACAACCATCCCTGTGATCTTATGAAATGGTAGTAACTAAGACACTCACCACCTTCTTGCTTGTAAAAACCCTGGGTTGGGGGGAGACACTCTCCCACTATCACACACCTTACACTGGCATATTCATGCTTGTGGATTATTTCTTAAGTTGATGATTTCTTGATATTTTCATGCTTCAATTTGTTAGTTGGCTTAATACGACAATGATAGAGAACAAAAAAGTACTGAACACAAGTGATCTTGACGGTTTTGACAAGGTAATTATGATGATTTGAAACGCCACTATGATGGTTTTTTATGCAATTGGGAGTAGCCACTTAGATGCAGAGATATTTCCTTTTATAAATGTTGATTTACAATCCCACATGAATTTTCATTTGTCGAATCGGCACAGAGAAAATTGCCATCCCATGGATTTCATGTTGAAGTTGTGCTTGTGGACTATGATGCTACTGTTCCTCTAAGGCCCTAATTAGAAACTGCTAATGACAAAATTGTTGAAAGCTTTGGTGTATATAATGCTTCACAAGCCACTTCAATTGTAGTTGATCAGGCAGCAGTTGTTAGAAACTCAGATAAACATTTTAGAAACAGCGAAAAGGATAATGTGTTTTCAGACAATGAGGCTAAAGAATCAAGCTCTTTAAGGAGCAGGCAAGGAAGTGGAGCTCCCGAAACTAGTAAAAGGTTCGATATAAGTATTGGTGGGCCAGATCATAATACCATTTTGGATTCGAGTACTCAATTGACACGTGAAACAAAACGTTTGTCTTTGCGAACCATAGGTTTTATACTTAATGAGCCAAGAAATGATGTCGTTAAGCGATCCCTACTCGATCTTGATGTCTCTATTTCAACAGCAAATATTAGTGAATTCAAGGCAATGGCTGCTGATGCCTCTGTTTTTACATTTGAAGACGAAGATGATTTATGAAAGTGATTAAATAAGATCATGTGTCTACCACAAAACATGTTCTCTTGTACTTGACTGGCTTATGAATGGTCAGGTACCCAACTTCATAGCTACGGGCTGGCCAATGTTCATTCTTTTCAATTAATTTAAGATGTGTTTATAGTTCTGTAATGGTATATCGCATTCTTAATTTTGGGTTGATACAAGGACTACTCTTAATTAAAATGAATAGAAGAAAAGATTGTGCATTATCTGAACTTGTTCTCGAGTAATGTCCACATTCCTTGGAATGGTGGTGATGAATCCATGTTCCCATTTCTACTGTGGAATTTTTAAAAGGTATAATAAGTTGATGGGTCTCTGATGCTCGGCTTTGACCTATTAGCACATCAAACACTTAGACACGTATTCGACTATTTTTTGTTTTATTCCGCTTTATCAAAAAAATTTTTTTTCAAATCTCGATACATCTTAGTTTTAATACCTTAAGTTTTAACTCTTCCTTCGGCACACATAATTTGCCTCTCATTCGTAAACTACCATCACTTTGCATTTCAAATCCATCAAAGGATTCAACTTTGACTCTCTCTTTGATCTGAATAAATTCAGTATCCCAGTTTTTTGCCTCTTTGATCCTATCTATCAAGGTGGGTGTAAGTGCTAAAGCAGCTAGCAGCTCAAAAGTGGAGTTCACTATCTCCAATTCAAAATTTTCCATTTGTTCTTCTACTGAGGATTCTCTTATGGTTCTTGACTTCCTACTCAATGCATTAGCCACTTTGTTTGCCTAGCCTGGATGGTAACTAATTGTCAAATCATAATCCTTAATAAGCTCTAACTACTTTCTTTGTTTCATATTCAACTCTTTGTGGGTAAACAGATATTTAAAAATCTTATGATCCGTGACAACCTCACACTATATTCCGTATAGGTAATGTCTCCATATTTTTAAAGCAAAAACTATAATTGACAATTCCAAATCATGTGTGAAGTAGTTTTGTTCATAGGGTTTTAATTGTCAAGATGCATAGACAATTACCTTCTTATTTTGCATCAAAACACTCCCTAAACCATCTTTTGAGGTATCAGTATAGATCACGAATCCTTCAATTCTTGATAGTAGGGTGAGCACTGAAGCTGAAACCAACATTTCCTTCAACTTTTGAAAACTTGTCTCACATTTATCTTGAATTTTGTCCTTTTATGAGTCAATTTACAAAGGAGAATGGCAATGGTTAGAAATCTTTTCACAAAATTTCGATAGTAACCAACTAACCCTAAGAAACTCCTTACTTCAGTCGCATTAGGGAGTCGTAGCCAATCTACTATTGCCTCAATTTTCTTTAGGTCTACTAACACCCATTGAGTTGATATCACATGTCCTAAAAAAGCAACACTCTTCAACCAAAATTTACATTTGCTAAACATGTCATATAATTTTTCCTTCCTTAATATCTCCAAAACCTCTGTAAGATGTGCAACATGAGTCTCTTCGTTCCGGAAATATACCAAAATATCATCAATGAATACCATTACAAAAAAGTCTAATTGTGGTTTAAATACTCTATTCATCAAGTCCGTAAAAGCTGTAGGGGCATTAGTTAGTCCAAAGGGCATTACCAAGAATTCATAGTGCCCATATCTTGTACAGAATGACTCTTTTGGATATTCGTAACTTTAATCTTTAAATGGTGGTATTCCATCCTTAAATCTATCTTTGAAAATACTTTTGCCCTTTTGATTGATAAAAGATATCGTCAATTCTTGGAAGAGGGTTTTATTATTTATAGTCATCCAGTTTAATTCCATATAGTCGATGCACAATCTCACCTACCATCCTTCTTTTTTACAAAAAGTACTTGGGCACCTCATAGAGAAACACTAGGCCTAATAAATCTCTAATCCAACAATTCCTACAATTGCTCCTTGAGCTCTTTTAACTCACCGGGAGCCATCCTATACAGAGCCTTAGATATAGTGGCGGCCTTAGGAACTAAATTAATCTCAAATTCTATTCCCCTATCTAGAGATAAACTTGGAAGTTTTTCAGGAAACACATTTGGGAAATCTTTCTCTATTAGTATCTTATCTAAGATAGTTTCCTCCTTTTTGGTATCAATCACATACGTTAGGTATGTTCCACCATTTTTTCTTATTGCCCTATACATTTGTATAGTAGATAGGAGAGGCATTTTATGAACTTTCTTGACACCCATATTTCCCTAGTAGATATAGTTCCCTTTGTAAGGATCAGCAAAGAGTATTTTCTTTTCTCTACAATCAATTTGTGCATAGTGCTTAGCTAACCAATCCATTTCTAGAATAACATCAAAGTAATTCATTTTTATTTGTACCAAATCCAATTTTAACTTCCTACCATCTAAATTCTCTATGCAATTCTTGTACTTAGTATGAGATACTAGTGCTCTATCTCCCAGAGTAGTCACTTCGTAGGGGTGATCCATCCATTTAAGGTGCATACATAAAAATTTAACAAACTTCTTTGCAACAAAAAAATGGCTAGCTTCATAGTCAAACAGAACATATGCTGGCATAGAGTTAATTAGGAGTGTACCTGTGACTGTAAGGTAATAAGGGGGATAACGCAATGGAAAATTTAAAATTTTATTACTTTAGCTATGGATCTCTTTGATATAATCTATACGATTAAAGAGTGTTTAGTACAAATACCTCAAGCATAGAAGGTTTCTATGCTTCAAAGGGCAAGATCCTATTCGATGAAGGTGTTCATCTACCATGAAAAGCCCTTCAACTGTCGAGCTTCCAACAGTATCCACGTGAACATAATCTTTACGAACCTTTGGACTTGCTTGTCTTGCTTTTTGAGTGATAGTTTCCTTGAATTCCATGAAGAATACAAGAACATGAAAATGAAGAAGACAAAACGCTAACCCTTAGGGAGAAGAGGGTGTGGATTTTTTTTCCTTGGGACAAAAACATGCCTCTCTCAATTTTTCTTTCTCTAAATTTTACCTTGTGTTTCATTAATCAATCAAGAGTCAAGGCATAGACTTATTTATAGATGTAGTATCCTAGTCTTTAAGGAAACAAGAGCAATTGGAAACCAAGAAAGTTTAGGAAGCTTACCTTAAGTTAATCATATTCCTTTAGGAAACCTATTTTAAAAGGAAACCAAATAACTTCTTAATTCCTTTTAGGAAACTAATTTCCATCAAAACTTAGAATATTTATAATTAAGTCCTTTAAGTTAATTTATCACATAAATTAACCCTAGAAGTATCTTATACTTATCTTACTAACAGTTTAATCCAAAGATCATGTTCTTATTGTGTGTGACCCATTAGGTTTCATCCACGTTGGCAATAAATACAAATTATAACTCATTAATTAATTAATTAATTAATTAAGAACTAAATAAATTAAACACTTTAATTTATCATTAATTCATTAATTAATTAATTTGCACTTATACATCATGAGTAGCATTTAGCAAAACATCATGATCACTCAAGTGAATAGGAAAGTCATATGGTAGACTACACCTATCAATGATAATGTTACCATGTAATTAATATCCTTTCACTACACTTTTATCCCAATTAGTCCAAGAGTGTAGTGCACACTATTTAAATGACTAACTAATGATTTCTTGTTCCCAAAATATAACTTTTCATACAAGTATAACCTTGAAACTCTTTCAAGTCATACTTTTACTTTTGCGCAAAAGATTCTTTAAGTTATATTTCAACAAGTAGCCAATCCGGGATATACTCTCCTATATTAAGGAGTGGTGAAACCTATATTGATTACTAACTATCATTCCATGATTCATACTATACCCAATCTCTACCGTATTGGCTACTCTTTTACGAACACCGAACAACAGAGTCAAAGCATAACAATCCACACTCAAGATATCATGGTAATCTCAAGTCTAAGGATCACTTATACCATTGCTATTAACAGTACAATTCATTGGCACTATGAATAGCAACTCTTGGCGGATCAATCCAACGAACTTGTTTTCTAACAAGCATCCACATACTAGCTTAGGTGTCACACACCATAGTTGATGAGATCAACTACTATTTATCATAAATAGAGTCAAATTATGTGCTAGTCTTTCCATATTAATGATGTCCAATCTCATTAATACTACGACTAGGAATATTTAAGAATATAACTTAATGTGTAATAAGAGTATCATCATTTTAACTCTTACAATCTTTTATACACAGTTAATATTCTATGAACTTTATCAAAAAAACTAGTAATATAAATAACAAGTATTAAATAAGAAAGAAAATGTCACATATATAAGTATAACACAAAATAAGTGTAATATAAAAATCTCAAAAACCAACTTGGTTTTAGGGCAACACTAACAGTGACCACCTCACTAGAAGCCTCAGCCTCAAACTCCGTCATAGCACGCACCCTTACATTCACTTTAGGCTTGTTGTCTATCATCTTAGTATCCTTTCTCTCATTGGTCTTTAGATTTGGACAGTCTCTAGCCTTGTGTCCTTGTTACCCATAGTTGAAACAGGCTTCAGTTTTGTAACGACATTCTCTTGGATGATGGTTATCATGTCTTGTAGTCAGGGTAGCTCCCTTCTCCGATTGTCTTAGGGGGTGGTGGTCCTCGACTCTTTTTGACTAGTCGAAATCATTCGCCTGGCTTTAACATTCCAGTCACAGACAACTCAATACCAGGTCTAGGCCTTTTATTCTTAGCCTTCTCATCCACCCTCTTACAATCAGCCTCAGCTTTCACATTAGCATCCAATACGTCACTAAAAGTAGGGGTGTGGGATAAGTTCACTCTACTCTGAATTCGACTCAACCATCCTCTAGTAAACTTGTATTTTTGTAACTCCAAATCTGCCATGGTAGACGGAACAAATCTCTGTAAAGTGGTAAATTTGTTCGCATACTGCACAACAGACATTCCTAGTGTCTTCAAGTTCTCAAATTAATCAATCTTTTGCATCCTAACAGCTGGAGTAAGGAAATACTTAAAGAATTCTTCTTTGAACTTTGTCTAATTAATTGGCAGGGCAAATTAGGTTCTATAGTGGACCACCATTTGTTTGCCTTGCCCACCAAAAAGGGTTTAATGATAAGATGTTTCATTTCTTCAGGCAATTACAATAACATAATGTTATTTTCAACTTCATCCAACCACTTCTCTATCATGTTTGGGTTAGGGGTACTATCAAATGTGGGAACATGAACCCTCTTCATCTTTTCATAGTAAAAGTGAATACCACCTTGACAATAAGCCTGAGTTTGGGCTGCATGAGTTTGTGCTTGAACCTACCCTTGCAAAGCTAGAACCACGCCAATGAGGGTAGCCACCCTTTTCGCAGGTACTATCATGAAGGCTGGGTTCCCATTCGGTCCATTTCCTTGGAGATTTATGTTCCAATTAGCATCTCTGAAATTCAACCCATTGCCCTCATTGTTATTTACGTTGTTAGGATTGTTATTTCAATTGCCACGTCATATGGTTTGTTGCCATTTCCTATAACAAACATGTGAAGTCCCATACTAAGGTCAAAAGGGAAAAGTTAAGAAAATTTAATTTAATTTCACTTTTTTTTCATCCATTTATTTGGAAAAAAGGGAAATAACGATACATATTTAAATGAATTATTATTTATACGTTTTGGAAAAGTTAGTTGATTTACCCCTCGCTATGTATGATAAAAGTATTTATATGTCTATATAATATTATTTTAGTTTTATCGTTAATACTACATATACATGTATTTCTAAAAAAAAATCCTACTCAATTAAGAACATAATAATAAAATCATATTATATAATCTAAATTTTCATTGAATCATAGTAACTATTGAAATTCGAAATCATAATTTGCCTAAAACTAACTAACGAACCCCATGTTCGTATATTTCTTGATCAACTTCTACCATTCCTATTTTAAATTTAACTAAATTAATCTATTATAAAAAAATCCAAACAACTACTAGTTTCACCTAACACATGTAAAATAGCAAATCAAACTTTTTAAAACTGTCTCTACTGATCATTGCCTGGGGGATCAGTGCCGTCCTCAACATCTCCATCCCCTAACTCATTCTCTCCGGCGCCATCATGTTCATCTACCTCCTCCTCCTCAAGAGCAAGCTTTGGCTCGCTATCTAACTCAGCATCACTATTTGTAGTGTCTCTTGAAATCCCTTTGTCCACATGTCAGCACGCATTTTTTGCTCCTTTTTCTTTGCTCTAAGTCGATTAACCTCCTCACGCAAATGGTTGACCTCCTCATGCAGAGTTGTATTACTCTGCCTCAGATGCTCCCTAGACACAATTAAAGTGGAAATCTCATGCATATGTTCAGTCACTTGATCTACCAGTGCTCTCTCCCAAGGCGAGCTACATCACATACCGTCAAGTGAACTGGACAATCACATTCTTGATTCTCTACGTGCACTGGATTAGCCATTTTCTTACAAAACTATGACATACCATCAGTAACTCTTTCAACTTAAATCATATGTACATACCTGTCAAGGCTAATTTACTAACCATAATTTCTTCTTCTACCTAGTATATAAGTTTACTACAATGTTAGTCATAACCTAGAATCTAATACCACTAAAGCTATCATGCTCTTAGCCTACACGTGCCAGGCACGAGACAATCGCCGTATCTTCAAGCCCAAGAATACAAAGAAACCATTATCACTCTACTCTAATATTTAATAATAACACTATTTAAGTGCAGTACATACCAGTAAATAAGAAAATAACATTAACGTCTAGTTTGGGCTTATACGCCTAATCAACATACAGAAACATAAACTTAAAGGTATTTTGACACATATCCATAACTACATAACCTTCAATCCTAACACTTATATTCATTACATAAAACATAAAGTAATCAATAGAAATCGTCTTTCCAGTTCTCTATGTATACCACATCATAGTCCTCAAAGTCTGCAAAAATGACAAGAGAGAATGGGTTGAGTGACATCACACTCAGTAGGTAGCATGTACACTTCTGTTGGATCATGTAGCTATTATATATTTATACTACCCTTGTAACGTTTGTCACACTATACCACATACATAATCAATTCAGAATAACTGTAACATAAATCTAATACTCATAAAATTATTTATCAGAGTCGAGTTGCATCAAATCATATGACATAACATGAACATTTTCATAGCATATATTGTCAATTAAGAAAACTTATCAACATGGCTCATGAGCATGCACATGTAATATTCAGCTTTTGAGTACTCAACCTAAAGTTTAACCCTTTCTAGGAGGACAAGAAGTCAAGCATTTTCCTTAGTCTTCACTTAACCTATCCATACATAAGTCAATTGGTTGGGCTTTTATACCGATTACCATGACTATTGATAACCGATCAAGCACTTTCCTTAATCTTCACATGATTCTCATACATGACAAGACTATAACTCTTATCATCTATTTCATGACTGTTTAGATCCTTTTGTACTTAAAAATCTTTTCATACATCACATGCATAATTAAATAAAATTAAAAAAATGACATTCATTTTTCTTGCACTAAGCACGATAAAATATTTGAAAGTAGACATACATGATCCATCTCTTGCATATATTAAAATGAAACATTTAATAAAAAAAATACAAAGGGTAAACATCGCCTACCTCAGGCTACTCAAACAAATACTCCTAACTCCTTTTACTTTTGACTTGTACCTATAGTAGATACATAACAATTCTAATTAGCTTGCAAAATTTATTATTATTTGAACTAAATATCACATCCCTTTTCTAAGAAAAATTAGACAACCTAAATCCCAAACCTAATTACCCAAAAAAGTTTTAAAATCTCCAAATTATTATTAAACCTTAGTTACTCTTATTTGACTATTTAATAAACTTAAATATACACTAACCCATAATCAATTTATCAATTGGAAACTTAAATTAAATAAACTAACCAGAAAAACTCAACTAAAATATTTATGAAAATATTCGTTTTATTTTTTTTATTACATGTTTGTTTGTTGGAGTCACTACTGTGACCCACAAAGCCATGTTTCAAAAACAAAGTCTTAATTCAATGCCATTTTCTGAAGGCTCCCGGTTGACAATTTTCAACCTCGTTTTCACCAGAATTCCAATATGACTTTGATTCAATAACGTGCCCATGTTTGGCAACTTCAACCAAAACAAGTAATGGTAGTAAGATGCAATTCCTATTGTTGAAGAAAAATTTCAAAAATATATATATATATATATATATATATATATAATGGAACTAATTTGTCTCTCGTATCTATGATTAATTTGCACTTCTGGGCTTTTGGCTTTTAGATATGCATCACATTATACACGTAGAGAATAGCTGGAAGGCAAGACCTACATTTGTATTTCTATTAAATCATAAGACAGAAAGAAATATGAAAGCCAAATTCTTTGCCTCTACGTGAATTTACATTTTAAGGAATAAAGACTATTATTGTTACTGATAACTAGATATTTGAAATTCTTGAATAATTATACATGGAACTGGGAACTGTTCTTGGGGTTCTTCGAGAATAGAAATGGTTGGTGCACGAAAGAAAAAAATGCCAAAAACAAAAAATATATATATATTTATATCTTTCATTAGGTGATAAATGTTTCAAATTAGCTTTGACATGTCAAGTTACTCACACGATTTTTTATAAAAAAAAAAATATTAATTTGCAGCAATGTTTATCCACTTTAACATTTTGGATCATTAAGATACAAAGCTTTATATACTGATTGCGTGGGAGTAATTTATATAGCCAGAAAAAAATCATGCAAGCCCTCCAAGTTTTAAATGCGAATTTGATAAGATGTCACTTGCATCCCCAATACTTATAACCAGACCTTCGTTTAAAAATTAATAAACAAGAATCCCAAGAAAAGAAATTATATAAAAAGCATGCTAATTAATCTGGCTATTTCCAAAATAAATCCATAATAGCAACAGTAGCAGCAGCAGCAGCAGTAGTAATAATAATAATAATAATAATAATGGATTAGATAATTACTTGTGTTAGTCTTGGAAAAGATGTATTGTAGTGGGATTCTAGTTAAGCCAATGGAGCTATCATCTCGTCACTAGAGCTTTTTATTGTCTGTTAATGTGAATGAAGAAGAGAAAATAGAGAGAGAGAGAGAGAGAGAGAGAGAGAGAGAGAGAGAGAGAGAGAGAGAGAGAGAGAGAGAGAGAGAGAGAGTTGGAATATGTTTATTTGATATATGTAGATATATAGTTTAAAAAGTTACTACTCTTTAGCAACCAACTGACCACTATCATAAGTTGTCTCCTTATGTTTTTCTACAATTACCTAAAACTAGTTTCACCCCCAATAACTTCCCTTATCCTAAAATTTTTTATTAATCATATAATGTCATTATTATTTTTAATAATATAGATTGGCACATATATACTAAATGTAAAAAAAAAAAAATTCCGGATATTACATATCAGCTCTCACCACCTAACATATTTTTTGAGAGGAAAATTAGGCTTGACACAAGCATGCACTTTTCCCTCTACATAAATTATAGTCTAGGCAAAAGATCGTTCTCTTTCAATATAAATATGATTAACTTTGTATTGCAAATCTATCTCAATGACAGAAACATTTAGAATTTTTACCACCTAAAGTTTGCACATGTAACGTACCAAGACATTTTGCGTATGAAAATTGGATCTAGAAACAAGATAAAATAGTAGTTAAATTACTTCTTTTCAGTTTGAGAAGCAAATTTTTTTTTTTCAAAAATATGATGTACAATTTGAATAATTTGCTCACTTGAGAAAAAAAGAAAAAGTATCCAATTGCTGTACCAAATACAAATTGCAAGATGAGAGGACCAAGGCTGGACAGAAAGAGGATCATCCAATTATGTAGTTTTAACCAGCAAGTAATCAAAACACTTTTACTTAAAAAAAAAAAAAAGAAACAGCTAAATAGTAACGAATTTGAAGAACGTAACGAAATGGAGGATTTTAACTCCCATCGTGGTCCCTTGCAAAACCAAACAAATTATTACAATGTTTTGAACTTTAAGTCTGTTTCCCAAGGATCAATAATTGAGCCCAAATTATGCCATGAAATTTATTTCTTTCCAAAGGATTAACCAAGAATGCTTCTAAAGATTTAACTGGTCTTGCGTTAGCTCATAAAAGCCACACCTAATTTTCCAACCTTCGATCCAACAGCCCTACACATCCTTTCCACCACCAAAGGGCCCAGCATTCAATCACAAAGAAAAAGGCCCCCAGTAGTCATCAAGAAAGTCCAAAAAAAAAAAAAAAAAGAAGAAAATGAGATCAAGAAAGTCAATTGAAAATGCAAAGCGACTTCCACCGACCCTCGCAGAATTATCTAATCTAAGCTACTCAAAAGTAGCACTGCACTTCTACACGGACCTAGAGCTGTTATTTGAACCGAGTTGTTCGCGAACACAGCTCGGTTCGGCTCGTAAAAGCTCGAGTTCGGCTCGTTCGTTTAGCTAAACGAGCCGAGCTCGAATAAGAAATTGAGCTCGTTTATTAAACGAGTGAACACGAGCCTTGTTCGCGAACGCTCGTTTGTGTTCGCGAACAAGAGACAATAATGTCTTTTCACTTCTATTCTTTATACTTTAATTTATTAAACGAGCTCGTTTGTGTTCGCGAACGCTCTTTTTACTTCTTGTGTTAAACGAGCCGAGCTCATACGAGCTCGGTTTATTGGTGTTAAACGAACCGAGCTTATTCGAGCTCGGCTCTTTAGTGTTAATCGAGCCGAGCTCAAACTCGAGCTCGAACTTCCTATTTTTTTAACGAGCTGAGCTCGAACAGAAAATTTAGCTCGTTTAATAAACGAGCCGAGCCGAGATTGTTCGTTTATTAAACGAGCTCGAGTTCAAACACCAAATACTTGGCTCGGCTCAGCTCGAATAACACCTCTACACGGACCAAACCTCATTAGTCTTTTTTTCGTCACAACTACATCTACTAGCTATGGTTTTTCCTTGCTGCTGAAAACCATCCATAACAAATCAAAAGGCATCAATTCTTGGTCCAAAGACTATATCCAAAGAGGAAAAATGGTTGATGCTCTTGTTAGTGCCACTGCACAAGTTCTTTTGGAGAAGGCAATTTCCCTCGCCACCGATAGGATTGGTTTGATACTTGGATTCAAGAAGGATATAGAAAGCCTAAGAGAATCTGCTGCCACGATCTGTGCTGTCTTGGCTGATGCTGAAGATAAGCAAAAGCATAACCAGGCCGTGCAACTTTGGCTCCAGAGGCTCGAAGGAGTGGCTTTTGATGCTGATCATGTGTTGGACGAGCTCAACTACGAAGTTCTTCGTCGCAAGGTTGAGGCTTCAAACCAAACCAAGGGAAAGGTATGCTTCTTCTTCACCTTCTCTAAGACTAATATTGCTTTCCGCTGGAGAATGGCTTCTAAGATCAGAAACATCAATATGAGATTGAGTAAGATCAACCAAGACGCCAACGACTTTGGACTGATCAGCAGGTTCCAAATGGTCTCTGTTCTTCCTGCTGTAATCAGTGGAATCACAGTAAGTCGAAAAACAGACTCTCTAATTGGTCAAAATGTTGTAGGAAGAGCCAATGATGAATTAGAGATAGTGGAGACATTGTTAAGCTTTACTGAAAAGGTTGTTTCCGTTCTTCCCATCGTTGGCATGGGGGGACTGGGGAAAACGACTTTGGCTAAAGTTGTCTACAACAATCAGAGAATTGATGTTCATTTCAATAAAAAAATTTGGGTTTGTGTGTCTGAAAATTTTGAGGTAATGGAGCTTTTCAAATTGATTTTAGAATCATTAACACAAAGAAAGGATGAGATGGATAGTAGGGACGTTATCGTTCAAAAAATTCGAAAAGAACTGGAGGGACACAGATATCTTCTAGTTCTTGACGATGTTTGGAATCAAAACCCGCAACTGTGGGAGGACTTTTTCTGTTCTTTGGTGGGACTTAGCTCGACAAATGGAAGCTGGTGTCTTGTGACTACTCGTCTGCTAAAAGTGGCATCCATTGCTACTACGGATCCTCCCTATTTGTTAGAAAAGTTATGTGATGATGATTGTTGGGCCATTTTGAAAGAAAAGGTGAGTGCAGGTGGAGAAGTACCAGGAGAACTGAATGTTATAAGAAAAGAAATTATACAAAGATGTTGTGGTCTGCCACTAGCTGCAAGCGTAATGGGAGGATTGTTATGCCTAAAGAGAAGAGAAGAGTGGCTATCAATTTTGGAGAATCGGCTTTGGAATTTGGGAGGAGATGATGATAGACTCATGCAGATACTCAAGTTGAGTTTCGATTATTTACCGTCTCCATCAATTAAGAATTGTTTTGCATATTGTTCTATCTTTGCCAAGGATACTAAAATGCGAAGGGATGCCCTCATTGAACTCTGGATGGCAGAAGGTTTTCTTCAACCAGATCTCCAAAGACAAACAATGATGGAGGAAATTGGCGACAATTATGCCCAAATTTTATTGCAAAGTTCATTATTGGAAGAAATGAGAGATAGCGGGGAAGTATATTATAAAATGCATGACCTTGTACATGACCTTGCAAAATCGGTTTTAAAGTCAAGAAGCATTAACTTGGAGACCAAAGTAATCGACCAAAATTATCAGGTTCGTTACCTTGCTATTAACACATCTAGAGAAATGATAGCGAAGCTCTTAGAAAATATTCCAACTTCAGTTCGCTCTTTATTTGTGGAAAGCGGCATATCTTGTGAAATGTTGTCAAAATTGAAGAATTTGCATGTTCTAAATTTGTCTGGTGCGAAAACTTCAGAGATGCCAATCTCAATCGGCAAATTAACACAATTGCGGTACATTGCCGTCTTGGATTCTGGAATAAAAATTTTGCCGGAATCTGTTTGCAAGCTTTATAACTTGCAAACTTTGAGTACATATCAACACTACCCATATCTAAGTGATCTTCCGAAAGGGATGAGCAATTTGATTAGCTTGAGACATCTCCACTATTACAATGATAACTCAAATTTTCAAATGCCACTTCATATTGGACGATTGAGTTCTCTTCAAACATTAGAGTTCTTTAACGTAGGTCAAGAGAAAGGTCGTCAAATTGAAGAGCTTGGATGTTTAAAATACCTCAAAGGCAAATTGGTGATACGCAATCTTGAGCTGGTAAAAGGTAAGGAAGGAGCAGAACAAGCAAATTTATTTGCGAAGTCAAATATGTTTAGGTTGAAATTTGAATGGGGTAGTGGGAATCAAAGAGTTGACAACTCTGATGAAGATGTCTTGGAAGGCCTCCAACCTCACCCAAATTTGCAGGAGTTGGTAGTTTCAAATTTTATGGGTAATCGATTTCCACAGTGGTTTATGAATTTGTCAGCATTAGTGAGGTTGAAATTAAAGAATTGCAAAGGATGCAGAGAACTCCCTACTGCACTAGGACATCTGCCATGTCTTCAACGTCTCAAACTTATTGGATTGGAATACATAAGATGCATTGGACCTCCATTCTACGGCATTGATAATCAAAGCACCGGCAGTTTTGAAGTTTCAAGAAAATCATTTCGTGCCCTAAAAACTCTCATAGTAAAGGATATGGAGAATTTGGTGGAATGGATGGAAGCAGAGGCTGAAGTGTTTCCCGTGCTTGAGAATTTAACCATTGAGAATTGCTCCAAACTGACCTCCGCACCAAGTCATTTTCCAAGTCTTAAAAAATTGTCTATCGCAAATAACGACCATGTATTGGTAGTGAAAAATATTCTTAGCAATGTAACCAATACTCTTTCATCCCTCAAAATAGAAGGTATGGCTGGGCTCACTTGTGTTTCAGATGTGGCTGAAGACCAACACAACAATATTGCAGATGTTAAAAGGCTAAGTTTGATGAAATGCCATAACTTGACAAGTACAAGGGGTTGTGGCACTTCTCTTGAGAGTTTGTATATATGGGATTGTGATAATTTGAGTGAGTTTCTGGAAGACGGGTTTCAATTCCAATCTTTGCACAGGTTATGGATAATAGTATGTCCTAGAATTTTATATCTTAATAAACTGCAAAACCTCAAGTTTCTTCAGGAGCTGACTATTTCTTATTGTGATGGGTTGATCAATTTACCCGGTGAAATGCTGCACTCCTGTAAATATCTCCAGCGGCTGGTGGTGTATGAGTGTCCCAATCTGGTCTCTTTTACACTTGATTTGCAACATACGCCTTTCCTCTCGGAGCTTGAGCTATATGGATGTCCCAAATTGAAGAGTACTATGATGCCCAGAGGATTTGGTTTTCTTACTAGCTTGAGAAAACTGAACATTGGTCACATGTTAGATGACGAATTTGATTGGGCGGGCTTGGTCTCTACATCTACTCTCCATCAACTAAAATTATCTGGTTTGCCTCATATGGAGTCTCTGCCGGATCAGCTCCAATACTTGACTTCCCTAAAAGATTTATGTCTAATTAATTTTGGAATAGAAGCGCTACCAGATTGGATCGGAAACCTTGCATCTCTTGAATCTCTGTACCTATGGAATTGCGAAAAGCTTCGATATTTAGCTTCCATAAATGCCATGAAACGCCTCACCAAATTAACGCGTCTCGAAGTTGATGGTTCTCCGCTATTGAAGGAAAGCTGCACCACTCAGAGCGGCCCCAACTCTGAGTGGTACAAGATTTCTGATATCCCCTACCGTTCAATTCATGCTGTAAGATTTCCTACTACTGAAGTCGCCTTAAAATCTCTCTGCCTGTTTCTCATTGGATTGATCTTTACTTTCCACTATCCTCTCTGTTGAACCTTTTTTTCCCCTTCCCTTTTGAATGAAACTTATGAATTGCATGAGGTTATCCTTTACTCGATTCTGATTAATCTCTTTCTTAAAATTTTCTTTATCGTCACTAGATGCAACATAATTTTTTTTATAACAACAAACACTTTAGAATCATTTCCATGATCAAGAAACAGTTATTTTGCTTTTGTCAAGTCTGAATCGTAATGTTAAATTCATGTTAGTAAGCAATTACTAACATTTCGTCACATATTATTTTCTGTCACAAACATTATATATTGCAAAGTGATGGCTCAGCATTATTTGTTGTCATATATTATTTAGTTTTTCTTTTAATAACTAAATGCACAACATTTTGTTGGATCACCGAAAGATGCTTTGGATGAACCAGGTGCTGAAGCAAATCAAGGCACCATTTCAAAGAAATATAAAATAAAACCATTGATTGTTATTATTTTAAAGCCTTCCTTAGCTCTAAATGTATGGATAAAACTAAAACTTCTGCTTTGTGCGTGCTAAAAGTTGCAGATCATTAGTTTCGACTTCAAGAGCTGTAATGGCATGCTCTGTGCTTGGACACAAACTATTACAGTTTGTTTATCACTAATTGCACATTAAACGAGCGGCAAGATCCATAACTGCAAACCGATTTTGGTTAGAAAATAGCAAATTATAATTTTTCTAGCTTAAATAACATTGACTAAACAAAATTGTCATGCAATTATCTGTAATTTCTCATTCACTTTATTATTCGCTACATGTTGTCCTGAGTTTTAGTTTTCTGTTTTGCAGTGATCTTAGGCTCGAAGCTCGACTGGACCTGTACCTTTCCAAAAGTTTGGTAAATCACACCCTTTGTCAGTCTGGACAGAGACATTTAGGATGACACTCCCTTTTGCTATGCCGTATCTCAGATAGCCAACATCTAAGGCCCGTATCTTAAGAGCTTGCACAATGTCAATTAACCTTTCTTCAGTAATTATGTGAGTTACTAATTAACTTTTTATGGTAATATGGATCTGCTGATCTTTGGCAGACTTCTTACCTTTAAAACTTGCTGGCACTTAATTGCAAAAAATTGTAGGTCTACGTTACGTTGTGATACCAAGGACCTTTTGGTCAATAGCTCATTTGTGAGGTTGTGTAAATTTTGAAAGTTGAAGGACTAGTTAGCAATTCCTATGATTTTGATTTTATCCCCAAAGACTTAGGTTTCTTACCATTTTCTCTTCTTCCTCCCCCAAGCTTTCTTTCTCACACTCTTTAAAGATTTTTCCTCCCTTTCCATTTGAAGAGAACATTGAAGGGCACCACTCCCCAAAGGAAGCAAGCAAAGGCCCCTTTGATTCTTTTAACCAAGGTAACCCTCCTTCTTCCAAAGTCTAATTTCATTTCTTTGATTTTGGTGGGAATGGTAGTTGTAATCTATGAAGTCCTTGAGCCTTATGCTTTTAAGAAATTATGCTTGTGTTATGGGGTGTGTGAGTATGTTAGTATTGGAGTCTCTTGGCATTTGATGAAATATGGGTATAGGATCTTGGAAATTTTGTGTGATCTTTGAGGGTAATTCATGATATGTGTTGTATGTTGTATTAAGGTACTATTTTCTTGTCATATTTTGCAATTTTGAAGTTGTATTAGTGTTTGAATGGTGTGGAATTGAGTTGAGAAGTCTTGGGTTTGGTTTTCAGTGTTGCAGGGATTGCAGAGTTCATGTTTAGGCTCATCCATGGTGCCATCCGCGCTGCGCATGAAACCGCTGCTTGTCAGGGTTGCCCCTTTGGGATCATCAGTGGTACCAGCCGCGCCGCGGATGACACCGCGGATAGGACCCCTTGTGGCTCTGACTCAAGCTGTGGCTGGTACCGCGGCTGTTTCCTGTAGCTGAGCCGCACCGCGGCTGATGCCGCAGGTCAAGGCAGTTTTTGCCTCTTTTTCTCATTTTGCATGTTAAGTTATGTTTAAACCTCCATTATGATTTCTTGATAGAATTAGTACATGATACGAGTCTTATTTGTACATTATAGGTGACGAAGGCGTCTATCCCTATTCCAATTATTTGAATTAGTCTTCATTTGAGGTAAGTAGTATTTGATTCTCTTTGCTTTTGGAAATGCACTTCGATAATGATAAAGCTTTGAATGATATTTTCTATATAAATGGGCTTACGTTTGGTTATGTTGGTTTTGCTATGAAATGAGTATATATGGTCTAAATAATTATTTGAATGAGTATGTAATTGAGCTCTTGTATATGAAATGGATTTGTGACGGGACTAGTTGCTTAATTTAGTATTTGTAGTAAAATATTTGAACTGTACTAATCGGGTGATAGTTAGTCTTGAACCGGACCAACCGGGTGGTAGTTGGTTTTGGACCGCGATAACCGGGTTATAGTTAACAACTAGAATTTCAGGGTCATGTGTCCACTTGAGCTCTCTTCCTTTGAATTGCATTATGTTATGTTTGAGATTATATACTATGTAAATTGACCACATGTTATGAATGATGATTATTTTGATTTTGATTTGGAAATTACCTATATATGAATAACAAGCTAAAGCCCCAAAGAGAACTTTTGCTATTTACTAGGTGATTTCATCACTCACCCCTATTGTTTAACCTTGCAAATGAAGATTTTGTAGAAGGTAAATGGGATGACTTTTGAGCCTCATAGAATTAGTTAGTACAGACATGAATGAGGTTATTTTTGAAAGTATTGATGTATAGCCATACTTTTGGTATAGATTAAGTTATACATGTTTTTCCAACTATTTTTGTTATTGGGGAAAAGAAATGTAATGGATAGTGTATATTTTGGTTGTAAATGAAATGAATATCTTTGGGCATCTTTAGTATTCTTTGAGCTTTATTTGTGTTAGATGATATTTTGTTTCGTTTTAGCGTTGTGTTCTAGCTTAACCTAAGGCATGGCGAATGTCACATCTCGGGCACAGAGCGTGACATACGTATGTGTCAATTAATGTATGCATCAGTCATTTGCTTGGAGTGGTCTATGTATTTAATTTTTGGCTAGATGCACGGCAGTTACCACGACTGACTTTACATGGCAACGGATCCTTTTGCATTCCATTTTGTGTATAGTCGAGAATGTTCCAGTTGTTAGTTCACTATTTGCTTCTTACTGTCCTCATCGGCCCCGATTAGCAAATTTAATTAGTATATGTCCTATGTGTCTCTGTTTACTGGCACAAACAGTAATTTGGTTAACTTGCTTTAATTAGGTGTTCTTTGCGCAATACAGCAAGACTTGTTTCAGCGCCTATCACCCATCATGTAAATAACTGAGTTGATGAAACATGAGGAAAGTGAATACCGGGCTGTTGCATCCAAGCTTTTTTAGGTCAAATCTATTGTTTCTGTTGTATTTGAGTTGCCCCGACACACAGGGTTTTAATTCATTGGATTCAACTTTGATGAACAAAGACGGGTATCAGCAGCATGTTCTACCATGGCCAATATCTAGCTTACTTGTTTATTTGCTTCAGCTTTAAAAGCACAAAGTTCCTCAGAACTGTTAATCGAGTTGCAAAGTTCCCGTTCAACTATTTTTTAGGTGTGTTCCACCCTAAAAAACAACAAACAAGCAATTTTTCCTTTATTTTAGAGGGAAAGACAGAGCGTGATTTGTTTGTGTGCTGAAAATTTATAGATGAAAAAGCTTCAATTAAATGCAAAATGTATCCAGCGTTTACCTGTGTTGTAAAAAGTCCCTTGACAATTCTAAAAGGCAAATTACACCAGCTAACAAATTCCATTTTTAAAAAAGTGATGTCTAAATTGTATGTGTCTATTTATGAAAATAAAAGTGCGTTTTGGTATTAACAAATTGAAATAGTACTTTGGGTACATTACATTCTTACTTCTATGTGACTAAATGGCACACCTATATTCATTTTTTTTTCTTTTGCACCATCGTTTTTTTTTAAATGAAAAAGTTAAAAATGAAAAATTTAATCATAATGTTTCCACAGACTTGTTTTCCTTTAATGTGATTACAATAGTATACACAATTTTTTTAAGTGTAATCCCATTTTAACTCTATGATAAAAAATTATCTTAAACCAAAAAATAAAGTGGAACAAATATTTTTTATTTCAGAATAACGATCATACTTTATTTTTTATTTTGATAATCAAACCCATTTTAATTTAAGAAATAAGTAAAATAGAAGATTTACACAATCCAAAAAATAGCTAGAGAGTAAAAGATTTCAAAAACAATTGGAGGCTCAATATATATGTACTTTTGTTTGACACAATCCACTATAAATTGATGAAAATAAAAAAGACTAACCCAACCCAAAAATGAGAAGTGATTAAAAGAAATTCTGATCTAACAATAGGCTCAAATTTTTATTTTTCAAAATCAACCCATTGTAGGCGAAGCCAAAAAAAAAAAAATGATTCCAGAACTGGTAAATACATATGAGTAAAAAAAAGCTTTATCCCAATATAAAAAGAATTATAATATATGTAGTATTATTTAAGAATGAAATGAAAGTGAA
The DNA here is from genome assembly GCA_024721245.1 of Mitragyna speciosa. NCBI lineage: Eukaryota > Viridiplantae > Streptophyta > Magnoliopsida > Gentianales > Rubiaceae > Mitragyna > Mitragyna speciosa. Next base: position 2,354,821 of record CM045565.1, read on the forward strand.
AAATATTGTAATTATTCGAGAATCTAAAACTCCGAATATTTATACAAAAGCAAAACTTATTTTGACTATCCACTCAATTTTTTTTAATATCTTTTTCAAATAATGAAAACTGATGCCAAGGTTGATGTTACACTGATAATTAACTTACCAAATTAAGGAGTTACGCTTTTTCATTGAATGACTATTGGTTAAGGATGCAATTTGCCTATTAAAATTGTTGAATGGGGCATCTTGCATCTGGGGCAAAAATTGGAGGCGACATTTTGCATTCAACCCTTTGCTTCATTTTTTTTTTCCTTTTCTCGGGCAAGATATTTCACATAAACAATGCTATTTATAAATATATTTGTATATTTTTTCTTTATCGTTTGAGTTTCCTTATCCTATCACTCAATTATTTGTGAAAATTGTCAGCAAAACATGACAAAAAATATGTGTTACTACCATACCTCACCCGGTAATAAACTTCTTCTACATTTTTCTAAATAACAAACAAATTGTACCTACCCTAAAAAATTTCATCCAAATGAGCAAGACCTCATCAGTTTCAAGAAAAAAGATAATGAGCATCCAAATTCTCCAAGAACGTGGTACATATCAATTCGATTACATTAATTTATAGAGATAAAAATAAATTAATATTGTTTTGTTTCTCCAGAATATTTTAAAAAGAAGTTGCTAAAAAACTGATTAAAAAAATAAAAATCTACTACTGGGTTTTTTTTTTTAAATTGAAGAATAAGAATTTTTTTAAACAACCAAAGCATTAATGTTAAGATAGTGTAAGTAAAAAGCTTTTTATGCTATTACATGTACGATGAAATTGTCTATCAATTCACGTACTCAAGTAATAATCTAAAATGGAAGTTCCATGCAAGTGCTTGAACTGCAGAAAGGAAATGTATACATCTAAATTATTTTCTTACAATTTTTATATCCCTGCAATTTCATTTTATTTTCTCTCTTATTGTGATGACATGACCACCATATTAAAACAGATATTAAATGAATAAAAAAATTGTAAATCATTTTTATTTTTGTTGTCCCAGAAGTATTAAACAGATATCTACAATTTTATTTCCAAGAATTAGAGCAACCACAAGCCATAGGATCAAGTTGTTCCTTTCTTCTTATTTCAGCTAGTTGATGAAATCTTCCATCTTTGGCTCCAGCTTTTTCCCTAGCAAAAGGAAACAAAATACACGCAATGTTATATCTTTTAAGTCTATTTCCCAAGGATGAATAAATGAGACAGAAATATATGCTAGAAGTTTACAGATGAGATGAGATGAGATGAATATGTGGCCAAACTTCCAATTCTAGTCGTCACCCTTTTGAAAATTTTGCTTGTGATTTGCCAATCCTGCACGTTTGGTCCCAACAACCCTTCCGAATTTCTCCACAACTAAAGGTCCCACCATTTGAAACTTGATCAAGAAGGGACCCGGCATTGATTAAGAAGGTTCAAGCGAATATGTCAAGCAACTTCCCTGGCAAAATAACCGAAAGTCTACGAGTCACTGCGCAATTCTATATTAGAAACTGTTGTAATTTATATGCACAAAAAGTCCAAACACGAAAACTGAATTTTGATATACAAATTGGATAAAATTGTTAGGAGTAGTTTGGTTCAATTTTCTCTATCACTATTACTATGAATATTATTAGCCAACTATGAGTATGAGTTTTGACAATTCTCCCCAACATATTTAATTTAGTAATAGAATGGGTATCATTCCAACTAAAAGAATTAATAATTTTGATAGAATAATATCTCATGAGGAATTATAAATATTTTGGTTAATCATTTTCATTCCGATCGTAAAATAATATTAGTTGTTTTTTAAATATCAATAATGAGTATCGTTACTAATGACGCTCATTTTTCTCCTTGATTCTTCCTGATTCCCTAAAGGAACCCCTTAGTTCATGGGAAATCATGTATTGTGAGGGATGCTAATTTTGTATAAAGCTAATTAATTCTAAGATTATAACTTATATTTATTGCCAAGTGTTTAGGAATCTAAAGGGTCGCACACAACAAAACTAATTCTTGGATTAAATTGATTTAAATAATTATGTGATAATTATGAAAGTAATTTGTGAGACAATTAATCCTAAAAAAATTTACTGATAAATAGAGTAATTGTAATAGTGGAAGAATTTCCTTTTAAAGGAAATTAAAACCTGCTAAACATCTTATTTGATAAGATTCCTAATAGGTAAGGTTACCATTACTGAATTCTTGTTGGATGAGATATCTTAATTATTGCTCTATAAATAAGTCCCAAACATCAAAACTTGGCACTATACATACAATATACAAGAAACATCATAAAAAAGTTAGAAAATTAGAGAAAGAGAAAAATAGTTTTTGTTTTCTTTATACAATTTTCTTCATGTTGGCGACGTGTCAAGTGAATCTATCATATTGACTTGGTATTGATCAATACTGATGTGGATCCTAAGAAGGTGTTCATATAGATACCTTAGAGGTCAGAAACATGTATGGTTGTAGTTGACATAACGTATCTTTGATCAGGTTAATTCGTTTAATTATGTCATCAAAAGGTACGTTTCTGATTTTGTATAGATAATTAATGATACTGATTAAAAATTAATTTCAAATTTCGTTGCATCAAATTGTTTTGGGGTATTAATTTCCTAACAGTGGTATCAGAGCAATGTGTTTTGATTATCTGTACATAATATGTTGTCATGAATGGTTATATGTATATACATGCTTTAATTGATGAATTTGAGAAGTTATATTTTGAAAATTTGTTTCAAAATATTTATATGAAATTTGATTTGAAATTTTGTTTGGTTATGATACTCTAAGTGAAGAGCTTTCCTCACAATTGTTTTGATTCGGTTTGCCAAAAAATTTTGTATGACAATTTTGTTTTTTTCTGAAAAAGATCTTGAAAATTGTTTTCTGGAAATTTTTTTATTACTATTCAATAAAAAATTATTTTCTAAAATTCTCGAAAATCTTGTTTTCTAGAATTTTGAATAAAAAAAAAAAGGCTTCAATGCCAGAAATGTTCTGGTAGAACAAAAAAAAAAATCCTTGAGCCTAATTGTCGGAAAGGTTCTGGCGAAGTAAACAATGGATGACTAAGTAGATACTTGAAAAAGCTTACGACCAAGTTGGTGTCGGCGCAGCACCCATTAGCAGGTGCTAGAGCAGATCTATCCATCGCTGGAGCCAATGCTGGACTGGATGCGACCAGGAAAGTTATGGTCACTCAGCCTGGCAAAGGCTGCATCGATCACATCGTCTCCTATCGATTCCAATCACGCACAAAGCACTGGTGGTCAGCGGATTAGTGTGATGATCTGGCCAAAAATACACCAAATCTGGACATGGTCAGATGGGATGTTGGCCATGCCGCCGCCAGAGCCAAGGCTCGATAGATGCAACCCAAATTTTCTTAACGACTGCCCGACGATATCCTACACTGACAAAATCATTCTGGTCGCTGTGGTTGAGGAATAGACTAGCCAAAGAAAAATCCAGCTAGATGTACACTCGATCTTAGCACGCCAAATGGAAATCCGAACATGGCTAGATGGGATTTGGCCCGTCGCCTATCGAAGAAGAAAACTAGGAGGAAGAAGATGAGGGGTGGCAGTACAAGCTTTTGCGTGTGAAACCCTACTCATTGGAAAAAAAAAAAAAAAGTTCTGGTCTACTGGTGCGGTTTGACGACACCAGCAACGGCACAAACAATGTCGTCTGATCAGAGAGGTGCGTTTGATTGGTAGAAAAGGGAAAAGCTTTCCTTTTTGCGAATTGGCTCCTGAGTTTCTCCCTTCTTTTGTTTTATTGGCCCAATAATTTTGTTTCTTAATTTTCACCCAGAAACTTCTCAAATTATTCAATTAAATCTATTATAACATGATTAGAATTATTATACGTACAGATTCATGACTGGAATTTTATATTTTCATTTAAGCTGATTATTTGAATGTTTTATCATATGTGATTTATATATGATTAAATAATGTGATTTATTTTAATTGCATATTGTATGCTTTATATAATCAACTATATTTTTATTTTTCATATATGATATATGTACATGATGAGACATAAGTTATCCCTTAATAAAAAAACTAGATCACTTCCATTATTATAGTATAAATAATTCTTGTTATGATAACTTATTGAGCTAATTCTTATTTTACTAGGAATATTTGTTACTATGACATATAATCTTTGAATAATGGTTTTGATTTAACAAAAAAAATTAAATCATGAATAATTACTTCTATTATTATAGTTTAAATAGTTCTTGTTCGGATAATTTGTTGAACTAACTCAAGATTTCTACCTAGAATATATTTATGCTATAAGTTATGATATCTAAATAATGAGTTTGATTTAACAAAGGCTCATGACTTATTGAGCTCACTCAAGGTCATGTGCATTTAAGGCAAGTTGTTAGGAGACATATTTGACATGTGGATCAAGAGTTGATGCGTAACTATTTAGGATTTATAATAGTTGTCATTAGTAATTATTAACTACTAGTTGAAATTATTTTTGATTTGTTGAGCTAATTCAAGATTAATAGTAGTTAAAATGGGATCCTAGCCCACTAAAAATTTTATGAAAATTCACGAATCAATTATGAGGGATATCGATTTGGATAAAATAGTGGGAGCAAAACCAAAATTTTATGTCCATATATAATTTTATTTTAGTTTTATTTATTGCATAAATATAAAGTCATATTCTGTCTTTATTTTCTAGTTTTAGAATGTATAATTACATGAACACATAATCCACTTTGTAGGACTCCATTTTAGTAGGAATTTCTTGGACTAGTATTGTGACAGCCCCACCTTACCCAGAGGCACACCAAAGGGCTTAGTGGACTACCTGCCTGGCTCTCGCCAGGACTCAAACAAGCACTCACTCGGAACATCCAAGTATACTTAACTCAAATAAAATACATTCATAATGAAATACATTCATTTAATTCATTCGAAAATACAAGTATCACAATAAGTTTACATCTCAAAATATACATAGTATTTACAATAAAAGCCTACACAGTTAGGCTATCAAAATACATGAACAAAACATTTACTATATCCAAAAGCAGCTTTTCCAGGTTTAATATTTTGGGAAACTTGGTTAAAGAAAACAAATGAACGGGATGAGTTATAATAGCCCAGTGAGTGCCCAACTCATGCAATCATACTAGGAATTCATTATTTTATGGAACAAGATAATTGACAAGGTAAATAGACAGGTTATGAACAACTTAATTAACAAGTAGTCAATAGCGGATACAGGGCTCAACTACGGGAGCAAGCTCAACCGCAAGAGAAGCAAGTACTGTTCATGTAACCATGATGTTAGGACCGAGATAATAACTCAGGTCTTTATCAAAGGACATGCCAGTATTATCACACATGCCCTAATCACCGTTCACCTTATAACTTCCGTGCAGGCTACCACATCCAGGGAGTAATCTCAACCTTGGAGGGTCAACACGCAAGAAAGTTCAATCTGGAGTTGGCCTTTTTGAGGATTCACAACTCAAAAGGGAAAGAACAACACGCCCTAAAACACCCCGCACCTTATATCCTCCCAAACTTGTCTGGGTTGACTATCCGTGAAGTAACAGTAAAGTTAGTCACGGAAGTCTCACGCACAAGTAACACATTAGATAGTGAAAGCATGTAACACATTGCGGAATAGATGCGGTAAAGTACACATCTTTCCTCAAGTAACACATTTCATTAGATAATCATGTCAAGTATAACATATCATTTCATACATCGAAATAATAACATCAAGTATTACATGGCATTTCATGCATCATGCACACATAAGAACACTCACCTTAAGTGCTTAAGAAAATATTTCGTAATACGGTCGGGTTTCACTTCCGGAGCCTGAAATTTAAAAGAAAATAGTCGTATAAAAACCAGATAAAAATCTAAGTAATTCGATAAGAAAATTCGAGAAATACCTCAAGTATTTCTAGGGTTTAATTTCTAGGGTTTTGGAGTTTAGGGTTTTACCCTAGGGTTTAAGGTTTTCAAAATTAGGGTTTTCTAACCTTTTAGGATTTTGCTCGAAAAGGTTTAATTCACTAATAGCTCATCTTACGGAAATTTCTGCACGTTCTAATCACTAAATCACAGCTTATAAAGCTTTAAATCATAGCCTAAACACTTTATTTCTTAGGTTTTACTGAAATTTCGGCAGCATCTCCCCTTAAAATCGGACTAACCAAAATTTTTAACCTACAAGAAAAACATCCAAACAACCCAATCTCAAATAGTTCTACCAATTTCACATCAAACTCACTTCAACTTCACCCAAATTCATCACAAAAACACTTAAACTACTCCAAGTTTCTTCAACTAAATCATCCTTAATTCATGCCATTTCAAGTTTGAATCACTATCTACAAGCATACAAGTCCATAAACCCTATATTCATGGAATAAAACTTCATATTTCATGGCTAAAATAAATCATATTTAACAATAAAGACATGGCTTAGAAGCTAGAAAACTATGATCTTTTACTTGAAATAAAAAGAGAAGTTCTTGAAAAATACCTTTAATAAGGCAAGATTGTTGCTTAGGAGGAAGATTAACTCAATTTCTATGGATGAAAAGTGATCAAATAGAAGCAAAAGCTCCAAGAAAATGAAAGAAAATGGAGAGAAAAGAGAGAAGAGAGAAACCGGCCAAAGAAGAAAGAAAGAGAGAAAAATTAACTAAGTAAAGAAGAAAAGAATTAGAGAAAGTTTGGGTAATACTTGGACCAATCAAAGCAAGACAAAGGTAAAGTAAATCTTGACTTTCTTATCATGGAAGACTACACTTGGCTAAGGGTCATTAGAAGAGATTTTGTCATTTATCCTATAATTAAATCTCACAAGACATGCTAGGTACAAATCTTAAAGGTAATGGTACAACATGCTAGTAAAATAGAAAATCATTCCTTATTATTTTTCCACTAATTCGGCCCTTCTTTTTTTTTTTTCTAATGAACATAATACAAAATAAATGATCTTGGCATGAATTTCTAGGGAGTTACAAGTATAACTTGAGAATGGTTCTCAAGTAGATGAATATAAGCTATGTTCATGATACCTCAATTCCACTGGTTCCGACTCACAATGATAGTTAGGAAATAAGAGATGTATATGATATGCATAAATACGATAATGATACTACTTCTTGTATCATAAAATTGTGTATGGTTCCTGAGCTACAAAAGTAGCATGACATGATGGATGCTTTGTCTATAATTGTGCATCTTCCAAAGGTTGTTTGATCTATAATCTAGGACCAAAAGATATTAGATATCTAAAGAATAATCTATCAAGGAATCAAAGGACATCTTATTGATTATCAAGGGAAAGTCCGTGGCTAGTCTTTAGAAGATCCAAATGGCCATGACAAAGAATAGATGTGATCAAAAGGGACAAGTCTATAGTCAAGTGTTTCCATTTTAGAATCCATTAATAATGGAAAGGGTATTATATGGCTCATTTTAAGACCTAGAAGTTGAAAAAGCTTGGTGAAACTTTTATTTCTTGTATGTTGATGATTTAGATAAATATATCTACTAAATAAGATTCTTGGGTATTATATATTGGATATGGATCCCATATTTGCACAAATATGCAAGGTATTAAGAATAGTAGATTATTGGCAAAGAAAGAAGTCGAACTGTGTGCGGGGAATGGAGCAAGAGTTGCTATATTAGTTCTAGGGACTTATACACTCTCTTGGTCAATTGGGTTTGCTCTAGAATTAAAAATTGTTACTGTGTTCTAGTAATTATATAGAACTTAGTACCTATTTCTACATTGGATGCAGATAAATTGACCATTACTTAAAAGATAAATGTTATTCTCATGTGATGGTGTTCTGTATGGTACTGATTCATTATTCAATGGCATATTTATTCTAGAACTTGATAAGTCCACTCTGAACATAGACATCAAGGAACAAAAATTAGATATTATAAAACAATCATGCCTTTAGTATTTGTAGATTTGATCATGTAAATAAGAAACGAATATCCAAGTTACATGAAGATGAATACTTGGACTCATTTGATTATGAATCATTTGAGATATATGATCTTTCTCTCTCTAGTGCTTCCCTCTCTCGGTTTCTTTTGAATTTTAGGGTTTTCATCATGGCTGCCCTTCAACAGTCGGTTGAAGGGCAACCTCCGGCATCCAATAGATCCTTTGCAGCCGTTCTAGGACAACAAACGCACTCGCCTATCAAGATCAAGTAGGCTTCAACATACAGGGGTGAATCGGCAGTAGTATTCTCTCAATCAGAGGTGGATAAACTTGCAGCGCCTTTTAGATTTTCACTGGTGGATAAGTTCTCCCATGGACGCCCGAGCATGGAATTTATTCGTAAAGCTTTTGCCTCCATTGGTTTTTCTGGTACTTATGTATTGGGACTACTCGACGCTCGTCATATCCTGATCAAATTTCATACAGAAGAAGACTTCCTTAGGTGCTGGTTGAGGGGATCTTGGATGATTCAAGAATTCCCCATGCGAGTGTTTAAGTGGCATCCAGATTTCCGTCTGGACAAAGAATCATCTCTGGCACCTGTGTGGGTGGCTTTGGATGCCTTGCCGATCCACCTTTTTGACAAGGCTGCACTCTTCATGATCGCTAGTACCATCGGGGTGCCTTTAAAAGTTGATGCTGCTACGGTAAATCTCACAAGACCAAACGTTGCCAGAATCTGCGTTGAACTGGACTTGATGAAAGAGCTTCCTTCTCGTGTATGGATAGCAGTCGGGAGTGGGGGGTTTTGGCAGAGAATAACATATGAGAGTCTACCTAAGTATTGTTCTAAATGCCAGAGACAAGGACATGAAGCAGAAAAATGCAAATTATCAAACCTCACGACAAAGGATGATGGGATCAGTCGTCAGGATAAACAGAAGCCAACGGACATTCAACAGTTCGTTCCAAAACAAGCGTTGAAGGAGGGTCCTGCAATGGATAACTGTAGTCGAGAGCAGGCATTGTCCAAATCTCCAGTAAATGGAGAACACGACGCTGCAGGTGGCAGCGAGAATACCAATAAGGAGTCTTCGGAAGATTATAGACAAGAACTTGCGAAGGAAGGAGATGTGGGCACACTTTCTCAGCAGAACTTGACAAAAAAGAGAGGGGATTCCTTATCCATGGGCCACGAACAGCAAGAGGACTAGTTAGAAGGTAAGGGGATTCTCGAACAAGAGACTATCCAGGGTGACGTTTCTTCCGGAATACAAGATCAGCATGAACAAATTTCTGCTATGGTTCCACAACAAGACGAGATGTATCATGTTCTCTCAGGGGAGGTTAAGGAGCATGAAGTGATTGAGAATGAGGAGGATCTTGTCAGTCCAAAAAGGAATTGGCATCTAATCACAGAAGCGGAAATGGCTGCTGGAAATTTATCACCTTGCGGAGTCATAACCTCACAGCATGATCAGCTATCTAAAAGGCTTGACTTCTGCAATTTGGAGGTTTCGGAGATTCAAGCCAATGTTATAAGCCAACAAAAGCATATTTGGGAAACACAAAAAAGGAGGAAACGCAAAGGTGCATGCCCACATTTGCCATCAGACAGAATCTTCCGGTCACACGTAAGAGTTTCACTAAATAATTTGGATGTTCTCTCCCATGATTAATTTTCTGTTTTGGAATATTAGAGAGGTTGCTCGTGCCTTTAACTTAAGAAGATTAAGAAAACTGGTGCGTATTCATAAGTTACACCTGGTGGCCATTTGTGAACCAAAAACAGGAAAGGACAGACTTGATGAAATTAGAATAAAGCTGGGAATGGATAATGGGTTTGTTAACGGCATGGGTTCAGTTTGGGTCTTTCATAATAATTTATTAGCTTGTTCGGTAGTGGGAGAGAGTGATCAGCATATTTCTTTGTCGATTTCGGCTTCGGGATTTGCTTCCTCTTGTAGATTTTCCTTTGTTCATGCAAAATGTAATGACGATGCTAAGTTGGCCTTATGGCATTCTCTAACAACTGATTATGCTGATGAAAGTCCTTGGGCTGTGGCTGGAGATTTTAACTTGGTTACGTCCGCGGTAGAGAAGAGGGGGGGTAGAGCTTTCCAGACCAGTGAGGCGGCCAAATTCTTTGAGTTTATGCATTCATCTTATCTGTTTGATGCAGGATATACAGGCTCGCCTTTCACGTGGTGCGACAATCGGGATGGTAATGCTAGAGTATGGAAGAGGTTAGATAGGGTGTTGATGAATAATGCTATTTCTGCGTTGAATATTGATTTCTCGGTGCAACATCTTTCGAGATGCCCTTCTGATCATGCCCCCCTTCTGATGATGGCAAAAACCAGGCTGGACAATAAGCCTCGAGCTTTTCGTTTCTTAAATTTATTGGTTTCTAATCCAACGTTTTTGTCTTTAATTGAGCAGACGTGGAAGAATACAAATCATCAAAATCCTTTAATGAATTTAGCTTTGAAACTGAAGGATGTGAAGGCTGCATTGAGCTCATGGTCAAAATCAGAATATGGTAATATTTTTGAAATGGTAAAAATGTTGGAGACAAAAATAGCGGACCTGGAGAAAGAATGTGATGAGGGGGCTTCGGACCATCACCTGGAAAACCTACTCAAGGCCAGATCCGAGTTGAATAAGGCACTTTGTGTGGAAGAAAATTTTTGGAAGCAGAAAGCTCGTGTCAAATGGTGGAATGAGAGGGACAGAAACTCAAAATTCTTCCACTCTATGGTGGCTGCTCGTAGAAACCAATCTATTGTACATCGAATTCAAGATTCATCTGGCGAATGGTTGAAAACTGAACAGAATATTGGGATGGCTGCTCAAACTTATTTTGAGTCTCTTTTCACTCAAAGTGAAGTGCATGGGCAATTGAAGGTTGATCATATTCCAAAGATAATACAAGAGGAAGATAATAAACTGTTGGAGGGGGTCCCTTCAAAGGAGGAGGTAAAAAAGGCAGTGTTCTCATTGGATGCTAACAGTGCGCCGGGTGCGGATGGTTTTACAGGTATGTTCTTTACCACTGCATGGAATATAATAGTTGAGGATGTGTATAAGGCTGTTGTAAGTTTTTTCTGTGGCTCAGAGATTCCTAGAAATTTTACTTCCACTTTGGTCGTGTTAATTCCAAAGGTTGAGCACCCACAAAATTTTTCACAGTTTCGACCTATCAGCCTTTGTACTTTTGTTAATAAGATTATATCCAGAGTTTTGGCTGACAGAGTTGCTCAAATTCTCCCTCGAATTATCTCTATGGAACAAAGTGGTTTTGTAAAGGGGCGTCTTATGTCTGAAAATTTTTTGTTAGCACAAGAACTGCTTAGTGGTATGGGTAAGAAGAGTTGGGGGGGCAATGTGATGCTGAAATTAGATATGGCGAAAGCATACGATCGTGTGTCCTGGTTATACTTAATTAATATTCTTCGGGCTTTTGGTTTTGGGGAGGTTTGGATTGACATGATTTGGAGATTGGTTTCAAATTGCTGGTTTTCTGTTATTATTAATGGTGTCCCGAAAGGTTTTTTTAAATCTACTAGAGGTTTGCGTTAAGGGGATCCTATATCTCCATCCCTCTTTGTGATTGCAGCTGAAGGGCTCTCCAGGGCATTGAATCAGTTATCCCAAGTGCCGGGATTTATTCCTTTTCGAGTACCACGCGGATGCCCTATAATTACTCACCTTGCATTTGCTGATGATGTTGTCATTTTTTCAGGTGCCACAAAAAGGTGTTTGAAGATTGTCATGGATACCTTAAGAATATATGAACAAAGTTCGGGACAATTGCTAAATGCAACTAAAAGTGTTTTTGTTTGTCATCCAAAGGTCGTTCCTGCTAGGCTGATGGTGATAAGGAGAGTAACTGGTTTTGCTCAAAAATCTTTTCCAATTCGGTATTTGGGATGTCCTCTTTATGTCGGGAAAAGGAAAAAGGCCTATTATGCCGATCTATGTACTTCTATTGCTAATCGTATTTTAGCTTGGCAAAATAGATTCCTTTCAATGGGGGGGGGAGATTGGTTCTTATTAACCATGTGCTGTATTCCATTCCTCTCCATATTATTGCAGCATCTAATCCTCCAAAAGGTGTGTTTGTGCAGCTAGAGAGATTATTTGCTAGATTCTTGTGGGGAAAGGAAGGTGAACGTTGGAAGCACCACTGGATTAGTTGGAAGCAGTTATGCGCCCCAACGAACGAAGGAGGGGTTGGACTAAGAGCCTTGGTAGACATCTATAAGGCATTTTCTACTAAACTTTGCTAGAGATTTAGGGAGCAAAAGTCGTTATGGGCTACGTTTATGGAGGCAAAATATGGCAAGCCAAGTTCTGCACGACTACAGATTAATAGCTTGGCTTCAATGACATGGAGAAGGATGATGAATATTCGGGAATTAGCTGAAGAATGGATAGTCTGGATAGACGAGGAAGGCGTGGTTTCCCAACCTCAGGCAAATAATCATCAAGCTGAAATGGTGTGGTCCTTAACACCATCAGGTGAGTTTTCTTTGTGTACGGCTTTTGATAGAGTAAGAACGTGTAAAATATCTGGCTGCTTATTCAAGAAGATGTGGACTCCGTTTGTTCCAATTAAAATGTCAGTTTTGATGCTACGAGTATTGTACAAAAAAATTCCCACAGCAGACGTCATTCAAGGCTTGGGTATTTATGGCCCCTCCAAGTGTCACCGTTGTTCTGATCCTTTTTTCTGAATCGGTTGACCACATTTTTTGCTGGGGCGATCTACCATCAAAGGTATGGAATTATTTTGGCACTTGCATGGGAATCACCTGGAATTTGGAATCTATAAGATTGATCTTGATGAAATGGTGGTTAGTCCAAGCTAAGAACGTTTATGCTGATTTTTTGATTCACATATCCCCTATTATCATTGTGTGGCATCTATGGAAGGCTAGAAATGACTATGTTTTCAATGGGACTTCTCATAATTGGGAGAAACTAATTGCCAATATTTTCAATGATGTGAATCTTGCGTACAAGGGAAAATTTAAACGAGAGCTCCCACACAAAAGCTGGTATGATGCTTTTCAATCCCTAAATAAGCTGAGGCGGCTGTAGGATATAAAACTTGTTAAATGGTTGCCCCCAGGCCAGGGCTTCAAACTCAACACAGACGGATGTTCAAAGGGTAATCCGGGAGAGAGTGGAGGGGGTGGACTTCTTAGGGATTCTAATGGTAAGGTGATTTTTGGCTTTGTAAGTTTTTTTGGCAGGGGAACTAGCTTGGAGGCTGAATTGCAAGCGGTATTATTTGGCTTGCGCCTATGTGTCGAACGTGGCTTTCGAGATGTTCATGTGGAATCTAATTCTCTAACACTGGTGCAAATGTTGGAAGGGAAGGCAACATGTCCGTGGTACCACAAAAGATGGATGATAAAGGTTAAACAGTTGCAGCAAAATGTCAAGAATATATCTCATTGTTACAGAGAAACAAACCAACCAGCAGATAGATTATCAAAGGAAGCCGTTAACAGGAGATCTACTGAAGTTTTTCTTAGCTTCTTGGAATTGCCAAAGGAAGCAAGAGGGGCTGTTAGATTAGATAAGCTTGGTTTTCCAAACTTTCGTTTTCGTTAACTTATTTATTCATTGTTTTTTCTAGTTAATTCTCTTTAGTAGGTTTTGACGATGTAATCAATGGAGGTTAGGTCTTATGTCCCCCTCTACTTTATATTCTCTTATTAGTAATAAAATTTTGGGAGTAGCGACCCCCCCCTGTGAATAGGGTTAGCTAAAAAAAAAAAAGATCTTGTTTACTTGGTAAGATGACCAAGACACCTTTTATCGAAAAGGTGAATATGCTAGTGATCTTTTTAGACTTATACATACTAATGTTTATAGTCCAATATCAATCCATGCTAAAGGTAGTTTTTTATACTTCATCAGTTTCGCAGATGATCATTATAGATATGGTTAAATGTATTTTATGAATTACAAATACGAAGCCTTTGAAAAGTTCAAGGTCTTTAAAGTTGAAGTAGAAAAACAATTGACAAGAATAATAGAACACTAAGTTCTGATCGAGGTAAAGAATACTTGAATCAAGAGTTTCAAAAATACTTAGAGGAGAATGAGATTCTTCCTCAATGGACTCCAACTTACACGCCAAATTTGAATGGTGTGTTTGAGAGAAGAATTGTACCTTGTTGGATATGGTGCATTCCATAATGAGCCATATTACATTTCCAATCTAGTTTTGATAATTTACCTTAAAAGCATCTCCTATACGCTCAATTGAGTTCCAACCAAGCTGTTGATATCACTACATATGAGATATGGTACAGTAAGAAATTAATTCTTAGTCACATGAGAATTTAGAGATGTTTTGCTTATGTGAAGTCGATTACATCAGACAAATTTGAGAGTGAGTCTTATAAATATTTATTTGTTGAGTATTCTAAAGAAAGTTTAGGATATTACTTCTACAATTGCCTTGAGCAAAATCATTTGTCTCAAGACATGCTGTCTTTCTAGAAAAAAAATGTTTATTCTTGAAAAAGGTAGGGGGAGCAAAGTAGAACTTAAAGAAAATTCAAAACCACAAACTAACAACTATCAACAGTTGGAACCTGAGCTTAAGCCACATACCGATGAGGCACAATTGGAAACTCAAGATACACAATATCTTTGCAGATCTAAAGAGTGTGTCATGCTTTCGAGAGATATGGATTTCTCATAAGTGAAAGCAATGATGTGTTAGTCATGAATGATGATGATCCTACTTACTACAAAGAAGTACACTCTTTGAAGTGACATGAAGCTATAAAATCCAAAATGGATACTAGGTATGGCAACAAGGTATGGATCTTGGTCGAACCACCCAAAGGGATAAAACTCATAGGGTGCAAGTGGATCACTATAAGAAAGATCGATATGGATGGTAATATGATTACTGACAAATCAAAGAGTTAGAACATATGTTTTGATGAGATCATCAAAAAAATTAATTTTTTCAAAAACAAAGACGAGTCTTATGTATACTAGAAAGTGAGTGGGAGCACTATAATTTTTCTTAACACTTTATGTGCATGGCATATTGTTATTGAGAAACCATATACCGATATTTCATATGGTAAAAAGTATGATTATCCAAGAATTTCTCCATGAAAGACTTAAGAGAGGCAACCAAAATATTGGGAATAAGGATCTTTAGAGATAGATCTAAGAGGTTGCTTGATCTCTCAATTTACGTACATAGACAAGATGCTAAAGAAGTTTAACATGGAGCAATCAAAGAAAGGGTTTATGTACGACATGGAATTATCCTTTCGAGAGACATGTGTCCTAAAACACCTGTTGAGATTGTAGTGTATAAAAGAACCCTAAACTTTTGTAATAGGATTTATAAAGTATGTTATGCTATGTACAAGACCTAATATCTCGTATGCTCTAAGTTGTAGACACCAAATTTTGACACACCTTTTATAAAAATATGTGTATTACTTTATTTAGAAAGTATTTTGATGTTCAAGGGTCAATTATATTTTTTGTGTATATTACGTCTAATTTGTCACATCAGGGGTAAAATGGTAATTTCACTATGTAAATATTAGTTTATTTTATTTTATTTCCTAAATACATAATTTTACTATTTTTATCATTATTTATGATTTTAATGATTTTCGGGAGTCATTTATTATTTATTTAAAATTTTAGTTTTTTTTATTCAACGGCACGTTTTCCAATGCATTATTTTTACGAGAATTTTCAAGTAAAAAATTTTATATATGCATTTTGTATATTCATAAATTTTCTGTAAAAATCTCATAATTTTTAGAGGTCGTTTAGTATTTATTTAATTTTTGTCTTTTTGTTTATTAAGGGCACGTTTCCCAAGAACATATTAATCTAAAATTTTTTTTGAGTAAAAAATTATAATATATGTGCTTTATGTGATAATGCATGTTGTGTAAAATTTTTGTGATGTCATTTATTAATTTTCATGAATTTTATAATTTTGCCATATTTAGGTCACATTTTTCAATGCATTTTTTTTATTTAAAATTTTATTTAAAATTTTTCTTTATGAGAATTTTGTATGTGTGCATTTTATAAATTTCACGTAAAGAAAATTTTCATTATTTATTTATTTATTTTAAAGACCATTTGTTATTTATTTTAAATTGTATTTTTCTAACATAGAACTAACTTTTTTTTTGTTACACTGAATTTTTCTTTTTTTCCTTTCTTATGATGTTATATTTCAGTTTTAATATATAATTTAAAAAAAGTTCAAGTAGTTTTTATTTTATTTTATTTTTTTATTTTTTCATTTTTCTTTGTTTTATTCATTTAAAAAAAAAAAAAGATGAACAGCAGCAGCAGCGTTGCTGCTGATTGTTTTCTGCAATAACAGCCTCAAGCCATGCCTCCTCTCATCATTACCTCCCAACTTACACTCAATCTACTAGATTTTAGGGGATTTTTTTTGTTTCATCAAATCAAACAGACACACAATTCCCTCACCCCTACACTTCCTTCTCTGATCCCTCCCTCTCTGCAACAAAAAGCTCACTATACACGCCTCCCTTTCATTCTCTGCATACACAAGCCACAAACCAGTAGCAAACACAACACACATTACACACACTACACACCTGCACTCTCAACACAGACACCAAGCACACATCAGACGCCTCACTTCCACCTTCCCTCACCTCCCCACACATTCACACCTCACTCACTGGCACACACTCCCTCACACACAGACGTCTCTCTCACACCACAAACACATTGCACATCTCTCCCTCTCTTCACTCACAGACACCAAGAACACACCAGACGCCTCACTTCCACCTGCAAACATACAGCCTCACTTGCACATTCTCACCTCAGTTCTCTGGGCTTTCTCACAACAGACACAAACATACACCTACAACAACACACGCACAAACACTCACTTGCACATTCATCCCACAAAACACACAATACAAATTCACACCAATTCACTCACACACATGGCACGTACAAAACACACATTCAAACACGCATGCACACACATTCAAACACACAACTGCACACACACGGTACACACAAACATACACACACCTGCACACAGCAACAAAACCACAAACACACACACTAGCAGCACTAACAAACCAGCAGCTCACAACTCCATCACCACCTCCACCAATGACGCCACCGACCAACCGCCACTGCCAGTGGATCATTCCCACTTTCAGCCCCCAATCGCTAGAAACAATTGTCATTATCACAAATCGCTACTACTTTGCAGGTATTCTTTCATTTCTCTTGCTATTTCCTGCAATTAACATTCAGCAATTGAGATTTATGTACAAAATTTTGTTTGATTTATGCTAGTCTGTTTGTGGGCTTAAAGAAAAAAAAAAGGTGAGAGAACTGCGAAAGAGACCGACAGAACGAGAGAGAAATAGAGAAATAGAGAGAGAGAGGAGCGAGAGAGATGGACTGAGAGAGAGAGGAGAAGAACGAGACACAGAGAGAGAGGGGAGAGAACAGAAATCTGGGAAAGAAATAAGAATAAGAAAGAAAGAAAAGCGAGAAAGAAGAAGAGGAAATCCGAGAGGAACGAGAGAGAAGAAGACTAGAGAGAGAGAACGGAGAGAGCTCCGGCGAGAGAGAGACTGACCGGGAGAGAGAGAGAAGAGAGACCGGCGAGAGGGAAGAACCAGGGGAGAAAAGAAAGAAAAAAAGAGAGAAGAGAAATGAAAGGGAAATCTGGAAAAGAAAGAAGAAAGAAAGAAGAAAGAAAGAAGAAAAAAAAGATTAAAAAAAAAGAAACCGGATAAAAAAAAAAAGAGTTTTAGTGTGACGTAGTTTCACTCAAAACTACGTCGTTTTGATTAGGTTAGTTTTTTTAATTTGATTTTAATTAATAATAGGTATTTATTTTATAGTCCTTATACTTTCATTAATGTCACTGTGGCCCCGGAAATTTCTGATTTGTGCATTTAAATTTCTGTTTATTGTAGATTGACCCCCATAGTTTTATTTTCTTTTCGATTAGGTCCCGATTAATTGCATTTAGGTCCCCCAACTTTTAGATAATTATAATTTTGTCCCTACATTTTTTAATTTTTCATTTTGACCCCTATATTTTTATAAAATTATATTATGACCCCTATACTTTTTTGAAATTGCATTTTTGCCCTTAAATATTTCTGAAAATTTCATTTTACCCCTTTTTATTGTTGGATATTGCATATTGGTGTTTAATGTGGCTATAATTTGCAAATTGAATCTTGAATGTTGCTTAAAATTGCAATTTGGTTTTAAAATTTGTTGAAAATTGTATTTTGCATACTTTCACTTGCTGGAATTTTATTTTGTACCCCAACATTGCTGGAAACTCTATTTTTGCCCTAGAATGCTTGCTGGAATTTCATTTTATCCCTCCCAACCTTGTTGGAATTTTATTTGAGTCACTATACTTGCTGGAATTTTATTTTTTTTGGCCCCCTATTGTTGTTGGAACTTATATTTTGGTCCTTTACGTTGCTGGAATTTGTTTTAAGACCTCCATTAACTGTTAGAAATTGTATTTTAGTCTTTTATTTGTTGCTGGAATTTGCCTTTTAATACTTATAGTTGCTGGAATTTTTATTTTAGCTCTTTTATATAGCTGAAAATTGCAATTTGACCCTATACATTGCTGTAAATTATGTATCATTTAATGACCTTGCTGAAATTATATTCTTGCCCTTAAGTATTGCTGGAAATTTTTATTTTTGGGCATTATACTTGCTGAAAATTATGTTTTAGCTTTTAAATTTGTTGTAAACTATGTCATTACCTTAATTAGGGTTTAAAATTATAATTTTACCTTTTTGCTTGTTGCAAATTACATTTTTTACTTTAGAATATTGCTTAAATTTCCATTTTTAATCCAAATCTTATAATATTTTATTTTTTGCCAAAAAAAATAAATTAGTTAAGTCCTCAAAGCTTTAAATTATTTCTTTTCACAATTCTTTATTTATTTTATCAAATTTATAATTAATGTTCTAAAATTGGGTCTTGTTAGTCTAATTAATGCTCAAATTAGTTTCTTTATTTTCCTTTAGTTATTTTGATAATTCTCATTTGGGTGTTAAGAGTTTAAGTATGTATTATTGTGTTTTATCTTCTACTATTTTTTATTTATTTATTTATTCATTTTCCTTGTTTTACTTTATTTATTTATGCACTTATTTATTTTTACTTAAACAACTTTCATTTTTTTAATACTTAATTATTATTATTTTAATTTTGTCTATTATTGCTATAATTGTTTGAATTATCATAGCATGTTCATAGTGATTGGTATGAAATTATTTAGTTAGTAGTTTATTTATTAAATAGTGATATTTTTGACATGTTTGTTCATGTTAGTAGCGTTTTGTACCGAGTTTACGAATGGGAGGTACCTCGACTACCCTTTTTAATTTCTTTTTGTGTGCTCCAATGTGTTTTTCTATGTGTTTTCATGTATCTTTGTACTTATAGTTTTTTATCCATATGTGAGTGTTTATTTATTTATGCCATGTTGTTTATTTGAATTTAATTTTTATTATTCAAAGAGATGTAATAGATAGGCAATATTATATCTAGTAAAATTTTTGTATTTAGATAGTTAATGTAATAGATAGTTTATATGTTATCTATTTAACAAAAATTTTATGTATTTTAGATAGAAAATGTAATAGATAGGCTAGATAGGTTACCTTTTACTTTTATTTTTTAGATTGTAATTAGGCTTCCCCGGTGTAATAGTTAGGGTTTTTGCGTGCTATGTGTGCTATGTGCTTATGTGTTTTATTTGCTTTCTTTAGGACTTTGCATCTAGAATATCAGGCTTATGTGTTATATGCTCCTATGTGCTATTATGTGCTTTTATGTGATTATTGCTTCAATCTATGTTTTATTCATTTACTTGCTTTATTATTATATATGTGTATCGTCGTCACACTAGTCCAACGTTAGTTGTGATTAATTTCGGTTTCTTTGCTAGTCCAACGCTAGCGGAGAATTTTTAGAAAATAGGCTAGTCCAATGCTAGGCCTTTAGGTCATTTTAGTATTAGGATCATTTCTCGCGTGTTCATTCCATGCTATTTCACACACATTTTTGTTTTGTTTTGTTGTTTTAGGCCTTTTTCCATTTTGAATGATTTTTATATATATATATACTCTATCATCTACTATCTATTTTTAAACATATGTTTAGTGCATAACATTTAGATTCCACTACACATAGAATTTTAGGTCATTTGTGTGATTTGACTAGAAATAGTCATCTACTCACGTGGGAAGCGATGGCGTACATGTCGTTCCCCCCTCCGTGAGTAGAAACATCTAGTCAACAGTCCATTAGTCCCCCGTACCCATTATGTTTGCATCCCCATTTTCTTTGTTCACTTACTATCTATATTACTATTTTCCTTTTCTTTTGCATTCCATTTTACATCTACACTCGTGACTCCATCAAGGTCTAGACTCGGATTTCGCAATTAATGCGGTAATTCCGACTAAACCTCAATGGAACATTTTGTCCCTTAACGATATTCATTTTAGGACTAGATTTGCATTCATATAGTTGCATCCAAATGCGATAAAATATTAGGGTTATATTAGGAAAATTTAGACTAAACCTCGCAACTAGTTTCGGCTAGGTTGAAAGGGTGCCTTAGGCGCCAGCCTTTGCCTTCCCTTTCTTTAACTGTGACTCCCGAACCTTTTTCTCTTGTTTTCAAAGACCTGGAGTCGTCTAAAAGGGTTTTTCTTGTTTTTTCTATATTTTTCCAAAAATCATTTCTTTAAATAAATCATTCTTAATTTTCTTATCTTTTATAAAATATTTTCTGGTAACTTGGTACACCAAAACTCAATACCAAGTGGCGACTCTTTTTTCACTAAAAAAGCCCTTTTTAGACTCTATTTTCGGGCCAAAAAATTGTCACATTTTCAAAGTCCCATTTTAGGCCCTTTTCTTTTGTTTTCAAAATAAAGCATTTGTTTGTCACATTTTATCGAATTATCTTTTAGAAAGTATTTTCTAAAAATTATTTTTTTATAAAAACATACACTCTTTTCCCAATATAAATAAAATCACATTTAATTCTTCCTTTTCTTTTTTTCCAAACATCTAACACTTTCTATTATCCCTTTCGAAAAATGGGGTGCGACATAAGTGTTATGAGCGAATATCAAGCTAATTATGGTGAGCTTCATTGGATGGTTGTCAAGAATATCCTGAAGTACTTAAAAAGGAACTAATGAATTATTCTTGATTTATGGAGGTCACACTTTAGAAGCATACAGGTTTATAGATTTAAAATTTTAATTCTTTAAGAATGATAATTGATTGTGATCTGTACTCGTGTTCACACTGAACAATAGTGTTGCTAGTTAGAAGAGTTCTAAGCTAGACACTACAATAGATTCTACAATAAAGGCCAAATGCTTTGTAACTTTAGAAGCTAAGTTGGATCTAGAAGTTCATTATTGAACTTATAGTTTCATCTATGGTTCAAAAAAGTATTTTGGCTATACCATTTATTTAAGAAAATAATTGGAAAAAAATGATGTAAAGATAGATGAGATTCCTACTAAGAATAATGTAGTTGATCCATTGACTAAAGCATTATTCCAAAAGAAACACGATAGTCATGTATATTCATTCATTATAGAGTATATGAATGATTGGTTTTAGTCAAAGTGGGAGATTGACTTGTAATTTGACAAACTATTTGTTTGGTTGTTGTTTACGCAATAAAATGATATGGCATTTTATCATATGTATTTATGTATACATTATGATAAAGGCCTTAAAATAATATTTATTATACTTAAAGCATCCCTAATCATAGTATATTAACAATATCAAGGACATTGTTAATGCAGTTAGATTTGCATATATGACGATATATGGGTGGATTGTTGGAGAACAAATTCACTGGATTGATTCGCTTACATATTCCATAAGGTTAACTATTTGAGTGCCAATGGTATAATCTCTGCATGACAATAGTGTAAGTGATCCTTTGACTTGAGATCATAAGAGTATCTTTAGTGTGGATTGTTATATTTTAACTCTATTAGTTCATAATCTATAATTGGTTATGTGTCAATAGAAGTTGGGTATAATAAGAAACACAAATTGATAGTTTATGGTAAAGATAGGATTCACCACTTCTACTAGTGGGAGAGTATATCCCTATTGTAGCCACACTTGTTGAAATATCAACTCAGGAATATTTGCAAACGAGTCAATAATTTAGAAAAGTTTTAAAGTTATTGAAAAAAAAAGAGTTGAATTTCAGGAACAAGAAGTAGTAATAATTAGTGATAAGCAATAATTGGACCAATATTATTATATAGTTTATTATATGTTTTAGGTGTTATTTTAATATAATTATAGTAATTTAGTTGCAAATGACTAATTTTTCAATAATTTATAAGAATTAGGATTTTTAACGAAATTAGGTTTTTGAGGCAAAATTTTTATTTGAGCAAATTAATGCACAATTTTTGTGTTTAATTGCAGGATCATCATACTTAAACTTATTTTGGATCAAGCGGAGTCAAGAAGAATCAAATTCAAAGGTAATTCAAAGAATTAGAGTTGGATGAACAAATTGAAGAACTAATTGTGCAAAAATAATGAAAAAATCTAATTCTTCATCAAAACGCATGGAAATATGTGAAAAATGCCTGCACATGTGGATGCTAACTCAACAAAAGTCAAAATTCAAGTAGGATCCACAAGGAGCGATTTGCAGGTCAAGATTTGTAGGTCACCACCTGCGGATCATAGGTCGGCTGGAATTTTCCTAGGTCTCAACATGCATCTTCTTTCAACTATTTTTGCAGACATTTTCAGATGGGCATAGGGTTTTGCAAGTGGGAGAATACATTGGAAGCATAAATGAAGACCTTTTGTGCTCATTTAGAATTCCTAAGCATATCTTCATCATTTCCATGCATTAATGATTTATGCAAGTTGGAAAATGGCTTGAGGAACATTTGTCTATAAATAGAAGTTATTTATAAAGCATTTGTAACTAGTAACACGTTTTTGGTAGAAGAAAGTAGTGGTAGCTTAATTTTACATTAAACTTGGTAAAGAATTAATTGAATTCTCTTTATCTTTCAATAGAATAGTGAGGCACATTGTAAGAGAGCTCTTGTAAGTTTAACTTTGAAGGTGAACAAGAAGAGAGGCTTTGTCCAAACTTTAGTTGAGCAATTCTTACTCCTTTATATTTAATTTCCATTGTTGAAATGAATTCTTTCCTTGAAGTTATACTTTTAATTGTTTCATTCGTCATGATTCACTAAAAGCTTTATCTAGAATATAGATGAAGCTAATGATTCCAAAAGCATGACTTCTATTATCAAAACTTGCTAAGCTTGCACTTTGTTTGTTTACTTGTTCAAGTTTTAACACTTGTTTTTGCTTGGCCAACTTAAACAAGTCACTTAGTTGTTACTTGACATTGAGAAATGCATATAATAATGGAAAATAAACAAGTAATGCTTAAGTAGTTTATATGAGAATAATGGATACTTAAGTGAATCAATACAATTCATATTTTCATAAGGTTTCATCATGAAAATAGATTGAAATCTTGTCATTTTATAGAGAAATCTAATGATGACACTTAAGGAATTGAATTCTAAACAAAGCAAGGTAACACTTAGCAAGTCATTCATACATGATTCATTTGGTGGATTCTATGTTCTAGGCTTCTTTGCTTAGATTCTCCATAAGTTCTCAATCATATACCTATTCTATTGAAGGGATCCTCTATCGATCTTGTTTTAATTGTGTTTAGATAATAAAAGTTAGTGAAAAAGTTTTAACAGTTGCACATTTTTTATTCCTTGTGGGATTCAACACCTAATACTCCAAGTACTACAATAGACCCGTGCACTTGCGGATTAGATTAGGATATTAGTTTTTTATTACTTGATTCGTACGTATTTGTTTATATTTGCTATACCTAATCTACACCTGATACACACACGGTTGCGTGAGACTAAGAACGCCTTGAAAAGAGGTTGAACAACTCGAACACTTGACTCCATTGAAACATGTCCAAAGACTCCAAGAATCATGAATTGGTTGCTTGAAGGTTATTCAATCTTGTTGAATGTCCTCCCTTTAGAATTCGCTTTAGACCCCTAACCAACTTGCGGAATAGATTCCTAGTGGACAAACCTAAAAGACTAAAAATAAACCAATTGAACAAACTCTAAACTAGAAATTTGAAACTTAACAAAATCTCTTCATTAAGAAACAACGGTAGTTCTCAATTAACAAAAAACTAAGAGTAATCTCTTCACGAGAAAACACACAAATTTATTAACTCAAAAATTACACATATCAATTCGGATGAACAGTAACACCCTTATATAAAGTACAATATGTAAGAATCAGGAAATAAAAGACTACTTGAAAACTAACTTAAACACTAGTTACAACCTTTCACAATTGGAAAACTACCATAAGGCTATAACTTATAAACTAAGTAAAAAAACTTTAAAATAAATAGAAAATTTGTAGCTAAAGCCTGCATGGGCTGGATGAATACTCAAGTCCACCAAAAATAGCTCATTGGGTTTCACGGACTTAATTCCAAAAGGCTTGTAGGGATTGGACCTCTTGAGTAGCTTCAATAAGCCTTCTTTGAATGTGTATTTAATCCAAAACCAATAAATCAATCTTTGGCCTAGATGATGTTTCTTTGAACCTTCTTTGAACACATATTTAATTCATAGCCAAAGGACAAGCTTTAAGCCCAACTTTCTCACTTGAGCTCCATGATTCTCAAGTCCAAATGCAATCTTAGAGTCCAAGAATATGCTTGAACCAGATTTTATGACTTGCACACCATTTTCAATGATGAACAAACCCTCCTTGAGCTTGCAACATGCTAAGTGCTCCTCAACTCCATGCTCAACTTGCTTGACTCGTGTAGGTGCCCTTGGAATCCTATCAACACCACGTCAAGTTTTTAGTGATGTTGCTAGGGAATCGAAGGCAATATTAAGGCCAAAGCTAACTTTATTAATCTAAACTTTGTACATGTTTGTTTATAAATAACTTTCTTTTTGTTTTGTAGGTGTATGCATAGGAGCTTAACAGTTGTGCTTCCATTTGATTCAGAGATTGAAAAAACCGCAAGAAAGGCAAGCAGATAAAGGCAAGAAGAACAAGCTAAGGTGGAGGAGATTGGTGACACCTCATGTATATTTCAACCACAAGAACATCCACAAGAGGTAGTTATGGAAATGATAAATCAAAATCCTAACCCTCAAACTCGTTCTTTACGAGATTTTGCTATACCAGATCCAACTAGTTCTCACACTAGTATAATTAGACCACCGGTAAATGTAAATAATTTTGAACTTAAGCCGAGACTAATTCAAATGGTTCAGCAAAACTAATTTGGAGGTAATATAAATGAATATCCACATTTAGACTTAGCTAATTTTTTGAAAACATGTAACACAATAAAATTAAATGGTGTTTCCGAAGATGCCATAAGATTTAGACTATTTCCATTCTGATTAAGAGACAAAGCCAAACAATGACTTCAATCATTTTCACCAAATACCTTTGCAACTTGGACGGACTTTTCCAAAACATTTTTGAACAAATATTTCCAATCGGGAAAGACTGCAAGACTTCGTATGGACGTAACAAGTTTGAACCAATGCAAAGGAGAATCTCTCTATGAAGCTTGGGAGAGATTTAAGGACCTAATAAGAAAATGTCCACACCATGGACACTGTAATTAGTTAATTGAACAAATCTTCTATAATGGACTTAATTATCAAACAAAAATCAATATAGATATAGCAGCATGGGGAGCTCTCATGGCAAAGTTGGCGAAAGAAATCCAAAAATTGATTGAAGAGGTGGTCGCAAATCACTACCAATGGGCCAATAAAATAGGTATTAATAGAAGACCTTAAGGTATGTGTCTTGGTGTAGAGTAGATATAACAATTATGAATAATAACACATCAATCAAGTAATGAAAACCTAATCTCCCAACTTGATCCGCAAGTGCACGGGTCAATTGTAGTATTTGGAGTATTAGGTGTCAAATCCCACAGGGAATCAAATATGTGCAATTACTAAACCTTTTTTTACTAACTTTTATTATCTAAACACAATTAAAATTTGATGAATATGGGATCCCTTCAATAGAATAGGTATACGATTGAGAACTTTTGTAGAATCAAAGCAAAGAAGTCTAGAACATAGAATCCACTAATGAATTTTGCATGAATGACTTGCTAAGTTTTATCTTGCCATGTTTAGAATCCAATTCTATAAGTGTCACAACTAAATCTCTCTATGCAATAACAAGATTCCAACTATTCTCATGATAAAATCTTATAAAAACAGGAATTGAAATGATTCACTTAAGTACCCATGTAAGTCATGCTTTTGGACTCATTAGCTTCATCTATATTCTAGATGAAGCCTTTAGTGAATCATGACTAATGATTTAACTAAAAGTATAATTTCAAAGCAAGAATTCATTCAACAAATGAAAGTAAATAGAGGGGAGTAAGAATTACTCAACCAAAGTTTAGACAAAACTTCTCTTCTTATTCACCTTCAAAGTTGAACTTACAATAGTTCTCTTACAATGCTCCTCACTATTCTATTGAAAGATTAAGAGAATTCTACTAATTCTCTACCAAAACGAGTGTAAACTAAGCTACTACTACTTTCTACTCCTAAAGCTTGTTTTAAAGGCTTTACAAATGACTTCTAGTTATAGACAAATGTTCCTCAAGTCATTTTTCAACTTGCATGAATCATTAATGCATGGAAATGATGAAGATTTGCTTGGGGATTCCAAATAAGCACAAAAGTCTTCATTTATGCTTCCAATGTATTCTTCCACTTCCAAAACCCTATTCTCATATGAAAATGTTTGCAAAAATTAGTTGGAAGAGGATTCAAGTTGATGCCCTAAAAAATCCAGCAATCTTACCATCCGCAGATGATGATACGCGGATGACAACCAGAGGATCTTCATCTGCGGATCCCACCTTTGTGGCCCCCATTTGATTTCTTATTTTTGCTGAGTTGGACTTCATGTGGGCAAGCATTTTCTATGTATTTCCAAGCATTATGGTGAAGAATTGGATTTTTTTATTATTTTTGCACTATAATTTCTTTAAGTTGTTCATCCAACCCTAACTCTTTGAATCACCTTTTGGTCTTTCTTTACTCCAATTGATCCAAAATAAGTTTAAGTATGATGAACCTGCAATTATATACTAGAATTGTGCATTAATTTTCTCAAGTAAAGATTCTATCTTAAAAACCCTAAATCCAATCAAAATCCTAATTCTTAACAATTGTTAGAAAATGAGTCATTTGTAGGAAAAGTACTATAACTGTGCTAAAATAATATATAAAACATATAATAATATATATCATAATATTGGTAAATTTATTACTTATCAGCATGTATGACATTAATACTTTTGATATGTTACGTGCTCAAAGGCAAAACATGATGAATGTTTTAATAGACATGTTTCTAGTAGTCAAAATTCATCAAGTACTATTGCATATTGTCATTTGTGTGGTGATTCTCATGATCTATCTACTTGTGCACATGTTCAATATGTTAACAACTATAAATATTCTTCTTCTACTAATAATCCTTTTCTCAACACATATAATCCGGGGTGAAAAAACTATCTAAATCTAGGGTGGAGGGAACCAAAGATGATCACTCAACCCAGATTTTCACAAAGCAAATTAGCTTGAGAAATCACTAATGAAAAGGTGATGGAAAGTGTTGAGCAATTTGAAAATAGAATGATATGAATGGCTAGATCTTTAGAAAATCAAATTATTTAAATAGCCAAACAAATGAATCTTAGGAAACAAGGGGAGTTACCTAACAAAACCGAAATCAATCCTAAGGAATAAGTTCAAGCAATTGCATTAAGAAGTCAAAAAATACTAAAAGAACCAATCATTGAAGAATGTGGAAGTGAAAGAGTTAGAAAAGAAGAAAAAGAAAAAGAAATAGTAAGTGATAATGAAGTTAGTGTGGAAAACATGAATTTTCAATCACAAATTATTCCTCTTCTACCTCAAATTCCATTTCCACAAAGGCTTATAAATTAAAAACAAGAGAGGGAATTGGAAAAGATTGCACAAATGCTCAAGCAACTACATGTCAACATTCTTTTGTAGATGCATTTTTGTAGGTTCTCAAGTACAACAAATTTTTGAAGGATCTTTTGACAATGAAGAAAAATCTTGATGACTTTGCAACCATAGCACTCACAGAGGAATGTATTGCAAGGATCCAAAACAAATTGCTACCGAAACTTAAGAATCCAGGGAGTTTTTTATTCCATGCACTATTGGTAATGTTAATTTTTCCAATGCATTGTGTGATTTGGGTGCAAGTGTGTCATTACTTCTCACGTCAATAGCTAGAAGGCTAGGATCTAAGGAAATTCAAAGCACAAACATCACATTGCAACTAGCCGGCAGGTCCATTAGGTATCCAAAGGTTACTTATTAGGTAAAGGTTATCTACTAAATATCTTATTTGATAATATATTCTAATAGGTAAAGGTTACTAATTGCCGAATTTTTGTTGGACAAGATATATTAATTATTGCTGTATAAATAAGTCTCAAATACCACGACTTGAAATAATATATACGATATACAAGATACATCATAAAAAACATTCGAAAATTAGAGAGGAAAAAATATATTTTTTTATACAATTTTCTTCATATTGGTGACGTGTCAAGTGGATTTAGCATATTGAATTGGTGTTGATCAATCCTGATGAGGATCCTAAGAACGTGTTCGTGTGGATACTTTAGAAGCCAGACACGTGTGCGACTATGGTTGACATCGCATATTTTTGATCAGGTTAATTCATTTAATTACGTCATCAAAAGGTACCTTTCTAATTTTGTATAGATAATTAATGAACTTGATTATAAATTAATTTTAAATTCCGCTACATCAAATTATTTTAGCATATTGATCCTGATTTTAAGTCGATTTTAAATTCTGCTGCGTCAAATTGTTTTGGCATGTTGATTTCCTAACGAGGGTAGGTACAAGTCATTGCAAGTTATTGTACTCAAAATAGAAAAGAAGAGACATAAAAAGCAAGCAACGTTTTCAATGTTTAAAAGTAAACCTTATCTTGACTTATTCCGGGATTTTCTTTAATCCAAAATATTTTGTATTTTTTTTTGTTTCTAGTTTCTTTAGCAAGAACCAACCGTGGCTTGCATGAGTTTATGTCTAATTGTTAATGAAAGTTAGATGTAACACACATATATTTGAACATATGCTATTTTTAAATCATGAATTGTACAACAGGTGAACATGTTGCTAAGAAATGTAGCACCATATGTATGTGCATATTTTGCATTTATTTTCATTATTAATATGAGCAATTGAGTTAATTTTTAATGAGTTAGAAAAAGTAATGATAGAAAAATAAAAATTTGGAGTACAAAGTGGATCTGAGAGAAAAAAATTAGTAGTGCAAAATAAAATTTAATCTTTATAAAATTATCAAGCATTTAAAATGTCAATTTAGAAAGAGTGAATATTGAAAAAGAAAAAGGATAATTTATCTTTATATCTAGTGTTTGCATTTTCTTGTTTTAATTTACGAATATATGTCTAATGTTGAGAATCAAAACTTCACTTTGGAGTAGAAAACATATAGTTCTTTTTTTTAAAAGAAAAAAATATTTACAACTAATTAAATGCGCATACGTATGATACATTTTTTTGAATCTTGGGAAATAATTGATTATTATTAATTTTGATGAAAAATTTGAAATTTATTGAAATTGAATTTCCTTTTTCCTTCCGTTGGTTGCCTTTGATTTCTTAGATTTGCGGGAATCAAATTTGAGCTAAGCTTCACACTTTTAAGTTCTTTGTTTGCACGTTATATGACAAATATATATCTGCTCATTTGTAAATTTAATGGCTCAACTGCTAGAATTTTACATTTTAAACAAAATACTTAGAATTATAGAAGATTTCACGTGGAACGGTTACAATAAGACACAAGTAATTTGAAATCAAAGTTTGTAAGAATTTTGGTTTCAGGCAACAAACAAAAAGTAGCCTTTTTCTTTTTCTTTTTTTTTCCCAATTGCAATCTTATTGGGCAGAAGTCTTTTTCTGGTGAAAGTGTTACCCCTCACTGTCATGTCACAAAAGGGAGGGGGTAAAATCTTGAAGCAAAGAAAGTGAAAATGAAAACTCCCTCACTTTTTTCTTATTTTTTTTTAAATTTTTGGCCATCTTGGTGCAATATATCAAAATTATATCAACTTTACAATTTTTTTTTTAACGGAAAAATTTGGCTCCACATAAACATGCACTTTTCCCTCTAGGAAAACAACCAAATTACATCAACTATATATGATCTGTATTCCAAATTACATAAACGACCAAATGTGATTAACTCTATAGTCTAAATCGATCTCCGCGAAAGAAGTCCAAGGATTTTTACCACTTAAATTTTATACATGTAAAGTTGTAATACCCAATATAAGTGAGCGGTAAAAAGGTCATTTGGCCATAGTTAGTTAAAAAAACAAAAACAAAAACAAAGGAAAAGAAAAAGCAACTGTCGGTGGGATTTTTTTCCACAAGAAGCAAGCAGAAACTTCTGCAAAATAGAAGAGAAACAGTGAGAAAGAAAGAAAAAAAAAGAGAGAAGAAGAAGAAGAAAGGGGAGGAAGAAAGAGGGAAAGTCCGGCCACCCACCCAACTCCGATCGGTCATCGGACGCCGGCAACAAGTCCGGCCAGAGAGAGAGAGAGAGAGAGAGAGAGAAGAGAAATAGGGAAGAGAAGGAAAAATTTTGATTAAGCTAAATAAGGTAATTTTATGCTTGAATCTTGTTTATTAAATAAGTTATGATGAAGTATATGATATTTTTGTGGAAGTGATAGCATGCATGGAATAGAAATTGAGTAGATGGAATTTTAGGGTTTATGAAATTTTAGGAATTTGGGGAAAAATGATTTCTTGGTATTATTTAGAGTCAATAGTTTTTGTTATGGTGTTGATTACCAATTAGAAGAGGAAAAAGTCGATTTGGGAAATTAAAGTTGAGATTTGATTATAGTTTAGGCGATGTAAGATGGGTAAGTGATTGAATTAAGCCTCGGGGCTAGATTAAAGTTAGAGTATTATTTTTCTAATGTATTTTTAGTTATTCATTTTGATCGTTATGTTATATAATAGATTCAAGAGAGCACGTGGCAGAGGAAGCCGCCTAAGAGGGAAAGTCTACTTCGAGATTTTTGGTACATAGCTTATTTGAGGTAAGTGTAATACATATTATGGATCACTAGTACTATATATTGCTTGCAAAACATTTTGGGAATATTTTAAAGTATGCTATATGTATAAATTGAGATTGACATACATATATGTTGATAAATGGATGTACGTTAAGAAAATGCATACAGAGTGGTTTATTTTGTACATGAAAGTTTAAATGAGCTTGCAAAGCATTTAAAGGTGAATGATTTACGTTGAGTGTATAAGATAATACATTTGACGTTTTTTTTCAAAGTATGTTTTTATATATTTTTAAAGTTTTAACATTAAAGAATGAGAAAGTAAATAATTGTTTGTGACAATGATTTTTGTCAAATAAAGTTGAAATAATTTAATTGTGAAAATGATTTGAAAGTAATTCTATGCAGAACTAACTAAAACTAACAGGGTTATTGTTAGTCTGGGTGCACCTAGTATATGCCGGCTAGGGAATGTCCGCAGTGATTCCCTCCCTTCGCGGGATAGTATACCCTTTAGGGGACAGATTACCCTTCGGGGAACAGAGACAGATACCCTTCCGGGGATAGCCCTTCGGGGACAGAGTACCCTTCGCGGGATAATTACCCTTTGGGGGATAGTAGGTTCTGCATAGTTGTGACTTCGAGAAATAATTAAAGTTATTTATGAGACTAAGAATGTGGTTTTATTGATTGTTTTATGTCATATGTGATGACTATACAGATTTTATACCAAAAGTGGTGATTTTAAAGAAATTGTTTACAATAGTTTATAATATGTATTATGCTTACTTGAGTGTGAAAAACTCACCCCTCAATATTTTTCAGTGTTTTGTAGAAAGTGTAGGAGCTAGAATTCAAAGGAGAATCGTATAGTCATTCGAATTCAGAGGTATTACCTGGTTATTTTTGTTGTCCCGAGTATAGGATAGTATAAGTATTATTCTGCACTTGTGGCTGTGTTATATAGTACTTGGTATTGTAAATATTATTTTTTTTGGAATAGCTGCTCCAGTTGGTTGTAATGTTATGAATCTTGGGATATTTATGCATAAATATATGAAATTCTTATGGTCATATCTTTTTATGGTTGAAATGGATGATTGATGCTGGACTATTTAGATGCTTGATTATTTGTGTTAGTAGGTTATAAACCTATGGGAAATATGGTGAAAAATTTGTGAATGAGATGATATGGTGTATTGTGAATGTATTAGAAATGCTTGAGTTGGCTGAAATTTTGTGCAGGTATTTTTAAATTTTTGGAAAAGGTCCAAATACAGAGGAGATGCTGCCGAAATTTCGGTAGAATTTAGAGGAAAGTTAAGGCTTACGTGGTTTGTGGCGATTTATTCTACTTCGAGCTACGTGCCGGTTATGACCTTTAGATTCAGGTCGTGACAAAAGTATTCAAGACATTTTGTGTATGAAAAACTTGATTTAGAGCGAATATAAAATAGTAGTTAAACTACTTCTTTTAAGTTTGAGATGCTAAAACCATTTTTCAAAAATATGACATACTATTTGGATAATTTGCTCATTTGAAAAAGCGAAGAAAAAGTATCAGATTTCTGTATCAATACTAATTAATTGTATGATTAGAGGACTAAGGCTTGACACAAGATGTCATCCAATCATGTAGTCGGAACTACCAAGGAAGCAAAATACTTTTACCAAAAAAAAAAAAAAAAATGCAGCAGCAAATAGCTCGAAATCAAAGAACTTAACGAAATGGAGGCCCTTTTCAGTTCTGCACGATGTAAACCTGTGTGACTGTACAAATTATGCTATATGTGATAGCCCTGAAAGAAAAGTCCCACATCGGATGGGGAGACGAAAATTAGTTAATATATAATATCTTGTATTTGGATCATTAAATAATTTGGCTTAAGCATTTTGAGTCCGTGGTTTAAAGCTCAAAAGTTATTGGGCCAGTCCAGACGTGAGATGTCACAAATGAACGAATCTCATGTGGTCTCTACACGGGGTGAGACTGGGCCTATAGTATTGGGCCATTACTACGCAAGGAAGTGGAGGAGCTAAGTACTGTGTGGGGCTAAATGCTACGTCGGCTTAAAGGCGGGAGCCACCTCTAGAACCTGTATGAGCTACCTCTGGAACCGACACTTCTAAAGCCCGTACGAGCTACCTCTAGAACCAACACAACCGAGTGGATAGTTTGGATATAAATTGGGCTTTGCGAGAATGCAAAGGCCTAAAGGAGGGATGAATGTGATGCCCCTGAAAGAAAAGTCCCGCATCGGATAGGGAGACGAAAATTGGTTACTATATAATATCCTGCGTTTGGATTACTAAATAACTTAGTTTAAACATTTTGAACCCGTAATTTAAAGTTCAAAAGTTATTAGATCAGTCTAGACGCGGGATGTCACACTATAACTATGCTGAATAATAATGTAATTTTGTTGAAGCATGGTATAATCATTTTTCATTTGAAATCACGTCGTTTTTTCTTTTAAAAATTGACATTATTGATTCAATCTCTTTCTTTTATTTTGAACCTTTAAATTTGGACTTTAAAATTGTAAAAAATGAAATTGTGAAGCCGCAGTCCCAATCAAATTACTACAATGTTATGACATTTAAGTCTATTTTGCAAGGATCAATAATTGAGACGAAATTATGGCTTGGAGTTTTTTATTTCCCCATGATTAACAACAAATGCGCCTAAAAATTTTAGTGGGGAACATGGCGTTCCCACTGCTCCAAACTCCAACACCTTCAGATTTCTTTCCACAGGCAAGGGCCCCAGCAATGATGAAGAAAAGTTCAAGTGAGTGAAAATGCCAAGAAACTTTTATCTTTCGGCAAAAAAACATCCAATCTAAGTTCGTCTAAAGTAGCACTGCACTTCTACGCAGATCAAACCTCATTGCTCTTTTCCTCATAACCACTAACTAGCTAGGGTAAAGTAGTTCCTTGCTGCTGAAAACCCTCCTCCATCACAAAAGGCATCTATTCTTGGTCCAAAGACTATATCCAAGGAGGAAAAATGGTTGACGCTCTTGCTTGTGCCACTGCCCAGGTTCTTTTGGAGAAGGCAATTTCCCTTGCCACCGATAGAATAGGTTTGATGCTTGGACTCAAGAAGGACATAGAGAGCTTAAGAGGATCTGCTGCCATGGTCTGTGCTGTCTTGGCTGATGCTGAAGATAAGCAAAAGCATAACCAGGCCGTGGGACTTTGGCTCCAGAGGCTCGAAGGATTGGCTTTTGATGCTGATCATGTGTTGGACGAGCTCAACTACGAAGTTCTTCGTCGCAAGGTAGAGGCTTCAAACCAAACGAAGGGGAAGGTATGCTTCTTCTTCTCCTTCTCTAAGACTAATATTGGTTTCCGCTGGAGAATGGCTTCTAAGGTCAGAGACATCAACATGAGGTTGAATAAGATCAACCAAGAAGCCAACGACTTTGGACTGGTCAGCAGGTTCCAAATGGCAGCTGTCCTTCCTGTTGCAAAAACTGGAGTCACAGTAAGCCGAAAAACAGACTCTCTAATTGGTCAAAATGTTGTAGGAAGAGCCAATGATGAATTAGAGATAGTGGAGACATTGTTAAGCTTTACTGAAAAGATTGTTTCCGTTCTTCCCATCGTTGGCATGGGGGGACTGGGGAAAACGACTTTGGCTAAAGTTGTCTACAACAATCAGAGAATTGATGTTCATTTCAATAAAAAAATTTGGGTTTGTGTGTCTGAAATATTTGAGATAATGGACCTTTTCAAATTGATATTAGAATCGGTCACGCAAAGAAAGGTGGAGATGGATAGTAGGGATGCTATCATTCAAAAAATTCGAAAAGAACTGGAGGGACAGAAATATCTTCTAGTTCTTGATGATGTTTGGAATCAGAATCCGCAACTGTGGGAGGACTTTTTCCGTTCTTTGGTGGGGCTGAGCTCAACAAATGGGAACTGGTGTCTTATGACTACTCGCCTGCTAAAAGCAGCATCCATTGCAGCTACGAATCCTCCCTATTTGTTAGAAAAGTTATCTGATAATAATTGCTGGTCTATTTTGAAAGAAAAGGTGACTGCAGGAGGAGAAGTACCAAGAGAATTGAAAGTTATAAGAAAGGAAATCATACAAAGATGTTGTGGTCTACCACTAGCTGCAAGTGTAATTGGAGGTTTATTATGTCTAAATGAAAAAGAGAAGTGGCTATCAATTTTGGAGAATCGCCTTTTGAATTTGAGTGGAGATGAAGATAGTGTCATGCAGATACTCAAGTTGAGCTTCGATTATTTACCATCTCCATCAATCAAGAATTGTTTTGCATACTTATCCATGTTTGCCAAGGATACTGAAATGCAAAGGGATGAATTGGTTGAACTTTGGATGGCAGAAGGTTTTCTTCAACCAAATCTCCAAAAAGAAATAATGATGGAGGAAATTGGTGACAACTATTTCAAAATTTTATTGCAGAGTTCTTTGTTGGAAGAAATAAGATATGGTAGGGCAGTGTATTATAAAATGCATGATCTTGTGCATGACCTTGCAAAATCGGTTTTAAAGCCTGGAAGCATTGATTTGGAGACCAATGTAATAGATCAAAATAGTTGGGTTCGTTACCTTGCTGTTAACACATCCGAAGAAAAGACACAGAAGCTCTTACAAAATATATCTTCAGTTCGCTCATTATTTGTGAAGCGGGGCATATCGGGTGAACTGTTGTCAAAGTTGAATAATTTGCATGTTCTAAATGTGACTGGTGTGAAAACTTTGGAGCTGCCAGCCTCAATCGGCAAATTAACACAATTGCGGTACATTGCCCTCAAGACTTCTAAAGAGAAAACTTTGCCTGAATCTCTTTGCAAGCTTTATAACCTGCAAACTTTGAGGATCTGTCGTCCCTACTCATATCTAAATGAACTTCCGAAAGGGATGAGCAATTTGATTAGCTTGAGACATCTCCACTATTACCTTGCTGACACAAACTTTCAAATGCCACTTCATATGGGACGATTGACTTGTCTTCAAACATTAGAATTCTTTAACGTAGGTCAAGAAAAGGGTTCTCAAATTGAAGAGCTCGGATTCTTAAAAGACCTCAAAGGCAAACTGACCATACGCAATCTTGAGCTGGTAAAAAGTAAAGAAGAAGCAGAGCAAGCAAATTTATTTGGCAAGGCAAATCTGTTTTCATTGACATTTGAATGGGGTTGTAGGAATCAAGAAAATGACAACTGTGAAAAAGATGTGCTGGAAGGCCTTCATCCTCATCCAAAATTGCAGAAGTTGATAATTTTAAATTTTGTTGGTGATCAATTTCCACAGTGGCTTATGAATTTGTTAGCATTAGTGAAATTGAAGTTAGTGAATTGCAAAAGATGTAAGGAACTCCCTGCTGGACTAGGACAACTGCCATTTCTTCAACATCTCGAACTTATTGGACTGAAATACATAAGATGCATTGGGGTTCCAATCTACGGCATTGATGATCAATGCTCCAGCAGTTTTGAAGTGTCAAGAAAATCATTTCCTGCACTTAAAACTCTCAAACTAAAAGACATGAAGAATTTGGTGGAATGGATGGAAGTAGAAGGTGAAGTTTTTCCCGTGCTTGAGAGTTTGACAATTGAGGATTGCTCCAAACTTGCCACCGCTCCAAGTCATTTTCCAAGTCTAATAAAATTGTCTATCATGAACAATGACCATGTTTTGGTGGTAAGAAACATTCTTAGCAAAGCAACTACTACTCTCTCGTTCCTGGAAATAGTGGGTATGGCAGGGCTTACCTATGTTTCAGATGTGGCTGCAGTGCACAACAATCTTTCAAATGTAAAAGACCTAAAATTGATGAGATGCCCTAACTTAACAAGGGATTGTGGTACTTCTCTTGAGAGTTCATTTGTACGGGATTGTGACAATTTGGATCAATTTCTGGAAGATCGGTTTCAATTCCAGTCTTTGCATAGTTTTCGGATAATAGGATGCCCCAAAATTTTATATCTGAATGGACTACAAAGCCTCACGTCTCTTCAAGAGCTGACTATTTATTATTGTGATGGGTTGACCAAGCTTCCTGGTGAAATGCTACATTCCTGTAAATATCTCCAGCGATTGTCGATAGATAAGTGCCCCAATCTAGTCTCTTTTACACTTGATTTGCAACAAATACCTTCCCTTTCAGAGATTACGCTAATTCGATGTCCCAAATTGAAGACTAATATGATGCCAAGAGGATTTGGTTTTCTTACCAGCTTGAGGGAACTACTGATTGGTCCCATCTCAGATAATGAAGAGAATTCTTCAATTAATGATTTTGATTGGGCAGGTTTAACCTCTTCATCGACACTCAGTAAGCTAGGATTACGTGGTTTTCCTTGCATGGATTCTCTGCCAGATCAGCTCCAATACTTGACTGCCCTAACAGATTTACATCTAAGTGACTTTGGAATAGAAGCTTTGCCAGATTGGATTGGAGACCTTGCATCACTTAAGTATCTGTACATACGGAATTGTGAAAAGCTTCGATATTTACCCTCTATGGATGCCATGAAACGCCTTGCCAAATTAACCACTCTACAAGTCATTTGTTGTCCTCTATTGAAGGAAAGATGCATTTCTCAGAGCAGCCCCAACTCTGAGTGGCATAAGATTTCTTATATTCCCGACATTTCAATTCTTCCTGTAAGATTTTCTACTACCTAAGTCCCCTTAAAATCTCTCTGTCTCTTTCACATTGGATTAATCTCTGTTTTCCACTCCGCTGAACTTTTCTTCTCCTTCCCTTTTAAATCTAACTTATGAACTGCATGAGGTTATCCTTTACTCTGTTCTAGTTAATCTCTTTCTTAAATTTTCTTTATTATAACTAAGAGCTCCAGAATTTTTTTATGACATCAGCACGTTCTAGAAACATTTCCATGAACAAGAAACAATTTATCAAGCCATAAATCATGACTTTAAATTCAAATTAGTACACAATTATTAACATTTTGTCACATATTATTTGTTGTCGCAAACATTACAAATGGCAAAGCGACGGCCCAATTAATTCCATGTTTCAGTGTTTCATTTTTTTTAATAACTAAATGCACAACATTTTCTTGGATCACCAAAAGATTTTTGAAATAAATTAGGTGATGAAGCAAATCAAGACACGATTTTGAAGAAAAAATTTTTTGACTGTTATTATTTTAACAGAATACTTAGTACTATATATATATATATATATATATATATATATATATATATATATATATATATATATATAGGTAAAACTAAAATTTTTGCTTTGTGTTTGCTAAAAGTTGCAAATCATTAGCTTTGACTTGGTGAGCTGTAATGATATACTCTTGCTTGGACACAAACTATTATAGCTTGTTTATCACTACTGGTATCCATAATGCAAGATCCCTACCTGCTTACTAATTCTGGTTAGAAAATAGCAAATTAAAGATTCTTTTTTGCTTTATATAACATTGACTAAACGAAAATGGCATGCTACTATCTACAATATCTATTTGACTTTATTATTTACTACATGTTGTCTTGAGTTTGAGTTTTCCGTTTTGCAGTGATCATGCGCTCGAAACTCGACTGGGCAGAGATATTTAGGATGCACTACCTTTCCTATGCTGTCTCTCACATGGCCAACATCTAACATCCATATCCTGAAAGCATTCACACCATAAATCAGCCCTTTTTAAGTGATTATGTGAGGTATTAATCAACTTTTTATGCTAATTTGAATTTGCTGATCTTTGCCAGAGTTGTTGCCTTTAAAACTAGTTGACAGTTAATTGCATAGGTCTGTATTATGATTGCTCAATGTCTGCCACCTGGCCTCTACGGGCTGGTTGCCAAATATTTCTTTTATGCAACTTACGTGATCTCTTTCAAGAACCATTATTATTGTGACTTTCTGATGATCATTATTGAAAGTTAGGTTGGGAATAGAGCTCTTATATACGAAATAGATCAACAGTCTAAAGCTCTGTAAACCGTAAGGTTTATGGGCAGCTTGTGTGTAGTTCTACATTGGTTTGATAAGGAAAATAAAGTGCTTAATATATAGGTAAGGGTTGAAATTTATTGGCTTAAGTTTTTGGATTAAATTTTAGTTTCACCTTGTATATTTGGCCTCTTTGTTGTGCTATCCCATGGATTTCTTCCTAATATAAACTTTGAACTATTACCCTCATGTTAGCATATTTATTCTAACTGCATAAATATATCAATGTACATAGTATCAGGCCATATTAACTGCTCATTATTTTGAAGCCACAAGCATCAAAAAGTATTCTCGCTTTTGGTAAGATTGTGAGCTAAAAAATGCAATGGAATTTCCTAGTGTATCTTAGCCCTATTGGAGGCATATAGATGTGGCATGTGTCTCCAAACCCAATGGCTATGTATGCCTGAATTTAATTTGGTAGGGATGAATATAAAAAATATGAAATTGGGTCCAATTGAAAGTATTCCTAACAATACCCATTCAAATATCGGTATGATTGGGATTTATTTAGGAATCCAATGGGTTTGATAATCATTGTCTAAATATTATTTAAATGATTCATAATTGCAAGTGTAAATATTTGATAACTATGTATTATTTAAATGACTTAAAATTGTAAGTTTACCTAAAAATTTATTTATTTTTACTATTAAAGAAATTACTATTTGGTATTTGGGCAATATCAAAATACATCTAACTCATTTTATTTCTGTCCATATTGATCCCATGATTAATATGAGATTATTTGAAAATAGCTTGTTAAATTTAACAGGATCACAATATTTGAATACAACTGAAAATATAAATTTTCATACTATTCACCTTGGTAATTGAAACTTGCAAAGTTGATTTCAAAGTTGAATGAGACATATCAAGATCTTGATTTATGGCAATATGTTGAGATTCACGTATGTATCTAGGATAGATACTCCCTCTCCCTCTCAAAATCCAGTATGGTGGTTATCAATGGGGCAAACTACCCTAACAACCTATATTTATAGACTGTAGTATTATAGATGGGAGAAAGAGAGCCTTAAATAACTGTGTTGGGACCTCTTATTAAGGTAACCATAATTAAAATATGCCCTACACCTTACATATCACACCAAATAAGTAACTAAAACAGACCTAGGCCCAAACTGAAGTGTGTCACATAATAATGGGCTTGCTTTGAAATTTCACTCTTTTCAAAATGCATTTGTCATTTCAGGTTCTACGTCACGTGCAGCCGATAGTACATCCTTCTCTCTCATATTAACATCTAAAATGCTTTCCTGTATGTGTTCTGATCAGCAGCTCTTGATCTTGCTCCTTTTTCCTGCTCTACCAAACTGATTTTGATGGTGTCTCTTACCTATATGAGCTTTGATTAGATCTATTGTAGTCTTCTTCGGCAAACTCCTGAATTTCTGTAATTTTTGCTTTGCGTGTGCTACAAATTGCCCATGTCTAAAGGTCCGTCTGCAGAAATTGCGATGCTGCATTAAAGGAGAAGAATTAACATTATGGTAAAATCATGCTTTAATTATCCTGTCCTTTAGTCAGCCACATTCAAAATCAGCCTTAATTTCTTGAGTTGATCATGCAATTAAGTGCATTTCTATTGTTTAATGGCACAGATTCTCCCGGACTATTGTTCAATTTCTACCTTCTGAAGTCTTCATTGGCCAAGACATAATCAATTTGGGTGATTAAAGATTTCAAGTGAAGTAACGCTATAAGAAAAGGGGCTTCAATTGCAATTTAATATGAGAGCTCTTATCCAATTTAGATACAAACTCCACCATTTAATCTGAAAGGTTATATACTTATTGATTTGCTAGAAAAGGATGATAAATCAACTTATATGGAGTTTTAAATTAAATTGCATCCAACACACAGAAAATTGTGGATCAGAATCATCGATAAAGATTTTAGGCTTTTTTGTGCTGTCAGACAAAAATGCTCTTGTGAAAATAAAGCGGTAATTAATCAGTATCTTTAATTATAACCTTGTATTGTGTGATACATATCAAGATAACATATAATGAAATGATTCAGCTCACAGTAGTCTGAAGTTTCAGAAGGTCTGCTTCAAAGGATGTTGTCTGGGAAGGTAACAGAAAGGATATTGAAGTATAAAGTTTCAAATCTTCAAAATGATTCTATACTGCAATTAGAAATCTCGATTGTTGATTTGCTATCTGATAAGTTGTATTCGAATTCTGATTTGCAGTTTTCTTTTTGTCCATCTTATATATCTGCTACCTTCCATTGTACGTTATGATTGCTGAAATCAGCTTGCTTTGTTTATACCTGAGATTCTACAGAAATAAAATAGATACCTAATGCATTTGTTATTTTAGATTCCACATCATTTGCAGCTGGTAGTAAACTCCTTTGTCTCAGATTACCATCGTGAGTTCATTTTCTGTAGGTGCCCAGATCAGCAACACCTGATCTTGCTCATTTTTCCGGCTCCTGCCAATTTGATTTTAATAGACGAACTTAGATAAAATCGTTTTCATTATTCAAGATTCTTAAGCTTTACAAACACAGATGGAATGAAGTAATTTTCCATTGCATGTGGTACATGTTTATGAGCGACCTACAAGTTCTGTGCCATGTTAAAGGCATAGAATTTAATGCTGTGGTAAAATCATGCCTTGGTGCCCTTCAATTACTGACATTCAAAATTTGCCTTCATTTGTTGATTTGAAGAACATTTTCATTCACTAATTGTGCAGATTCTTGCAGAGAATTAGTTCGATCTCCACCTTCTGTTCTTCTTTTGGGGTTCCAAGACTGTCAATTTGGATGATCTAAGATTTCTAGTGATGTGAAGCTATAAGAAGAGGCAATTCAATCGCAATTCAATTTGAGAGCTCTCATCCAATTCAGGTACACAATTACTCTGAAAAGTTTCTTTACTTACTGATTTGCATGAAAAGGAATTTAATGAGTTTATATTCAGGAAACCAAGTTTTAAGTGAGAGTGCGTCTAAACACAGAAAATAGTGGATTAGCAAACATGGACAAAGACGTTAGTCATTTAATTTTTAATTTTTGTTTCTGTAGGACAACATACTCTGTGGAACTTGGGTGATAATAAATGAAGATCTGTCATAATCACCAGATATGAGGAGATAGAAATCAGGGTACCACAAGTGGAATAATTTATTTCACTGAAGTATGAAGTTATGGAAGGTCTTCTTCCAAGAACGTTGTCTAGCAGTGTAATAGCAAGCATTTGATAGTATATCATTGCACACCTTCAAACTGGTTGCAGGTTGCAATTAGAGATCTAAGTTGTTGATGTACTGTCTGATAAACCACTTTGATCATGGAAGTAAATTGGCAGTTGGGGGAATGATGCAACAGTTTTGCTTTAGTAAATTGGAGGGCTCAGTAGTCTACTGTGCTGTCCTTGGCTTTGTCTGTCTGATGCAAAACAACTTATAACTACTGTCAACAAGGAAAACACTGTCACTTGCTATATATTAAGTTCAATTGAATACAGGTTTTGAAAGTATATTATAAGATGTGGAGAGTTAAGTATAATTGTCATATTCAAAAACTGTATGTATTATTAAGGATTATGCCACGATATGTGTACATTCTTTGGATCTTTAATAAAAAGTAGCACTGAGTTTAAAAGATTATCTTCTATCGATTGGACTTTGTGTTGCTAAAGTCAGATCATTTTCTTTAAACTTGGACTTCTACAAGGACGAAATTATTGACTGAACTTTCACCTCTTCGAATTGCATTTATCATCTTTGACTCCTGCTTTTTCCCTAGCAAAAGAAAACAAAATACAACAACGTTATAATTCTATTTGCCATGGATCAATGGTTGAGACAGAATTATGCTTAAATTTTATTTCCCAAGGACCAATAAATGTGACATAATTATGTTAGAAGTTTACAGATAAGATGAAAGTTGCCAAACTTGCAAATCTAGTCGCCACTCTTTTGAAAATTTTACTTGTGATTTGTGAACATATTTTATTGTCCTGTTTTGGGTGGAACTTCCATCCATTGTCCCAACGGCCCTTGCGATTTGTTGGTTTAACAAAGAAAATGGCTGCAAAATACAATGAGAAAGAACAAGAAAGTTGGCTTCTAATCGTAATTATAAATCATTTTCTTGTAGGCTTTATTTGTCTAGATTTATAGTACAAAGAGTTTTGGACAAATATCCTTTAAGATAATTTGAAAGGTG
The DNA here is from genome assembly GCA_024721245.1 of Mitragyna speciosa. Classification (NCBI taxonomy): domain Eukaryota; kingdom Viridiplantae; phylum Streptophyta; class Magnoliopsida; order Gentianales; family Rubiaceae; genus Mitragyna; species Mitragyna speciosa. Next base: position 2,398,388 of record CM045565.1, read on the forward strand.
TTTGTCTTTTTTCTTGCACAGAGTAAGACAAACGTACTTGAACAATGGTGTGTTTTTGCAGAGAATTTAAGTGGTAGGAAAGTGATTTTTTGAAGCAAGTCACCACCTAGTTGATCTTTTATAGGGAAATTGAAAATGATCAAATGTTACAGCTTTTGATTTACAAATTTGTGAATTTTAATTTGAATTTAGTGTTGCTCCAGCTTGTTGATAGTTCAAATTTCCAGGCTTCTTTCGGCATCTTGATTCAAAGTGGCCATTGAGTCCATAGTAATCACAATTGCATTCGATAATTTGGATTTTCAGGCTTCTTTCGACATTTTGATTCTGAATGTTCATCAAGTCCACAATAAGCACAATGATATTTGGCTTGGCATGTGTTTTGCTGTCACAACCCAAACCTACAGATCGTAATTGGCACGTAGTCTGAGGTGGAATAATCTAACCCAAGCTACGTAAGCCATAAATCTTTTATTGAATTTTATCAAAATTTCAGCAGCATCTGTGACGACATCATTTGTCGTCACTAAAAGCCTCATTTTAATGACAACATTTTTTTAGGTTGTCAGAAAGTTAATTGTCACCACACTACCCCTTGCACGCCACACTATTTTGTGACGACTAATTGTAAGTTGTCACTAATGAAAAATGCATATGAGGTCACATGTGATGACATCAAATGTCGTCACTGAAGCATATCAGTTGTGACAAAATTTTTTGTTGTCACTGAAAATATTGTTACAAAAGGTCATTTTTCTTGTAGTGATGATATTGCATCTGATAATATGGATTTCTAGGCTTCTTTCGGCATCTTGAATCTGAATGTCCATCAAGTCCATAATAATCACAATGATATTTTGGCTTGGCGTGTGTTTTGCTGTCACGAACCAAGCCTATAGACTGTGACCGGCACGCAGTCTGAGCTGGAACAATCCGCCCCAATCTACATAAACCTTAAATCTTCTATTGAATTTTACCAAAATTTCAACATCATCTCCTTTGTAATCTAAGCTTTCCCAAAAAGTTACAAACCTACAATAAATTCAGTCATCCCAAAAATTTTCAATACATTCACAATAATATATACATCCATATCATTCACCAGTTGTACACCACAATTCTATGAGTTTATCATCTTGTCATGACAAGTCATCAATCAACCAATTTATCCAATATCCAATCACACATTCAACCTCATTATCATACTATAAGCCATTCACATGGAAATAAGTAAGAATTAGGCCTTAGCCTTAATCTATACCAATATATCATCAACGTTCAATAACCCATCAATTTCACATTTCAATCATTCAAAAATATCTAGAAGAACTTTATATAACTAGTCTGATAAGTAATAAATTTGCCACTATTATTCTATGTTTTATTATATGTTTTTGGTGTGATATTAATATTATTATAGTAATTTTGGTTACAAATGATGCATTTTCTAACTTTTTCTAGAATTTGGGTTTTTCTCAAAAAATTAGGTTTTTTTTATGTCAATTTATTATTTTGAGCACATTAATGCACAATTTTTGTATACTTTTATAGTATCATCACACTTAAACTCAATTTGGATCAATTAAAGTCAAGGACGATTTAATTCAAAAGTG